>OX422208.1:426570260-429007760 GCA_949130495.1 Sambucus nigra | reverse complement strand
ATGAAAGTTACGACGGTCTCAGAATTCGTTCCACAAAAGGGGCACTCAGTAGGTCGTCCAATCATTTTTATTTTCTCTAAGTACTAAGAATTATGTTACTGACCATCTTGATTTTTTTGCAGATCGTTTTCAAAACAGTAAGCCGTCCAACTACCACATCAAAATGCATAGGTCGTTCATCCGCATTGAAGGACGACCAATATTTTTCTTGACTATAAATTGATCGTTTAGTCGATCAAAAACTTCACAGTCGTCCATGACATTTTGGTCGTTGATTATTCTGTGGTCGGCGATGACTCCATTCAAACTTTCACCCCCATCCCGAGTGAGACTATGAGGGGTGTTTACTTAGGAGAATAATCCCCACATGTCATTTCAACTGACTCCAATTTTAAGCAATAAGAGGTAGATGGAGAAGGCATTGACTCCTTCTTGGACGATCTTGACCCACTTTTTACCTACGACACTAGAATCTAGGGGTGCACATGGTTCGAATTGGTTCAGTTTCACTACTAAACTAGAACCAGAACCGGGGTGGTTCAGTTCCAGGATTTTGGAACCGGGATCAAAACCAATTTTTCTTGGAACCGAACCAAACCGATGGTTCTTGGGTTGGTTCGGATCGGGTCTCAGTACTAATCACTTTTTGTGTATTCTGGAATTGAAAATTATCTTCAAACATGAAATGATGAAAATTATATTCATAAAAAAGAGAACAACATACACATTATTAAAATCCCAACATCACATAAAAGAAATTGATTTTGGAAATTGAACAACCATATTTTTAAGGGTAAAATAAGGTTGTGGATATTTCTGAAATTGAACAAACATATTTTTATACTCAGTCAAGAAATTATTTAGTCTCGAAATTGATTTTGGAACAAAAAAGTTTCAGCATTCCGATTTGAGGGGAATAATCTAGGACAAATTTGAGGGTAATGTACTAAAGGAATCGATGCACTCATGGAGGTTACCATAGCAGTGGACATCAAATCTAAACAAGAGAAAAATTATCCACTGCCAAAGGACAACACTGAGGTTGTAAAAACTCATGATGTTGTGGGAAACAAATATGAGAACCACATCAGTACCAAAGACTAGGTAAAAAAAATATGCTGACCATAGTAGAGCAGAAATCCCCATAGTTGAAAGGAGGAGAAATATAAAAGAGCATCATCTCAGCACCGTTTTAGTCACTTATGGCAGGGTGGGTATTCGATCAAATGATAAACCACCTGATAGTGGAAAATCTACACATCGAGTTTGAGTTGGTTTTTGGAAGAGAGAGAGAGAGCAGAGAACGGCTCAAATGTTTTTGGGAGTACAAGTAAGGGTTTTTGTAAGATGGTTAGGGTTTTTAGTAAGTTAGTATATAAAGGGTTAGATTTAGATCGATTTTCGAATCGGATTCTTTTTTTTGAAGGGGGGAACCCTGAACCGAATCGAAACGTCAGATTTTTTATAATCGAAATCGAAGCATTAATTCAAAAACTCGAATCGAACCGAACCAATGTAATCAATTTGGTTCGAATTATCGGATTTTCGATTTCACTGCACATCCCTACTAGAATCTTTGGTCATCATTTGAAGGAAATTAAAACAGAAGAAAACTTATGCATAGAAGACTTCACACTTACTTTAGTACCCTATGGCTTGGAAGACATGACTAGCAGATAACAAGAGGTCGATCGATTTGGAATATTCGATCTGAAATATGCCAGGGATAAGTTTAAAAAATAAGGGAGGACCAAGAGCTGGAGCATTAATGTCAAAAGGTCGATCGAAGTAAAAAGAGGAGGACAGACAAGAACCAAAGAATTCCTCCACCTACCCCAATTACCGCTCCCAGTCAACATGTAAAAATCAATGATCCTCAATAGTAATAAAAGGGAACGATCAAGTACTCTTCCCCCTAGGGAACCGGGCTCTCCCTTAGGATATCTCCTTTAAAAAAGATCCAGTAATTGAGGCCGATTTGGCCCATAGGGACTTGGAGGTTGCATACTCCATTGCTCAAGGAATACGGATTCTGTCTAATATGATTGATTCGAGAGTATTTTCTTCAGAGAGGCTCTACAAGGAAGTTTTACGGTATAGTGTTATGGTAAATCACATAACTTTTTATTTGTTGCTCGTACCTATTTTTTAAAAACTTTTTTCCTCTTTTCTATGCAGAGTATGCAGGTCACTCAAGAATCGTCCAATTTGATCTCCACCTAATGAACAATGATCAACTCACGTTATTAGATCCTTAAAAGGTCATATCCTCACACAAATCAAGGATTTGGATGACTTTAACAATAAGTCAAAGGTTGAGGAGGATGCAAAAGTGAAAGTGGTTAAATAAGCTGAGGGAACACAAAATGAGTTTAGTAGGGTGAACACCGAACTCTTTAATTTAACGAACTCCTTTCAAGCATAAGGTACTTCAAATGATAATCCTCCAGTGGAGAAAATGTGATGAAACGGGCCACCAAAGGACAATTTGAAGAAATCTTATAATGCAGGATTAAAGGCAGCAGTCCAAGAGATCACCTCGTGAAAAAGAAACAGGGGTTATGCATAATTACTTTTATCTTAAGACAAACACGCAAATTCACTTTTTACTAAATTTTGTCTTTAATTCAAAGTGAACATTTAATAATATAATGAAACCAAAATTCCAAACGAAATAAGCAGAAGAGGAATTTGAAGAAAAATTACTTTTGGGCAAAAACTTTAATCAAGCACTGTTTTAGAAGAGACAAACACTTGACAACTTAAAGACTACTTAAATATCCACTAAGTATAGGGCGCTAAAGTCTTTAATTCTTCAATAAAAAACAGTACAGTTCCGTATAAAACGATAAAGTCTTCAATTCTTTAATAAAAAATGGTACAGTCCAACACCACCCGTAGCAAGCAGCTATTGCCTAGGTATCCCACGATCAACTTTAGGAATCTCAATTCCTTTTTTCTTCATCAGTGGAGCCTCAACTCCATAATTCAATAGTAAAGAGAATCTCTACAAGGGTTTTAGAACTTTGATTGTGTTATTCTTGATTTGGAAAACTGATCTTCAGAAGGTCCAAGGCGTTTAGATGAAAAAATTGTAGAGTTGATCACTAAAAGAACTCTAAAAAGGCTTGAAGAAAAGTCTAATCCCGCATCTATATTGTTGGGTAAGTTGTTGCAAAGAGATAGGCATTAGAGATTTGGAAAGATATTTAAAAAAAATAAAAACACGCGTACTCATTCGAACGAATTGCCACCTATTTCGAACGATGTACTTAATCTCGTTTGAATGACGTCCATACAAACTTCGAACGACATTTAGAATGAACCCAGAAGGCGTCATTCCAGATCTCGTTTGAATGGTTTCCAATGAAACTTCAAATGACATTCCAGAACTGATAAAAAAGGGGATGTTTCGATCTTATTCGAACGAAGGATCCTTGTTCTAACAAACCTACGCAACTTATTCGAATGATATACCAATATCGTTCTAACGAGTTTGCGAGTTTTTTAAAAATTCTTTTAGAATTTATTTAAATTTTTTTAAAACTTTTAAATGCAAACTCTTTAAAAATAACCCCTGTATAATTAAATTCTTTACCAAACCACCTCATAACTCTTCTAAATGATGTTGTGACGAACGATCTTTAATCTTCCAAATGTAACCAACTTCTTCTCTTTGAATATATGAAAGTATCCATGAAGGTGCAGTGGGGTGTAACGAGATAAGCCAAATAAAATTAAAATGAGAAATTATAAAACTTTCTCTTATGAATCTCCCCCTTTGGATATTCTGATACAAAATACAAACCGGAGCCATATTTACCCTTAAGACTAATACAACTAATTCCCTCCCAAATCAAGAAATGAAAATGCATAAATATATAAGTCTTCAACTGAAAAGTCTTCATCTCGTGGATCCATGAAATCATCATTAAGGCGAAATGACTTACACACATGGGAGAAAAGAATATCATGACGTGTACGAGTTTAAAAAATAAATAAATTCCCCCTCAATTTGTTCTCTCCTTTTCGTCCGTAATAGACAAAGAGTGGGAAACTAATCATGAAAGCATTAGCATCACCTGAAGAAGCAAATATATCATCATAAAGATAATCATTATAGCACATGCGATGAAATTATGAAGTATCATACAAACTATTTTTGAAAATTTTCAAGTTTTTCAATTATAAAAACAAATGTGTATATGAAGTACATATAGGTTAAAAATTACATAACACCACAGAATAGCACTAAAATATCTGAATCATGAAAGTGGAATGTAATTGGTTGAACATTTTTCGCGGACAAATTAACATGGGCATATATAACAAAGTTATATGAAGTCAATGCGATATTTCTAAAGAAAGAGCTCAATTTCAACCTTTGGTGGAATAATGATAAACAAAATGAAATTGACTGGCATGAATTTAAATACTTATCAAAATAATAAAACCAAACTATTTAATGCTTTTTAAGAGAATTCGTTGTGCAAACCTATCGATCTTGTACTTTATAAAACCAATAAAATCTCACGCATTAAGAATTCTCTCTCAGATTTTTGAAGATATCAGAATGCTCAAATGTAGAGAAGCATCAATAAAGTAATATGGTCTTGGCACTTCTGTTTTTGTTTGTTGTTAATATTTTTAGCCTTTTTTGCAAATGGTGCCTTTTAACGTAAAGTGAATTTTGCTTTTTCACACCCCCTTTCCATTGCCTAACATATAACAATCTTTCCAGGAAATGAATCAGGGCAATGGTTCTTACAAGTACAACATATCTCTTTTACATTTAGTTCATTATTAAGCATGATTGAGATTAAAACACCGTATTTGACATATGATAAGTAAACACAATGTTCAAAAAGTCCGTGCATGTGTGCATAATGGTGATAAAGAGTCTGGCATGAAGAAAGTTGTGACACCCCATTTAATTTAAGCATCAGTTGATCAGGCCTTTATTAAGATTAAAATAGGTTTCTCATGTGGTTCATTCTTAGCATCATTGTTGAAACTTTTTAAATTACTAACCACCTAAGTGAAATTAGACTGGTGCCAAATTTTATCTTTCTTAATAACAGATAAAAAAAGCATATTGAACTAAATTAACCAATCACAATAATATAGAATCCAACCATCACAATATATATAAATGAAATCAAGGTTTGCCGAATTAAAAGTCGGCCAAAAATCTAAAGCAACTACTCCATAATAAAACAAATCTAAGTAACTGAAGAATGTCATTGGACAACATGTCTATACACGAAATATATAAATGGAATCCTACACTAGATCAGAATGATGGAATCGTCTAATCAAATAAGTCCTGTTAGCATCCACAGGGCTACAACTCCGAGTCCCTGGAAAGAAGTTACGCCTGGTGTCCCTGTGGATGGACACCTAAAAGATTTTCTAATTTTTTTATAGCAATTTTTAGTGCACAAAAACATTTTGAAAATATTTAGCAAGCAGTTTATTGCAGTAAAATCAATTATTTATTACACATGTTAGGACCACGTACACTCTCTCTTGAGTTTTCCTCACCCCTCGTCTATAGTGCATGCCTAACGTTCTATACTTAGCCCATCTAACTATACTACCTAGGCTACTAGACTAAAGTATCTCATTGAACTTATCTATGCATCTAAGTTCCCGTATTGCCCACACAGTACACCCATTTTATTATCATCTATCATATGTTAATTATTTACCAAGTACATTTTCCCATATGTTAGCTTTCCATGTTTATGTAACACCCCGTGCGCCCGGAAGAGACACACAATGTGTTACTATGATAAAACTAAACTAAAACCATCAACAACAGTATAGAGCATCTAAATTTCCACAATTTAAATACAATAAATCCACAATTTCTATTTCCATAATAATGATTATAATAACGTTTCTCTAAAATACAAGATTCTCCAACTAAAATTACACCACTAATTTATACATCAAAATATCTTCCAACTCCATGCTCTAAAATAATTCTCCAAAACAATCCACGCTAACCTGCCAACTAAAAGAAAATACGGGAAAGTACACAATATGAGAGGAATAGATGCTCAAAAATAATTAGCACGCTAAATAATTCGCAACAATACGAATCGCATAAACAAATCAAACGCAACACTCAAGCATTATATCAATATTAATTTCTCAACAACACATCAATGAGTCACCAGGCCTCACATCACTGCGCCTATGCATTCTTAAGCATATTCGGATTTTGAATTATTAGCGGGTGCCCATTCTCCGTGCCATATTAAAATCTCGTGACACGATGATCAAATCACAATATAATATACCACAATGAATCAAAATTTAGATTCCAACAATTTACATATTTCAAATGAATCATAATTCAATATGAGTGCAATCGACACATAAATACAAATGGAATACCCTCGCGAGAATTTATGAGCATATTGTGTAAGTCCCGTACCTCAAAATCATCACATGAATGGACACATAATTTTAGCCTCAAAATCTGATTGCACCATCACGTTCCTCTCGCGAAAATAACCAAATCACGTTCTAGCCCCAACACGAGATATATCCAAATAGGCCTCCAAATCTAAGGTTGAACATTGAATAAAATAGAGGATAGGGTTTGTATAAAGAGGGAGAGGAAATAAAAAGGGTATCTACATTTTTAAGGTGATAAAAAGTTGGTTTAAAAGGTCCACCCACTACCTATATTTATAAAGGAAAAGATAAGGAGGTTATAAAAAGCAAAACTCTTCAAAAATCTAACTGAACCGCCTCAAATCCGGGCTCGTCGATCGATCGACTTCCTGGGTCGATTGATCGATCAAGCAGGTATGCGTCCACTTCCATTTCCCTTCGTTTAATTCCATTTAACTAAAAATTAAAATTTCCATTAGTCACGGCCTAAATCCGTGACAAATGTTTAAAAAAAAATCCCATTTAGAGTATGTTTTTAATTTCGATTAAAATCCCACTTTTTATTATAAAAACTCAACATATTTAATTATTAAAAATAATTAAATCCAAAAATTTCTTTTTCTCGAATTTTCCAAAATTAATTTAAAAATACCCATTTAAAAATCCAGGTTGTTACAATTTATCATTAAGTCTCACTACTTAATTTACTTGAATGCAAGTGTGCCATCTAAGCGTCTACTATTCCACTTAAGTAGATTATTCACACACATATATATTTCACACATAATATATATATATATATATATATATATATATATATATAAGTGTATTTTCTGCTATAAAGTCCTATTATCACACGTTAAGGACTTATTGGTTCGGACTTTGCCATCGACCCCAATGTAAATGTTATTCGTATATTGGTCTGGACATCCATCGACCCCAATATAGTTTGTATGCCTTAGGCATTCACACTGCCTAAGTAGTTAGTATAATAGGTATTCACGCCACCTATGAGTTTACATTAGTCCCTATAGGCATCGACCCCAATGTAAATATTATATATGCACATATATTGGTTCGGATAGCTAGCGACCCCAATATAGTCGGTATACTCTAGACATTCACACCGCCTAAGCATTTAATATAGTAGGTATTCACACAACCTAATAATTCACATTGGTACGAAGTATATTTCCCTCTAATACTCACCGTACCTTTTATTTTACGATTTTTTTCACTATCGTATTTTATTCAAGCCTTCACATAATTCTAAAGGGCCCTAGTTACCCCTTACATATAACCTCACTAGTTATTATCTCTAACCTACTGGTATACATATTGAATTGACGTTAAATCTTCCCATAACTCAATTCCCAATTTCCCCCCGATATACGACTCCATCGCTGTATCCTCGTCGGTCCATTTTCTAATTCCTACACCCAATGGCCTTAATGGACCTAAACAACATACCTACTGGTCATTACTCAGTCCCCAAATAAGTATAATATCATTCCTAGGGTTCCCCTCCCTTGTTGGTCAACACAACAATTTAAGAAAGCAAAGGAACCCGAAATCAGCTTTGGTCGATCGATCGAGGATTTGGTCAATCGATCGATCCGTCGATCGATCGATATTCAAGGTTTGATCGATTGATCGAGTAGTGACAGACCCAGTTCATCTTCTTCATGCGCCTGCCTCCATTAACACACCTCAACTCTCATGGTAGTCCACCAAATCAACAACCAATCATTCAAACTATTTCTACACGTATAAGGATGATTTCTAACGTTCCCAACACATAAAATCTTTGAATAATTCAGTCAAGAAAGGATTAAAAACTTTTATCATCAAAAACCCTAGTTTGATGTTCTTCCCAAAGGTTCAACCACAAACCTAAATTTAAATACGTGAAAACGCGTGAAATATCATATGAATTCAAAGTCCTCTATATGTATAATTTCCTCTACATGAAATCCCATCCCAACACACTTTAAATTCATTATTCTTCCTAAGAATTTATTCACAGTCAAATTATTTATCAATCTTTACACAAGGGTATTATAATTTCAACTTAATTTATAATAAACAACTTGCCTTGATTACTGTAGAGTCTAATTTCGTGAAGAAGGTAATGAATCTATATGTTTCCTCTTCAAATCTCCACTCCTTAGGTGCTTAGGGCACAAGAATGCCTTCCAAACTCCAAGAATTTTCCATAAGCCTTTTGGGAATGGTTCTTCTCTTCTTTCTAATGGCCTCTCTAAGTTTTGTGAGTTATGAACCCTAACCAACGATCCTAAATATCAAATATAAGCTTTGATTTTCGTAGGTCATTTATCCACGATTTTTAAAATGACCAAAATGCCCCTAATAGATGCCGGTTTGGTCCAAAATTGATCTGGGACCCAAACTAAACCTCTAGCTACACTATTCCGACTATTTCGACCCTATCGGAGTCATCCGTGGCCTCCGAATCATCATACGATTACTAAAAATATACTTCTCATTTCTCACCTCAAACTAGTCTAAACGCGACTCCTGATGAGCTTAATTAAAATATGCACATATCACTCGCTATGTCGTATAATAATAACCATTTATTATTTACTATTCACACTCAGTAAATTTCATCAAAATATTAATTAGTATCTATCTCTCGATTAATATTTAATTATCACATTTATTTAATAAATGACATTAAATTACTTCACTCTCATAATTTAATTAAAACGTATTTTCCTAATTAATTTATGAATTAATTAAATTAAAAATACGCAGAAATACGGGGTATTACAAAAGTAATTATCAATGAACAACGAAATTCTAACCTTGCATCATTATGCATATCAAAGAAAGAAAATCATGTCTCAAAATACCATGAAAAAGTCACATCAATGGATGGAACGTAAGGATGATCCGAATATCTTAAATGCACATCCATATGGTGAAAAATGAAAATACAAAAGTCTTTTTATTGTTTTTAAATTTTTTTTATCAAAAATAAACAATTTTTGGAACTTTTCAAAAAAATTATTGAAAATCGAAAATCTTTTTGGTTTTTCAAAAAACTACAAGTATATAAATACATAAAAATATAATCTAGCAATAGGGATAAAATATATGAACATGAAAATTACCCTATACTAGACAAAAATTCCCAAACTCAATCACTGGTCTTGGAGGAGTTCTCAATAAGAATAGGCATTCATTGAAATTCCTCCATTAAACTATCCGATGTTTTGATAAAAATTCTACTCGCTCTCGAAAACTATTAAAATCTCTACGATCATGTGCTAAAGCATTAGTAGGGATATGTGTGGGGGCTCGTGTGGGAACATGTGTGTGAAGATCAATACGTCTAGCATTTAACAACTCCAAATCTGATTTCCTAACCCAAACAATTGAACATTTAATGTGACGGGTTTTGAGAACAATGAGTACACTAAAATTCAACTTCCTAGTATCTTTTATAAGATCATAGCAAAAACACATAAGGTGACCTTTCCAATCGCAATGTGTGCACATGTAGACATGATGAGGAGAGGGACATTTGGTTTTACCTTTTCTAACACTTTAGGATTTTTTTGACTCCTTAAAGAAAATGATGGTATTGGCCTTACCAGTGGAAGAATTCGAATTATCGAAGTCAGTACCACCACTACAAACAATACTTAAGTCTTATAGGTTATTTTTTAACTTCAAAATCCTAAACTCAAGCAAAGAATTAGACTCTTCACGTGATAGGGACTCCTTTTCAAATTTTTTAATTATTCATAGAAGGTTACCTCTCTCCACCTCAATGCAAGCGAATTTACCCCTAAGAGTCTGCTCACGTGCCCTTAAAACTTTAATTAAATGTGACACCCCGCCTAATTAAATACCGGGCGATCACTCATTTATTAAATTAAATTAAGGTGAACAGTTGGTTCATTCTTAGCATCACTGTCGTAAAATTAACTTTTCCAATTTAAACACCCTAATTAATTAAGCTAAGTGTCAAAACCATTTTTTTTTTACATCACTTTCCATTTTTTTTAAACCAAGATTTAAATATATACAATAATTCAATATTAAAGAATCACACCACAATTATCCTGGAACATATAATCCAAATAAATTAAACATTCAACAACTAAATCCCTACATTTAAAATTTAAAGTAAAACATCCAGACAGTAATAAATCCCAAAGTGACAATACTAGAAATAAATGAATCACAATGTCCAATAAAACAAATGGATAATGGAAACGGGCGACACATGCCCAACTGAATAAATAAGCTAGGAGTGGAATCAAATAAATGAATTCGTCTAAGTACGAGGTTTGCAACTCCCACCTAAGTTGCAGCGCGTTACTTCCAAAGGATCCTACGCAAGACGCCCCTGTGGATGGGCACCTGTAATATATACATATATATACAAGAGAGAAAGGAAAAAGAAACGGGTCAGAGCCCGATAGTGTAAATGATTTAAATTTTTTTAGCAAGTATTTAAAATGTTCACAGGCTAATGCAACAACATATTAGTGCGGCACTCTCTTGAGAAATTCTCACCTCTCTTCTAATGTGCACGCTTATCGCACTAATCTTCCCAACGGATTATCTTATCTTATATCGCACTAAACTTCCCAATGGTTTAACTTATCTTAGGTTACTCGTAAGATTTAAAACTGAACAATATAATTGTTTAAGAGGAAAATTTCATTCGGTAACAAAGCTCTCATTTTAACTTTATTTATTAATAAAGTTTCCCAGTTCCATATTATACTTTTCAAAACAGGTATTTCCAATTTGAAGTCATTATTCCTTTCTTACGTACCATAACACAGCAGGCAATTCCAAATTTTAGAATTTCATATATATATTAAATGTTCGTATAATATATATATATATACCAACAGCACCCCACATAAAAATTATGGTGCGGGCATACTCTGCTATCCAATCCCTGTATCACTCGTACTAAGGGAAATACAAGTTCGGAATCACTCTCGAACTGTATTAACACATACACAAACAATATTGAGGCGAAGCATAGATTCCATGTCTCTAAGAGGATAGCACATGCACCCACGTCTCTTAGGACAGTCTGAACTATCGATTCGATAGCCTGTACCAAGGATTTATATCTTCTAGGGTACGAGTCAATATCCCCCATAAAGTCACATCGAGATAAGATTGTCCCAGCACGATAACCTCAGGGATAGCAAGTAACGCGGGCACGATTTTCACACATAGATAGTATATGCATAAACACAGTCATATAAATATACTACTATTACCATATCAAATTAGGTACATTTATAATCCCATAATTACAACATTTGTCCTTATTTCTCATTATTTAGTTCTCACGTATAACCGTTCATTTCTTACTTTAATTTGAGGGATCATTCCAACTTATTGCGTAACACTCATGGACTCTATCCTCCCAAGTGTAGAATTCAGTAGGTAATATAATTTCCAACGTAACTATCTTACGCATCTCTACCCTTAATACATAATTTCATCATCCCTTATATGTAAATATCCCAAAATACAACTCTCGTTTTACATTAAAGGTCCCATAATTATTTATAAGTCCTACTGGCCTTCTTTATCTCCCAAAACATTTTAATCAGGGTGTACAAGGATTATTTCTCATTAAATTGAATTCAACTAATTTAAAAAAAAGGGAAATATGAGTCTGCCAGAAGGGGTCGATCGATCGAGGGCTGGGGCTCGATTGATTGAACCTTCGATCGATCAAGCAGGTATGACAAATTCTGCAGGAAACCAGTTACGGGTTCTATCACACAACCTCATCCAAATCCAGATTTTTCACACCCAAAATCACTAAAATTCGTACTATAATCAGTATACACCCATATTATTCATCTTCTACATAAAGCATGCAATTTTTTTCATCAATAACCATGGATTAATAGGCCAAAACTTCATAAAAATCTCAAGAACCCTAGAATTTCTTTAACATGGTTCTAATCAGTATTTTTTCAGAAAATTCTACTCCTAATTCATCATAATTTCGTGGTTAAGCCTCTACATATGAAGGGTTTCCAGATTTTCATTCAAATCGATTCTACATGCGATTTTCCTATCTCCAACATGGATTTTCTTCTACCAAACTCGTCCTAATCACCCTAGACTAACATGAACGATGCATTAACGAAAATAAGCAAGATAAATACTTGCCTGGGATTTTCAGAGTTCTGATTTGATGACGAATTTGGTGTGGTTGCGTTCCCCGTCGCGCGATCTACGCGCTGGTGGTGGTGGCGGTGCCACCGGATGAATTTCCGATCTAGAATTTGCTTTGAAAGCTATCTCCTTCCCTCTCCTATGGCCGTCACTTGTCTTTGGTTGTTTTAACTAGGGGTGCACACGGTTCGGTTTGGATCGGTTTTGGTACTAATCCGAGAACCGAACCGACCTGGGTCAGTTCCAAATTTTTGGAACCGGAACCGAATCGACTTTAATACAGAACCGAACCAAACCGAACCAGCGGTTCCCGGATCGGATCGGATCGGTTTTCGGTTCCAAAATCATATTTCATAACTAATTTTTTTTAAGATTAATGTGTTTCATAACTAATTTTTTTAAGGTCAAAATTAATTTTGACCTCAATAACTTAAGTTAGAAACTCAAATAATCACAAAAATATAAATTACAAGTGTTAAATATATTAAATAAATATATATATGTAATTATAAATCAGTTCGGTCGCGGATTAGTGCGGATCGGATCGGTTTTTGGATCGGATTGGTTTTTTTTACCCTGGAACCGAGAACCGAACCAATGTATCGGTTTTTTTTTTCAAACCAGAGCCGAGCCATTGAACAAAAAACCCGATCCAAACCGAACCAATGCAGTCGGTTTCGTTCGGTTTATCGGATTTTCGGTTTCGATGTGCACCCCTAGTTTTAACCATAGAAGGCAACCTTAGACATCTGATATAACCCTTGAAATTTCGTGGGTTTAATTACCCAAATATGTAAAATGTCCAAAATGCCCTCCCGGGGTACAAATTAAGCCTAAAACGCCCCGAGGTCCAAGCTAAACCCCCGGGTACACTTTTCTGACTATCTCGACCCTTCCGGACACTTTGACGCACTTGAAATGACCATACGGGTGACTTATAATTTATTCACTTTTATTCATCAATATTTAGTCCCGACGAGACACGGGCGCGTCTCGACTCAAATTTCTAAAATTGTCATTTTATTCACTCTTGACATTTAATAGAACCAATATTATATTACTTTACTCATTAGTAATATTCAACAACAAGTTCCCCATAATTACTAACTCACATCACGTTAATAATTATAAAGTGATTAATTTCCGAATTTATATTAAATTAATAACTCACATTAAATTTAATAAATCCCCAAATTAATATTGCATAAAAATACGGGGTGTTACATACTTCCTCCCTAATAACGGAATTTCGTCCCGAAATTCGAAAAATAAGGCATACATGGTAAGAATAAATTTGGGTATCTCTCGCGCATATCTGCCTCACGCTCCCAAGTGGATTCCTCCACATTATGATGCTCCCACTGGACCCGTACAAGTGGAACTACCTTCGAACTCAATCTCCTCTCGCTATGGTCCAGGATAGACACCAGTCTCTCTTCGTAAGAGCTGTCAGGCTGTAAGTCTATCTCATCTATCGCAATGTGGGTATGGGCCATATCATCCCAAAGATATCATCTCAATGACGAGATGTGGAATACATCGTGAATGCGATGTAAATGCTCTGCAGTCCCAATCTGTATGCTACGGGCCCAATCCTGTCGATAATGGGAAATGATCCCACGTACCTCGGGGCCAATTTCCCTTTCTTTCCGAACCTTATCACTCCTTTCATAGGATATACACATAGTAACACTTGGTCCCTTACATTAAACTCCCAGAAGAACCGTTTCGCATCGGCGTAGCTCTTTTTCCTGTCCTGGGCTACTCGAATGCGACTCCTGATCATCTCAATCCTTGCGGAGGTTTCCTGAATTACCTCTGGTCTGAGCAACTTGTTATCCCCCACCTCTAGCCAACAAGTTGGGGAACGACAAGGCCTGCCGTACAAAGCCTCGAATGGAGCCATGCCAATCGTGAACTGATAAGAGTTATTATAAGCAAACTCTGCCAGTGGAAGATGTGGCTCCCAAACTCCTCCAAAATCAAGAACACACATGCGTAGTATATCCTCCAACATCTGATTAGTACGCTCTATCTGTCCATCTGTCTGTGGGTGATAAGTTGAACTCAGTACCCATAGCCTCCTGAAAGCTCTCCCAGAAATGCGACACGAAAATCTTGTCTCTATCTCACACAATATTCAGGGGCACCCCATGTAATCTGACAATCTCAGCAATGAACAACTGAGCATACTGACCCGTTGTATAGTCTGTTCGCACCGGCAGAAAATGATCCACCTTGGTCAAACGGTCTACAATCACCCTGATAGAGTCGTGGCCCCGCTGTTATGTAAGTAACCTTGTAATAAAATCCATGGAAATACTCTCCCACTTCCACGCGGGTACTTCTAATGGCTGAAGCAACCCTGAAGGTTTGTGATGGTCCACCTTTACCAGCTGGCAGGTAGAACACTTGGACACGAATTCAACAATGTCCTTCTTTATCCCACTCCACCAGTATTGCCGCCTCATATCCTGGTACATTTTATCTCCTCTGGGATGTACCGCAAATCGGGACCCGTGAGACTGGGTCATCACTGCATGACGTAATTGTGCTCCTTCTGGAACCACCAATCTCCCATTAAACCTCAAACCCCCATCAGAACTAACAGAATAGGACTCAGCACCCTCAGCTAAAAGTCGTACAATTTGCTCCTGGCAAAACGGGTGTGCGGTCTGTGCCTGTATCACCCTCGTAACAATATCGGGTGTCATTGTCATAGCAGATATGAAGGAACGGGCTACTGCGTCATGGTGACCCAACTCCTTCCACTTTACTTTCTAGACGTTCGCTACATCGTCTACCGGTCTACGGCTCAACGCATCAGCAACTACGTTGGCCTTCCCCGAATGGTATTGTATGTCGAACTGATAATCCTTCACAAACTCTAACCATCTGCGCTAATGCATATTCAGCTCTCGCTGAGTGAACAGGTACCGTACTGACTTGTGGTCTCTGAACAAGCAAAATTTCTCCCCCAATAAATAGTGCCTCCATATCCTCAATGCAAAAATGACCGTTGCTAACTCCAGGTCGTGGGTGGGGTAATTCTTCTCATGCGGATTAAGCTTGCGGGAGACAAAAGCTATAGCCTTCTCTTCCTGCTGAAGTACTCCCCTAAGTCCCTGTAAAGAGGCATCGGTGTAAACCAGGTAGTCCACACCCGGCTTCGGTAAAGCAAGGACTGGTGCTGAAGTAAGCTTGTCTTTCTGCTCATCAAAAGCTAATTGGCAGGCATCATCCCAAACATATGGTACCCCTTTGCGAGTCAAGTTCGTCAATGGACCCGCTAATTTGGAGAATCCCCGAATGAATCTCCTGTAGTATCCGACTAACCCCAAGAAACTACGCACTTCCGTAGGTGTCGTGGGCTGTGCCCACTCCCTCACCGCTGACACTTTACTCGGGTCAACTGCTATCCCCTGCTCAAAAACAACAAGCCCCAAGAACTGTACTTCTTGCAACCAGAATCCTCACTTCTCGTACTTATCATACAACTGATGCTCTCGTAGAGTCTGAAGAACCTGACTCAAGTGCTCGGCATGTTCCTCCTCGGAGTGTGAATATATCAAAATGTCATCTATGAAGACGATGACAAACTGATCCAAGAACTCTCTGAACACTCGGTTCATTAAGTCCATAAACACGGATGGAGCATTTGTGAGGCCAAATGGCATCACTCTGAACTCATAGGACCCTTATCTCATCAAGAAAGCAGTCTTTGAAACATCCTGCTCCCTAATTCGAAGCTAATGGTACCCCAACCTCAGATCTATATTCAAAAAGAAAGTTTCTCCCCTCAGCTGGTCGAACAGATCATTGATTCGAGGCAACGAATACTTATTTGGTATCGTGACCTTGTTCAACTCCCGGTAGTCCACACATAGTCTCAGTGAACCATCTCTCTTCTTCATAAACAAGACTGGAGCGCCCCAAGGTGAGGTACTCCTACGAATGAAGCCCTGACCTAACAGCCGCTCTATCTGATCTCGTAACTCTCGCATCTCCGTCGGAGCCATACGGTATGGAGCGCGTGCTATAGGTCTAGTATCTAGTAATAAGTCTATGACAAAGTCTATCTCACGACTAGGGGGTAGGCCTGGTATCTCCTGAAATACATCGGAATACTCACGGACAACTGGGATCGAGTCTAAGGGAATCACACCCTCCTTATAGGTATCCTCCTTTATGTAATACAAATGAGCGGTCGAGCCTCCCTCTGGGCGAGGCATCGCCACTACAAACATCTCTTGCCTCGGAATGGGAAAAATAATACTCCCACCAAAACAATATATCATGGCCCCGTAAGCAGTGAGCCAATCCATACCGATAATAACGTCATGCTCATGCATATCTAAGACTAACATGTCTACAGGTAATACCAAACTACCAATCTCTACCCCCACTCCCCGGCATATAAAGAAAATTAGCGATCCACTCCCCAGTGGTGAGTATACACACGTCACAGTGCTCTTTGCTGTGGCTAATAACCCTAAGGCCTTCGCAAAATGCGTAGCTATAAAACAATGCGTCATCCCAGTATCAAACAAAATGCAACCCATAGTACCATGGATAAGAAACATACCCTCAATCGCGGGTGGTGCCTGTGGAGCTGCTGCCTAGTGGACGTTATAGACACGTCCATACTGTAACTGCCCCTACTGCACTGGAGCTGCTGGAATGGCTGGTACTTGAGCTGGGGCTGGGAGGGAGGCTGGAAAAAGTGGCCTCTGTGGCTCATTACGGGCACCCTGCTGCTGTGGAGCCCTCTCTCCCTCTAGACAATCCTGGCGCCTATGGCCATGCTTGCCGCACCCAAAACATCGGCCTTTGAAATTTCCTCACCTCTGACCCTGCTGACCACGGCCCTGCTGGCCCTGTTGCTGACGATGTTGGCCTTGCTGGCCCTGCTGATTAGGGTGGCCCTGCTTATAACTCCCAAATCCCTGCCTGGAATCACCTGATCGGAAGCGCTTGGTAGGGTCCCCCTGATGGGAACTCTGCTCGTGCTGACGAGTCTGTCCCTGGGATGTCGGTGCTCCACTAGCACTACTACCCCCGGTCTTGCCCTGTTGGCCGGACTCTCCTACTCGCTTGCTTCCTTGCAGATGGAAGCGGTGATCCTGACAATGTAGTAAAGCAGCATTGAGTACATCAGTGAAAGTACTCAGAGATAGATTCCCTATAAGGTGCTGACGGATCCTCCAAGCTAACCCGTCCATAAATAACATTATCTTCTTACCCTCAGTGGGTGCCTCATCTGGCACTATGGTGAGAAGTCTTGTGAAGTCCTCCTCATACTCAACAACGGTAGAATTCTCCTGCTTCAAGTTCAGTAATTTTCGCCTCATCTCAGTCTGCATGGCGGGTGGAAAGTACTTGCGGTCAAACCGCTCCCAGAATGACTGAATCGGGATTGTATTCCTCTCCTCCAAGGTGGTGGTGGACTCCCACCACTGCAAAGCGGCCCCCACAAGCTTAAAGGAAGCCAACAACTATTTTTGCATGTATGTGCACTCATACATACGAAGATGCCGCTGGATATCTTTCTTCCATTGGCTGACGATGATGATATCTGAACTACCAGAGAACTCATGGGGATGCGCCTTCTAAAAGGCATCCCTAACCCGCTCCCATGCAGATGGAAGTTGTGCAGGTACTGGCGCCACTGCCTGAATCTGGGGTGGAACTTGCTGTACCACCGCTAGCGCGGCATTCACCGCCTGAGCAACAATAACGGCTACCTCATTAGCATCCATCGTACCCTGTGCCGAAGCTGCTGGTTGCTCAGCTTGGGCACGCCTATCCTTTGGTGCACGTCTCGGAGGCATCTGAAACGTGAAGATATTTATTAGTCTACAATTATTATCAAATCTCAAATAGCTGAAGACGTAAACGTAAAAGCAAGAATACAACAATCCTAAAATAAGGCTCTATAAAAAAAATGTTAAGCTGAAAGCGATATAAGCCGTACAGATCCTAAGGACACTGGAACCTGATGCTCTGATACCACCTGTGACACCCCGCCTAATTAAATACCGGGCGATCACTCCTTTATTAAATTAAATCAAGGTGAACAGTTGGTTCATTCTTAGCATCACTGTCGTAAAAATAACTTTTCCAATTTAAACACCCTAATTAATTAAGCCAAGTGTCAAAACCATTTTTTTTACATTACTTTCCAATTTTTTTTTTAACCAAGATTTAAATATATACAATAATTCAATATTAAAGAATCACACCACAATTATCCTGGAACATATAATCCAAATAAATTAAACATTCAACAACTAAATCCCAACATTTAAAATTTAAAGTAAAACATCCGGACAGTAATAAATCCCAAAGTGACAATACTAGAAATAAATGAATCACAATGTCCAATAAAACAAATGGATAATGGAAACGGGCGACACATGCCCAACTGAATAAATAAGCTAGGAGTGGAATTAAATAAATGAAGTCGTCTAAGCAAGAGGCCTGCAACTCCCACCTAAGCTGCAGCGCGTTCCTTCCAAAGGATCCTACGCAAGACGCCCCTGTGGATGGGCACCTGTAATATATACATATATATACAAGAGAGAAAGGAAAAAGAAACGGGTCAGAGCCCGATAGTGTAAATGATTTAAAATTTGTTTAGCAAGTATTTAAAATGTTTACAGGCCAATGCAACAACATATTAGTGCGGCACTCTCTTGAGAAATTCTCACCTCTCTTCTAATGTGCACGCCTATCGCACTAATCTTCCCAACGGATTATCTTATCTTATATCGCACTAAACTTCCCAATGGTTTAACTTATCTTAAGTTACTCGTAAGATTTAAAACTGAACAATATAATTGTTTAAGAGGAAAATTTCATTCAGTAACAAAGCTCTCATTTTAACTTTATTTATCAATAAAGTTTCCCAGTTCCATATTATACTTTTCAAAACAGGTATTTCCAATTTGAAGTCATTCTTCATTTCTTACATACCATAACACAGTAGCCAGTTCCAAATTTTAGAATTTCATATATATATATTAAATACTCGTATAATATATATATATATACTAACAGTACCCCACATAAAAATTATGGTGCGGCCATACTCTGCTATCCAATCCCCGTATCACTCGTACTAAGGGAAATACAAGTTCGGAATCACTCTCGAACTGTATTAACACATACACAAACAATATTGAGGCGAAGCATAGATTCCAAGTCTCTAAGAGGATAGCACATGCCCCCACGTCTCTTAGGACCGTCTGAACTATCGATTCGATAGCCTGTACCAAGGATTTCTATCTTCTAGGATACGAGTCAATATCCCCCATAAAGTCACATCGAGATAAGATTGTCCCAGCGCGATAACCTCAGGGATAGCAAGTAGCGCGGGCACGATTTTCACACATAGATAGTATATGCATAAACACAATCATATAACTATACTACTATTACCATATCAAAGTAGGTACATTTCTAATCCCATAATTATGACATTTGTCCTTATTTCTCATTATTTAGTTCTCACGTATAACCGTTCATTTCTTACTTTAATTTGAGGGATCATTCCAACTTATTGCGTAACACTCATGGACTCTATCCTCCCAAGTGTAGAATTCAGTAGGTAATCTAATTTCCAATGTAACTATCTTACGCGTCTCTACCCTTAATACATAATTTCATCATCCCTTATATGTAAATATCCCAAAATACAACTCTCGTTTTACATTAAAGGTCCCATAATTATTTATAAGTTCTACTGGCCTTCTTTATCTCCCAAAACATTTTAATCAGGGTGTCCAAGGATTATTTCTCATTAAATTGAATTCAACTAATTTAAAAAAAAGGGAAATATGAGTCTGCCAGAAGGGGTCGATCGATCGAGGGCTGGGGCTCGATTGATCGAACCTTCGATCGATCGAAGCTCTTGGCTCGATCGATCGATCAAGCAGGTATGGCAAATTCTGCAGGAAACCAGTTACGGGTTCTATCACACAACCTCATCCAAATCCAGATTTTTCACACCCAAAATCCCTAATTTTTTTACTATAATCAGTATACACCCATATTATTCATCTTCTACGTAAAGCATGCAATTTTTTTCATCAATAACCATGGATTAATAGGCCAAAACTTCATAAAAATCTCAAGAACCCTAGAATTTCTTTAACATGGTTCTAATCAGTATTTTTCCAGAAATTTCTACTCCTAATTCATCATAATTTTGTGGTTAAGCCTCTACATATGAAGGGGTTTCTAGATTTTCATTCAAATCGATTCTACATGCGATTTTCCTATCTCCAACATGAATTTTCTTCTACCAAACTCGTCCTAATCACCCTAGACTAACATGAATGATGCATTAACGAAAATAAGCAAGATAAATACTTGCCTAGGATTTTTAGAGTTCTAATTTGATGACGAATTTGGTGTGGTTGCGTTCCCCGTCGCGTGATCTATGCGTTGGTGGTGGTGGCGGTGCAACCGGATGAATTTTCGGTCTAGAATTTGCTTTGAAAGCTCTCTCCTTCCCTCTCCTATGACCGTCACTTGTCTTTGGTTGTTTTAACCCTAGAAGGAAACCTTAGACATCTGATATAACACTTGAAATTTCGTGGGTTTAATTACCCAAAAATGTAAAATGTCCAAAATGCCCTCCCGGGGTACAAATTAAGCCTAAAACGCCCCGAGGTCCAAACTAAACCCCCGGGTTCACTTATCTGACTATCTCCACCCTTCCGAACACTTTGACGCACTCGAAATGACCATACGGGTGACTTATAATTTATTCACTTTTATTCATCAATATTTAGTCCCGACGCGACACGGGCGCGTCCCGACTCAAATTTTCAAAATTGTCATTTTATTCACTCATGACATTTAATAGAACCAATATTATATTACTTTACTCATTAGTAATATTCAACAACAAGTTCCCCATAATTACTAAGTCACATCACGTTAATAATTATAAAGTGATTAACTTCCGGATTTATATTAAATTAATAACTCACATTAAATTTAATAAATCCCCAAATTAATATTGCATAAAAATACGGGGTAATACATTAAATTATTATGATCCTCATTAGCACGTACACAAACCTTAGAAATTTTAGGGTCCTCAAAATCTTTCTCTAAAAATCTAACTCTACACTCACTCTATTTCTTACACTTCTAAAGAATTAAAATCACGGTTCGTGTCCATGATCTTCTCATGTAGGAAATATCTTTTAGTTTGCAAAAGTTCAAATGCATCTTTAAAGCAAAAAAAAAATCCAAGAGTTTTAATTCTTTTTTCAAACTTCAAAATTAAATGAGTTAATTTATCAACACCGTTATAAAGCTCATTAAACTCATCTCTAATATCAAATTCATCATCATCGTTAAATGCATCAGACAACTTATCATTGTGATGACTCATTGAGAGAAAGAAAATAACCAAAGCATAAGAGAGAAACGAAAAGACCAAATAACCCCAAACAACACGAAGCAATGATCACTTAATAAATTAGTGTAACCTGCTCTAATGTCAATTTGAAAGATTAGTATCCAAAAAAATCTTAAACAAAATCAGGATCACACGATAATTTAGTGCAACCTGCTCTAATACCAATTTGAAAAAGCAAGAGGGGCTATACAAAACTGCTTTATTTTAGGCCAAACACACAATTTCACTTTTTACCCTTTTTTTTCTTGATTTAACTTAAATTGAACATGCAATTAAATAATGAAACCAAAATCTATGCCAAATAAGCAGAAGGAGAATTTGAGAAAAATCTCTCTCGGGCAAAACTTTAATTCAACACTGTTTATGAAGAGACAGACATTTGACGACTTATGAACTACTTAGAGAGCCATTAAGTATAAATCGATAGAGTCTTTAATTCTTCAAAAAAAAAAAATGATACAATCCAGCACCACCCATAACAAGTAGCTCTCATCTCGATATTTGACAATCAGCCTTAGGAATCTCAATTCCTTACTTCTTCAACTGTAGAACCTTAACTCCACAATTAAATATTAGAGATAATATCTACATTCAATAGTAGAGATAATATCTACTAGGGATTTAAAACTTTGATTGTGTTTTTATTTATTTGGAATAGTGATCTTCAAATATCTAATGGGTTTGGATAAAAAAATTATAGAGTTTGGTTAGTAATAGAACTCTAACAAGGCTTGAAGAAAAGTCTAATTCCACATCTCTAGTGGAGAAAGTTATTGGAAAGAGATAGACATTAAATATTTAAAAGACGTGTTTTAAAAAGTAAAGACACGCATACTCATTTGAATGAACTACCGCCTCATTCGAGCGACGTACCCAATCTCATTTGAACGGTGTCCAACAAAACTTTGATCGATACCGATGAAGCTTAGAACGACATTCCAGAACTGGCCAAAAAGACGATGTTCCAGATCTCATTTGGATGAAGGAACCTCGTTCTCGTGACACTAACCAACTCATTCAAATGATATACCAATCTCATTATAACGAGTTAGCGGGTTTTTGAAAAATTCTTTTAAAAATCATTGTAAAATATTTTGAAAACTTTTAAATGCTAACTCTTTAAAAATAACCCATGGATAATAAAAGTCTTTACCAAATCACCTCATAATTTTTCTGAATGATGTTGTCACGAATGATCTTTAATCTTAAAAATGTAACTAACTTTTTCTTTTCGAATACGTGAAAGTAGTCATGAAGGTGAAGTGGAATGTAATAGGATAATGCAAATACAAATAAATGAGAAATTATAAAACTTTCCTTTACATCTCACAACTAGACTATTATGAGTCTATTGCATTTAACAGGGACTGGGTAGCTGGGCTGGAGAAAGGAAATGTCTGCGAGGGTGATCCGGCTTATGTCTAACACCTACCCTTGGTGGATCCCTTATGGGTAATCATGTGGTAGATCCCCTAGCCACCGATCCTCCAATAACCCAAGTCTCTATTGATAAATCCACCATATATGCTTCTATTATTCTTCTTTTTTTTTTTTTGGGGGGGGGGGGGAGGGGGGGGGGGGGGGGAGGGGACCACCCCTAATCCTCTAATAGCTCAGGTTGCTGAGGCTGATACCGATCAATTCGCCCTACAAACTATAGCTAATCTTAGGAAGACCACCCTCAGTCCTTAGTTTTTTCTTATATTTGTTTTAATGTAATATTTATTGACCCTTTGAGGTCATTGCCTTGTAGGCTTATGAATGCAAATAATATTTCCATTTTACATGATTTCTCGATATGCATTAGTTTAATTTTTATGAGAATACGCCAGAATGTTTGTTTTTCTAATTGTGGTTTTATAATTTGTGCTTTCAGACCATGTTAGGCCTTTGTCAAGTGTTATTTGTCTTCCTAGTATTTATTTTCCTTTTTGAAATAAATTAACCTCGGTCGACCTATCTGACTTGAGTTTGAACCCATCATGGTAGTTTTAGGCCGGGTTGTTCAGTTCGACCAAGTGGACCATTATGTGAGGTTAAGTGTTAGACAAGGGCGATACATTCAATCATATGCTTTTTTTAGGCTCACCATAAGTGGTCAATGATAAGCATAATTTTAGTTCGGCCATGAGCAATAAATGATATAATTGTAGGCCGACTATACTAGCTTAGGGCAATACCACCATTTCCAGGTGGGTTTAGTGTCAAACATAGGAGATCAACTTATGTCTGAGTTATAACACGTAGTTCTTTTGTAGTTTTTTTTACCTCTTTTAGACTGATCTATATTAGATTATGCCACTTCTAAAGTGGGTTTTAGTGCCAAACGCAGGTGATCAACTCATATTTGAGTTATACCACACAGTTCTTACGTGAGTTTTGTCATCTTCTAGGTCGATCTACTTTAGATTATACCACTTCTCAGGTGGGTTTTGGTGACAAATGTAGGCGATCAATTCATTTTTGAGTTGTACAACAGAGTTTTTTCGTGGGCTTTGCCCCTATAGGCCGATATATTTGGATTATAGAACTTCTCTAGTCAATTTTGTTTTCAAATGTAGGTAATAAACTCACGTTTGAGATGTACCACGCAGTTCTTATATGGGTTTTTGCCAGATTCCTAGGCGACTGACCTTTCTTACCAATCACACCACTGCTTGAGTAGGCTTAATTAAAAAGGTTTTGAGACAACAGTTTGAATAATTTTAATAACTAACTTAAAATCATTTTATTATTCATAAAGAAATAAATAATGCCTTTGACTTCATATCTAATGATAAAACTTCTTAAAGTTTACAAAATTCCATGACCTTAGGACTACTATTCCATCTAATTCTCCTAAATGATATGATCATTCCCCCCCCCCTCCCCCCGAGACTACTCGGTATGATCCTTGCCAGTTTGGCACAAGTTTCCCATCTGATGGCTTTTTAGCTATGGGCAACAGCTTTTCGAGCACTAATTTGTCGACCTAAAATTCTCTGACCTTGACCTTTTTATCAAGTTATCTTATTGACTCTTTATAGTAGGTGACCAAATGTATCATATCTTTCTCCCTTATTTCTTCAGATAGATCCAACTCGTGAGTTATTCGGTCATCATTATGGCCATCTTCAAAGAGCTCTGATTTGAGCATTGAAAGACCTATCTCTAAAGGAATGACGAATTCTATACCATAGGCAAAGGGGTGAAGAGTCTCTTTTGTTAGATTTCTTGGTGTTATTTTGTGCACCCAAATAATAGAGGGAAGTTCATTCACCCATTATCCTTTGGCATTCTCTAATCGACACTTGATTTTGGATAAAATAGTCTTATTGGTTATTTATGCCCGTCCATTGGATTGGGGAGAGACTATCGATGCATACTAGATTCTGACTCCTTTTCAGCACAAAAATAACGAAAGGGTCATTATCGAACTGCATTTTGTTGTTGGTAACCAGTGCTCTTGGGATTCCAAATAGTGTGTTGAGGTTCCTCCAAATGAATCTCCTGACATCCGTTTCTTTAATGTGGGTGAGCTATTCAGCCTCAACCCACTTTATAAAGTAGGCGGTCATTGCTATTATTTATCTTCGATTCCCTGGTGTAACAGGTAATGGTCCCACTATGTCCATGCCCCACTGAGCAAAAGGCCATGGACTGGTTGTAAGGACATATTTTCCATCTTGTCCCTAGTTTGTAGTTTAAATTGAGTATGGAGTATCCCGTTCTAACCGTCAAAGCAATTCACGTTCACACGTTCAAGAAGATGGATTAGATTATCAAGCATCTTCAACAAAGTTCTATGATGAGACGTAATTTTGGTATCGATTTAGTTGTGTTACTTATATTTTTTACTAAGTATTGGGATATTTTTCTAAACTGATTTGTATCAAAACGAGGCATTTTAAATCAATTGTTTTCAAAGAGTTTTTGAAAAATATTTTTACCTTTAAAAATTAATTTTCGTCTAGCAGTCATTCAAATGTATTTGCAATGTTATTCAAACGACATTGACATGTCCTTTAATAGGTCATTTGAAGTCTTGCTTCTCATATGGATCAAACAACATTGACATGTCATTTGAAGCCCTACTTCTCATATGGATCAAACGACCCTGTACTTGTTTGTGTTTTTGAGATCATTTGATGTATCGTTCGAAGGGTGCTTCTAAAGAGATGTCAATGTCATTTGAACGACCCCATGATCACATTCGAACGACTTTTTATCGTCTCGAAATTTGTGTTCACCTATTTAAACCTGTTTTCATAAAGATTTTCATTAAGACTTTTTATTTACTCAAACTATATAACAACTACAAAATATTCTTCACTTTTTAGGGAAAAACTTATTTTTTGATTCACACAAATCAATCCCAATTAATTTTGTGAATCATCTTTGGAACCCAAACACTTCTACATCGAAGTTGTTCTTGTGGAGAGCTTTCTTCACTGCTGATCTTGGGGATACTCGAGGGTATTCACTGCTAAAGGAGGAACTACGATTCTTGTGATTCTCGAGGGAGTCAGTACTGGTTCAAGGCTACGATTTTTGTGGGTTCTTTTGAGAATTCAGTATAGTATTTCTCTAAAGCGTTGTAAGTTGTGATTTCCAAGCTTTAGTGAAATAAAGGTTTTACCCTGTGGGGATTTTTCCTGAATCTGTGATTATATGTTTTATTGTTTTATTTCTTAAATCACACAGATGCATGTTTAGGGTTTAATAAAATTGGAATTTATTTGTGGGATTGACATCTAGTTAAATAAGTTAAATTCTTTAAAATATTGCGCATTCACAAATTGATATCACACATCCCCTTCTCAAATTGGTATCAAAGCTTTTAATTGTATTTTTGCACTTTACAAATTCGTATCAGAGCCGGTTGCTCCAAGTTATAGAGTGATCCTTTCTTCCACAAAAATTTTATATCTGATATCAAACATTTTTAAAAATTGATTTTTAGAAAATCGCAATTTTTCCTGATGGATAACTTATATTATCAGATGCGCATCTTTGATGGCACAAATTATGCATATTGAAAAGCCCGCATGAGATCTTCTTTAAAAGCTATTGATGAAAGAGTGTGGTTAGTTTGTGAAAGAGGGTGGACTCCTCCCACTATCACCATTAATAATTCCATTAATCCCAAACCCATTTCTGATTGGACTGATGATGAGTTTAAGTGGAGTACCTACAACTCCCGTGAACTTAGTGTTATTTCTGGATCCGTCACCCCCGACGAGTTTCGACGCATCATGCAGTGAACTACGTCTAAAGAGGCATGGGATACCCTCTAGTTCATTTACGAGGGTACCAACAATGTCAAGGCGTTAAAGCTTTAAAATTTAACCACCCAGTTTGAGACTATCACTATATTATAGTCCGAGTGTTTTGAAGAGTTTAATGCTAGGTTATCAGACATTATTAACACGAGTTTTAATTTGGGTGAGAAAATTAAGGAGTTGAGAGTTGTTAAAAAGATTTTGAGGTCACTTCCGTCCCTATTTATTACTAAGGTTAGTGTTTTGAACTCATTTGGGATATTAGATGCACTTAGGTGAGAAGAACTCGTAGGAGACCTTCAAACTTATGAGATTGACATGTTTCCTAAAACCATTAAGCCTAAGGATAGAGGGATAACTTTAAAGACTCAAGTTAAGAAAAAGAAAAAGAGAGAGTTTGTGAGTCTTATTTTGAGGGTGAAGTTGACTTAGATGACTTGGCCTTGTTTGCTAAAAATTTTAAAAAAGTTTTTCAAATTTTCCAAAGAAAATTCTTTCAATAAAAAGATTTTTGAGAAAAACAAAAAGAAAGATGAGGTCATGGATAACGATGAGAAAGAGGAAGAGGTTAGATGTAATGAGTTTGAGGGAAAAGGGCACGAAACATTTGAGTGTCCTATTATTCTAAATAGAAAGGGCAAGAAAATTGCTAATACGACCCCTCTTAGCGATAGTGAAATCGAGTTGGATGATTTTGGGAATGAATCATCACATGAAAAGTGTGTTGCTTTTATGGCTAGTCACGAGAGCACATCCAATTTGTTCCACAACAATGAGGACACTAGTAAATATGAGGGCCTCAATAATGATTCGATACTTTCGGGAGATAGTGAGCGTGAGGATGAGATTGGAAGTGAGGGAGAAGGCGATATCCAAAAAGCGTTTTGTGATTTATATACCGAGAAGTTAAAAAATAAAAAATTGAATAAAGAGTTCGGTCTTAAGGTGATAGATTTAGGGATAGAGATAGAAGTTTTGAGGGTGTGTGAGACGTCAGCGAGTCAACTCGAGAAGGTGAGAGTTTCTTTATGTGAGCAGTTGATCGTCTTAGGTCGGGAGAAATGAATTGATCAACTCCGTGGCTAGTCTTACGGGAGATCTTAAATTTTCATTGGAGACTCATGAGAAACTTGAAGCCCGTGTATCCCAACTCAAGAGAGATCTCGGACATACCCGAGAGGTTAAGGTCACTATAGAGGTCACATCTAAGAAGGTTGGAAAGATGCTCCTCGATCTCGCTTTGGGTAATATTTATAATACCCCGTAATTTTATTGACTTTTAAATTGGGTTAAGTTAAAAGTTAATGGGATTAATTGGAATTATTTATAAATTAATTAATTGGGATTAATCCGGATTTTATATTACTTGAAAATAATGAAATATATGATTATGAATATTACTTAGTGATATTTAGGTAATATATATATATATATATATCCGGAGATATTGAATTTTCATTGGAGACTCGTGAGAAACTTGAAGCCTGTGTATCCCAACTCAAGAAAGATCTCTGACATACCCGAGAGGTTAAGGTCACTATAGAGGTCACATCTAACAAGGTTGGAAAGATGTTCCTCGATCCCGCTTTGGGTAATATTTGTAATACCCCGTAATTTTATTGACTTTTAAATTGGGTTAAATTAAAAGTTAATGGGATTAATAGGAATTATTTATAAATTAATTAATTGGGATTAATTCGGATTTTATATTACTTGAAAATAATGAAATATATGATTCTGAATATTACTTAGTGATATTTAGGTAATATATATATACCCGGAAGGACATTTTAGTCATTTTGCATGGAAGGTGAATAGTAACTTCATTTTTTTGTCTTTTAGTTAACTCTTGAGACTTATTATTTAAGTGAGTTTCTACCTTATGAGAGATTCATTTTCACCCAAAAAAACAAGTGAGAGTTTTGAGAGACAACAGAAGATAATTAGAGAGAAAATGAAAGGGTAACTTGAGAAGAGGAAGAGTTTTTGGAAAAGAGGAGTCACCTAGGGTAAACCAATGGTACAACCACCATCTCTCCCCCTTCCACCACCACCATAGTCGCCAAAAAAGTCGCCGAAAAAGCTAAGATTAAGTTCTAATCATATCATCACTAAAGGTTCAACCCTACACAAAGGCAAGTGATTCTTGCTTTACTTTAGTAATTAGTATATCCATTTTAGAATAAGATTTCCTTTTTGAGTTTAGGAACTTATAAAATGGATTCGATAAATTATTGATAAATCAATGTAAAGATTAGACAGATTCATGTGATAGGTTATACAACATGTAGAGATTTTAATCTTGATGGAAATGATAGGTTTTCATGAAAAGGAAAATATGTGTTCTTGAGGATATTAAAAATTGGTGTTAGGAATTGCATGTAGAATAAATCCTACCCACGTGAATATGGAATTAATGATTTAGAGATGTGATAATAATACTAAATTTTGACTTTTCATGTTGGATAAAAATGGAAGAATTTAGATTTTGGAAATTTTGAGATTTTAATGGATATGATGATAGTCCCTTATGAATATGTAGATTAGATGTTCTATGTAGAAATTATCCATGATTATGTTGTAAAAATATTATAATTATAATATAAAATTCTGGATTATAATTAGGATGGACACCAATACAGTTTGGGTTTTAGAAGTTGATGAAAAATGCAGAAAACTGGAACTGTAGACGAACAGGAAAAAAATTAATGTCGTTCGAACGAGACTTGACTTCGTTCAAACGAGAGTCAATCTCATTCTAACGAGATTTCATCTCGTTCTAACGAGCTCTGGTCTTCAAACGAGATTTTCAAAAATCCAAAAATGTCCAGTTACGCCCAGAACTGTTTGTAGAATTGTAATATGGCCCAGAATAGATTTCTGAATAATTTTGGTACATTAATACAGTGAGGAACTTGGGATTAATGTTGGAAAGTTAAAAAAATATTGAGAATTGAAGTTATGTTAGAGATCTACATAATTAGTATACGATTTAGGGAAAAATAATCGTTATACCAAGTATGGGTAATATTGAGAATATATATACAAGTACTTGGGTGGGTTAAATAAAATATTTTGGGAGAAATCACTACATGATAAAAATACGATGATAATCATGATTACAAGTACGAGTAGTATTCGAGTAATACGACAAGTACTTGGGATAGGATAAATTTCCTAATGTGATATAGGTAAAATAAATACCTAATTTTAAATAAGTGTATGATAATGCTTATTTGGTTGTTAATTTATGTGTATGACATACCTAGCTTACTTGCTATCGATGAGAGGTTTACGCGTGAGGGAATTCATATCCTGATAAATCTATGGGATTTTGATTTGTCACTTGAGAACATAGAACTTAGGGACTAATCACCTTAGTATATATACGGGTGTTGCAAGTCATTTGGGTGCGTAGGTATGTGCGTATCCCAAAGGCTTAGGAATATGTTGGTCTACAATATTTGTGATTGATATTTGTGGCTCGAGGAATCTTTACCGAACCCATAGTCCCCTATACAACACAAGGTATACTGGGACATGATAGCAGAGTAATGCATGCACCACAGCTGTGTCTCGGGGTTCCGAATTGTATTGTATATATATATATATATATATATATATATATATATATATATATATATATATATATATATATAATGATTTGAATGAATATGTATATACTGGTTAGATTTATCTACTATGCGAATTATGCAGATTTAAAAGATGATAAAGTATGTAATTAATTAAATATGATAATACTTAATTACATTGAATAATTAAAAGTCTTATCCATGATAAATCTTAATGGATATATATATATATATATATATATATATATATATATATATACACACACACACTATTATTGTATGAGAAAAATAAGTGAGAATTAATCAGGCTGTGAATAGTGAATTCAAAAGGATGGACTATTTAGCATGGGGATTTTAACTAGGATGATAGAAGTACGTAAGGCGTGCACTCTAGATGAGAGGTGAGGATTTCAAGAGAGAGTCCAATAATCTAACATGTATATAATAATTTCTGAATTTAGCAGTTATTCACTTTCTATTTTTAAAACTATTTTACATTGGGCTCTGACCCGTTTCCTCGCATATTCTCTTTTCTCTCTTGTATCTCCTATATTACGTGTCCAGTCGAAGGGACACCAACCATAGAAGATTATGATGTTTGATGAGCTATGGTGCTAAGGAGTTGAGTTTGACTTGGACGCCTTCATATTTTTTATTCACACTCTGTAGTGATCTTTCAGCTAGGGCATGTTGCCTAAGATGATTTTAGACATTTATCTTATATTTGAGTCAGGATTATATACTCATGTTAGTGTGTTACATTTTCTATTATTGGGATTTTTGTATTGAGATATATTTACTGGAAAAGTTTTATTCCAGTTGTATTTAAATTATATTGTGACATCTATTTAGTTATTGTTGTTGGGGAATGGAATGTGTAGAATTGTTCGAAATGGTAAAATAAAATTTTATTAAATTAAAATTTGAAAGTTTTTAACACCAGCTTAATTAATTATTAGGTGATAGGAAAAATGTTTTCGACGGTGATGCTAAGAATGAACCAACTGTATATTCTAAGTAAGTGGGTATGAGATTGATCACCCAATATTTAATTAGGCGGGGTGTTTCAGGTGGTATCAGAGCATCAGGTTCTAGTGTTGTTTAGGGTCTGTACGGCTTACTATGCTTTCAGCTTAGCGTTCTTTAATATAGAGGATTGTAGCATTTCACTTTACGCTTACATTCTTCAGCTATTCTGTTATATCAAATACTGATGGTAAATTTTCGTTTCAGATGCCTCCTTGACATGCACCTCAGCCCGCCCAAGCTCAGGGTACAATGATTGCGATCGAAGTTGCTGCACTTGTAGCTCAGACAGTTAATGAAGCTTTAGCTGCTGTTCAACAAGCTCCAACACAGGCACTAGCTGTGCCACCCATACCAGGGCAAATGTTTCCTACTGCATGGGAACGTGTTAGGGATGCCTTTTAGAAGGCGCATCCACTAGAGTTTAAGGGAGGATCTGATGCTGTGACTGCTAGTGGATATCTAGAAGCACTTGAGAATGCTCGAATGAACAGAGGTTCAACGTCAAATACTAGCTACATTCAAGTTAGTAGGGGCAGCCTTGCAGTGGTGGGAGGCTACTACCACTATGGAGGAGATATAATGACTATCCAGGACTTTTGGGTACGGTTCGATCGAAATTACTTCCTTTCCGCGGTCCAGACTGAGATGAGGTGAAAATTACTTAATTTGAAATAGGAAGGAAGGATAGTGGAAGAATATGAGGAAGAATCTACTCGATTGACTAATTTGGTACTAGCAGAGGTACCCAAAGAGGAGAGGAGAATTTTAATGTTCAGTGATGGTCTGAACTATAAGATTCGCCAGCATTTATTGGACAATCTCTCGCTTCACACTTACGCATATGTTCTTAATGCTGCAATGCTTCACTGCCATGATAACCGCTTACATACTCAAAGTGTCAAGCAGGGGTTTGAGTCAAACCTGCAGGGTAAGACTAATGGGGGTAGTTCTAGTAGGACACCGCTAGGTCAGAGTCAACAACGTCAGGGTGAGCAGGGTTCCCAGTCAGGGGACTATACTAAGCCTTTATGATCAAGAGGTTTTCAATTTGGGTATGGAGGTAATGGGAATGGATAGCAGGGCTAGCAGGGTCAAGGAAAAGGTGGTAACAACCAGTAGGGTCGGGGTCAACAGGGACAAAATGGGGGAAAGTTTACTAGTAAATGTTTTGCGTGTGGTAAGAATGGCCACAAACAACAAGATTGTCCTGATAAAGACCAATTTCCTCAATAACAAGATGCTCGTCAGGATCCACAGATACCAGTGTTCCACCAGCCTCTCTTCCGGTTCCAGCTTAGGTGCTTGCATTACCTCCCATTTCGGTAGCTCCAGTACAACAGGGTCAGTATGGGCGTGTGTATAACGTCCATCAGGATACAATTCAACAACCACTGCCCGCGAATGAGGGTATATTTTCTAACTTTGGGGCTATGGGGAACATTTTGTTTTACACAGGGGCCTCACTTTAATTTAGCCATCAGATTTGCGTGGAGCACAGGGTTATTAGACTTGCCAAATAGTACCGTTACTTATGTAGACTTGCCGATGGGTAGTGGGACACCATTTTTCTTTATATGTCGTTATGTGAGTCTAATTTTACTGGGGACTTGCTTATTTTAGACATGTTCGAGTTTAATGTGATAATCGACATGGATTGGCTTGTTGCACATAAGGCTAAGGTTGACTGTTATATCTAGCATATTGTCTTTGACAAGAGAGTGAATAAGTAGACTTTTATATAAATAGATAAAGCCTATTGGGAAGTTATATACTATAAACTAAGGACTTGAGGAGTTTCGATGACCGACCAGGTTAGATAGTAGTGTATCGGGGGGTTCCTTATTTGGATTTCGCTTTGCAAGACACTCCACGCATGAAACTAACGAACGTTGGGAGTCGAAGTAAGTTGGGTCTATAGTATATGAGTTTATAACCTTTGCAATATATATATATATATATATATATATATATAAATCAGAGAGTTACAAGTTATAACATGATTTGAGGCTAGTGGAGTCGCCAAATGTGACCGTGGAAATCATTGTGATACGGATTATATTATAAGTAGTAAGTTAGTAAAGGGTAACCTTCCAGAGTAATAACATTCATTTAGATCTCATGATGGAATGTAAACACATACGGTGTATGGGCGCCCTGGATAGTTGAATTGTCGTATTTTTCATAATTGTGGCAAAGTAAGTATTCTTGAGGTTAATGAAAGTAGACGTATTGACTTCAGAATTTAGTTGTTTGATGGTTTAGGTCAGTTTGGACTGCTCTTCCCCAAATTTTCACGAGGATGGTATAGGAAGAATTAGGGTAAAGTTTAACTCGAGACAGTTGAAACTAAATGGTAAGGCTTGGAGTATAACGTCAGTGAGGTGTTCATCATTATTCGGTAATGTACTGTATGGGCGGTATGACAGAGATTACATGAGATGTGAGATTAATACCGGAGTTGTCCTTACTAGTAAGCTTTATTTTTCGAATTTCGGGACGAAATTCTGTTATAAGGGAGGAAGTATGTAATACCTTGTAATTTTATTGACTTTTAAAATGGGTTAAATTAAAAGTTAATGGGATTAATTGGAATTATTTATAAATTAATTAATTGGGATTAATCCATATTTTATATTACTTGAAAATAATGAAATATATGATTCTGAATATTACTTAGTGATATTTAGGTAATATATATATATATATATGATGTTATGTATATTGCCGTGAGTTACTAATACAGTAATTATGAAACTTAAGTCGGGACGCTGTATGGGACGTGTCGGGACTAATTTAAATAAATATAAAGAAAGATTATTTTATATCAACCTTATGGTCATTTCGAGTGCGCTATTGTGTCCGTAAGGGTCAATATAGTTCGAAAAGTCTATTCGGGTGTTCAGTTTGGGTCTCGGGTCAATTAGGAGATGAAAGGACACCCCGAAGGGACATTTTAGTCATTTTGCATGGAAGGTGAATAGTAACTTCGTTTTTTTTGTCTTTTAGCTAACTCTTGAGACTTATTATTTAAGTGAGTTTTTACCTTATGAAAGATTCATTTTCACCCAAAAAAACAAGTGAGAGTTTTGAGAGAAAACAGAAGAGACTTAGAGAGAAAATGAAAGGGTAACTTGAGAAGAGGAAGAGTTCTTGGAAATGAGGAGTCACCTAGGGCAAACCAAACAACCACCATCTCTCCACCTTCCACCACCACCTCTCCACCTTCCACCACCACCACCATAGTCGCCAAAAAAGCTAAGAGGAAGTTCTAATCATATTATCACCAAAGGTTCAACCCTACACAAAGGCAAGTGATTCTTGCTTTACTTTAGTGATTAACATATCCATGTTAGAATATAATTTTCTTTTTGAGATTAGGAACTTTTAAACGGATTGGATAAGTGATTGATAAATCAATGTAAAGATTAGAAAAATTCATGTGATGGGTTATACAACATGTAGAGATTTTAATCTTGATGTAAAGGATAGGTTTTCATGAAAAGGAAAATATGTGTTCTTGAGGATATTAAAAATTGGTGTTAGGAATTGCATGTAGAATAAATCCTACCCATGTGAATATGGAATTAATGATTTAGAGATGTGATAATAATACTAAATTCTGAATTTTCATGTTGGATAAAAATGGAGGAATTTAGATCTTGGAAATTTTGAGATTTCAATGGATATGATGATAGTCCGTTATGAATATGTAGATTAGATGTTCTATGTAGAAATTATCCATGATTACGTTGTAGAAATATTAGAATTATAATTCAAAATTCTGGATTATAATTTGTATGGAAACCAATACTGTTTGGGTTTTAGACGTTGATGAAAAATGCAGAAAACTGGAACTATAGACGAACGGAAAAAACATTGACATCGTTCGAACAAGACTTGATTTCGTTCGAACGAGAGTCAATCTTGTTCTAATGAGATGCCATCTCATTCTAAGGAGCTCTGGTCCTCAAACGAGATTTTTAGAAATCCGAAAATGTCCAGTTTAGCCCAGAGCAGTTTGTAGAATTGTAATTTGGCCCAGAATAGATTTCTGTATAATTTTGGTACATTAATATAGTGAGGAACTTGTGATTAATGTTGGAAAATTATAAAATATTACAGATTAAAGTTATTTAGAGTTCTGCATAATTAGTATACGATTCAGGAAAAAATAATCGTTATACCAAGTATGGGTAATATTGAGAATATATATACGGGTAATTGGGTTAAATAAAAGATTTTGGGAGAAATCACTACATGATAAAAATACGATGATAATCATGATTACAAGTACGGGTAGTATTCGAGTAATACGGCGGGTACTTGGGATAGTATATATTTCCTATTGTGATATAGGTAAAGTAAATACCTAATTTTAAATAAGTGGATGATAATGCTTATTTGGTTGTTAATTTATGTGTATGACATACCTAGCTTACTTGCTATCTATGGAAGGTTTACACATGAGGGCAGTCATATCTTGATAAATCTATGGGATTTTGATTTGTCACTCGAGAACATAAAACTTAGGGACTAAGCACCTTAGTATATATACAGGTGTTGCTGGTCATTTGGGTGCGTAGGTATGTGCGTAGCCCAAAGGCTTAGGACTATGTTCGCCTCTAATATTTGTGATTGATATTTATGGTTCGAGGAATCTTTACCGAACCCATAGTTCCCTATACATCAATAAGCTATAGTGGGACGTGATAGCAAAGTAATTCATGCACCGCAGCTGTGTCTCAGGGTGCCGAATATATATATATATTGTATGAGAAAAATAAGTGAGAAATAATCAGGCAATGAATAGTGAATTCAAAGGGATGGACTATTTAACATGGGAATTGTAACTAGGATGGTAGAAGTACGTTAGGCGTGCACTCTAGATGAGAGGTGAGTATTTCAAGAGAGAGTCCAATAATCTAACACGTATATAATAATTGTTAAATTTAGCATTTATTGACTTGTTGTTTTCAAAACTATTTTACATTAGGCTCTGACTCGTTTCCTCGCATATTCTCTTTTCTCTCTTGTATCTCCTATATTACGTGTCCAGCCGAAGGGACACCAACCATAGAAAATTATGATGTTTGACGAGCTTGGAGCTAAGGAGTTGAGCTTGACTTAGACGCCTTCACATTTTTGATTCACACTCTGTAGTGATCTTTCAGTTAGGGCATGTTGCCCGATAGGATTTTAGATATTTCTCTTCTATCCGAGTCAGGATTATATACTCATGTTAGTGTGATACATTTTCTATTATTGGGATTTATGTATTGAGATATATTTACTGGAAAAGTTTTATTCCAGTTGTATTTAAATTCTATTGTGATATCTATTCAGTTTATTATTATTGTGGAATGGAATGTGTAGAATTGTTCGAAATGGTAAGATGAAATTTTATTAAATTAAAATTTGAAAGTTTTTAACACCATCTTAATTGAGTACTAGGTGATAGGAAAAATGTCTCCGATAGTGATGCTAAGAAGGAACCAACTGTATATTCCGAGTAAGTGGGTATGGGACTGATCACCCAGTATTTAATTAGGCGGGGTGTTACAATATTGAGAGACTAAGAATAGGTTATGACCCTGCGGCCACTTCCCATGTTGCACACGAGCCAGTTTCTTAGTTTGTGATAGATTTATATGGCTCGCAACCTAACCCACCTAGGTGTCTATGTCCCAATAGGAGAGTGAGTGCAATATGTTTTGAGAGAGGTGCTCCAACACCCGTGTATGTTTGTTCCCATTGAAATAAAAGATGACACCTTAGGGAATTTTGGTTTAAGTTGGGTAGTGTTGCATAGGTTTTTACCTCATTATGATACTACACGTGTTCCCACATTCACTCCCACGCATGTTACTCCCCATACTCCCACACATCACATGAGAGATTTTGAGCATTTTTGTGAGAAAGTTGAGTATTTGGTCAAAACTTCACACGATTTTATGAATGTTTTTCATAGGATGTCACCACCTTTGAAAAACTCCTCGAGACCTAATGATTGAGGTTTAGACTTGTTTCACTATCATAGGATGATTTTCATATTCATATCTTTATGCCTATCGCTAGTATGTACTATCATTATATTTATTTTTTCCATTTTGATATATTTTTTAAAACATCTAAAAAGATTTTCTATTTTTTGGAAAAATTCAAAAAGATTAAAAGATTTTATTTTGATAAATTTTTTGAAAAACACAAAAATATTTTTGTATTTCATTTTAAACCTTATATGGATGGAAATTATGGATGACCAAGTCACAATATTATTCCACTATCCACGTGACTTTATGATAGTGTTTTGAGACGCAACATCATTTCATTTATGTGCTTTATAATGTTTGGAGTCATTGAGAAGATATTTGTGATTATTTTCTACATGTTTGACTCTTAGTCTCCTTGAATGCACCCATGAACAAATTTATTTGATTATTGCACTTGTCGATCACACGTTATTCAATGTTCTTTAATCACAATCTTGTCTTTAAAATGAACCAAATACGATAAAATAAGACAATGAAAGTAGTGCACGTAAGAACCGTTGCCCGTGAGAGTTTGTTTATTATTGAAAAAATTATGAGTGTACACGGAAAAGGGCTACGAGAGGCAAGTTAACTCGTCGTGAAAGACACCGTTTTAAAAGATCCCGAGAAAAAAATTGAAGGCAACAAAAAGAAAATATGCCAAAAAGGGGCCAAATAGTTTAGTTTGCTTGATCTTTCAAAAGAAAAAATATATAAAATATGATCATGTTTATCTTTTGAGGGAGTTTGGTTGGAAATCAATGGGTTTGCATGTCTTCACAAAGTCTCGAAAAAGCATCACATAGTTTTAAACATTATTTGTGTGAAAATTATTTTAGACTTTGATTTGTTGATTAGATTGAGTTGATATCATTTGAATTCAACATTTTTACATCAAAGCACGATTTTGAGTTCATTCGTTAGGAGTATCACAAATTCATCGTGCACATATGTTATGATTGTTTGAGTTGATTTTCCTATCGAATATATCCACACCCATTCATTATGTTTCCACGATTTGGTTATCTTAGTGTTAGTTCATGGTGTGTTGTTTTTGTAAAATTATTTTCACTTGAAAATATTTGAAAAATAAAAAATAGTTTGCGAAAACGTTTTGAGTTTATCCTTGCATGAGTTTATTTGATATATGTTTGTGATGATTTGTTATGCTTTTTGGGACCTGTAACACCCCGTATTTTTGGCGATTTAAATAATTATGTGATTAATTATTATGATGGGAATAAGTATGCGATTAATTATTGTTATTGGATTAATTAAATTAAAATGCGAGAAATTAATTTGTTATTAATTAGGATTAAAATAATTATTAACTAGAGTGCCAGGGGTTAATACTTATTGTCGTGAACTATTAAATATTACTATGTGATATGTAATATGGAATTATGATATTTGATAAATTTTCGAAAATGAGAAATACGATAGTTTGGTAATTTAAGTCTGACGCGCGTGTGAGTCGTGTCGGGACTGATTGATTGGGATGAAAAGAGAAATTATTTTTATTAATTCGTATGGTCATTTTGAGTGCGCCTTTGAGTCCGGGAGTGTCGAGATAGTCAAAATAGTATGGTCATTTTGAGTGCGCCTTTGAATAGCATATTGTATGGGCGATACGGGAATACTACTCGTGAGCATAGTTAGTATTAGTATGGTTTCTGACTAGTTAGACTGGGTGGTATAACTAGGGGGAGATTAGATGTACATTAGACGTGCACAATAGATGCGAGGTGAGAAACTCATGTGAGAGTTCGATAACTAACAGCGTATAAGACTTGTTTTAAGTAGTAGTTTTAAATACTTGCTAAATCATTTTAAACCTCGGGCTCTGACCCGTTTCTTGTATCGCTTCTCTCTTTTGCTATATATATATATATATATATATATATTGTATCAGGTGCTCAGCCACAAGGGTACCAGAATTAGAGATTGGAGTGTTAGACGTGCTGCAGCTGTTGTGGAAGTTACTGGTCCTTACAGTAGACGTATCTATCTTTTTTATTCAGTTTCATCTAGACTTCTTATCCAGGGCATGTGTCGCCGACTTCTAGTCCTTTATCAGAGATATAGTATTCAGTTTATTTTATGATTTAGAGTTTTAAACTGGGAAGTTTTACCCAGTCTTATTTATTTCAATACTTGATTCATGTTCAGTATTTATTATATTCCTATGTGTGGTGAATGGTTTGTATTTTAAGATTGAATGAAAATGAATTTACTTGGTTTTACAAAAATTGGAAATGTTTTGACACCTAGCTTAATTTTATATTAGGTGATTAATATGTTAAAAAGTTTTTGACAGTGATGCTAAGAATGAACCAACCGAACATTCTGTTTTAAATTGGTACATGACTGATCACCCTTTATTTAATTGGGCGGGGTGTCACAGGTGGTATCAGAGCATCAGGTTCTTGGGTCCTTAGGATCTGTGCGACTTATTACGTTTCAGCGCATCGTTCTTTGATGTAGAGCCTTATGATATAATTGTTGTGTTCCCTTACGTATGCGACTTATGCTCTCCTGCTACGAACTATAATGGATGTGACTCATTATACAAAATTCTATGTGATTCTAACACCGAACATTTTAGGACGACCAATGAGGGCCGTAAGAAGAACTGCAGGAGAAGAAGCCCAACAGAAGACATAGAGTAATCGGGAAAGAGTGATCATGACAAAAATCACCATGAGGGTTACTTAAGCAAATGATAATAGAAATCATCACTCGGTAACAGTGGGTTCCCAGGGCACGATCGTAGATAAGGGTGGAATGATTTCACGACCACCTAGCATAGTCAATAAGAGGAAATCAGGGGGACTCTTTTGAAAACCCATCGGTGAAAATACGAAGAAGAAAAAGAGAGTGTAATAGACCAACGGAGGTAGAAAATCCGAAGGCAATTGTGTAGAGTGGGGTGTGACGACACTCAAAATTAAATTTGAGAGTTAAAAGCTATAGCTCTTAGGATCATCATGTAGTGATTAGAGGAAATCACCATGTATAAAGAAGTGTGTTTGAAATTTAGAGAGAAATTTGTGTAAGATTTGACCATGAGGTCTTCCATTCGACGTGGTAACAAAATGCGAGTGAAATTTTGATGTTTAGCATAATGGGTAAGATAGAAATCGATCGTGAGATAAAGGTTGAATTGCATAATGAACTTCATACCTGGTAGACGGGCATAAATTATCCAAAGGGTCTATAGTTGATAAAGGGCCCGTGAGTTGAATACAAGCATAAATGAGAAACCCAGCTAGGATGACTAATGTTAATATCGTCAAGGTTATACGGTGACTAGTTATTGTGTTCTTTCCAGAAGAAGTGAGTCAGAAAGGTTAAAGAATCCGTCCGAAAAGCAATACTGAACTTAACGGTGTTAGTGGAGCCCCACATGAGAGTATACCCAATAGGGAACTCGATTAGATGATTTTAAGTTGATTAACTTCCTACAAAGTGACGATGAAGTCAATCAGGGCCGTGGAGGCCAACCATAGTTTCGAAAGGCCAGCGTAGCTAGTAAGTTAAGACTACTCGGTTCGAGAGAAGGACATTTCCAAAATGGTCAGTGGGACCAGTGACGGGGAAATGGATCGTGAAGTTTCCCTATGTGAGGGAAGTAGAACTACAAGTGTTGAATCCACAATTGAGAAGTGAGACCGAAAAGATTAGACATGGTAAACCATGCCAGTTAGGCATAACAACTGGAGGAGTGATACTTCCAATAAAGGAATTTGGGGTCAGGAGAATTAGGCCCAGGAAATTTATAACTCGAGAGATGGGTTCAGGATGGACCAGTAGAGTCCTCATTAATAGTAGAATACAATATGTTAGGGTCGACGGGGCCCAGGATGTAAACAGGAGTTTAGTAAAGCCATAATTGAGGCCTAGAGCGTTTGGGCCAACGTTTCAATAATGGGCGTGAAACCCACATGATGGAATAAATTGTCCATGATGAGAGGGGATAGCTATAGGATGAAATCCTAAGATGTATAATGATTGCAGATGTTCATGGGTCGTGATGACAACCACGTGCCGAGACCCTGTGATTTGGCGAGACTGGTGAGGCTTTGCTTCTTCCTTGTGAGTAATGGATTAATTCTGGTGCACGGGAGTGTCATAACTGATATGTAAATTGGAGACCCTAAGATTCGTGTGCGAGTCGAGTTGAGTGGGGAACTTTAGTTTTAACAGTCTTTTTACAAACGTATTTCTCGTTGTTAACAGGGCATTTTGATGTTGCTCGTGAGTGAACCGGGTGGGCCCTAAGAATATGTTTTGTTGTTATAATTTATAACTGCATTGAGACAGCTTTAGTAAAGTTTATTTTTATAATGTATAGTGATTAATTTTCTTATGGTTAAACGATAGTAAAAATGTAGTGATATGACTGTCGTGACGGATACTCCGGGAGGAGAAATCTTTATTTTGTGCGACACCACCTCAAATAGGGTTGGGCCCAGATATATGAACATATGAAAAATTTCATGGTATTATAGACCTCAACAAGTATGTTGTCTAGTTTTATGTGATTCCGGTGTGTAGGAATTTATTATACTAAGGAGTCCAGGATGTATTGTGTTCTTCTTCGAGCATAGAGATACAACTCTTTATATATAGAGAGAGCTGAGTACCTGGGATAGTGAGAGCGCCATGCGTCATGTTATGTTTAGAGACATGAGAGTGGACGAGCAAACTGTTATGTCAACATACGGAGATTGTAAAGAGGTACATAGTATGGATTTAGGTCCTTATGGATCTCAATAACCGACTAGGTTAGATATTAGTGTAACAGGGGGTTCTTTGTTTGGATTTCGCTTTGCGAGACATCCCACCCATGAAACTAGCGAACGTCGGGAGTGGAGAGAAGTTTGGTCGATAGTACACAAGTTTTGTACGTTGGTTATTGTACATATAAAAGAATATAATTAAGAGTTGATAATTCTTTTATAACTTAAGGCCAATAGAGTCGCCTATCCTTAGTATCATTCGAAATAAAGCAATAATGCCATTGAAGGATTGAATAAGTTCTGACTAGTGGGGTGGTTGAGTACACCCTACTACATCAGCATACTGAGTGTGCAAGAGTTGAAGTAAGAAAATTTCATGTCATTTGTATTATGACGTGCGAGGCATAGGGTGTATGGGCGCCCTAGGTGATCGAATCAGGCAGTGGATTATGATTAACATGTGAATTTGATAACATGTAGTCGGGTAAGACGAAGCTTATTCACTAATATTTGTCAGAGACTTACGTTTCAAGATAAACTAAAATTTATTGAAGAGAGTACAAAATGTATCAGGATACAAATAACAGTGGTGATAGGTTACGATGTAGGGTAATATTGCAAAGTTCGTCTTACAGTGGGTCACCTGACTGTTGGAAAAAGGATGGCCAAATCTGAAACCAGCAGAGGTTTCTTCCACCAGTGGATGGGAGAGTATTCTCAAGATCTTCTTATGAAGTACTACTTTCTAGAGTGGTCATGATCCTATATATGTGATAAGGAACGGTGGAGTGAAGTAGCTCACGTTATGCCAATTGGGATGATCATACTACGGGACAATATGCATAGAATCCTTATGTAATCGAGATAGTGAAACCGTAGGTACCGAGATGTGATTGAGTACGGCCTAATACCCACAGAGGGATGGGAAGGATAAGCGGTCTAATCGGATGCTAAAGAGCAAATTTTATGTGTGCCCTTAAATCTTAGGGGATGACGAGAGCAATACCTTCCACTAGTGGAGTTTGTGTCCAAATAACTCCTATGAGTTCACATTTGGGCTGATTGCTAGTAGAGGTGTGGCACGCTAAACTTGATTGTTGTCCTATTTGATAGCTAAAGGTTGGGGGAGGGGACCAGTTATGATTAAAAATGTCAGAGAAAAATTGATACTATCGTATATATTGTGTGTGACATATATATTGCATAGCCAATTTACTTGTACGAATGACACGAGACGAAGTCGTATGTATCTGAAAGGAGGATAAATCAACTAAGGTGCAAATAGTAGAAGGCTAGATAGTGAATATTTATAATATAGTAAGTAGTGAAACTTAAACGGTAAGGCTTAGGGAGGAGCCTACAAGACAGGGTAACCTGGAGTTTAAAACAAACACATGTGAACTGTTCATTATTAAGGGTATTCGATAACATACTATATGGGTGGTATGGAGTAGCTTACTTGGGAGCGCAAGAATGCGATGTGCAATATTTTTACAGCGTTGTCTGTACCTGGTATACTTTTTTCGAATTTCGGGATGAAATTCTGTTGTAAGGGGGGAAGTATGTAACACCCTGTATTTTTGACGATTTAAATAATTATGTGATTAATTATTATGATGGGAATAAGTATGCGATATTATTATTGTTGGATTAATTAAATTAAAATGCGAGAAATTAATTTGTTATTAATCCGGATTAAAATAATTATTAACTAGCGTGCCAAGGGTTAATACTTATTGTTGTGAACTATTAAATATTACTGTGTGATATGTAATATAGAATTATGATATTTGATAAATTGTCGGAAGTGAGAAATACGACAATTTTGTAATTTAAGTCTGACGCACGTGTGAGTCATGTCGGGACTGATTGATTGGGATAAAAAGAGAAATTATTTTTATTAACTCATATGGTCATTTCGAGTGTGCCGTTGAGTTCGGGAGGGTCGAGATAGTCAAAATAGTATGCCCGTGTGTTTAGTTTGGGTCCCGAGGTAATTTTAGACTTAACCGGCGGCCCGAGAGGGCATTATGGTGAATTGTATTTTTTCGTTTAATTAATGGATGAAAATTGTGAGTTATTTTATTAGCCAAGAAAATTCCTTTAGGGTTGAGAGACACGGAAAGAAAGAACGGCCATAGAGGGTGTGAGGGAGAACCAATGTCCAAGAGGGAAGGCCAAATTAGCACCACCTTACACAACCACCACCACCAACGCGTAGATCGAGAAGAGAGGAATGTGTCTATACCAACATCACTATAGGATCAGACCATCCAATTCGAGGCAAGTGTTTATTACTTGCTTTCTTTTAGCAATAATCATGCTCATGTTAGTGTAGGTGAAATTAATCATGATTTACATGTTAATTGGGTGAAAATTTAGAGATTTAAATTATGAGGACTAGGTTAATTACTGGTTGAAATTCCTTCATGTATGTAGAGGATTAATCATGAAATAGAATTATATATTGATGAATGAATCTGGGTTTATTAGGTTCTTTAATTGAAAATTTGGAAACTAGGGTTCACATGAATTAATTTGGGGATTTTATATAATTAAGATGATTAATGACGAATTAATGATCCTAGGATGTTAGGAATGATTTATAACCTGTTATGTGTTGAGGGGTATTAATGATGAGGCGTTAGGTGTTGAATCTTAGAGGTTTTTAGGTTAAAAAATGGTTGAAAACGCTAAAAATTTGGGAAGAAGACGAACAGTAGAGTCTCGCGCGAAGGGTCATTCAAGCGAGATAAAGATCTCGCGCGAAGTCGTTCGAATGACATGTGGAAGCCGTTCGAGCGACATGTCATTATGGTTCGAACGACAAGGTGAATTTTTGGGAATTTTCTTAAAGTCGAGTTTTGAGTTTATCGATTTATTGGAGTGAGAGAAACTGCCAGATAGTGAATTTAAACAGGACATAATTTCGAGAAAGTATGAGAGCATTAATACTTTTAATATTTGAGATAAAAAATGTACCTTGGAGATTACGAGAGAGATAGTAATCTAAATATTTATACTATACGTAGTGGAGGTTAAAATACGTATGAGAAGTATATATGTAGTTTGGAGAAATACCTATAAATTTAATAGGACATGTGTATGCCTATTATGTGATATTAATGTCAAGAGCACTAATGAGTGATAACCCGGGGGTGCAAGAATATTATAGTTAAGCGCACTAATGAGTGATAACTTGGGGGTGCAGGAACTCTATTGTTAAGTGTACTAATGGGTGATAACCCGGGGGTACAAGAATATTATTGTTAGGTGCGCTAATGGGTGATAACCTGGAGGTGCAAGAACATTATTGATTAAGTGTACTAATGGGTGATAACCTGGAGGTGCAAGAACATTATTGATTAAGTGGGGTGATAACCTGGGGGTACAATGATGATTATTGTTAGGCGCAATAATGGGTGATAAACTGGGGGTGCTGGATTATTATTGATAGGTGCATTAATGGGTGTTAACCCGGGGATGCGAGATTCTCTTGATAGGTGCACTAATGGGTCACATCATATATATATATATATATATATATATATATATATATATATATATATATATATATGAACTTGTGAATATTTCTACTGTGTGAAATTAGTAGACTTGGTAATAGTAATAATCATTACATTGCGCCATGTGGTCTTAACCTAAGGGTGCAGGATTAGCGTGTATATATAGGGATGATGAGACTATATATATATATATGAGTATACTGGGAGAACTTTCTACTCTGTGAAACTAGTAGATAAAGTGGAGATGAGAAATAAAGTAATCTTAGTGGATAAAAGATTAACCATTCGAATGATGAATAATGAAGCTTACTATGTGATATAAACTATTTGAATAGCGTATTGTATGGGCGATACGGGAATACTACTGGTGAGCATAGTTAGTATTAGTATGGTTTCTTACTATTTAGACTGGGTGGTATAACTAGGAGGAGATTAGATGTACGTTAGGCGTGCACAATAGATGAGAGGTGAGAAATTCATGTGAGAGTTCGATAACTAACATGCGTATAAGACTTGTTTTAAGAACTAGTTTTAAATACTTGCTAAATCCTTTTTAAACCTCGGGCTCTAACCCGTTTCTTGTATCTCTTCTCTCTTTTGCTATATATATATATTGATAGAAAGAACTTTTCAGTGTATAATTCGTCGTTGCTTGAAAAGCTCCTCTAATCAAAACCTCAAATACCTACAAATATAACAATCTCCAGTGTAGAGGTAAGTAAGGGTATCAATCTACTTCCAAGGGGGTAAAGCAAAGGGAACACAATTTTAACTCACTTTTTATTTTCTTTTTGTTCGTTTTCACTTTTCTACTTTTTTTTAGCTTTTTCAATATTAAAACAATAGCGTGAGGTTTTAAAATAAACTAAATAAAAGGGGGTAATCAATCTAAAAGTAAAATGTGAAAAATATAAACAAGTGTGTGATAAAAGTGAGTGGAGTGCAACTAAATGAGTGAAAATATTCAAGGGACGGAAAATCCACCCTCAATTCACACAAATTTATCTCACTTGCACAATTTTAATTTCATCAATTTCCAAAATATTCATTTAATTCAAAAGCTAATTCTCATTACACTAATGAATTAATTGAATATTCTTTTAGAAAGTAAGTTTAATCCCCATAAGCACTAATCTAAATGAATTAAAATCAATTAAATGAATCACCTGTTAGGATCGATTCACCAAACTGATTTTAATTGGACAAAGTAAAAACAAGAGTAGATGAAAATTATACTAACATTTAAATCAAGTGATAAGCCTATCTCTAGTTTGAATCAAATGATCAAATGATAATAAAATTTTCAATCCTTTCTCAAGGATGATTTTCCATTTCTCAATGTGAAAATAATTAGGAATTAAATTTACTAATCAAACGAAACTAACAAAATTATAATTGACAATTAAACCAAATTAGATTCACTAGGGCTTCAATTCATCCCTTGAATGGGATGATTAGCCCTCCATAATCATCATCCAATAAAAATTAGAATCAAATAAGAGCATAAAATGAAAATTAGAGAGGAGTAATTAGACCAAAATTGCCTTCAATTGCATTAATTCTTCAATTCTTCATTCATCTCAATTAATTACAACAATCAATTTATTGAATTTTTTTCTCTAATCTAAAAAAAAAAACTAAGCTACTAAAAAAATAAAAATGGTGTTTCTCTATCTAATTCTCTCTCTAGAAATTCCTATCCTTAAAGCTTTCTTTAAATGGGATCTTGAGTCTTCTTTTATAGTAGATGCATGGCACACATGGGGCTAAGGGGTATTTTTGAGAATGTTTAATACGAATGGAAATGGGGTGTGAGGTCATGTGGAAAGTGGGGTAATGAGGTAATGGGGATAAAAACAAATCAGATTTGTTAAAAAAGTGTTTTGGGAAGTTGGATTAAAATAGGTAGTTGGGGGCATTTTGGGTAAAAGGGGTTAAATGGGTTTAATGGCATGCGGCATTTGGTTTTGTTTTGGCAGGTAGAGGAAGTCGTGGCTTTGTGGGGATATGAATGAATGGGAAATGGGTTTAGGCAATACCCGAGATGGGTTGTCATTGGTATGGCGTTTGGCAGCGGGGATGCGATCGGGTTTGGGTGGAAGATCCGGACAGTAGGTCCGGGTCACAGCGGAGCGGGTTTATGTGATCGACGCCGGGGCTAAGGCAGGGGGTGGAGTTGGTTCCTTGGCCGGCGACAAGGGTGTGTCGTAGGGTTCGATCGCCGAATTTGGGTGGTTAGGAGATGTGTCTCCGATGACGGGTTTCTTCTTCTCGAGGTCTTGCCGAAGATGGGCTGGCGGATCGTGTTTGGATAGGAGGGGAGGGTTGATGACGGCGTCACTGGCAGGAGGGTCACGACGCCGTCGGGTTGTAAGGTTGGTATATGATTTTGTTGTTTGGCTATGGTGAGAGGGTTAGTGGTTGGTTGGATGAGAGAGTGTTGTTTTGGGTGTGTTAATGGAGGGTAGGGGCTTTTGGTTATGGTGGTTTTGGTGAGAGAAGAGAGAGTGTGGGGGGTTTGTTGGAGAAGATGAGTGGGGGTGGGTTGGTGTGTGATGAGGTTGTAGGGGAGTGAGGTGTGGATGAGGGTGTATTGTTTAGGTGTAGAATAGTGTATGGGATTTGTGTGTGTGTAGTTAATTTGGATCCTTATAAAAATAAAATAAAAAAAAACTACTTTAACCGAAAATCTAAAAATTAAATTCCTACTCTAAAAATAAAATAAAGACTTAATAAAAATGAAACTAAAAAGAAATAAAAATAAAAAATAAAACTAAAACTAAAATCCTAAATAAATGTAAAATCAAATAAAACTAAAAAAATAAATGAAATCCTAAAAAATCTAATCCTAATAAAAACCAAAAACAAATAAAAATCAAAATAAAATAAAATTATATTAGTTAAGATAAAATAGAAAAATAGAAAACAAAACCTAGAAAATACTAAATAAATACAAAAAATAAAACGACTCAAACTAAAAATCTAAAAAAATATTAATAAGGGGCAAACAAAACACACAGGGTTTGGGGTAGGTTTGGGCTAGGTTGGGGTAGGTTAGGGTTATGCGATAAGGTATTTAGCACCACAAAACGCGCATTTGCCTCAATATATAGCTTTTGACACCGCAAACGAACGTTTGACCTACAAGATAGACAATAAAGCGCATAGGACCTATATTATCGAGAATTAGCAGCAAAAGTACGTCTATTCGGGGTATAAAATGTACAGTTTTGGGTGCTTATCATGTAAGAGTTTGATAACTAACATGCGTATAAGACTTGTTTTAAGAACTAGTTTTAAATACTTGCTAAATCATTTTTAAACCTCGGGCTCTGACCCGTTTCTTGTATCTCTTCTCTGTTTTGCTATATATATATATATACACATATATATATTATATCAGGTGCTCAGCCACAGGGGTACCCGAATTAGAGATTGGAGTGTCAGACGTGCTGCAGCTATTGTGGAAGTTGCAGGTCCTTGTAGTAGACGCATCTATCTTTTCCATTCAGTTTCATCTAGACTTCTTATCTAGGGCATGTGTCGCCCACTTCTAGTCCTTCATCAGAGATATTGTATTCAGTTTATTTTATGATTTAGAGTTTTAAACTGGGAAGTTTTACCTAGTCTTATTTATTTAAGTACTTGATTCATGTTCAGTATTTATTATATTCCTATGTGTGGTGAATGGTTTATATTTTAAGATTGAATGAAAATGGATTAACTTGGTTTTACAAAAATTGGAAATGTTTTGACACCTAGCTTAATTTTATATTAGGTGATTAATATGTTAAAAAGTTTTCGACAGTGATGCTAAGAATGAACCAATTGAACATTCTGTTTTAAATTGGTACATGACTGATCACACATTATTAAATTGGGCAGGGTGTCACAGGGCCCACTCTAGTTTATTATGTTTTATCATTGTAAGGACACAAATTTTCAATCGAGTCCTTTGTAGTTTTGCTCAATTCCGGACAAAAACAATTGAGTCATAGGATAAGTTATTGATCATCTTCCAAGCCTATGACATACTAAATTTGAAGATGTAGGGACCAAGTTCATAAAGCTTCATCAAATGCCGTGTTTATAGTGCCACGTTTTTACGTCATCAACAATGTTCCGTTTACTCCTAAGGTATGAATGCATTTTAATATATATATATATATATATATATATATATATATAGGAGCTTGGAACATTTTATATTGGGTGAACTCTTTGTTTAAAAGTGTTGTTTATTTTCAGAAAGAATTTATTAAAACTTTAAAATAAAGTATATAAAGTTTCTGGGCTAAAAATATAAATTTTCAAACTTTCTGGAAGTTCGTTCGAAATGTCCTTCGAACGAGTTTGTCGTTCGAACCACAGTGTCGTTCGAACGAGTTTGCCAACGAGTTCCCATAATTGCCACTGGAATGTTGTTCGAAGTGTTGTTCAAACGAACTTGATGTTTGAACGAGATTTCCAAATATATTTCTAACGAGTTCACACTGGAACTTCGTTAGAAGTCTCGTTCGAACGAAAATGTCGTTCGAACGAGTTTTGGCGGGAATAATTTTTTGGCCGTTTTGAGCAGTTTTTTCCCTCATTCCCACTACTTTTTCCACCAACTCTTTTCCTGAATATCTAAGTATGGGAATCAAGTTTTTAAACTTAACTTTTTCACATCCTACAACCTCTAAGAGAGTGTTTGAGAGAGAAATGAAAAGTAGAAAAAGTTCTTTGTTTTGAGTGTAATTATTCAAGAAAAAATATTTTAACACTCTAGTTTTCATCCAAAGTTTGTCTATCCAAGATACTATATATATATCATTGCTTGGAGTTTGGCACCGGTTTGATCTCTACCATTTCAAGAGAAGTTTGGGTTTTCTTCTAAATCCCATAAAGAAGAAGAGCTTATTTTGTTGTTTCATTCTCATGTGGTGAAAGGCACCATGTGTGGTTGACTGTGTACCTATGTCTCATTGGTGAAGGCCAAAATTTCGGTGGAGCTCCGGGGTTATCTACTAGGCGGAAGTGTTTACAAGAAGAAGCGTCGGGGCTTGAGAGGGATCAAGTCGAGTGTTGTAAGTCTTTCTGTCTTGTAATTTGTAAATCCATACTTAGTGGACTTAAGGCTAGGGTCGTCCGAGGTTTTTTTCCGTTGTGAATTTTTCCTCGTACATCGCGACGTAGTGTTTCATTATTTATTTTATCTTGTGCAAACTCACCTAGAATGCATGCTTAGGTAATTCAAGATAAAATTTGGTTTTAATCACTACATGTTTAATTTGGTGCTAAATTAAATATTGGGTAATGTTTAGTTAATTTAATTCAAGTCATTTAATTTAATTTGATAAAATTGGTTTGGCCTAATTTGTTAAAATTGAGAAATCTGACTTAGGCAAATTTTCTAGGACTTGGGTTAATTAAATTTTGTTTAAGTGAAATTAACATAAGTGTGTGTTTTAAATTTAATTTCACTTGATTTAATTTTTTATTGGAGAAAAAATTAAAATTTGTGTATTTGTTTTAATCGAACCATCATCTTACGCTTCCGCATATCTAAAGAGGAAATTATATTTTTGAAGTATAAAAAGAATTTTGTTTGTAAAAAATTGGGGGCCTCACGTTCCAACAAGTGGTATCAGAGCCAAAGCGATAATTTACTTCGTTAAGATCCTTTAAATATTTTTGGCTAAAATGGAATTTTTCCCATTTTCTAAATTTCCTATTTTCTATGGTTCTAACTACGCGTACTGGAAAACGCTTATGAAATCGGCACTTAAATCTATCAACGAGAGGGTTTGGTTATCTGTAGTTAACGGGTGGTCTCCACCAACTCATTTAGTAGATAATGAACGTGTTCCCAAACCGACCGATAGATGAAGTGAGAATGAGTTTAAACTTTCAAATTTTAATTCCCGAGGTTTAAACGCCTTGTTTAGCGCTGTCACACCGGATGAATTCCGATGCATTATGACGTGTGAGACCGCTAAAGAAGCGTGGGATATTTTACAACTCACTCATGAAGGTACAAATTTCGTAAAAGCTTCGAAACTCCAAAACCTCACCACTCAATTTGAAACTATCAAAATGAATGAAAAAGAAACTTTTGATGAATTTTATGCTAGATTTTTCGATATTGTTAATTCATCTTTCAACTTGGGAGAAAAAATACCCCACAACGGAGTAGTAAAGAAAATTTTAAGGTCCGTACCTGATAGATTTATTCCAAAAGTGACCGTTTTAAATTCTTTACCAACTTTAGCCTCTACAAAATTAGAAGATCTTGTAGGTGATTTACAAACCTATGAACTGGACATGTTTCCCTCTAAAACTTAAAAGAAAATTGAAAAGGGCATTGCTTTAAAAGCCCGAAAAGAGGAAAAATAAGTAGTAGAGTGTGAAAGTGATAGTGACTCGGAGGACATGGATATGTTTGCTAGGAAATTTTGAAAATTTCTTAAATTTAACAAAGATAAGTTTAAAAATGATTTTAAGAAATTTGAAAAATCTAGGCATGACAAAGCCGTGAAGATCCCTAAAACTTCTAAGGAAAATATAAATAGGGACGAGTCGAAAAAATGTTTTGGTTGTGAAGGGTATGGACATAGGGCATTTGAGTGCCCCACTAAATTAAGGAGAGAGGGTAAGAAACCAATTTCTTTTGATGCAACCCTTAGTGATAGTGGTAATGAAGAGGGACCCGATTCCCCTACTAAGCCCAACTTTGTGGCTTTTATGGCTAGTCACGTGAGTGATAGTGAGAACTCATCTATTGATGAAATTTTAACACATGACACTTCCAATGTCAGAGTTTATGATTCCCTTGTCTTTGATGGTAGTCAGAGTGAAGAAGAAATAGAGGGTGAAAATGAAGAAGAGGTTAAAGTGAGTGAACTTCAAAATGCTTTTCAAGAACTATATGAAGAATCTATTAAATTAAAAAGAACAAATTTGAAGTTAAAAGCTTGTTTAAAAGAGCGTGTCACGTTGATAATCGTGTGTTGGTTGAAGACCATAGGACACGAGAGAGATCTCTTCGAGATAAGATAGAGTATATAGAAGGCGAGAGAGATAGCCTTAGAGGTTTAATGGAATCCTTTAAAAATAATCTTCTCGAGTTTGAAGGGAGAAATGGTTTGTTAGAGTCTAGAATTTTATAATTATAAGAACAATTAAAAGACTCTAGTAGTGTCAAATTTGATTTGGAGTGTAGGTCCGAAAAACTAGATAAAATCTTAGGCACAATCTAGTTTTTCGGTTGTGAATGAATAGGTTTAGAATCCATTGAATCAACACAAAATCCAACTACTCCATGTAAGCATGGTAAAGAACATAATTCGGATTGACAATCTTAACCAAAAGTTCTAGCCACATGGGAGCATAAAAGATGGTATTCAAACACAAGTATATGCCACATAAAGTGTGTCAAACTAAAATACACACAAAATAAAAAATCTATTTGAGTTTTTGAAATTTTTAACCAAAAATACAAATATATACTCAAAAGACAAACAAAAATCATTTGAATTTTTCATTAAGCTTAAATTATCAAGAGATAAAAACCAAATGATAAACAAAAATCTTTTTATATTTTTAATTTAATGCAAAGAAAAATAAAAGAAATATAATACAAAAGATAAACAAGAATCATAATTCTAACATGTGATTAAGCATGAAGCATATACTAGAAAATGATTAAACAAGCATACATTTAGCATGAGAATATAGCATGAAGTACAAAAGCTAAAGTCTTCAAACAAAACTAACACATTCAACCTTTAGATTTTGCAAGGGAGGAAGCATGTGAAAGTAAATGAGAATCAAATACCCTATCTTGTAAAGCTACCAAGTAGGATCTCCTAACCCAAACTAATGATGAGTGACTATCTTGGGGTGTAGAAATCTTGGCTACCTTATTTTCCTTACTTTGGGATTTTCTAGAAAATCTTATAAGATCAAAACAAAATTTCTTAAGATGACCTTTTCGACCACAATGTGCACAAGTAAAAACACGTCGAAAATTGGTACCTAAGGATTGATCTCTAAAGGTTTTCGATTCTCCTAAAACATGGTTTTTGGCTTTATGAGTAGATTCATTACAAGTATCGAAGCCTAAACCACAAGTGTCATTTTTAATTCATTCACAACCAAAACATTACTAGAGTCTTTTAATTGTATATATTCATTCAAAATAAATATATACTTATTGAGGGAGATTTGATGGTATATCAACGGTTTGCACACTGTCCGTTTATCCTAGTTGAGCTTTCAATGTCATGACTTTATTGGTTTATAGAATCATTAATATGATAGGCTTGTATGCATTGTGTATGTTTGTTCATTGAGTTCAATCTATATTGTCACATGAGGTTATATTCAAATGTGATGAAGTTTGCAATCAATTGAGAACTTCTTGAACATGTTTTAAGTGATTGGGTCTAAATTTAATTGTTACTACTTCACACCCAACACTACCGTTTCCATATGACACATTTTTGCCATACGAGTGTGAAAAGCTTATCTTATTTTGAATCATATGTGTGTTTATATCTATATATATGTGCGTGTGAATCTTTGGTATATCTTAAGTATGTATATATATGATATTCTCTTTTGGCCTTTGCCTTGCTTTCTAGTCCATATATGCTTTAATTCATAATTAATATCCATCTTGTTGCATTCTTTATTGATATCACATGCTTAATACTTTATGTATCATAATGTTATCATTTTCTTGGATCTTAGTTGGTATCCATAATTATTTGTTGGATTAGTTGTGAATTTTTTGCCCATGTGTTTTAATGTTCTCATCACTTTATGCACAATTACTTGTTTTAGCTTGTTATCCCATTCTATTTATCCCTTGCTTAGTTTAGAGGGTGTATATGCTTTATTTGGGGAGATAAGTTGATTTTTGATTCTTTAGCCTTTGTCTATTCCTGAACAAAAAGGGGGAGAATGATAGGGGGAGAAATGGTATCTAAACCTATTATAATCGTATCTTAGTTTGGGGGAGATTTATCTTAGGGGGAGACATCTTTATAAGTTGATCACAGTTGATAAAGAGAGAGAATTAATTTAGGGGGAGTACTTACTTTAATTGCATTAAATCTTTTGATATTCCCTATGCATGTAATGTGTTTTCTTAAGTGTATAAGAATTATATTGTAAGTGGCAACTTTCACCGGCAAAGGGCCAATATTGTGATCCTTGGTATTGTGTCAAGTATTGGGTGGGATTGTCTTTGAGTCTAGTGAGCTTGACGACCCTTTAGGATTTTTGTTGGTTTTTGTCCCGGAATAGCCAAAGGGGGAGATTTTTAAGGACACAAATTTCCAATTGAGTTTTGGCTCAATTCCGGACAAAAGCGTTTGAGTCATAGGATAGAGTTATTGATCATCTTCCAAGCCTATGACGTACTAAAGTTGAAGACGTAGCGGCCAAGTTCATAAAGCTTCATCAAATGTCGTGTTTGTAGTGCCACGTTTCTACGTCATCAACAATGTTCCGTTTACTCCTAAGGTATGAATGCATTTTAATATATATATATATGAGCTTGGAACATTTTATATTGGGTGAACCTTTTGTTTAAAACTGTTGTTTATTTTCAGAAAGATTTTATTAAATCTTTAAAATAAAGTATATAAAGTTTCTGGACTAAAAATATAAAATTTCAAACTTTCTGGAAGTTAGTTCGAAATGTCGTTCGAACGAGTTTGCCAACGAGTTCCCACAATTACCACTAGAATGTCGTTCGAAGTGTCGTTCGAACGAACTTGATGTTCGAACGATATTTTCAACGAGATTTCCAACGATATTTCTAACAAGTTCACACTGGAACTTCCTTAGAAGCCTCGTTCGAATGAGACTTCGTTCGAACGAAAATGTCGTTCGAACGAGTTTTGGCGGGAACAGTTTTTTGGAAGCTTTGAGCAGTTTTTTCCCTCATTCCCACTACTTTTTCCACTAACTCTTTTCCTGAATATCTAAGTACGGTAATCATGTTTTTAAACTTAAATTTTTCACATCCTACAACCTCTAAGAGAGTGTTTGAGAGAGAAATGAAAAGTAGAAAAATTCTTTGTTTTGAGTGTAATTGTTCAAGAAAAATTATTTTAACACTCTAGTTTTCACCCAACGTTGTTTATCCAAGATACTATATATATATCATTGCTTGGAGTTTGGAACCAGTTTGATCTCTACCATTTCAAGAGAAGTTTGGATTTTCTTCTAAATCCCATAAAGAAGAAGAGCTTGTTTTGCTGCTGCATTCTCATGTGGTAAAAGGCACCATATGTAGTTGACGGTGTACCTATGTCTCATTGGTGAAGGCCAAGATTCCGGTGGAGTTCTGGGGTTGTCTACTAGGCGGAGGTGTTTACAAGAAGAAGCGTCGAGGCTTCAGAAGGATCGAGTTGAGTGTTGTAAGTCTTTCTGTCTTGTAATTTGTAAATCCATACTTAGTGGACTTAAAGCTAGGGTCATCCGAGGTTTTTTCCCGTTGTGAGTTTTTCCTCGTACATCGCGGCGTAGTGTTTCATTGTTTATTTTATCTTGTGCAAAATCACCTAGAACGCATGCTTAGGTAATTCAAGATAAAATTTGGTTTTAATCACTACATGTTTAATTTGGTGCTAAATTAAATATTGGGTAATGTTTAGTTAATTTAATTCAAGTCATTTAATTTAATTTGATAAAATTGGTTTGGTCTAATTTGTTAAAATTGAGAGATCTGACTTAGGCAAATTTTCTAGGACTTGGGTTAATTAAATTTGGTTTAAGTGAAATTAACATAAGTGTGTGTTTTAAATTTAATTTCACTTGATTTAATTTTTTATTGGAGAAAAAATTAAAACTTGTGTATTTGTTTTAATCGAACCATCATCTTACGCTTCCGCATATCTAAAAAGGAAATTATCTTTTTGAAGTATAAAAATAATTTTGTTTGTAAAAAATTGGCAGCCTCACGTTCCAACAATCATTTTCCTTGTCTATTTCAGACAAATAAAAAGGGTGAAAAAGAATTATGAATTATGGGGGAGTGAGAGTTTGAATTATGGGGGAGAATATTTGATTTATGATTTTTTATCTTATTTCAAACTCAATACGTCATGACGGTATTTTCTTTGTCTATTGTGTGTAGGACTTTTACGAGCATTTACAAATTACACAAAAAGAAGAGCAAGAGAAAGCAAGGAGATTTTAAAGTTGAAGATTTTTAAAGACTTACAAGTTTAGTATCTTTCCACTTTTGGGTTCTTGGGAGGGTATTAGATTTGTATAGAGATTTGTTGATGATTCGGATATTTTTATTTTGTATAGAAATAGCCACAGGGGGAGATTCGTAAGGACATATTTTACATCTTGTCCCTAGTTCCTAGTTTACATTGAGTATGGCGTATCCCGTTCTAACCATCAAAGCAATTCACGTTCTCACGTTCAAGAAGACGGGTTCGAATAACAAGTATCTTCAACAAAGTTCTACGACGAGACGTAATTTTGGTATGGATTTAGTTTTGTGTCACTTAGATTTTTTACTAAGTATTGGGATACTTTTTAAATTGATTTTTATCAAAACGGGTCATTTAAAATCAATTGTTTTCAAACAGTTTTCGATCAACATTTTATGTTTCAAAATTAATTTTCGCCTAACAGTCATTTAAACGACTTTGCAATGTCGTTCAAATGACATTGACATGTCGTTTGATAGGTCGTTTGAAGTCCTGCTTCTCATATGGATCAAATGACATTGACTTGCCATTTGATGGGTCATTTAAAGCCCTGCTTCTCATACTGATTGAACGACCCTGTACTGTTTTGTGTTTTTAAGGCCGTTTGATACATCGTTCGAAGCTTGCTTCTGACGAGATGTCAATCTCGTTTGAACAACCCTAAGATCTAATTTGAACGACTTTCTGTCGCCTCAAAAATTTGTGTTCACCTATTTAAACCTGTTTTCGTGAAGATTTTCCTTAACACTTTTCATTTACGCAAACTGCAGAACAACTGCAAAATAGTCTTCACTTTTTTGGTCAAAACATATTTTTTTATTCATGAAAATCAATCCTAATTTCTTTTGTGAATCATCTTTGGAACCCAAACATTTCTGCATCGAAATCGTTATTCTGGAGAGCCGTCTTCATTGCTGATCTTGGGATAATCAAGGGTATTCACTACTGAAGGAGGAACTACGGTTCTTATGATTCTCGGGGGAGTCATTGTTGGTTCAGGGATGCGGTCTTTCTGGGTTCTTGTGGGAATTCATTATAGTATTTCTCTAAAGTGTTGTAATTTGTGATTTCTAAACTTTAATGAAATAAAGGTTTTGCCCTACGGGGATTTTTCTTGAGATTTTCCTGAATTTGTGATTACTTGCTTTATTGTTTTATTTCTTAAATCACATAGATGCATTTTTGGGGATAAATAAAGTTAGAATTTATTTGTGGGATTGATTTCTAGTTGAATAAGTTGAATTCACTGAAATATTGCGCATTAAAAAGTTGGTATCTCACATCCCATTCTCAAATTGATATCATAACTTTTAGCTGTATTTTTGCACTTTACTCTGGTGAGGAGATTCAGATCTTCTGTATACTGATTGATGAATGGAAAAAAATACTAACACTTGACACACTATTTGATGAACATCACATCATCCCTTTTCATGAAGGGCCACTAATATCCTGGATATATCACCATATAGGGGAGTGATCTTCCACCTGTGTGTGTGCTCTGTAGCTGCCTTCGTGGATCTCACTTAATAGTTCCTCCACTTTATCTGTGTGAACACATTTTAATAAAGGGTTAGTGAATGATCATCGATTTATTGAAAAACCCATCCAACCCTATCCTCAACTTGTGTGCCTCTTTACCATCTGGGGGCACCTTGCTGGTCTTTAAGTAGGATAAGATGGTATTCATACAAGGTGGAACTAAATCTACTTGGAGAACGCAAAGCCCTTTACCTGGTTCTTCGATGCTCATTCGGCCTATGCATTCCACTTTTATTGTCCTTTTCATGTAAGTATCTCTATCTTAAGCTAAAGTAGTAAGAGCATTCGCATGGCTATTGTCGTTCCTTGGGAGCTGCTCCACTGAGGAAGACTTGAAATGGTGAAGAAAAACTCTCACTTTATTCTTATAAGCAAGCATTCTGGAGTCCCTAGCCTCGTATTCTCTATTAAGATGGTTTGCGGTTAGTCTAGTGTCACAGTATATAGTAATGCAGTGAGAACCGAAATTGATCGACCCACGAAGATCATACACCACGACCTCATATTCTGCCTCGTTATTTGGGCCTTTGAACCCCAGTCTAATAGCTTTCTCATTGAGAATTCCTCATGGTGTCATAAAGACTATTCCAACACCTTTTCCCCTCTCATTTGATGCCCCATCCATGAAAAGTTTCCATGCTTGTTCATTATCGTTGATTGCTAATGACTCCATAATGGGATTTGACTTATCATCCTCACCGTTTGGTGATGTTAAAAATTCTTCTACGAAGTTTGCCAAGACTTGACACTTGATCATTGTTATAGGTTTATACCTGATGTCAAACTAGGCCAGCTCCATGGACCGCTTAGTTATTCTATATAAGAGGTCGACTTTTTTGAGTGCATATTCCAGGGATTGGATTTAAGGACGATAATAGTATGAGAATCAAAGTAGTTCCTGAGCTTTCTAGCTATGGTTACCAGTGCAAAAACTAATTTCTCAATAGGCACGTATATTATTTCTGTCTCAAGGAGAGTATAGCTAATGTAGTAGACCACCCTTTTCTCTCTATCATGTAAGTGAACCATTGCAGCGGTGATTACATGCTGTGAGATGGCTAAGTATAAGTACAAATCTTCCCTATACTTGGGGTAGGAAGTAAGGGAGGAAATCCCGAGTACAGTCAAATTCCTTCTAAAGCTTGATTGCACTCACATGTCCAGATGGTGAGGCTTGCCTTTTTTAATTCATGGAATAATGATCGACACTTATTTGAGGATCTTAAAATGAAGCGATTCAGAGCGACTAGCATTCCAGCAATGACCTAAATATCTATGATTGTAGTTGGCCTCCTAATATCTTTTAGAGCCTTAATTTTATCTAGATTCGCCTCTATACCTCTCTTTATTACTAAATACCCAAGAAACTTACGATAGCTAACTCCAAGAGATTAACTTGGAGACGTTAAGTTTCATTTTGTATTCTCTAAGGACCTTGAAGGTCTTTTTGAAGTCTCTGATGTGATCGGTTACTTTCTTGCTTTCAATGATCATATCATCGATGTACACTTCCATGGTAGAATCGATTTGTTTCTTGAACATTTTGCTTACAATGCACTGATAGGTTGCTCATGTACTTTTCAAACATAAAGGCATCACCTTATAGTAGTAAAGTACAAAGGTTGTGATGAATGAGGTTTTTTCCTGACCTGGGTTGAACAAAGGTATTTGGTGGTAGTCGGAGTACACATCCATAGCTTATGCATTGATCCGATCGTGGAATACACGAGTTGATCTTTCCATGGTAATGAAAAACTATCTTTGGGGTAGTGCTTATTAAGATCGATGAAGACTACACATACTCTCCACTTGTCGTAAATCTTTTTACAACAATAGTGTTAGAAATCTAGTCTAGTAATTGGACTTTTCGGATAGAGCCAAACTAGAGTAGGTTATCAACTTTTTTCTCTAAAACTTTTACCTTATCTTGGACTGAATTCCTTGGCGTCTGCTTCATCGGCTTGATAATTGGATCGACATGCAGTCGATGATAAGTGATTTTTGAGTCTATCCCTAGAAGGTCATATATTTGCCATGCAAAGGCATATGAATTAGTTTTAAGGAAATGAATGAGATGCTCGCCTTCATCCTTGGGTAAATTTTATCCCTTAAGGAATGTTTTCTCCAACTGTGGTGAATTTAGAGGAATGAAAATGAGTTCCTCCATCATGCATTCAATGGTAGCAAATAGCATTTATTTTACCCCCGGCCGAATGCCTTTCGGTTGCTATGACGCGACCACAAATGTGTATCTAGTGAGCATGCTGATATAGGCTCAAGTGCAAGCCTATCGCGTTAGTAATAAACCTAGTAAGTAGGGATCGTCTCCACGGGGAACTAGGACGATGAATCGTAACAACGCGGAATAGGTGACTAACCCGAAAATTGACTCTCGAAAAGAAATGGAAAAGGTGATTAAGGAGAATGGAAAAGCTATTAACTATAAGTGAATGCAAATCAACTACGAACTAAACTAAGTGCAAAGAAATAAATCTACTAAATGAATTAACTATGAATAAGGAAAGATAGGTCGGGTTACAATCCCCCAAACCCTGGTATATTTTACCGTATAGAATTATAGATTTTGAATTATAAATCTAATTGAACCCAAACTTTATTAATCCCAAGAATTATAGATATTAGGATACGAGTTCGCACCATACATAATCAAACAAAGTGGTGTTGAATAGTTACACGCGCATCGCACTCTTAAACACCCCGGTAACCTAGGGCAGACGAGGTTAAAGGATTTACAGTAGTTGTGCATACTACACAACACGATTCACTAAAAATTCAATTCAAAGCCTATTTTCTACATGGGTAAATTACAGCGGATTGGGTTCATGCACCCCCCTTTAAAAACTTAGCTATACACGATTAAATTAAATAAAGACACAATTTCTATAGTGCGGGAATTCATGACTAGTTTGGAAAATTTGAGAAGAAAATTTCTGAATTAAGAATTGAAGACTAAGAATCACGAATTAATCCAACTAACTACTAGAGAAATTGAAAGCAGAAACTAAATGTTACTTGCATTTAAGAAATCTGGAAAATAAACTCTGAATCTTAAATCAATTGCACAACTTCAAAACTATGGTTCCTTTCTGCAAGAGCCCTTTAAAAACTAATGATATTCGAACCTCCTAATGTCTGGCAATAAACTAAAATAAATACACTTCGAATTTTTACAAGAGTTTGAACCAAGTAAAACTATGAATAAGGAACGAAAAATCTGGGAAAATCTCAACTGGACCGGTCCGGCGAGTTTCTTCGGTTCGGTTTGGCAGTAATTGGATCTGTTCGATTTCTTATCCAAACGGATCGGTATGGTGCTCAAAATGTTCTAGTGTGTTATCGCTTCCCCAATCAGTTCATTTTTGGCAATATCCCGATCGGTCCGGTTCCCAAATTGAGACAAATTATTTTTGCTTCCCGAACCGGTTCATTTTTGGCTAACCCATTTCCGGTCCAGATCTGTAATTATTCCAGTCTTCTTTTCTTGATTTTCTCATCTTTGAGGCTTCATATCTTCTGACTCGATGCTCGGATTGGGATGTCGTTTCTCCCTACGCGCTTGTGGACGTGAGGTCTTTATTTCTCATGTTGATCCATCGTTCGAACTCTCAATGTGAAATAACTCTTCTGCCCTTTGACTTTCTATCCTTTATTATTTTCTCGTCTTTGGATTCCTCTTCTCTTCACTTGCATTAAATACCTGTAAAAAGAATGAAAAATACATAAAACTCGAGGCACTATGTGGGAATTGTCAGTAGCATATAAATGAGATAGATCAATATGTTTCACATTATTCGAGGATCTAAAAGCTACTAAATTAAGGGGATAAATTCAGAATAATTTATGCCGAATCAAATCCCTCTAGCGTAGAACTTTACTCTTTCCGAGCAATGTAAAAGAATCTACCTAAGGCTCAACTCTTGAAAATAATTTTATTAAGATAGAATACCACTTTTTTCGACAAGCATTTGCATTTTGTGTATGCAACAAGCCTTTAAACCCCTAGGTTACCCTAGTAGGACGAGTTGTGTCACTTGAGGGTTTGCAGTGAATATACCCACAAAATTCGGTTTTTGACTCAATAAAAATTCAAAATACCTAAAAATTGTATAATTAATACTTTTTGAAAAATAATCACCATATATTTATATGCTCAAATCTCAATTTGTCTTGTGTGCGTGCGAAGCCAAAAATTTAACCATTAATTTCCACCGATTGATCATCATGTTACTTTTCTAAAAAATCGTTTTGATTCAAGTGCTCATTGGATACTCTCGCAAACGAATCACTCGGAATGTGGCTATTTCTATTGGTATGCATGATATAATGAGTAAATGTATTGGAACACGAATTCACGCACACAAAATTGAAAGACGAAATTGTATGGGTGAAAAGATCTCTTCATCGGGTTACGGTCATTGGGAAAAGGGGACATTGCCTCTTATTCACACCAAGTGATCTCTGTATTATATTTTCGTGCTTTATCTCTCCACGTGGTAATCAATTTCGCAATCCGGACTTGTTTAGGACTTTCTTGGGTTTAAGGTGTATTGGGTAAAATGGGAATGGTCGGATAATTTAGAATTGGAAAAATGTCCTTATTCTATTCGGTAGTGCTTTTTCTGGGCTTTTGCTCATTTTTCTCTTCTTTTTCTTTTTTTCTTCTAATTTCACCTTTTTCTTTTTCTTGCTATTTTTGCTGAGCATACGTCTATTTTTCTTGCCCCTTTTTATCGCACTGTTTGAACTTAAATTCTGACTTTTTCCTTTTTCACAATTCCGGGCTGTTTGGATTTTTTAAATTTTCAAACGAACGGAGAAAAAATTTATTCGGCTCAATTGGGGTTGTAAAAGGGGGTGAGTTTTTTCATTATTTTTTCTGGTTAATATTTTTGGGTGTCAAACGAGGGCCTAACTTCATTTATACGAATTACTAATCATATTACCATACGCGTCTAGAGGTGAATTTTAGTTTAGAGATATTTCAACGCGCTTTTCGAGGCAACATCACACATTATTCATTGACCAATCAAAACAATAAATTAGAGATCATCAACGACTCATTTTAGCGCTGAATTGAACTTGGAGTTAATCATTAACTCTAATTGATTTAACTTGTCAGAAAATGTGAAAGGTTCGAAATCTCACCGGGTTTGATTAATCTCCACATTTATTTGTTTAGTCGTCAATTTTCGTTTAATATCCATCTTTGGTCAATTTCGGCTTTGTGCAATTTGAAATTTACAAATTTGAGACTTTAAACAAAATTTTGGTGATATTTTCGCAAAATTGAATAACCAATTTTTATTTACTTTAAAGAAAAATATTTTTGGATTTTTTTATTTTTTTGGAAATTTTGAACTTTTTGAAATGTAAAAGCGCATGCTTACCCCCCCCCCCCCCCCCCCAACTTAGATTTTTGCAAAGTCCCGATGCAAAAAGGACTAAAAACTAAATGAAGGAGAGAAACAATAAGAGTGAAACAAAGTGCAAAATGCTAGATATAAACACAAACATAGAACATACAAGCTAGGCAATCCACTTTCCATTATATAAGGCATACAAAGTATGTGGAAAGAAAAAAATAAAAACAGTACATAAGCATCCTAGATCGACACCCTATTGCAGGGGCAGGTGAGCAGGTCGGGAGGCGTTTGGATCATAAAGGTCATAAAAATATGGCGGGGAGGCACACCCATGGTCATCCAGTACATGTCCACTTGAAGGTGGTGCATCATACTTGTATCGCACTGATAATTGGTGATGAACCCATCAAATCGGGTTTCCAGCACAGTGAGTCTCATATCAAGGTTTCCACCCTAAGGCACAAAGTCGGAATCGCCCTCCTCGTTATATTTTGGCTCATCTTCCTCGACCATGGTAACATTGTTGGCCCCGGCGTCTTCTACCTCATCATTATCATCTTCTGAATCATTCGACTCGGTATTATCATTATTCGAACTTTCCTCCTCCTCCACTTGGGCCTGCCGAACACGTATAATCTCTCATTGACGGTCGCTCTTGGTACGGGTACCCAACCTAAGAGGGTTTGGAAGGCGAGGGAACCCGATTGGACGTTTAATTTCGTCGTCAACAAGGATGGATATGATTAGATAGGCGTAGGGGAGTGGGGAGGTACCCTTTTTGTCCAAGGCCACAAAGAATATATCTTTGTAAATGATGCGGGCTAAGACGTGATACACTAGGGTTGCTTATCATGGGCGCATGGAGGAATCGTTGGATGTTTGGAGTATATTGGCGCACACGATTTGGAATGTAATTTTGGCCTTTTCATTTAGCCGGCCCATCGAAAATGTTTCGGCCGCCCAGACCTCGCCAAGTGCCATTCGGTACATGCAAGTGGCCTTTGGGAGAGGGGCAAGGGGGTTGGGATAAGTAAAATCGGGTGGGTTGGGCACATCTTTTTTCGCCAACTTGCGGATGAGGCGATCCAAGGAGAATGGCACACGAGTGCCGTTGATATAGGCTTCAAAGGTGAATTCATCGGTTCGAAATAGGGAGCCATAGAAAGCTCGGAGTTCTGCTACCCACAGTTCATTGTGTGGCTCATTGAGGAACCGACACCAACCCCGGGTAATGAAAAGGTTGGTGACAGAAGCAGGTAGCTTGGTCCAGTGCACTTGTCACTCCATGTGTAACATCCTAGATGGGATGAAAAATGTTTGGCACCACTCTCATTTTTCAAGGGAGCGGTACGGGAACTGTAAATTGCCGAAATCAACAACTTGGTTTGAGTTGTATTTTTGGGGTGGTGGTTGGTTGGCCATGGTGATGGGGGGAATGTGAATATGAGAAATCTTGGAGAGAGAGGGTAAAAGAGTTTGGAGAAGTGGTGGTGGAAATAGGGGGTGAAAGAGGATGTATTTATAGGTGGGAGTGGGTGAGGGAAGGGTTTGTTTGGGAGGGAGGGTTTTTGGAGGGAAGAGGTGATGGATTTGGGAGGGAAAGGGGGATGGAGGGAAGGGAAAACCGAGGAAGGAGGGAAAAATGGGTATTGGGGGATTTAGGGGCTGAACCTAGGTAATTGGGGAATTTAACAGCCATCGAACCGATCCGGGTGCCTAGGATCATACCGGTCCGAGCCTTTTTTATTTTAACTTCCTCAAAAATGAATCTGTTCGGTTGCCCAGGGGCGGACCGGTCCGATTATGTATTTTCAGCAGGTTCTATTGTTACATCATTTACTCCTCTCTCTCGATCATTGGATATTCTCACCACTATACCGACATGTAATAAACCCATTTCACTCAATTCTTGCTCCAAAACCCTAGTCTTTCTCTCCACGCATGTTCGGTCTATCCTATCCTGTGTGTCCTAGACCGACGAATTCAAACTACCTAACCGACTCTAACTAACCCTAACCGACGCATATCTAATGTATATAAAAGTCACCCCATATGTGTCGGGGGTGAGATGACCTTCTCGTACAATGCAATCAATCCCCATAAATGGGGTCCGACAACCAAATGGTGTCAGCTTCTTCGACGCACGCCTCGTAGTACGGCTTGAGGCATTGTCCATTCACTTTGAAAGTTATTCCTCCTTTCGAATCTTATATCTCCACAGCACCACGAGGGAACACTTTTAGAACAAAAAAAGGGCCCGTCCACCTTGAAAGTAACTTGCCAGGAAATAAGTGTAGTTAAGAGTTGTAGAGAATCACTTTTTGTCCCGATTAAAACTCTTTTCATCGGATTATCTTGTCATGTGCGAGTTTCATCCGTTCCTTATAAATTTTGGCATTCTCATATGCATCATTGTGCAACTCTTCCAACTCGTTTAACTGAAGCTTGCGAGTTTCACCGGCTTTATTAAGATTGTAATTCAACCTCTTGATGGCCCAATGCGCTTTGTTCTCTACCTCCACGGGGAGATGGCAATGCTTGCTATAGACAAAAGGAAACAGGAACATCCCGAGGGGGTTCTTGTAGGCAGTAGTGTAAGGCCATATCTCATCATTTAATCAAAGTGACCAATCTTTTTTGGGTAGGATCGACAGTATTCTCAAGGATGGTTTTGATCTCACGATTTTCCATCTCGGACCGTCCACTTGTCTGAGGGTGATAAGTCGTCCCAACCTTATGAACGACCCCATACTTTCTCATTAACTTTTCAAACGGCTTATTACAAAAGTGTGTGATGTAATCACTTCTGATTGCCTTTGGAGCACCGAAGTGAGAAAGTATGTGCTCCTGCAGGAACTTAATCACCACCTTTTTGTCATTCTTCCGAGTAGCTATTGCCTCCACCCATTTGGAGACGTAGTCCACTGCGACGAGGATGTACAGGAAGCCAAAAGAGGGAGGGAATGGTTCCATGAAGTCAATACCCCAGCAATCGAATAGCTCAATGACTAGTATAAGGATTAGAGGCATCATGTAACGGTGTATAATAGGCATACACATCCCAAAATATTATAGGCCAATAGAGGTCGCTTTGCAAAATTTTAGCGGCCGTCTTATTCTTGGAGAAGTGGCCTCCACATGCTTTCGTATGACAAAATCGTATCACATATTGGATTTCTTCATCCGATATGCATCGTCGGATGAGCTGGTCCGCATAATATTTGAATAAGAATGGGTCCTTATAGAAGAACATACGGGACCAAGTGAGGAATTTCTTCTCCTCTTGCGGTGTCCATCCGGGAGGGATGGCTCCCGTGACAGGATAATTCACGATGTTCGCAAACCAAGGTAAAGAAGGAGTGGTGAAAATCTGCTCATCAGGGAAATACTCGTCTGTGGGAATCAGATCACTAGGCACGTCGGACGAGAGCCATGATAAGTGGTCGGCAATGATGTTTTCTACCCCTTTCTTGTCTTTTATAGAGAGGTTAAACTCTTGTAAGAGTGGGATCCACCTTATGAGGTGCGACTTGGCATCCTTCTTGATAAGTAGATATTTCACGGCCGCGTGGTCGGTAAAACATGTGATAGGCGACCCAACTAGATATGAGCAAAATTTGTCCAAAGAAAAAACAACCGCTAGCAACTCTTTCTCCATGGTGGAGTAGTTGAGTTGTGGTCCAGTCAATGTCCTGATAGTGTAATAGATGGCATGTGCTTTCTTATCTTTTCTTTGTCCTAAAACTGTCCCGATCGCGTAATCACTTGCATCACACATAATCTCGAATGGTAAGGACAAATTCGGAGCTTGCATGATGGGAGCGAAAATCAACATGATTTTCAATTTATCAAAAGCCTCTTAGCATGTGTCATTCCACTCAAAAGGGGGATCCTTCATAAGGAAGTTACTCAAGGGTCTAGCGATGGCACTAAAATCCTTGATAAACCGTCGATAAAAACCTGCATGGCCCAAGAAGGAGCGCACGTCCTTTAGTGATTTAGTGGGGGGGGGGGGAAGCTATGCCATGATACATATTTTATCTCGGTCGACTTCTATTCCCTTAGATGAAACTATGTGGCCTAGAACTATGACCTCGGTAACCATGAAGTGTAATTTTTCCTAATTGAGGACTAAGTTCTTCTCCACACATCGGGATGAAACTTTTTCAAGATTTGCTAAACATTGGTCAAAAGAGGGGCCACAAAATGCTGAAATCGTCCATAAAAGCCTCAAGTCCTCTTTCTACCATGTCACTAAAGGGACTTAACATGCACCTTTGAAATGTTGCGAGCACATTATATAATCCAAAAGGCATACGTTTGTAGGCAAACGTACCAAATGGACATGTAAAAGTCATCTTCTCTTGATCAAGTATATCTACCTCGATTTGGTTATAACCGAAATAACCATCAAGAAAGCAATAATATGGGTGGACAGCTACGCGTTCAAGCATTTGTCGATGAAAGGAAAGGGGAAGTGATCTTTCCTCATCCCGGCATTGAGTTTCCACTAATCAATGCAAACACGCCACTCGATGGTGGTGCGTTGAGGAATTAATTCACCCTTAGAATTTTTGACCACTGCCATTCCCGACTTCTTTGGGATGACTTGAATTGGTCTCACCCATTTTTTATCCGAGATAGGGTAGATAATCTCGGCATCTAATAGATTTAGGATTTTTTCTCTAACGACTTCTTTCATGTTTGGGTTCAATCGCCTTTGCATTTCCCTCGATGGCTTCATGTCCTCCTCGAGGTGGATTTTATGGGTACAAATCAGGGGACTTATACCCTTCAAATTCGCTATTGACCAACCAAAAGAACCTCTGTGCTTCCTCAAAATTTCTAGCAACTTACCCTCTTGCTCTTTATCAAGTCTAGAGGAGACAATAACAGGAAATGTCTCACCCTTTCCTAGAAAAGCATATTTCACATTTGAGGGTAGTTTCCTCAACCCGAGGGTAGGAAATTTCTCTTCATAAGGGATCAAGCATGACTCCCTCGGGGGTAATTCCTCAAATCTAGAAACCCAATGGATATCTATTAATGTGCTCTTCTACTACTCCTCTATGAGGTGAACCGTATGGATTTCATCTTTATCACCCATTTGGTTAGCAACATTAAAGATATTTGTCTCTAGGGTCATGTTCCAAAAAATGAGCTTCATTTTCCCATTGCGTGTATTGATTAAGGCATTAGCTGTAGCTAAGAATGGGAAACCTAAAATGATGGGAACATGGTTGCTAGAATGGATGGAGGGATCCGTGTCCCAAATGACAAAGTCTACCGGAAAGTAGAAAGTGTCCACTTGGACTATCACGTCCTCAACAATCCCTTGAGACATCTTCACTGTGCTATCCGCTAATTAGAGAGTGATTCGTGTGGGCTTAAGGTCACCCAACTCAAGTTGCCTATAAATGGAGTAGGGAAGTATATTAACACTGGCACCTAAGTTCGGGTCTCTCAATTCGATGTTCTCCAATGACACATGAGATCGTGGGTGCACCCGAATCTTTAAACCTGGGTGAAAGGTCATTAAGTAGAATGAATCTCACATTCTGTGCTAGGAAGACATTCTTTGTTCACCTTTAACCGTCTTTTCACAGTCGAAAGATCTTTAATGAGCTTTACATAGACGGGAATTTGTTGGATAGCATCGAGGAATGGAAAATTTAGCTTCAGTTTCTTAAGAACATCTAGCACATCTGCACGGGAGGCTCCCTTTTGAGGTGGGGCCAACCGTTGAGGGAATGGAGCATCGGAGGGAGGTTTCACAACAACTTTGGTCTTGCTAATGTATTCCTTGTCACTCTCCATCAAGGGGGCATCTTCGACCTATTTCATGCCGGGCGAAACCTCCTTGTCTATTGGCTTCTCGTGTGGGGGAGGTGATAAATCAATGATCCTCCCACTACTTAGAATAGTGACATCTTGGCATTTCTCTTATTGATCAAAACATGTAGAGCTGATATTATCTTAACCTTGAAGCGGTCTTTTCCCTTGAGCCGGAAATTCGCCCTTCTCTTGGACATTTAATGAAGTTTGCAACCTAGATATGCTTGTCTGTATTTCTATGAACATCGATTGTATTTAGCGTTGGTTGCATTTTGAGACTGGAGAAACTAATTTAAATTGTCCTCAAGAGACCTCCGTGGCGGGGTAATGTACGGTCCTGGAGGTGGTGCTTGCATGTGGGGCTGAATTGGTGGCGCTTGCTGAAATTAAGGAGGGAGTGAAGGTAGGGCAATATGTGATATAGGATTCATCGCAACTTATTATTGCCCACAGTTGAAACCAGGATGGTTTCTCCATGAAAGGTAGTATGCATTCCCGTGAGGGGCGTTAAAATTTCCCTTAAACCCTCTTATTTCTTCCACTTGCTCGGTATGTATGTCTTTATAGGCGAGTATCATTGGACATGCATTAGTTGAATGCCTTGTCTCACAAATAGCGTACACCTTTTCTTTTATATCATGGGAGGATCCGGTAGCTTCTTTCAATCGTACCTCGAGTGAGTCTCACATGCTTTTCTCAAATTGTTCAAGTCGACGGTCTACCCAGGTATCTTGATTAAATTGGTATAGACACCGAACGCAACAGTAGTATTGGACACTTTTGGAGGTCATTTTTGGGCGTTAGGATCAAAGGTGACCCATGCTTGAGTAGTCTCAGCGACATACTTAAGATGAGCCTCGGCGTCGCTCGCATTTAATTCCCAAAATGGTCTTTCACACATTGTTTTAACAAGTTGTTTAAACGCTATTGTAAGCCCGTGATTAAAGAAGGAGATAAGGTGATGTCTCTCAAATAAATTATGGGGGCAAGTGTTAACCAACTCTTAGAATCATTCCCAACACTTGACAAACGGCTCGTTATCTCGTTGTAGAAAGGATTGAATTTGATCTTTGAGAGTTGGTTTTATGTGGTGTAAAGAACTTTAAAAGAAATTTGGATTGCATATCCTTCCATCATATGATCGAGTTCGGGGGTAAAGACCAAAGCCAGGTCTTAGCCTTATCCTTTAAGAAAAAAGGAAAAAGCATTAGGCGAACGACATCGTGTGTGCAAGCTTGATCACTAAAGGTTTTGCACGCCTCTTTAAACTCTCAGATATGGAGATATGGTTTCTCCGAATCTAGGACGTGAAAAGTTGGAAGAATTTGTATCATCCCATTGCAGAAGTGGAACTGTCTGACATTATACGAAAGTAAAATGAAACTAGGGGTGACAGTTCGCTCAGGAAATAGGAGTTCCTTCATAGGATGATACAGTAGGTTTCCCTCACCCGTATCGAAACTACTGATATTCGACATGTCTTTCTTTCCAATGGACACAGAATCCTCACTCAGTGTTCTAAACGTGTGACTCAGCTTGTGACTAGTGATGGAGTTTGGAGGGGTAGGAGGTGGAGCCCAAAATTGTGGAGCATGAGGGGTATGGGGGCTTTCAGAATTATACTCGACGATGGGATTCTCGTGAATTATTATTGGAGTATTCTAAGGAGTTTATTCTTGATTTTGCATGAAAGGGATTTTGAGAGATGATTTCTTTTTGGATTTTTAATTTTAATTTTTTTTGAATCAAATTTGGGATTGAATCAACTAACCTAAAGTCTAACTAATTCGCCGACAATGGCGCCAAAAACTTGATGTGACCACATATGTGTATCTAGTGTGCATGCTGATATAGGCTCAAGTGCAAGCCTTCCGCGTTAGTAATAAACCCAGTAAGTTGGTATCGTCTCCATAGGGAACTAGGACGATGAATCATAACAACGCGGAATAGATGACTAACCAGAAAATTTACTCTCGAAAAGAAATAGAAAAGGTGATTAGGGAGAATGGAAAAGCTATTAACTATAAGTGAATGCAAATTAACTACGAACTAAACTAAGTGCAAAGAAATAAATCTACTGAATGAATTAACTATGAATAAGGAAAGGTAGGTCAGGTTACAATCCCCCAAACCCTAGTATATTTACCGTATGGAATGATAGATTTTGAATTAGAAATTTAATTGAACCCGAAATTTATTAATCCTGAGCATTATATATGAGGATACGAGTCCACACCATACATAATCTATGGTAAAAACAAAGCGGTGTTGAACATATACACACGCATCACACTCTTAAACTAAGGAAAAGAGGTTAAAAGATTTACAATAGTTGTGCGTACTACAAAATACTATTCACTAAAAATTCAATTCAAACCCTATTTTCTACATGGGTAAATTACATCGGATTGGGTTTATGCACCCCAACCCTTAAAAACTTAGCCAGACATAATTAAATTAAATAAAGACACAATTTCTATAATGCAGGAATTCAAGACTAGTTTGGAAAATTTGAGAAGAAAATTTCTGAATTAAGTATTAAAGACTAAGAATGACGAATTAATCTAACTAACTCCTAAAGAAATTGAAAGAAGAAACTAAATGTTACTTGCAATGAAGAAATCTGAAAAATAAACTCTGAATCTTAAATTAATTGCAAAACTTCAAAACTAGGGTTCCTCTCTACAAGAGCCCCCTAAAAACTAATGATATTCGAACCGCCTAATGTCTAGAAATAAACTAAAATAAATACACTTCGAATTTTTACAAGAGTTTGAACCAAGTAAAACTTTGAATAAGGAACGAAAAATCTAGGAAAATCTCAATCGGATCGGTCTGACGAGTTTTTTCGGTTCGGTCTGGCAGTAATCGGATTGGTTCGGTTTATTATCTAAATGGATCGGTCCGGTGCTCAAAATGGTCTAGTGTGTTCTCGCTTCCCGGATCAGTTCATTTTTGGCAATATCTGGATCAGTTCGGTTCCCAAATTGAGACAGATTATTTTTCCTTCCCGGACCAGTTCGGTTTTAGCTTACCCCGGTCTGGTCTAGATCTGTAATTGTTCCAGTCTTCTTTTCTTGATTTTCTCATTTTCGAGGCTTCATATCTTCTAACTCGATGCTTAGATTGGGATGCCATTTTTTCCTACACGCTTATGGACGCGAGGTATTCATTTTTCATGTTGGTACCTCGTCCGTACTCTCGATGTGAAATGACTATTCTGCCCTTTAACTTTGCATCCTTTATTAATTTCTCAGATTTGGATTCCTCTTCTCTTTACTTGCATTAAATACCTATAAAAAGCATTAAAATACACAAAAATTGAGGCACTATGTGGGAATTATCAGTAGCATATAAATGAGATAAATCAATACATTTTACATTATTCGAGGTGCTAAAGTCTCCTAAATTAAGGGGATAAATTCAGAAGAATTTATGCCTAATTGTGCTACTTATGTTGATTATCCTTTGAATTGTCACCATCCTGACTTTTCCTGGACTGATTTTGCCTTACTTTAATGGCTGACATGAAGCAACTGCGAGATGCTTCTTATTCTACTCTAATCTTCACCACTTCATTGTCGGTTATGCACTTAAATTTTTGGAGAAGGGAAAAAGGAACACCTTTCGTCTTGTGAAGCCATTCTCTGCCCATTATGACATTCTTGGGTGACTCCAATCGGATAGCATAGAATTTTACCTCCTTATTGATCGAACTGACCTTGACTGGTAGTTTGATCTTACCTATGGGGTCTCTATGTCTCCCTTAAAACCAATCAGTGACCCTATGTTAGTATCAAGATCCTTGATGATGAAGACGATCTTGTAGAGCACTATTAGATACATGGTCGACGAAGATCTTTCTTAATCAAACAATATTCTTTTCACATTAAATTTCACAATTTGTAGCGTAAAGACTGGGGCATCCTTATATGGTAGGTCCACGTTGACTAGATTGTCATCAGTGCACATAATATCCCAATCAACGTCAAAGTCTCTTATTTTCCTCTTGAAAAGGACGGTTTTGGAAAATTTTGCCTGGAAAGCTTGTTTAATGTTAGCAATAATCCTCACATTCAACATGAGCTTCTTGCTAGTGCACTGAGCTGGATCGGTATATCCGTTATCGACCGTGACCATCCATGTCGAGGGAAGATCCTCGTCAGCATTTTGAACTACAGTGATCTTTGTTAAAAAAAGTATCTTAGCTGTGTTAAGACATTCCTTAATGTTTGTGGCTTGAATGAGCTCTATTGAATATATCTTAAATATTTTGCAGTTATCCTTAAGGTTCTTGTGATCCTGGTGATAAGTTCACCTGAGGTTGGCATCCCTATCATTAAGATCATTGGACGCCTTAGGAGGCATCTTAAAGTAGTACTTGTCTTTGATTTGTGGGATCAGTTTATAGATGGTCTCTTTAATGATCGTCTCTAATGCCTTGTGACTGTTGTCATTATCTTGAGATCTAGCGTGGCCTTTGGGAGCTTCATTTCTAAATTCTTTATTGGACGAAGAGAGTTAATTTTCCCATTTGGTGGCCTTCTTAGGTTCATTCCCCTTCTAGTCGATTATGACCTTTGCGTTAATGATTTTATCCTTTACCTTATCATACTTCTCAATACGGAACATAAAATCGTCCATCGTAGAGGTTGATTTCTTAATCAAGGATCGGTCCAGGATGAATTTGAATGAAGAAATTACTAGCTTATCATTGCAACCGTCCATCTTTTTGTATAGCTCCAAATATCTCTATGTGTGCTTATTGGGTACTCTCCATTCTTTTTTTAAAGGATATAAATTAATTAACCTTGTTAATTGATTTGCTTCTAATAATAAATCAGGTCGTGAACTTGTCGGCCAGATCTCTAAAAGAAGAGATCGATTTGGGGGTAATTTCTCAAAACCACTTTAAATTATCTTCTCTAAGAGGATAAGAATGCCCGACATATTAGAGTGTCATGATGATTCCATTCCAAAGAGACATGGTTTGTTGGTAGTGCCTGATGTAATGGGTGAGATCCGCCTTCCATCGTATGTTGTAACCTTTAACATGGAAAACTTCTTTGGTGATTCAAATGACTCTATCTTCACACTAATTGAGGATAAGGAACCATGCCCCCAATACCTTTCTAGACAAATACGTGGGAGTTTGAGCCAAATTTTGGTTTAATCTTCCTTATAACTTTTTCTGGATGATCCCTCTAAGCTCGTCACTTTTTACTTTATTCAGATGTGCCTCTGAATGGGCAGGCTTGCTACTTTATGCTAATTCAGTGGACTAAAATTAATGGCGATCGTTGTTGATGGAATATCTCCCAGTAGAACGATTGTCATGCCATTGGTTACGATGTATAGTGTAAGGACTTCTTGAATTAGAGACCCTCTTGGTTTGTAAAGTGTTTTTATTTCTTGGAAAGATGGATATTCTCCTGCAACATTCTTTGGTCCAAGAATGAGACATGTGATTTTTGACTGCTGGGTTAACTACCTCCTCAAACAGGAAATTTCCTACTCACGGTCATCCAAATTTTCTTCATAAATAATGGCCAGATGGGAAGCATCTCTTCTTTCTGGTTATTCAATCAGAAGTGTGTGATATTGACGGATGGGTCATGAATTCCTGGGGGAATTCCCCAAGACCTAGAAAGTCATGGTAATGACAGGAGCCTTATAGGAGTGGTCCCTCCTAGTGACACACATCACAGATAGGACATGGCTACTAGTGTGCGTGTGATGAGACTGATTTACGCTCATGATGATTATTTGGCTAAATGACTTTGATAATGGTGAGAACTCGAGTTTCCCACATAGGAATCCAAATTTTAGTGGATATTGACCCATAATAAAAGCATTATTTGGAAATTGACGATACATAATTATGAATGCAGAGAAGGAACAAAGAACACGAGATGCATGTGGTTTAGCAGATTGAGTTGCCTACATCCACGGCTAAGGGAGGGAGTTGGTGTATTACCGAGGAAGAAAAATGATGATCGTAGTTATAGGGTTGCTAACTCAGAGTTCAAGTCACCACATGCAGGTTATTTCAAAGCTTCAGGATCCTACTAATCTAGGTCCCTTCATGTTAATCTTAATTTTGAGTCATAGAGACCTATAAGGACTGGTCTTATAACTCGTCAACATGATCTTCCAAGATTTTCACTTATCTCACTACATATTTGTGATCTTCCAAGATAAATCACGTGACACAAATTTGACCAGTCTCCCTTCAGTGTAATTTACCATTTTTTAGATAGTTAAAATAATTTTTTTATTTTTTCAAAAACAGTTAAAGTTACAGTTTTTATTGCGTTGAAAATTATTTTTTTTATAAAACAGTTAAAAGTTTTTATTTTTTAAACATCTATTCAAAACATATTTTGCATAAAAAATAGTTTTACTTTTATTTTTATGAAATATTTCAAAACATAAACTGTAATTTATAGATAATAATAATTATTACTGTATATATATATATATATATATATATATATAAAGAGAGAGAGAGAGAGAGAGGTTCTAAAGTGAACTAAAAGAATGAACTTTTTAACGAACCTAATAAGACATTAAGACCCAATTAATTTTAATTCCTTGTTGTAATTTCTCAGCGCCAATGGCAACGGACACACGTATTTTTTTAATACATAAACACACAACCTTACCCCCCCCCCGCCCCAATCTTCCATTTCAGGAGTGTTGGTGGGTTTCGAAGAAGGTATGGGTATAGAAATGGGTTTAGGTCATATTAGTACCAGATTGGTCTTGGGCCAGGGTTTTCGGGTTGTTAGAAGCAACTTGGGCCGAAAGTGGCAGCTCTCTAGGTAAAGGTTTAGTAGGTAGTGGGTCGGGTTAAGGCCGTCGGAGTGGGACTGAAAATTGGGTTTGGTTATGGTGGTAGGATTTGGGTTGGTAACTGGGTTTACGAGTCCGGGTTAGATGGATTTTGGGTATGGGTTCGCTGGTCGGAGTTGGAGTACTCCCGTTTTGAGGAAATCGAAGGTGAGGGGAAAAGGCTGCCAGAGTTTGGGTTTACGCAGATGAGTAGCTGGGTTCATCGGACGGAGTGGGCAGCGACAATGGTTAATGATTTCGGCAAGACTAAAGCAGGTGGGGTATAAGGTGGTGATGGTTGAGTAGTTAGTTGGGGTAAGGTTTGTCAGGGGTTCATGGCTTTCTTTCGGGTTATGGGTTAGAAGCATGCCGGGGTTTCAATTTTGGAGAGGGGGTGGTGTGGGGGTCATATGTCTGTCTATAAAAAAACACGCATGTCGGTTGCCACTGATGCGACAAATTACAACAAGGAATTAAAATTGATTGAGTTATTTTTAGTGTCTAGTTCATTTTTTTTGTTGACTTTAGTACCTCTCTCTCTTCTCTCTCTCTCTCTCTCTCATATATATATATATATATATATATATATATATATATATATATATATATATATATATATATATATATATATTAAGAAAGAATGGTTTTTAGAAAAATTACATTGGTGATGCGTTTGGTAAGGAATAAATAAGTGATATATTTGGCAATTTAGGCTAAAAAATGAGCTAGGTATTGGAAGTCGTGTAAATTGTCACATCCACAAATTCTATGTTTTAATAGTAAGTAAATAGTACAATAAATATAACAAATAAATTAAAGGCATCGAAAATTAAACAATTTTTATTAGGGAGATGTCTAGCATCTTATTACATAACTGACTCTAAAATAAACAGAAATACATTATTATTCATACATGCCATACATAAGGTAATACTGGTATAAAACATTCGGGAATAATAAGAGATGATAAGTTATAGTGTTGATATTCCGACGGGGACTACCATCTTTGTCTGCTACTGCCTATATACGTACGTAACCGATTTTTTTTAGGTAATATAGAATAAATGTCCAGACATGTGGGAGGTATCTCATCTTCTTTAGGTTCGTCGTCCATCTAGAAGGAAAAAAAATTAAGCATACATGCCAAGTAGATAGCGTTTTTATTTCTATACGAGGTAAGGGAGAAAATGTATTGTTAGAGAGTAATTGGATTTAATATTGATATCATAAAATTTGGAGCCAGGCTGAAATATCATAGAACTGTCAGGGGTATATTGGTGTTTAATGATATGTAAATGAATAATATAGTGGAGTGTAACAATATAAGGGTTCAAACTATAATAAGATAACCCATACATTATCGGTTATAGGGGCTTCAACTATGTAAATGTATTATTACAACATCGTCCAAAGCATAATATATACTTGGGCTGGCAATCCCAAAAATATTGAGGAATAATAATCATAATAAAGTATTGGCACACTTATTTAAGGTGACACTTATACCTATATAGAATATGAGAACTAGGCACTCAACATTTGAATCCTACATGCCAATCAGAACAACCGTGGTATACCGCGGTCTAACCCCTTAATCGTAAGGTATGCTACTAGGAATTTCACTGATAATGGCCATAATTGTCGGGTACAAGAAAATCCTTAAGGTTCCTTTTATGAGTTCCTTAACCTCCAATAGACACGTATTCCATAGCATATAAAGAAGCTTCATGTAACAAATATGCATTAGCAATTCTCCCTTCGATGTACCTCTTATTTCGTGACCACCTTTTTTATCTTCCCATTTCTCTTTCAAACAACCACATTGCATGATATCTAGGTGTCCCACTATCAATGCTTCATCGGCTAAATAGTGCATGAGGTGGATCATGACCACAAAAAGGTAGGTGGAAAGTAAATTTTGAGGACACAAAGTGCCTCTACCAATGATTGTTTTGCCTTTAAAAGTTGTTCCCTGAAAATTACTTTTGCACAAAAAGGATTAAAAAATATGCTTATTCGTTGTATATCTTTAAACAAAGGCTTATGATCTGGAAATGAATGCATAAGCAATGCAGGAAGCAATCGCTGCATAATGATGTGATAGTCATGAGACTTGAAATTGGTTAATCCAGGAATGTCAAGGTTAACATTATTGGTGAAATTTGATGAAAAGCCAATTGGTACCTTCAATGTTTTCAAGGTGTGATAAAAGGCTTCTTTGCCTTCATTTCCTAATGAAAAAGGTGCCGATGGCATTAGCCTTTCATTACTACCTTCAACATCTTGCATCCCTAATTTTCTCTTAAGCTTCAACGGGTTCTTCTACTCTTCTCGGGCTTTAATTGTATATTTATTTGACGATCTTTTCACTAAGAGAATGGTACCTAAAAGAGTCTCCATTACGTTGTTTTCAACTTGCATAATGTCTAAATTATGTCGAATATCATGATCCTTCCAGTACTCCAAGTCAAAGAAAATGAGCCTCCTCGAAAAACCCTCAATACTTGTGAGATCCTCGTCGTCACCTTCACTTAGATGATCATCATTATCTACATCATCTTCTAATACTATTGCCTATTTTCCTTTCCTCTTCCCTTTCCCATTCCCCTTCCCTTTCCCCTTCCCTTTGACCTTCCCCACTTCCACTCCCTCTCCCTCACCCTCCTTTTGGGCACCTTCACGAGCAATAACAAACAAAATTTGCTCAACCTCTACACTTGTTAACTTCCGTGGAGCCATAGCCCTCTCTATTTTACCATTAAATATTTACTTTGATGTGTCGTACCTGTAAGGATGGTTTTGGGGAAGGAACCTGTGAGATCATTGATAGCAACATTTCGCTGACTTGCAAAGATATTCAGAAGGTGTGTTTGTAGAGGAAAGAGGACACCCATAATAACCTTGAGTTGAAAAACCTGCTAACATCCCATAAGCGAGAAAATTATGAATTCCCCACATCAACATGGCTTTTAACTGAAAATGTTCATTTTATTTGCATCCCAAGCCTCCACTCAAGACCATAAGATCTTCAGCTCATTGACTAAGGGTTGGAGGAAGACATCAATATTACTTGATGGTGAGTTTGGTCCGGGAAGCAATACCGTCAACATTAAAAACTCACTCTTCATAGACATTGATGGTGGAGGGTTGAGAGGCTGAATAATCACTGGCTAACAACTATAGTTATGGACAAACATGTTATTAGGGTTAAAATCGTCAGTTGCTATTGCAAGTTAAAGATTTCACGAATCCTTGGCAAATTGTCTCCACATAATGTTTGCATTTACCCAATCTGCTGAATCTCAGGGATGATGCATAAATTCCATATAAGAGCTTGCTCGAGCATGCCAAGTCATTTCCTCGGCTATCCATTTAATAGTATACAACAACTTTAGCCTAGGGATTATAGGAAATTGTCTCATTACCTTCTTAGGAACCTTACGAAACTTCTTTTGACCCTTGGGATATACAATTTCCTCCCCATCATCATCTCTTGAAGTATACTTGTATCGCAAAGCACCACATTTTACACATTTATTATAGATTTCATGATCTTTCCAAAATAACATGCAATTGTTAATGCACACATCATACTTAACATAATCCATACCAACATCTCTAATCTTATTATTCATTTCGGTATAACTAGTTGTCAAGTTATTACCTTTAGGGAGATATTCATTCAACAATCTAAGAATTCCACCTGTGGCATCATCTGACAAATTAAATTGCATTTTGATATCATTTAACTTCGCAAGAGCATACATGGTCATATGGTGTGATGAACAAGCAGGATGGTGTAGTGGCTCCATTACGAGTCGATGTAAAGGCTCATACTTCTTGCCTTTTCTTATATGTATATGAGAATCATTCAGAACATCAAAAGTTTGGGGTCCTTCATCACCACCTACACAATTAGGTGCACTAGGACCCGCTTTAGTCGTGAACATCTCATAAGAATCATTCACATGGTCATCCAAAGTCGAAATATTAGACATATCAATGTGTTCTCCAACATCAATCAAAGCCGTAGGTTGTACTGGTCGCTGGACTGGATTAAGAATTGACGTCTCCCTATGAAATTTCCATAAGGTGTAATTTATATCCATACTACATTCCAAAAAATGGACAAATATTTCTTCTAAAGTAACATGTTCTTTCCCATTGCGACAATGCCTACACGAACATGAATGTATATCCTCGGGAATAGTGTTACGCACATACTGCAAAAACTCTAACACCCTGTCTCTATACGAATCGATCTCAAAGTTTTTCTCCTTTATCCACTCTTTATTGATCATCAACGACATCCTGATAAACATGTGGATGCAGAATGTGTTAATAAGATCTCATCGCATAACATAAATTTTCAAAATTTCAAAAGGAGGAACTGTGGAGAATTACTAAATTACATAAATCACATATAATACATTCTAATTATCCAAATTGTCCCACAAGTATTTTCTAACCCCTCATTTAATAGCTATTGGTTGGCTTTCTCTCCAACAGGAGTAATAGTTTTGAGGAACTATGGATCCTTTCTGCATCCTAACACAGTGAGTAAATCAGAGAAACCTAAAGCAATATAAGGGGTGGACTAAGACCATGACAATTAATGAAAGGCCACGATCAAATGAACAAAAATCCATTCTTGCGTTTTAGTTATTAGACAGAAACAAAACCTTAAAACCTTAGTTTTTTTGTCAAGAACACATCATGAGCAACAACTTGTGTTCTTGGACAAAACCAACCTAAATCGCTTTAAAAACTTCACATTTTAGCCAAAAAACACAACCAAACATTATACCCTGCTTCTATAAACCCACGCTAATGATAATCAAGCCACATGACCTCATCAAACAATAATTATTCGACCCAAGAAAATAAAAAACTGAAAATGTTCTTCACTGTCCAAATACCATATCTAAAGAAACCCAAAACACTGAATCAAGAACAATTTTCATGGTTATAATTTAACGATTTATCATTTCATGGTTATAATTCAATGATTTATCATTTCATGGTCAAACTATGGTTATGATTTGCATTTACATGTTGATTAATTCAACGATTTATCATTTCATTCGCAATATGCACTTTATTAGAAAGTGTATTATTAGTGACTAATTTGATTTTAGGAACTAATTTGTTAGCAGCGAAGTAATTTGTTAACAACGAAGTCATACCACTCAAGAACATGCAACCCAAAGCACCAAAACAACCATGTGCAAAAAAAAAAAGTGGAGGAAGCATAGTTTCACCATAATTGTAGCTTTAGAATTTTATATTTTTAATACACTTTTTATATTCGTTTTATCTAATAATTATGAAGAAAAAAAGTAAATATAAAAGGCACAATGTTTGAAGTTTGCCTAGGGCTGGCCCTGCTCCAAAAGAATGCATGATAACCAGTATGCTTAGGATACCTCCAGCCTTAACTAACATCGAATAAAAAATGAGATAAATACTCAAAACTTACACTCTTTTTATATACATCAAACTAGAAATAATATAAATAGTAAACCATTAAGAAACAAAACTTCAATTAAAAATTTATAAATGCAATAAATTAAATATTAGAATAGACATGCTAAATAATCGAATTTAACATACGAATAAACATTAAGAGAATTAAAACATCAATTTCTCTTGCATTCTGTACTCTTATTGCAAACCATGGACATAAACTAGGCTCTCCACATACATATATGGCATGAGGTACATTATAATCAAGGTCGACACTAGTCGCATTTTATCCACCACTCTAAATGTTTTTGTTTCGAGATTATAAACCATAAAGCTCCTTCTATTTGTATCTATGACAACAGTATCCCCATTATCATTCTCAAAATCAGTCCGTTCACCACATGGTACTAGGTGTACTTCACAATAGTGATTGGGATGACCCTACACTTCTTTATTTTGAGATTGCAAAACATTAATTTCCCTATGTTTACATCCATCACCACAACATCCCTATTGTTTATTGAAAACTCACACTTAAAATAAAACTATCCCTTAAAGATTTGTACATTCAATAAAATCCAAAGCAAACATACAAAAAGGAGTATATAACACACCATTTGTCATGTTTGACGGTTAGCAATCTCACATCAAGTACGTTGGGTTAAAAATCTCCATAACTGTTGATTTTATTTTTATATAGCTGGATGTGTTGCAAAATGAAGTAATGGCTAACAAATACGAAAGACAAAACTAATATATATGATTATACAAGATATTGAAATACTTGTGTGTTGTTCGATTTCGTGATAAGACGCTGGAGGCAGTGAGGCGAAAACGCTAGCATTGAAGCATAAGGTGTCAGTGCTAGCGTGGAAGTGCAGGGCGATAGCGATGAGGCTTCAGGAGGCAACCAGGGAGAGAGATAATGAAGCGGCGGGTAGCGTAGAGGGAGATAGAGAGAGAATGAAGCGACGGGTTGCGTAGAGGGAGAGGGAGAGAATCAAGCATCGGGTAGACTTGGGTTAGAATGACTCTTAAAATTTTGGTCCCGCTTGAAATTTTGGGGTGTTTATTTTTTAATGAAGCGTACGCATATTTAACACGATTTTAAACCATGCCAGAAAATCGCGCCAGATTCTGGCACGGTTTTAAACCGTGCCAGAATCTCCTTGTCATAGCGTGCCAGATTAGCAATTTTGGTGTAGTATTTCTCCTGATTCATTCTAGTATAAGGGCGAACGACAGGGTCATCCGTAGAGGGTTTTATAGTGAGTGGTTTGATAACTATTTTTATAGGAGAATTCAATCAATGCAAGATGATCATTCCATAAACCAGGAAAGTCTAGTGCGCAGGCTCATAACATATCTTCCAGAGTTTGAATTACGCATTCGTATTATCCGCTGACTTGAGGATGAAAAGCAGTGCTTAGGTGGAGTTTGTTTCCTAAGGAGTTTTGTTAAGCCTGCCAAAATCTTTCGATAAATCAGGGTTCTTGATCGAACATAATGGAAATAGGTACTCCATGAAGTTTAGCAATTTCCTTGATGTGGAGTTCACTTAGTAATTAGAAGGAATTGGTGGATTGAGTTAGTAGAAAATGGCCAAATTTTATAATACGATCGAGAATTACCCATATCGTATTATATACTTGAGAAGTTCGGGGTAATCCGCTGATAAAGTCCATGGTTATATTATACCATTTCCATTCTGGGATGGGAAGTGGCTAGAGTAAGCCACTAGGGTGTTGATGTTCGATCTTCACTTGTTGGAAAGTTAGACATTTTACTACAAAGTGTACAATATATTTCTTCATATTGGGTCACCAATAATGTTTCCTGAGGGTTTGATACATCTTGGAGCTTTTAGGGTGAATCATGAATTTAGAATGGTGAGCTTCCAGTAAGATTTCTTCTCGTAGTGAGGCTATGAGAGGAACACATACTAGATTTTTGGATTTTAATCCACGCTTGGGGTAAGCTAATCTTTTTCAGGGAGGTTGTTTCTAAGTTTTTACTTCCGGGAATGAAATAATTCATCTTAGTCTTGAAGATCAATGATTCTTTTGTGTAGACTTCAGTGAGCGATAATGTTTTGTAAAATAACTTAGGTCTTGTAGGAGTCTCGTTGTTGATTGTAATCTCCAATGATTTCTAAGAACACAAACATACTATGAAGGCTTTCATGGGCTTTGCGGCTTAACGCATCAGTGACTACAATATCTTTTTGAGATGGTAAAGTATGTTAGTTTTATAATCTATTGAATATTCTATCCACTATCTTTGTCGAAGGTTGATATGCTTTTATGTGAAGATGTACTTAAGACTCTTATGATGAGAAAATACCTGAAATTATTCTTCATATAGATAACATCTCAAAATTTTTAGAGAAAAGACTACTACTTCTAATTCCAAGTCGTGTACTGGATAGTTATGCTCATGATTTTTTAATTTTCGTGATCTGTACTCGATCACTTTCCCTTGTTTCATCAATACACAATCGAATTATTGTAATGAAGCATCCATCTAAACATTATAGATATTGTTATCAGAAGGAATGGTCAGAACGGGGGTAGTGGTTACTTTTTCCTTCAAGGTACAAAAGGCTTGTTCGCATTCAGAGATTCATATAAATCGAACTTCCTTTCGGGTCAACTGTATTAATGGTAGGGAAATTTGGGGATATCCTTCTATAAAGCATCGATGACATCCGACAAGTCCTAGAAAGCTACGTTGTTTTGCTATGATAGTAGGTTAAGGCCATTCAAGTATTGTTGTGGTTTTGGTTGGGTCCACTTGTATACTTACTTAAGTGACTAAATGTACATGGAACTTTACCTCTTTCATGAGGAAATCGCATTTACTTTGTTTAGGGTAAAGTTGATGTTTACAAATGGTTTCTAACACTACACATAGGTGCTTCTCATGTTCTGTCCTGGTCTTGGAATTAACTAATATCCCATCTATAAAGATGATCACAAACTAATATAGGAAAGGGAAAAATATTCTATGCATTAGGTTCATGAAAGCGGCGTGGGCATTGGTCAATCCAAAAGACATGACTAAAAATTCAAAATGGCCATATCGTGTCCATAAAGCGATTTTGAGTATTTCTTCTTCCTTAACATGAAGTTGGTGGTATCCACATCTTAAATCAATCTTTGAAAATATCTTTGACCTTCGCTATTGGTCAATGAAGTCACCTATCCTAGGTAATGGATATTTGTTCTTAATGGTCACTTAGTTTAACTTTAGGTAATCGATACATAACCAAAAATATATATCCTTCTTTCATAAGAATAAAATTAGAGCTCTGCAAGGTGATGTACTAGGGCATATAAATCCTTTACTGAATAGGTCATCCAGTCGTGTTAGAAGTTCTTACAATTCTAGAGGGGCCATACGATAAGGGGGTATTAAGATAGGGGAGGTATTTGGCAATAGATTGATAAAAAAATTAATTTCTCGAGGTGGGGGTATTCCGAGTAAATTTTCAGGAAACACATCTTTCTAACTGGTTAAGATGTTAGAAAGGGAGGAGGTTTCTTTTTCACTTATTTAAAAAAATAGAGGTTGATAGGGATTTCGTCCTTGGAAATGAAATGAGGTTTGATGGGGTGGTTTAAATGTCACCATGTTTGCATGAAAGTCAATGTGAGCATAGTTTAGGGATAATATGTCCATTCCTATTATTAAGTAGAATTTCGTTAAATCGAGGACTATTAAATCTAGGGTTAAGGTCCTAGTCCCAAAATGTAAAGTGTGACATTTACAAGTCCTATTGATAATGGCCATTTTCTTGTTGCATTTCTATAGTAAAAGGGTGAGCTAATGGACTAGAGGATAATTGCAGACGATTCAGACATGAAGGACTAATAAAAGAATGAGTAAATCTAGTATTAGATAATATATGTGCGGAAATATTATAAAAAGGAAGATTACCTTCAACCACACCATGGTAATTTAGCTTTTTCACTAGGAGAAAGGAGGATTTTCAACCTTGGTTCTTATTTAGTGGTTCTTACTTTCTTTCATGGGAATTTTGTTGCGATAAACGGTTAGAATGATTGGTTGGATTCGTGATAGGAGATTTGATAAAGTTAGGGAAGGTAGAAGAAGTAGGCATGTGTAGAATAGGTCATTGGGGTTTAAGATGTCCTACTTGGTTGCATTCATGACGATGCATCAAAGGTCTACTGTGATTATGCTGAATTTGACTGAACACTTGACCATCCTTGGGCTTGTTATAAGGATGATATCGTTTATTTGGTTACTTCCCGATAACATAGGTATTTCAAGAAGGAGTAGAGGTTCGAGATATGTTGGTAAAGGCAGGGTGTTTTTCTACAAGGGAGGCTATTTCAATCATCCGGTTAAACTCTCGAACTTGTAAAGGAATGATGGAAGATTTGTTATTTTGTCATAAACCTCGTTCAAAATTCTTACACTTCTTGGGTTCGGTATCCATGTACTCTTGAGAATATCGAGATAATTTAGTGAACTTAGCCTCATATTGGGCTATAGTCATCTGTTGTTGTTACATGCTTAGGAAATCTATGATCATTTGATTTCTTACGGGTTCAAAAAATTACTTGTTGAAGAAGATTTCTTCAAAATGCTCCCAGATTAGTTCATTCAAGTTTCGAGAATGTAGAATAGACTACCACCATAAATATGCTTCTCCTTTGAATAGGTATGAAGCCAATCTTACCCTAAGTTCAGGGTTAATGCCTACCCTGTTAAGTACCTTAAGTGTTTGACAAATCCATCTTTTCGCTTCAACTGCGTCGGAGTACTGCTCGCCCGTCTTTTTCGCCCAATTTTCCCTCCCCGATTGTTGAGATGCCAATTGTCGCTCCTCGATCTCATTGTCAATGAACATTTTCCATTGTGCCAATGAGATCGTCTCTTTCAACGGGACGGATTCATGCATTCGAATAACGGACTCTCGGGCCTTCCCAAATTACCGAGTTCGCATATCTTTCTTCCACGTCTTGTGTTGCTTCCTCAACTGCACTAAGACAGAATCGCGTAGTTTTGGGTCCAAGCTGAATTGTTCCTGTCCAACCAATACAATGTTAGTTGCGAATATATATAAATTGAAATTGAAATATTCATATAAATATAAATATAAATACATTACCTGTAGTGCCGGCTAAACAGCTAACTTGGGCTCACTTGGCACCTCCCTCCAACTAGTGTACCCCGGGTCAATGATAGTCTTTACCAGCTCGAGGGATATCGCTAATAGCCCCGTCTTGTTCTCGATGACTATCCCCAATTTTCCCCATTTGGGGAGCCTAGGGGCCGAGGATCCCTCCTCGCCTCCGCTACCACCGAACCCAGACGCCCCCACTCTAATTATACCCTAAACATCTTCCCAAAGAATGCTGGGGGTTTTTATTTTAAAAATTCCTTAAGGGCATTCATTCTTTGAGTTTATTCTGATATATCATTATTAACGAGGGGTGCATGCATATTTTTTTTCGCTAAGTTAGTATAGTTAATTCTTGTAAACAACATAAAATTCCTTCGTTGGTGGTAGTTGGATTAGGCATTTGTGGAAAAAAAATTATTTTTAAGTTCCACAAGTAGTTCCTTGAGTATTAGCATCCTATATAAACAATGTATCAAAAGATAAACTACAAATGGAGACATAACAACGTACTTATTATATTATATCACATTGGGTTACATAGTACATAGGAAAAAAATATAAGGAAGATTATCTAGCCGTTAAACCTATTTTATAACAAAAGAATGCTTACTAATATAAAAGAACTATTAGTTTAAACTATTGTCGTCACTCAGGAATATGGTTTTCGTCCACTTGAACCACACACCTGTAGATTTTATTTATTTACGTTCCAACGATAGTTTTAAGCCATTTGGGGAACCGTTCAGTCAAACTCAGGATCTGGGTCATCTTCGGAGGGATATGAATCATCTGGGGATGAACTGATATTCGTGGGGGTAAAGATAGTAATAGCGAGAGAAAGAGAACCGTAGTCGAATGGCGAGTCAGGGGGAGTAATTATAAATTCATTAGGTGGTAAGACATCCCATGCAAGATAGATTTCTTGTTGAAGAGTGTAAGAATCTTTGAAAAATCTCTTGGCCTGTCGGGTTGCTTGAGCCTCTCCCATAAGGCATCGAATAAGAGACTGTGATTGATCTCAAGCAATTGCCCTGTCACAATCAATGCCCCTTATGTGTTGACGAATATTTGCGTAGCCGGCTTCTTTAATTTCTCTCTCAAACCTTTTATGAGTCGAATCATGAATATCAAGGTAGATATCATCCCAAATATTCATTACTGCAAAATAATATGAGTAACCAAATCTGATAAAAAAATATTTACAGGAATAATAAGTCGTAGACAAAAGATTATTGTATTTGGTCCCAGCCGGTGGTGCTTGATACCATGCTATTGTATCCTTGAATTCTATGTTTTAATAGTAAGTAAAGAGTACAATAAATATAACAAATAAATGAAAGGCAACATAAATTGAAAGATTTTTATTAGGGAAATGCCTAACATCTTATTACATAACTGAGTTTGAAATAAACAAAAATACATAATTATTCATATATGCCATATATAAGGTAAAAATGGTAGAAAACATTCAGGAATCATAAGAGCTGATAAGTTGTGATGTAGATATTCCAACGGGGATTACCATCTTTATCTGCTACCACTCATACATACGTAACCGAAAAGATTTTTGAGGTAATATAGAATAAAAGTCCAGACGTGTGAGAGGTATCTCACCTTTTCAAGCTCGTCGTCCATCTAGAAGGAAGATAATTGAGCAGACATGCCAAGTAGATAATTTTTTATTTACATACAAGGTATGAGCAAAAACGTATTATTAGAGAGTAATTGAATTCAATATTTATACCATAAAATTTGGTGCCAGACTGAAATATCATTAAACCGTCAAGGGTATACTGACGTTTAATGATATGTAAATGAATAATATGGTGGAGTGTAACAAGACAAGGGTTCAGACTATAACAAGATAACCTTAACATTATCGGTTATAGGGGCTTCAACTGTGTAAACATATCATTACAATATCGTCCAAAGCATAATATATACTTGGGCAGGCAATCCCAAAAATATTGGGGAATAATAATCATAATAAAATCTTAGCACACTTAGCTAGAGTGGCACTCATGCGTATGTAGCAAATAAAAACTAGTCACTCAGCATCTGAGTCCTATAGGCTAATTAGAACAACCATGGTATACCGGAGTCTAATCCTTGAATCATAAGGTATGCTACTAGGGATTTCACTGATAATGGTCATAAATTGTAGGGAAATATGCAATTATTGTAGTAGATTGCAGGGCTATACCACAGTTAAGGGTAAACAAAAGAGTTCAATGGATTTTACTAAAGCCATAAGCTGTAATGATATATCGATTTTAGAGATAACTGAAATATCGAAAGAATCAATATACTGAATAAACTTGAACTGCACAAATGAGTCCTAATTTAAAATATGAGTTCAACCTTATCACAGAGTGATATAACAATTAGCAATTGTGAAAGATATAAGCTCAATTTGTTTAATAATGAAATTAAAATCACCTACTTTGAATTTTTGAATTTCGAGTTTGTGCATCTAATTCATTGAGGTTGACGGGATAGTCTAAAATCATGGAGAATGTAAGTAGGTCATATAGGCCTAAACTAATGCTTATATGATGTAGGACATTAATTTGTAAGAAGTTTCGGTTTAAAAATAACTTAAAGGATATAATGTATAATTTTTAAAAGTTTTTAGAACAATTTTTTCTTTATTCCTAGTTGGATTTGGATTTAGTGACAAGAGACAAAATATCTTTATTTGAACAAATAAATTTGTAAAAAAAACGTTTGGGGGTGTTGTGAAATAATTTGAAGAATGTTCAGACTTTTATGTGTAAATATAAAACTTCATTTTTAACTTTAAAAATAATTTTCTCGAGAAAATGCTTTCCTGGGATCCAAACAGGGTGATGTAATATACCATTTTGTTCAGAATAAAATAAATCAAATTTTGGAAAATAAATCAAATTTTTTCATTAGAGACACGCCCTCACGCACTCAGTCAAATATTTCATGCGCCTAGTTTGACTCTTACTCACCCCGTGTAACCCACTCATCTTCAGCCTTCGATCGTTTAATTGTAGGGTTTGAAACTTTGACCTTAAATTTGAGATGTTTTAGGAATCCTTTTGAGTTAGTTCCTGAATGAAAATTACATAATTTTTTAAGAGGAATCCAACCATATTGGTTTCAAGAATTTTGGTGGGCTAAATCGTGCAATTGAGTTTTTATAAAAAGGTAAAAATTTGTCTAAACATAAGTGACTCAAAGCTACGATTCTTGGTCCGACATTATAATGGTCTTGTTCTATGTTGAAAATGTAGCAAAACAAGCTTGGTTTGAGGATATTTGGTTGAGTAAAACTCTTAATTTATTTTCTGAAAATTTTAGGCTCGAAAACTTCAAGCTTTGATTTGAGACGTACAAATGGTTGTTCAGTATGTTCATTCAAACTTATTCTTGGTTCAACTAACCCTTGCATCTAAGTTCCTGAGAACCTAAGATCAACTTAACTGACTTTGAAGTTGGTTCAAAGTCAAGGAAGCAGAATCCACCATTGATGCTCGAGCTTTAATGGAGTTTTATATTTTTTTTTATCATATGCCTTTAGAATCCACCATCAATGCTCGAGTATATACACACGTTAACTATTACATGTAAACACATAAATCCATTCTATATAAATGCAGAAATACTATCAAATTAAATAAACAATCATTCAAGCTTAAAATAATAGAAATGCAAAAACTCTCAAATTTTTACATTGGAAAAGCTCTTAGTTAGGATGAGTTTTTACCAAGGCGAGTCAGGATATTTACAGGGTTCGTAGAGAGGAGTTGGTTGGTAGTTTTGGATGGAGATGGGGCTGAAATGGCACGAGTTTCACCAAGGATTATGGGTATGGTAAATTGGTACCATGGGTACCCCATATGGTACAACATATGCTTGCAATCCAGCTGGTTCCGTGTCATCATGGGAGAGATAGTAACTAAGTTTAGATTTTAGTTTGGGTCCTTGGATAATTTTTGTATAGGTTTTAGGGCTTTTAAGTCATTTATGAAAGTATAGGGACTTATGTGCAATTATTCAAATCTAAGGGATTTGTTCTTGATATTCCTACAAAATATAATTCATTTGTTTAAACTTTGAGTGAAAGGTGGGGTTCAATTGATATAGAAAAGTAAAAGTTATCTAAATTTTTCCTTAAAGGGCATTTTGGTAATTTGGTAAAAGTCTAGGGCTTATTTGGAATTTTCCATCTATTCAAGGGACTAAAGGCATGTTTAGGGTATATTTAGAGTGGGGTGTTACACAAATGGTGGTCAAATCTCAAGAAGTGAAAATTATGTGGGGTTAACTCAAAAATGAATAACTAATTGGGGGGGGGGGGGGGGGGGGAATCCCAAATAACCCTTTTGAGTTTGGGTGTTAGTTATTCAAGGAACAAAACATTTATTGTTCTTTTGAAAAGTAATAATTATATTTGTTTGATAGGTTATGTGACTCAAAATCTCGACATTGAATATGAATCCATTAAATATGTCTTTTACAAATTTATTCAAACATAAAAATAAACATGTTTTTGAAATCGAGATGAAACAACAAATCCAAACATACTCTTGTAGGTGCATCGATAGTCAATTCATTATTTTATAAGTTTTTTTGTTAGCATGAAGTATTTATGGATAATTTATCTCAATCTAGCATGTGTTATGGAAAATAGTTTACCTTAAACTACTTGTATAGAGATACAAAGTTAAACATAGATGTACGTGTTAGAGAACATGTACGTTGAACGTGACTAATCTAGAACATCCAATTGAATTGCTAATATGTTAATATATAGTTATAAGTTATAGTTAATGCATATAATCTTTAATGTGAGGCATCACAGTAATCTTATGAGTATAACGATAGTCATTTGATGTCGATAAAAAAATTGTCCATATAATGGAAGAGTCTATTCAATGTTAGGATTATCCTTATGTACATGAAGATTAATGTACAAAACATTAAGGAATTAATCAATCCTAGACAGGGGTGAACATCTTATGCATTTTGAGTATGATATGATCTTGAGAAGTCCGTGATAATTGTTAAAATATAATTAGAAAGTGAGTTCAAACTTGTAAACTTGTGAGAATTATCAATTAGATCTAAAGGGATATGCTCGTTAAACCGGTCGTTATATAACATATTTGGAGTTTTAGATATGATGGAATGATTGAAGTGTGATAGCAGAAAGTTTCACAATGACCATCCCCACTAAGAAAAATCATAATATAGAGTTTAATATACATCATTATAATTGTGAGTTAACCATATGAGATTCAAAATAACATCGATTAAAATAATTAATTTTAATTATGATTTATTAATTAACAAGGGAGTTAATTAAGTTTATGCTTAAACCGAGAGTGGAGAGGTATAAAGGTACTATAGGTATCTCATGTAATTACAAATACTTTGGTGCACTTTATATATATATAGGTTGCTCTGATTGAACTCAGCATGATTATGATATTGTGCTGGGGCACTCGACATATATTTTGTAGCTAATTTTATGGAGTGTGCTAGTTACTTGTATAGTGGATAGTTGGGTATGCAGTAAAGTTATGGACTAGGTTGTGTGGATATTATATAGTAGGTAGACTAATGATGGGTATGATGTACATGGATACTAGGTAGTATCGTATTTAGCCTAGTGATCAGTAGAGCTTACGTGGGCACTATGTATGATAGTAGTTAATTTGTATTAAAGTACTTAACATTTTGGATATTATGTGAAGGGAGGATACTATGAGTGGATAGTAGCCTTAGTATATTATTATTAATGACGATACTATGGTGTATTGCTAGTTAAAAGTTACACAAGGTATACGAGTAGTTTTGGGAACTTAGTTACTTAATTTGTTACATATTCCTATAGTAGGATGGGCATGTACTTTTCTTTATATTCCTAATGTAGGATGGGCATGTATGGTTAGGATTCCATCAGTTAGAGGTAAGGTGAGTGGGGATGACATGAGACGTATATAAGTCGTATTTAATATAGTATGAACAAATAAGTTATTTCTTTCAATATGTGGGGTCTGGCCCAGATATTTTTCATAATACCATTTTCAAGTATTTAGAGGTTAGAGGAGCAATGGTCAACGAACCAATTGTAGGATCAATCTTATTCAGTTGTCAAAGTTGGAGATGTAAAGTCACTCTTTATTGTATTTCCTTTGTAATTAGACTTTGTACATTCAATTACTTATTTTACGCGTCGTGGGGGTTTCAAAGTTGTAATTTATTCACTTAATTGTTATTCAAAATTTGTATTATGGATATTTATTTTATCTTATTTTTTCGCATCTTATATATACTGTGGTGAATTGTTTTAATTTTCTTTAGCTATTAATTAATACTCAGAATGATATAAATTTTTTGATGTTCCCACGTAGAAAATGGGGACTGTTATATAAACAAAGAGAATATATAGAAACCTCACAAGAACAAGGTGTTTCATCCACCCCTTATGATGCATTTATCCCGGTGTTTCTATAAGGCCGACATGTGTTGTCAAAGCATAACGACCCTTCTTAAGGCAAATTTAACACCATAAATATGAAAGGTCAAGTCAACTATATCCATGATATCCTTTCCTTTGATAAATATAATTATTAGTTACATATTATTATAATTGGGCAATAGGAGGATGGGATAATGAACCACTAGGAGATTACCATGTCATGTTCTGCATGACCCCTTGTAGGTTGACTTGGTGAGGGAGGTGCTTTTTCTTTGGTATTGGGAATAATCTTCTCTTCACTTTATCTTTTGGACTTCTTAGACTCTTTTTTTTCTTCATGTTCTATTTATCTATCTTCGTGACCAACCTCATGCGTTTTTTACCCTTTGAGGTCTATAGTGGGTAATGGATGTCTTTTCATTTGGTGATATTGGCCTCTCATTTTTCAAACAATTCTTTACTATTTCATCCTTGGAGTCCGGGAGGTGAACAGTCTCGATATAACTTCTTTGTTCTTATGTTTCTTCATCTCGAGGCTGATCCGAGATAGACACATGAATCCCCTCAAACGAAAAAGAGGCTCTAACTCGTCATCATATTGGTGAGTTGGTTGAAGATAATACTTTATCACTTTCGAATAACTTGAAATGTGGGGGATGAATCTTTCACACCCATATAAGTTCTTGCATTGATAATTGGCAAGTCAATATGTATAATCGAGTGTCGTCATGGTTAGAAATGTTGTAAAGTTCCCAACAGTGTGACTAAGTTCATATCGAAGGAGGATATAGGTTTTTGCCAAGAATATTTGATGCTTAAACGACTCCTTATTGTCCAAACTTTTTGTAGGCCGGCTAAGTTTCTATGGTGGTCTTTAGATTTTCACGTGAGATAATAATCTGTACACATGAAACAAATTAATCGATCAATACTAAAATCAAATATTAGTGGCATTGCCAGGTAAATAAGCTATCGGGTTTTTATTCCTTAAATTGTAGAATGCTTTATGTCTGAATTAAATATATTGTATGCTTGTTGGTCAATTAGACTTAATAGGGATTCCGATGAGTTATCTTCGTACTGATCATGAAAGATTAAAATTTTGATTCTAATATAATTTGATCATTCACAACTTCGATAAGGAGTTGACATCCTATCATTAAAGTTACGAGAACAATCCTAGCAATCTATTTTAACTATGGGAACGTGTCTGACAGTTCAAGAACTTGCCTGATATTTCAATGAGAATTGTGATTGGTACATCAAGAATGTATTGAATAGGAACTCGGGTGAGATTCAAGTCTAGGTGATAGCTTGATTATACTTGAACAATATCACATGTTTGCAAAGGGTACATAGATTCTTAATCATGAGAGTTGTGAGGATTGGAATGCTTGGACGATTGTTTATTTGAATGTTACGATTTCTATTCTATTTTATTGGATCTAAATATCCACAACTTTGGCAATCGTTGTGTAAGTATATTTGAGATCATAATAGAGAGGAATTCTCATATAAGAAATACCTGATATTTTGATACCCTTTGATAGGTTTATAAGTTTTTAATTACTAAAAAACCTAGTCAGTGAATTTATGTCCGGTGGAGTATCAACTATGTTAAATATGAGATCATGGAATAAATAAGAAGTTAGTTAAAATCAATTATCAGGAAATTAATTTGACCCAGCGGGAATCGTATGCGTAACATTAAGAATCATATTATGTACCATAAGACATCATCATTCGAGAAATTTTAAAATAATTAAACTGGAATGGAGTCATAATTATTTATTTAAATTAATTACAATTAAATAGAGGAAGGAAATAGATTACAGGAATGTAATTTGGAATTTCGGATAACCTATTTGGAATCCAATTTAATTATTTTATCTTGATCCTTAGTACAGTCTTTGTACCCAATTATCATGCCCAGACTCTTTGGAAATCGAGTTTAGCCCAAGCCCACTGCTTACTATATATATTTTTGTAAGTTAGGGTTTTGAAGCAACATAACGCATATTAAGGGTTCGAGAGGGAGAGGAAAAGTACTATTCACATTTTTTGAGAAGTAATGTGGAGAAAGAAGATCATATCTCACTTAAAACACTAAGTATTCATCTCCAGTAGTGACCACACACATAGTGTGCTTTTGGGGGATCATATAATAAAATATCCAAGACTTTTAGTGGATTGTAGCAAGGTTTTTGGAGACCTAAAAGGGGCAGCAAGATCAACATATTCATCAACTTATTGCCTCTATATCGGATCATCTACACGGTCCGTAAAGGTATTGCGATTCAATCCCTAGAGATATTCTTCAGATCTAGTCATTTTGTTTTATTTTCTATAACATGATCAATCAAAGATCAAGGGGTATGAAAGTTTTTATTATGTTAATACCCAACAAGTAGTATCAAAACCACATTTTATATTAGTTATATTTTGGGAAATATCCATGTCGTCCACCACTAAACCCCCAAGATTTTCATTTTAGAATACATGGATATGTATTATTTGTAGTATCATGTTTTTGTAGAGTTTTAATGTTTATATCCCTTCAATTATAGTTCATGAATGTATGTTATGTGAATGGAATATTCAGTAGTCTATCCGTATTTAATTTTCTCCTACATTCGATTAGATTGTAAGAATTATGGTTTTTAATAATTGTATTTAGTTAATGTATTTGGAGGATATTGTGAGAGGATGTAATCATCTGTGTTGGATTTTGATATTGCTTGAAGATTAATAGTTTCCAGTAATTTTTTTATCAAATTTGTATGTCCGTTAATAGAGTTTACAAGCCTGATGGAAGGTCAAAACAAATAGTTTTAACAAACATTCAAGAAACATAGAACCAGGAGGAAGAATGCACCACCTATTAAGCTATGATCGTGATGGACAACCTCGCGACTATCTTAGACTCGATTGCGACTCTTGGCAGCGGACACGCAGGGTTACGAAGAGGATAAAAGGGCATATCATTTTTGCCAGTATTTTTTCTGCCTTAGACTCTACTCCTTACAGCTTCTGATGTGGGATATACTTTTATTTAAGGAGGTTTTGACACTCTGAGACTCCACTCAAGGATGAATTTTAAATCTTGATGGAAAGGGACTTTGTATTCTTATTGATTTCAAATTGCATGTGATCTTGCTTATTTATATCTCTTTCATCTCTTAATTAATTTTTGCATAAATTTAGGTTCTCATTAATTATTTAGGGACACCCAATTTGATGGATTACATTGATTTAATTCTGAGACCGACCTAGATCACAATTTATCTGGAAAATCTGTTTTATTTATTCTTTTCTAAAATTAATTTAGTCGGGTAATAACTTTGAGGTATAAATCAAATTATGATCTTCGAGTTCTATTTTAATTTAAAATAGTTTTTATTTTGGATAACTAAAAGGGTGAGATCGGATAATTTAATTTATATAAGTAAATTGGAACTTACCAAGGATTTGCAATTGAATAAATAGATTTTCAAATACCCTCAAGTTTAAAATATTAAATGGTATAGGGGTTTCAACATAAACCCCACATTCTCTATCAGGATTTTAAAATTGTGATGTGATTACTTTCTCGTGTTAGTATTTGGCATTCCTCCCTATCGGAGGAAATTAATCAGGACATCACGATATTTTTAAAATTCCTAAGTGATAGTTCCTTGAAATTAAATGTGAGTAAATTAGGTCCCCCATAGAGGAAGTTCTACGTGAGCAGATTTAATTTAAATAAACAAACTAATAGAACACAGTTAAACACAAATAATGATATCCTCCCCATCAAAATCACTGTAATTATCTATGAGACCAAAAGTTTTTGGCTATTTAATTATGTGGGACATGAATTTCCTGATTTGTTTGGAGAACACAATTGAGATTTGAAAATATATCTTGTTCAAGTGAGGTGATTTAAGCTCCCATCGATATGTCTAAGTTCATAAGGGAACTAGGATGCTCAACGAGATTAATTCTAATGAATGGTAAAGGGAAGACAAATTAAAACTTAATCAAAGTTAATTAATTCATATTTAATTTAATTTTAATTGATTTATTTGTTTCCAATGATTATTCTCATATTTTAAAATGGGCTCATTATTCAAACCCCTTGTTTCAATCACAAAGGATAACAAATTAACAATAATGAACTTTATTAGCTAAAAATGAAACTTAGATATTGTCTTAACCGCTGAGGATTATAAGTTTGTTTTAACCGGACTATGCTCTGTTAAGCTTGATGATGGGGCATCTAAAGAGAATGTGTTGGCTTATCAAAAGTGGTAAAAAGATGACAAGATGGATCATTGCTACATATTGGCCTCTATGACCAATGTGTTGCATAATCAACATCATAATACATCAAGTGCTTACGAGATGATTCTAAACCTAAGGGACACATTTAAGAAGCAGAATCGTACTGCAAGAATGGATATTATGGAACTATTAGCCATCACAAAGATGCTTGGTGATACTCTCGTTAGGGACCATGTTTGACGATACAGAGATCGAACAAGGATTCACAAGGTTGAGTTATGCACAAATGAGTAAGCAACAAGAAAATTGCACGAAATGAACAAATAATTCAGAAGAAGAGATAATAGAAATGGATATAAAAATGAGGGTTTAGGTGTTTCGACTGTTGACCTATATCCATTGTGCATGGTATCAGAGTATTTCAATATAATGGAGCATAAAAATACATGGACGATACAAATACAAGCTTTATCTCTCTATAACTATTTCGGCATAGTAACAGTAAAAGTATAGGCATTTGATCCTCAATGAAGTAAACAAAGTGAGATTTTATAGGTCGGGGGTGCATAGTGTCATTCCCTACATGCATTCCACGCCCAATTGATGTTAAGGGCCTATGAGAGAGCATTCATGTATATTCTGGTGGTGTAATAATCATGATAGAAATACCCTTACATGGTAAGTGATTCTTTTTAGCGATTTTATGATGGAATGACTGAGATACCCGTCTCATGTTTTTTATATGTGGCCGATCATATTTATAGGAGGCAATGCCAATTGGTTCGACACTCGATATACCGGTTCTGTTGATAGTAAATTCGGTTCTTGGTTCTATTCTTGTAGTCGAGATAAGATAGGATGATCGTCTATTCCCGACACACCTGTCCCTAGATCTTAGCGCTTATTCCTTGTAACATGAGTGTTGTCTGAGGCCGACACTCTTTCGCGAGCATTGGTGAGAAGATTGATCTCATCTGTGGGGTGAGACTGTAGCGTGGTTAATTACCGCGGTGCCATCTAGATGAGATCATAATTATATATATCAATTACCCCTAGACCTTAGATTTTTGTATTTGTAGGAGGATGATGTTTAAACTTGGTCCCCATTAGCTCTAATATGATTCTACTTAATGTCTCATCTTATCTGATGAATGGTTTGCAGGACGTGACTTTGGAGGCTTAACTGTAGTTGTCAATCGTACCTTGGAGATGCAAGGATCATATTACCCCCATATGATCTCGAGTCATCCCCATTATAAGACATTTTCTAGATGGTAATCATGTCCTTATTGTGTCAGAGGTAATGTGACTCTAGGAGATTAGGTTCGATATTTGAGGTGTGTTTGGCTCACACGTGCATCCCCTCACATTATCCCATGCCTCGATAAGTGCAATTCATCATTACCACTCTTTTCAACTTAAAAATTATCTAAGGTAAGACATCCCCCCCCATTTATGTCATTTTTTATAAAACCTTCAAACCATAGCAAAACCTTTTCCTTTCTTATTCACAAACTCCATATCTTCTCCATCCGATCACTTCTCTAGAATTTTTTTGTTATCTCCTTCTTTTATGTATACTCAAAATCACATCTCCTTCTGATTTCCATTGTTGTTTGCTTCTGTTTATAATGTTTTGTTTATTCGATGATTTATTTGGTTTCTACACCTCCTATTGTGGTGGTGTTGGATGGACTTTTGGTAGTTCTTAGGTTGCTTTAGTTTTCTAGTTAGGTTGTAGGAAGAAACTATGGTTTTCGATGAGGTTTGGTAAGGTTCTAACTTTTCTACTGACTTTCATGGTTTCGATTGTCGATTTCTGAATTTGGTGTTCTTGAATGTGCTTCATTGTTCAAACTGCAAAATGATCCACTTTGACGTATATGATATTTTTAAACCCTAAAAGTCTCTTAGGTAACTGTTTGTGAATATAACAAAACTGTACGAGACTTGGCTTTAGCCACTTTGCCTTTGTAAACGTGTTAGCCGAGAGGGGAAAGAGTTTTAGACTCAATTTAGCTGAGACAAGTCTCATCGAGAGAGAGTCCATTCTACATCTGTCACTCTGACACCCCTAGATATTATACTTCCTCCCTCATGTCTGATTAACCTAACCTATTAATACATATCACTTGAGTTCATTCTACTGGTGTTATTGCAATTAGCAGTGATAACATGTCTGCATCAAGGGGATACTAGGTCTGAGACTGATTCCAATTTTTATGGGTTATAGCCCATTTGAGAGTTCAAACCCTCCAGCTGACACTGTGATATATAGCTCGTTTAAGGAAGCAATGAGAGTAACTATTTCTCATCTTGACCTGGACGAGATTATTATTTTTCTATATCTAGTAACAAAAGTCATCCAAGTAACTCGTCTGGTAAGCATGGGGATCCCAAGCCCCTAATATATGATATCTATGATGATGAGACGATAAATAATATTCCCCAAAATATGATGCCTAAGTCGTTGACTGTAGTGTCTGGGAACGTTAATCTAGGCCAAGATGGGCATGGTAAACCACCTATTATTGATGGCGACAAGGAATAGGTTTTTAAGGTAGACACAAGTGTTTCCTCAACTTATAAAGGTGATGTCCAAGATACCAATCTCATTATCTGTCGACACTTGTGCGATATTTATCAGAACATTAACACGAGAATGCCGACCGAGGATAAAAGGGCCTATGAATTAAAAAGTAATGATGAGATTGAAGTATATGAGCAAATACTTAAGTTCTAATTTTAGCTTCCCTTCGGACCGAGTATTGGATCTATTTTTAAAGCTACCGGTCTCGCCTCGAGACAACTAGTCCCAAAATCTTAGAGGATGATCATGGGTTCAGTCATCCTTTTGAGGTTTGTTTGCGAGGAAGATTTACCCCCGAATATATTCTGAGTATGTTAATCAACCATAACCACAAAATTCGATCCATCTTATTATCATTTCATTGCACACAAACCTGACTAAAAGCTTATTCATGTTAACCAGACTTCGAATCACGACTAAGAGGAAATGATGGTCTAATAATATTCGAAGATTTGATCAATCACGAAGTTATATGCTCAATGGGAATGGGATCAGTCCCATTAGAGTATCTTCGTAAGATTATTTTGTCGTTAAAAAATTATTAATTTTCTTGTCGTCTCATTATTTAGTTGATACTAGCAGTTTTTTTATCTCTTCTATGTAATAGATCATCTCGAGAACACTTTAAATCACGTATGGGAAATGGCATCTCCGATCACATGAATCTTTTTCATGAAAATGAAGATCAAGACTGCAGCTCAACAGATATGCCCTTCCAAGCATAAATCTACAACCGTTGGCCCAAATACTAAAGGCTCAAGGAAGAGGAAAGAGGTTGTGGGGCTTGCAGTTGTTTCCCAGTAACAAAAGAAAAATAAGGTCCCAAAAAGAATTATAACTCCCAATGTCTTCATTTATGATGATGCATCGATGGAAGCACGCCTCTCACAACTCATCCTGAACCCCGAGTCTCTTAAAGAGTTGGTCAAAATCTCTACAAGTTATCTCCTCAATGAGTTATCCCTATGATAACTGTTTCTTCGATGGTTAGAGTAGCACTTGGGTCACCTAGTTTTCTCTGCACAAAGAAACTCAAGCAATTTGCTTTTATAAATTTCTCAAAGTTTTGTCTTATCTCGTCAGATTCTCATTTTTAACTTATTTCAGTGTGCCCATGCTCTTCAACATCTTTATCAATGGGTTGAGGAGAATGAGCCCAAAATTAAGTTGGTCAAGTAGATTGAAAAGAAAACAACCGGCATGCATAAGAGGGTGGATGATAAAAGGTCTCTCATAATGATTAGATGGATAAACTTCTAGACCACTATAAAGGTTATATTGCTGCTCTGAAGGATGATTATAAGGAAGTCCCAAAAAAAGGGTCGAGGCTGAGAAGAAGCTCTTAAAGTCCAATTGTGATGAAACTCTGGAAGAGATTAAGGAGTTTAATGGCTATGCTATCCAATAGCTGGAAAGGGATCCAAAGCAACACTCAGGTGACTTGTCTCCCAATTTCCTAATAATGATGATAAATTTCCTGAAATGGCTGAGACTCTTAATTCCATGAGCTTCTCAGATCCTGAGTCCATCGCTACTATAAATGAGATCCAGGGCGAATGCATAAATGACGAGACGGATGTTCGTGTTGAGGGAAATGCGAAAACACCGTTGATTAAAGAGGAGACTCAGGCAGGTGATTAGGATGCCACAACAGTTCGGGAAAAGTCGCTCATTCACGAAGTCACCATTGTTAGCGATGTTATAACAAATACTTAACTTGGGAAAATTTTGGGGTGAAAATATTTGCTCTTTGATTCCCAATCTGTTTGAAAACATTAATCTCATCCCACTTTATGGATTCTAGCAATGTTAATTACAGTCCACAATACCCCTATGTTAGGGTATTTTTGTTCTATGATGATTGTAAATTATATTTGATATACTCTGCTTCATTTTCATCATCATTTTTATATACTTATGAAGTTTTTACTTTTTTTATTCACCATAAAATAATGATTTTTTAATCTTTCCACAAGAAAAACGATGTTAAGTTTTTCAACTCTCGGGGTTTATATGAGATATACCAAGGAAAATAGACTACAAGTGTTCTAGTACCGCTGAGAGAGAGATTTAATTGATTTTCACCATAAAATAATAATGTTAAGTTTTGGAGCAACCCCCACTTTTCATGTAAAGGTTGGCTAGATACAATACGCCGAAGATATGTCTTGTCTAAAAATTTATAGCATTCTCCACATCAAACCATAAATGACATTTTTATTTTTTTAAAGCATACACGTATAATAAAACCATATGTAGTAATAACTGAGAATGAATAGTCCCAACTCTTATAAGTCATAAAACATCCACCTCACGTGTAGATGGAAAATAGATGATTGAAATGATAAATCATAGGCTTATGCCCATAAAATCTCTGAAATAAAAAAATGACTGAAATAAATAGTAGAAACTAATGCTGGAATCAAACGACCTAAATTCATTAGTGATTAAGTGCAACGACAAGTCTGTTCCCATGTCAGCCATGTTGTCCTTGTCTAGGAAAACTTGAGGGGGGGGGGGGGGGGGGCATTTCATGATTTGTGTTAATGCCCTAAAGTTGCATGAATTAACTTACAAAACTAATATATAATTATGCAGTCAATTCACATTATACACCGCTCATTGGCACTCGCATGCAATAAGTGTCTCATGCCACATCTAAGTGTAATACTATAAGCATTCTAACCCAAGTCCAAATGTGAAGTTCTATAACTACACTGATGTAACAATATCAAAGGCATCTAGCACATATATTAAACGGGAGCTAAGCATCTACACATATGATTTCAGTCCTAAGAATAATCCCACAATACTACCACCAATAAATATTATATAATCACATTATGTATTTTACATAACATTGTGTTCATTAACAGTTATCAACATCATTAGACTACATGGATTTGTTCTAAGTTAATTTATATAAATATATGTTTACTTACATATATGCGGCACACGAAGGCATCTACCTTTAGTGTCCATTTCGTGCATCATCGGTAAGTTCAGAGAAGTTCCTCACCAAATGGACGTAAACAAAACACATATAAGCGGGGCGATCCCAACGCAGTACACCATTTTAAGGTTTATACCCCCGATGATGAAAATGAATCTGGATATCCCACTTACCTCATCATAATTGGTTCCATCGTCGTAGGACCTAAAATACAAACTTACACAATGCCTAGCCCACTTTTGCCGATACGTGCTACGGTCCGAAGACGTATGCAACCCCAATCTATAGGTCGTCCACGAACCCGGGCATGTTCACACAATTAATAGATACATATGTGTAGCACACAATATGTATAGGTGACTATCCCTATAATTATCCCAATTAGGTTTCGTCAATCTCGAGATAACACCCTGGTCTTAAGAATTAACACCCTAGTTAATTATTAAATTTCTCAAATAATGAATAGTGACACAAAACTATTTTTAATTAAATATCCACTCACCTGGATGACCTTCCACATACTCGTTTAAGTTCATATAAATCCCCTGAATGTTTCCATGATCCGACCCTAACCCAAGTCCAGGAGCTGAATCAATTCTCCCTTGGATCTGAATCGATTCGGCCTCGCCCTCAAGGCCGAATCGATTTGATTTCTGGCAGAAGCATAGATTTGCTATGTTTTTCTATACGAGTTTCATTTCCAAAAACTCAATTTCATTTTTAATGTTTTATCCACTTCCATTTCAAGAACTATAATACCATTGTATTTAATAAAACACGATTACATCATTATCTACCCAATCTATGTATGATCACCTCCCATAATTTTAAGAAATCGGATCTTAAACATTAGAGGATATCTAACCCAATTCAAGATCATAATTTTTTTTCTAAAAATTTCCTAAATAAAGGAATCAACACATGATTTGAAATCATCTAAAAACAAAAATCCTATCGCACGGATTCTAATAGTAAATTTTTCAATAAAACGACGTCAATTATGGGTTTGTCACCAATTTTTTTAATCTTAAAACACAATTATTTTCAGATTTGTTCTAAATAGTCCTGGATTCCATTCCATTTGTTTTCAATCATCGAAACAACTTTATCCCCTAAATTGTTATGGGCAAGTATGCATATGAATCAAGAAATAAATTATAATTAGTTCAACAAGAAAATTCTTGCCTTGAACCGATGATGTGAGCCTCCTCTCTTGAATCTTGTTCTTCCTTTCCTCTCTAGCTTTAGTAACTTCCTCCAGAGGGTGTAGGACTGCCAGCACAACTCTAATGTGGGTCAACCTAATTTAAACATTAATCCCGTATTCCCCTTAAACCCCAAATTTTGGGCCCCAAAACAAGCCTGAAATACTACCCGGATGTGAAAACCTTCCTATTTTAATACCGGGTGGTCAATCTTTTACCAAAATAAACAGAAATCTTAATATGGATCATTCTCAGCATGACTATTGCAAATAATATAACATAAGGAATACAAATAATCCATACAACCGAAATAACAGACTAAACATCATGCATAATAATTAATAAGGAGGAACTGAATAAACCGTCGGTCACCAAATAACATCCATAAGGAAAACTGAAATATTAGCTAAATACTGAATACAAGTCTGACAAAATATAAAGTCTGGGGTGAGAATAAGTCTATCGTCTACGGGAAACACGCTCAATAGCAGAATGATCCTATTTAGAGCAAAAATGAATGAAATGTCTAAACAAGGATTCACAACTACCATTGGCAAGAACAAATCTATCCTTATTATCCAAGCTGCTGCTACTACACACCTGGGGTGTAAAAAGGAAAATAAGGAAAGACAAGAATATATGGGTCAGATCATGTAGAGTAAAATATTTTTTTCAAGTAAATAATTGTTTTAAATTGTTTAATACCATAGTATATTACTTTTAAGATTAACCGGTCACACGCATTTGAGATACACCTCACATCTCAACTAGAGTTCGCACCTAAAATGTTCATTTTAATTATTCTAATTAAACTACCCGGTCTAACTAGGATACACAAATTCTATGTAAGCCCAACCCCGCTAATACTCTCTATTAGCTAAGTCTAACTATCTTCGCTAGGTTTTTATTTATAAACAATATTTTAGCAACACACTTGTTATAATTTAAATAATCAATAGATAACATACATAACTACACCCGTGATATAAATAGATATAAACGATATATCATATAAACACACACACACACACACACACACACACACATATATATATATATATATATATATATATATATATATATATATATATATATATATATATATATATATATATATATATATATATATATATATATATATATATATATATATAGGGAGAGGTTCAAAAGTGAACCAAAAGAATGAACTTTTTAATGAACCTACTAAGACATTAAAAAATTGATCCATAATTTCTTGTTATAATTGGTCCGCGCCAGCGGCAATGGATAATTTTTAAATCCCCCTGTTGGTGCGGACTAATTACAACAAGAAATTCAGGATCAATTTTTTATATCTTAGTAGGTTCATTAAAAAGTTCATTCTTTTGGTTCACTTTTGAACCTCTCCCTATATATATAACCGTATTCCTAGAGCTTGGACTCTCCAAATACATTCCTTGTTTGCTATTCGGCTCCCCACCAAGCCATCGGGTCGGAATCTCACCACCGATCCAAAATAAATACACATACAATGGAGGTGGTCATATCCATACGCCCTGGTATCGTGACCATACCACATCGCACCCAACTGGACTCAAACTAACACCTATCCTCACATATGGATAAAGGCCATGCAACAGTACTATGACTTGGGGAATCAATCAACCACTTGACGATTAATACCACGGTGGACTGCCCACTATGCGTTGAAGAAAAGCTTTAATGCAAAAAGCTTGTTTACAAGGCTAATAACAAAATGTTATGAATTGTGTAAACTTCGAATGAACTTTTTGGACAAAACTCTTTTCGAAAAGAACACAAGATGTGTTATACAATCTTTCTGAATATATGGTTTAGATTCGATAGTTGATTACCTTTCTTTTTTAAAGTTTAAGAAACATCTACTAAAGTTACCATGCAGTCCCAATCACAACAACAGTTAAGAATATTGAAAGGAATAGACGCGGGAATTTTTAACCTGGTAAAACCCTTAATCAAGGGAAACATCCACGGTGCCCTCTACGACACAAAACAAAAATTCACTAGAATAAAGAATCAAGTTACAACACTTAAGCAAACACAAGGATCCTAAATCTAAGTTCAGAATTATACTTACATGAGCTACTCCACAACAAAGGTTTCTGACTAGTACTGATCTCTTCTTTGTTGCTCCTTTGCCTTTTCCTTGACCTCCTTGTCTTTGAATTCAGACTCCAGCAACTCTTTTAACTCTTAAGTCTCAAACAAACCATTATATCTAAGTGTTCGTATGATAAATGTTTGTGATGAGTACTATATGCGAATATGTAACTCACCCTCTCAGTATTATTTATACAAATATTCCTATCAAATTACAAACAATTCTAAAATGAATAGGATATTTCCAAGTCTGTATTTTACAAATTAAGACTTCTTGATCTTTCTAATAATCTACAGATATCAAGGTACCTTGATCAGAAGACGGCCAAGGTCCTATGTGTCTCCTTTTTTAGTTTTGAACATGTTTATTTCACAAAATGTGAAATAAAAACCAAGAGACACAAAAGCTTTTAAGTATCTATTTTTTCTTGAAACCCCTAGAAGTTTATTTTTCAAAAACTTTGGAATCAAATGGATCCAAAGAGAGATTCAAAAAAAGAACTGATAAATAAGTGTGTGATGTTCTATTTACAAAATCTCAAGTTTCAATATGTGAAACTTGCTATTTTCTCAAAGAGGTGTTTTGAGAGACTTAAAACAAAAGAGGTCTTCTACAAGACGTTAACCCAACTACCAAACCCACAGAAACCCTAGATTGGTTCTATCTCTCATAATTTTTGGTTTCTGGTAAAGGTGTTTGAAGTTCAAAACTATTTGGGTTGAAGAGATTCACTCAGAGGTGATGAAGGACAAAGACGGATTTATCTTCTTCATTTTTTTCTCGAATCTTTACCCTTTCTCTCTCTTCTCTATGTTATCTCTTTTGTTTTCTCTCTGGGATGATTTGAACAAAAGTCTCAAAATGCTGAGAGTAAGTCCGGTTTTATAGTAGGTGAAGGAAGGGTTTGGATCTCCGTTTGCAATCAATGGCTGAGATTTAGTCCACATAGTTTGACTAATGATCCAAGGGTTCATAACCAAATGGTGAAATGAAAGAATCTTATTGGATGAAAGTTAAACACTGGGATTATAACACAACACATGCAGGTCGTTGATAAAACTAATCCAAGGGTTGAGATTGGTGAACGAAGTTGAGTCTGTGAGAAAACACAAATCTACCCGTCTAGCTACCAATACGTGCATCGTCAAGATAGAAGTAAAACACGTGTTATAGAATTAATTACAAAGACACCTTATAGTCTCTAGCGCTTTTATATTCTACGCAGGCTAACTTCCAGTGAACAAAATTATTTTCTAAAATTTAAATTTCAACCATAACACTTTTAAAATCAAGTTTTAATTAATTCAAAATTACTTTAAAATTGTATAAAATGTTTTGAACTGAATTAATTTGATTTTGAAAAATCTTAAAGTGTTGTAAAATCATTAATGCAAATAGGAGAAATATATGATGCTATGAGAGTGTCCTATTAGTGGTTTTAAGGTTCGAAAACTTCCCTATGAGAATTTCTTGGACTTGATTGCTTCTTCCTATTCCTTCTTCATGAACCTTTGGGTATGGAGAAACTCATAAAATCTAATCCTGCTTTGTCTCAATATCCAAACTAGTTGGAACTCCTATATAATGTAGACTCAAGTATGTCAATTATATTGTGTGTTCTCAATCTCCCCCTTTGGATATTAGAGACAAATTTCCCTTGAGTATTCTGAACTCATGGGTGAAAATTAAAAAATCCTACTTGTCATATACAAAGGTTATAACTACCCATTCCCATACTGGAACCGAAAATAAGGTAAAAAAATACATCACTCAACTATATACAGACCAATACCCTAGAAAAGTGTAAGAAGCTATACAACGGATCTGAAATGCCTGTAATAAAATAAACACTGAATGGCATGTTAGTTGTAACAACCCGCGTAATTTTGGGGTATTTTCAAAATATAGAGGAAAATAAAGTTTTTGGTAAAATTATCTTTATTGCTCAAATATGTTGGATTTTATTTTTAAAGATGAGAATTTCAAACGATTTCGGAATTGGAATTAAAATGGAGTTTTAATTGAATTTTTATTATATAGAAGAGTCCTCAAAACATAAAACTCCCTAGCAAAAAAAAATATTTAAAAATATTGAACGGTCCGATAGAGTTGAATTTTTTTTGTAGCTTCCTCTCGTCTTCATCTAATTCTCTGTAAAATTTCATCCAATTCCAACGGTCCGATCGTCCGAAATAAATTTTTTAGTGTTTGTATCTGATTAGAACTCTTTTCTTAATCAAACTCTTAATCCTTTATATATAAAAAAATTCGTGGCTTGGCTTTTCAAATCACTTTTTCTCAAACTTTTCAACCAGAAGTCCTCTCCAAAATTACTCCCTTTCATCTACAAACCATAGCCCCAAACTTATTTTAGAAGGCTTATTTGGTGTTTTTTCGAGTTTGGGCTAGAACTTGATTGGATTATTTTCGTGAGAAGAACGTGATGGCGTGAATAGATTTTGAGGCTAAAATTATGTGATGATTCATGTTGGTTCTTTTTGGTAGTTTAAGGTATGGGGTTTTACACAATATGCTCCTTAATCTCGCGAGTATCATTCTCGTTGTTTTCTTGTGATTATTGACTCATATTTGAATTGATAAATTCATTTGGAAATCTGAAAATATTTGTTGAAATATAATTTCGATTCATTTGGTATTATATTTTGTGTTGAGCATGTTGTCATGAGATTTTAATATGGCACTGAAGTTGGACACTCACCAATATTTCGTTTTCCGGATATGCTAGAAAAATGCATAGGCGCGGTACGGTGATGAGGCCTGGTGACCCGATTAATGTGTTGTTGAGAAATTATATTGATATAATTGCTTATTGAGATTCACATTTGATTTGAATATTCGTACTCATATTGTTACGCTTTATTCACCGCTAATATTTGTTGAGCATCTTTCCTGTCGTATTGTGTACTTCCCCATATTTTCTTTTAGTGGCAGGTTAGCGCTGATTTTTGGGCGCTTGGGACTTTTGGAGGTGGATTTTAGCGTTGATTATTTTGGGAAGATTATTCGAGAGTACATGAGAAGAATTGTATTTATTTTGGTTGTATAGAGCATTGGCGATTTATTTTCTTTCGAGTTAGTTGTTGTATGTAATTTGAGAGACTTGGTATTTATTTGAAGAGATTGAGATTCGTAGTTCTCTTTTGTTGTTGTGGAATTTTTAGATGCTCTATACCTTGTTGATTGTGGATTTTGGTTAGTTTTATCGTAGTGGCGCTCCATTCTCTCTCTCCGGGAGGGGGGGGGGGGAGGGGTGGTGTTACAGAATGGTATCAGAGCTTAAGTATACGACCACCCTCGGGTCTTGGGTTTTGGGTCTGTTGCTTTTTTGTGGCGCGTATTTTTGGAGATAGAATCTTTAGAAGATCATTTCGTTTTAGGTATCTAGATTAGATGTGAGGAATTTATTTTTGGAGATTGTTGGCCTAATTTTTGAGAGTTAGGTATTCGGCGAATTTCGAGGGCGAAATTCAATTGTTAGTGGGGAAGTGTAACAACCTGCGTAATTTTGGGGTATTTTCAAAATATAGAGGAAAATAAAGTTTTTGGTAAAATTATTTTTATTGCTCAAATATGTTGGATTTTATTTTAAGGATGAGAATTTCAAAGGGTTTCGGAATTGGAATTAAAATGGAGTTTTAATTGAATTTTTATTATATAGAAGAGTCCTCAAAACATAAAACTCTCTAGCAAAAAAAAATATTTAAAAATATTGAACGGTCCGATCGAGCTGAATTTTTTTGTAGCTTCCTCTCGTCTTCATCTAATTCTCTGTAAAATTTCATCCAATTCCAACGGTCCGATCGTCCGAAATAAAAAATTTTGTGTTTGTATCTGATTATAACTCTTTTCTTAATCAAACTCTTAATCCTTTATATATCAAAAAATTCGTGGCTTGGCTTTTCAAATCACTGTTTCTCAAACTTTTCAACCAGAAGTCCTCTCCAAAATTACTCCCTTTCATCTACAAACCATAGCCCCAAACTTATTCAAGATTTCAACCTTAGATTAGAAGGCTTATTTGGTGTTTTTTCGAGTTTGGGCTAGAACTTGATTGGATTATTTTCGTGAGAAGAATGCGATGGCGTGAATAGATTTTGAGGCTAAAATTATGTGATGATTCATGTTGGTTCTTTTTGGTGGTTTAAGGTATGGGGTTTTACACAATATGCTCCTTAATCTCGCGAGTATCATTTTCGTTGTTTTCTTGTGATTATTGACTCATATTTGAATTGATAAATTCATTTGGAAATTTGAAAATATTTGTTGGAATCTAATTTCGATTCATGTGGTATTATAATTTATGTTGAGCATGTTGTCATGAGATTTTAATATGGCACTGAAGTTGGACACCCGCCAATATTTCTTTTTCCAGATATGCTAGAAAAATGCATAGGCGCGGTACGGTGGTGAGGCCTGGTGACCCGATTAATGTGTTGTTGAGAAATTATATTGATATAATTGCTTATTGAGATTCACATTTGATTTGAATATTCGTACTCGTATTGATACACTTTATTCACCGCTAATATTTGTTGAGCATCTTTCCTGTCGTATTGTGTACTTTACCATATTTTCTTTTAGTGGTAGGTTAGCGCGAATTTTTGGGCGCTTGGGATTTTTGGAGGTGGATTTTAGCGTTGATTATTTTGGAAAGATTATTCGAGAGTACATGAGAAGAATTGTATTTATTTTGGTTGTATAGATCATTAGCGGTTTATTTTCTTTCGAGTTAGTTGTTGTATGTAATTCGAGAGACTTGGTATTTATTTGAAGAGATTGAGGTTCGTAGTTCTCTTTTGTTGTTGTGGAATTTTTAGATGCTCTATACCTTGTTGATTGTGGATTTTGGTTAGTTTTATCGTAGTGGCGCTCCGTTCGCTCTCCCTGGGCGGGCGGGGTGTTACATTAGTTGAGTTAGAATTAGGAATAGATAGAAAAATCACATAGGAATATTCAAGATTTTCTCCCCCAATTTTTCTCAAATATACATGTGGTATAGATCACATAAAAAATAGAGTTGATCACAGAATATATCATGAACATGGAAGAATCAGGGTCTCCTACATAAAATAGTGTTAGGAGGTGTCTTTAGTCATTTATCAAACAACCATGCCCTAAAACTTCATAAACCAATTATAAGCAATAGGGCTAGCAATTCTTGACACGATAACCCGTTTATGGTAATGACCCGAACTCGACACGTTTAGCTTGTATAGATTTAAGAGTACCAAAAATATATATTCAAATAAAAATCAACGCGACTCGAAAATGACACGACTAACCCGAATTGCCACCCCTAATAAGCAAGATACTACCTATGTTATGATAAATGTGATTAAAATTAATTGAGAGTTGTCATGCCTATAGCTGTTTGCAAATACTCAAATCGTATGTTGTCTAATGGTTTGGTAAATAAATTTGTGAGCTGCTTTTGAGTGTTCAAATATTCAATGATGAGATCTTTGTATTCGACAAGGTCACGAATAAAATGATGTCTAATCTTAATGTGCTTAGTTTGGGAGTGCATTACAGGAATTTTGGAAATATTAATAGCACTTTGGTTATCACAAAACATGATTAACGGATTTTTGGTGATACCATAATCTCTAAGCATCTGTCTAATCTATAATAGTTGTGAACAACAACTACCAGCTACTATATATTTAGATTCGGCGCTAGATAAGGAAATACAATTATGTTTCTTACATGACCAACCTACAAGATTATTGCCTACGTAGTAGCAAGCACCAGACGTGCTTTTAGTATTGTCTGAACAACCGGGCCAGTCGGCATCGGTGTACTCTACAATAGAACTAGTTATATCTTTCGTGTACCAAATACAAAATTTTAGAGTACCCTTAATATATTTGATCATTCTTTTCACACTTAATAAGTTGGATTCTTTAAGGTTACTTTGATATCTAGCACAAATACAGACAACGAAGGATATGTCGGGTCGAGACGCTGTAAGATACAGCAAACTCCCTATCATACTTCTATAAAGAGTGGGATCAACACTTTTCCCATTATCATCCTTAGAAAGTTTAGTTGAAGTACTCATGGGGGTTCTAGAAGGTTTAGAGTTTTCTAAGCCGAATTTTTTAACTAAATATCCAACATACTTTGATTGAGAAATAAAAAGTTCATCACTACATTGTTTTACTTATAAACCCAAAAAATATTGTAGTTCACCCATAAGTGACATCCGAAATTCGGTATGCATGATATCAGAAAAATTCTCAACTTGTTTAGGACAGGTGGAACCAAAAATAATATCGTCCACATATACTTGTGCAATTAAGACATGTTGATTTTCCTTTCTAAGAAACAACGTTTGATCGTTTCCGCCAGGGACAAATTTGTGAGACACTAGAAATGTAGACAGTCGCTCATACCAAGCTCTAGGAGCTTGTTTCAATCCATATAAGGCTTTCTTAAGCCTAAAGACGTAGTCCGAGTGTACATGATCAATAAATCCTTTGGATTGTTCTACGTATACTTCTTCAAATAAGATTCCATTTAAAAAAAGTGGATTTAACTTCCATTTGGAATAATTTGAATTGCATATGATAAGAGATGGCAAGAAGGAGATGACCTGATTCTAGATGAGTAGCAGGTGCAAAAATTTCATCAAAATCAATTCCCTCAATCTGGGAGTATCCCTGTGTAACCAACCTAGATTTATTTCTAATGACCTCCACATTTTCATCTGTTTTGTTTTTAAAAATCCATCATGTGCCAATAACCTTTGAGTATTTTGGTTTAGGAACAAGATTCGACACATCATGAGTCTGAAATTGGACTAGCTCTTCTTGCATAGCATTTATCCAAAATGAGTCAGAGAGGTCATCATTAACATTTTTTGGTTCCTCAAGAGAAACAAAACAAGAAAATTGTGCAACTTATCGAAGCTGGGATCTAGTTCGAACTGGTTTCAAAGGATTAACGACAATGGCTTCAATGGGATGATATTTAGAAACCCAAGTGGGTACTGAAGGACTCTCAGGTGGTAGTGAATCGGTATCATTTTGAGGATCATTGGATAAATTAGGTTCATCCTCATCAAATACTACTGGTTGACTATCACTTCTCCTTACACTAATGTCATTTACAATTACATTAATTGATTCCATAATAGTTTTGGCTCGATAGTTAAAAACAAGCAAATCCCTACTATTTTGGGAATAACCAAGAAAAATCCCTTTTCTCCTCGGGTATCAAATTTGAAAGTTTCTCTCTATCTTTACAGATGTAGTAAATACTCCCGAAGGTTTTTAAATATTTTAATCTTGGATTTTTGTGGAACCACAGCTCATAAGAGGGTTCTTTGGAATTTTTTCTGAGGTAGATACGATTAATAATGTGACACTCGGTTTGGACAACTTCTACCCAAAAATATCTAGGGTGATTCTTAGCATGTAACATAACCCTAGCCATTTCTTATAAAGTCCTATTCTTACGTTCGGCTATACCATTTTGCTTTGGGGTTTTGGTAGCGCTAAACTCATGTTTATAGCCATTAGATACACAATACTCAGAAATACTAGAATCCTTGAACTCTCCACCTCTATCAATCCTAATTCGACACACCGGGGTATCCTTCTCATGCTCAATTTTCAAAAGGATTCTTAAGAATTCATTGAAGGTATCTAATTTTTGTTTCATAAAAGTTACCCATGTATGTCTTGTATAGTCGTCCACTATATCTAAGATGTAATACTTTCCACATAAACTAACAGTTCTTGAGGGACCCATAAGGTCCATGTGGATAACTTCTATAGGCTTAGTGGTCAAGACATCTTTAACTTTCTTGTGAGGGGATTTATTTATTTTGCCTTCCTGACAAGGTCCACATGTAGGATTAAAAGAAATTTTAATTTTAGGTAAACCTCTAACTATCTCTTGGGATCTCAATCTTCTAAGATTACAATAATTTGTGTGTCCCAATATATTGTACCATAGATCATAATCCTCTAATCTGGCAACATGACAAGATTTAGAATTGGGGATTATTATGTAACAGTTCTCCGGAGTTTTGTTTCCTGTTAAAATACAACTACCTTTTTCATCCATAATTTTGCAATCATTTTTTAAAAAGGTAACTGAGTGATTGGAGTCACAAAATTGTGATATACTTAAGAGATTAGCTTTAAGGCCTTTAACTAAGAGTACATCATTTAGTTCAGGAAGCCCATGCTCATTCAACGTTCCTTTACATATGATCTGAGATAAAACACCATCTCTAAACATGACACTACCTCCAAGGAAGTCTGTCTTATTTATTAATTTGGTTTCTTCCCCAGTCATATATTTAGAACATCCGGAGTCTAAGTACCATCCAGTTGAAGTACTTTGTGCCTTTAAAGCATAAATGACAATGTTGCACTTAAGTTGGGGTAATAGATCATATTTTCTAATCCAAATAGGTATAGTTTTAAAAGTTTTGTGGCCTTTTGATTTAGAAAAGGTTTGAGAGGTCTTTCTGAATGATTTTTTATTAGTCTTGGATCCTCCCTTTTTCTTTTTAGACTTAGAGTTGTTTCTGGCCTGTCTAGGAAGTACATAAGTATTTCTTGATTTCCTAGAATAGTTAAAGTTTAGGTAGGTCGGGGTGTATAACCTTTTCTGGAAACATTCATCAAGAGTATGGCCGAAAATATCGTAGTAGGTACAATACTGATGGGTATAGGACTTGACTTTATTGCTAAAGTCTTTAAAAATTGGCTTGGATCGATTGCGTACAGTAGTCCAGTTGTCATTAGATTTAGGTTTCTGTCTTTGGTCTCTGGAAAAAGGACAAACATATTTGGTCTGACTGTTTAGATTCATCTGTTGATTGTACTGATTATCTATCTCTTGAGAGACATCGAGACTAGGTTCACCTTTTTGAACATTTTGACAAGTTTTTCCTTGTTTGATAAAAGAAACATTTTCAGGAGAAACTTTGGTCTTACTTTTGTGCACTATTTCTCCAAAGCCTAGGCCAGACTTATCTTCAGAATCAAATTTGCTACCAATAACAATTTTTTCAAAAGACTTAGTTTGTGTTTCAAAGTGTTGGCATTTTTTAAACACATTTAAAACCATATGCTTTGACTCTTCTAGTTCAACAAGGGTTGCCTTGTATTTCTGTTCAAATTCATAGTTCCTTTGAATCAAATCTTTTATTTTCAAGGCATAGTCTTCAATCTCTGTCTCATGAGAAAAACACTGTGCAGTATAATCTTCATTGTTCTTCCTAATCGTCTCGTTAAGAAAATCGATACGCTCACTTAAGGTTTTTATCATTTTTTCTAGGCGAGCACTCTTCTTAACCATTTTCGTGTATAACTCATGTAAATCAGGCAGATCATCATCAGAATCTCTAAGTGCATCGTGTGAAGTGTCCCTTATGTTTTTGATAGGTTCTTACTTACGCACACGATTAACTCATCATCAACATTATCACTTTGACTCACACACAGTTTTTCAGCAGTAATATGAACAAAATTATTAGCAATATCATTAACAATATCAACAGGCATAGCAGGTTCATGAGCAGGCAAGCATGCACCATCATAATATATTATCTTAGCAAAGAAAGACACGCATTACTCATTTATCTGAGTTGACTTAATTTCATCCTCATCAGAATCACTAGAGTCGTCCCGTGTCTTACATATACTGGCCTTGCTATTGTTATTAAGACTAGTTGGACACTTACTAGCATAGTGACCTAGTTTACCACAACGGTGACATTTAACATCTTTTATGTCAGGTTTAGGTCTATTGGGGTCATAGTTCTTCCTATTGTCATAAGTGTGTTTGGTATTGTCTCTGTCATGAGGTCTGCAAAATTGATTTGCCTTGTTTAGAGGCTACAACATTTCTAAATTTCAAAATCTTTTTGAAATGCTTGCTCATAAGAGCTATTTTATTGTCAAGATTTTCCAAATCACGGTTTTCAAGACAGTGAGTGTTAAAATCTAGAGTGTTCAATTTAGCCACTGGCAATTTACAAGAAAACACAACATTTGAACTAGAGGCTTTATTAGTCTGTCTGGTCAATTTCTTTTTAAAGTCTAGTTCTAATTCTACAGTCCTTAGTTTATTGCTAAGTAATTCAGGAGTCATATTAGGGTCATTCATTTCTTCAATAGCATATCTCTTGTTGTCAAATTTAGATGGCAACAACCTAAGAATCTTTTGAACAATTTCCTTTCTACTGTAGGTTATACCATTGGAATGAAGTTTTATAAAGATATCAGTTAACCTTATGTAGAAGTCGTCAAAGGATTCATTGTCATTCATAATCAGGGTAGTATATTGCTGGATGAGCATTTGAGTTTTTTCAGCTTTGGCACGTTCATCACCCTCACGAGAAATGACTCACGTGTCCCATGCCTCTTTTGAAGTAGAACGTATGGATATTCTTTTGAATTCATGTTTAGAGATGCTTTTTTCTCTTCCTTAGTAAATTCACTGAGAATTTTCTTAATTCTTGTTGGATCAGTTTCAGAGGTAGGTTTAGTAGGATGTTCATACCCTGTTTCAATCATTTCCTAGACTTCATCACCAAGGGTTCCTTAAATGAAAGAAACTATAGGTACTTTCCAGTATGAAAAGTTGGTTCCATCAAAGAGTGGTGGTCTGGATAGGTTACATAACTTCTCAAATCTTTCTTCTATATTTAGAAATTTTCAAAACGAAGTTTCGAAAATAATTTCTCAAGTTTTAGGATCACAAAAGGTGTTCCTGCTCTGATACCAGTTGAAGAAAAGCTTTAATGCAAAAAGCTTGTTTACAAGGTTAATAACAAAATGTTATGAATTGAGTAAACTCCGAATAAACTTTATGGACAAAACTCTTTTCGAAAAGAACACAAGATGTGTTATACAATCGTTCTGAATGTATGGTTTAGATTCGATAGTTGATTACCTTTATTTTTAAAGTTTAAGAAACATCTACTAAAGTTACCATACCGTCCCAATCACAACAACAGTTAAGCATATTCAAAAGAATACACACATGAATCTTTAACCTGGTAAAACCCTTAATCAAGGGAAACATCCACGGTACCCTCTACGTTAGAAAACAAAAATTCACTAGAATATAGAATCAAGTTACAATACTTAAGAAAACACAAGGGTCCTAAATCTAAGTTCATAAGTATACCTACATGAGATACTCCACTCTAAAGGTTTCTGACTAGAACTGATCTCTTCTTTGTTGCTCCTTTGCCTTTTCCTTAACCTCCTTATCTTTGAATTCAGACTCCAATAACTCTTTTAACTTTTAAGTCTCAAACAAACCACTGCGTATAAGTGTTTGTGTGAGAAGTGTTTGTAATGAGTACTCTATGCAGATATGCAACTCACCTTCTCAGTATTATTTATAAAGACATTCCTATCAAATTACAAACAGTTCTAAAATGAATAGGATATTTCCAAGTCTGTATTTTACAAATTAAGACTTCTTGATCTTTCTATTAATCCACAGATCTCAAGGTTACCTTTCTCAGAAGACGACCAAGTGTGACAACCCGGTATCCGAAATAAGGGGTGGCCATCCCGATACTCCAATAATATAGGAATCATGGATGGAATCATTCTCAGCACCGTAACAACATAAAGAGTACATGAGATAACCAAATAATATTTCAGAAAACGGGTTGTCAAAATTTTCGTTTCGATATTTAAAGAAAGCATTATTAACAACCCATAACCGAAAAGAAGGTGGAAACCCCAAAAGTATATATGTTACAACTACGACAATATAAATTAAAGGACCGAATATAAGTTCGGTCAACAGAATTACATACAAGGTTCAATAATTTCAAATGATTACAAAATACATCCATTATACATTTACAACAGTTGGGCCACACGCCCGAATAAAGACCCGATCGTAACTAGACACCAACAATGACGGCGTTTACACAAAATATTCCGTGATATCCGCAAAATGTCACGGCTCCTCAAAAGACACTGGAATGGGGAAGTCATTACGGGCGTCCTTGCGGTGGAGCACCTGAGTGGATATATATATATATGCACAACATGAAAGAAGAACGGGTCAGGGTCCGATTTTATGTGATCACCAGATAAATGACAAGTATGATAATAATGAATAATTAAGCATGGATGATAAAGATGACAATCTAACATGACAACATCCTATAATGAACTAAGGCAATTAAATGATTATAAAGTGAAATTCAATTAGATACGAGAATAAGAATAATCATAAGCCTTTTTCATCTTTCACCATTTTCATTTTTCATCTTTCCATTCCTTATCATGAATACATATTTTATCATGTGATCTCTGTGGCACGTATCTCAATTGTATGCTCTTTGTGGCATATACTATGCTCTTTATGGAATTAATATCCATCAAGTCCCACTTAATGATTAGAATAGTTATAAGTATATATATATATATATAATGATTCTAAGACCGCCCGCCCGGGTTTCCCCACTGTGCGCTCCCCTAAATGACCATCATCTTCCAGGGCCTATCACAAGACAACCTGGGATCCTAACGAAACGTCGGAAAGGGGCCATATGCCTGCGGGATAGTCAAGACCACACCTAGAATCTCCTACCCATCGCAGAAAATATAAAACAAGCGCTCATATGGCCTAGGACTATATCCACCCTGCATTCATTAGTCAGGGAGCTTCACCTTACGCACGAACTTCCCTTATGATGTCATTTAGAGAGGTGTGTTTAAACCATTTCATTAATTTCCATTTCATAATTTAGTAAATTATCATTAACTTTATCCATTTACATTTTATCAAATGCATTATGGTTATCCGGAACTATACATGCCTCACATCAATATAATAACCTCGAAGAATATTTGAACTCCCAAGTTATTTTCCCAGGTCCCTTTTGGGATTTATAATAAACCATCATACATCACATTAACTTCTAAGGTCTCCAAATACGACTTATAAATATCCTAGACATGTACTAGTTGAAAAAGGAAAGTAATGCCTGATCATCACTTCGTGCGACCTCAAAATAATCCCCATGTAACCCAATTCTAGTCTAGGGTAGCAAACTAACTCACCAAGAACTCTAGGACTCTAAGTTGACTTCATGTAAGAAGGTTCCTATGTCCTAAAACTAAAGAAAAGGTGTTGAAAATGAAAAAGAAAACAAAATTAAAAATGCAGGATTTTTCGAATCTATTCGGCCAGAAAATATAGGATTCAGCATAATTGCCGAATCGATTCGGACCCTTCGAATCGATTCAGTCAGGGAAATTGGGTTTCTGCATAAATGTCGAATTGATTCGGACTAGGCCGAATCGATTCGGTTCACCTAGTCCTGGAAACTGTCCCTGGGCAAATCGATTCGACCCTGCGAATTTTGCCACTTTTAGCTATGGAGTCTTGGACTCCAAATTCACCCCAACTCAAATCCCTTCCACCCAAGCTCATTTATTGTCACCAACACATCATAATTGCTACTAACTACTATCATAACCATCAATAATCATCCAAATCATTCTTTAATGATCCAAGACTCACAAATACACAAAAATCCTAAACTAGTTAAACCATAATCATTACACCATTATAACATCTAATCATTTATCTTAAATCACATATAGCAAGTAGAAAACTTGCCTCAATCTAGCAAATGTAGAATTTCTTTGTGTAGAAGCAAGAATTCCTCGTCAATCTTCTATCTCTTCTTCTTTTCTCTACTTTTTCTCTTCCTCTCTCTAGTTCTCTCTTGGTTTAGGAAATGAAATTTGGGAAAATAGAAGACTTAGCAAGACTAAGTCGTGCCGTTAGTCAACAATCCCAACTTAAATGATCAATACCGCGATAAAATAACACGCAACTGCATATTTAAGGTATAATCAGTCAAAAGTGCCCAAAACCTCAGAATACAATATAGCACATATTTTGACTATCTCGCACATTCCGGAATCAACTAAGGCCTCCAAATTATCATTTGGATATTTTATAATTCATTTTAAGTTCCGGTTCCATTTTAAATCATAGGGTCATTTTAAATTCTATGACACTATAAAGCTCATCATGAGGATATTTACATGCTCATACAGTAAATATACAACAAGTTGGTAAATATCAACTTTTCTTCCTTAAATTAATACTTACTCCATATTATGACATTTCATATTTAATTACCTCACATAGTAAGTAAATATAAAATAGGCTCTCATAAGCGAGGGTTGTTACATACTCCCCCCCCCCCCCCCCCTTTTATGAGGGATTTTGTCCCCAAAATTCAAGCGTACCTTGCAAGAAGAGATGTGGATATTTCTCCTGCATGTCATCCTCACGTTCCCACGTCGATTCTTTAGCATTGTGATGACTCCATTGGACTCTCACCAAGGGTACCACACGAGACCTCAACTTACGCTCCCCATGCTCAAGAATAGCAACCGGTTGTTCTTCATATGAAACATCGATTTGTAAGTCGATATCCTCGAAAGGGATGTGCCAAAGGGCACCTTCACATCTCTTATACTTCTTCAGAGAGGAAACATGGACTACATCGTGAATTTGTTGCAAAGGTTCCGGTAAAGCAAGTTGATATGCCACTTGACCGACTTTCGCAATAATTGGAAAAGGTCCAACAAAACGCTGCGCAAGCTTTCCTTTCTTCCCGAAACGCTTAATGCCCTTCATTGGTGACACTCGCACCAAGACTTGGTACCCAACGTCCAACTCCATGTGTATTCTACCCGCATCGGCATAGCTCTTTTGGCGGTCTTGAGCTATCCTAATACGATTCCGAATGAGTTCAATTTTTAAAGAAGTATCTTGGATCATTTTAGGTCCAAATAATTTATTATCACCCACTTCCAACCAACAAGCGGGCGACCTACATGGCCGTCCATAAAGAGCTTCATAGGGTGCCATTTCAATAGTAAATTGGTATGAGTTGTTATAAGAGAACTCAACCAATGGGAGGTATTGTTCCCAACCGCCTTTGAAATCAAGCATGCACATACGGAGCATATCCTCCAACATTTGGTTTACTCTTTCAATTTGACCATCAGTTTGAGGATGATAAGAAGTGCTTAACTTTAATTCGGTCCCCATAGCCTCTTGAAAACTTTGCCAAAAGTGGGAGACAAAGATCTTATCCCGGTCAGAAATGATATTTAAAGGTACCCCATGAAGTCTAATGACCTCCTCGATGAACAATTGGGCATAGCGAGTACTGTCATAATTAGTACGCACCGGTAGGAAGTGTGCCGACTTAGTCAAGCGGTCAACAATCACCCAAATCGAATCATAACCCCTTGGTGATCTTGGTAAGCCCGTAATAAAGTCCATCGATATGCTTTCCCATTTTCATACTGGAATCTCCAACGGTTGCAACAAACCTGTCGGTCGCTGATGATCAATCTTGACCCGCTGACAAGTAGTGCATTGAGATACAAACTCTGAAATATCCCGCTTCATGTCGGGCCACCAATACTGGCAACGCATGTCTTGATACATATTGTCCCCACCAGGATGTACTGTAAATTTTGACCCGTGAGATTTCGCCATCATCGCCCGTCTCAAATCTCCCTCATCTGGAATAATAAGTCTCCCATGGAAGCGTAACCCACCCTCTGAACTTATCAAGTAGGATTTCGCTCCCCCAGACATTAATCGGCGTATATGGTCCTGACAAACCTTATCTCTTCCTTGGGCTTCCACAACCCTTGCCACAATGGTAGGAGTAACGGTCATCAATGACATGAACGCTCTCACTACCGCATCCTCCTGACTGAGTTCTTTCCACTTAGCTTTCCATACTTCAGCTAACTCTCCCTCGGGCCTCCTACTCAAGGCATCCGCCACTATGTTCGCTTAGCCCGGATGATAATGGATATCAAATTGATAATCTTTCATGAACTCCAACCATCGGCGCTGACGCATATTCAAATCTTTCTGTGAGAATAAATATTGCAGCGATTTATGGTCTGTGAAAAGACTGAATTTCTCCCCCAAAAGATAATGCCTCCAAATCTACCCGTCTAGCTACCAACACGTGTATGGTCAAGATAGAACTAAAATGCGTGTTGTAAAATTAATTAGAAAGACACCTTATAGTCTCTAGCGCTTTTATATTTTACCCAGGTTAACTTCCTACAAACAAAATTATTTTTCTGAAATTCAAATTTCATCTATAACACTTTTAAAATCAAGTTTTAATTAATTCAAAATTACTTTAAAATTGTATAAAATGTTTTGAACTGAATTAATTTGATTTTGAAAAATGTTAAAGTGTTGTAAAATCATTAATGCTAATAGGAGAAATATATGATGCTATGAGAGTGTCCTATTAGTGGTTTTAAGGTTCGAAAACTTCCCTATGAGAATTTCTTGGACTTGATTGCTTCTTCCTCTTCTTTCTTCTTGAACCTTTGGGTATGGAGCAACTCATAAAATCTAATCCTACTTTGTCTCAATATTCAAACTAGTTGGAACTCCTATATAATGTAGACGCAAGTAAGTCAATTATATAGTGTGTTCTTATGTGCAACATCCTCTGATAGCACTACCGAATAGGTATGTTTAACATGCAAGTAGCATATATACACACACACACACACGTCCCTCTAATATGTATATATAATAACTACTAAACCCGTATGCATCTCCCCATCGCGCACGGTTCATTCAAATCCTTAAGTGCATCCCAACTTCCCGATTTATTTACTTAACTAGTCCCTCATCTGAGCACCCTAGTTAATTATTAAATTCCCACCAATAAGTTGCAACACCAATCTAATTTTTAATTAATTATCCACTCACTTGGATAACATCCCACGTACTCGCTCGAGCTCATAAAAATACCCGAAACGTTTCCCCAATTCAAACCCGACTAAAACCCACGGGTTATTTGAATGGAACACCCATCTCATTCAAACGCAAAGCATCATCTCGTTTGAACAAAAAACCTTACTCATTCGAATGAAAAGCAGTACCTCATTCGAACAGGGTTCGAACAAAATTCCGGAGAATGGACCTGAAGCCCTTTTTCTTAGGCGGGATTCATCCCTAGCCTCCTAAATTTGTTTCTAAGGTTCTCTATACCCAAATTTCCGAATTTTAGTTCATAGATCATACATATAACCCAATCCCATTGCTATATATATAAATCTAACATGAAAATCATCACGAATTCAAGATTCAACACTCATTTATCAAGTTAATCATCAAGATCTTATCTCCCATCTAAGTTCATATTCTCTTTTAACATTAAAACCCAGGTTTTTATGAATATAATCCACCCACTTTGTTCATCTATTCAAGTTCATGTAATCTTTAAGATATTTTCTAAATCAATCATCAAGTTCAGTTTTTCATAATTAAACCCCCAATTTCTAATTAATTCAAGAAAGTAATTAACTACAAATTGAAATGTGACATAAAGCAAGTATTTACTTGCCTTAATAGATTACAAATCCAAAGTTCTTTTTATCCGAGTTGAATCTTCTCTTCAAATCCTTCCTTCTTGCCTCTTTTCTCTTCTCTAGGGTTCTTTTTCTCAACCTTTTGTTTAGGAAGTGAAAGGTGGACAATCCACCTTCCCAAACCCTAATAAGCCTTCCTAAATGTTAAATCCCATTTTTCTCATTAATTAATAATATAAAATGACCTTTTTTCACTTACACGACCATATTTATGTCTAAAAAGCCCTTGAAACCAAAGAACAACACTCGTGTACCTATTTTTGACTATTTCGACCCTTCCCAGATCGCCAGTGTACTCAAAAAGGTCATTTGAGTCACCAACCTCCAATTATGTTAACTTTTCATTATATGAGTCCAATACGTGTGTACCCTATGCGTCTTTCATAAATTATATTTATCCGTTGATGCAACATCATATCGACCAATCACCATTTTAACCGCCGTTAACACTCGTATGCGACCTATAATAAATCGTATAACTATTTACTTATCACACAAAAGTAAATAATAATTCCAATAAATATTAATACTTTATCTCGTTAATTAATATTTACTAATTTTCAATTTAATTTTCTCCCAATTAAATTAATAAAATAAAGCAATTAAAATTATGGGGTATTACATCGGATTGGTCTAAAATATCCCCTAAGGGTATAACTATCCCCTGGCCCAATTTAAGATGTTTAAAATGCTTAAAAGAGTTCCCAAATCACTCTGGAATGCATCCAAAGCATGTCTACATAAATTACACATTTTATTATGTTTAATCACGACATAATATTGATTCAAGTGACATGAAATATATTTATCTATGAATATATGTATTCAAAATAAATGAATCACATAATCATGCAAATCACATTCATGCAATTTATTCACGCAATTTATTTATTTAAAATTTTACTGATTAATTATTATACAAACACGGGGTTTTACATTCTCCCCTCCTAATAACATAATTCCGTCCTCGGAATTTGCTGAAGCATAACATTAAAACCTAACCCGCACAATATCATAGTTTTATACTTAATTAGTCCGTACCCGTATCCCACGAGATAAAAGAAAAAGGCTAATATATGCCTACCATACTGTGACTGGGACACCCATATGCCATACATCACATGTATACATGCAAAAACATCACATACGGATAACACATATACATCCAAAATCAACCACACATACCATATATATCTATAAGGTAAAGAAATACTCGAATATCGTAGTGATCGTGACTCAATTCTTCTTGAGATTGTCCCACTTATTCAACTAGTGGTGCAAACATCACTTAGTGCTCTCGTCGTTACACTCCTTGGCCCCGCTGGCCTTAACTCATATAATCTATCGCCACCCGTTGCGTTATATCTCCATACATGTATAATATATTATAAGAAATATCCAAGAGCCTAGCCATTTCTCAACTCTCTCTGCACATGCTAAGTTTCATGTGTGGGACTACTTGCAACCGAAATCCAGACAAGTAACCCTTCCGATACACTACTACGTACCTTAGTCGATTATTGAGATCCGTTGTTCCAAGACCAAGCACGAAACAATATGTTAACTGCAGAAATTTCAACTTGTGACAATTCCAACAAAAGGCTCATCACTTCCAAGATTTATACCAAACCCCGTTAAGCTAATCGATCCAATAATTCTAAACACCATGATCTCCTCAAACATACGACATTACCCTTTGTCCACCCTTAGACCTAATAGAGTACTTAATCACTCCTAAACCTCTAAAGATCTACCCATTCCAATAAGGTATACTATCACCCATTTCAATGACAACGTCACCATTACAACACTATATGTGACCATACACAACTTCATGTAACCAAGGTCATCTCTATCCATAAACTTCTGAAAGTAACACAAAAATCCTGCAACACGAATGTTTTTCATTATGCATATCCTTTACCTACTAAGATAAATTAATTTCTCAATAAACGTAGCACTTATTCATCCTTTAAAGTATGTCATCACTAGCATTTAGTGCATGTCCGTATCCCGACTTGAAAATCATTATATTCCCAATCCAAGAACTACGCGAATATCCAACCTAAAATATTCACGTTATTGCGCCTACCCTCGACAAGGCGATACTTCCCAAATTATACGAAACCTGGGCTATAAACCCAATGTCTGTATAAACTTGCACTAAATAAAATCTATAAAACCTCAACCAAACCATTATTAACTCTACACTACTATCCCCATAATCTATATTCGGACACCTTCCTGTCCATAAACCTTATTCATTGTTAGTACATTAATAAAATACATGGCTATAATGCTTAAGCCACTCCATCCTCATACAATTGTTTCTAATTTCATCGTCTCCACTCATATTTCGAAATCACATGGTGACCATACTCCTAGGTCCACACACTCTATCATTATCCATGCTCAAATCACAAATTTCTCATCAACATAAATGAATCTTGCTCAAAAGTCTCACAATTTTTAAAATGCATCAATACACTGCTCTCTCACTTAAGTGCACCAATTTCATAATTAATTGTATTAACCCAAGTTTCCATTGCAATTCATTTTATCATAGTTAGACCCCAAACACGATAATTTCCCGTAATAATCCTCACAGCTATGGTGAACACCATTGTCTAGCTAATCGTTTTATGCTTCACCAATAACTCATAACGGTCCCATGAAAAGTAAAACAACTCCTATAAGTATCGAATTGATCCATCCCTAGGATAACATCATACTCTGACATATCTAACACAAGTAGGTCTGCCACGAACCTAAGTCTCCTAATGTCAGTCCTTATACCTCTGCACACGAAACTTATATATTCACCTGTACCCACGGGTTAATTAATGTAAAGTAATTTGTCAGTTGTGAAGTCTATCATCCCCAATGCACGAGCAAAACTAAAACTAACAAATGAATGTGATGCACCAGTATCAAACAAAATACACCTTATATGCCCAAAAATAGGGACCATATTCTCCACAGTCTATGTTAGTGCTCGTCCCTCTCCATATGCGACGTAATACACATGCCCATACTTCAACTGTGGTTGTTGCCCTTGAGGCGGGGAAGGTAATGCTAGAAATGCTGGCATTATAACCATTAGTTAGGCTGACAATTATTGACGCTGCCCTTGAGGTGATTAATACCCACGATGTCCTCCCCACTCATGTTCCCCATGATTGACCTGAGGGCACTTTTTCTCTATGTATCCTTTATCTCCACAGACATAGCAATTTCTCTATAACTGATGTATGTCATGCTGTTGCCCCTCTTGGCCATGTTTCCACTGGACCTGATGGTCTCTCTGCTACTAGCTCTGCTCGTTCTGATCATCGAAATCCCTATGCCTTTTATACTAATCTCCTGCTTGAGACCCCCTAAATTATTAGGCCCATTGATTTCCATTTCCACTGGTCTTTACCTACTGGGTTGATGTCTCTGAACTAGATATCTTCTCCCCTTTACTTTTCTAAAACGATCGGTGATCCTGAAAATGCAACAAAGCAGTATTCACCATCTGAGTGTAGGTTGTAAATCTAGGTTCCCCAATAAAGATTTCCTGATGTGCCAAGCTGTCCTTGACACAAACTTATCCATTCTCTTTTTTACCGTGTTTACCCCATCTTCAACAAATAAGGAAAATCCGATAAACTCCTCCTTATACTCTGCTATAGTATGGCCCTCCTACTTAAGGTCTTTGAACCTCCTCCTTATATCTATTTTCTTAGTGAGTAGGAAATATTTTTCCTCAAACTTTACCTAAAACTCATCAATAGTTAATATGTCTTGCTCCTCTAATGAGGTGACAGACTCCCACCACGGTAGGGATGCTCCTACTAATTTGAACGAAGCTAACATCTTCTTGTGCACTGCCATGCACTCAACCATCCTCAAATGTCTGTGAATGTTTTTCTTCCACTAACTGGCCACTAAGATATGGAGACTCCCAGCAAACTCTAGTGGGTGGCCTTTAATGAAGGTCTCCCTCGCTCTCTTCCAAATCGAGCTCTATGCCTGAACGGGTAGCACAACTTTTTATGGGATTGGTGGTCATGGATGTTGCTATGACTGAAAGTGTTGTAGCATGGAGACTGCCTGCATCACCATCATGGCAATGTCTCCTTGAGTAACCATAGGTTGTACTGGTGGTGGTTATGGGTGTGGCTGTAACTCCTGCTAAGCCATATCCTTTCCTGTCTCAGTAGTAACACGTCGTGCTCTACCACATCTACCTCTTTCCATCTGAAAGAAGATGATGTTCTTATTAGTAAAAAATTATAAAGAGTACAAGGATTCCTAATCATATAGCCCTACGTATCAAAGAACGCAACGTAAAATGTAATGAGCACATCAGATCCTAAGTATGCTAGAACCTGGATGCTCTGATAACAACTATAATAACACCCATTTTCCACGTAAAGGTTGGTCAGGCACAATATGCCAAAGATGGGGTTTGTCTAACAATTTATACCATTCTCAGCATCAAACCATAAATGACATTTTTATATTTTTATTTTTAAAGCATACACGAATAATAAAACCATTTGTAGTAATAACTAACAATAAATAATTGCAACTCCCATAAGTCATAAAACATCCACCTCAAGTGTAACAAGAAAATCAATGACTAAAATAATAAATCTCGGGTGTATGCCCATACAATCTCTAAAATAATAAAACAACTGAAATAAAGAGTAGCAACCTATGCTAGAATCAAACTAACTGAATTCGCTAATGATCAAAGTGAAACTACAATTCTCTGATCCCATGCCAACCTTGTTGTCCTTTTCTAGGCAAACATAGGGCAAAATATTTTATAATTTGGGAACGCCCTAAAGTTGCAGAATTAACTTATAATCCCAACATATAATTATGCAGTCAATTCACATTACAACCGCTCATCGGCACTCGCATTTAGTATGTATCTCACCCCTTATTTAAGCATAATACTATATGCATTCTAACCCAAGTCCAAATGAGAAGTACGAAAACTACACTAATGTAACAATATTAAAGGCGTCAAGCACATATATTAAATGGGAGCTAAGAATCTACACCTATTATTTATGTCCTAAGAATAATCCCATAATACTATCCCCATGAAATATCATATGATCACATTATGTATTTCACATAGCATTGTGTTCATTAACAGCTGTATACATCATTGACTACATGGAACTGTTCTCAGTTAATTTATATAAATTTATATGTCCTTACATATATACGGACCACAAAGGCATCTACTTTCGGTGTCCAGTTCGTGCTCTATCGATAAGTCCGGAGGAGTCCCTCACCAAACGGATATAAGAAAAACACACATAGGTAAGGCGGTCCCTATGTAGTACACCATTTCAAGCTCCATACCCCCGACGATAACAATGGATCCGACTATCCAACTTACTTCATCATAGATATGCCGCCACCATAGGACCTAAAATAACAACCTACACAATGCCTACCCCACTTGTGCCGACGCGTGCTACGGTCCGAAGACATACGTAACCCCAATCGATAGGTCGTTAACGAACATAGGTATGTTCACACTATATATATATATATATATCCCCATAATTACCCAATTAGGTTTCACTAATATCCAAATAACACCCTTGTCTTAAGAATTAAGACCCTAATTAAATACCAGATTCCCCAAATAATGAATAGCGACACAAAACTATTTTTAATTAAATATCCACTCACTTGGATGAGCTCCCACATACTCACTTGAGTTCATAAAAATTCCCAGAATGTTTTCACAGTCCAACCCTGACCCAAGCCCAGGAGCCGAATCAATTCACCCTTCGAGTTGATTCGATTCGCCCTAGGCCGATGAAAACACGATTACATCATTATCTACCCAATCTATAGATGGCCGCCCCCCACAATTTCACAAAATCGAATCTAAAACATTAAAGGTTATCTAACCCAATTCAAAATCATATCTTTTTTCTAAAAAAATTCAGAATAAAGGAATTAACACATGATTTGGAATCATCTAAAAATAGCAATCCTATCACATGGATTCTAGTAGTAAATTTCCTGATAAAAATACATAAATTATGGGTTTGTCACCAAATTGTTTAACAAAACAAAATTATTTATAGATTTGTTCTAAACAGTCCTCGATTCCATTAAAAAAAAATTCAATCGTCAAATAAACTTTTAACCCTGATTTATTTATGGGAAAGTATGCATATGAATCAAGAAACAAATTATAATTAGTTTAGCAAGAAAATTCTTGCCTTAAACCGATGATGTGAGCCTCCTCTCTTGAATCTTGTTCTTCCTTTCCTCTCTAGCTTGGTAACTTCCTCCAGAGGGTGTGGGGCTGCTAGGGCAACTCTAATGTGGATGGAATGTGTGTTTAGGTTGGGTTATTAACCTAATTTAAACCTTAATCACCTAATCCCCTTAAACCTCCAATTTTGGGCCCCCAAACAAGCCCGAAATACTATTTGGATTGGTTCGAAATCTCCCTTATGGGTATATCTATCTCCCCGGCTCAACTTAAGATGTTTAAAATGCCCAAACGAGTTCCCAAATCACTCTAAATTTCACCGAAACCTTGTCTAACTAAATTACACATTTTTTATGTTTAATCACGACATAATAATAATTCAAGTAACATGCAATTTATTTATCAAAGAATATACACATTCGGCATAAATGAATCACATAATCATGCATATCACATTCAAACAATTTATTGACATAATTTATTAATTTAAAAATTAACCAATCAATTATTATAAAAACACGGGGTGTTACAAGTTTCCCATCGTTCTGTCTTTATATGAGAAATGCCTATGAGGTGAAAATCTAAGTGTTCTCGTACATCCGAGAGAGAGAGATTTCATTATATTTTAACCATTGAATAATGTTTCCCACCTCTCGGAGTTTAGATGATACATGCCTAGGGGACGAGAATCCAAGTGTCCTCGTACCGTCGAGAGAGATCTCATTAGATTTTCTCTATAAAATAACGTTGTTAAGTTTCACCACAAGAATAATGATGTTTAGTTTCCCACCTCTTAGGGTTTATACGTGACATGGCTAGGAGATGAGACTCCAAGTATTCTCGTACCTTCGAGAGAGAGAATTCATTAGATTTTCACCATGGAATAATGATGTTAAGTTTCACCATTATAATAATGGTGTTAAGTTTCCCATCTCTTAGGATTTATATGAGACATGCCTATGAGACGAGACTCCAAGTGTATAGTACCACCGAGAGAGAAAGAGATCTCATTAGATTTCCACTATAAAATAATGGTGTTAAGTTTCCTACCTCTTAGGGTTTACAAGAGACATGCATAGGAGATGAGACTCCAAGTTTTCTCATAGCACCGAGAGAGAGATCTCATTATATTTTCACCATACAATGATGATTTAAAGTTTCACTATAAGAAAAATGATGTTAAGTTTCCCACTTCTTAGGTTTTATTTGAGAGATGCTTAGGAGACGAGACTCTAATTGTTCTCATACCATCGAAAGAGAGATTTCATAAGATTCTCACCATGGAATAATGATGTTAAGTGATAAGCACCCAAAAGGGTTGATTTTATACCCTGAATAGATGCATTTTAGTCACGCATTTTAATTAAAATGACCTTATGTTCGTATTTATTTATTTCTCAGGTCACTACATAGTCGCGGTATCTAATATTGCTAAATCAACGTAATTGCGACACAATAGTGGTTAAAAGAGTGCATCGAAGAAATTAAAGAGATCGTAAAGTCAGAAGTCTTATTTGAGCTTGCTGAGATCAGTTCTGATGCCCGAAACCCTGTTCTCGAACCAAACCTAATTCTAAATCGAGCCCAGCCCATCACCCGAGCCTGTGTGTGTTGAGTTTGTACATTTATTATTGTTTTTTTAGATTTTTATGTTTAGTCGTTTTATTTTTAGTATTTATTTTAGAATTATTTAGAATTTTCTAGGATTTATTTTCTATTTTTCTATTTCTTTATTCTGATTTTGATTTTCATTAGCTTTTGGTTGTTATTTATCTTTTTTTTATTAGGATTAGTTTTTTTTAGGATTTCATTTATTTTTTATTTTTTTAAATTTTACATTTTTTTTAGGTTTTTAGTTTTTAGTTTTAACAGATTTTTATTTTTATTATTTCTCTTTTAGCTTCATATTTTTTTATTTGAGTTTTATTTTTAGAGTATGATTTTATTTTTATATTTTTTTATTAGTTTTATTTTTTAGTGTTATTTATTTTTTTTGTCCAAACTAACACACACACACAAAAACACCCTACTCCCTTACTCAGCCACACACTAGCATACCATACACACCACTACACCAAATCAAACCCACTCATCTTCAACCTCCATCCACACCACACTCTCTCTCCAAACTCCATACCCGATTTATACCTACTTCGTACCTGCCAACTCATATCCTGCTTAGCCCGAACACCATAACCATTGTCGGCGATCTCAAATACCACCCCTCCGATCAGTCAAACCCGACCATAGTAGCCATAGACGGCGAGTTCCAACCTGGCATAACCTCCAATCCCGTCGTCGGCAACTAACTACATTAAATCCGGCTAACGACCTTCGACAAACCACCTGTTCCACTACTCGGCGACCCCTTTTTGCCCAAACCGGACCAACCCATACCCGCCAGCAAACTCGACAGTTTCAACCAAAGCCCACCTCAGCTTGTCTAGCCATCTCGCCCAACCAATACCCAAACGGGTTTAATCCGATTCAAATCCAACAACCACAAACTCGAACCATCCACACCTTTAACCCATGGCCTAAACCCATTCCTCCTGTACCAAACCCGGAAGAAAAACCCAACCGTGACCTGACATTTCCAGCCCCATGCCATACTCGAGCGAAACCCGAAATCCTCTAAATCGAACCTACTTGAATTCAAACCCAGAAAATTCTAAAACCCACTACCTCCAACCCATGGCATCCGTAACCTACACCTTCCACTCCCATACCCCACATCTCCGAGACTTTCATTATTTCAAATCACCACCAACCTCCATAAAAATCAAAGTAAATCCCATGCCGAAAGTAAATCCCAACAAAATATCTAAACAAAAACACCAACTACGTGGGTTATAAAAATGGGGCATCAGCTCATTAAAAGGGAGGAAGAAGACTCTCAACAGAAAACATAGACGAGAGAGACAGAAAATAGAGAGACAGTGTGTATATTATGTATACAGTAGGTACATAAAAAAATCTAAAAAAATTAGTTTAGCATTAGAATAATTTTTAAGTTTAGTTTTTATTTTATTTTTATGTAATCAAGTGTTGGATTTGTGAAAATATTGGGACACGTGTGCATGAACGCGATTCAAGGAATCAATTCAAATGGAGACTTTTGTGTATTGTATTTCTTACTCACCATTTAATTTGTTGTTCCATGTTTGTGACTTTGATCAATTATTTCATTATTCTTAGCTAGTCACCCTATTCAAGGGGTGAGATGCACCGCATAGGATATCAATTTAATTAATTGATTTCATTAATGCTATACTTCTAGGAAAATTAATTTTTGATTGTCACCAATTAATTTATCTAACGAGAGTTAGTAAATTAATTATACAAATTAATGTTTGAATTTAGGGATCGAACTAGAGATAGATTTTTTCGAAATTTGAATATTAATTCTGTGTTGAAATTTGAGAATTCATACTGTTTTTGTTAAATTGATTCTAGCGGGTGATTTTGTTGAACACAGTATAGTTCTTAATTTTTCATCGTGTGACATTTTTTTATTAGTTTTTTGAAAAAGATATTATTAAATTTATAATTGTAACGAGAGTTAGATTATCGATTTAATATTATCTCAAAATATTTCAAATTAAAAAATTGAGAAATTAAAATAATTAATAATGCGGTTTAATCCCATCTCTTGACTTTCTCACAAATTTTTACACTAGGTTGCACATTATTTTTCATTATTTAGTCATTTCATATTTTTTTGGCATTTAATTAGTTAATTCTCCCTTGAAATTGTTTTTAAGAAAAAAAAAAGATTTTAATAAAAAAAATGCAAATATTCACATTAATTGTTTCACCTTGAAAGTAGGATTGATACCCGTACTTATCGCAATACGAGTTGTTTTAAACAAGTTTTGTAGGTACTCAAGAGAATTTTGAGATTGACTTTTGAAGACAACGACCATACGCAAAAATCCACTTATCATTAAGTTTCCCACTTCTCAGGGTTTATGTGAGACATGCCTAAGAGACGAAACTCCAAGTGTTCTCATACCGTCGAGGGAGAGATTTCATTAGATACCACTGAATAATGATATTAAGTCCAAGCGTTATGCCTATGAGATAAAACTCCAAGTGTTATCTTATTGCCGAGAGAGAGAGAGAGAGAGAGAGAGAGGGGGGGGGGGGAGATTTTATGAGTATATGTGGAACATAAATAAAATTGCACAATATGTGACAACACTTCATTTTTATTCATCAAAAATTCTGTAATAACAATCAACTACATAACAGAATTGCTTTCAGGCTATTACATATTTTCTTTAATGATAATACTTTTTCAAATGATCAAAATTCCGTGGATTGGCGAATGGTTCTCTTTCAAAATTTTCCAGACGATAGGTGACTATAAATATTTCTTCGATGATTTTATAAGGTCCATGCCAATTTATATGAAGTTTATTATCCTTATGGATGACCTTTTGTAGCACGAGGTCACCGAATTTTAGCAGACAAGATTTGACTCTCTTGTCTTAAAACTATGTGGCTTTCTACTGGTTGGATGATTATCTTATGACTGCATATTCTCTTCGCTCTTCAATAAGGTATAAATCAAATCTTCTCTCTTCTAAGTTTAACTCTAGATTATACGTATGGACTCTATGACTTGGCAATCCAATTTTAGTTAGGATGACTGCTCCTGACCCATATGCCAGCATAAAAGTGTCTTTCCTATCGACATCTTCTTAATGGTCTGATACATGCATAGGACACTATATAGTTCATCAACCCACTTTCCTATAACATATTCAAATTTCTTATTTATCCTATCCAGTATCATCCTATTGGTTATCTCATTTTTTCCATTTACCTGAGGTCGGCCTCGTGCTAAGAATAATTACATTAGGTCATCCCTATTGTAATGGGTGACCCAAGACTTATTCTTGAACTATTTTCCATTGTCTGATATAAGACTATTTGGGAGATCATATCGGTAGATAATATTTCTCCAAATAAATATCAATAACTTATCTTAGGGGATAGTGACCATGGCCTCTGCCTTTACCCATTTCGAAAATCATCAATTTCGATGATAAGGAAATGAAAATTCCCTTTAACTCTCGGTAGTGTGCAGAACAGATCGATTCGCCATATTGAAAAAAGTTATAGTTCATATATGAGAGATAGAATTTTATGAGGTTGATGAGGTATGTTTGCATAACATTAACACTTATAGCACTTAAGAACATGCTTGGTTACATCCTTAGCCAAGTTCTGCCAATAGTAGCCTTGCGTTATAATTTTTTGCCAGCGACTTACCTCCAATACGGCTTGCATATATACCTTCATGAAAATCGTTGACCATATAACTTACCTCAGTAAGATGCACAAACCTCAAGAAGGGGAGCAGATAACCCTTTTGTACAACATATTCCCTATAATGGTGAACTTAGCAACACGGTAAGGAGTTTTTCTTCTTTCAGCTTTATCCACTAGGAGCTTTCCATACCTTAAGTATTTGATTACTGGATTAGTCTAATACGGACATAGATTCTGGTTAAAACATTCTAGACTATCGGCCTCTTCATGATCAATGCTTAGTTCCTGGAGGATTTTGATCATAATTATTCTTCGAATCTCGAATCTCGTAGAGTAAGCGAGCCTTGTAAGGGCATCCACTCTTCCACTCTTAGATCTGATAATTCTCTTTATTTTCACTCCTTGGAAACTTGCAAGGGACGTCTATAATCTATGCAAGTACTTGGCCATTTTTTATCTTTGCATCATAGATTCCCATAACCTAATTCACTACTAGTTGTGAATCATTGTGTGCTACAAGTTGATTGATAACTATCACCTTTGCAAGTGCAAGTCCTACTAATAATGCTTCATGATCATCCTTATTGTTAGTTGCTTTGAGATTAAACCTTAGTGAGATTCAATATTGGTTTCTCTGGGGCCAACAAAATTAGTCCAACCCCACTACTAGATTCATAGGATGAGCCATCAACAAACAATCTCTATATCAATATTTCTGACGATAATGGTCCCGCGGTAGGGATACCATTTTTAACAACAAATCCAGAATTGGAATACCAACTAAAATATCGACTTCAAAATTCTTAGAGGTTCATATCATTCTTAACTTTCAACTTGCTTTGAATTCTCAACTTTCATTTAAACTTCGATTTCTTTCGTCGATTTCCATGTGAATTATGACAAAAATCTGTCAAAATTTGCCCCTTGATTGCATTTCCTGGATGGTAAACGGTATCAAACTTGCCCAACTAAACCGACTAAGACATTAGCCTACCTTATTTCTCAAGTTTATGAATGACTTTTCTTAGAAGCGTCTTGGTGAGTACCACCATAATATGTCCTTGAAATTAGGTTTTTATCTTTTTTGAAGCATGCATTAGGGATAATGAAAGTTTCTCCATCTTTGGGTATCTCGTCTTGTACCCTTGCAATGCTATGATATTATAATATACTAGTTTTTGAGTCCCATTGTTGTCTCGGACGATCGTCATGCTAATAGCCATCTCTGAGATGGTGATGGGGCATAAACTCAGTATGTAAAATATGTCATTGGGTGTTTACGCCCTATACAAAACAAATACATAAACTTAGCACCCTGTATATGGAAGTGTAGCAGCAAGTAGGGGTCAAATCAATAGGGAACGATATTTAGGATGAAATTGATTTAGTACTTAAAAGGGGAGAAAATGTAAAAGATGGATTGAGTTGAAAATAATTAACATTAGGAAATAAGTAAACTAAATTAAATTATAAAAACGTGATTTGGATCATTTCCCCACCACGAGTTTACAACACGTGATAAGAAATTTGGTTAGAAAATAATTAATTGAGCATACTCAATTAATTATAAACGTCAAACATGAAGAAATTAGCATAATGAATGATTAAACTTTTAATCGAATATGGTCACAAATGGATTGAGGTTGCAGTATCGCTATACACACTACCATTGCATGACAAAGGAAGTTAAATGCATAATATTCTGACTTTAATACACACGGTTTCAATTCAAAGTCATTTGAACCAAACTGTAACTTTTAAATCTCAATACCTATTAATGGTGGAAAAATGATCTTAACCTTTAAAACTAGCAACTAAACATAGTAAAAGATTAATGTATAACACTTACAAATGAAGAAAAGTAAAACGCTTACTTTGTATAAGTATATAAAATGCAAAAAAAGATTACTGAGTTCTAAAAATCTTAAACCAAATCATTTAAATAAGAAAAGAGTATGTGCACATGGGCTCAAAGTTTAATTGATGAAGATTTTCATAATATCGAGGACTCGAGGACTAAATTCTAATAATTTTAAAATTGATAAAATCCCTCATTGAATTATCTATTAGACCGGGTATGTATTTAAAATTTATCATTGGAAAAAGGGAAAAATATCCATCAAAAGGGAAAAAATAAAGAAAATATTTTTAAAAATATTATATTTAAAAAAAAAGCATACTTGGTAAGAACAAGTGATTAAATCAATGAAGCCATCAATAAATGGGATATCCCACACCCCCTAACTTAAACCTTGCATTGTCCCTGATGTAAAATAAGAACCAAGTTAAAGAGAGGAAGATAATGATATTATCCAAAATGGAGAAATCTACGAATAACACAAGTCGAAAGATGTTACAAAACATGTTAGCAGTAAGCATAAAAAAAAAGAATAATGGAAATTTTAACTAATTACACTAGATATTAAGTAAAAACAAAAATCAACCTAATATGTATAACCTAAAATTTTAGCTTTTAATTAACTATACGCTAGAAGTTGATATTTTTTAAGGTTCATCCAAAATACAATTTGACTTTGAAGGATAATTGGTGGGCTCTCAATTGAGGGCATGCCTCCTGAAAAAATGGGCTCCATTTATGAAATGGGGGACATGTATAAGGCAAAAGAAAGGAACCATCACCCAATTCTTTAATTTTCAAGAATATGTAAGCATTCATGCATAGTCTTGGGAGTATAACTTTAAAAAATGTTATCATAAAAATTATCAGTATCTAAGGAGTTAGAATAAGACAGTTTAAAGTGATAAATTCAAATGCGTAATGATTACCCAAATTTCAAATTTCTTGAAATACTTTAGCACAAGTCACAAGGAAAGTTAAAAGTATATACAATATATACACAAAGTGCAAAATCACTAAAATCCTAGAATGAACCATTCCTAGGCAACGATGCCATTTTTATAGGGCATAAACTTCGTTTGCAAAATATGTTGTCAAGTGTTTATGCACTATACAAAAAAAATACCACACCTTGGCATGCTATATATGAAAGTGTAGAGGCAAGTAGGGATCAAATCCATTGGGAACATTATTAGGATTAAATTGATTTAATACTTAGAAAATGGAGAAAAGAAAATATGATTGTAGGAGAATAGAATCAACACTGGGTAATAATTAAACTAAATTAAATGGCGAAAAAACGAGATTGGGATCATTTTCCCACCATGGGATAATAACACGTATGGATCGAAACATACTTAACCAAACATATTTAATGGGTTATAAAAATCAAACATGAAGAAATTTAATTCAACAATGAAAGATTAAAGTTTCACTCAAATATGGTCACAATTGGATTATATGCTCAATATCCTTATATATACTACTCTTGCACGACAAAGAAAGTTAAACGCCTAATATTCACACCTATAATACACACAGTTTCAATTAAAATTGTTTCAAGTAAAAACCTAGATTTTAAAGCTCAATGCCCATCAATGATGGAAATATCATTCCAACCTTTAAACTACTTACCACATATGATTAAAACTATAAATAAAAGTATTTAACAAATGAAAACAACAAATAAACCAACAAAAACTAATTACATTAGAAAAAAAATAAGTTGCAAAGCAATAAACTAAGATAGAAAGAAAATAATGAAGAAGATGATGAATAATACAATACATACGTAACCCTAGGAGAGACAGAAGGCTAGATCCCAAACACCAATTAAAACTAACCAAAAATGAAGATATATCAAACAAATGAGGGGAAAAACTATTTATACAAAACCCTAATAACAAACTTGTAAAATAAATAAGCCAAATCTATAAGGGCCGAATCAATTCGAGCCAAATCTAAATCGTTTCAAAATAGAGGAATATCGATACTTCCAAGGGTCTAATCGATTCAGGATAGATCCAAATCGATTCAGAACCTTCAGATCCTAATCCTTGTTAGACTGCATCTTTCTCTATTTGATCATCCCATGGAAAATGCCATATCTTCTTCTTTATGGATCATAATGTTGCGTGCGATCAGAGGCTACGTGAAGCTTACTTAGAGGGCTTCACTTCTGTAAGGATTTGGGCAAGAAACCCAAATGAATAAATAACTAAAATTCACCTAAAGAAATGCTTAAAGATGAAACTTCCCCTGAATGCGACCAAACTACACACTTAGCACCTTAATACGGTAATACCTACAAAAGCTCAATTATACCCCGCAAAGCACATAAACATACATAAACGAGGTTTTCTGGTTAATGAGCATACATATAGGAATTAACGCATGCGAAAGGGATAAAAGTAATACGAATAATGGGTAAATAAATACAATATTCTAGACGAATCAGACGACTAGGTGCAAGTATAGTGTTGATGTATAAAAATGGACTTAACCCCGATTTATAAGCACAGATAAAAGTATAGTATGTTAATCAAATCACACACATACAAGAGAAGAGAATTTTAGAGTGGTTCAGTTGTAAAATAGCCTACATCCACTATTGGTATTATTTCATAGGGTTTACAATAGCTCAGTATGGTGTGCATATGAGTGATTCGAGTTATCCCTTCAACTGAGGGAGTATTTTGTATTTATAATGGTGTAAAACCCTAGATATGGAACGCATTTATGTTGCAAAGCATTTACATTTGTTTATAAAAATGAAACTCTAGGAATTCAGTGTTGGTTGGCATCCGATCTGAGTAACTTTTGATCTTCCTGGTGGTTGGCATTCTCGAGTTGGTCGGTCTTAGATTCAATTAAGTATCTATGACGCCGATCATGATGGCTGGTCGGCCACGTCGGAGGACAAGTGTAAATTTATCATTGGTCCATGTAGGATAGTTATTTTTACATAAAACAAAATCCACAGTACTCCATACTTGATGATTGATCGTATGTATGGAGTATTTGGCACAGGAAATTACTCGACATACTATTTTGAGTGTTTGGTCGGCAGCCGACCTCCCATACTTGTAAAAAATTTCACTGGTACTGTTTAATAATGGCATTTTCGTAAATAATTAAAAAAAAATTCAACAGCCAAAGGGCACGATGGTGTTTTGAAGCTTTCGAAAGTGTGCAATCGATGATAATTCAACCGTTTATTCAGTTAATCATTTTATTCCCATGTATCGAGGCAACCTATATATGTAGCAAATTTCCCTCCTTTCTTTTCACCTCAAACTTTCTGCACTTAAGAGTTTTCCTTCATCTTCAAGCTTTCTTTGTACGATCATTCGATGCCATTATTTTTTCTTCTGTTATTGCAGTCGCCTTAGATCCCCTGTGAGCCTTCTTTCCCTTTTTCTCTGTTTTATTATATTTTTCTCTATATCCACCATGGTTCACATTGTAGACGAGGGTTCATTATATGAGTTTAGACAAAAAAGCAAAAAATTCAGCTTGGGTAGATTTAGAGATAGCCCAGGATCCCATAGATGTGTATTCTCTTCCTAGGGTCACTGGATATCTACCTTATTCATAGCTAAGCATGGCATCACTTTTCCACCAAAACCTCCTTTTCTTTAATTTTGTCAATACTTTAACGTGGTTCCTGCTAAGGTGGCACCAAACACTTGGAGGGTTATAAATAGTGTCAATAGATTGAATGAGATTTATGGGACCCGTATTAGAGTCCACGAGTTGATGTTTCGCTATAATTTGGGTATTGTTGGAGAAAGTACATATCATCTGAAGACTAGGTAAGCAAATAGGACTTTAGTAATGAATTTACTGAATTCCAATAAGGATTATTGGGATTATGGTGTAGTTGTTAAGAACTGGCAACATGATCCTCTTTCCGAGTAAGTATCTTACACTGGTCCCAGCTGTCCTCAAACAGGTTGTGGCATAGGTCGCAATTCTGTTATTTAATTTCCTCGTTTGTTATGTATTGTTGAATTTCGCTGACTAACTTTGATATTCATTTTTTATGAAGAGGAAATTAAGAAGAGGTGTCCAAAAGAAGGGGAAATTAATATTGAAGAGCTCAAATTTTTGTGGGGACTTAACTAGAGGTTTGAAGAGGAACATCCTCGAGATGCTTCTTTATTATTGGAATATAAAAATTCTATCACCTCTTTTGTTGCCCGGCCAACACTTGTGCTTCCCCAAGTTTCTATCAACTTAGAAGAGGATCATGTACCAACTTCTTTAGCTATAGAATCTGCTGGTGGTGAGTTCACTCAGGTAGGAACTTCTTCCTCATTTGAATCCTCTGATATTTCTGAGATCCTGCTTTTTCCTCCAGTCGACATGACTAAAAGGAAGATGCCAAATTTGATGAGTGGGCCATTGTCTCCTCCCCCAAGAAGAATTTTGACACTGGTAATAATCCAATTGAGAAAAAATCTCAGGCCAGTGATAAGAGGGCTCAAGTCCATGGTACTGATGAGACTTAAACTACTGAGTCTCAATTTAACATATTGAAGAAAGGTACACCTGAACTTTAGAAATAGGCCTAGAAAACTCAAATTGACCAACAAAAGTTGACTACAAAGAAGACTATGGACGACCAACAAGAGTTGGTGAGAAAAATCCAAGCTGACCTTGACATTGGGTCAGCTTCTGTTGCTATTAACCCTAGATTGGCTAGGGATTTAATCAAGTCTAGAAATCTTCCTCCTGATAAAGTTTCATCAGCCCCATGCTTGGATCCAAGTTGACTAAGAGGGCTTGCCATAATTTGGCACTGGTAATTATCTTATCTTTTACTTTTTCTTCATGTTTTTTTTTAGTTCTGGTGTTTACTCTTTTTTTGCAATTTTTGTTTGACTTTAACCAAATAATGGAGAAGGACAACCAACTGAGGTCCTCTTCTGGTGAAGTTGAAGAGGACTTTGAGGGCCTAAAATAATCTTTAACTGCTTCTCGAGAGGCTTTGGAATCAAAGCAAAAGTTCAAGGAGGAAGAGCTAAGAAAATCTAAGGATAGGGAAACTACAGCAGAAGATAAAATAAAGTCTGCTGAGGAAAAAGCCCACACTGCCGAAAAGAAATTGGATGATGCAGAAAGTAGATCCAAGGATGTCGAAGACAAACTTACAGGAGTCACATCTCGGGCCCAAACTTCTGAAGATAGAGTGGGTTGCTTGACTTCTGAAGTTACTTCCTTGAAGGCTAAGGGCAAAGATGTCTTTGACAAGGGTTGGGAGAAGGCCCTTTTTCCTATCTCTGCTAGGGGTGTTCGTGGTCCGGTCTGGTTCGGGTTTGGGGTATTTTTAGGACCGAACTGCATCAATCATTCTTGAAAAATTATGGACCAAGATTGGACTGAAATAATCGGTCTCGATCCTATTCGGTTTTCAAGCGGTCTGTGTTCGGTCTCGGTCAGTGTTCGGTCCATGCCCAAATAAAACAATAATTTTTTTATTTAAAAATAGAACACTAAACCAGTAGTTCCTAACTCATTATATATCACACAAGTTAAATACAAAGTTGAGATGGTGTTCAAAAAAGAATAACCAGTTCAAGGTAGTAACTTATTTTACCAATAACTCACAGACAAAGTAACTGTAAGGATACAAGTCTCCAATTGAGTCTTATGTAGTGTTGGATCAATTCCGAACAAAAACGTTTGAGTCCTAGGATAGTGGTATTATGTATCCTTCAAGTCTATGACATGTTGAAGTTGAAGATGTTGCGGCCAACTTATCAATAGAACATCATTGTCGGTTTACATGTGCCTCATTTCACGTCATCAACTTAGTTCCAATCTCTCCTAAGCTATGAATGCATTACATATATATATATATATATATAGGAGCTTGGAACAATTTTTAAATGGGTGTAATTTTATTTAAATAAATTTTATTTTTAGAATGTTATGTTCGAACTTTTAAATAAAAAGTTTTGTGCTTAAAATTGAAAAAATGAACTTCTGGAACTTCGTTCGAAATTATCGTTCGAACGAGTTTGTCGTTCGAACGAGAATGTCGTTCGAAAGAGTTTGCCAATGGCTTTTACCAATTGTCCTCTGGAACATCGTTAGAAGAGTTTTTCGAACGAGACTTCGTTCGAACGAGATTTTCGTTCGAACGAGATTTCTGACGAGAATTTTTTTTGGCAGTTTTCTCCATGTTCCCACCTCTTTTGTCCCACTAACTTTTGCCTGTGTGGGAACCAATTTTGAAAAACCAACTTTTTCATCTACTACAATTTCTAAAGAGAGTTTTGAGAGTTTAATTCCTCAATGAAAAATTTTATGTTTGGAGTGTTTGTTTTTCAACAAAATCATTCTTAAACACTTTTGTTTACACCCATATTTTGTTTATTCCAAGTTTCTTCATATATATCTTTGCTTGGAGTGTTTGGCACCGAGTTTGTCTCTACATCGTAAAGAACAGAAGTTTGGGTTTACTTCTACATCCCATAAAGAAGAAGTTTGTTATTTTTTTGTGTCATTCTCACATGGTGAAGGCACCATGTATGGTTGATGATTACTTGGTCTCGATTGGTGGACTCCAAGGTTTTGGTGGACTCTGAGATTATTCTCTAGGTGGAGGTTTAAGTTTGAAGGAGTGTGTCAAGGCTTGAAGGGAGTCGAGTCAATTAAGTAAGTCCTCTTGTCGAGTCTTTGTAAAATTCATACCATACTTAGTGAATTTGTTAGGCCAGGGCCGTCCGAGGTTTTTTTTCCCGTTGTGGGTTTTTTCTCGTACATCGCGGCGTAGTGGTTGTGAATTTATTTTATCTTGCAAATCCCCTAGAACGCATGCTTAGGATTAAAATATAAAATATGGTTTAATTCACTTCTCTAGTTTAATTTGGTGCTATAATTTAATTTCGGTAAAATTCAAGTTAATTCAATTTAAGTCAGTAATTTAATTTGTTAAATTTTTTTTGGCCTAATTTGGTAATATTGAAAATATTGTGTAGTCAAATTTTAGGACTAGTGTTAAATTAATTTTAGGCTAAAAGTAAATTTCTCATAGTTAACTTCATGTGTTATTTTTGTTTGTGAGAAAATCCAAATATTGGCTTGTGTGAATTTTGTGTGTGCGTGTTCACCACAATTCACTTACTTAGGTTTAATTTTAATTTTGTTTTTAGAAATTAAAATTTGTGTTTAATTTTATTTTTCATATTTTTAAGAAAAGAAATCAAATAAGATTTGGAAAATTAAATTTTTGTGTAGAACCATCTTTATTCTGCATTTAAAAGAAAATTGATATTTAAAGTAAAAGATTTTAAAATTGGGGTCCTATCGTTTTCAATAACCAAACCAAAAATTCATAGAATTTATACATCTAGTTATTATGAAATTATATAATACTTCAACTCATCTCGTAGAGAGCAAACGACAAGAACCTCTTAAAAAATACTTTGCTTTGCCCCATAACTAACAAGAATCTGATTAGGCATGTAAGTGATCCCATTCTCCGCTGTATCAGTAAATAAGTTCAAGAATCATAAAAACAAACTATTAAATATCAGTTTGTCTCAGTTACCATAGAAATTAATAGTTTTTGTAGTTAATAAGTGTTATATATATGAAATATACAAGACTATCACAAACAATAACTAGTAAAAAATGTTGATTTTCAAAATATATATCGGCTAAATTTCGAACCTCGGCAATTACAGAAAGGGTATCAAAACAGATTGTACTTATCAAACTAACAAAAAATTTCATCTTTAAACTTGGGTATGTAAAAAAAATCTATCAAACTAAAAAAAAATCAAGTTTGGATATGGGTCTGTAATTTTTTTTTTATCAAACTAACAAAAAATTTCAACTTTGGACATGGATGGTCACCTTGAGTTACATCATCAACTTTTGATAGCTCAACGGCCCATACGCTGAACTCATTTGACTTTTTATTGTAAACAGCAAGTCTATCTTGCTTGGGAGGAAGCTTAGTTGGGATAATGGGTCCACCTTTTATTCGTGGTAGCAACGATTATTGGAAAGGAGGGAAAAAATATGCATTTGCATTTACACAGGTCGTCGGGTTGGGGGTTTTAGGCAGTCGGGTTGGAGGTTTTAAACAATAATTGGGGTTTAGATCGTGAATCATGGCAGAGTAGAGGAGATGTCCACCGGTGAGAGAGAGAGAGGAGAGGGGAAAAGAAGGGGTTTTAGGGTTGTTAGTGATGAAAGAGAGGAGAGGAGATGTTGACTGTATAGAGAGAGAAAAAATATGTTATGTTTTATATTAGGGTTGGGTGTAAAGAGAGCTGAGTGAGTGTGCATGTGTTTATGTGGATATATTCAAAATATATATAAAAAATAAATAAATATTTAATAAAAGCGATTCGGTCCGGTCTAAACCCGCATTTTTAGATCCAAGAATAAGACTGAGCCGATTTATTCGGTCCTTTGTAATTTTCGACCCATTGAAATATTATTTATAAAAACTCGCAAATGTAGGTTCTATTCGGTTCGGTTATTTTGGTCCATTCAGGTTTATGCACACCCATAGTCTCTTCTTAGATTAAGTATGCCGAGAAACTTTCCTTCAAGGAAGGTTGGTCGGAGGCTCTGAAGGTGGTCGGCACAGAGGCAAACTCTGAGCTGTTCCAAAGGCATGACCCAGTAAATCCTCCTAACTTGGATGAGGATTTTGACGATGAAGAAGGGTCAAAAGAGTCTTAAATGATTCCTATTGAGTCTTCAATGGTTCCAGAAGCAAGTACTGACCTACTTATTGCCAGCCAAGACCAGGCCAAGGATAAAAAGAAGGTTTACCTCCTTCTTAGCTATTTTCTTTTTTTGTCTTTTCTCAATTGTATTTTCTATTTCTTCTCTTTTCTTTCTTATTGATGTATCCACCTATGTACTTCGAGATTAATTAATAAAAGAACACATTTTTCTCAATTATTGCTTGCTGGTTAGTTCTTTTATGTATTTTTTATTTCTCTTGATTTTCCCCATAAACTCATACTTGTAACTTTCTAATTTGATGTTAGGATGAAGGCCATAGTCTCTGCTGAATCCGACATACTCAGGCAGAGTAAAAATCTTCTGAACGTTGGTCATGTTCCCATGTCTGAGGAAGACTTAGCAGAATTGCTCGGCTTATATGTCTCCGACCAAGTTAAGGAGTCATATATCCATCTTCATTGCCTTTTGGATAAGGCTGTAGCTAATAGTGTTGCTTATTACGAGATGATTGAAAAACTACGGGGCAATTATAAACTGTCGTTAGCTTTACTTTATTCTGATTATAAGGCTAAGACCAAGGCTTTGAGTGAAGCATATGGTTTTGACAAAAAACTATAAGTCATCACTTCTGCTATGAATAAGAAAGAATTTTCTCTAAAACAAGATCTAGAGAGTGGTCGATCAATCGTTGCTATATTGGAGAGAGAAAATAATGCTCTGAGGAATGAACTTGATAGTTTGAATAGATCAACCACTTCTGGTCCAAATGAGGTTGTTTCAATTTTAGAGACTAAAAATTACAAGTTGTTAGAGGAGCTAAAGGCTTTGTAGAAAAAGAAAACTAAATCTGTCTCTAGCCAATAATCAAGGCAAAATATAGTTGTTTGGCCTACTGTTAATTAGGAAAGAACTAAGAGAACCTTGGTCGAGCAAGCTTCTCAATTTAAAGAGAAAGATAAAGCCATCAAAAAGATTTGGATAATGTGGACTGACTTACTTTCCATTTCCACAAGAAACCCAAAGTTATTTAGATGTATGGGTATGATGAAGCTCTGACTTATCTAAATGTGCATATGGAGCAGGCCATAAATGAATGTTATAAATGGGGTTGATTGAACCTGCTCACCTTGTTAAAGGTACCCAAAAATGATGAACTGTGGCACCGGCGTACTCCATGGATAATGGACTTCCCTGATCCTCTTTTCTCAATTGGCTTCAGTTGGATTCCTCTAGATGCTATTCCTTAGAGTTTGATTAGAAAATATGCTGGAGAATTTGGCCTTGAAGGAGAAGTGAAGTAAGTTAGTCCTAAGCATCTTCTTGATCGGCCAAGTGGAAGTATGCGTTCTAGGAGGAAGCCTTTTGATTCTATCAATCATCCAAGAACCCATGATGATCCTCCTCTTCAGATGAGCAAGGCTGATGGAAAGCGCCCAATAGAATAGTTTTATACTTATATTATAATGTACTTTGTTCAATGAAATGAAGTTATTTTTTATTGAGTTCCCTTTATTTAAGCTTGTGGTTGATATTAATCTATTTACTGACTAGGTAACCTATACACTGATTAGTTAATCAGCTTATAAACTAAATAACTTACTCAAATATTTAATATTTGATTCGTGTTTGAATCATTTGTATGGCCATAAATTCGACTAATTCACCTAGATAAAACTATAAATATCTTTATTGTACTAAGTTGTAGCACTAGTTATCAGTGGCGACCATGTGTACTAGGGATGTATAACTATTTCTCACTTATTGCTCTTGACTTGCCGAGGACAAATCATACATGAAGTTTAACTTTTCTGAAGTTAGAAAAGTTTGAACCATGTACTTTTCTGAAGTTGGAAAAGTTTGGAAAAGTTTGAACTATGGTCGTTTGGATCAAAATTAACTTTTCTAAAGTTAGAAAAGTTTGGAAAAGTTTGAACCGTGCTCTTTTTTGAAGTTGGAAACGTTTGAATTAAAATGTCTCATTAATTTAATTTATGGTTAATATGTAATGCACCATAATCCAAAAAACAAAACACAAAAAGGAAGTATAATGGAGGAAAACATGCAATTTCATTAACTTGAATAACTGATTACATTAAAAACTAAATTACTGATAATACTTGTGCAGATAGTCTGCGTTCTAAGGATTCTTGAATTCCTTTCCTTCCAAAGTTTCTAAGCGATAAGTTCTTGGTCGGATAACCGCCAATATATGATATGGACCATGACAATTAGGTTCCGGCTTGTTTCTTTTTTGGATTACTTTCTTGAGCACCAGATCTCCTTACTTCAGGTTAGTCGTCTTGACCCTTCGATTATAAAACCTTACAGTTCTTTATTAATAAGCAGCCATCCGAATAGTGGCATCTTCTCAAACTTCTTCTATCATGTCCAGATTTATTCGTCTCATAAGGTCATTCTTGGGTGAATCAAAGTTTAACACCTATGAGTTGACAAAACTATTTTAATTGGTACCACTGCCTCAGTGCCAAAAGCTAGCATATTTGCTATTCTAGGAGTGGTCTTATATGCCCAAAGGACACCGCGGACTTCATTAATCCAGTTTCCTTTAGCTTTATTTAAACTTTTCTTCAGCACATCTTGTAAAGTCTTATTGGTGATTTCATTATGGCCATTGCACTATGGGTGCCCAGGTGCTGAATGAAGTTTCTGGATGCCAAAACTGATGTAGTACTCTTAAAATTCCTTATTATCAAATTGAGTTCCATAGTTAGTGATAAAGGAATAAGGCATGCCATACCTGTGAAATGATCTTCTTACATATGAATTGGAAAACCCTCTGATAGGGCATATCAATCAAAGACTCAACCTCCACCCATTTGGTGAAGCTTTCAACTGCTACAGCCAAATATTTGAACCTTCCATTGGTGGTCAGTAGTGGTCTGACCAAGATAATTCCTTATATAGAAAAATTCCATGGATAAATAATAGGGGTTATACTTTCTCCTAGTCTTCTGTGGATGGTAGCAAACTTCTGGAATTTATCTCACTTCTTGGTGAAAGCAACACGGTTTGCTTTCATTGTCATTAAGTAGTAACCTTGCATAGTTATCCGTTATCTTAGGTACCTCTCAGCAGTATGATCACCACATGAGCCTTTGATGCACCTCTTTGATCAAATTATTTACTTCGTTTAGATGAACACGACGAAGTAAAAAAATAGTGTATCCTCATCTGTACAGGACACCTTTTTCTAACACATAACCGACTACTTTATACCTCATCTTTCGGGTTTTCATCTGGTCGAATGGAAGTATTCTTATCTCAATGTATTCACTGATCGGATCCATCCATGAGGGACCTAACTCCGCAAAGATGACCCTGATTTATACCCCCATCAATACTTCTATGGGTAAGGATCTCCACTGGGATTATTTGCTTGAGTTCTATCTGAGTTACTGAAGTAAGCCGAGCAAGAGCGTCTGCTCAGGCATTTTCTAATCTGGGAATCCTCACCATCTTGACTGAAGTGAACAAAGAAACATTGTCCATTACTTTTTATAATATCTCGTCATAATTTCCCCTTCGACACCAGAAATTTTCTACTTCTGATTGACAATTAGCTGAGCTACCAACACCTGTTCAACGCCCAGTGATGAAGCTAACACCAATCCTGTGATCAATGCTTCATATTCCACCTCATTGTTGGAAGCCTTGAATTGGAATATCAAAGCATATTCCACATCTAAGTTATTTGGAGCATTAATGATGAGTCCTGCTCCACTTCTAGTAACACAAGAGGATCCATTTACAAATAACCTCCAGATCAGAATGTCATCGGATAACTCTTCTTTCGTCAGTGCTCCATGTTTGAACATTTTCTTACTTTGTTGAATTATTTCTTAAACAGTCGACGATGCTGGTTTATCGATCATAATCTCTGTTTATTTTTTAGCTAAGCTCTCTTTCGAAGAAGTCTACTTGGCAGGAAAACTTGGATTATGTTGCACCTCTACATATGTGAATTCGTCTATGAAGTCTGCCACTACTTGGCCTTTTATTGTAACTCTGGATTCATAAACAATTTCATACTCTCCTAATTCGACTTCCCAAGACATTAACCTTCCATACTTCTCAGGTTTATGTAATACTTGTCACAGAGGCAAATTTATGTAGACAATAATGGTGTGAGCTTGAAAATATGGCCACATTCTCCTGAAAGCTTCAATAAGAGATAATGTTAACTTTTCCACGGATGGATATCTAATTTTTTATCCTCGAAATACATTGCCAGTGTAATATATTGGCCTTTGGACTCCTCCATCTAGTTGGACCAAAGCTTAGCTGATAGTTGACTCTGAAAGATCTAAGTATAGATATAGGTTTTCTCCCAAAATGGGTCGGAATAGGAGTAGGGGAGAACCCAAGTACTTCTTTAAATCTAGGAAGGCTTTCTCGCATTCATCATACCACTCAAAGGTCTTTTTAAGCACCTTAAAGAATGGAATATAGTTATCAATTGCTTGGAAGACAAAAGGATTCAATGCAACTACTCTTCTTGTCAGCTTTTGAACATCTTTCTTATTGGTCGAGGACTGTATTTTCAGCAAGGCTTTAATTTCCACAGGGTTTGCTTTTATTCCCCTTTGATTGACGATGTACCCTAAGAACATTCCTTGATGTACTCCGAAGATACATGTGGTTGGGTTGAGCTTAATCTGATGTTTTTCCAGTTGATAAAAGGTTTGAGCCAAGTCCACAATGTGGTCGACAATAAATTTTCTCTTGGTTAGCATATCATCTATGCACACTTCCATATTCTTGCCAACCTGGTCTTCAAAAAATTTGTTCACTAGCCTCTAATAGGTTGCTCCAGTGTTATTCAACCCAAAGGTTATGAAATTGTAATAATAAGTTCCTCATTTGGTAATAAAGGAAGTGTTCTCTTTGTCTTTAGGTTTCATCTTAATCTAATTATAACCAGAATAAGCATCCATGAAACTGAGCAATTCATGACCTCCTATTGCATCGACTAGTTGATCAATCCTTGGTAAAGGATAGTGATCTTTTGGTCATGCCTTATTGAGGTATGTGAAGTCTACACACATGTTATATTTATCATTCTTCTTCTTTACCATTACCACATTAGCCAACCAGTTAGGATACTTGACATATTCAATGAACCGTGCTCTCTGTAATTTCTCCACTTCCTCCTGGATTGCCATATTCTTCTCAGGGCTAAAACCATTTTGATTTTTCTTAATCGATTTAGAATTTGGGTAGATATTAAGCTCGTGGCAAATGAAATCTGGATCAATACCTAATATATCTTCATGGCTCCAAGATAACATATTTTTCCTTTCTCTAAGGAATTTAATTGATTCATGTTTGAGAGAGGGAGACAATCTTGAACCAATCTAGGTAGTTCTTTCTAGCTTCTTATCATCCAGCACAATAGCTAATGTTTCTTCCATAACTTTCCCCTTTACCAGCTCCTCTTCTTCCTGAGAATCCAAAGTTTCAATATGGAAAGTGGTTGTGCCCTTCATTTGTATTTCCTATTGGTCGGCTGAAGTATAATATCATTCCCTGGCTTCTTTCTGATTCCCATTTACTATGTCGACTCCATAATTTGTTGGAAATTTCGTGCATTGATGCACTTTAGGTGGCACAACTTCTAAAATATTTATTACCACTATTCCTAGAAAGATATTGTAGGTTGATGGGATATTTTTATCTAACACAAATAAACGAATTCTTTCTCTCCTGCCTGTCGGCTAGGTGCTGACTAAAACTTCCATCTTGATTATCCCTAAGGGGCATACTTTATCACTTGTAAATCCTATGAGAGGTCTATAGTGTGGCTCCAGTTTACTATTACGTAGCCCTAGGTTACTGAAACATTCATAGAACATTACATCCACAGAACTCCCATTATCAACTAATATCCTTGCAACTCAACCTAATGAACTCGGCATGTGATAACTAACGGATCATTGTGACGATAAAGTACTCCACTCGGATCATTTTTGGAGAATCAGATCACTAGCCTGTCTTTGTTGACTTTCCTTGGTCGATTATTACTGGATTCGGTTATATCAATCTATCTGACAGTTGGGCAAGCCTTGGCCTCATTTAAGGAAGCTTTCCTTTATACAATCGCATCTCCTCCTCTAGTATCTCCTCCTGCGATGAAGTGGCATCCAAAGGATATCATGCCTACCTCTACCTCTGGTTCATCAGGCTTCTTTGACAAGTTTGGATCTCCTTTAAAACCATGGTTTCTTGCTCTTTTATTTTCTTCCTTTGCTCGAGTAGGAGATTCAGAAATTTTTTGATTATCTCGATTGCCATTTCGATTAATAAACTTTCTCAATTTTTTCCGTCGAATAAGATTTTTTAATCTCATTCTTCAGTGCAATGTATCTTTCAGTGTTGTGCCCATGGTCCCTGTGATATTCACAGTATTTGGACTTATCCCTCTTGTTGGGGGTGTCTTCAACTTTCCAGGCCAATTCAATTCTCGATTCCCCTTGATTTCCTCCAGGATAAGGTGAACACCTTTGTCGAGGTGTGTATATTCATCATACTTCTTGATCTAATCAATTTTTTTATCTTTCTGATCCTTCTTGAACGAATTAAAATTATTATTTTTACTTTCACCCTTGGTCTCAAGAGCTTCCTTAGCTGTTATGGCCTCCTCGGCATTCATTATCTTTCCAGCCTTAGCCATTAATTATGTCATGGTTTTGTATGGATTCTTCGCCAAAGCATAGTAGAGATATTTAGCGAGCAACTCACTCATAAGTGATGCAATGGTTATCTTCTCCTCATAGTCCACCACCTCTAGTTTTTCATTATTAAAATGCATAATATATTCTCTAGTACTTTCTCCCAGCTTTTATCGTACGATCAAGAGATGAGTGACACTCTTGATAAGCTTAGCCCCAAAGCAAAAGTTATCATTGAATAATTCATTTAATTGATTAAAACTAGAGATTTGACCTCTTGGGAGATTATTATACCAGATTTTGGTTGGTCCTGTGATAGAAATGGAGAAATCTCTACACCTCATCTCACAAAGCACTGAGTAAATGTCGGCAGCAGCTTGATATTGCTATATGTGCATGACTGGAGCAGTCTTCCCATCATACTTGGAAGTGACCACTGGTGACTTGAACTTGGAAGTTATGGGATATTCCACAATATCCTGGATGAAAGGAGAGCATTTAACAAAACTCCTTTGCAATGGATTATTGGTTTTGGCCATTTCACCTAGTCGATCTTCCAATTGTTGCATGGTTCCCTTCCAGGATAGTTCTTCCGGCTTAGATTTGGCCGAGGTAGCTTTTGTGGCTTTGTTGTGCATATGTGTTGAACTCTCCTCCTGAGAAGTCTTCTCGACACGCACAGAGCCCCTCATACTGGACCTAGATCTTGTGGACCCTTCTCTGTGTTCACGATGATGCTCTTGCTCCCTGTGATGACCTCTAGTTACTGGGGGACCTAGACAATCAAAAGCAAACTCCCTGCTTAGCCTCTTCAATACACTTGGCCTTTATTTGGAAAAAGATCTGCCATCATAGTAATCTGTTGATCGAAATGAATAAGTTACGCCTGGACGATATGGTCGATCATGAGAAGAACGAGAATGATATCTCTTTTCATTTCTGGCCGGTGGAGGTGGCATATCTCTTCTGGAATTTGAGGACTTGTCTTGGATTGTGTGAGCCAACTATCTGACTAATTCTTGCATTGCCTCCTATCCTTTAGCCAAATTGAACAGGATCCTTTGGAGGTCTGTCTCACCAAGGGGAGCGAATATTTCTTGATTATTTCATGCAGTCACCAGGCTACTTTCAGGGGTGGTAGTCATTCTTTAAACCAAAGAGTGAAATATATGAAATAGAGAACGATGACTAGCAGTCGTTCCCACAGACGGTGTCAATCTGTTGATGTTGAAAAAGGCAATTAATCCAGATTTATAATCACAGATAAAAATATAGTATGTCAATCAAATCACACACACACAAGAGAAGATATTTTTAGGGTGGTTTAGCTGTAAAATAGCCTATATCCATTGTTGGTATTATTTCGTAGGGTTTACAATAGCTCAGTATGGTGTGTATATAAGTGATTCAAGTTATCCCTTCAGTTGGGGGAGTATTTTGTATTTATAATGGGGTATAACACTAGAGATGGAACGCCTTTATATTTTTAGGCATTTACATCTGTGTACAATAAATGAAACTCTTGGAATTTAGTGCTAGTTGGCATCCCATCCGAATAACTTTTGGTCAACCTGGTGGTTCGCGTTCTGGAGTTGGTCGGCCTTCCAGCCGATTAAGTATCCATGAGCCGATCATGGTGGCTGGTCAGACACATAGGAGGATAAATGCACATTTATTATTGGTCTATGTAGGAGAGTGATTTTTACATACAACGTATAGCCTCCTTGTGAATGGGCCGAGACGAAAGCATTAGTGAGCCCAAGTAGACTTCCAATTATTTGAACGATCTTTAACATTCTACATCCCACACAAAGGCTTTTCGTAGAATTTTGAATAAAGCCATACATGTATCGATTACTAAGAAAATAGGGGCTTATATGGATTATTCGTATCTTAAACCAAACACCAAAATTCATTTTTTATGTAAATTTTATCTAGATTTAATTTTCTATGCATGCAAAGTTGAGTTCAAATTAAATATTCCAAATCACATATAAAAACTGACCCAAACAGAAGAATATTAAGGAAAATCCATTTCAGGAAAAACCTATATTTCAACATTGTAAAGAATTAGACATGCTTGATTACTTACAAACTACTTAGAACTCCACTAAGTATAATGCATTAGTATTTAATTCTTCTACAGATACGGCATAGTCCATCACCGTCTATAGGAAGAAGCTCTTCCCTCGGTATCCACCGATCAGCCTTAGGAATCACACTTCTTTTCTTTTTCCATAGTAGAGCCTCGACTCCACAATTCAGCAGTATAAAAATATCTACATGGGTTCTTGAACTTGAAATTTATTCTTCTTGATTTGAAAAAGTGATCTTTAAAAATCCAAGGGGTTTGGATTGAAAACGTATAAAGTTTGATCACAAAAAGAATTCTAAAATGGCTTTTTGAAAGTCTAAAATGAGTTGTTTCAAACTCTAATCTTGCATATCTATTTATAGTAAAATTTGTTACAAAGAGATAGCCATTAGAGATTTGCAAATATATGTTTTAAAAAATAAAAGGCGATCTTCATATTAAGTCCTATTTACATGGGACATTTCCTAATAAGTCCAATCGCAACATTTTTTCCTTAATAGGTCCTATTTGTACATATAGTGAATATTCAGTGTATGTTTACAAATAGAACCTATTGGAACAAAAATCTTTTTTCATGGGACTTGATGGAGCAAAAAAAATGTTAGGACCTCTTGGACTACATAGCCAACTCATTTGAGCGACCTTATACCTCGTTCGAACGCGGTACTTCATCTCGTTCAAACACCTTCTAATGAAACTTTGAACGACATGCCAGAGTGTACCCAAAATGTGGCGTTCCAGATCTCGTTCAAACATGGGAACTCATTCTAATAACATGACTAATCTCGTTCGAACAACATAACCATCTCTTTCTAACGAGTTAGTGAAATTTTAAAAAATCTTTTAAAAATCATTTTGAAATATCTTGCAAACCTTTTAAAGAAAACTCTTTCAAAATGTCCCCTGGTATTTTAAAGACTTTAACAAACCACCTCATAACTCTTATGTATGTTGTTGAGAAGAACGATGTTCAATCTTCCAAATGTTATCAACTTTTTATCTTCGAATACGTGAAAGTTGTCACGAAGGTGCAGTGGGATGTAATGAGATAAACCAAAATAAAATAAAAATGAGCAATTATCAAACTTGCTCTTACAAATCTCACCCTTTGTTTATTATGGTACAAAACACAAATTGAAGACAAATTAAACCCTAAGACTAATACAAGTAATGCCCTTCCAAATCAAGAAACAGAAGTTCATAAATGTATAAGTCTTCATCATGTGTGGTTAATTAAAGCATCATCAAGGCGTAATGACCTACACACGTGAGATAAAAGAAATATTATGACGCGTAAGAGTTTACAAAAATAAAAATAAATAAACTCACTCTCAAATTATTCTCCCATTTTTTGTCTGTACTAGACAAAGAGTAAAAAACTAATCATTAAAGCGTTAGTATCCCCAGATAAGCAAAGAAATCATCACAAAAGACAAGCACTAAAGCACGTGCAATGAAATTCCAAATGGCATAACGACTATTTTTGAAAATTTTCAAAAGTTTTCAACTATATAAAAAAAACATAAAAGATATAAATACAACACACCATGGAATAGAACTAAAATATTTGAATCTTGAATGTGGTATGTAATTGTGTGAACATTCTCCATAGGCAAATCAATAAAAGCATTCATAATATAGGTGTACTAAGTTATGAGATACTTATAAAGAAATAACTCAGTTTCAATCTTAGGTGTAAAAGTGTTGAACTAGATGAAATTGACTAGACTTATGAGACATGCCATAAATTTAGATGTTTTTCAAATAAATAATTCCAAATTATTTAATTATTTTCAAGAGATTCCTTTGTGCAAATACATTGATCTTCAACTTTATAGTAGCCTCAAAATCTCACAAATATAAAAATCACTCTCAAATATTTTTGAAGATATTATGATGCTCATAATAACGAAACATCAATGAATTAAAATAAATTGGCCTTGGTACTTCTTTTTTGTCTGTCGTTAATATTTTAGGCTCTTTTTTCAAATGGTGTCTTTTAACGCGAACCGAATTTTTCTCTTTCATATCCCCTTTCCATTTCTTAACATATAATAAATTTTTCGGGAAAATATATCCAGACAATGATTTTTACAAGCATAACTTATCTCTTTTTATATTTGGTTCGTTATTACATACTATTGTGGTGTGAACACCGTATTCGGCGCATGATAAGTAAGCACAATGTTCAAAAAGTCCATGCACATGTGCAATAAAGGTGATAAATAGTATAGCATGAAGAAAGTAATTATCAATGAACAACGAAATGTTATCCACGCATTATTAAGCACACTAAAGAATCGAAGCCGTGTCTCAAAATACCATGAAAAAGTCACATGAATGGATGGAATATAAGGTTGGTTTGAACATCTTTAATGTACATCCATATATGGTGAAAAATAAAATACAAAAATCTTTTTATATTTGTCAAAAATCTTATCAAAATGAAATCTTTTTGGATTTTTTCCAAGTTTTTTCTTAAAAATCAAAAATCTTTTTGGATTTTTCAAAATCTATCAAAAATATATATAACTAATAGAAATACAATCTAGCAATAAGGATAAATGATATGAACATGATAATCGCCCTACGGTAGATAAAAAGTTGTAACCTCAATCATTAGGCCCAGAGGAGTTCTCAAAAGGAGCCGTCATCCTTTGAAATTCTTTGATTAGACTTTAAAAGGTTTTGACAAAATACTTTACTTGCTCTCGAAAACTCTCATAATCTCTATGATGATGTGCGAGAGCATGTGGAGTAATATGTGTAGGAGTGCGTGCAGGAGCATGTGTAACAACTCGTGTGGGAACACATTGGGGAACACGTGGGGTGTGAAACTCTCCCTAACTCAACGAAAAAGTCTCTAAGGTAACCTCTTTATTTGTAATGGGAACACACATAAATCGACTTGGGTCTACCTTGATCAAAATGTATAGAACTAGCTCTCCTTGGTAGGTTAGGTCCCCTTAGTGGGTTAGGTCGAATCCCATAAGGATCCATTAAAAACTCCGGAACCGATTCGGGTGCGCATTGGAAGTGGATGCACCATCATAACTTATTATTTGCCTCTCATTTAAACCTAACGCGGGACTGAGGAACATCTTTCCAACCTTATTATATATATCCTCCAAAGTAACCTTGACCTCCCGTACACGTTCGAGATCAATATCTAGTTGGGATACATAGGCTTTAAGCTTCTCATGAGTCTCTAATGAAGCTTGTAGATCTCTCATAAGACTAGCCATAGACTTGGGCAAATCGGTCTCCTCCTTACTATCAACAACTCCCACAAAGGAACTTTCACCTTCTCGAGTTGACTCATCGACGCCTCACACTCTTCTAAAATATCCACCTCCTTCTCTCAATCGAATACCCTAAGAGACAAATCTTTATTATACGTTTGGTCTTTAAAGTCTCTATGTAAAGTTAGTGACAGGCGCGTTAAAGTCCACCTTCTTGCTCACTTAAATTCTCTTCATCACTCTCACTTTATCCATAATGGTTCGAAACATCATCAAGGCTATCACGTTTAGAAATGTCCTCATCGGCATGGGACAAACTAGAAGTACTAACGTGACTGTCCATGAATACAAGACACGATTCATATGGTGATTCATCCCCGGAATTCACCGACTCCACATCATTATCGCTAAAACTGGCTTTACATGCAGCTTTTTCTTTACCCTGTCTCTTTAGCCTAATGGGACACTCATATGCCTTGTGCCTTTTCCCCTCATATTCAAAATTTCTCACAAACATTCTTGTCCTCGTTGCCATTTTTATTTTTCTCAAAACCCTTTTCTTTGGAATAATTTTCTTTATTGAATTTGCGATTTTTTTGAAATTTTTCACAAACATGGCAAGATCATCAACCTCAAAATCAAATTTAGAGTCAGAGTCAAAAACATTTCCTTTTTCTTTTTGGATTGTACTTTCAAAGCTATACCTATTTCCTTTTTCTTTTTAGGCTTGGGGAACATATCAATTTTATAAGTTAGAAGGTCTCCTATGATTTCTTCTAACCTAAGAGTATTTAAAATTCCCAAATAATTAAGGACCATGACTTTAGGGATAAAACGGGACGGTAGGGATGTTAAAAAAAATTCATGACTCTCGTCTTAGGAATTCTCTAACTGAAATTAAAATTAGAGTTAACGATATCAGAAAATTATGTATAAAATTTATCAAATGAGTCGGACTCTAGCATAGTGATGGTCTTAAGTTGTGTGGTGGGATTTTATAATATATAAGCTTTCACAGCGTTGTTACCCTTGTGATTGAGATGGAGGGTATCCAATTCATCCTTAAACGTGATGCACGTCATGATGCGAAGGAACATGTCAGCGGTGACGGCTCCAGAAATGGAACTTAAATCGTGCGAGTTAAAATGACTCCATTTTAGTTCCTCCTCAGTCAAAGCGGTACGGGTTTAGGACTTATGACATCGCCATTAGTCACAGTGGGTGGTGTCCAACCTCTTTCACAACAAGCCAGACATGCTCATCGTTTGCTTTCAAAGTCGAACTCATTTGAGCTTTCCAATAAGAATAATTAGATCCATAAAAAATAGGTAGCCTATTATACAAATTATCCATAAAAATCCAAATTTAAAAAATCACACAATAAATTAGTGCAGCCAGCTCTGATGTAAAAAAAAATCATAAAATTAGGATCACACGATATTTTAGTGCAATCCGCTCTGATACCAATTTGATAGAATTATCTAAAAAAATGTTGTAAAAAGTATCACACAGTAATTTAGTGTAACCAACTCTCATACCAATTTAAGAAAGTAGGGGCGTATATTAAATATTCATATCTTAGGACAAACACACAAATTCACTTTTTACCACATTTTATCTAGATTTAATTTAGTGTGCATGCAAACTTGTGGCCAAATTAAATATGTCAAATCACATAAAAACCCAACCCATACACTAGAAGATTAAGGAAAAATCCCTTTCGGGCAAAACCTATATTTCAGCAGTGTACAGAATTTGACAGAATCAATGACTTATAGACTACGTAGGGCTCCACTAAGTATAATACAATAGTTACATAGTCCAACACCGTCCACAAGAAGCAGCTCTTCCCTCGTTATCCGCCGATCAGCCTTAGGAATCGTAATTCCTTTCTTCTTCAGCAAAAGAGCCTCGACTCCACAATTCAGTAGTAAAGAAAATCTCTACAATGTTTCTTGAACTTAGAATTTACTATTCTTATTTGGAAAAATGATCTTAAAAAATCCAAGGGGTTTAGATTGAAAAGGTGAAGAGTTTGATCATAAAAAGAACTCTAAAAAGTCTAAAATGAGTTATTTCAAACTCAAATCTAGCAATCTATTTATAGGGGAAGTTGTTGCAAAGAGATAGGCATTAGAGATTTGTAAAGATATGTTTAAAAAAAATAAAAACTCGCATACTCATTAGAATAACCTAGTATCTCATTCGAACGTGGTACCTCATCTTGTTCGAACACCTTCCAACAAAACTTCAAACGACATTCTAGAGCCTACCCCAAAAGGTGACATTCCAGATCTAATTCTAATGTGAGAACTTGTTCTAATGACATGCCTAATATCGTTCGAATGACATATCCATCTCGTTCTAACTAGTTAACGAAATTTCAAAAATTCTTTCAAAAAATATTTTGAAAACCTTTTAAAGCAAACTCTTTTAAAATGTCCCGTGGAAATTTAAAGACTTTACCAAACCACCTCATAACTCTTATTCATGTTGTTGAGATGGACGATGGTCAATCTTCCAAATGTTATGAACTTCTTCTCTTCTAATAGGTGGAAGTATTCATGAAGGTGCAGTGGGGTGTAACAGCATAAGTCAAAATAATATAATAATGAGCAATTTTAAAATTGGCCCTTATAGTTACTCGTGGGACAAACCTGCTAAGCGCAACAACTTTGCCCCCAACCTCTGAATTTCCATTGTATTCTTTGGGGTCATCATACTGATCAATGCCTTTATCTTATATGGGCTACCTTCAATGCCCCTTTAATTCACTATCAACCCCAAGAATTTCCTAGCTCCAACACCAAAGATGCACTTGGTTGGGTTAAGCTTCATCTTGTAGTGGTCGATGGCATTAAAACTTCTTTCCAAATCATTATCATGATTCTCGGCCTTCAGATTTTTTGTCAATGTGTCATCTTCGTAAACCTTTATCGTTGTGACACCCCGCTTATTAAAATAACGGGTGACCAACCCTTCACTAAAATAAAACAGGAATATCACTTGGCTCATTCTTAGTATCACTGTCGAAACTCAGTTAATTACTAATAACCTATTAATCAAGCCCGGTGTTAATTTTTAATCTTTAATTAAATTACTGTAAATAAAGTCGTTCACCAAAAACCATTTCGGATGAATAAGTAAATACACAATCACATAATTAAATTTGAATACTGGAATAAAATAAAATTCAACTAACCGAGTAAACCATCGGTATAAAATCCAATACAATATTCATCATAATTGAAATAAAATCTTACAATGGGCGACATGCCCGGATAACAACTGAAAGAGTCCTATCTTGAGTCTCAAAAATAAAAAATAAAAAAGACTACAACAATACCTGCAACCACCCCACAGCTGTTGGAGCTCCGATGACCTTGAAGGGATATTCATGCCTGGCATCCCTGGGGTTGGACACCTAACATATGCATTTAAACACCCTAATTATGCAACCCTTCCTAACTAGTGTCGATGTAACTCTTAGTACCATATGCTACCCCATGTCACGCGTATATTATTTCACACTTAGCTTTCACATATGCTGTATAATTATAATTGATCAATCCATTTCACATAACATTCGCTAGTTATTTATTCAGTATTCATACTTTAGTGTCTTGTACCCGTATATATTTTTCTTCACATTTATATATGTGTTTTCATATCACATCAAGTATATATAAATGTATATCACTCGTAATATATGTATAACCGCAATCCTCTCGAGTATTACCTCAGTGGATGCGAATCTCTAGTATGCTATCAGGCTCCAGGGAATACACACCTCAACTTGGGTCATCGGATCGGAATCACACCACCGAACTCAAAACGTAAACATAAAATCAGAGTTGGTTATAGTCTTAAATCAGTGGGTTATAACCATACCACATTACTCCACTTGGACTCCAAAATCACATAGGGTGGTCATGCACAGATCTATGACCCCAGGGATCGGTAGTACACCTACCAAGATTCGCCAAGAGAGACCGCCCACTACGCGTAACCTCCATCGATAGCATCCCACTAAAGTATGTATGTTTAATATAAATATCATGCACATAGATATAATCACACATATATATTATCTCTATACACGTATATATATCCATGCAAACTCGGTTAACCGTACATATCACTCCTAGAACTAGCCTATAATCTCTGAGTCTAATCCTGACTCCCAAATATTTAAATAATGACTTATTTAGTTAATTCACCCTTATAATAACATTTATGGAAACTTAACCATTCCCAACTAGCCCGTGCCCCAGTCTAATCGAATTTTCCCCCAAATTCATTATTTTATTTTTCGAGTGTTATTCACCCCCAAACACCCAAAGTTTCACCTCGGATTTATCCCAACCATCCTAAAGTAATTTATAATATTCCAAGAAATTTTCAGATGTCCTAATCTCCCTTACGAACACCCCAAACTAACCCAGAATTATCCTATCAGCAAAACCCATCAAAATAACTAAACTGGGCAATACAGGACAGTTGAATCGATTCGTCTTGAGGGCGACCCGTTTCGCCCCTGCTGTTTGGCACAAAATGACATAGTTTTATATGTTACGAGATTCCGCCCATTTCCTTAATCCAATTCAACCCCAATCATCATCCCAATCATAAATCTATACTATCCTATCAATATAATTCATGAGGTAACATGTTTATGGGTTCTCAACACCCAAAAATCATTCTAAATTATAGGAATTTATAATCATTTATCCATAATTATTCTACACTTAATGATTAACATACCAAATTCGAGATTTCCAATTCAAGAATAAAATTATATTTTGATCAATCTTAGATTTCTTTATCAAGAACCTAATTATCATATGGGATTCAATTTACCAATTTCATATGGAATTGTCACCAATTACATTATATGAAATTCTTTGCTTAAAAACCACTTTGACATTTGAATTCCCGCCCAAAAATCAATTACAATTTTACTAACTATAATATGAATTGAAATTCATACATATATAATTAAGCAAGATAATCACTTGCCTTAATTTGATAGAATATTCTGAATCCTTCTAATATGATGAATTAAGCCTAGCAAAGTTCCCCAAAAGCTCCTCCTAATTGGCCTCCTCTTCTGTTCCATTGATTTTCTTTCCCTTTTCTCTCTTCTTTCTCTCTTAGTCTTTTGGAATAACAAAGTGGTTGTACACTATCACCCACCCTTTCATTTTACAAGTCTAATCCCGAAATTTGGTTAAAATTCTGATGTAAAATGACCTGATACCCCTATGCAGGTCCCGACTAGTCTAAAAAGCCCTCGGAACTCAATTACTACCCCCCGAGTACTTAATTTTGACTATTTCGACCCAATATGGATCAAACATGCACTCAAAATCATCATCCGAGTCACCAATCATAAATATCCCATCTCAACCTAATGTAGCCCACATATGTGTCCCGGCTGAGATATAGTCAAATCTAGTCGCTTTTACCCACTTATGACGTAATACTTTTTGACATTATTTTATCTACTATATCACACCAGTGAATATATGATCACATAAATATTAATAAATTTATCACTAATTAATATTTATTTGAATTCTCATTATTTCTCAATTTATTTAAATTACGTGCACACGTGTAATTTAAATGCTAAATAATAAATACATAAAATTATTGGGTGTTACATACGTCACCCTGCAAAGGAATTTTGTCCTCGAAATTCAGGAATACCCGTTATAAAAAGCTTGGGATATTTCTCTCACATATCATCCTCCCTCTCCCACGTCAACTCGTCGGCGTTGTGATGCCCCACTGAATACGAACCAAGAGCACTACCTTAGACCACAACTTACGCTCACTACGATCCAAAATAGCAACCGATCTCTCCTCATATGAGATGTAGGAATGCAAATCTATCTCCTCCAGTGTAATGTGCCAATAATATCTCTCACTCCTCAGGTACTTTTTCAACATCGATACATGACATCGTGAATCCGCTACAGATGCTCCGGCAAGGCAAGCCTATAAGCTATCGGCCTTATCCTCTCGATAATCGAGAAAGGCTCCATGTACCTCAACGCGTCCCCCTTATTCCCAAATCTCATAACTCCTTTCATAGGAGACACCTGTAATAATACTTGGTCACCCACCTCCATCTCAATATGCCTTCTATCTTCATTTGCGTAACTAATTGCCTATCCTGAGAAATCCATATGCGACCCTGAATAAGTGCAATCTTAGCACAAGTATCCTGGATCATCTCAGGTCCAAGGAAGTTGTTGTTCTCCCATATCTAACCAACCAGCAGGCGAACGACAAGGTCTGTCATATAATGCCACATAAGGCGCCATATTAATAGTGAACTGGTAAGAATTATTATACGCAAACTCCACCAGTAGAAGGTATTGCTCCCAACCTCCCCTAAAATCAATTATACACATCCTGAGCTTATCCTCCAATATTTGACTAACCCGCTCAGTCTTCCCATCGATCTGCAGATGATTAGTTGTACTCAACCGCAACTCAGTCCCCATTGTCTCCTGGAAATTTTGCCAAAAACAGGACCCAAAAATATTGTCCATGTCGGACATAATATTAATCGGTACCCCATGTAGCCTCACTATCTCGTCTATGAAGAGATGGGCGTACTGTGTCGTTGTATAGTTCGTCTATACTGGAAAAAATTGATCCACTTTGGTCAAACGATCCATGATCACCCATATGGAATCATGACCCCTTTGTGATGTCGGTAGCCTCGTGATAAATTCTATCGATACACTCTTTCACTTTCACACTGAAATCTCTAACGGCTGTAACATCCCAATTGGCCTTTGGTGGTCTACCTTCACTAACTGATATATGGAACACTTCAAGACAAATTCAACTATGTCCTGCTTCATGCCTACCAACTAATACTGTCTGCACATATCCTAGTACATCTTATCCCCATCGGGATGTATCGTAAATGTCAACCCGTGGGCCTCTGGCATAACAGCATGCCTCAAATCTACATCCTCTAGAACTATAAGTCTCATATTGAAGCGTAAGCCTCCCTCAAAACTGATCGAGTAAGACTCTGCCCCCTCTGCTAAAAATTAATGTACCATATTGTGGCGAAATTGATCCTCGGCATGCGGCTTCACAACCCGCATCACAATCTTGAGTGTGATAGTCAACACCTCCATACATGCCCTGACAACGGCGTCACACTGTCGAAGCTCACCCCACTTTGCCTTTCATATTACTGCTAACTTCCCCATAGGTCGTCGGCTCAATGCTTCTGCTACCACATTAGCCTTCCTAGAGTGGTACTGAATATCAAATTAATAGTCCTTCACGAATTCTAATCATCTATGCTTTCGCATATTGAGATCCTTCTGAGTGAACGGATACCGCAGGGACTTATAATTCATGAATAGACTAAATTTCTCCCCAATGAGATAATGCCTCCAAATTTGAAAGGCAAAAACTACCGCATCTAGATCCAAATTGTGTGTGGGATAATTCCTCTAATGGTGCTTAATCTTGCGATAAGCATATGCTATAACTCGATCCTTCTGCTGTAGAGCACCCCCAAGTCCCTGTAAGGACGCATCGATAAATACAAGGTACTCCACTCTTTTTTTAGGTAGTGCGGGCATAGTCTTTGTAGTAAACTTGTCCTTTAGCTCATCAAAAGCTAACCAACAGTAATCCCACACAAACGGCACCACCTTGCGAGTGAGATTCATCAACGGACCGACAATCTTTAAAAATCCCTTTATAAAATGACGATAATACCCCACTAACCCCAAGAAATTGTAGATATTTGTTAGTGTTGTGGGTTGACCCTACCCCCTCACCGCTGTAACCTTACTCGGGTCTAGTGAAATGCCTTTGTCAAACATAATATGACCCAAGAATTACACCTCACATAACCAGAATCCACACTTCGAGAACTTGGCGTACAACTGATGGTCCCATAACATCTGTAAAACCATACGCAAGTGCTATGCATGTTCGTCCTCGGTCTGAGAATATACCAGAATATCGTCTATGAATACGATCATGAATTGGTCAAGGAAATCTCTGAACACCCTATTTATGAGACCCATGAATATTGTTGGGGCATTGGTTAGTCCAAACGTCATAACCCTGAACTCATACAACCCATTCGCATTAGGAATGCGGTCTTAGGGACATCCTGCTCCCTAATGTACAACTGGTGATACCCCAATCTCAAGTCGATCTTTGAGAAGTAACCAACTCCTTTCAACTAGTCAAACAAGTCATCGATTCGAAGCAACATATATTTATTCTAAATCGTAACCTTGTTCAACTCTCGATAATTAATACATAATCAAAGTGAACCGCCCTTCTACTTCACAAATAACACTGGAGCACCCCACAGAGATGTACTTTGTCTAATGAATTCCAGCCCCAAGTGATGCTGAATTTGGTCCCTTAACTCCTGCATCTTTGATGGGGCCATGCGATACGGCGCACGTGCAATTAGCCTAGTTCCAGTCCCTAAATTGATAACAAACTCTCTCTCCCGACTTGGTGACAAATCCGATATCTCCTTAAACACGTCTGTAAATTCCCTAACCACTAGTATTAAGTCTAATGATATAACCACCTCCTGTGAGGTCTCCTTATCAATATAATACTGGTGAGTGCTTGACCCTCCCTTGGTAAGAGGCATCACCACCAAGAACATGTCCTACCCTAAAATGGCAAACACGGTGGTCCTACCAAAACAATCCACCATTGTCCTATACTCTGCCTAGGCCTGTCAATGGATCGAATCCGAATCCGAATCCGAATTCGAATCCAAATCCAAATCCGAATCCGATCCATTTACACGGATTTGGATCACGCCTGAAATCCGATTATCTGATTACTCGATTACCCATTTATTAAATGGAGCGGATTTGGATTCATATGATTCGATCCATAAATAATCTGATCCGATTAATGTATATAATATTTTTAATTAATATATATATTTTACTTAGAGATTTATTTATATTTTAAATATATATTTTAATAGTTATTTATAATAGTCCTATATTAATATATATTGTATTTATTTATAATATTAATTTATATTATAATAGTTATTTAAATATATTTTTTGAAATATATATCATAATAGTTCTTTATTATATATACTATATTTTGAAATTTATAAAAGTTATTTATAATATTATAATCGGATCGGATTAACGAATTCTTAACGGATTCGAATTCGAAACTTTAACAGATAATTCATCGGATAATCGGATTGGATCCTAATCAGTTTAACATAAATGGATTCGGATTTGGATTGGCCTGATCCGGTCCGAATCCGACCCGTTTACAGGCCTAACTCTGCCAACAATTCCATGCCCAAAATGATGTCATACCCAGTCATATCTAATATGAACAAGTCAGTTGTTAAACACAATCTCATCCCCACCCCTCTACATACTGAGTGAATAAGTGCCCCACTACCCAAAAGTGAATCTACACACATGATGATATTGTCGGTTGTCTCTAATAAATCGATCGTGCATGCAAATCTAATAGCTAGGAAAGAATGTGATGCTCCCGTATCAAATAATACAGGACCCATATGCCCATGGATAGAAATTATACCCTCAACTACAGGTGGCACATGTGGTGCTTGTGGCATCATCACATTTTGGACGTTATAAACATACCCATACTGTATATGTTCCTACTATTGTGGGGATACTGGAGCTGGGGCTACAAGTGGTAACTGCGCCTGCTACCCCTATTAATTCCCCGAGCCCTACTACGGGCAATATTTCTTCTTGTGACATGTTTATCCAAACTGAAAGCAACGTCGTATAAAATCCCCTTGTCTTTAGCCCTGTCGGTCGTGTTGGGGCTATCCTGGTCACTGGCCCTACTGGCGACCTCTATTATTCCCTTGGACCTGCTGGACCTGAGGAACACATTGTTGTTAATGATGACGATGCTGCGGGTCTTGTTGACCCATCCTAAAACCATTGATATCTAGCTGGAAACCCCCTAAACGGAATCTCTTAACCGAATCCCCCAGTTGGGAATTGTGCTCTTGTTGCCTGTCAGTCTGCTGCATCGGTGCCCCACTAGAACCATTACCACATGTCATACCTAACTGGATAGACTCCCCTGCTCTCTTGCTCCATTTTATATGGAAGCGGTGACCCTGACAGTGTAACAATGTGGCATTGACGACCTCAGTGTATGTCTTCAATGTCGAAGTGTTGTCTGGTCCTACAATTGAGCCCATCCATAAACTTCAACAGTTTTTTATCCCCAGTGTTCACTTCGTCGAGCATAAAGTTCATCAAATAGATGAACTCCTCCTCATACTAGGCCATAAACTAGACCTTATGTGCAACATCTAAAAAATTCCTTTGCATCTCACTCTGAATCGTCAAAGGAAGTACTTGCAGTCAAACTGCACCCGAAACTCTGCTATGGACATCGTTTCCCTCTCCTCAGACGTAGTCACTGACTCCTACCACTGTAGTGTTTCACCCACTATCTTGAACATGACAAGTATCTGCTTCTGGGTGCCGCTACACTCAACTATGTGAAGGTGATGCTGAATGTCCTTCTTCCACTGACTGGCAGCTACCATAACTGCACTTCCATGAAACTCTGGTGGATGCCCCTTTTGAAAGGCCTTCTGAACCCTCTCCCATACTGATGGTCCCTAGTGGGCCTGGACAATTGGTTCCATCAACTACTGCGGCTGAGCCTATGGGAACTGTTGTGCCATAGCGGTCATAGCGGCATTAACCTCCAGAGCAACGATATTTTCCACCTCTGTGGACATCACGGTCCCTTATGGCTCCTATTGCCCCTCTCCTGCATTAGACACTCTAGCGGCCCTAGTATGGCGTCCTCTATTGGCCAGCATCTAAAACTATACCGAATATGTATAAGTCCATAGTTAATACAAATTATATCAGCAGAAGAACGTAAATGCGTAAGTGAATACAACAGTCCTAATAACAGGGCTCTATATCAAATGACGCAAGAACCTGCGACTCTGATACCATCTATGACACCCCTCTTATTAAAACAACAGGTGTCCAACCCTTTACTAAAATAATTAGGAACCTCATTTGGTTTATTCTAAGTATCACTGTCGAAATTTAATTAATTACTAATAACCTATTAATTAAGCCCAGTTTTAATTTTTAATCTTTAATTATACTACCGTAAATAAATCCATTCACCATAAATTATTCTAGACTAATAAGTAAATATACAATCAAATAATTAAATCTGAATATTAGAATAAAAAAATCCAACTAACTGAATAAACCACCGGTATCAAATCCAATACAATATCCATCATAATTGAAATAAAAACTGAAACAAAATCTGATAATGGGCGACATGCCCAGGAAAAAACTGAAAGAGTCCTACCTAGAGTCTCAAAGATAGAAAATGACTAAAACAATCCCTGTAAGCACCCCACAGCTGATGCAATTCCGATGAACTGGAAAGGATACTCATGACTAGTGTCTCTGTGGCTCGACACCAAAAAGTTTGGAAAATATTTTGATACAGTTCAGAGCCCAAATCATTTTTGAAAATATTTTGCAAGTAATTAAAACGCATTAATAAATATATAGTGCATTCTTATATATTTAAACTGGTGTCGCACTCCCATGAGATAATCCTCAGCCCTCAATTATAATGCGCACCTAATGTATGCATTTTAGCATCCTAGTTATGCTACCCTGCCTAACTAGTCTCGATGGAACTCTTAGTTCCATACGTTGTCCCGTGTCACGCATATATGATTTCACAATTATCTTTCACATACGCTTTATAATTATAATATATCAGTTCATTTCACATAATTTCAGTAGTTATTTATTCAGTATTCACACTGTAGTGTCTTGTACCCATATATATTTTTCTTCAGATGTATATACGTATTTTCATATCACATCTAGTATACAAACATATATATCACTCATAATGTATGTATAACTGCAATCATCCCGCTTATTACCTCATTAGATGCGAATCTCTAGTATGCTATTAGGCTCCAGGGAATGAACACCTCAACCTGGGTCACAGGATCGAAATCACACCACCAAACCCAAAACATAAACGTAAAATTGGAGGCGGTCATAGTCTTAAGTCAGTGGGTCATAAGCATACCACATTACTACACTTGGACTCCAAACTCACATAGGGTGGTCGTGCACAGACCTATTACCCTAGGGATTGGTAGTACACATGTTGGCATTTTCCAGGAGAAACCGCATGTTGTGCGCAACCTCCACCGATAGCATCCACTAGAGTAAGTATGTTTAATATAAATATCATACACACAAATATAATCACTCACATACATAATATATATATATATATATATATATATATATATATAAACCCGGTTAACCGTGCATATCGCTTGTAGCATTAGCCTATAATGTTCGAGTCTAATTTTGACTCCCAAATAATTAAATAATCACTTATTTAATTGATTCGCTTCTATAATAAAACTTATGGACACTTAAACATTCCCAACCAGCCCGTGTTTCAGTCTAACCGAATTTTCACCCAATTCATTATTTTATTTTTCGAGTGTTATTCACCCCAAACACCTAAAGTTTCACCCTGAATTTATCCCAGCCATCCCAAGGTAATTTATAATATTTCAAGAAATTTCCAGAAGTCCTAATCTCCCATATGTACACCCCAAACCAACTCGAAAATGTCCTATCAAGAAAACCCATCAAAATAACGAATCCTTCTAGTATGATGAATTAAGCCTAGCAAAGTCCCCCATAAACTCCTCCCAATTGGCCTCCTTTTGAGTTCCTTTGATTTTCCTTATCTTTTCTCTCTTCTTTCTCTCTTAGTCTTTTGGAATAACAAGGTGGATGTCCACTATCACCCACCCTTTCATTTTATAAGCCTAATCCCGAATTAGATTAAAATTCTAATGTAAAATGACCCATATACCCCTATGTGGGTCCCGACTAGTCTAAAAAAATCTGGAAGCCAATTACTATCCCAGGTACTTAATTTTGACTATTTCGAGCCATTGCGGATCAACCGTGCACTCGAAATCATCATTCGAGCCACCAATCATAAATATCACATCTCAACCTAATGTAACCCACACATGTGTCCTGATTGAGATACAGTCAAATCTTGTCATATTTACCCACTTACTACGTAATACCATTTAACATTATTTTCTTTACTTTATCACACTAGTAAATATATAATCACATAAATATTAATCCATTTCTCTCTAATTAATATTTATTTGAAATCTCATTATTTCTCAATTTATTTAAATTATGTGCACACGTGTAATTTAATTGCTAAATTATATATACTCAAAACTACAGGGTGTTATAATCGTCCTATCCTTTTTCTCTTTAAAAATATTATTTATAAGTCTCTGATATGTGGCACCTGCGTTCTTTAGGCTAAAAGGCATCACCTTATAACATTAAGTCCTTTTATTTGTAATGGAAGATGTCTTTACGGCGTCATGTTCAAACATTGAAATTTGATTATAGCTCTAATAAGCCTCCATGAATCCTATGAGCTTATCCCCCCTCCTCCCCTCCCCCCCCCCCCCCCCCCCCCCCCCCCGTGGCATCCATTGTTTGATCAATTCAGGGGAAAGGGAATCTGTCTTTGGGGAAAGGCTTGTTGAGGTCAGTAAAATCCAAACACATTGTCCACTTACCATTCTATTTTTGCACCATGACGACATTCGATATCCAATCTGGGTATTTAACCTCTTTATGAAGTTTGTCGTTTTTAAATTTTTAGTTCTTCTTGGATTACTTCATATCTATCTCGTGAAAACACTCATTTTTCTGTTCCACTGGTTTTACTTTATCCTCAAGGTAAATATTATGACATATGACATTGGGTTCAATCCCTAGCATGTCACTATGACTCGATGAAAAGATATTATGCCTTTTATGCATCAATTCAACTAAATATTTCTTCAAGGAAGGTTCAAGGAATGAGCTAATTTACACTTTTTTTGGTTCATCCTCGTTGAAAACGGTGGGTTTTAATCTTTCGGTGTCTCTTCCTACTTCAACTTATTATCATCTCGAGGATCAAGGGTATCAATAATTTAAGATATGGTTTTTAGCTTGTGGGCTTATAATTCCTATGTTGAGGTGAAATATCACTCGCGTGATTCTACTTGATCATCGTTGACTTCCCAAACTCCATAAGGATTCGATAATATTATCATTTGATGTATAGTAGAAGGCACGACTTCAAACTCCTTTAAAGCTACCTCCCTAAAATGATATTGTAATCTGAGAACACATTCTTATCCATTATAAAAACAAGTTTATTCTTCTCTTCAAACATCTCAGCCATATCCCTATGAGGACATCCATCTCAAGTATTCCTAGTGGGTGCACCTTCTCACTACTAAATTCGATTAGAGGATAATGGTATGGGAGAAGTCTCTTATTTCTGACCTTTAAGCCTTTGAATCAATCCCAGAACATCACATCAGTTGATTTTCCTCCATCCACTAAGATAAGAGACACATTGTAGCCATGCAATCATGTGCTGATAATAAGTTGTTTGTCATGAGGTGTTAGGATTTCTTAAAAATCCAAGTTGGTTAACCCCACTACAAGACCTTCAACGTCCATTTTATTGATCTTGCTTGGTTTTTCCTCAGACTTTACTAAGTAGATATCTATTTTTTGGCTTGTCCTTAGCCTTCATAACATGATCCTTTTTATTTGTTGGTCCAACTACTCCACCTGCTATGCCTCCTGAGATCATTTTAACATCAAACAAAATCATATAGATATTACCTTCAACTTCCTCGGGTTTTGCTGGGAGATCTGGGTCATGATTTTCTTTATCATTCAATGCTTTGTTATTCCTTTTTTCTTGAACTTATTTCTTCTTTGGTATGTCGTCATTAGATGAGGAATATCTTTTCCTATTTTCATCTCAGGTCCCATCTTCATCACTTTAGTAGTTTTCCCTTCTTTAACAACTTCTCTATCTCATTTTTCAAAGCATAGCCCTTGTCTATTATATGGTCATGATCCCGGTGGAACTTACACCACTTGCTATTATTTCTTTTGTGGGTAAGGGCACCTCAGGCTAGTTAAGTTCTTTGTCGTCTTTAATCTTGTTTATTATGATAATGGGGCTAATAGTGAGTGAGGTGTGTTTTGCAAACTTATCTCGTTCAGTATGATCCTATTCTAAAGATGATGTCAATCTTATGGAATTAGAGGTCCTTGGAACTGAAATTATAGGAGAAACCCAGATTAATTTTCTATTCCAATTACTCCCATAATCCTTAAGTAGTTTCACTTAAATTATTACATGAATAAATTTAACTACTCATAGCATAACTACTTAAAGAACTCCAAGTTGTGGAGATTATAAACAAACAAAAGGGTATTGTTTGGGTAAATAAGAGACCCTGTCTTCTTATGTCCCAAAATCTAAGAAGAAGAAGAAGGAGGAGGAGGAGGAGGAGGAGGAGGAGGAGGAGGAGGAGGAGGGAAAGTCTCTGGTACAACTGTGGTAGTTAAATTTTGTTTAAGCTTCAAGTATAAACTAAACATCCAAAAGGCGAGTGTAATACATATAAGTAGTCAGGAGTTCCCAATCTACTTTGTAAAGTAAGAGAATGGGAGTGGTATTTTCTCCTTACTGACACATGTTTTGTGGTGCAATATACATGTATATTGGTGTGTAGATTCGAGAGCCACTAATATTGTTTGTAATTCTTTGTGGGGATTCCAAGTAATGAGAAATCTAAGAATATAGAAATGTTTGTATTCATAGGGAATCGTAGCAAATCAACAATTTTAGCAATAGGAAATTTAGTTTTAAATTATGGTAAAGACAAAAAATCAATTTTAGAAGATTGGTTTTAGGTTCATACTATTAGAAGAAATTTGATTTTAGATTCAAAATTCGTTATGAATGGATATTTGGTTTAATTTAATAAAGGAGTTTTTGTCAAAAATGAAAATTCTTAATATTTTCTGGCACAATGGGAAACAATATTAATGTTATAAAGATTGTGTCACCATTACTATTATGTAATAAAAAGAATGACTTAAATAGAAAACACCTAAAGAGAGAGAAACCCTTCACGTTGAGCAAAACATACCTTTGGCACTTACTCTTATGCCATTATAATCCAAAAAGAATTCAAAGATTGGTTTCAAATGGATAATTGAGTTCAATTGAAGTAGAGATACTTCCGGTAAGCGAATCATGTTTAGAATGTAAAATGACCAAGAGCCCCTTCTTGAACAAAAAATATGTGTTGGAATTGGTTCGTTCTTATTTTTTATGGCCTATGACAATCCGAGAAAGATGTGTCCATTAATGATTAATCAAGATTTGGATATGTTTAATGTAGTACCCTGTATTTTCTGATATTATTTATTGTTTATTAATTGTGAGAAGAAATTAATAAAATAAAAATGAATTATAACTTGAGAATAATTTATAGCAACAAAACAACATATTTAGATGATAATTAGATGTTCATATTATGCAATTTATGTCGCGTGCTATTATTAATTAATGTGTATAATTAATTAATTATATGGGACTATATGCGGTTACGCATAAAATAATTAAATTAATTATTTTATTTTATGTTGTGAGGTTTTACCATGAGATATGAGGTATAAACAATCAGAGCAGATTCTAGAGTGATACAAAGAGCGAATTTTCATCTTAAGTTTGTCGCGAGGGGTACATATACCTTAAGCTAAGTTTTGGATTGTTCTGGATAGTATTTTGAGTCCATTTGGGGGCCCAGAAATAGACCTTTTGTGGAGGTGAGGAAATTAAAGGTATTTTACAAGTTTGTGCCTATTTAATTAGTTATTATTATCAAAACATAAAACCTTGACAGCTATAAGACTTGTGGGAAAATTAGAGACGGCCTGGAGAGGAGAAATCACAAAGGATTCAAGCACAAGATTCACCTTTCGTCATTTTAAGGCAAGAAATCTCTTGAATACTCTTGTAAATAATTAACTTGTTTATAATACATGTATTCCTATGTTAATCAAAGAGTAGAACACATGTTTAGGGCATGATTAAATTAGTGTTAATCTTGTTTGTGTATCCAGGCTAATAAGGAGTTGAATTAATTACCTACGCATTGAGGATTTGTACATTATGGATAGTATATGAAATATTATGTTGTAAATTGTGAATCTAAAATAGAACCCCTTTTTAGGGTTTATTTTTGTTATAAAGTAAAATCCCTATGTTAATTTCTAGATTGGATCTGAAATCGTAGAGAAATTTTGAATTTTCTCATTTCTTGTTATGAAGTGGGTTTAAAACCATGAATTTGATAGATTAAAGATTTTTTTAATGATATTTGTCTTCAATAATTATTAGATTATGTTTAGGAACATTACCCAGTAGTTAGGTTGAAGTTTGTTTGTGTTTAAAATCTATTTTCGAAGCTTGGAGAAGCTTTAATGGAGGATTTGGAGGCTTAATCTCATAAAAGAAGAAGGACATACGATCTCGGTGGTCGATTGATCAATCCCTACATTTTTTTCGAATATGAAATTGTATATTTTAAAATTACGAACGCGTGGACACTTGTTTTATATTTTTTGGATTTTTATTGAATTAATTATGAATATTTTATCAACAGTGCGCAAGGATGAATTTCTGGATTGGTGATTTTGGGTTTGGTCTCTTTAGAAGGTTGTTTGACTTAGTTTATTGAGAGATTAAACTTGGTTAAAATTATAAATTATTGCGTAGGTTGTATATTTTAACCTTAGTACTATTTATTGCCATCCAGTATTGGGATTTGGTTGGATTGGGTAAACACCTGAGTGAGCGATATCCTACGATTGTATGTATATTTTGAGATTGGAGAGTGACAAGCTAAAGTTTTTAAGGGTTGATTGAGATCTTATGAAATTAAAGTCCCTTAAATTAACTTAGTAATTAAATGAGGAGACATATATGTACGTTATGAGAGAGAGTTTATATATATAGGCAGGTGCTCATAGTTCAGAGATGTAATAAACTAAGAGTTGGATTTAACAAGGTTTAAGAGTTGATAACCCTAAGAAGGTAATGAATAATCTGGTGATTAGGGATTGGAATGATTTGGGGCTACACTTGAGAGTATGCGGTAACATACTTTGTAGTATATGTTTAATAAGGTTTTGAGAGATAGGAAATCGTGATTTAGTTCATAATCTAGCGTTCGGAGATTGGGATGACTAGGGTTCACATGAGAGTATGTGATATCCTTTATTTATATACGTTGAGTGTATATGAATACAAATTGTGTGATTATGTGAACATACTCGTTACTCATGGTGAATCTATCAGTTGGGGTTTGCGTTGAATATTATGACCACATACCGTACACCTGTATATTGATGTAAGATGCCGGGAGGTCTTATGTTTTGATCATGTGTTCAATCAATCTAGACTTCATGAGGAGATAGGTCGGTGATCTGGCCATCGATGGAGTCTTAGTATGGAGCTACTTGAGATTTGTGACTGCATATTAATTCCCCATTTTCATGTATGTACATTGATTTAGTTTAAGTTCGTTAGGCAAGGGACTCCTAGATATTTACTGATAGAAGCATGAGAAAGTACCCCGAAGGTAGATGCCTTCATGTGGTTCATATGAAACTTATATGTGTATATGATATTAGTTTGGTTATGGACACTTTGATTTAACCCTATGTCACATTTTCTATGCTTTATGATACTATGGATATATTATCTTTCAGGTGACGTGATTGTGGTTTGTATGGAATCGTATTGTGTACATACGTTATAGTTTAGAGACAAATATTTTTAATTAAATATGCTACGATAAAGTAAAATCTTATGTTATGAGTCCATGATAATCCAAATAAGTAAGAGATTGGGTGTTGGTTTGGTTATGTATGTTTGTGGTCAGTTACATCCCTATTTCATTCGCTTATCAGTTACATTCTTATTAGTTCAAAGAAAAAGACTTTTAGAATAGTTTATGCCTTGGTTTCGAACATGCTCATACTACTTGCATTATATAAGAGGTGAAGTATCCATTGCATTTGGGTGCCGATGGATTTCATGTGTATTGTAAATGAATTGCATAATTTACATTGGAGATATTGGACATATTTCTTGCAACTTTTGGGCTCTGAGCCAAATCTATAAAAAAAATCCCCCACGTGTATTATTATTCTTATATACAGGTTTAGCACAGTTGAGCTATCAGACTTACAGTATTGGAGATTCAATTATCATCCTTAGAGTTAGAGTACTGTTTCATTTCAGTTTTCATTATATTCATGAGTTTGATTCAGAGATGGTTACATTTGTATCTATTTTATTTAAGTTGGGAGATTTTTATATTATTTGATTCATTTTTTAATAGAGTTCTATTTATTATAGTTCAGTTATTCCTCTTGTCATCTTTTAATGAGTTTTATTTGGGATGGTTTTTATTTACTTTAAGTTTTTGTTTATCATGGACGTTTAGAATGATAAATTTCATAGTAATCCCTCTATTCGGTGTTAAAAACTGGGGGTATTACATTTACCTTACGCACCACAAGTCTAAAGCCTTTGATAATTCAAAGTATAAAAGGTTATGGCGGCACATAGGCATGGTAAACTAATCCAAACTATATGATCTGATCGTAAAGATGAGTACCTCTTATAAGAGTTTAAGAATCATTTATTAGAGGTGGGTATTACATCCCAATAATCTGCGCCGGGGAATCCACAATAAAAAGTTATAGCAAGGAGAGAAAATAAAACTCTTTTGGGCAAGGTTGGATCCGTGGTTAGTTATTCGGATATGTCGGGGGGGGGGGGGGGGGGCTTTAGGTTATACATTGAAGATGGCTACTTATCTACTAAACTTATTTCCTTCTAAATCATTATTAATACACCCACGGAATTGTGGACTGGGTGCAAACATAAACTATGACATGTTCAGATTCGTGGTTACCCAGCACACATGATGAGGAGGGTCCAAGTAAGTTGGAATAAAGGATAAAAATTTCTCTCTTTGTACGTTACCTAAAAGGAACTTAATGTGGCTTATTTTATATCCTAGGGACCAGAGTGTGTTAGTAATTAAGAATGAAAAATACTCAGAGGATGATTATATAATAGACAAATAACCCAAGAGCAATATTGTTTGCCAGAGTTAAGAGGTGAAGACCAAGTAATTGCTCCAGAACCACTCGTACTAGATGAAATAAAACTAAATATTGATAATACATCACCTAGAGGTAGTGGGAATATTATCAATGATCAATATACACGTGTCACTTATGCTAGACCACAATTGAATCCACGTTAAAGTGTGAGGATCAATTGTCAACCTGATAGGTTAGTGTATTTGGGTGAACACTTTGGTACAATCCCAAGGGAACACAAACTGAATCTCAAGAAATACAACAAGACACTCCAAGATAAGTATTGTGAGCTTTGTCTAATGGCTACGAATACCAAGATGTAATCGATGTATACGAATCAGTTTTGGGATCTTATTGACTTGATAAATAGGACAAAATCCATTAGATTCAAGTGGATATACAAGAAAAAAATAATGGGTAGATGAGAAGGTGGAAAAGGCAAGATTTGTTGTAAAATGGTTTAATCAAGAGTAAGCTATTGATTATGAGGAAACCTTCTCACCTATACCCATACTAAAATCTATTTGGATTATTTTATCCATTGCAACTCATCACGATCTCACTATATAGTAAATGGACTTCAAGACTGCATTCTTGAAAGATAGTTTCGAATAATGCATCTATAAGATGCAACCTAAGGTATTCATAGCAAATGGTTAAGAAAGAAAGGTGTGTAAAATTTGGAGATCCATTTATGGACTTAAGCAAGGTTCAAGGTCTTAGAACATATTGTTTTATCAAGTAATCAAATTTTGTGGTTTGGATGAATGCCTAAAGAACCTTGTGTGTATAATAAACATGAGGGGAATGTGGTGATATTCTCGGTACTCTATATAAATAATATTCTCCTAATCGAGAATGATGTGGGTGAATTATATAACATATAAGAGTGTGGTTATTTAGTTAGTTTGATATAAAGGACTTATGATAAGTTAATAATGTGAGTGTGTTATATAACATATAAGAGTTTGGTTATTTAGTTAGTTTGATACGAAGGACTTAGGATAAGCCACGAGTAGGGAACCGTGCATAGAGGAACCCCATTAAAAGAATAATGTTGGCAAAATTGTACACATAAAAATGATCGACTGCACTTGTCCATTCAGATATGTAATGACCCGAGATTAATAGATTCCAGAGGAATGGTGACTCCACGATCAAATCTGAAAGATTTTTTGACTAAGTCCCTATAAGGTTGACCATTGGGTTTGCGAGTAATAAAAAACTGTGAAAGCATGCAAATAATATATGCAACTAGTTCGACGTAACTTCCATAACCTTCACCAAAAGGCACATCTTGTTTAAACCCCTAGTCTTTCTTTTCCTAGGTGAGCTTGGCATAAGTCTTGTAGAAATACTTGATGTATTAGCCAAAAGTAACTTTCGTTGGATCACCTACAAACTCCCGAATAAGCATATTCAGTTCATGTCACTACTTTATTTCAGCTTCATCAAGTTACTCTTTATTATAAGGAAATTAGACACATGGTTTAAGCCTAACAACTCACACAAAACTTCAAGTGTGATAGTAAATTCTCCCCAAGCTTCCACAAATGTATGAGATATCAGACTCCAGCGTGAGACCAAAAGATGAAGGGAAGTTTTGTTCATGGACAATGTGAAGTCTCTAAACAAATAAGTTGCACATCAAAGATACCTTGAGTAGCACATCTTTATAGATATTATAGATATAGCTCAACCAGATAGAAAATCCATCAAAAGTTCCACTTGGTCCCTCAAATTCAATGTGTGAATAAGTAAAATCTCCAAGATTAAGCCTGAATCTAATAAATATAGAAAGGGGTTTCTCTGCCACCAACAGGGTTTCATCATCACCCTCAAGAGTATTTTTAAAATTCTTGGTCACCTCAACAAATTTATTGCATTTCAAAAAGAATGGAGCACGACAATAAAAACTGTATAGAGCCTGGCACTTTGCCAACTCAATGGCAGTGTCCTTGCCGAAATGCTCATTGTAAACCTTAATGGTTTTATTGGTGATGCACTAAAAGTGGTTTAGAAATGATGTCGGTAGAAAATGACAAGAAAAAATGAGTCCAAATAGGGTTTTTAGATAAGTTTGAAAAACAAAAAATACTTTTTCTCTCTAAAAACTTCAAAAACTCTGAGTTGTTTAAATGGCTAAAGTTGTGACAAGTTTGAAACGAAGAGATAAAAATCTATTTAAAGGGATGGGAAAATAGTCGTTAAGAATCCTTGGGGAATCATTATCCTAATTATATTTTTAAAATTAGGGGTAAAATCATTGTTGTGTGAACTATGGTAGTTCAGATTGAGTGTGTCGGTCGAAGGTGATTTAAAGAATGGTGTGTCAATTGAAGTATTTCGTACATAATCTTATTGTTTACACAATAACTTTTTCTATTAAGGGGAAAATATAGGAGGGGTTAAAGTTAATCCTCCTTACTTAGAGATAAAAATCCTCATTAAGAGATTAATGACATATCAAGATAAAGTGGATCTTAATCAAATATCAATGAAACCTTATAGAAGAAGCTAGTTAATCCACCACGTGTTTTGTCTATTTTTATGTAATTATGAGTTATGTTGTAATATTAATGAGGTTAGTCAATACTAGTGATGGACCAGGTATGGAAAAATATGGGAGAACTTTAAAACTCTTTCGAGGAAACTCATTTGGTAACCTTTGCGAGAATTTGTTTGGAGGATATATAGAAAGGCATCATTAAAGAATGCCTTAACCATTTTAAGTACACTATGTAAAACACCCAGATTAACCTGAACGAGCATTTATCAAGCAACCATAAATATACAACTTTACTCGAATGAGCATTACTCAAGCAACCTTGGCTAGACTCACTTATCATCCAGAATTTTGGCAAAAAAAAGTGTATATTTCCATAAAAGATTTGTGTGACGTCATACTATACCTAACACATGTCAAATAAAGCTTACCACAATACATTATTGAGTTGGTGAGTAGTTGGCCGCAAAGGTTCTAACGCACCTATGGCACTACTTGACAGAGCGGCTAGTCACTCAAGAATTTTAATCAACATTTATTGCTAAGGATATGTTAAGTATGGTAGTTTGACCTAAAATTTAATGCACACGAGATTCCTCATTTTCAACCTAAGCCTATATATACCATATTTATCCTTTGATAAACCATAAAATTTGTTATCTATAAGATCATTTTGAGATATTTATTACAAACTAGAGCTTTTACTCACCTCCATTAATACACTTGTCCAGTTCCTACTAAGGACTCAAGCATTTATTGAGATTTAAACACTATAATACCTACATTTTAGTGTTTACCTCCCTACCTTATGTATATTTAGATTGCTTTTTTTATCTCTCCATCTAACTAATCCCCTCAAAGTTTTTTAAGTAACTTCTCTCGATATAACATGAAAACTCGCCAAGGTCCTGCCAGACCCGGTCCATCGCTGGTACCAGCTAACCTCATCAATATTATAACATATCTCATAATTCCATAAAAATAGACAAAATATATGGTGGATAAACTAGATTCTTCTAAAAGGCTTTATTAATATTCGATTAAACTCTACATTATCTTAATTTATCATTAATGTCTTAATGAAGAGGTTTGTATACTAGTAAGGAGGATTAAGTTTATCTCAAAGTATCAGACTCTCCCCTTATCAATTATCATCTTGTGGTGATAAATCTTATTTGAAGGTATCCATATGTTCGTGACTCATCACATTCTAGCTGGGTGGTTATCAGAATGAGATATTTCTATTGATTCTCTCCTTTCACATGCGTAGGGACCAAGGCAAGTGTAGCTTACATTCCTATATAAGCTCACAAAATATCAAATTCTAAAATTACCCCCAAGACTTTTCGTTACTTACGGTGTAGGGTCTTGTTCTAATCTGAGGGTAAAATGGGTTGTGAATGTGGAAAATGAGGGTATGTTCTTATTAGGAATTCTTAGTGATGGATTGTGTTTAGAGAATTGTATCTTAACAACTGCTTCCCCAAAAGACCCAATTACTTGGTGTCTATTCACTTTCATTTGCAAGGCCTATTAAAAAACTTCAAAGTACCTTCTGTAATCCTCATATTTATAAGTGAAATTCTTCCTCTTATTTAACCATCTTAATAAGTTTTCTTTATTTCTTCTACAAATATGGTTTTCGTTATCAACTATTCCACCATTGTTGAATTCAAGATAAAGTATATCCCAAACTGGGTTAGGGTTATATAACATTGTGATATGCCAGCCCAAATTGCCCCCAATGTTTGGATAATAATTAATGGTGTCAATTGTCTTAACGAGCTATATGACACCGACTTGGGAATTCCTGAGATCAAATATTGTTACCAATGGGTTCTATCGGTATAGAATGTCTATTATCATAAGTCCAAGAAGGATGAATGTGCCTTGCTATTGAATCTTCCTTATTCGAACAAAGATTACTAGGACCATGGCTTTTGGTAAAAAAAATTGGGAGAATTTGCCAATCCCTAAAGGCCAATAGGCTTACAATGGTCGCAGATGTTCGATAGTTACCACGATGATAGGTCGAGTGCCTCTTTAAGTTTCCTTACATGTGTTTCACTGCATGTTGTTTCTCTATATTGAATATGTTTAAGAATTTATTTTCTTCCCAATTCCATAATTAACCATAAAAAGAAAAAGCCTAGCCTAGACGTCAAATTCTCCAATCTAAAAAATATTTGGTCGATAAAAAAAGTCTCAAGCAATAAGATCATACCTAATCAATCATGTTTTTACTTGTCCATAAATTTAATATCACTTCCTTCATTGCTCTCCTAGTGGACATATCTACAGAGTTACCTTAAAGTTATCAAAACTACATTCCAATAACCGTTCCCCTTCCCACGATTAGTTTGTCTCACTTGTGCTTAGGTCGGACATCCAGTTCATTTAAGCCACTCATTCTTAAGGGAATAAACTCAATTGTCAATACTTCTCGTGATGATGACATGTCACCCAAGCGTTACGTTCCCGACTTGATAGGTAAGGCTTTGACCCCGTAACGGCCTCATGGTAGAAGTAAAAGGAAATGGGGATTTTGTTCACTCCAGTGAAGATAGATGGTTACCTAATCAACGACTAGGGTCAGATGCTTTGAATAGGAGAAATTGCATTAATGCCACTGACCCAACCCTTATTTTCAAAAGGAAAGGCAAGGATGCTACTGAGGAATCAGTGGCTACTTCAGCCAACCAGGATCACTGCACCAAAAATAGCAATTTGGCACACCCTGATATTAAAAATCTGGCATAGTTTAAAACTATGTCAAATTCTAGCACGGGTTGATGACAATCTGGCACACTTTAAAACAGTGCCAAAATTTGGCACTGTTTTAAAGTGTGCCAAAATTGGTTACACTTGACTAAAATATAAAATACCCTACAAAAAATCAGTATACTAACTTTTTGGACAGCTCTCTCATTATCGCTCACCCTTTCATCCTCTCTCTCCTTCGATTTCTCTCATCTCTCCTCAATCTCTCTCTCCGACCATATTAAATTGGGTGCATACTAGATAGATGCATGACTTGTTTTGTGTTTTATGAAAATACTGGGGTTTCAGTTTGTAACCTAAGAATTGAAGAAACTGATTTTGGTTTCAAACTAAGTTTGTTCTCTTATTTATGTTTAATGTGTACATTTGATAATTTATCTTTCTTTTGTTTTGAAGGTTGAAAAATTGGGTATTCCATTCCAACATCAAAATTGGGGTTTGTTTCTCTTATGTATTGAGAGGTAAGTTAGTTTTTATGTTTCTTTTGTGTATTGAATGTACTATGTTTATTCTTTTTTATTTAATTAAAAATGAGTAGGCATGACAATGAGTAGGGTTTTACTTTTATGTTTCATGTTTGGTTCAGCACATATATATATAGGGAGAGATTCACAAGTGAACCTAAAAGATGAACTTTTTAATGAACCTTAACAAAATAACACCTAACAACTCATTAATTTTAATTTTTATGTAGTAATTGGTCTGCACCAGCGGCAACGGACACGGGTGTCGTTCGATCCCCCCCCCCCCCCTCACTCGCCCCGGACCCCCCAACCCACCACCACCACGGTAGACCTTATAGCAGCCCTGCACCATCACCGAGGCAGCCCTTATAGCATCCCTTATGTAACCCCCCGTAATTTTGAGGATTTAATATTTAATTATTTTTGGGAGTGAAAAAATATTTAAATTGGAGAAACTTAAATTCATGAGTTGGAGAATTTATTTGAGTGAGCCGAATTAATTATAATTGGCAATTTTAAGTTTAATTGTTCGAATTAATGTGTGTCGCATTTTGAGGTCGAATTTGGAAATGTCAAAAAGTATTTCGAATGACAATTCCGAGTGTGCGGTTGCATCCGGATGGGTCGAAATGGTCAGAAAAGAGTACCCAAGGGTGGTAATTGGGTCTCGGGGTATTTTTTAGCATAGCCGGGCCCACACGGGGTGAGTTGGACCATTTTAATTGGGCCCAGATGGCCAAAAACGGGATTAAGGATTTTTAACCTAAATAGAGAAGTGTTAAACGGCAGAAAACACAAATTCTAAGCCTAGGGCTTGAGAGGGAAATTGGGGGAAAGAAAATCAAGAGCCAATTGGGGATTATTGGAGCCGAATTAAGGGACTAAACCAACGGATCAGACCCAACGAACAATTTCAGGCAAGTGGTTAACTTGTTGTAATGTGTAAATGGTGATATCCAATTCATATTTTAGTGATGTGTAAACTAAAATTCGTTTTGGGGATAAATGGGTACAAAATGGGGTTTTGTTAATGGAATACTTGGCTGAGACTCAAAGTAAGAAATTGGCGTATTATATATCCCTAAGTAAAGATAAAATGAAATTTGAATATATTTGATGATTAACATGGACTCTTTATGAGTTCTTGGATGAAGAACATGAATCTTGAATGACTTAAGGTTTATTTGATGAACACAAGAGGTCAATCTGCCAGACTTTTTGACACAACTTTAAATGTATGCCATTTGAGTTGTACTTCGAATTAGAGTGTGAACCATACATGCCTGGAAAGGTATTTATCTTAGCTATACAATGAACTTAGAATCAGATCAATCGTAGTTCTGTTGAGGGAGTAATCGATATTTTACTACAGGGTGTTTGATCTGTCAACATAATAATCTGCCAGAATTTTGACGTGGCTTTAAACGTGTGCGATTTGAATTTTACTTCGAATTAAAGTGTAAACCATACATTACTGGAAAGGTATTTATCTTAGATATCCAATGAACTTGGAATCGGGTCAATCGGAGTTCTGTAGATGGAGAAATCAAAATTTTACTAGAGGGTGTTTAATCTACAAGAAAATTTGAGATTTTTATTTTTAAGCCTCAAATGTCTAAAATTTTATTGGGGAAGTGCTTGGGACCTTGACGAAATATATTTATGGAATAATGATATTGAAGTAGGTCAATGATTGAGTGTTGGACTTTAATTTTGTGAGAGAGTTAAAGTGGAGATTCATAGGCTTGATTGTGACGTACTCTAATTCGAGATGATAAGAATATAATTACGGAAAAGCGTGAGCGAGTTTAAATTCGTTAGGTCAGTGGGTTAACAAGGATAACTACTGAATTGATATAACAAGGAGTAACTAGGACCCTTAGAGTTGTGTGAATACTTGAATTAATACGAAAGTGAAATAAATTCGTAAAGCAAACAAGTACGGTGAATATTAGAGAGAAATATATTACGTACAAGTACGAATAATTGGGTTGTGTAAATACCTGTTGTTTTATAGGATCACTTGGGTTGTGAATGCCTATTGTGTGCTTCCTTGTGATAGGAACATAGACTCGGGAAATATTAAGTTATGGGCCAAGTGAGCGAGTCTGGGGATAATGGTTGAGTGACACCAAGTTATTAAATTAATGGATGTGTTAATTAATGAAGGTAGAGTCGGAAGGTAGACTCGAAAAAGTATTAAATTAATTATTGAGAGAGTGACATAGACTCAGGAAATATTAAGTTATGGGTCAAGTGAGCGAGACCGGGTAGGATGGTTGGGCGATGCCAAGTACTCAAATTAATTGAGGTGTTAATTAATTTAATTAGAGTCGAATTGTAGACTCGGGTAGGTATTAAATTAATAGGTGTGATAATTAATTTAATTAGAGTCGGATTGTTGACTCGGGTAGGTATTAAATTAATAGGTGTGATAATTAATTTAATTAGAGTCGGATTGTAGACTCGGGTAGGTATTAAATTAATAGGTGTGATAATTAATTTAATTAGTGTCGGATTGTAGAATCGGGTAGGTATTAAATTAATAGGTGTGATAATTAATTTAATTAGAGTCGGATTGTAGACTCGGATAGGTATTAAATTAATAGGTGTGATAATTAATTTAATTAGAGTCGGATTGTAGACTCGGGTAGGTATTAAATTAATAAGTGTGTTAATTTATTTAATTAGAGTGTGACGATAGACTCGGGGAGGTATTAAATTAATAGGTGTGATAATTAATTTAATTAGAGTCGGATTGTAGACTCGGGTAGGTATTAAATTAATAGGTGTGATAATTAATTTAATTAGAGTCGGATTGTAAAATCGGGTAGGTATTAAATTAATAGGTGTGATAATTAATTTAATTAGAGTCGGATTGTAGACTCGGGTAGGTATTAAATTAATAGGTGTGATAATTAATTTAATTAGAGTCGGATTGTAGACTCGGGTAGGTATTAAATTAATAAGTGTGTTAATTTATTTAATTAGAGTGGGACGATAGACTCGGGGAGGTATTAAATTAATAGGTGTGTTAACTAATTTAATTAGAGTCGGACGATAGACTCGGGGAGGTATTAAATTAATATGTGTGTTAATTAATTTAATTAGAGTCGGACGATAGACTCGGGGAGGTATTAAATTAATGGGTGTGTTAATTAATTTAATTAGAGTCCGACCATAAACTCGGAAAAAGTATTATATTAATTGAGGTGTGAATTAATTATATTAGAGTCAGACCATAGACTCGGGAAGATGATAAATTATTAAGTAAGAAAATTAATTATGTTGAGTCGGGCCACATACTCAGGAAATTACAGGCTAGTGTACGGAGTTTTGAGTACACGGTAAAGTCGGGGTTTATATTATATATAGTGATAGTATATATATATATATACGTGTATATATTGTGTGTGATATTTAATATCAGTAACTAGATATTTATTCAATTTATATACTCTAGTGCTATCAAGGGAGGTTGCGCGATGTGGGTGAATCCCCTAGCTTGAGGAGTAGGGCGAGTATATACCCAGGTCATAGCGTCCGGTATATGGGTGAGGGATTTATCTCACTTTCAGGAAAGGAATATGACTGCCTTCACTACGTTTATAGTTTGGCCCAAGTTGGTGAGCAATTCCAACTTGGGGAACTAGGTTTTGTGAGCACACCTAGTGAGATAACACTTTAGAGGGAATCATACGATGAGGGTATACTCGGAGGGATGGATATACGTATGTTATATGTGTGGATGTTTTAGTAAAGGTAAGTATATAATGGTATTCAATATTATATGCGGGTAATAATATAGTGTGTGGTGTATTTACTTTATATAACTTGTGACACGGTTATATGCTACTATTTAAGAAGGAATTAATTAAGTTAATTGTGAGATAACTTATAATTCAAAAATCATTATACTCGGATTAGAGTAGTATGGCAAGGGGAGGTTATACCAGGACTAGTTGGACGGGGTAGTACAACTAGGTAGGGGTTAAGGTAACCGTTAAGTGTGCACAATAGTGGAGGGGTGAGAATGTCCACAAGGGAGTGCGACACTAACTTAAATATGAAGCGCATTCATGCATTTTAAATTATTGCTGTTAATTCACTTACTAAATATTTTCAAAATATTTTGGGTTCTAACCCTTGCTATAAAACTATTTTCAAAACCTTTTAGGTGTCCAGCCACAGGGACGCCAGGATTGATATTCTATTCCAGGGATACGGAGCTGCGGCATATGTGGATGCTAACAGGAGTTTGGATTAGACGCATCATTCATTTATTCCTAGAGTAGGAATTATGCATCAGTTTCAGTTTTATTTAGGGCTTGTCGCCCAGTCTTCTCAGTACAATTTTCTGATTTGTTTTATTCCGGTGTTGAATATTTGTATTGGATTATTTCACTTTGGCGGCTGATAGTTTATTCGGCAAGTTGTGTAATTAATTATTCAGTTGAGTTTTATTCAGTTATGTGAATGGTTTATATTTATTTCCGCATGTACTGTTTTGTTTAATTAAAAAGTTAAAATTTGGCACCAGCTTTTGGAATACTAGGTGGTTAGTATGTTTTAAAAAGTTTTCGACAGTGATGCTAAGAATGAACCAACTGGGATTCCTGTTTTAATTTCGTATAGGACTGATCACCCGGTATTTTATTAGGCGGGGTGTCACAGATGGTATCAGAGCATCAGGTTCTAGTGTCCTTAGGATTTGTGCGGCTTTTCACGTTTCGAATCTTTGATATAGAGCCCTATCATAGGATTGTTGTATTCTTCTACGTATGCGCATTTACGTCCTTCTTCCACATTTCTTCTTTGAGTGTGAACTCATATGGTTCGATTCTCATTTCAGATGTCGCCCAGGAGAGAGAGAGCAGCTAGGGCAGCAGGGGGAGATGAGACTAGAGAGGGTCGTCAGGAGCAAGAGTTACCGCAGCAACTGCCAGAGATGATTTCGACAGCGCAGGTAACTGAATTGGTGATGCAGGCAGCTGAAACGACGATGATCGCAATGGCAAGGTACTTGCCACGAGATCAGCCACAAGTGTTAGTGGCACCAGATGTTCAGGCCCACCCGGGGGCGTAGGGGTGGCAGCAAATACGAGAGGTTTTTTAAAAAGGGCATCCATCAGAGTTTCGAGGAGGTTCAGATATAGTGCTAGCGTGTCAGTGAAAGTGTGATATCCAGCGTCACCTACGCATGAGAGATTGCGATGAGGTGCGGAAGCAAATGCTAGCCACTTTTAGTTTAGTGGGAGAAGCGCTACAGTGGTGGGAGTCGATCACCACAGTTGAGGAAAGGGATACACTAGCTATTACAAAGTTTTGGGTGCGGTTCAACCGCACGTATTTTCCTCCAGCGGTTGAGACCGAAATGGGGAGAACATTTAAAGAGGTGACTCAGGGGGACCGTTCCGTGGCTGATTACGAGGAAGAATTTACTCGTTGGAAAATTTTGTACTGGATGAGGTAAGCGACGAAGAGATAAAGAAAGTAAAGGTTTGTGGATGGGTTAGTCTAGAGAATCATACAACATTTAATTGGTAATTCTGTATTAGTAGCTTATACTGATGTCGTTAATGCAACACTCCGGCACTGTCAGAAATATTACTTCCACGTGAAAGGAAGCAGGAAGAGACTGGAAACTATCCAGTCGCATAAAGCAGGAGGGAATAGTACAAGTGGGGTATCCCAACAGCAGACAGGGGGAGATCAGGGGCAGGATTCCGACAGGGAAATCATGCCAAACGATTTCGAACTGGAGGCTATCAGCAGGATGGCCAGGAATTCCAACAAGGTTGGCATGGAAGGGACCAGTGGAAGGGTGAATGTATTAGAAGGTTTTTCGTTTGTGGGGGAATAAAGACACATGAAGAGAGATTGTCTTAAGCGAGACAGGGGTCAACTACAGAATGAGGTCCTGGATGTACAGCCACTAAAGCAAGTCATGGGCGCATTCGGGCAGGGAGAAGATGCTCCGAAACCCGAGGATCAGCCGTTGCAGCTGGAGTATGGAGGTAATTATTTTTACCCTATGGGCGTGGGGTATATTTTTGACTGAAAAAGAGGATGTCATAATATAAGACTTATTTTTCACTAGAGTTCGCAGGTGAGTCGAACTTAGTGGTTGCGTTGGTTGTAGCAGCCATAGTATGTGGATAAACTTTTCGTAGGGTAGCAGAGTTTCTTTGGTGTTCTTCACGGGAGAGTGGAGGTGTACACTGAGTGAAGGTTTGAATTATGCGAGGAGTTACTACTTTCGAGAATTATGGTAGTAGGGCTGATAATATTTTCTAAATATCGGTTGGATAGCGATGGAATTTAACTATTGTGGATAGTGGTGTTAAGTTTTGGTGTTCACGACACCAGGATATGTTTGGTACTAGGTATAACCTGAGAGGGCGTATAGCCTATACATATGTTGTATTGCGTGGTGCGATAGGCACATAGTGAGGTCTTGTGTTCTCACATTTTATCCCGGTAAGTAGAGGTGTTTACTGAAGTGAATCAGGGTGGTTAGATTTATGTTCGAGCAAAGAGAGATAGCTCGGGGTTTATTTTTGCGCAAGGACCAGTGATGGTAGGGGTGCGGTACTTTATGTCTTCTTTGGTAACATGAGAGTAAGCGTATATACTTTTGTGTTGACAGACAAGTATTTTGTGGGAAGATGTTTGGACGTTAGTACATGGGTTGGGTACCCGGGCAGTAGATATATATATATATATATATATATATATATATATATATATATATATATATATATATATATATATATATATATGTGTGTGTGTGTGTGTGTGTGTGTGTGTGTGTGTGATATGACTACGGGTTCGAACTTATATTACGGGGTAACTTTCGTGCGGTAAAGCGCGGGGATAGGATGTATGGGCACCCGGGTTAATTAAGGCAAATTTCGTGCGGTTAAGCACGGGTATAGGGTGTATAGGCGCCCTGGTTAATTTAAATGCATACTTATGTAACGTATGGTTAGAAGCGAATGGGATAGATATAGCGAGCTTAGAGGCCCATGACTAGAGAGTAATATCCGAAGCTTGGGACATTACGCTCATCTTAATTTCGAGGACGAAATTCCTTTGTAAGGGGGGGAGTATGTAACACCCCGTAATTTTGAGGATTTAATATTTCATTATTTTTGGGAGTGATAAAAATATTTAAATTAGAGAAACTTAAATTCATGAGTTGGAGAATTTATTTGAGTGAGCCGAATTAATTATAATTGGCGACTTTAAGTTTAATTGTTCGAATTAATATGTGTCGCATTTTGAGGTCGAATTTGAAAATGTCAAAAAGTATTTCGGATGGCAATTCCGAGTGCGCGGTTGCGTCCGGATGGGTCGAGATAGTCACAAAAAAAATACCCAGGGGTGGTAATTGGGTCTCGAGGTATTTTTGGGCATAACCGGGCCCACACAAGGTGAGTTGGGCCATTTTTATTGGGCCCAGATGGCCAAAAACGGGATTAAGGGTTTTTAACCTAAATGGAGAAGTGTTAAACAGCAGAAAACACAAATTCTAAGCCTAGGGCTTGAGAGGAAAATTAGGGGAAAGCAAATCAAGAGCCAATTGGGGATTATTGGAGCCGAATTAAGGGACTACACCAACGGATCAGACCCTACGAACAATTTCAGGCAAGTAGTTAACTTGTTGTAATATGTAAATGGTGATATCCAATTCATATTTTAGTGATGTGTAAACTAAAATTTGTTTTGGGGATAAATGGGTACAAAATGGGGTTTTGTTAATCGAAATTGGCTGAGATTCAAAGTAAGAAATAGGTGTATTATATATCCCTAAGTAAAGATAAAATGAAATTCGAATATATTTGATGATTAACATGGAATCTTTATGAGTTCTTGGATGAAGAACATGAATCTTGAATAACTTAGGGTTTATTTGATGAACACAAGAGGTCAATCTGCCAGAATTTTTGACACAACTTTAAATGTATGCCATTTGAGTTGTACTTCGAATTAGAGTATGAACCATACATTCCTGGAAAGGTATTTCTCTTAGGTATCCAATTAACTTAGAATCAGGTCAATCGTAGTTCTGTAGAGGGAGTAATCGGCATTTTACTACATGGTGTTTGAGCTGTCAACATAATAATATGCCAGAATTTTGACGTGACTTTAAATGTGTGCAATTTGAATTTTACTTAGAATTAGAGTGTGAACCATACATTACTGGAAAGTTATTTCTCTTAGCTATCCAATGAACTTGGAATCAGGTCAATCGGAGTTTTGTAGATGGAGAAATCGAAATTTTACTAGAGGGTGTTTAATCTGCCTGAAAATTTAAGATTTTTCTTTTTAAGCCTCAAATGTCTAAAATTTTAGCAGGGAAGTGTAGGGACCTTGATGAAATATATTGATGGAATAATGATATGGAATTAGGTCTATGATTGAGTGTTTTACTTTAATTTTGTGAGAGAGTTAAAGTGGAGATTCATATGCTTGATTATGACGTACTCTAATTCGAGATGATAAGAATATAATTACGGAAAAGCGTGAGCGAGCTTAAATTCGTTAGGTCAGTGGGTTAACCAGGATAACTAATGAATTGATATAACAAGGGGTAACTAGGACCCTTAGAGTTGTGTGAATACTTGAATTAATACGAAAGTGAAATAAATCCGTAAAGCAAACAAGTACGGTGAATATTAGAGAGAAATATATTACGTACAAGTATGAATAATTGGGTTGTGTAAACACCTGTTGTTTATAGGATTACTTGGGTTGTGAATGCCTATTGTGTGCTTCCTTGTGATAGGAACATAGACTCGGGAAATATTAAGTTATCGGCCAAGTGAGCGAGTCCGGGGATAATGGTTGAGTGACAACAAGTTATTAAATTAATGGATGTGTTAATTAATGAAGGTAGAGTCAGAAGGTAGACTCGAAAAAGTATTAAATTAACTATTGAGAGAGTAATTAATTTAGAGTCGGAACATAGACTCGGAAAATATTAAGTTATGGGCCAAGTGAGCGAGTCCGGGTAGGATGGTTGGGCAATGCCAAGTACTCAAATTAATTGATGAGTTAATTAATTTAATTAGAGTCGAATTGTAGACTCGGGTAGGTATTAAATTAATAGGTGTGATAATTAATTTAATTAGAGTCGGATTGTAGACTCGGTTAGGTATTAAATTAATAGGTGTGATAATTAATTTAATTAGAGTCGGATTGTAGGCTCGGGTAGGTATTAAATTAATAGGTGTGATAATTAATTTAATTAGAGTCGGATTGTAGAATCGGGTAGGTATTAAATTAATAGGTGTGACAATTAATTTAATTAGAGTCGGATTGTAGACTCGGGTAGGTATTAAATTAATAGGTGTGATAATTAATTTTATTAGAGTTGGATTGTAGACTCAGGTAGGTATTAAATTAATGGGTGTGTTAATTAATTTAATTAGAGTCCGACCATAAACTCGGGGAAAGTATTATATTAATTGAGGTTTGAATTAATTATATTAGAGTCAGACCATAGACTCAGGAAGATGATAAATTATTAAGTGAGAAAATTAATTATGTTGAGTCGGGCCACAGACTCAGGAAATTACAGGCTAGTGTACGGGATTTTGAGTACACGGTAAAGTCGGGGTTTATATTATATATACAGTGTAGTGATAGTATATATATATATATATATATATACGTGTATGTATTGTGTGTGATATTAAATATCAGTGACTAGATATTTATTCAATATATATACTCTAATGCTATCAAGGGAGGTTGCGCGATGTGGGTGAATCCCCTATCTTGAGGAGTAGGGCGAGTATATCCCCAGGTCATAGCGTCCGGTATATGGGTGAGGGATTTATCTCACTTTCAGGGAAGGAATATGACCGCATCCACTACGTTTATAGTTTGGGCCAAGTTGGTGAGCGATTCTAACTTGGGGAACTAGGTTTTGTGAGCACACCTAGTGAGATAGCACTTTAGAGGGAATCATCCGACGAGGGTATACTCGGAGGGTTGGATATACGTATGTTATATGTGTGGATGTTTTAGTAAAGGTACGTATATAATGGTATTCAATATTATATGTTGGGTAATAATACAGTGTGTGATGTATTTACTTTATTTAACTTGTGACACGGTTATATGCTACTATTTAAGAAGGAATTAATTAAGTTAATTGTGAGATAACTTATAATTCAAAAATCATTATACCCGGGTTAGATTAGTATGGCAAGGGGAGGTTATACCAGGACTAGTTGGACGGGGTAGTACAACTACGTGGGGGTTAAGGTAACCGTTAAGTGTGCACAATAGTGGAGGAGTGAGAATGTCCACAAGGGAGTGCGACACTAACTTAAATATGAAGCGCATTCATGCACTTTAAATTACTGCAGTTAATTCACTTGCTAAATATTTTCAAAATATTTTGGGTTCTAACCCTTGCTATAAAACTATTTTCAAAACCTTTTAGGTGTCCAGCCACAGGGACGCCAGGATTGATATTCTATTCCAGGGATACGGAGCTGCGACATATGTGGATGCTAGCAGGAGTTTGGATTAGACACATCGTTCATTTATTCCTAGAGTAGGATTTATGCATCAGTTTCAATTTTATTTAGGGCTTGTTGCCCAGTCTTCTCAGTAAAGTTTTCAAATTTGTTTTATTCCGGTGTTGAATATTTATATTGGATTATTTCACTTTGGTGGCCGATAGTTTATTCGGCAAGTTGTGTAATTAATTATTCAGTTGAGTTTTATTCAGTTATGTGAATGGTTTATATTTATTTTCGCATGTACTATTTTGTTTAATTAAAAAGTTAAAATTTGGCACCAGCTTTTGGAATACTAGGTGGTTAGTATGTTTTAAAAAGTTTTCGACAGTGATGCTAAGAATGAACCAACTGGGATTCCTTTTTTAATTTGGTATAGGACTGATCACCCGGTATTTTATTAGGCGGGGTGTCACACCTTATGACAGCAGGGCTGCCATGGGGGCGGGGTGGCGTGTTGGGAATCGATCGACACGCGTGTCCGTTGTCGCTGGCGCGGACCAATTACAATATAGAAATTGAAATTAATGAGTTATTGGATGTTATTTTGTTAAGGTTCATTAAAAAGTTCATTTTTTAGGTTCACTTGTGAACCTCTCCCTATATATATATATAGATATATAGATATATTCATTTAGCATATATTTGGTTCAGTATATCTGCTCCAACATTAGTTTTTAGTCTTTTAAATGTTATTCTTAAAAAGAATATACTCCTATTGTTACTTCTCCAGTATTCTGTTTTTGGTTATTCTTTGTGCCATATCTTTTTTATAGTAATGTAGTGTTGGATGTTTAAGGTATGAAAATATAATATTTGAAAGTTCATAATTTGGTATTTACTACTTGGTTTTAGTCAAATAACAGATATCATTCATGATTATTAATGCCTAAACATGGTATGCCTCTCAGGTGTTTGACACAATTCTGAAACGAATGTATACTTATTTTCTTTAGTCTTTTGCGATTGTCATTATTGATTTGTTTGTTATTTTCCTTGGTTTAGTTTTATTTTGTGGTGCTAGATGTGTGACACCATTTATGTTGTTGTCACGTGTGTTAGCTTTCATGAATATTAGCATGCCTTTAGGAAGATTGTGCCATAAAGCCTGTAACTAACACTATATCATTTCAATATTTTTTGTAGAAGCTACTCTCCCGCCCATAAAGCTCCACACTCTCCTTCATAGTCACTGCATTCATCTCTCTCCCCTGCTTAATATTCTAGCTTAAATGGTAAGGGTTTTGAATTATATGTTTTTCCAATTTGGGACCAATGTAACTCGTAGGAACTGACCGTGTTGTCAAGGGCCTCTCGGTTTGAGAATATGACGATAATTTCAAAATATATATATTAGTCTTAGAAACAAGCCGTTAAAGAGTGAAAACACAAACCAACCCCGAAACGACGCCGTTAGAGGCACTAAAACCTCGTACAGGACCGATATAACTCATAGGAACTGATCGCGTAGTCACGGGCCTCTCGGTTTAAGAATATGACGATAATTTGAAAATATATAGATTAGGCTTAGAAACAAGCCGTTAAAGGGTGAAAACCCAAATCAGCACCAAAATGGCCCCGTAAGAGGTACTAACACCTCGCACGAGGCGCATGTAACTCGTAGGAATAGATCGTGTAGTCACGAGCCTCTCGGTTTGAGAATATGACGATAAGTTAAAAATATATTGATTAAGCTTAGAAACAAGCCGTTAAAGGGAGTCAACCTAAATGAGTCCCGAAACGGCCCCATAAGAGGCACCAAAACCTCACATGGGACCCATGTAACTCGTAGGAACAAATCACGTAGTCAAGGGCCTCTCGGTTTGAGAATATGATGATAAGTTGAAAATATATAAATTAAGCTTAGAAACGAGTCGTTAAAGGGTGAAAACCCAAACCAACACTTAAGAGGCACTAACACCTCGCACGGGACCAATGTAACTCGTAGGAACTGACCACGTACTCACGGGCCTCTCGGCTTAAGAATATGATGATAATTTGAAAATATATAGATTACGCTTAGAAACAAGCCGTTAAAGGGTAAAAACCGAAACCAGCCCCGAAACGACCCCGTAAGAGGCACTAACATCTCGCACGGGACCCATGTAACTTGTAGGAATAGATCATGTAGTCACGGGCCTCTCAATTTGTGAATATGAAGATAAGTTGAAAATATATAGATTAAGCTTAGAAACAAGCCGTTAAAGGATGAAACCCAAACCAGCCCCCAAACAGCCCCGTAAGAGGCACTAAAACCTCGTACGGGACCAATGTAACTCATAGGAACTGATCGCATAGTCTCAAGCCTCTCAATTTAAAAATATAATGATAATTTGAAAATATATTGATTAGGCTTTGAAACAAGCTGTTAAAGGTGAAACCCTAATCAGCCCCCAAACGGCCCCGTAAGAGGCATGAACACCTCGCACGGGACCAATATAACTCGTAGGAATTAACCGCATAATCACAGGTTTTTCGCTTTGAAAATGTGATGATAATTTGAAAATATTTAAATTAGGCTTAAAAACAAGTCGTTGAAGGGTGAAAATCCAAACTAGCCCCAAAACGGTCCCGTAAGAGGCACAACACCTCGCACGGGACTAATGTAACTTGTAGGAACTGACCGCGTAGTCACGATTCTCCCGGTTTGAGAATATTATGATAATTTAAAAATATCTATATTAGGCTTAAAAACAAGCCATTAAAGGGTGAAAACCCAAATCAGCTCCCTAACGGCCCCGTACGTTGCACGAACACCTCACACGGGACTAATGTAACTTGTAGGAACTGACCGCGTAGTCACGGGTCTCCCGATTTGAGAATATGATGATAATTTGAAAATATATAGATTAGGCTTAAAAACAAGTCGTTAAAGGGTGAAAACCTAAACTATCCCCCAAACGGCCCCATAAGAGACACGAACACCTCGCACGGGACCAATGTAACTTGTAGAAACTGACCGCGTAGTCACGGTTCTCCCAATTTGAGAATATGATGATAATTTGAAAATATCTAGATTAGGCTTAAAAACAAATCGTTAAAGGGTGAAAACCCAAACCAGCTCCCAAACGGCCCCGTAAGAGGCACGAAAACCTCGCACGGGACCAATGTAACTTATAGAAACTGACCGCGTAGTCGCGGGTCTCTCGGTTGGAGAATATGACGATAATTTGGAAATATTTAGATTAGGCTTAAAAACAAGTCGTTAAAGGGTGAAAACAAAAACCAGCCCCCAAACGGCCCCATAAGAGGCACGGACACCTCGCACGGGACCAATGTAACTTGTAGTAATTGGCCGCGTAGTCATGGTTCTCCCTCTTTGAGAATATGATGAAAATCTGAAAATATATAGATTATTCTTAAAAACATGCCGTTTGAGGGTGAAAACTTAAATCAGCCCCCAAACAGCCCCGTAAGAGGCACGAGCACCTTATACGTGACTAATTTAACTCGTAGGAATTGATCGCATAGTCACAGGTCTCCCGATTTGAGAATACGACAATAATTTAAAAATATATAGAGTAGGCTTAAAAACAAGCCATTAAAGGGGTGAAAACATAAACCAGCCCCCAAATGGCCCCGTAAGAGGCACTAACACCTCGCACGGGACCAATGTAACTTGTAGGAACTGACCGCGTAGTCACAAGAATTTTGATTTGTGAATACAATAATAATTTTAATTCGTATATGCAAATTTTTGTAACACCTCGTATTTTTGGTACATTTTAAAATTTAATTAATTCGGAAATTCTAAATTACTAGTGTGTTGTAATTTAATGAATTAATTATGGTAGAATAATATATAAATATTAATCTGGGATTGAATGGTTAATATTTAGGGAATACTTATTTACTAAGTGAATAGTAATAATGTAATTACGTCGTTTCGAGTATTAATGACTAGGTATGCACTTATCACATCATGAAGTCGGTATAGACTATATTGGGTGGGGAATAAGTATTTTTATAAATCAATTCTGATGCAAATTCTGAGTGTACAGTTGAGTCCAGATGAGCCGAGATAGTCGGAAAAGTGTACCCGGGGGTAGTAAACGGGTCACGGGACGTTTTTGACATAGTCGGGCCCACTCAGGGGCATTTAGGTCACTTGGGCTTGGCCCATTAGTCAAAAAATGGGAATTGAATAATTAACCTAATAAAAAGAAATAAGGGCATGGCTGAGCTTAATTAGAGAAAAGAATTAAAGGGTTAGAAAACCCTAGCAGCAGCCAAAGCCATTTGGGGATCTCAAAAGAGCCAACAAGGTCATCTTCAACCTTGGAATCCATCGCAAATTCAGACACTACGAAACCTAAGGCAAGTGAATAACTTGCAATAGCATTAAATCTGCCTTTAAATTCATATTTACGTGATGTAATGAATTAAAATTCGTTTTGGGGTTTCATGGCATAAATATGGGGTTTTGATAATACAAAAGAAAACATGAATCTGATTTACCCGAATTTATGAGGAGTTATGTAAAATATGATATTGGAATATTGATGTGTATCTGTTAGAATGATATCCAGATAAATTAGAACGAATTTGATGAAGAAATTTGGAGTAAAAATGTGTTTAAAGAAAAGATGGATTTTTCCCCAAAATTGTAAATCAGTAGTTTATGGACGAATTGATGATTGTTGTGGACTTTCTGGGGAATCCTAATAAGGTTCCTAATATGTACTGGTGTTAAAAAGGGCTTAAAATTCATGTTAGCAGAAATTAGGGTTTAAAAATTTCCGTCCATGGCTGCCCTGTCTTCGCGAAGAAGACGAAGACCTATTCGATCGATCGATCGATGGTCTGGGGTCGATCGATCGACGGTCGCCAAATTTTGGCAATTTCGCCAGTTAGTTATATAAGAGGGGAAAATCATATAAAAATCTTATGAAATAAATTATTGAGAAATTAAATACATGAGAGTAAATCTAATTAATTGTAGATAAATTAATTAGGGCTTGAGGCTAATAAATTAGAGTCGGGAATTTTGACTCGGGTAAATTTATTTTGGGCTACGAGAGTAAGTCCAAATTTATGGTGGGGGGGACACCAAAAATAACTTAATTAATTAAGGTTCAATTTAATTAATATTTAGAGTTGGACCATAAACTCTTAATAATTTTAATAGGCTTATGTTACGGATTTAGCGAACGGTATAGCCGGGACTTTTATATTTATATATACGGAGGCGATTGTATATATATATGGTGTGCACAATTAATATCAGTGATTAGATATTTTATACTATAGTGCTATAGGGGGAGGTTGCGCGTAGTGGATGAATCCCCTAGCTTGAGGAGTAGGGTGAGTATATTCCCGAGGTCATAGCGTTCGTTATATGGATGAGGGACATCTCACTTTCAAGGAAGGAATATGACCGCCTCCAATTATTTATTTTTATCAAGTTGGTGTGAAAATTCTGACTTGGGATATCTAGGCTATGTGATTGTACCTAGTGGGATAGCACTTTATAGAATTTATATTTCGGGAGTATTTTGCTCGGGAGGATGTAAGTTGTTATATATATTACAGTATGATTGTGAATGCTGAAATATGATTATAAGTATATAATTAGATAATAAATTATATACGGGTTATTAATGAAAAATATGAGTTACTTCACATGTATAACAAGTGTAGAAGTTATATGAATTTAAAAAGGGAAATGATTTAGTTAAGTTGATGTTACTAATAACTTAAAAATCATAATCAATACATACTCAGTTAGAGTCGAGTGGGTGTAAAGGAATTTTGTTAATTATCTAGTCATGAGATGAATAACTAGGTAATTTAATTAAAGCATTAGTAGTGTAGAATAGAGGAAGGGTAAGGAAGTCCTCAAGAGAGAGTGCGATACTAACTAAAAATATGAAGAGCATGCATATTTATTTATTACTGCAAGTTAATCATTTGTTAAATGTTTTTCAAATGTTTTGGGTACTAACCCTTGCTATAAAAACTTTTAAAAACCCTTTTAGGTGTCCAACCACAGAGACGCCAGCCTTGACTATATTCCAGGGATCCGTTGCTGCAGCATATGTGGATGTTGCGGGGTTTTGATAGACGCCTCATTCTTCATTCTTAATGTAGAAGTTCATGATTAGTATTCGAGCATGTCGCTCACTTTCCATTTATTTTTATTAGACTTGTTGGGAGTTTATTCTTGTCCTTATGGGATTTATTATTTGGACCGTTGGTTTATTCGGTCAATTATATTTTTACTTGTGGATGATTAATTCAGTTATCTGTGATGGTTATATAGTTTTATTTTCCGCATGGGTTTTTGTTTAAATAATGAAAGATATAAAAATGGCACCAGTCTATTTTCTCACTTAGGTGGTTAGTAATTTAATATGACGACAATGATGCTAAGAATGGACCAAATGAGAATCTTGTTCTAACTTGATTTAGGACTAATCACCCGGGATTAATTAGGCGGGGTGTCACAGATGGTATCAGAGCATCAGGTTCTAGTGTCCTTAGGATCTGTGCGGCTTTCTACGTTTCAGCGTAGCGTTCGGTTGTTATAGAGCCCTATTATTAGGACTGTTGATTATATTTTTCGCTTGTGATATATCGTATTCCTGCTATTAGTTTTTGTATAAATTGTGTACTTATACAATTCAATCTATTTCAGATGCCACCAAAGAGACAGAGAGCGGAGAGGGCTGAGGCTAGAGATGAGGTGAGGGAGGATCACCAGGAGCCACAGATACCGCCACCCCCACCCCCACCCGAGTTGATTTCTACCACTCAGGTGGCAGTGATAGTGGCCCAAGCGGTCGAGACAGCGATGCGAGCTATGGCAGCTCATTTTCCACAGCCCCAGGCACCGCCTCCATTGGCTCCAGCAGTTCAGGCTCCAGTGGGGCCACCATCTTGGCAGCGAGTGAGGGAGACCTTTCAGAAGGGTCACCCACCTGAGTTTCGAGGTAGCACCAATGTGGTCGAGGCTTGTGACTGGAAGAAGAACATTCAGCGCCATCTGCGCATGTTAGAGGGTACAGAGGTGCAGAAACAGATGCTGGCTACCTTTCGTCTGTCGGGGGCAGCCTTACAGTGGTGGGAGTCCGTAACCACCGCTGAAGAGCGGGATTTGATGCCGATTTCTGAATTCTGGGTGCGGTTTGACCGCAAGTACTTCCCTCTAGCAGTAGAGTCTGAGATGAGAAAGAAATTCAGCGAGTTGGTACAGGGTGACAGGTCAGTAGCAGAATATGAGGAGGAGTTCACCCGTTTGGCAAACTTGGTGCCAAATGAGGTGAGCGATGAGGAGCGGAAGAAGTCAAAGTTCATGGATGGCCTAGCCTGGAGAATCAGGCAGCACTTGATTGGAAATTCGGCGTTAGTTACTTATACAGATGCCGTTAATGTCGCACATGTACATTGCCAGGATCATCGTTTCCATGCTAAGGGGAACAAGAAGGCAGGTGAGCCGAGCTAGCAGGGCAAGGCGGTCACTAGTAGTGAGACGAGTGGCACACAGCAGCAGGTCATCATTCAGCAAGGGAATCAGGCTAAGAAGTTTAAGCCTGGTGGGTTCCGACCGAGAGGACAGGGGTTCAGGCAGGGGCAACCAGGCCCTAATCAGCAACAGCAGGTTCCTCAGGGCCGTCAGGGCCAAGGGAACAACGGGGGAGGCCAACCTGGCCAGCAACGTCAGGGCCAGCAGGGCCAACGGTAGGGTGACGACCAGAAATGTTGTTTCTCCTGTGGCCAGCCAGGACACTTCAAGAGGGAGTGCCCGTAGAGGGGAAGAGGCCAGCAGCAGGGTGCCCAGCAGGGGCAACAGGGTCAGATGCCGCCAGCAGCACCAGCTCCACCCTCCCCACAGCAGCAGGGGCAGATGCACTACGGACGTGTGTACAACGTTCGGGATGTTCCCAATCCTCTAGCACAGCAGGCGCCGCCAGCGGTTGAGGGTATGTTTTTCATTCCTCTGTATGAGGGTAGCATTCTTTTTGACACGGGAGCATCACATTCATTCATTAAATCTAATTTTGCTAAACGGGCTGGGTTATTAGAGACAGCGGGTAGCCTCTGTATGAGTGTAGAGTAACCAGTAGGCAGCGGGGCTTTGATTCGCTTGATTTGTCGAGGAGTAGACATTTTGATTGGGAGGCTTAGTTTAGCAGCAGACCTCTTAGTGTTAGATATGGAGGGGTATGATGTCATATTGGGCATGGATTGGTTGGCAGGTTACCGGGCTACGGTGGATTATTATGAGAGGACAATCGTGTTCTCCATTCCGGGACAGGAGATGTTCCTGATAGCAATGTCGCTTCCTGAGGGAGGATCACGCACTCACTTATATTACATTGAGGAGGAAACCTCACAGGAGGTGGTAGTTCCTTTGGACTCTATTCCTGTAGTGAGGGACTTTGAGGATGTATTCCAGGAGATACCAGGATTACCACCCAGCAGAGAAATCAAATTTGTTATCGATTTGACACCGGGGACGAGGCCGATTGCTCGGGCACCTTACCGAATGGCCCCTTCAGAGATGCGGGAATTGAGGGAACAGATTCAGCAACTACTGGGTCAGGGTTTTATTCGGTGGAGTACATCGCCGTGGGGTGCGCCGGTGTTGTTTGTGAAGAAGCGAGATGGTTCACTCCGCTTGTGTGTGGATTATAGGGAGCTGAACAAGGTGACAATAAGGAATAAATATCTGTTGCCTCGGATTGATGATTTATTTGACCAATTGAGAGGGGCGTCTTACTTCTCCAAGGTCGACTTGAGGTCAGGGTATCATCAACTGCGTATCCGAGAGAGGGATGCTCCTAAGACCGCTTTCTTGTCGCGGTATGGATCATATAAGTTCAGGGTGATGCCCTTCGGGCTCACCAATGCACCAGCAGTGTTCATGGACCTCATGAACAGGGCTTTTAGGGAGTACTTAGATCAGTTTGTCATCGTGTTCATTGATGACATCCTAATCTACTCGCGTACCGAGGAGGAGCACGCAGAGCATTTGCACATGGTTTTACAGACACTGAGGGATCATCAGATCTATGCCAAATTAGAGAAGTGTGGATTCTGGCTACGGGAGGTACAGTTCCTTGGTCACGTCGTGTCAGATCAGGGTATTGCAGTGGATCCGAATAAGGTATCGGCGGTGAGGGAGTGGGGACAGCCCACGACACCGACCGAGGTGCGCAGTTTTCTGGGTTTGGCCGGTTACTACAGGCGATTCATTAAGGGATTCTCTAAAATTGCAGGACCTTTGATGAATCTGACTCGGAAAGGGGTACCTTTCAAGTGGGATGATATTTGTCAATTAGCGTTCGACGAGCTAAAGGACAAGTTGACATCTGCACCCGTGCTTGCATTGCCAAAGGGAGGGCTAGAGTATCGAGTTTACACAGACGCATCCTTACGGGGTCTTGGGGGTGTGCTCTAGAAGGAGGAAAGGGTTATATCTTATGCTTCCAGGAAGCTAAAGCCCCACGAGAGGAATTACCCCACTCACGACCTAGAGTTGGCAGCGGTCGTTTTTTCTTTGAGGATATGGACGCATTATCTTCTAGGAGAGCAGTTTACTCTATTCACGGATCACAAGTCACTTCAGTATCTATTCACACAGAAGGATCTGAATATGAGGCAGAGGCGGTGGCTGGAATTCGTGAAGGACTACCAGTTTGATATTCAGTATCATCCTGGTAAGGCCAGTGTGGTAGCAGACGCATTGAGGCGAAGGCCGACTGGGGAGATATCAGAGGTATGGAAAGCGAAGTGGAGAGAGCTTCAATATGAGGATGACGTAGCCAAGGCTTGCATGTCAGCTTTATCCATCACACCCGAGATCATTATGCGAGTTGTGAAGGCTCAGGCAGAGGATCAGATTTGCCGGGATAGGGTGGGCCAGTTGTTAGCTGAGGGAGCAGAGGGTTACTCGATAAGCTCAGAAGGAGGCCTACGCTTTAATGGGAGGTTAATGGTGCCAGAGGATGAGGATTTGAGGCACGCTGTTATGACAGAATCCCATGGTTCAAAATTTGCGGTACATCCCGGTGGGGATAAAATGTACCAAGATATGAGGAGGCAGTATTGGTGGGCAGGGATGAAACGGGACATAGAGGAGTTTGTTTCGAAATGTGCCACGTGTCAGCTTGTGAAAGTTGACCACCAGAGACCGTCAGGGATGCTACAGCCGTTAGAAATTCCCGTGTGGAAGTGGGAGAGCATCTCCATGGACTTCATCACAGGGTTACCTGTAGCGCAGAGGGGTCACGACTCCATATGGGTTATTGTGGATCGGTTGACTAAGGTGGCTCACTTTTTGCCGGTACGCACAGACTTCGAGATGATGCGTTATGCACAGCTATTCATAGCAGAGATTGTTAAGCTGCATGGAGTACCTATAAATATTGTATCCGACCGAGACAAAATCTTTGTCGCCCACTTTTGGCAGAGCTTTCAGGAGGCAATGGGCACGGAGTTGCGCTTGAGTACAGCGTATCACCCACAGACTAACGGACAGACTGAGAGAGTTAACCAGATGCTGGAAGACATCCTCAGAATGTGCATTTTGGACTTCGGGGGAGGATGGGAGAAATATCTCCCTTTGGTAGAGTTTGCGTATAACAACTCTTACCAATTCACGATTGGCATGGCACCGTTTGAGGCACTGTGCGGGAGACCTTGTCGTTCACCCGTTTGTTGGTTAGAGGTGGGGCACAACAAACTCTTGGGGCCGGAGATTGTTCAGGAGACATCGGCCAAGATAGAGTTGATTCGAGGAAGAATTCGGATAGCTCAGGACAGGCAAAAGAGTTATGCTGATGCTTCTCGAAGACATGTGGAGCTAGAAGTTGGGGACCAGGTTTTAGTCCGGGTATCCCCAATGAAAGGGGTGATGAGGTTCGGCAAGAAGGGTAAGTTAGCACCGCGGTACGTAGGAGCTTTCCCTATTATTGAGAGGGTAGGACCGGTGGCGTATAAGCTTGGGTTACCAAAACATCTTCAGCGGATACACGATGTATTCCATGTGGCATCGCTGAAGAAATATCGAAGGAGCGAGAGAACCTTTTGGCACATTCCACTCAAGGAGATCGACTTACAGCCAGACATCTCGTATGAGGAGAGGCCGGTAGCTATTCTGGATCATAGTGAGCGGAAATTACGATCCAAGGTTGTTCCATTGGTTAGAGTACAGTGGGGTCATCACAATGTTGACGAGTCTACCTGGGAGCAGGAGGAGGATATGCGGGAACAATATCCAGAGATTTTCACCGCAGGTATGATCTAATTTCGGGGACGAAATTCCCTTATAAGGGGGGGAGTCTGTAACACCCCGTATTTTTGGTACATTTTAAAATTTAATTAATTCGGAAATTCTAAATTACTAGTGTGTTGTAATTTAATGAATTAATTATGGTAGAATAATATATAAATATTAATCTGAGATTGAATGGTTAATATTTAGGGAAAACTTATTTACTAAGTGAATAGTAATAATGTAATTACGTCGTTTCGAGTATTAATGACGAGGCATGTACTTATCACATCCGGAAGTCGGTATAGACTATATTGGGTGGGGAATAAGTATTTTTATAAATTAATTCGGATGCAAATTCTGAGTGTACAGTTGAGTCCGGATGGGCCGAGATAGTCGGAAAAGTGTACCCGGGGGTAGTAAACGGGTCACGGGACGTTTTTAGACATAGTCGGGCCCACTCGGGGGCATTTAGGTCACTTGGGCTTGGCCCATTAGTCAAAAAACGGGAATTGAATAATTAACCTAATAAAAAGAAATAAGGGCATGGCTGAGCTTAATTAGAGAAAAGAATTAAAGGGTTAGAAAACCCTAGCAGCAGCCAAAGCCATTTGGGGATCTCAAAAGAGCCAACAAGGTCATCTTCAACCTTGGAATCCATCGCAAATTCAGACACTACGAAACCTAAGGCAAGTGAATAACTTGCAATAGCATTAAATCTGTCTTTAAATTCATATTTACGTGATGTAATGAATTAAAATTCGTTTTGGGGTTTCATGGCATAAATATGGGGTTTTGATAATACAAAAGAAAACATGAATCTGATTTTGCCCGAATTTATGAGGAGTTATGTAAAATCTGATGTTGGAATATTGATGTGTATCTGTTAGAATGATATCCAGATAAATTAGAACGAATTTGATGAAGAAATTTGGAGTAAAAATGTGTTTAAAGAAAAGATGGATTTTTCCCCAAAATTGTAAATCAGTAGTTTATGGACGAATTGATGATTGTTGTGGACTTTCTGGGGAATCCTAATAAGGTTCCTAATATGTACTAGTGTTAAAAAGGGCTTAAAATTCATGTTAGCAGAAATTAGGGTTTAAAAATTTCCGTCCATGGCTGCCCTGTCTTCGCGAAGAAGATGAAGACCTGTTCGATCTATCGATCGATGGTCTGGGGTCGATCGATCGACGGTCGCCAGATTTTGGCAGTTTCGTCAGTTAGTTATATAAGAGGGGAAAATCATATAAAAATCTTATGAAATAAATTATTGATAAATTAAGTACATGAGAGTAAATCTAATTAATTGTAGATAAATTAATTAGGGCTTGAGGCTAATAAATTAGAGTCGGGAATTTTGACTCGGGTAAATTTATTTTGGGCTACGAGAGTAAGTCCAAATTTATGGTGGGGGGGACACCAAAAATAACTTAATTAATTAAGGTGCAATTTAATTAATATTTAGAGTTGGACCATAAACTCTTAATAATTTTAATAGGCTTATGTTACGGATTTAGCGAACGGTATAGCCAGGACTTTTATATTTATATAAACGGAGGCGATTGTATATATATATGGTGTGCACAATTAATATCAGCGATTAGATATTTTATACTATAGTGCTATAGGGGGAGGTTGCGCGTAGTGGATGAATCCCCTAGCTTGAGGAGTAGGGTGAGTATATTCCCGAGGTCATAGCGTCCGTTATATGGGTGAGGGACATCTCACTTTCAGGGAAGGAATATGACCGCCTCCAATTATTTATTTTTATCAAGTTGGTGTGAAAATTCTGACTTGGGATATCTAGGCTATGTGATTGTACCTAGTGGGATAGCACTTTATAGAATTTATATTCCGGGAGTATTTTGCTTGGGAGGATGTAAGTTGTTATATATATTACAGTATGATTGTGAATGCTGAAATATGATTATAAGTATATAATTAGATAATAAATTATATACGGGTTATTAATGAAAAATATGAGTTACTTCACATGTATAACAAGTGTAGAAGTTATATGAATTTAAAAAGGGAAATGATTTAGTTAAGTTGATGTTACTAATAACTTAAAAATCATAATCATTACATACTCAGTTAGAGTCGAGTGGGTGTAAAGGAACTTTGTTAATTATCTAGTCATGAGATGAATAACTAGGTAATTTAATTAAAGCATTAGTAGTGTAGAATAGAGGAAGGGTAAGGAAGTCCTCAAGAGAGAGTGCGATACTAACTAAAAATATGAAGAGCATGCATATTTATTTATTACTGCAAGTTAATCATTTGTTAAATGTTTTTCAAATGTTTTAGGTACTAACCCTTGCTATAAAAACTTTGAAAAACCCTTTTAGGTGTCCAACCACAGGGACGCCAGTCTTGACTATATTCCAGGGATCCGTTGCTGCAGCATATGTGGATGTTGCGGGGTTTTGATAGACGCCTCATTCTTCATTCTTAATGTAGAAGTTCATGATTAGTATTCGAGCATGTTGCTCACTTTCCATTTATTTGTATTAGACTTGTTGGGAGTTTATTCTTGTCCTTATGGGATTTATTATTTGGACCGTTGGTTTATTCGGTCAATTATATTTTTACTTGTGGATGATTAATTCAGTTATCTGTGATGGTTATATAGTTTTATTTTCCGCATGGGTTTTTGTTTAAATAATGAAAGATATAAAAATGGCACCAGTCTATTTTCTCACTTTGGTGGTTAGTAATTTAATATGACGACAGTGATGCTAAGAATGGACCAAATGAGAATCCTGTTCTAATTTGATTTAGGACTGATCACCCGGGATTAATTAGGCGGGGTGTCACAATTTTCAGCTTGATTAAGATTTTTTTTAAAAATTACTCGGTTACTAATATCATATCCTTTTATATCTTATTGTTTTGCAAGATAACATTTTTTCGTTAGCTTTTATCCATGTGGAGCACATGATGTCAATGGTCTACAACAAGGGGATTATTGTTATATTTTATGTTATGATCGTTCGGACTTTTGTAGTTTTATTGATAGCTTTTATGACCGTGCGGGCTTTTGTAATTTTATTGTTATATTTTATGGTCGTGCGGGCTTTACATTATGCAGGTATTATATTAGCAGGTTTTAGAATGTCCAGAAAATAGAGGAAACTCTGCCTAATTTTTTCGTCTGTGAACTATTATTACTTGTAATATTTTGAAGTTTGTATGTACATTAGTTTATTAACAACTTTCGAGATTCGCAATTTGTTAATTTTCTTATTTTCAAATAATTAAATTTTTTCTTCAATCCAAAAAATTTGCCACAGTTCAAAATCGTGCCAAAAGTGTATCAATTTTTGGCACGATTTTTAAGTGTGCCAAAAGAGAATCAAAATGTACTCGGTCTGGAACAATTATAAAGTATGCCAAAAGTGTGCCAGAAATATCAAATTCTGGCACAATTTTAAAGTGTACCATCAGTGATCCTATTTGGTCAAATATGGCACACTTTTGAGCGGTGCTAGAAAAAACTGGCCATTTTGAAACACCTGATTTTAGCACAGTTCAAAACCATGCCAGATTTGATCTGACACGGTTTTAAACCGTTCCAGAGTACATTTTTTGATGTAGTGGATGAAGATTTGATCTCAAGGGCGATTTTGCCTTGGGATAGTGCTCAAACGGTAACTTTGAGAAGGGCGAGATCAACCAACATACCGACCAGACTCTCTCTCCAGTAAGCATTCTCAATCTTACTTTTTGTTACTGAATTATTTTTTTATCTTTGTAGTTGATGATCGTCCTCTTTCTGATGGTGGATATAAACGCCAACCCGGATAATAAGGCCGCTGAAATTGATGAGGCCTTGGCGGGCTTAAAAAGTATAAAAACATGGCATAGCTTCAGATAGTTGAGAAGTAGATGGAGTTCGAGTAGAACCACATGAAGGCTTCTGAGGAGGTAAAACAATTAGAAGTGGATTTGTCCACCTCTACCGAAAACTTAACCGTGGCCTTGGAGGTCAATGTAACAACTGAGAACAAAGGCTAGGACGTTGCCTTCAAACATGCTTAATATCAACTTGCCTTTGTTAAAAAAGAAAAATTCAAAGGAAGGGTGGGATGTTACCCTCAAAAGGACTGATGTCACCTTTTCTTTTGGGTTGTTCATCATGGACCAACCTAGACCTCCTCGAGTGTTTGATCAAAAATAAGAAGATATTGGCAATGAGGCCGCCAAGGACCTGGTCAAGTCCCAGGCTTTTATCTTTTCTTATTCCTTATATTTTTTTCTTTTTTATGATTGTAAAGTCGATGCCCCATTTTATACACATGGATAAATGAAAAAGATATATTTTTTATGAATAATGATATGAGTACAAAAATCTTCACAAAAACCTCCACAAAATCTGACATGGATTCCACTTATTCTCTCACTTACTTATTAAACATTGCCTTGCGGTATGGGGTCCCGCCAGGGCACCAATAACACTACTTTTTATGGAGATTTTGTAGAGTTACTTTGTACCCATAGCACTACTCTTTTTTATACTTATTATTGCTTGATATTTTTGCTCTTTTCTCACACTTTGTTCAATTGTCGTTTTGACTAGTTTTTTGGTTTTTAGACCTCAGTTCAAGATAAAAATGAGTTAAACGATGGCGATATGAACCATAATCTGGGGAAAGAGGCTTCTGGTAATGCTAAAATGATGTGTTTAATTATTTTTTAGGGCTTTCAAAAGACATTCCTTGTCAAATCTTATGTCATTAAAGAGTTACGTTCTTGCAAGGCCGAGGTGGAGAACATGCGTAGGGTGGCATCATTGTTATAAAAAAGAGAATGTTGACTTATAAGCAAAGTTGGAAATTCTCCACTCTGACCTAAAAAGGGCGCTGGCGAACAACCATGGGATTAATATTAAGTACCACAATGTTTGCCACGAGTTATGTCATGTACCAAATAGGGTGTGGCTAGATGGTTATGATGAAGTTGTACTCAACGTCCCTTCTTCGTGTTGAAGACATTAAAGTGCAGGTCTACGAGCACAATTAGTTGAACTTTCTATATGTTCTGAAAGGTCCAAAGACCTCTAACATTCTGTATTGGTATGTTGTTAATGATCATCATTATGTTTTTGTCTCCAATCAGGAGTGATGACTATTAATCACTTGGGGGATCTTGTTCCTGAGCAAATTGTGCCGGATGCACATCAAAGGCTTGAAGAAGTGCTTCCTTCTACTCAGACAATTCCCCCAAGAAGCTGAGATTATCCTATTTCGTTTGAATTTTAAGTGGATATGTTCCTTCCAACTAGGAATGTGTTAATTTATTCTGTTATATGTACATTTTTCGTAATGAAAACTTATTGGTTAATGAAATATTATCTCTTACAATGCTTTGTATATGCATGATAATTTCTTTATTCCCTACCTTATGAGGTCGTGTGCTAACCTTTTAAGAGGTTTCATCACACGTAATTTTAGTCATGGTCACGTTTTAGTGAGAATGTATTTATATGAGGAGCTTCCTTCTATCAAGGATTTTACCCAACCAACGTGGTTAGTTACTACAGTGCCTAAGGCTCCCTCGTAGGTCTTTGTTGTTGCCTAAATGGCCTTCCCAATTTATGTGTCACAAAATAAACCAGTCACATTTGTTGTTCGAATAATTATACCACGTCACAACAATTTACAACAAAATCTTAAAGTAGAAAATTTTCATGAATATAAAGGGTTCTCGAGTGTGATATCTCTTTTACCACTTGGAATAATTAAAAATCTAAGTAAAAGTTATAAGCAATCCAAGTTAAAGATCTTTGGAATATTAGAATTTAAGCTCATTAAATGTAAAATTAAGAATTAAAAGTAAAATGTATTTAGTTTGGTTGCATTTAAATCTCAGGGGATGTTGGCGCCCTCTATTGTTCCAAGTGATAGCTCTCTTAATATCATCCTTTATTATTTTAAATGGTCCTTCTCGAATTATCCCTAGATTTTTTCCAGATGAGGTTTTTATGAAACCCACTATATTTCTTAATACATATTCACTGACCTGGAATTTTCTTGTTTCATTTTATGATTATACTGGTAAGTAAGATGGTGTTGATATGATGCCAATATCATGAGTGCCAACTCTTTTATTTCCTTAGCGAGATCTGGTTTAGTTCTCATTATTATGTCATTTGTAATTTGTTCAGACAATGTCATCCTTGTGGTTAGCAATGAAACTTCTAAGAGGATCACTAATTTAATTCTGTAAGCCCATGCAAGAGGTGTTTCCCCGATAAATCTCATTCGAGTTGTTCAGTAAGCCTAAAGTACATGTGGGAGTTCATCCACTCAAGTGTCTTTGGCCTTTCCAATCTATTTTAAATTCCATACAAGACTATGTTGTTGGAATATTCTTCATGCACATTGCTTCGAGGGTATGTCACCAAACCATTGGAATGTCTGACTCCATGATCGATACATATGTCCTGGAAGATTCCACTTTCAAAAGCCATTTCGTTATTGGTGATACTGGCTCGGGGGGTCCCAAACATTGTTGTGATGTTTGTAAGAGTATAATATACTCATGTTCCCCATGACAATATGAATTGTCTTATTCCTTGGTATGAAATACATTTTGAGTCTAGTCCAAGAGGTATCCGATACACTTTATGAAAATCATACCAGACCATGCATGTTGTTTTCCCTGAGTTAATCATTTGTGATAAAGGTATATCGGTATGCAACTTAGATTCACCCTTGGTTAAACTAATTTTCATGATTGGATAATCTTTCTTATATAAACTAGTGTTTATTTTGACTTGAGGTTGACACATCCAAAGATATCATATTCTTACTATACAAAAACTTATTTTTTAATGCATTTTTGTATTTGGAATTTTTCTTATACTCGATTAAACAAGTTAAAATTTTATGCTTGTAAAATTGGCAAAACATGGCATTTTTTATTTCCATCAACTCGTTAGAGGTTGGTTGTAGCTAAATAAAACTTTGTATCAGTGAAGGTCTGGTTCCTAGTCATGACTATATAGAAATTAGGTCAGATTTAAAGTCTGGTACATCTTGCGAAATCAACGAAATGGACTTCACATCGACGAAGGTCCCATCTGAGTAGTTAGGACCTGAGGTTATCGTAGCTTAAAATTGCTTTGTTACATTCACGGAAGAGTGGCTTCATTGCAGTAAAGGTACCCACGAGTTGTACTCAACTTCTTCACTTTTTGAGATCTTTTGTATTATATTTCTTTTGGATTTATGCTTGGACATAATCTTTGTTTTCAACCTACAAAGATTATTTTTTAGGCAATGGGAATGCTTCACATGAGTGTGTACACATTATTCTTCATACCCGAGTCCTATACATACTCTTGAAAGCCTTATTATCCATTGTTTATTTTTAAAAAAAAATAAAATATATATATATATATATATATATATATATATATATATATATATATATATATATATTCAACATATATCTTTATTCTTTTCTTCCGTAATTTTTAAGATTTTTTTATTCATTCTTAAATTTTTGAAGGTAAGACTTTTGTACTCGAGAAATCTTTACCAAATTATTTTCCAAATCCTATTTGTTACTGAGTGTGTCCTTCTTTTAATCTTGAAGTCACACTTGTGAGTTTTTAAAGAAAAAACTTTTCAAATAAAGAATACCCACATGCAACCTAGTTGTAGTTAGGGATGGAAATTTAACCCGAACCGTAGGAGCCCCGCCCCTAATGGGGCGGGTTTTAAAACCCGATTAATGAATTAGGAGCGGGTATGGGTTTAAAAAAGACGTTTATTAAATGGGGCAGGTTAGAAGTCAAGCTAAATAACCCCCCCCCCCCCCCCCCCCCTTCCCGTTTAACTTATGCCTACATAATTACCCTTTATATGTATGTTAATTACAATTAAACCATACACGCACACACACACTAAAAGATCCTTATATATGTATGTTAATTTTGTAAAAGATCTATGTGGAAACATAGATTAACAACTAGGGGATGGTCTCACGTATTGAAATACAAACCATTATAGGCCTCTAAGACTATAAAGTAATAATGTTAATTTTACTATTTTTAAAATTAACCCAACCCCTAGGAGCCCCAACCCGCCCCGTTTATTAAATGGGATGGGTTAGGAGTTAATTTAAATAAAAACCACCCCCGCCCCGCCCCATTTATTAAATGGGGCGGGTTAGGGTTTTGAAAAACCCGCCCCGTTGCCATCCCTAGTTGTAGTCCCTGGTTAATCGTTGGATCCATTAAATCGGAACAAAGTGATTCTTCCACTTTAAAAAAGATTTTGATGGTGTGAGACTTTAAGTCATTGGATGAGTCGAAAATCGATTACGATTGTGTAGCATTCTCCAACTATATGTGCTCTCCTTGAGGAATATAGTATGAAAGAGTTGATAGTGGTCAGTGCGGTGTTGGATTATAAGTCACAATCTTCTATTTTTAATATTCTACAATAGTTCATTTGTCATTTATTTCAACTAAAGGTTTTTTTTCGTTAGTGGATTTTTTCTAGTACATCTGGTGTTGTGTGATTTGATTTATCTTTCTTCATATTAGACTCACTTGTTCTGAATTAAAAGTAAAATTTGTTTAAGATTCTGATATTGATAAGCCAATTTTGTCGCATAGACCTTTGGATGTTTTTAACCCATTGGTTAATTTTTATGACTCAACTGATAATTTAATTTTAACTGGGTAGCTATCGTCTAGAGCTTGCACCAAATGAACTTGATCATATTTAAGTCTCTGATTTTTTATAGTGGTGCGTACTATATCCATTAGTGAATTAGTTTGTCTCGACTAACAAATATTTTTTATTTAAAACACTATGGGTAGAAGGCTAACGAGTTCCATTCCCCACTGAGTGAATGGATATAGGTTGGTTAATGGGTTTAGGTCACCGGCTAGTTGATGAAAAAATGTGAAAAAATTATAGGATTTATCGCATTTTTTAACTTACTTGACACAGTCCTTTTTCATGTAAGGCCACCAATACTCTTCTTAATCGCTCTAAAATCAAATGACACACTTCCCGCATAACTTCCACAGGTCTTGTCACAGAGTTTGAACATGATTTATTTCACCTCATTTGGATGGACGTGTAACACCCCATATTTTTTAGGATTTATATAATTATGTAATTTATTATTATTGTTGAATTAATTAAATTAAAATGTGAGAAGTAATTATTAATCCGGATTAAAATTGAATATTTACTAGAGCAACGAGAAGTTAGTAATTAATAATATTACTGTGAGAATAAGTAATATGGAATGACGATTTTAAATAACTTGTCGTGAGAGAGAAATACGACAGTTTGGTATATTAAGTCAGGGACGCGCGTGTGAGTCGTGTCAGGACTAATTAAGTGGAATATAAAGGTAAATTATTTTAAGTAACTCGTATGATCATTTCGAGTGCGTCGTTGAGTCCGTAGGGGTCGAGATAGTCAGAAAACTCTACCCGGGTATTTTATTTGGACGCCGGGATATTTTTAGGCCAAGCCGGCACCCGGTAGGGGTAGTTTTGTAATTTGAATTTTTGGAGGAATTAAATGGACGAAAATTGGAGAAATAATATATCAGCTAATTGGGGACAATTAGGGTTAGGTTACACCAAAATCAAGAGAGAGAGACACAGTGGGTAAGGGAGAGCAAATTCCAAAGGAGGAGAAGTTATGTTCATCACCTTGCACAACCACCACCACCATCGTGTAGATCGAAACGCATGGAACGCATCCATACCAATAACACCAACGGATCACACCTTCGAAATCGAAGCAAGTGTTTATTGCTTGCTTTCTTTAGCAATAATTGGGTTCATGTTAGTCTAGGTTAATAAACCTTTGTTATGAAAGTTAATTTGGGTGAAATTGGAGAACTATATTATAATCTACGACTGATTTGATAAGAATTTGAATCCCATATATAGATAGGATGATGCCTATGAATTTATGATGATTTCTATGAATAAATTTGGGTTTAATTTAGAAGTTATGCACATCAATGTAAGAACTAGGGTTCTTGATAATAAATTGGAGATTTCGAATTATATGGATGATTGGTGATGATATAATCATGTTAGGTTATGGGAAATCACATATATATGTCAGAATAATGTTGGGTATTGATTGTTGGAAGTTTGGGCTTGATCTTTAGAGGTTTTTAGGAGTAAAAGTGATGAAAAACGGAGTTGTCAAAGGTTAAACCGAAACAACACCATCACGCGCAAAGTCGCGCTAAGTAGTCGTTCAAACGAGATTGAATCTCGCGAGAAGTGGATCAAGCGACATAGAGATATAGCGCGAAGTCGCGCGAAGACTGGTTTGAGCGACATGTGTAAGTCGTTCAAACGACTTGTCTTTCTGGTTCGAGCGAGATTTCTAATTTTTAGAGATTTTCCTATTTCACCCCTATTTGGGAAATAGTCAATTTGAGTGAGGAAAAATTAGTTTTCGATGAACCCAAAATAGTGCAAAATTATTGGGAGTTGTTTAGTTATAATGATTTAAATATTTGGGACGGTGAGTTTACCTTGAAGATTACAAGAGAGAGATAATCGTAATTGTAAATGCGTCGAGAGTATTACGTGATAAATACTTACGGTATTAGTTCTGAAGATATGGAACTTATAAGAATAAAAATTAGTGGTTACTTGTGGGACTTCTTATGATTTTGTATTAAGGATTTTCGGGTGGCATATTATCCTTGTATATATATTACGAGAGAGGGAATATCGTAATTTAAAAATACGTTGATTGTATTTAGTGATAAAAATACTACGTATGAAATATGACATTTGGTTCTGTGTATACCGTTTAATTGATGGGTTGTGTGTATACCTATATTTGATATTATGTGTATGACATACCTAGCCGCTTGCTATCGCGGGGGGTTGTGTAGAGACGGTCTTATCCTGAGTGACCTTCGGGGGGATATTTGACTCGTATCTCAGAATATAAGACTGTGAAGACTTATTTGTGAGTTGATAAGTCGCTGACTATAGGAGCGTAGGTATGTGTGTGACCTATATGTATGTGAACTATGTTCGCCGCCAATACGTGTGATTTATTTACACAGTTCGTGGGAGATTTTCGAACCGATAGTCCTTATTTGAGTACGAGATGTACCAGGATATGATAGCAGAGTATGCAATGCACTACAAGTATAGCCTTGGGGTGCTATGTTAGTATATTTATAATAGTGGTGGATATTTATATATACTTGAGTTATACTTACAATGTGATATTTGTAGGTTATTAATATTGGGTAATACGTATATAATAGTGAAAGATATATATGTATGCTTTTGGTACACCTAAAATGAGATAATATCAGATTATTAAGATAGTGAAATCTTCAGTAACGTAAATAGTAAATACTTGACTTTAGTGTGATAACACTTATTTAAAATGATAAATGTCGAGATCAAATACGGGATACTACTACGAGGGGTAACTAGTAGGATAAGCCTTTTCCTAGTTAAGAGTATGTCAGATGGCTAGGTTGGATTAGATGTACGTTAGGTGTGCACACTAGTCGAGAGGTGAGAATCTCATGTGAGAGTTTGAAATAACATGCATATGATACTTGCTTTAATGCAGTTTTAAATACTTGCTAATAAATCTTTTTAAAACATCGGGCTCTGACCCGTCTCTTGCATTTCTTCTCTCTTTTGCTATATATATATATATATATATGTATTTGTACAGGTGCCCCGCCACAGGGACACCGATTCTAGATACTTGGTTGGTTTGTCGAGCTGCAACTGTTGTGGAAGTTACGGGTCATTGAGATTAGACGCTTCTCTGAGTTCATTCAGTTCCTAGTTCAGATATCTCAGTTCGGGCATGTGTCGCCCATTCTCATTAGCGGAGTTGTACTCAGTTTCCTTTGTAGTTCTTTTCAGTTGGATTGAGTATTTATTATGGTTTGGTTTGTGACTTTGAACTGGAGGTTTTTATCCAGTCTTAATTATTCAGTAATTGATTCAGTCACATTATATTCTTGTGTATGGTTTATAATTACATGTTCAGAAATTTATTAAATAAATTGGTTTCAAGTTTAATTGGATAATGTTTTAACACTAGCTTAATTAAATGTTAGGTAATTAATTGGATTTAAGTTTTCGACAGTGATGCTAAGAATGAACCAACCGAACATTCTGTTATAAATTTTATAAAGGACTGATCACCCGATATTTAATTGGACGGGGTGTCACAGGACGATACACATGTAAGGTCTTATAAATGATCGTCGGTATCAATTTCCCTCATGGGATAGGTAAAAACGTGTTGCTTTGATTATGAGTTTGTGAGGCTCCTTGTTATCTTCCTCTATTCCTTCATCCATAAGGAATTTAATTATCAAATCCATTCAAGTTAGTGCTTCACCAACCACTATGACCACAGTTTCCTTAGTCTTTTAGGATATATTGGGATGTAATAAGAATTCCACCTAAATACTATGCTTGATATTAAAATCAATGACTGAGTATAAGGTTTCCAACCATTTATATGGCTATTATTTCCTCTAGAAACTTTCGAGCGTGCACCTCTTGAAATTTTGCGACCAATTATTATACTTTATTTAGGCGGGTAGATATGTGCTCATCCATTGCATTGTACTCCCCTCATATTTGATTGAAAATGATCTTTGAATCACATACCACTCTTAAGTGGGTGGAACCAAGAAAAAATTTCCTTAGTCCTCTAAAACGTTCTCCATATTCCACCTTATTGTTTCAGTATTAAAAACTAAGTCTTATTGCTTGTTCGATCAAAGATCCCTTTGGTATGAATGATTATTTTACTCTTGATACTTTAGAATTTGATTCCTCGCACCCAAACAATATGCATCTATGACTCCCATATTTCCCCTCTTTGAATAGTTCAGTAATGATTTTACTCGTTTATTCATGCTCAAAGCTTTTATGTGTGAATTACATGATAAAGTCTACTAAGACTGGCCTTTTATGGTTTATCTATATTTGTAGTGAAAATCAAACTTTCCCAATTCCCCCGACTATTTGGATATTCATACGAATATGTTGGCTTTTTGAAGAATGACCTTGACTGGGGAACATGTCAAACTCGTGATAGAAAGCCCTTCGTAATAATGCTTTAAATTTTAAGATGCGGCGACTAGTGGAGAAATAATCTCTTCAAGAGGGACATATCATATGTCATGAATATTGCATAATTTTACCCGTTATCTTTGTGCATTCTAGCACTTTTGTGTTCCTTATGCCTATATTTATGCCCGTTAACTAGACAGCCTCTATTTTGTATGCTTATATATTTTTCAAGGTATAATCAAACTTTTGTAGGTATTGGAATGCTTAATGTGTGGATTGGTTGATTTTTGAGGAAATTTCATCGTTTGACTCAAATTTAAGGGCATTTTAGTCATTTAATACTTCATCTTCAGCTCAGTGGGATTCCATAGGTAGTTCATTGAGTTAGCTTCGCGTGGTCATAAACGACACGTCATTTCGAGTTCGAATGAAGAAGTTAGAGCCAAATCTATAAAGCACCCTTTCTCCCATGTATGGACCAAACTCTCCAAGAAAATAGGGCACCGGTCGACTGGCCCTGAGCCCCCAATCGATCGGTCTTTTAGCAGGTCGACGGGCCCCCTGACCGCGGTCGACCGATCTTCCCAGATCTTTTACGAGTCTTCCTTTTTCATTTCTTTTTATTTTATTTTATTCTCCACTTACTATATAAACTAAACTTTGTCTGTTTTGTAGAGAGAATTCATTTTAGATAGTTTTTAGGGTTTTTTGTTGGGAGTTTCCCTCTCCTTCACCTCTTTTGGGTTTATACCCATTTATGTAAGTTATTTACTACTCATTGTCTTCTTTACTTAATTTATGCTTTATTTCTTTTATATCTTGCTTTGATCTTCATTCCCTTCCCTTCTATTTAGTTTTTGTTGTTTAAATAGTTGTTTTCATTTTTTTAACTAGGTTTATTTCTTGTTTTAATTATGTATTGTGTCAAGTTTAAGGGTTTGGGTCATATTTCCGCCACTAATGGGTCTCAAGCTTTGAAATATAGGTTTTGGACCAAAACGCATTTAATTGAAACCTTGTTTATTAAAGTTAGAATATCAAGCGTTTAAATATATTTGTCATGCAACGTTAGTGTTTATAGTGATATTGCGAAATTAAAACATGTGTGGCCATTTTCAATTAAACGTTTAATCTTTCATTGTTGAATTATTTATTTTCATGTTTGATGTTTATAATTAATTGAATATGCTCGGTTAAATGTTTTCGAACCGAAATCCTTTTTACGCATTGTTTAGCCCACAGCGAGGATGTGACCCTAATCCCGTTTTATTACTCTTGTCTAGATTTATTTCTTTTTTTTCCTTTTTTCCTTTTTAAACCTCATCACCTTTTACACTTTTATTTTAGAAGTAATAAATCAATTAAAGTCTGTCAAACATTTCCTGTGGATTTTTGTTACCCGGACTGGCCATTACACTCCCATAAAGAGTGTAGTCATAGTTTAGGTCTTTTGCATTATGATCAGAAGTCGATAACAATGATTGGTGTATCTACACGGACGCTTAGATTTTGCCTCATCAAGATACCTATGTTTTTCTCTGATCAAGGTCTTATTGACGTTATAGATTGGTACACTTCCCTTTGTTTCCTTACAAACTGAAACCTAACTGACTGCGCATTTTAAGACGAATAAGTATGAATATAAGTGCTCTCTTTGGTCGGGGACCATTAAAATTGGTGAAATGCTCAAGTATCTTTTGATTTCTTCTAGTTTTGTGGCTTATTCATCATTTCAAACCTCATTCCACTACTTTTTGGCATATTAAAGAGTGATCTGCATCATTCAGATGATTCGGAGATGAAACAATTAAGGATTGTGGGTATTCATGTCAACTTTTAAACTTCTCAAATCGTAGTTGGTTCTTAAATATTTTGTAAGGTTTCAATATGGTCAGTACTAGCTTCGATTCCACTTTGGCTAACCAAATACCCAAGGAATTTACCCAACCAAACACCAAAAGAACACTTTGTATCATTGAGATTTGTTCTGTAAAATCAAATTATTTCAAAAGTTTTATCGAGTTCACTTATGTGGTAACATATCGTCCTTTTAAATCTCCATGGTATCCCTCAATTGTTCTCTAAACATTTTGATGACTAGACGTTGGTAGGTCACTCATGTGTTCTACAAACCGAAGGGAATTACTGTATAGTAGTAAAGACTGAGTGGGTGAATAATGTTTTCTCTTAGTCGGGGCAAAATAGAGTGATTTGATGGTATCCTATATACGTGTTTATGAAGCCCATCCATTCATGATTCGTAGTGGGATCGACTATTTGGTCGATCTTGGTGAGTAGAAAGTTATATTTCAGGCAGGCTTTGTTATGGTCGGTCAACTCAATGCATATCTCCATTTCCCATTGCTTTTCTTAACAACGGCAGGTTTTGACAACCACTCGGGGAATTGAACTTCATTAATGTACCGTGCCTTTAAAAGCTTCCCCATTTACACTTCAATTTCCCCAGCTTTCTATGGGGCTGCTTGATGAGTACATTATTTTGTATGAATTATGTCCAAATCTAAGCCTTGTTAGGCCCGTTATATTGTAAATAATGACCTTTTAGAGTCATTTTCGTAAAATAAAAGAAAAATGTAAGTTTGAATAAAATTTGAGTTAAAAATACAATTTTAGTAACCTGAATGGGTGAAATCATAATTTTCCAAACTTTATGGGCCTAAAAATAAGTTTTAAATATTTATTTAGGCAAAATTAAGTTCTCCCTCAAATTTGGTTGAATTCCGAATTAAAACGAGCAATTTATGAGTTTTAGGGGCTAAAATGCAAAGACGGGTAATTTTGTAATTTTTTAAATATTTATGACCCTAAATTTGAATTAATTATTTTTATTTTATATTTTTACAAGTACCCCGAAAATTTGGACAACAATGGAATCGATGTGCAAAATTGTTAGGATATGTCACAACGTGACGCGACACGACACGGTTGACACAGTTGTACTAAATATTTTTTATAAAATCGCACGAGTGTCCGTTGAGGCCGTGCCATCACTTTTCGAAAAGTTCTTTACAAGACTCACAATTTTTAAGTCGGACGAAAATGAGATTTTGAAGTTTTGGAGGTCAAAAATGCGATTAAAGTTGGTGACGTGAATAGTGCCAAAATTGAGGATAATTTTTTTTTTTTTAAGACTTCTCAATTATCCCCAAATCTTCCCAAAACTCCAAGAGATAATTATCAGCTCAACAATCAAAGAGTTTTTCATTCCAACTCAAACACCTCATTCCTAACCCTATATAAATAAGAGCATTTGGTTCATAATTTGGGGAAGATAGTATAGAGCCACTTTAGATCAATTTTTGGTAGTTTTATTTATATTTGAGGGCAAAGAATTATATCTTTGTGAAAGGAATTTTGTCAAGATTATTTGTGAAACACAACATTTATAAGTTTGTTATATTAATGAAAATTAGTATTCATTCTTGCAATTTTATTATGTCTTCAATTATGCTAGCGTAATTTCTTTACTAAGACTAGGTGAAATTTATCATGTTTGATTAATATTGTGCTTGATTTAAATTCGTCATTGTTCCCGATATGTGCTCAAGGTTTTAAAAATTCAATATTCATTTAAATCGACGCGAGAGTGTGTTTTAAACCTTCGGCTTTATTTAAAAAAAGTCATATTTTTATTATTAAGTGTGAGTACTTTTTGATGGATTACGTTTGCACTCGATTGTTTTGATAGTCTATGCTTAAAGACTATACTTTAAAATTTTAAAGTGAACTTTTTAAGGGAATAGGGATTTTAGCAGTCTAAATTTAGAGACGTTAAATTTTATTGTGAACTTAACCATGTTATTTTTTGAATTAAATACGATGAGAGTCGGTGTCGGTTTAATTTGAGTTATAAAATCGGTAATGACAAGTTTAAATTATTACATAATATTAGTTGAATGTGTTGATTATATATTTCATAGTTGCATTTTTTTATTTTGTTAGGTTAGTTTAAAATTACAACTTTTTTCTAAACTCATTTCGTCTTGTTGGACAATCACAATTATTTTGAATGAAAAATTGACAAATCTCTGTGGATTCGACCCGTACTTACACTCGTTATTCTATAATAGCCCGTACACTTGTAATATTTTATAAATTGACAACAAGTTTTTGGCGCCGCTGCCGGGGATTTGTTCAATTTTTTTTAAAAAAGAGGTTGTGAGTTTTGGACTAGTTTTTTTTACTTTTTTGCACTTCTATTAGTAAAATTTTCATAAAAATATAATAAAAAAAATAATAAAAAAAAAATTTAAAAACTTGAAAAAAAAATACTTTTTTCAAGAAATTTCCATAATCGTTTTTAAATATATATATATTTCTAGTAGTATTTTTTGCTATTTCCATAATACAAAAAAAAATTGTGTCACAAGTGTGCTTTATTTTTTGTGTTAAATACACCACTAGTGCGTGTGTCGTGTTATTTTTTATTATTAATTTTATTTTTTTGTGTCGCCCTTTACGCTTGGTGTTGTCTTTTTTTCAGAAACACATTACAAAAAAAGAAAAAGAAGAAACAAAAAAGACAAAAGTAAAGAAAAATTCAGAAAAGTGTGCAACGGTGAGCGAACGTGAAGAAAACTTGTGCAATCTTGTCCCGAGCACAAGGAACTCTCGGAGACGACTGAAACATAAGTAATGTTTCCCTCCGATCGACGTCAACTTAAATTTCAGCCCGACATAAATAAGTGACCGTAAAAAGTCCACGCCAAAGGTACGTTTTTGTGTGCTCTTACGTGATTTAGTTTCGCATTTAATTTAGCACGTTGCATAAATTGACTTAAGGACAAATCTTTTGTGAAAGATAAGATGGGAATTTCATCATCATTCCTTAGCCCGAAATCACTATTGAACCAAGCATTTTCATATCCCGAGCCATCACATTTAATTTAAAATCAAGTTGACGTTGGCCTTAGGATATCACATAACTCGTAGAAAAACTCTTGACGAGGCTAGAATTAAAAGCTATTCTCACACGAGCTTGTCATATCGATTTCGTTTCACTTTGTTTAGGATTGGTGATTTTTAATGAGTCTTCGTACCGACCACCTACCTGGAAGTAAAATTTGGATTTTAGGCGATAACCGTAGTTGGTCATCTTTTAAATCCTCCCTTGTCAAAGAGTAAGAGCTGTCTAATTAGAAAAATCAAAATTACTTTGTGTTAGCTTACGTGATTTTGAGTCAATTATAATTGCTTTTGCATAGTCAAAACTCAAATTAAAAGAATAAAAATAAAAATTCATGTGTTAAAAATTACATTGAGTGATCCTCATATTGTTATCTCGTCATCTTTTCCATATTCCTCTATTCATCCTGTGGACTTAATTTTACAAAATACTGAAAATTTAGATGACTACGTATTCCAATTTGAGTCAGATGGGTAAGTAATCATTTTAAAAATTAAATAAGGTATGGATGATAATCCAACCCCTTTAATTACCACTTGTCCACCAAAATGAATCAATTGGAAAGAGGTAAGCAAACGGTATAATGATGTTATTTCTAAAAATAATCATGAATTAAACGAGGATAATCAATTTTGTGAGGAGAAAAAAATTGACAATCTTGACACATGTAATACTTGTGATGATTTGTGTGTTGATTTATGTCGAGATTTTTCTCCTAATTTAATTGAGAAAAATATTTTCTTCTTATATGTGGGAAAATTTATTTAAGGAATCGTCATCCGATTTTAGTGATACTTCATGTAATTATGACGGTCCTCATATTTTTTATGAAGAAAGTGTATCGCCCTGTGATACCTCATATTCTCGTGCTTTTCGTAAAGTAGCACATTTAGGAGTAGAGTATGCATCCCCAATTTTACATGACTATTTTCGAAAAAGGAATAGTAAATATTTGGATCCTTATTTCAATTTATTACCCCGAAGTGATTTATCGGCATATAATTTGTGCGATTCAAATTTATTTATTATTTATGATGTCGGTGCGCACCATTATGACCATGGATTTAAGGTTGAAATTTATGTTCTGTGATCATACTCTCAATCTATGATGTTTTGGTACTTAGGGCTATAAAGTTTATTAATTGGAATGACCACAACTCTTTCGATTATTAATTTATGGTGACGATTTTTTTGTTAATTTTTTGTTATTGGTTTTTGTTAACATACACTTGTTAACTTTGGAGGTGTGTAGCAAAGTGAATTTTACAGGTAATATCGTCATTTTACTTCTTTACTTTATTTTCCTTGTCCATATTTTTATTTGAGCATACATTGAGTACAATGTAAAATTTAAGTTTGGGGGTAAGGAGGAATTTTTGTAAAAAAATCAAAAATTCAAAAAATATTTTCAATATAATTGAGTTTTGAAACTATTTCTTAATATAGAATAATTCATGGATCACTCAACTTATGATTTTTTTTTCACATTAGCCATATAATATGATCGAAAATGGATATTGAGGCGAAAGTTAATATGCTTAACGAATAAATGTGGAGATTTTAGCCCGATGAGATTTGTTGTATCGTTCATCATTTCCAAAAGATTTAAATCAATTCGAGTTAAAATAACTCAAATTTTTCTTCAGTGATAAATTCGTTGATGATCTCAATTGCTTTGTTTTGTTTGATTATTAAAAACAAAAGTCAAAAATGTTAATCTTAAGCACTAGAAGTCTTAGTAAGTCGTCTTGAGACAAAAATTAACTCAACGAAACTTGAGAAATGAGATTAGACCATCGTTTTAAAGGCCAAAATTAAGCCTAAACTCCAATCTTTTTATATTATTCCGTCATAAGCCCATTTGAGCCAAAAAGAAAATAAGCCTTTATGTTAAAAATTCATTATCCTACCCAACTCCAACTACTAGTTTAAAGCCCATAAAAAGAAGTCATACCCATTTTCTGAGAATGTTAGGGTAAAATTACGATAGTAAAAAGGCCAAAATTGAAAAAATAAATTGCAAAAGAATGATGTGGGAAAAGAAAATAATGAAAAGAAAGAAAAAAAGCGGAGAAGAAAAGAAAATGGAGGTTAGAAGAAAAAGTGCCTAAAAGTCAAAATACCAAAAAACCTCTATATTCTCAGAAATTATAAACTCCAAAAACCATTCTTTCTAGCCAAAACCTAAGCATACAATACAACTAAAGAAAGTCCTAATTAATCTCAAGGGAATTTATTTAGAGTGTGAAGAGAAAATGAATAGGATCTATGGTGTGATTCAACGTTTTCAATAAGTAATCGATTTTCGATTTTGTAACACCCAGCGTAATTCTGGCGTGAGGGGATACTAAATAAATTATCATTCTTAGCATATGACAGATATGAGACATGATAAAATTCATTTGACAAGATTTTTATCAGATTAATCCAACTAATAAAACAATAAATGCGATACTAAAATCCATCATCATTTTAACTCCGAAACATTACCAACTCTTCAATTAAATATAAACTCCAATAAACTAAATCCAAATGAAATATCTAAATAAACCGTATCAACTGTGGAACCGAATGGCCCACCAAATTTATAAACTGAGTCTCAATATAAATGTGAAGAAATGGAAAATAAACTAAACAACTAAGCATAAGAATAAATAGAACTTGAGAGTCACTTCCAAGATATATCTCCAAGCTCTTATGCAGCTACTCCAATACTTATACCAGAAAAAGTTAGTCAATGCCCAGGGTCAGAGCCCTGAGCATGAATACCGGATACTCCCTCCAAATAGGGTCGTGAACCTAGACAATAGCATTATATATGATAAATATCACAATAGAATATTTTAAATTAGAACGAGATAATTAATAATGATGCTAGTAAATAAACGACATATGCTAAAATATGCAACTATGCTACCTCAAAGACTAAGTCCAATTATTTATTCATCTAACTTAATTTTAATTAATCAAGTTATTAATTTTCATGATTTGTAATATCATTCGTGGGTCTCCCACTTAAATCTTTATATCATTTTATTTGTTTGGTTGCAGGACTCTCGTTGTTCTAAACCACACCTATTCCCCTCACTATGGCCAGTCAGCGCGCTATAATGTCAGCTCTGCACACACTCATGAGATTCCACACACGACACGTCATTATAGCCCGTCAGACCATTTAATTGTCAGCCCGAACATACTCATGACACCAACACACACCCACGATGTTATAGGCAGTCGACTCATTTAACTGTCAGCGCTGCACATACTCTCGTCGAAAATTCATTTTAATACCCGTTTTATTATTTTCGTTATTAATTCTCAATTTCTCATTTTCTCATTATTCTTTTGTATTTATCCCACCATTCCCATACTTAAGAGCCCCCAAAGCACAAATACGTCCTACCCTATTTATAGGATTAATTTATATCAATAATATCTTCCTAGTTTTTATGCCTGGGTTATTAACTCGACGGCACGACATAAAAATCAGCCCCATCCCGAAATATCCCATCCGTAAAAATCTACATTAACTAGTCACATACCTAGAAAGTGTAAACTGCAGCGAAGGCGTACCCACTAGTCTCATACCTACCAAGCACCCTAAAATATTGGTGAGAGTGTATAACTAAAAAATCCCGTCGTCCCCGCAATGGAAATTATCAATAACAATCAATCACACAATTCAATAATATATAACGAACAATATTGCAATTTACTCGTAAAGGCACAATTTAATTTAATTTAATTAGTAACACCGTCATCGTGCTTAACACAATCCGATAATTTTATATTAATTAACATGCAAATTTATTAAGCACATAATAATCGCCCACTTTCATTAACTACATAATTTTATGAGTGTATACGCAGCCCGTTTTCATTTAAATAAACTCTATCAAATTCTACATGCGAACCTATACCCATAATAATCAAAATTCAATACTCTATCCTACGCACCCAAGGGTTTCCAATCTTATTTCATATTAAAACAATTCATGAAAGCAGTACCAAATTAGTTTTCACTTTTTCTAATTAAAGTTGCTAATTTATTTTACGAAAATATGTAATTAATTGTTTAGGCAATACTTAAAATGCATAATACTAAGGGAAGAGAATAGAGTATACATGCTTGAAGAAAAGTCGGTTGAAAATTCTGATTATGTGAATGCGTTCTTCTTGAAAAATTAGAAAAGGTCCGTTCTTGAACAATCTTGAGAAAACACCAATTAAGCCTTCAAAAATTAGGTTGAATCTTGTTCATAAATGGGGCTAGGGTTTGGAGGTGGAAGAATATGAAAATTATAAGGTTCTACTGCTCTTAAAGGTTGTCAAAATATGTTCGAAAATTCATAACCCCGTATTAATTTAAGCGGAGGAAGATTAGAGAGTGGCATTAGAATCCTATTAAAACTAAAAAAATTCGCCCGTTAGTCACAGTCCAAGACTCTTCTAAACTAAGATTAGAGGAAAAAAAATCTTTTTTCTTTTCTTTTTTTCCCCTAGATAATTTTATGTTTTGAGAACTCTTCAAAACGGCTCAAGACTTATGTATACTCATATTAGGAGTGTTTTAAGGTAGCTTTTCGAATTTCGAATTAATTTAATTAATTAACAGACAAAATTACGAGTTGTTACACATTTATGAGATCATATTCATACATTATAAAAGTTCATTTTTCATCATGTATATGTGAAATTTTTTCATTTAAATTTACTCTTTTATTCACATATACCGAGAGAAGAGAATTGATTTCCGAGTGTTCGATTGTGAGTGCATCTTGGGAAATTTAAAATCAAGAAGAACGTTCGAATAAGAAATGTAATGATCAAATCTTCTGAAATGGACGGTTATATTGGCTATGCACACATACACGATAAGTTGACATTGAAAAGTGAAGTTCTACTATATTTATGAAGTTGCATTCAAACATGGTTTTATTACTTTTATGTCTTTTATATTGAGTCAAGTTTTTTTAATTTTGTGGGTATATTCACTACAAACCCTCACGAGACAAAACTCGTTCACTAGGGTAACCTAGAGGTTTAAAGGGTTGTTGCACATGCAAAGTGCAATTGTGATTCCTACGAAAGGGAATTAGATTTTAAAATTTTAGTTTTACTCGAGGAGTAGCAATGTTTAAGTTTGGGGTATTTGATGAGTACAATATTTTTTATGAATTATGCCCAAATCTAGGCCTTGTTAGGCTTGTTATATCATAAATAATGAGCTTTTAGAGTCATTTTCGTAAAATAAAAGAAAAATACAAGTTTGAATAAAATTTGAGTTAAAAATACAATTTTAGTAACCTGAAGGGGTGAAATCATAATTTTCCAAACTTTATCGGCATAAAAATAATTTTCAAATATTTATCAAGACAAAATAAATTTCTCTGTGAAATTTGGTTGAATTCCGAATCGAAACGAGCAATTTATGAATTTCGGGGCTAAAATGCAAATAGGGATAATAATATAATATTCTAAATATTTGTGAGCCTAAATTTGAATTGATTATTTTTATTTTGTATTGTTACAGGTACCTCAAAAATTTGGACAACAAAGGAGACGATGTGCAAAAATTATCAAGATATGTCACAGCGCGACACGACACAACATGACACGGTTGACACAGTTGTACTAAATATTTTTTATAAAATCGCTCGAGTGTCCGTTGAGTCCTTGCTATAGCTTTTCAGAAAGGTCTTGACAAGACTCACAACTTTGAAGTTCGGACGAAAATGAGATGTTGAAGTTTTGGAGTTCAACAATGCGATTAAAGTCGGTGCTCTAAATAGTGATGTGAATAGTGTCAAAATTGGGGATAATTATTTTTTTTAAAAAGACTTTTCGATTATCTTCAACTCTTCCGCTCAACTACAACCAATCAAAGACAGTTTCATTCCAACCCAAACACCTCATTCATAAACCTATAAATAAGACCCTTTGGCTCATAATTTGGGGGAAATTGTAGAGAACCACTTTAGAACAATTTTTGGTAGTTTTATTTATATTTGACGGCCAAGAATTATATCTTTGGGGGAGGAATTTTGTCAAGATTATTTGTGAGACACAACATTTGTACGTTTGTTTTATTAATGAAAGTTAATATTCATTCCTGTCTTCAATTATGCTAGCTTAATTTCTTGACTAGGACTAGGTGAAATTTATCGTGTTTGATTAATATTGTGCATGATTTAAAGTCGTCTTTGTTCCCGATATGTGCTAAAGGTTTTAAAAATTCGGTATTCATATAAAACGACACGAGAGTGTATTTTAAACCTTTGGCTTTGTTTAAAAAAAATCATATTTTTATTATTAAGTGTGAGTACTTTTTGATGGATTATGCTTGCACTCGATTGTTTTGATAGTCCATTCTAAAATGCTATACTTTAAAATTTAAAAGTGGCCTTTTTAAGGGAATAGGGATTTTAGCCGTCTAAATTTAGAGACGTTAAATTTTATTGTAACTTAACCGTGTTATTTTTTGAATTAAATATGATGAGAGTCGGTTTAATTTGAGTTATAAAATCGGGAATGACGAGTTTAAATTATTATATAATATTAGTTAAATGTGATAAATGGATCCAACGTCCTAGTTTTCACGCTCACTTGATTATATATTTCGTAGTTGCATTTTTTTATTTTGTTAGGTTAGTTTAAAATTACATCTTTTTTCTAAACCCATTTCGTCTAGTTGGACAATCACAATTATTTTGAATGAAAAATTGACAAATCTCTGTGGGTTTGACCCGTACTTACCCTCGTTGTTCTATAATAGCGCGTACACTTGCAATATTTTATCCTCTATCTTAGACAGAATCATGTAGATTGATTCTCTAAAGACGATGTTGATTAGGTGGTAAGTTTAGTTGAATTTTCTCTCTCTATGGACTTTTAGGCTCATTATGTTTTCTCTCTCCCCTTTTGGGTGCAACATCCTTTGTCCTAGTGTCGTTGGTCTTCTACCACCTATATATTAGTCTATCTAGGTGACAACATCCTCCACTTTTATGTGGTCATCGATCGTGATTGAAGACTGATTAGGGCATGGTAGTTCATGACTGTTAGAGGGCTGGTTGTTGCGAGGTTGGTACTCTAGGCCGAAAAAAATCCCCTCATGGTGAGAGTTTAGGATATATCTCATCTGAGGAGGGGCGGCGAGATATATCCATTTTCTTGGACATTATGCAAACTGTGGTGGTTTTATAATGGATTGGTCAGTGGTAAGATGCCAACAATCGAGATTGGGCCGGTGAGAATCGAATAACAGATCCAATCATTTCCGCATATGATGTTAATTGTAAGTGAACAAAAGTTATTAGTTCAATTACCTTGGTCACACGAGACTACGATAATTCAATTTGCAAATATTGCCAACTATGCATAAATATAAATACACAAAGATATATTTGATTTAGCAAGAATTCCATATCTCCACGAAAGGGGGAACTTTTATTACTTAAGAATACAATTTGGGAGAGTTTTTAGGTATTTTCTAATAATGTCCCACTAATGGGGTGGTTACAGTTATTTATAATGTCAGATACTTGTGTCCTCAACATATTAGAGTCTCCCCTCGTCACTTATCATCTTGTGGTTATAAGTCTTGTTTGAACATATCCTTATCTTGATGATTTATCATAAATCAATCGAGTTATTAGAATGAGATCTTTCTGTTAAGTCCTACCTTTCATTGACATGGGGGCAAAAGGCAGGTGTACCCCAAATGCCTATGTAATCTTATACAATTTGGGAACCCAGAATAATGAAGATCGGGTGCGTAATGAACAAATAATAAAGAAAATGGTAGAAATAAGGTTTTGAAACCCCTATAAGGTGAATCGCCCAAAAAAATTAAGGAATAATACCTTGTTTTGGGAGATGCTCCCTCGCATCCCTTAAGTCACACATCTGACGTGCTGCGATGGCTTGGGGATACGCCAAAATGGCGCACATAACTCTAATAAGTAGTTATTACATGCGAAAGGCAACCCTACAAAAAAGTGGGAAAAGCTTTAGAGCCATGAAGTGTCACTACGATACCCTCGTGTGTCAAATCATCTACATGATATGGTCGTCTACGCCTTAAGGCCGACTTAGCCTAATCTCTAGGCCATTTAAGAGTTTGTAATTATTTTGACCTACGTAAGCATGACATATGGAAAAATTTCCCAAAATACCCATGAAGCCCAATCTACCAATATGTGACACCCCGCCTAATAAAATATCGGGTGATCAGTCCTATACCAAATTAAGACAGAAATCCCAGTTGGATCATCCTTAGCTTCACTGTCAAAAACTTTTTAAAACTTACTAACCACCTAGTATTACAAAAGCTGGTGCTAAATTTTTAACTTTTTAATTAAACCAAACAATATATGTGGAAATAAATATAATCCATTCACACAACTGAATTAAAATAACTAAATAAGTAATTAAACAATTTGTCGAATAAACCATCGGCCACCAAAGTGGAATAATCCAATACAAATATTCAACACCTGAATCAAAATCTGAAAACTGAACTGATAAATGATTCCTACTCTAGGAATGAAAGAACGATGCGTCTAATCCAATCTCCTGCTAGCATCCACATATGCCACAGCTCCGTCTCCCTAGAATAGAATATCAATCCTGGCGTCCCTGTAGCTGGACACCTAAAAGGTTTTGAAAATAGTTTTATAGCAAGGGTTAGAACCCAAAATATTTTGAAAATATTTAGCAAGTGAATTAACTGTAGTAATTTAAAATGCATGAATGCGCTCCATATTTATGTTAGTGTCGCACTCCCTTGTGGACAATCTCACCCCTCCACTATTGTGCACACCTAACGGTTACCTTGACCCCAACCTAGTTGCACTACCCCGTCCAACTAGTCCTGGTATAACCTCCCCTTGCCATACTACTCTAACCCGAGTATAATGATTCTTGGATTATAAGTTATACCACAATTAACTTAATTAATTCCTTCTTAAATAGTAGCATATAACCGTGTCACAAGTTATATAAAGTAAATACATCACACACTGTATTATTTCCCGCATATAATATTGAATACCATTATATACGTACCTTTACTAAAACATCCACACTTATAACATACGTATATCCATCCCTCCGCGTATACCCTCACCGGATGATTCCCTCTAAAGTGCCATCTCACTAGGTGTGCTCACATAACCTAGTTACCCAAGTTGGAATCGCTCATCAACCTGGCCCAAAACACAAACGAAGTGGAGGCGGTCATATTCCTTCCCTGAAAGTGAGATAATCCCCTCACCCATGTACCGGACGCTATGACCTGGGGATATACTCACCCTACTCCTCAAGCTAGGGGAATTCACCCACATCGCGCAACCTCCCTTGATAGCACTAGAGTATATAAATTAACATATATATACTATCACTTAATATCACACACTGATATTTAACAGCACACATAACATATGCACACATCTATATATATACTATCACTACATCGTATATATATAATATAAACCCCGACTTTACCGTGTACTCAAAGATCCGTAACACTAGCCTGAAATTTTCTGAGTCTATGTCCCGACTCTCTTAATTAATTTTCTCACTTAATAATTATCATCTTCCCGAGTCTGTGGTCCGACTCTAAATAATAATACTCTACACAATAATTTATATGAAATTTTTCCCGAGTTTATGATTTGACTCTTATTTAATTAATTTACACATTAAGTAATTAACACAACTCCGAGTATGTGGTCCGACCCTCATTTAATTAATTTACACATTAATTAATTAACACATATCCGAGTCTGTAGTCCGACCCTCATTTAATTAATTTACACATTAATTAATTAACACAAATCCGAGTCTGTGGTCTGACTCTAATATAATTAATTCACACCTCAATTAATATACTATTTTTTCCGAGTCTATGGTCCGACTCTAATTAAATTAATTAACACGCCTATTAATTTAATACTTTTCCGAGTCTATCACCCGACTCTAATTAAATTAATTAACACACCTATTAATTTAATACCGATCCGAGTCTGTGGTACGACTCTCATTTAATTAATTTACACATTAATTAATTAATACCCTTCCCGAGTCTACAATCCGACTCTAAATTAATTAATCACAACATCAATTAATTTAATATTTTTCTGAGTCTACCTTCATTAATTAACACATCCATTAATTTAATAACTTGGTGTCACTCAACCATTATCCCCGGACTCGCTCACTTGTCCCATAACTTAATATTTTCAAAGTCTATGTTCCTATCACAAGTAAACACACAATAGGCATTCACAACCCAAATAATCCTATAAAACTGTAGGTATTTATACAACACAATTATTCATACTTGTACGAAATATATTTCTCTCTAATATTCACCGTACTTGTTTGCTTTACGAATTTATTTCACTTTCGTATTAATTCAAGTATTCACACAAATCTAAGGGTCCAAGTTACCCCTTGTTATATCAATTCAGTAGTTACCCTTGTTAACCCATTGACCTAACGAATTTAATCTCGCTTACGCTTTTCCGTAATTATATTCTTACCATCTCGAATTAGAGTACGTCACAATCAAGCCTTTGAATCTCCACTTTAACTCTCTCACAAAATTAAAGTTCTACACTCAATCATAGACCTACTTCCATATCATTATTCCATCAATATATTTCATCAAGGTCCCAAACACTTCCCCGATAAAATTTTAGACATTTGAGGCTTAAAAAGAAAAATCTCAAATTTTCTGGCAGATTAAACACCCTCTAGTAAAATTTTGATTTCTCCCTCTACAGAACTCCGATTGACCTGATTCCAAGTTCATTGGATAGCTAAGAGAAATACCTTTCAATTAATGTATGGTTCACACTCTAATTCTAAGTAAAATTCAGATCGCACACATTGAAAGTCACGTTAAAATTCTGGCAGATTACTATGTTGACAAATCAAACACCCTGTAGAAAAATGTCTATTACTCCCTCTACAGAATTCCGATTGACCTGATTCCAAGTTCATTGGATAGATAAAAGAAATAACTTTCTAGGGATGTATGTTCACACTCTAATTCAAAGTACAACTCAAATGGAATACAATTAAAGTTCTGTCAAAAATTCTGGCAGATTGACCTCTTGTGTTCATTAAATAAACCCTAAGTCCTTCAAGATTCATGTTCTTCATCCAAGAACTCATAAAGATTCCATGTTAATAATCAAATATATTCAAATTTCATTTTATCTTTACTTAGGGATATATAATACACCTATTTCTTACTTTTAATCTCAGCCAAGTATTCCATTAACAAAACCCCATTTTGTACCCATTTATCCCCAAAGCAAATTTTAGTTTACACCTCACTAAAATATGAATTTGATATCACTATTTACACATTACAGCAAGTTAACCACTTGCCTGGAATTGTTCGTAGGGTCTGATCCGTTGTTGTAGTCCCTTAATTCGGCTCCAATAATCCCCAATTGGCTCTTGATTTGCTTTCCCCCAATTTTCCTCTCAAGCCCTAGGCTTAGAATTTGTGTTTACTGCCGTTTAACACTTCTCCATTTAGGTTAAAACACCTTAATCCCGTTTTTGGCCATCTGGGCCTATTTAAAATGGCCCAACTCACGCCGTGTGGGTCCGGCTATGCCCAAAATTACCCCAAGACCCAATTACTACCCCCGGATACTCTTTTCTTACTATCTCGACCCATCCGGACTCAACCGCGCACTCAGAATTGTCATCCGAAATACTTTTTGACATTTCCAAATTTCGACCTCAAAATGCGACACACGAGATTTTGAACCATTAAACTTAAAAGTCGATAATTATAAATAATTCGACTCACTCAATTAAATTCTCCAACTCATGAATTTAAGTTTCTCCGATTTAAATATTTTTATCACTCCCAAAATAATTAAATATTTAATCCTCAAAATTACGGGGTGTTACACAATAATTCATGGTCGACTATAAGTAGCTTGACTAACTATAGGTGGATCACTTCAAAACCTTATATTTTGGCAAAACTTAACATATTAATTCCACAACAACCAAAGTTTAACTACAATTCAAGTGTAGTAGTCAAGACAAACTCAAATATAAGCGGATCATCAAGATATTATAGGACTTTGTAACTCTATAAACAAGACCCCCACTATGAGGAGAGCACATGTTGATTATATATGTAATATAACATACACTTGTAATCACTACTTGGATAATCAGATTGAAATCTTAGCAATTTAAGTTCCATTATTTCAATGATTAACCTCTCGATTTCTTTCCCCTATGAGTGTAGGTAAAACGGCTTCTTGAATATCATTATATCATGTTTCCATTCAAGTTTTGCATTGCATACTAAGACAAATTACATTACATTATTGTATATTTATTGGACAAATATCTCAAGGTTTAAAATGAAAAAACTTTTTTTAAACTCCATTTAATGAAAAATCCCTCCACGTTTATTTAATTTATTTTGTTCTGTAAAGTCATTCACCGTAATCACAAACACTTTTTTTCTCTTATCCTAGATCTTATAAAAGTAATTTTCAAAAAAATAAACTAAAAACTTTTTGAATATTAAAAAATATGATGGACTGAATACAAAATGTATCCAACTCATATATACTAAATAGAGGCATTCACTCATCCCCCTTGGTAAAATATGTTTGGAACATGAAACCTAAGAGTAAAACATATTTAATCATACCCCTACTCTTTTAGAGTATACCCAAATACCCTTGACCAAAACTAGCACACTACGAATACTTATTCTCTCTACCTTAACCCATTACATGTCTTCGGTGACTATATGGCAAACCTCTAGTTTTGCATCTCTAGAACAACCCTCTGACAATGCTCCAGCAACACTCAAAAAATATTTCGGTGGCTTCAAAAAAATCTGATGACATTCAAGTGGCACCCTAATAATTCTGGCGAGTACTCAGTTATGGGTCCCCAATCATAAAGGCCCAATTTCTGGAGGTCCGAGCAGGCTTAACACGCTGCCTCAGTCAAATTTAATGTCGCATGGATAATTAGAAAAACTTATCACATGGATAATTTCGAGGTTAACTGGTTACCTCTAATCTCGAATGAGATAAACAATAATTACCAACAAGCCAATACGGAGCTAGGAGAGTTCCTTATTCTACCCAACTACTTTTTCATTGTTATAAATACAACCCTCACTCTGGGGCAAGGGGGCATGTAATTTTTGAACTTTTGAGAAATAAATAAAGATTTGAGAACCCTATCCATAGATGTAGGCAGTTGCCGAACTATGTAAATTCTTGTGTTGTGATCATTTACTTTATTCTTTTATTCCCCCTGTTTTCTAAAAATATTTAATTGTGAATTCTTGTACTCACAATTGGTGTTGTTTTTAGAATCGATTTTCTTTTCTAAGAAATTAACCCAAAACAAAAGAGTAAATACAATGTAACATCAACCAAACAGTTCACCTCAAGATGGAGATGTGCGAGCTGACCTAGACCCACTCAGGATCAACTCTGACGTTCGTAGAGATAGGAATCCTATATTTCGCTCGGAGGAGCAGCTCTCTGAGCAAAGCAATGAGTAGCCTAGATCAACACAAATCTCGCAGTTGGTCGATGCTTATGAAGCATGAATCTAACAGCAGGAGGAGGAAACTCGCCTCCATATGGAGGAGAATTCATGCCTTAAGTGACGATTGGAAAAGATGGAGAAAGAATTTTGTCAAGAGAACCGAAAACGCTGTGGTCGAACTCTCAGCCCTAATGCGAGCAAAACTCTGAATAGGCTCTAAATTATAAGATATGCTTTTAATACCCCAATTATAAGATTCTAAATATGAGATGGTTCACACAATATACCAAAGTTTAAATTTCTTTCAAATTTAACAATTAAGGTTCCCAAATTTTAATTTTCACAAAATTAAAATTAAACTTAAATAAAAAATATTTAATTCAAGTTCTACATATGCCAAACAAACCAAGCACGAGTATTTTCAAATTGAATTCCTTAACTTAAATTAAACTAAAATTACCCAATCTTAATTAGCACCAAAATTACACCATTGTTGTGATTAAACCAATTTTTATCCTTTTAAACCTACGCATGCATCTAAGTGATTTTTGCAAGATAAAAATTAAAAAAAAACACAACATCGCGATGTACGAGGAAAACCCACAAGGGGAAAAACCTCGAATGAGCCACAAATCCACTAGGTACGATTTTACAAAGACACGACAAAAGACTTACCTCAAGGACTCAACTCCTTCAAGCCTTGGCGCTTCTCCATTCTTCCACCTCCGCCTAGTCGATAACTCCAGAATCCACCGTCGTCTCGCAATCCACCGAAGGGGAGAATCAACCTTCAAACATACGAAAGTATCTCCTCCATATGCACACCACAAACCAACAAAACGGACTCCTCCGCGGGAAACTTTCTCTTTTTGGGATGAGAAAAATACCCGGTGCCAAATGGATGATCTCAAAACATAATATATATTGGAACTTGAATAAACACAAACTATATGGATGTAAACTTATTTTTGTGTAGAGATAAAATCATTTTAAATCACAAAAACAAAAGGACATTTGGTAGAAAGATTTTTCTCTCAAAATGTGGAAGAAAATGTCTAAAAAGTCTCAGCAAAAACTATGTTCCCGCACATATTATATCTGATAAAAAGTTAGTGGGAAGTTAAAAATTGAAAACTGTCGAAACTGTCAAAAATCGCCCAGGTCGGTTATGGTTCGAACGACGTACTAATGCTAAAACATAGATTTAAATAAAAAAAATATCGTTTGAACGATGTCGTTCTAATAACCTTACTCACGAGAAAACAGAGAAAAATGAAATAATGTCGTTTGAACCACGTTAGAAAGGATCATTTGAACGAACTGGGCATCTCATTCGAATGAGATCCCACGTCGTTCGAACGACAAAACGAAACAAATATTTTTATTTAAAACAGAAAAACACATTTTCAATATATTTTTAATAAAAATATAACGCCCAAAAATAAAATTCCAAGTCCCTATATATATTAATGCATTCATAGCTTTAGGGATGGCACAAAAATTAACAACGATGATATCTTTAATTTAGTCTTGGTCGTTACGTCTTCAACAAAAACACCATAGGCTTAAAGGACACAAACGTCTATCCTATGGATCAAGTAGTTTTTGTGACACCTCGCCTACTAAAATACCGGGTGGCCAGCCCGTGATCAACATAAAATGTTAGTTTCATATGGCTCATTCTTAGCATCACTGTCGAAAACCTTTTTAAACTTACTAACCACCTAGTAATTTAATTAGACAGGTGCCAGATTTTATCTTTCATTAATTAGCAACATGAGGAAATAAAACAATAATTAAACCATTTACACAACCTGGTAACTGAATACAACACAGATGAATAATATAAATAAAGAGGGTCGAATCAACTATCGGTTCAACATTAAAATACAATACTAAACTGAAACAATAACCTAGATACACAAGGTCACAATAAATAACTGAATACTAAATCTGAGGGCAACATGCCCAAATGAGTACTGAAGTAAAATCCCTACACTAGGAATGAATGAATGAAGTGTCTATAGCAAAGTCCTGCAACTTCCACATGAGCTGCAGCTGCGCATTCCTGGATAGAATCCTCAAGCTGGGCGTCCCTGTGGCTGGATACCTAAAAGGTTTTGGAAAAGATTTTGACACGGGTCAGAGCCCAAGTAAAATATTTTGAAAATATTTAGCAAGCAGTTAAATTGCGATAATTAAATATGCATGCACACTCTTTATATTTAAGCTAGTGTCGCACTCCCTTGAGGTATAACTCACCCCTCATCTAATGTGCACACCTAACACTTGCCTTCTAACCTTCCTAGTTATGCTACCCCGCTTAACTAGCCGCATCACACCTCTTTCTACCGCACTACTCTAACCCGAGTATTCTTACTTTGATTATTAAGTAATCTAATCATTAATTTATTAATCAGTTCAACTGTATTAAATCATATACAATTCACACTAGTTATGTAAGAAATCCCCTTTTTAATCATATAACTTCCACACTAGTTATATAAGTAATACATTCACACTTATGTATAAATCACGTATATAATTATCTACTCATATTATATACGTACTAGTATACTACAACATTCACACACATGTCGCATATAATAACTATCAATTCTCGAGTAATAACTCACTGGATGCTTTCTCTAACATGTTATCATGTCCCAGGTATGTTCACTTTAACCCGTCCACCTCAAGTCAGGCTAACTCACACCGAACTTGGGCAAAAATATCGCAAACGTAGTGGAGGTGATCGTATTCCCCCCAAAAGTGAGACCGAATCATACCCAAAGCGTCTCACCTCAGAAAACAAATCAGGCAATAAAAATAAGCGATATGACCTAGGGACTATACTCTCCCTGCGCTTCAAGCCAGGGGACCACATCGCGCAACCTCCTATGATAGCACTAGAGGGGTATGCTTTCGTATAAATATCATTCACACTGATATCTATAATTCATACAAATATATATACATATACACACACAAACACACACACACACACACATATATATATATATATATATATAATGTTCTTGTGCGGACTAGTTCGCATTTTAAGAATGCGGACCGGACATGTGTCATCTAACGGTGCACCTAGAAATTATAGCCTAAATTATAGGCACACTCTCTCTCTTTTCTGGGCTCACCGCCAGGTGACACATGTCTGGTTCGTACTCTTAAAATGCGAACTGGTCCGCAGAAGAGCAGGACTGTATATATATATATATACACACACACACACTATCACACTAACCGTAAACATATATTTAATAAATGTCTGGCTAACCCGTTCCCCATGCCCGCAACACTAGCCCAAAATATCCAAGTCTATATAGTGACTTGTAATTTAATTAATCACACATTAATAAATTTATTAAAGTTGTGTCGTCCAACTACAATACCCAGACTCACTCATTCGGTCTGTATTATCGCCCTTTAGAATATGTTACACAAAATCCCACAATTAAGTTTAACACTCCTCATTAACTTTAATGTTTGATAATTTATTATCTACATCTATAATAAATTAAACCGGCTACTTCGTGTCTAACTCCCGTCGCACTAGCCTCAAAAATATCCGAGTCAAACCTACGACCCTTAATTAAATTAATTTCACCTCCATTAATTTTTATCAAAGTAGTGTCACTCAACTAAAAATGCTCGGAATCCCTCACTCGGTCCGTATTTCAACCTTTTAGAATTTATTACACAAATTCCCACTAATAAGTTTGACCCAATTATTAATTTTAATATTTCTTAATACCCATCTCTTAACATCTTTGATATTCATGTCCATTTAATTTTCCCTTAACTAAATCCCTTATATCCATAATTGAACCACAAGGAAAAACCCCATGCCAAAAAGAAACGCATTGCCAAAGTTTTCTCCACATCGTTCGAACGACTCCTAAGGTCGTTCAAATGACCGCCCAGGTCGTTCAAACGACCGTCCACTCATCAACCCATTTCGTCTTCCTATGGTGTTGCCATTAATGATTTCTCAAGCTCTTGAACTATCATCATCCTCAACCAAAGAATACGCCACTCTGAATACACGATTCCTCATATTCCTAATCATCCATACAACATTTAATAAAAATGAGCCCGAAAGAAATTGAAACATATACCAAAAATGTGTCCGATTGGACAATTTTTGTCATCGGCGGAAGTGTCCCCCACATCGGACGATTTCCTCCACTTTTTTCCCAAAATATTTGTGGTTCCTACTCAATCTTACTTAATTCATCATCGGAATCATCAAACATTTACAGTTTCAAACACCAACAATTTATTTACGAGTTGGGTTCACGGGGTTTTACACGATCCCTAAATTTGAATTCGATCACACACACAATTCAATCTACAAAATTTCTCCTAGATATCAAATCAGATCTATATTTCTAACAGTAATACTTGGTTTCCTGGGATTTATTTGGTAATTTAACAACACATAGTACACCAATCACTTAAACCCATCTTGTATGAAAAGCCCACCCAAACGCGGATTTTGATTACACCTACTATGATATGAATCGAAATACTGCAATTAAATGGAAAGCAAGGTTAACTACTTTCATGAATAAATGCGTAGGGTCTGATTTTCTTTGATGTAGACAAAGATTTGACGAAGAACACACCTCTCTTCTTTATTTGGCTCCCAAATGCTCTCCCAATTTCTCCCTCTTTTATCCTTTACAGAACTAGGGTCTTATTATTGAGTTGTGACTGCCAAAAACTCCCTAATGTAGGTTTTATATTGTAAATCTCGAAATTAAGCCTATGGACCAAGCCCAAATTACCCGAACACCCCTGTGTGAACCCGATTATGCCTAAAAATGCCCCGAGACCCGATTACTACCCTCGGGTACTCTTTTTAGACTATCTCAACCTATTCGGAAACAACCGTGGGCTCAGAATCGTCATTCGAGTTACTTAACTAAAATCTCCAACCTCAACCTCAAATTACGACACATGTAAATTTTAAAATAAATCGAATTAATTATATCTCAATTTACTAATTTAATTAAATCCTTCAGATAAATTAAATCCTATATCACCAAATTAATTAAATTCTATATCCTTATAAATATAGGGTGTTACAATTTTGTCCGAAATTAAGTCAAAACTTACAAATTGACTCAATTGGAAATTTTCCCTTACAAATCTCCCCTTTTGGCTATTACGGGACAAAACAAAAATAAAAATCTTATGGGCCGTCAAGCTCATCTAAAAAGACACAAAACCCTCCCAAAATAAAAAAAATTACATACGCTTGACTAGACACATTGATGAGATGCTTTGCCGCTTTAAAATTATCGCTTAAGATGAAAATCTGCACACTTAAACACACCATTAAACACATAGGGAATATAACAAGATAAATGTCATAATTAAATACTCCCCCTTTGTCTAACATGACATACTTAAGAAAACCGCGTGTCTCCCCCTAAGTTTGATAGAAGGTTTAGATACCATTTCTCCCTTTTTTTTGTTCAGGAATAGACAAAGTTTAAAGAGCATTAAATAACTTATTTCTCCCATATAAATCAAATACTCCCCCTAAATATAACAAGGGATAGGAATAATGGAAAAACAAGTATATCATGAAATGGTGAATAAAGTGACAAGAATAATCAAAGAAACATGGCAATAAAAGAGCAACTAATCCACATAAAGATTAATAGATACCAACTACGATGCGATAGCAAAAGATACCAACTAGAATGTCCTAATATAAGCATGAGATATCAACCGCAGTAAGATGAATATATATTTCAACATGAATCATATATGGACTAGATAGCAAGGCAAAGACTAAAAAACAAAAGAAATGCCATATATATACACAAAAGATACCAATAACGCACATGCATATATATACATAGGTATAAACACCACACACGACACAAAATACATTAAGCGCTCTGCACTCATATGGCATAAATGTGTCTAAATAACATGTGAAAAATGGTAGTGAAGGGGCGTAAACTAGATCGTAAAGAATTATGACTCAATCACTTAAACACGTTCACGAAGTTCTTATTTGATTGAAAAACTTTATCAAACTTAAATATAGCCTCATGTGACAAGATAAAGTGAAATCAATGAACAAACAAGCACAATGCACACAAGCCTAGAATTTTGATCATTCTATAAATCAATAGACTCGTGACAAAAAAAAGCATATCTAGGATAAATTATCATTGTACAAACCCGTTGATATATCCATCCAAACTTCCTCATTAATAATTATTATTTTCTTTTCTTTTGAATGTTCATATCAAACTCAACTATATTGGCCTTGGGTAATTTTAACAATGCCACATTTTTAGGCCATATTTCAATGGTGGCTATTCATGCAAAGTAATTTTGTCTTTCGCAGCCCGATTCTATTAATAAACAACTACACTGGATAAATATTTTTTTATTTTTTTTAAATCCGGGCAACGGTTCTTACATGCACAAATCCTCCATAGTCATAAAAACATGTATATGACAAAATTGATAGGATAACATCTCACTTAGCTCAAATATACATGTGAAGTTAAAGTTCAAAAGATCTCGTGCAAGTGTGAATCGAGGCATATAAAAAGAGAATCCATTAAGCAAGACAAAGTCAAACTACTCCATGCAAGAATGATAAAGGACACTTTAAGGATTGAAAATCATAACCAAATGTTCTAGCCGCATGGAAGCGGAGATGATATTGGATTGAAACATAAGTATATGCCACATAAAATGTGTAAAACTAAAATACAAAAAAAAATCTTTTTGAGTTTTTTTTTAAACAAACACAAAGACAATCCAAAAGACAAACAAAAATCCTTTTGTATTTTTCAACTAAGAAACAATAAGTAAAAATTAAATACAAAAGATACCCAAGTCATAATTCTAGCAGCACATATATGACGAATCAAAGACTAGAAAATGACAAACAAACATACAACTAGCAAGAATATATCACGAGGCACAAAAAACTAGTGTATGTAAACAAAACTAACACAATCAGCCGTTAGATTTAGCAAGTGAGGAATCATGTGCAAGTAAATGAGAATCATAAATTCTATCATGTAAAGCCTCCAAATCGGATTGCCTAACCCATATAAGTGAAGCATGACGCTCTAGGGTTTTGGTGACTCTACCCTTGGACTTACTAGGACACTTTCTAAGATCAAAACAAAACTTTGTAAGGTAAACCTTTCAACCTCAATGTGTACAAGAGAAAATATGGCAATAAGTATTACCTAAGGATTGATCTTTTCTAGTGTTCCTAGTCGATTCTCTCAAAATCATGGTTTTGGCTTTGTTAACAGAATTATCTTGAGTATCAAAGACAATACCGTACTTGTCATTTTTATTTGGGTGGTCCCTAATATTTTATCTAATTTCTCTGACCTACACTCCAAATTAAATTTGACCCGACTTGAGTCTTTTAATTTTTCTTCAAGTTCCACTATTCGAGACTCAAGTAAACACCTGTACTCTTCAAACTGGAGAAATATTTCTTCATAGCCTCTATTAAATCTCTAAGGCTATCTCTTTCACCTTCAACATACTCTAGTTTCTCATGAAGAGTTCTCTCACGTGCCTTAAGATGTTCAACTAAATCATTTTCATCACTACCTACGGAACGTTCTCTCATTTTATCTTCTAACTTCAACTTTGCCCTTTTAAATTTTAACGATTCCGCATACAACTCACTAATGACTACTTGAAGTTCACTCTTCTATTTTTCCTCTTTATTATCACTCTCTCCTCCACTCTCTTTACCATCATACTCTTGGGATTCACAAACAATGGCCTCGAAAGTGTCATGTAAAGGAATATCTTCATGAGAAGATTCATTGTCAATGCTCACGTGACTTGCCAAGAACGCGATGAAGTTGCTCTCAATGGGGGATCGGGTCCCTCTTCTGGTTCACTATCACTAAGGGCGCGCTATATTTAATATATTATGCTTGCCCTCCTTCCTTAGTTTAGTGGGACACTTGAATGCCCTATGGACATAACCCTCACAACCATAACATCTATTTGACTCGTCCCTATTAAGATCTTCATTACGATTTTTAGGGAGTTTTTCGGCTTTATTATGCTTAGACTTTTCAAATTTCTTATAATCATTTTTAAGATTCTCTTTATTAACCTTAAGAATTTTCTAAACTTCCTAGCAAACAAAGCCATATCTTCTGAGTCAATCTCAAACTCATAATTCGAAATCGATGTTTACTCCTTTCGAGCTTTCAAAGCCCTTGTCTTTCTTCTTCTCATCCGTGGAGGAAAATATGTCAACTTCATGGATTTGAAGGCCACCTACAAGCTCTTCAAGTTTCGTAGAGTCTAAAGTGACTAAAGAATTTAAAACGATCTTTTTCGAAATATATCTATAGGGTAGTGACCTTAAAATTTTCTTTACGACACGGTTATTGGGTATCTTTTCTCCCAAATTAAAACATAAATTCACAATATCTGACAATCTCGCATAGAACTCATCAAATGTCTCACTTTCTAATATCTTAATGGTTTCAAATTTAGTGGTAAGGTTTTGGAGTTTTGAAGATGTAACGATACTTTATCCCTCATGGGTGAGTTGGAGTATATCCCATGCCTCCTTATACGGTTTATACGTCATAATCCATCGAAACTCAACCGGTGTGATCGCACTAAAAAGGGAAATTTAAACTACGGGAATTAAAATAAGCTAACTTAAGCTCGGTGTCACTCCATCTTTCTACGGGTTTAAGTACACGAACCTCTCCTTCTAGACATGTTAGTGGGAACCACCCTTTAACTACTGATAGCCAAACCCGCTCATCTAAGGATTTAAGTGTCGATCTCATACGCGTAGTTGGAACCATAAAAAACTGAAAATTTTGCAAAAGATAAATTTTTAATTTTTTAATCACAATTAAACAAAGGATCTTGACACAATAATTTAGCGTTCCCGCTCTAGTACCACTTGAATGGAATATAATTTATAAGATATACTTTTAATACCCCAATTTTAAAATTCAAAATATGAGATGGTTCACACAATATATCAAACTTTAAATTTCTTTCAAATTTGACAATTAAGGTTCCTAAATTCTAATTTCCACAAAATTAAAATTAAACTTAACTAAACAAATATTTAATTCAAGTTCTACATATGCCAAATAAACCAAGCATGAGTATTTTCAAATTAAATTCCTTAACTTGAAATAAACTAAAATTACCCAATCTTAATTAGCACCAAATTAAACCATTTTTGTGATTAAACCAATTTTTATCTTTTTTAACCTACACATGCATTTAAGTGATTTTTTGAAGATAAAAATAAAACACAACACAAAACACCGTAATGTACGAGAAAAACATTGAGCAACCTATCCACAAATTCAATAAGTACAGTTTTACAAAGACAAGACAAAAGACTTACCTCAACGACTCAACTCCTTCACGCCTTGGCGCTTCTCCGTTCTTCCACCTTCGTATAGTCGATAACTCTGAAATCCACCGTCGTCTAGAAATCCACCGATGGGGCGAATCAATCAACAAACATACGAAAGTCTCTCCTTCGTATGCACACCACGAACCAAAAAAATGGACTCCTCCGTAGGAAACTTTCTCTTTTGGGGATGAGCAAAGTACCCGTGCCAAATAGATGATCTCAAAACATAATATATATTGGAACTTGGATCAACACAAACTCTATGGGTGTAAACTTACTTTTGTGTAGAGATTAAATCATTTTAATTCACAAAAACAAAAGGATTTTTGGTAGAAATATTTTTCTCTCAAAATATGGAAGAAAATGTGTCAAAAGTCTGAGCAAAAACTGTGTTCCCACACATATTAAATATAGTAAAAAGTTAGTGGGAAGTTAAATTTTGAAAATTGCTGAAAACCGTCAAAAACTTCTCAAGTCGTTCGAACGACTTTTGAATATCGTTCGAATGACTTGGTTCGAACAACGTACTACAAATAAAACAGAGATTTAAAGCACAAATATCGTTCTAATGAAGTCATTCTAACGACCTAACTAACGAGAAAATGGAGAAAAATGAAACAATATTTTTTGAACCTCATTAAAAGGAATCGTTCGAACGAACTGGGCATCTCGTTCGAACGATATCCCAAGTCGTTCGAACGACAAAATAGAAAAAAATCTTTAAAAAATAAAAACAAATTTTCAGTATATTTTTAATAAAAATATAACACCCAAAAATAAATTTCCAAGTTCCAATATATATTAATGCATCCATACCTTTAGGGATCTTGGAACCATTCCAATGTTGATGACATGGTATAAAAACTTGCAACGATGGCATCTGCAATTTAGGCTTAGCTGTTATATCTTCAACACAAACGCCATAGGCTTAAAGGACACAAATGTCTATCCTATGACTCGAGTGGTTTTGTCCGGAATTAGGACAATACTTACAAATTGACTAAATTGGAAATTTGCCCTTACAAACTCGTAGCTGAGGAAGGAGTACTGTACGCGACCAAGATTGTTCGAAGCGCGAAAGTTACATGGTGAAATGAAATCGGTATAAAGAGCGTCACGGGAATAATATAAGGATTTTAGTCCGGAAAGTGATGAACCAACATCCAGCACAATGAGGATCCAGATCCACAAAAGAGCAGGAAAAATGGCCCCTTATCACGCAAATAAAGTCCTCTTTATCAAGGGCAATTGAGGATGAGGAATCCCCGAAGAAATTCACAGCCCCTAGATTCAAAATAAATGATGGAAAGACAGACCCGATAGATCATGTTCGCCAATATAGGCAAGCAATGACTATGTGGAAACATAATGACGTTCTTATGTGTCGCATATTCCCATCCATCTAAGGAGATGTCGCTCAAAAATGGTTTGACATGCTGCCTCACAGGTCGGTTAAGAGTTTCAAGTCCCTCACTATAGCCTTCACGACTCACTTCATAACCAGTAGCTCACATCAAATAAGGATGGATTCTTTACTTATAATGAGTAAGAAGCTATATGAGATGATACATGAGTATGTTAAGTGTTACTAGGAAACTTTTAACGAAGTGGAAGATTGCTTGGATCAGGTAACGGTAGCATCCCACAAGATCGGTTTGCCCCTACCTCTATGTTGCACCAGTTCCTTACTAAGAAGGAAGCGAACATCGTTGAGGACCTCATGTCACGTATTAAAAAGTATGCCAATGTGGAAGACATGGTTAATACCATCCAAGCAAATACTGGTCATGCTAAGGCAAACAAAGGTAATAACAAGGAGAACATCCCTAAAAAAGAGGAACAAGAAATTAAATGGAGGAGTCAAGAATGGGGGCAAAGCATACGCATTCAAAGTGTTCCAAGTCATTAACAAGGTTTTCAAGGAATTAATTTATAAAATCCTGGGGAAGATTAAGGATAAAAATTTCTTAAGTAGTCGAAAAAGATGGGAGAACATGAGACCAAGAAGAGCAACACACTTCAGTATGCCTTCCATAAGGAAAATGGACATAAGATAAAAAAATTACAAACCCTAAAATCTCATCTGGAGGAGTTAGACCAGGCAGGGCATCTAAACGAGTATATAGAGAATAAATTTGATCAGGGCATCACCAATAACGAGCAAAAATTAGATAATGTGTTGGACGATAAAGCAGGACATGAGTCTGTCGTTATACATGGGGCGTTCTACCTCAAGCAGATCCAAGGCAACCAAATTCAAATGGAATTCAAGAAGGTTAGGATAGTGATGGAGGCCTTCTAAATAGATCCCTCCAAAATCCAAGATGACAAATGCATGTGAGTAGAATATATGGATTACAACAAGCACATTGTGTTCACAAAGGATGAGTTGGTCGAGGTAAGAACCCCATAACACGATGCACTAGTAATCACTCTCAAGATTACAAACTGGGATGTGTAAAAGCTATTGATGGATAAAAAAAGCACTTTAAAAGTAATTTAACTGGAGTTTTTCACAAGCTCAAAATAAATATGTAGTCTTTAAAGGAAGCGACCATCCCACTAGTCGGCTTCGTAAGAAAGATGACCATGCCATTGGGGTAGGGCAGGGAATATTTCTAAACTCATCGAGTTTGTAGTGGTCGATATTGACTCGCCATACCTTGATATCCTCAAAAGAGGGTGGCTACATGCCATGAGGACAGTCCCCTCAACCTACCATCAGGCCTAAAGAAGAGAAGAAGAAAGAGAAGGAAGTCATCCCCGAAACGTCCAAGGACGAAGACACTCCCTCCAAGCAGTAACTAAAGCATGGTCGACCAGGGGTGCAAGAGAAGAAAATCCACCCCGCAGACAGAGTTATGGTAATGTTTGAGGAAGTAGTTTTTTATGTAAGCCGACCAAAGAGGAAATTTCTAATCAGCACCACTTTATTCACTCGGTAAAGGAAGCATTAATCGCCTTTCTAAAGCAAAGCTTATATTTTTTCGCAAGAAAGTCATATGACATGACAGGGATTGATACCAAAATCACTTGCCATGCCTTCACATGGATCCAACATTTTTGCTGATTATACAAAAGGCTCGCTGCATTGCTCTGGAGAAGGCCAAAGCGGTGGAAAAGGAGGTAGGGAAACTTTTGGAGGCAAGGTCTAATAAAGAAGTTCAATTCGCAAAGTGGCTCTCAAACTCGGTGGTAGTTTTGAAGAGCAATGGCAGTTGGTGAGTCTATCTAGACTTCATCGATATTAATAGAGCTTGCTCTAAAGATAGTTTTCCTCTGCCAAAGATAGACCAATTAGTCGACGCCACAGCAGCCCACGAATGAATGAGTTTTCTAGATGCTTACTCGAGGTACCACCAGATTAACCTGTTCGGCCCTGACCAAGACAAAATTCCATTCATCACTCCGCTGGGCCTATATTATTATAAGGTCATGCCCTTTGGATTTAAGAATGATGGAGCCACATATGAGAGATTGGTCACCAAGATGTTCAAGCAACAAATAAGAGAGACGATGTAAGTGTATATTGAAATATTCTCATCAAAAGTAAGAGTAAGGATAACCACATCAAGGACCAGACAAAGACCTTTGAAATTCTCAAGCATTATCGGATGAAGCTCAATGCGAGAAAGTGCTCATCCGGGGTCCAATCGGGAAAGTTCCTCGGCTATTTGGTCAGCAAAAGGGGGATCGAAGCAAACCTAGACCAGATAATAGAGATCAATAATGTTAAGCTACTAAAATCATTACGGGAGAATCAAAACCTAACTAGGATTCCTGCAACTTAAAACTGTTTCATCTCTAAGTCCTCTGAGCATTGTAGACTATTTTTGCAGCTGCTCAAAAAGGAAAAGGACCTCACCTAGAACGATGAATGCTCAAAATCACTTGAGGAAATTTAGTCTTATCTGAGTAAACCTCCATTATTAGCATTTCCAGAACCAGGGAAAGCTCTCTACCTTTATATTGAAGTTTTAATCCATGCATTTAGTTCGGCCTTGGTATGCGAGAAACAAGGAAGACAATTCCCCATTTACTATGTCAGTAAGACATTTTTGGACGTCGAACATTGTTACATATTACTGGAGAAGTTGTCTTACTCGTTGGTCATCGCGTCCTAAAAATCGAAGCATTACTTTGAGATTTATTCCATCACAGTCATCATATCCTTCCCTCTTAAAATTATTTTTTGCAAAGATGACATGTCTGGACGCATGTCCAAATGGTCAATTGAACTCGAGATATTTGATATACACTATCAACTAAGAGCCTTTCTAGCAAAACGATGCTAGATGGCTTGAAAAAGAGGTAGGAAAGAGCAAAAGGAGCTTGGGTGGATGATCTTCCTCATGTTCTCCGGGCATATCGGACTACGCCAAGGAGATCCACTAAGGAAACACCTTTCGCTCTAACTTATGGAGTGAAAGTCCTAATTCCCCTAGAAGTTGGTCTGCTGACCATAAGGACTATCATTGTCGAGCAAGTTTTGAATGACGAAGCTATGAGCGCGAACTTGACCTAGCAGAAGAATGGGGGTAACATGCCATGATAAAGCTAGCCTCCTACCAATAATAGTTAGCCAAACATTACAACAAGAGGTCTATCCGAGGAAATTCCATGTCGAGGTTTATGTCCTAAAAAAATCCTCGGCAGTGCCAAAAAACCTTCAGATGGTAAGTTAGGGCCTAACTCAGAAGGACCATTCAAAGTAATCACAGAAGATCTGCAAGGAGCATATCACTTGGAAATAATGGAGGGCTGAGAGATACCCAAAACTTGCAATGTGGCTAATCTCAAGAAATTTGACTTTTGATTTTATTTCCAGCATGCTTAGTTTTTCAAATCTTTCATTTCAAGACTTATGATACTCGTAGTTTGATTCAAAATCATTAATAAAGATCTGCGTGATTCAATTAATTACTTAGTATTTAAATTACTTTAAATTGTTCCAAAATGACAGGCTCACGTTTTGAACTAACGGTCGAATGCCGATGACAGTTACTTTAGCTTAGTTATAGTTATAAATTTATTAATTATAATTAAACATAAGGTCTTCAGCTCTTCGTTGTAAGAAACACGAAAGACCTCATGAATTTCTTATGTAAGCAAAAGCCTTATGGGGGATCCCCGGGCACTGAATGAACCCAACTTGGTCGAATAAAATCCTAAACGGGTGGATTGTCCTTGAACTATGTGTATTTTTTGTTCTAGGCCTAAGTTAGTGTGATGACACAACCTAAAAGGTAGGATAAGATAATAAAACACATGCTCGATATAAATGAATGGAAAAATGCACAAGATTGATAGTAAATAAATAACTTGTTACAACACAAAGTTACAAGTTACAAAAATATCATCTACAATAAAGTACAAACACAAAAAATGAGCATGTTATGGTCGGGTGGAAAGGAAATCAGTAATTTCTCTTCTTCGGCTATCATTAGGATCTGGTCAAAACTCGTCATCACTATCATGAAAGTCCAAATAGCCCTCGGCAAGCTAAAGAGGAATAATTCCCAGAGGAACCCACTTCTCTTCACTTCCAAAATGAAGATTCACGTAAGTCGGACAATCATCTTGGTATATATACCAAAGTTAGGAGTCCTTAAAAACTTTTAAAATCCCCAAGGCATTCAGCCAACCATGTTTATAGGCCACGCTCTTTTCCTCCTCCAATCTAACAAGAGCATCCGCCCAACCTTCATTATAACCCATTGACCACACCGCCCGGGGATTCATTATGAATAAGTAGCGAAGTCTGACAACATTAGGGCTAAGTCCCATGACCATGACATGAGCTTTTTGGTTATTATTCTTTGCGTCAATAAGCTTCTTCTTGAGCTCATCGTCTATTGAAGGGTACCAACATCCCCAATATCTTTTTCCCCACCGAGTTGAGCCTTCAAGTTATTCACTTCCTCTTGCATCAAGGTTCTTATGTCCCTTAGGTCCTTCACATCATCCTTTAGCTTGGCCATTAAGGTTGACGGGTTCTTATAGGCACCAGTCATCTTCTTATGATCCTTGCGAACAGACACAAATGCTCGACGAGTTGGAGAACTGTCATCTCTACCAAAAAGGACATCCAAGTTGTCAGCAACTGAAGGAACGCCCTATGTAACAGACTATATGAAGTAAAAGGCAAACAAAAACATTCAGCAACGCATTTGGATAGTATTGCAATTAGAAAAAAGGAAGCTTTTTCATTAATAACTCCAAAATGGGTAAATCCATTACAAATAAAGAAAAAGAAAAAGATACATGAACATAAAGAAATAGTCATATACTAAGTACCTTTGTTCTTCAGCTACTCCTCACTCTCTGGGGCCTTGACATTGGACACAACATCCCCACTTTGATTGGCTGGGGCACTAGTGGTGGCTTTTTCCTACACTCTTTATGGAGATACTATCTTGTGCTCACCAAAGAATCTTAATTCTGTCGGGACATTCGTCCTCACCAAGGTTTCATCTCATCTTTTCTTAAAGTTTGATTTTTGAATTTAGGCCAACTTTCATTTGGCGTCTTCAAAGGATTTGGTATTGCCTTTATCATAGCTCGCCTCTTTGGTTGAGGAAAGGTCCTCAGCTTCCTTAATTAATCGATTGTGCTCGGCCTTCAACTGGTCATTATCAAGATTCAACGGGTTAAGCTCGATCTCCAGTATGCTCATAGGATCACTAATGGACTTCTCATCATCGTAGGCGTTCTTAGTAGGACCAAATATTCCTTCAACTTTTGAAGAGCATCACTAAGCTCATCATTAATTTTGTGCTAGTCCAATCAATCATCCAAAATTAAAACAAAATCTGCCATAAACTGTAAATAAACAAATAAGGAAGATGTTAGTAATAATGCAGAAAAAAATAGCACAATGAAGCATTCTTGACTTACCAGTGATAGTGCTTGAGAAGCATGTGATGTCAGATGCTTAACCTGCTCGCAATTAGTCATGAGCATAGCTCCCTTCAAAAGACCATAGATCAAGGAGGGATTCCTATCCATAAAAATCACCTATGAAAACAGGTGGAGGGACATCACCCTTTTTGGAGGGTTGAGAGGCCATGAGAGCCTTATCTTTCTTATTCTTCTCTTGGATAACCAAGTTCGAGTCAGTGGCCTTAGGGCCTTCTTATACATTCCTCTTTAAGGACTTGGTCTGAGGAGAGGTGGCACCAACCTCAGCATCGTCATCTTTGATCAATAAAATACTCTTCCAAGGAGGCATTGAGTCCTATTCTTCAACAAATATGGACCCAATGTCTAGGGATTCAAAAGAGGAGGAGACAAAAATTCCTCATCTGATAGAGGGAGACTAAAGATGATATCTACTGGCCGAGCAGTGAAGCTGCTAGTAGATTTTTATACTCAAATAGAAAGGAGGTTGAGCGAGGATGATCACCACCAGTTCGGGGTTCCCTTAATTTTCAAACCTTTCAGTAGTTTTGCTCTACTGATGTGGACAAGGGAGGGCTATATTCTATGATCAATCTATTTAAATAAAGAAAAGAAAAATCAGTTGTCAATATAATTTAAAAAGAAACTTATAAAATTACATAAAAGCAAAAGTGTTAACCTATATCGTTCCCCCATTCTGGGCACAAAAACCCATAATATTATTTGCCCTATGGGAGATGAGGATGTTGTTAATTTAGAATAATGAAACCCTAAACTCAATATCCCTTACTCGAATCAGTAAGGTTCACTACAAGATCCTTCTCGACCTTCCTTACCTTCAAGTATAAAACACCGTTTGTGGTGTGGGATCCGGAGTAACAGTATTTGATTTGGGGGATGCCTAGGTTAGTCTCATATAATTCAATGATCCTATAGACCCCATTAAAAATGTGCCAAGTATTGGGGCATATTGAAATCAGACAACCTCAAAGTATTCACAAAATTTTACGAACGGTTAGTTTGGGGGAAAAGTTTTAGCCCCTAGAACTACAACAAGTGTGTGGATCCAGTGTCCCCAATCAACCGCAATAGGGTTTTTGGACAAGGGGGACACACTCAATAGTGACTCAATAAGGGATGAAATACGTATTTTTAAAGTCAGATAAGGTCTTTTCGTAGATAATTTGAACCATTTTGACAAGAATAGAGTAATAACAGAAAAGAACTACGAAGGTAATGAAATAAGAGAAGCAAGAAAAAATAAGAGAACTTACAAAGAAAGAAAAGAAAATGAGAGGTTCAGAAGTCTTTTTGAGACTAAATTAGGGGCAAAACGATGGGTACAGAGTTTGAAGTTGAATGAAGTTCGAACTGTGTAAAAATCAATTGTAAGGAGCAAAACTCAAGAAGGATTTTGGCGGTTCATCCCTTACCACTGACCAGCGTACCCCTGCCAGTTTTGATAATCACAAAAATGCTCGAGTAGGAAACCTCAAGACTATTTGGTTCAACATTAGGCTTACAAAGGATTTGAAATTCTTTGGCCTAACTTTGACATAATTTTAGAAAAGAATTTTAGGGATAATTGTGGTGCCCAAACCATAAAGGCCCAATTTCTGGTAGCCAGAGCAAGCCCAATACATTGTCCTAGTCAAATTTAATGTTGTATGGATAATTAGAAAGATTTATCATGTGGATAATTATGGGCTTAACTGGTTACCTATAATCTTGGACGAGATAAATAGGAGTCACCAATAAGCTAATATGGAGCTGAGAGAGTCCCTTGTTCTGCCCAACTACTTTTTCACCGTTATAAATACAATCCTCACCCCGGGGCAAGGGGGCATGTAATTTTCGAACTTTTGAGAAATTAATAAAAAAAAAATGAGAACGCTCTCTGTGGGTGTAGGCAGTTGTCGAACCACGTAAAAACTTGTGTTATAATCATTTAATTTATTCTTTTATTCCCCTATGCTTTCAAAAAATATTTAATTATGAATTCTTGCACTCACACTGGCGATGTATAAGTGATTTCGGCGATGCTCCGATGACCCTTCGATAATTCTCCGACAACCACTAAAATTTCTCATTGCGAAATTAGTAAAAATATACATTTTCACAAATTTCGTAGTGTGAACTTTCACACTGCAATTTCACATCTCGAAATTCAAAATTTTAACACTTCAAAATTAGACATTTAGGTCTGCAATTTCATGTTGCAATTTCACATTGTGAAATGTGAAATTTTATGTTGCAAAATCTTAACAGTGAAAAACACGTCGCAAATAGCACTGTGAAATTTCAAACTGTAAAATTAAATATCGTTCATAGATATCTTTTAATAGATCTCGTCGAGAGATTTCCCAATATATAAATTTTATCTCAAACGAACTTTAATTTTTGGAGATATTTAATTTTAAACTTTTGCAAAGAAAAAGACAAAAAAGGGATCGAGGGAAAATCTATTCGGAAAAATATGCTTTAGGGTGATTAGGGATTTTCACAAAGATTTTTTATAGCTAAACTGATTGTTCCACATGTTTAACACCAAATACGACTCGTATAAAAGCACTACTAAATATTGATTTTCCCTTTTTCTTGTATAGTGACTAGTATTTATTAATAATGGAATAAATATTACACATATAGTATGATCAAATTAACGTGAAGTGTTAAGAGAAATGGATACAAAGAGAATTTGAGAGAGAAAAAGTTTCTCATTAATTGAAGTGTCAATAATGGGGGGTCAATCCTTGTTTATAGTACAAGATAATAGAGTTCAAATAGGAGTGCACTTCCACTTAAATATGATAAATACAAATATTTATAACACACCCACTTGGATGTACACCATGTGACACCCTGCGTATTTTGACATTAGAGGTGGTCTGGCCCCGCTGCCAAATTATTCCATGCATCAAAACTAAAATATCATTCTTAGCATGTGACAGAAATATGAGAAATTAAAAACTTTTTCCGTAAGATATAATATGAAATTTAATTTAACGAATATAAACATTCACACAATAAAATCCATCGCCATGCTAACTCCAAAATAAAACTCAACTTCAGAAGATAAATTAATATTTAAATAAATAGTCCAATTATAAATCTCTAACTGAAAATCGTAAACAACTATGGAACCGAATGGACCACCAAATCCATAAATAATTGACACGTAAATAAAACAACAAAATGAAGTAAATCTAATCAAATAAAGCGATAAAATAAAACTTCGGCTGCACTCCACAAATCTCCAATCCATCCTATACAGCTATTCCAGTAACTATACCTGAAATGTTAGTCAATACAATGGGTCGGAACCCACCGCATGAATACCAGTTACTCCTCCTAATTAGGATCCCTGAATCCAGACATAATCATCATACGTGATAGATATTACAATATAGTATTTCAAATTAAAAGATATAAGAACAAGTGAGTAAAGTGAAACAATACTAACTACCCACACACCTAAGCCACACCATTATTCAAGTTCAATTATATTATTACATTAGTGAATTTGATCTAAACCTTTATCTTAATCAACTTAATTATTTAATTATTCTTATTCGTGCGACACCACTATAGTCAGTCAACCTTTCTATTGGTCTTGCAAATACTCTTGATGCGCTTTTGTTACAACACATCACACCCATTCCCCTCACTATAGTCAGTCAACCCAATTTTGTTAGTTCTACACTCGTGAGGTTCCATGCACGACACGTCACTATATCAATTCAACTCAATTATCGTTAGCCCTGCACATACTCGTGACGCCAATACACACCCACATCGCTATAGTCAATCAATCCAATTATCGTTAGCCCTGTACATTCTTGTGATGCAAATTTATTTTACTACCCATTTATTATCTTATGCATTAATTATTAATTATTAATCAAGTTATCCTATTCTCTATTAGCACCACCCATAATTCGGGTATCACAATAAAAATCATCCCTATCCCCATACCTAGATATCACCAAACTTGAAGTATTACTAAGTCCATCACCTAGGAAGAATACCTAACAAAAATCACCACATAGTCTCGCATCTAGGCCAACGGAATAAAGTAACGATTACTACCTATCCCACCTAGGAAAATGCCTATCCATAAGTACACACACTCACTAGTTCCATGCCTAGAAAGTTCCAACAATAACCAAGTCTGTATACTAGTCCCATACCTAGAAGGCAACCTATAAAATAAGGGTGAAAGTATAACTGTTCCCCAAGTACCAACGTTCTCACGGTGTCAAAATTTAATACGAACAATCTCCACATGAATCGTATTTTAATTTATCACTATAATTTTTAAAATCAATCCTACGATTTGAATTCCATTCATCTAATCATGTAATAACCAAGTTCTACCAAATAGTCACACAAATTGTCAAATTTTATAACTTAAATACGAGATATTTTACCAATTAGCATATAATTCAATTTTAACATGAACAATAACAACGTTACACAACAATAATGTCGTTCTAGAACCTGCACATCAATATTGTCATTATACAAGTTAAAATATTATTCCAAGTTCATGTTTTTAATTCTAACATGCGAATCGTCCCACAATTCTACCAAAACCTAAACCTCTAATCTAAGCATGTGATTGTTTAAAGTCTTAAATCATATTTTTTAAATTTAATAAAAACAAGCATGATTTTTACTTTCACTTTCCCTAAATAATCTTCCAAAATAATTTTAAGAAAACACGATTAATTAAGCTTTAGGAAATATTTAAAACATAAAACACTTAAGGAGGACAATATAAGTATTCATTCTTGATCAGAGTTGTCGTATAAAAAATCCGCTGATATAGTTGTACTCCTCATGAAAAGCTAATAAAGAAAGTCTCTTGGATGATCTTGAGAAAATAGGTTTTTCTTCTTAAAAAATAAACTTGAAATTCTTCTTTAATGGAGATTAGTATTTTTATGAAATAGGGGAGGTATTTTTGGAGATAAAGTCTTTCGGTAATAGGTTAATATGAGTTTGAAGAAGTACTCCCACGAGATCCCTTCTAGGTAAAAATATAAGAGTCCTTATCTCTTTAGAATTATTAAAAATCAAACCTAGTCTCTCACCTAGGCTAACGGAACAACGAAAAAGTGTACTACTCAGCCCCACCCCAAAAATATCCATCCGTAAAAATCTACACTCACTAGTTCCATACCTAGAAAGTGTTAACAATAACAAAGGCCCATCTAATAGTCCAGCAAGCAACCTAAAACAAGGTGAAAGCATAGCTACCCTAACAATCTCATAGTCCCCGCGATGTCGAATGTTAACATATTTAATGATCCCATAAGGCATATTTTCAACCATTCACAATAATTCTTTCAATTATTAACAAGATTACAACTTATCCAAATTATATGCGTTTAATTATAATATTAAATAACCAATTCGTTTTTCAAAAACTTATATAATTTCCATTTACATGAATATTTCGGGGGCATACAACAATAAATTTCTATTCTATAAGATACATATGAATAACATGACTTTACGAGTCGAATTCGATTTATAAAATTCATACGATATGTTCTAACATGCGAACATCCATATATTCTAACGGAATACCCAACCTCTAATCTATGCCTCCAATAGTTTTTAGTCTTAATTCGTATTAGAGATTTGAATAAAAACAATCATAACTTTAGTTTCACTTTTACTAATTACTCTCTCTAATTTATTTTAAGAAAACAACATTTTTTAGTGTTTAAGCAACATTTAAAACGCATGATACTAAAGGAAAATAATAGAAGTATTCATCCCTCTAAAAATTCATTTAAAGAATCTGATTGCACAGTTGTGTTCCTCTCGAGAAAATAATAAAGACGCGTTCTTAGACGATCTTAAGAAAACTTGGTTTAGATCTTTACAACTTGGGTTGAAATTTAATTTAAGTGGAGTTTAGGTTTTGTAGAAGATGTGAGATAAAAATAGAGGAGGCTACTTATTTTTAAGAAGGTTAAAATGTGTTTTAAAAACCCCAAACCCGTGCCTTTTATTTTAAGAAAAGAAAAGAGTTTGAGCCCAACACAAACACTACAAGAAAAAGACCCATTTTCGCTTACCGTTGGTGCGAACCGGTTCGCCTCAGGGCCGAACCGGTTTCGTTGGCCTCTAAAATCGAAATCCCCCCATTTTGCGTAAAGAGTTATAATTTCTCGAATTAAATTCCGATTAAAATCACATTTTACTTAAATCAAAACCAACAGTTTTAAATATAAAATTTAATTAATTCTAAAAATGTATTTTTCCCAAAATTTTAATTTATAAAAGATTTTACAGTTTAAAAATCACGGGGTGTTGCATTCTCCCCCACTAGTACAGGAATTTCGTCCTTGAAATTCGACAAAGCGTAAACATCAAACGTAAATCATGCAAATGAAATAAAGCTTACATATGCTTACCCGTAGAATTCCACGATTGAGCGCCCATACACCCAATCCTATACGCACTTATCCCGCGAACAAAATAAAATATATATCAACTATATATATAAACATATCTGTGGAAATAATATGTACCATGCTACCCCACTAGCCAAGTCTTGGCTCCTGTTGCACCTGCCCTGCCTGAGGCTCTTGTTGCACCTGCCCTGCCTAAGGTTCCCGAGTCAGAAGTATATAACATCTACCCATTACGGGTGTTGTTGGCGCTCCTCGTGCACCTGGTGCTGCCGATACTGGAGGCCCTTGGCCTTGTGCTCCTTGACCCTTCTAGCCCAGTGCTTCTTGGACCTATTGGGTCGTCACTCTCGGACACCTAGAAGCTCGGTGCCTTACCACTCTGTAAGATGTGGGTTCTTCAAATACAATTAGTATTATGTGAGGCGTAACCCCTTATCAAGACCGAGGTTAACACTGTTAAGTATTAAATGTTAGCGATGGCCACAGGTGAGTCAGAGGTAAGAGAGCCTAATGTTCATACATGTATTAAATAGCCTATTAGCATAAAAGATGTATGGCAAGCACAATAAATAGATGGGACCCGCAGGAAGCTTGGTCGAAGGGAGAAAGAACAAGCACTCTGGGCACAATGAGGGAAAGGCAGGAACTTCAAACTTAGTTAATGCCCAATGATGAGTATGTTAAATGAGTGTGGGGAGTTAATGCTCTCTCTTTGGTTCTCAATTGTGGGCGAATTTGGGCAGCAATTTTAGGCTCCCAATGATCTCCCTTTAACTTGTTCATTAGGTGTATATATATGGAGAGGCAAGGCTGATCGAGTAAGCTTGCTTACGATCGGTGCGATCAGGTGCATTAAATGCATAAGATATTGCATTAAATGCATGGGATCTCATGATTTTGATAAGAAACCATTCTATTGGCTGGAAGCATTGTGAGCGTTAATGAGGGATGTGACATGTCAACTTGAGGATGGCTAAATGGTCAGGTTTAGTGAACTAGGCCTTCCATCCTAAGGATAAGCCCATTTACGTGCTACATTTTTTAGTCCCTAAATGTCAGACGTTATGACGTCAGAAAGTGGTTTAAACAGTGACCCTATCATATTTGGTCACATCAGTCAGGCAGGTTAGTATCTGTTTTGAGGCTCCTCGACTGGTGGGTTAATCGAGTGCACTGGCCTCTATATGTTGGTTAAGAGTTATTTTTGGCCCAAGGTTCAAGATAAAAGTACCTCGAGGAGGTTCCTTCAAACAGGTAATGGTTAAGGTGGCTCGGTTGCTGTGTCCCGACTGACCATTTATTCTGGATGAATTTTTGCCCAAGTGTGCCAAGAGGGTTGGTAACTGCATTCCCAACATTTCCCTATTCTCAATCCTTCAAACCATATCCCTACAAGGTTCCCAAGAGGAGTTTGCTCGATAGAGCATGTTTGCTCTCCCATGCCCTGTCAGGCATGGTCCCTCTTGGGTACCAAGTAACCTTGTACATTAAACATTTATAAGATAAAGTAAATGACACAGTATTCTATTACTTATTACAAATTATTTTCATCCAAGTGACTTTGATCTACGAATTGCATCCTTCGAACTGGGTAAATTGGAGAATCTTCGAGTTGGGCCCTTCGAGCCACTTTTGTAAGGAATTTTTAAGGTGGGTCGTTCAAGCCACTTCTATACAGGATCTTCGAGGTGGGTTCATAGTGAAGCATTTATTTTCCTTCTTCATGAGCTAATCAATCTTCTTGACTAATTTAACCACCCTTTGGTGGGGTATACCCCATACACACTCCACAAATAAAATATACACCCATAAAAGGTCCCGAATGCCTTTCCAGTGCTATCTCACCTTGTTATCCCTGCCCCTATCCCTGAGAGCCCTGTGGGATGAGATTGCCTTGCTTAAAGGCATGCTGCTCTTGGCCTGCTCACTGCTTCTTCCACACCTGGTCATCATGGCCCTTGTTCTCCCCACCTGCCTTGGCCCCATCTTGGCCACTCGACTCATACATCTTACCCGACTTCTTCTGATAATTTACCTTCTCTTGCCATAACAACAATGTAATGTCCACCACTTGAGTATAAGTAGTGTACACCGGATTTTCAAACAACATTTGCTTAATCGACCATGTCAAACCCTTAATAAAACACTCCATCTTATTTGCCTCGATATTCACCTCCACCGGTGCAAAAATCGATAGATTTGTGAACTCTTGTTCAAACTCGACAATTAATTTGGAACCCTATTCTAAATCCGAAAAATCTTTCTTCTGCTCAGTCCTAATTGAATAAAGAAAATATTTGTCATTAAATTTCACCAAAAAGTATCCATAATTCAGACGATCCCTATAATCAAATGTGGTGACACTCTCCCAACATTGTAACGCATTCCCCGTCAAGTTAAACGTAACTAACAATTGCTTTTACACATCCGTACAATCTCCCATCCTCAAGTTCCTCTCCATATCACGCCTCCATTAATGAGAAACCGTTAGGTTAGATCCCCTGCAAAAGTGAGAGGATTGCCCTTGTGGAAACTGACCCTCGCCTTGTGCCAAATTGAAGCGGGTGTATCCTGCTTCTGCGACTCTAGGTTTCCCCAACCCTATCTCCCTATATCAATACTGGTCGTAGTGTCTTCATGAATGATATCCTCTAACTCCTCGGTACCCAAAATAAATATACTTTGCCTCTCCTGAACTACGGGACTAGAAATCGAATCCTCTCCCCTCTTCAGATCAAGTAGTGTTGACCTTCTAAATAGACAGGACCAAATCAGACTCAAAATAACTAAAAATTACAAATCATCAAAATGAATCAAAGATTGGTAATGCAGAAGCTAAACGGACTTATAACCTACGAGACTGAAAACCATGCTCTGATACCATCTGCAACACCCTGCGCATTCTGGCAAGCGAGGTGGCCAATCATCGCCCCCAAACTACGTCAGGCGTCACTAAATAAGTTATCATTCTCAGCATGTGACAAAAATATGAGACATTAAAAACTTTTTTTTTTCACAAGATAATATTCAAATTTATCCAACCAATATAAACATTCATGCACATTAAAGTTCATCACCATGCTAACTCCAAAATAAATCCAACTCTAAATTATTAAACTCAATTGAAATAATCCAACTATAAATATTCAACTAAAATCACAAACAACTGTGGAACCGATTGGCCCACCAAACCCAAAAATGAAAGTCTTATAATAAACCAAAATAATGGAAATAAATTGAACTACTACTAAAGCGATAAAAGTAAATTTCTAGTTGCACTCCAAAGATCTCCAATCCATCCAATACGCCCACCCCAGCACTATAACTAAAATTTTAATCAACACAATGGGTCAGTTCCTATCGCGTGAATACTAGATACTCCTCCCAATTAGGGTCCGTAAACCTAAATAGAAGTGGGGATGGTAACAGGGCGAGTTTGGCCAAACACGATACTGACCCCATTTTCCCTCCCCCAAACCCGACGTCGTTCTGCCCCCATTTACCCCACTCCCAACTCATTTAGAAACCTCGTGGGGGCCACGAATCTGCCCCAAATATGTAATTTTTAATGATATTTTTTTATATAATTTTTCAAAAGGATTTCAATTTTTTTATGTTTTGTAATATAATTATGTTCAATTTTATTTTTAAGTTTTTTTTAACTTATTTTAGATTTTGTTTATGTAATCAAATTAATATGTAATTAAACTGGTTTGGTGCATATTCAACTTTTGATAGTATATAAAAATATAACAGGAACAAAAGGAACTATGTTCACATAAACATTCGAAGTTTGTTAAAAAAATCATTGGTTTGTAAATCAATAATTTGTAAAGAGCAGAGCAGAGGAAAAAAAAGGGGAAGAGCACGAAAAGAGCATAGCAAATTTTACAAAGCATTAAAAAATCATGAGTTTGTACATCTCCGGTGAATGAGCAAAAAAATGAGCAGAGTAGAAAAAAATGAGAAGAGCTGAGCAAAACTTACATCTCTGGTGTAAACTAATGATGAGTGAGTAGATTTTTCAGTTGTCGGAGGGCGGGAGTAGCGTGTAGAGAGAAAGAGAGAGATGAGTTAGTGATGAGAGGGTAGAGAGAGAGAGTCGAAAGATGAGTGAGCGGCGAGTATGGAGAGATGAGTGTGGCAGATTAACAAAAAGAACCCTAAACAACCATATATATATAAGGGTAAATTTGTAATAATACCCCTAAACGGGTCGAGTTCAGGGTTTTATTATACTAAATCTGACCTTGACCCGAACCTGACGTTGTTTTTTTATTTCAAACTCGACCCCGACCCCACCCCATTTGTTTACCCCAAATTGCCCCAATTAAGGGCGGGGCGGGTCCCTGCCAAAGCCCACCCCGTTGCCATCCCTAGATAGAAGAATTATACGTGATAAATATCATAATGGAGTATTTTAAATTAAACCAGATATATATTAAAATGCGAACCACTATCTACCCACATAACTAGGCCACCCCAATGTTCAACTCCAAATATGATATTCCGATCAGTTAATTACGTTAAATCTATCAATTCAATTTAATAGAATTAACCAAATTATTAATATGGCGGCACCACTATAGTCAGCTGACCATTCTATTGATCCTGCACATATTCGGACCCAAATAAAGTTTTACACCAAACATATTCCCCTCCCTATAGCCAGTTGATCTCATTTCGTTAGCCCTTCACTTATTGGTGACGCCAACATACACCCACGTCGTTATAGCCAACCAGCCGAATTTTTGTTAGCCCTGCACTTATTGGCGACGCAAATCCATTTTAATACTCGTTTATTATCTTAGGCATTAATTTCCCATTTTATCAAGTTCATTATTTTCTATTAGCCCCTCCCTTTATTTGAGCATTAAATCCTCAAAACGAACCTAGTCAACCTAGATATCTCCAAACCATAAGTGTCCCATAGCCTATCACGTAAGAAGAAAATTTACCAATAATTTCCATCTAGTCTTGCACCTAGGCAAACGAAACAACGAAAAAGTGTACTACTTAACCCCACCCCAAAATATCCATTTGTAAAAATCAATACTCACAGGTTCCATACCTAGAAAGTGTTAATAACAACAAAGTCCCACCTACTAGTCCCATGCCCAACAAGCAACCTAAAATAAGATGAAAGGATAGCTACCCCAACAATCCCTTTGTCTCCGCGATATCGAATGTTAACACAATTAATGATCCCATAAGGTATATTTTTAACTTATCATAACAATTATTTTAATTAATCACAAGATTTCTACTTATCCAAATTATGTACGTTTAATTATAATTTTAATTAACCAATTCATTTTTCAACAACTTCTATAATTTCTATTTACATGCATATTTCGGGGGAGTGCAACAATAAATTTATATTCTATAAGATACACATAAATAACATGACTTTACGAGTCGAATTCAATTTATAAATTTTATACCATTTATTCTAACATGCGAACATCCAGATATTCTAATGGAATCCCCAACCTCTGATCTAAGCCTGCAAGAGTTTTGAGTCTTAATTCGTATGAGATATTTGAATAAAAACATTCCTAACTGTAGTTTCACTTTTCCTCATTAGTCTCTCTAGTTTATTTTAAGAAAACAGCGATTTTTAGTGTTTAGGCAACATTTAAAACGCATAAAACTAAAGGGGAACAATAGAAGTATTCATGCTTGATTGCACGGTTACGTTCTTCTCGAGAAAAAAATAAAGACACGTTATCGGACGATCTTGAGAAAGCTTGGTTTAGATCTTAAAAACTTGGTTTGAAAGTTGATTTAAATGGGGTTTATGTTTTGTAGAAGAGATGAGATAAAAATATGGGAGGTTAATGCTTTTTGAGAAGGTTAAAATGTGTTTTAAAGACCCTAAACTCGTGCCTTTTTATTTTAAGAAAAGAAAAGATTTTGAGTCCAACACAAACACTACAAGAAAAAGGCCTATTTTCGCCTACTGCTGGTGCGAACCGGTTCGCCTCAGGGCCGAATCAGTTCGGTTGGCCTGACAAATCGAAATGCCCCCATTTTACATGAACAATTATAATTCCTCGAACTAAACCCCGATTTCAATTCCGATTAAAATCTCTTTTGACTTAAATTAAAACCAAAATTTTTAAAACATAAAAATTAATTAATTCTAAAAATTTATTTTTCCAAAAATTTTAATTTATAAAAGATTTTACAGTTTAAAAATCAAGGGGTGTTACATTCTACCCCACTAGTACTGGAATTTCGTCCTCAAAATTCGAGAAAGCGTAATCGTCAAATGTAAATCACACAAATAAAATAAAGCTTACATATGCCTACCCGTAGAGTTCCACGATTGAGAGCCCATACACCCAATCCTAAATGCACCTACCCTGCGAACAAAATACAATATATATATCAATTTTATATATAAACATATATATGAAAATAATATATACCTTGCTAACCCACTAGCCACATCTTAGCTCATGTCACACCTGCCCTACCTGAGGTTCCCGAGTCGGAAGTAAATAACACCTACCCACTACGGGTGTTGTTGGCTCTCTTTGTTCACCTAGTGTTGTCGGTGCTGAAGGTCCTTGGCCCTGTGCTCCTAGCCTGTTCTTCTTAGCCCTGCACTCTTGGAAAACTAGAATCTCGGTGCCGTACCATTCCATAAATGAAACATGCCCCATAAAATGTCTTAGATGCCTTCTCGGCGCTCGCTCACCATGTTGTCCCTGCCCCTATCCCTGAGGGCCTTACGGGACATGATTGCCTTGCTGAAAGGATTGTTGCTCCTGGTCTGCTCACTGCTTCTTCCACAATTAGTCATTGCGGCTCTTTTTCTCCCCACCTGCCTTGGCCCCATCTTGGCTACTCGACTCATATCTCTTACCCGACTTCTTCTGATAATTTACCTTCTCTTGCCATAACAACAATGCGATGTCCACTACTTGAGTATAAGTAGTGTACGTCGGATATTCCAAACCATCTACTTAATTGACCATGTCAAACCCTTAATAAAACACTTCATCTTCTTTGCCTCGGTATTCACCTCCTCCGGTGCAAACATTAATACATTTGTGAACTCCTGTTCATACTCAGCAACTGACTTGGGACCATGTTCGAAATCCTGAAACTATTTCTTCTTCATAGTCTTAATCGAATAATCAAAATATTTGTCATTAAATTTCACCAAAAAGTCTCCATAATTCAAACGACCAATATCCTCAGATCTGGTGACACTCTCCCACCACTACAATGCATCCCTTATCAACTTAAACGTAGCTAACATCTGCTTCTACACATCCATACAATCTACCATCCTCAAGTGCCTCTCCATATCACACCTCCATTGGTGAGCAACCGTTGGCTCAGTTCCCCCTGTGAAAGTGGGATGATTGCCCTTGTGAAAATTGGTCCTCGCCTTATCCCAAACTAAAGCAGGTGTATGTAACACGTCATGTTTTTTAAACATAAAAATCTGTCGGGAATTTAAAATTTATGGTAAAAATAAATTTTTGGAAATTAATTATTTTCATATTTAAAACAGATGATCTTGATTTATATAAAAAGGAATTTTTATTGGAATTGAAATCGGATTCAAATTAGGAGAGTTTTGCCTTTTATAAAATAAAGGGAGAAATTCAGATTTCAGGTAATCCGAACCGGTTTGGATGGAGGGGCGAACCGGTTTGCTTTCCCTATTTTGCAAAATTAAAACTCTTCCATTCTAGAGTTATGTAGGACTTAAATTCTTTTTTATATAAAAACATAAAGTGACGGGTTTAGGGTTTTTAAAACATATTTTAGCCTTCTCTAAAATCAAGAACGTCCCATAATTTTCATCCACTTTTTTCTTTCAAACCTAAACCCTTTAAACTTAACTTTCAACTCAAAATTTGAAGAACAAAACCGAGATTTCTCACGATCGTCTAAGAACATGTTTTCATTGTTTTCTTGAGAGGAACGCAACCATCAAATCAGATTCTTCAAACGATTTTTACATCCATGAATACTTTTATTGTTCTCCTTTGGTATTATATATTTTAAATATTGCCTAAACTCTAATAATTATTGTTTTCTTAAAATCAATTAGAAACACTAATTAGGGAAATTGAAACTAAAGTTTGGTACTGACTTTATTCAAATCTTTAATACGAATTAAGGCTGAAAACCCTTACATGATTAGATTAGAGGTTGGTATTCTGTAAAAATTTATGACATTCGCATGTAGAATAAATAGTAGGGATGTCATAAATTGATTTCGACATGTAAAACCACGCTAATTATGTGCATTTTGTAGAGTAAAGGTTTATTGTTGTATGCTCCCAAAAATATGCATGTAAATAGAGATTATATAAATTGATGAGAAAATAAATTGTTTAATTAATGTCATAATTAAATGGACATAATTTGGGTAGATAGTGATCTTGCGATTAATTTAAAGAATTATTGTGACAAGTTGAAAATATGCCATATGTGATTTGTAAATTTTATTAATTGTAAAGACAATTTTGTCCATGTTACTCGTGTATGTCATAAGCCGTAACACCGTTGCAGAGATTCAAAGTTTCACATCATCATCAAACAGAATCCGAAGATGAAAAGAAGAAGGAATTTGGGAATCAGACCTGACCGGACCGATCCGGCTCAGATAAAAGAACCAATCTGGTTCACCGGACCGATCCGGCTGAAGGGACCGAACCGATCCGCCTGCTGAGTTGAGACCAGTACACCCCGGATCCATAACGAACCGATGAAGTCAAAAAGGCCGAACTGATCCGATGCCAACCGGATGGATCCGATTTCAGAAAAGAACCGATCTGAGTTCACCGGACCGATCCGCCTAAGGGACCGGACCGATCCGACGAGGATAATCTCAACCAGATCGTGTTGCAGATTTTTTAGGGTTTTGACTCCTTATTTAAACCACGATCAGTAGTTGGTTTTCTTAAGACTTTCCCACGTTGTTCAGAGCATATCAACCCTAAAGTCTTCACCTATTGAGTCCTATGATTCTAGGTTTTTAGATTCACACATCTTCCATATCTATGTGAATCAAGTTTGGTAACCCAAAGAACACCGTTGCTGTTGTTCAACCCTTTGTGAAGTGGACCGCTTCTTCCTCTTCATTGCAGCCCTACTGGAAAGGGATATTCCAGCCGCGACTACAGAATCCGATACCCGAGGGTAATTCTTAGTCAAAAAAACTTGTATTCCAGTGTAATCCGATTGTAAGCCGTTTCTCTTACAAATTATAGTGATATACAAATGGTTTTGCCCCTGTGGGGGATTTTTCCTTAAACTTTGTGTGTTGAATAATTATTGCATGATTTCATATTATTTCAATCACACCTAGTTGCATGCTTAGGGTTAATTTGGGTTAAAAATGGTATTTATTATATTATTTCTTAATTGAACGCAAGCGCCAACTCTTTCAAATTGGTATCAGAGCAGGTTACGCCAATCTATCGCGTATTCCTTACTTCCGCAAAATTTTTCTAAAGATATCAACTTTTTGAAATAAATTGATTTTTGAAAAGAGCATGTTAAAATGGAGAAATCATATTATAAAATGCCTATTTTTGATGGGTCAAATTATGCTTATTGGAAAGCCCGTATGAGGTCGGCTTTAAAAGCCATTGATGAACGTGTCTGGATTTTGGTTGAACGAGGGTGGACTCCTCCCACCGTGACTGTTGATAATGTGACCAACTTAAACCTGACATTTCTTGGACTGATGATGAATTTAAATGGTCATCTTTTAATTCTAAGGGTCTAAGTGCTATCTCTGGGTCTGTCACACCTGATGAGTTCAAACGCATAATGATGTGTACCACGTCAAAAGAAGCATGGGATGTTTTGCAACTTACCCATGAAGGAACAAATGCTGTTAAAGAGTCAAAATTGCAAAATTTAACAACTCAATTTGAAACCATCACCATGCATGAACATGAATGTTTTGATGAATTTTATGCTAGGTTGTCTGACATTGTTAATACTAGCTATAATCTTGGTGAACATATTCCAAATGCTAGAGTTGTTAAAAAGATTCTTCGTTCCCTTCCTAAGCGTTTTATACCTAAAGTCACTGTGCTAAATTCCTTGGGTAATTTAAATACACTAAAATTGGAAGAACTGGTAGGAGATTTACAAACTTATGAAATAGACATGTTTCCTAAATCTGCCAAGCCAAAAGATAAGGGAATTGCCCTTAAAGCCCAAGAGAGAAAAAATGAGGGGTCGGCAAGAAAGAGAGTCGAGTCATCTAGAAAGATAGAAACTTCTGATTCTGAATGTGAGTTTGACATAGATGATTTGGCCTTATTTGCTAAAAATTTCAAGAAAATTCTGAAATTTAAGAAAAATGGGAATTTCAATGTTAAAAAGAATTTTCAGAAAAATAAGGTTGAAAAGAAAGATTTCAAAGAACCCCCTAAAGACAGTGAGAGGTGTTTTGAGTGCGACGGTAAGGGACACAGAGCGTTTGAGTGTGCCACTCGTCTGAATAGGGAAAAGGGTAAAGCTGCCCTAAATGTTACCCTTAGTGACGACAGTGAGGTCGAGTCGGTGGACTAGGGAGATGAGTCACCGCATGAGCGTAACTTCACCGCGTTCATGGCCAGTCATGTGAGTACTCCTAGTGCATCTCACGACGATGAGGATGCTACTTCACAGGGACACCTCGACAGCGAGAGCGAAGAGAGTGAGGGAGAGGAGGAAGGTAGTGAGGACGAGAGTAACCTTTAACGTGCCTACGCCGAGTTATATAATGAGTCTTTCAAAACTAAAAAACGTAACAAGGCGTTAGTTCTTAAGATCACCGCGTTAGAAGAAGAGTTAGAAGAGACGAGAGAGAGAGAGTCTGCCTGGGTTAGTAAAGAAAATTTGCTTAGAGAGAGAGAGAGCAGTTTTGAGAAAGAGAAAGCGGACTTGACTAAACAAGTGGCTAGCCTTACTAGTGAGCTCCATTCCTCCATGGAGACTCGGAAGAAACTTGAAGCCCTTGTTGCTCAGCTTACTCATGACCTTGAGAGAGCTAGGAAAGTCAAGGTACAAATCGAGGATAGATCTGGGAAGATGGGAAAGATGCTCCTCGGTCCCGCTTTAGGTTTTGGTGACAGGCAAGGAATAGGTTTTGATGGTGCCTCCACGTCCCAAATTGCACCCGGACCAATTCCTGAGTTTACTACGACTCCTTATGGCCGTCATAAAAAACCAAGAAGGAGAGTTCGACCAAGAAAAGCAAACCAAGGTCGTCCTAATACTTTGCCCTTTTGCTCCCATTGCAAAAGAAATGGACACCTTAGGGATGATTGCTATAAGTTGGGTCGGACACGACGTACGTTTGCTCCACCACATCAGACTGATGAATTTGTCAGTCTGAGAGAGCGTGTTGAGTTTTTAGCCGCCACATCTCAGAGTTTGATGGAGGAATTCCGATGGATGACCTTACCATCAATGAATGCGCCCCGCATTCCGGCTAAAACCAACAACAACAAGGGAATACAAAAAGGTACCTACTCTTGGGTTCCTAAGAAAGAGAAAAATTCCCTTGTTGTCCATGTCGCTCTCAAAGCACATAATACCTCTCAGTGGTATTTTGACAGTGGATGCTCCAGACACATGACAGGTGATGTCTCCCTTTTTACTCAGATTGAGGATTATGATGATGGGAGAGTTACTTTTGGAGATGGGAGTAAATCTAGCATTATAGGACGAGGTACAGTAGAGTTACCAGGATTTCCAAAGCTAGAGAACGTGCTGTACGTCAAAGGTTTGAAAGCAAACCTTCTTAGCATCAGTCAGCTGTGCGACGATGACTTTGCAGTAAAGTTTGACCAGGAAGCTTGTAAAGTTTATAATCAAGCCGGTAAACTATTAGTGCAAGGGGTGAGGACAGAGGATAATTGTTATGGGACTGAGCCCAAATCCTCACTTGTCTGCAACAGTGCCACGATCACTCCTATGGATCTGTGGCACCAACGTCTAGGTCACGTGAACGTTAGAGAATTATCCCGTTTAGCTAAAAAGGACCTAGTACGTGGCTTACCGTCTCTTGGAAAGCCAACTTCCATGATTTGTGGACCCTGTCAATTGGGAAAGCAAATTCGTAGTCCGCATAGGAAGTTGAATTCCATTACCACCTCCCGTGTTCTTGAGTTGATACATATGGATCTTATGGGTCCTACTCGTACGGAGAGTATAGGTGGTAAGAGATATATTCTCGTGATGGTGGATGATTTCTCTAGATACTCCATTGTAGGTTTTCTAAGAGAGAAATCGGATGCTGTAGATTTTTTAACGACCAAGTGTCGTGTCCTGCAAAATCAACACGATGTCACTATTAACAGAATACGTAGTGACAACGGCACTGAATTCACAGAAGCAAAGGTAGATCTTTACTATGATAGCCTCGGGATCAAACATGAGTTTTCTACTGTGAGAACTCCTCAGCAAAATGGGATTATTGAGAGAAAGAATAGAACGATCCAAGAGATGGCTAGATCTATGCTTCTAGGTCGTAAAGTTTCTAAGAGATTTTGGGCAAAGGCAGTGTCTACTGCATGCCACACGGTGAATAGGGTGTATCTGCGTCCACACACACTTCACACTCCTTATGAGTTGTGGACCGGCAAGAAGCCCAACCTGGCATATTTCCGTGTTTTTGGGAGTAAATGCTACATCCTACGGGATAGAGAGCAATTAGGAAAGTTCGACTCCCGGAGCGACGAGGGAATATTTCTCGGATATTCATCGAATAGTAGAGCATACCGGGTTTTTAACCTGAAGAGCTCTAAGGTTATGGAATCAATAAACGTCACTGTGCAAGATGATGAACCCCCGACGGTTATTGATCCCAACCTTCAGTGTGAGGATGAGGACTGTTCTGACAGTGATTTTCCTGTTCCTCTCCCACACTCTGTGGACCCTATTCCTGTGTTAGGGGACACACCTGCTTGGGTTCGCAAGAGTCATGATCCTTCAGCCATTATTGGCGATCCCACTCTAGGGGTCAAGACTCGTGCTCAACTAGAGAACGTTGTTAGTCATCATTGCTACGCGTCCAAAGTCGAGCCCAAAAACCACAAAGAAGCACTCAAAGATGAACAGTGGATATCTGCTATGCAGGATGAGTTGCTTCAGTTTAAGAAGAACAGTGTCTGGGAACTTGTCCCCCGACCTAGTGATACTAAAGTTATTGGTACCCGGTGGATTTTCAAGAATAAAATGGATGAAAATGGTACCATAACCAGAAATAAGGCTAGGTTGGTCGCTCAAGGCTACACACAGATAGAGGGTGTAGACTTTGGGGAGACATTTGCTCCTGTTGTGAGGCTTGAGTCCGTCCGTCTTCTACTCGCCATCGCATGTCATCTGCGCTTCAAGGTGTATCAGATAGATGTTAAGAGTGCCTTTTTAAATGGCATTTTACAGGAGGAGGTTTATGTGGAACAACCAAAAGGGTTTGAAGACCCTCAGCACCCTGAGCACGTCTACTATCTGAAGAAAGCCATGTATGGTTTGAAGAAAGCACCCCGTGCTTGGTACGAGAGGCTTACTTCCTATCTCTTAGCTCGTGGTTTCAAGAGAGGGGGAGTAGATATGACGTTGTTCGTCAGGAGAGATGACGGTGCTATTTTGGTTGCCCAGGTCTATATGGACGACATAGTCTTTGGATCCACATGCTCCCTGCATGCTCATCACTTTGAGGAGGAGATGAAAAGTGAGTTTGAGATGAGGATGGTTGGTGAGCTTACATTCTTCCTTGGTCTCCAGGTTCGTCAGCTAGAGGATGGGATGTTCATCTCCCAATCCAAGTATGCTAGAGACCTAGTGGAGAAATTTGGTTTAGAGTCCGCTAAGCATGCACGTACACCTATGAGTACAACTACCAAGCTTAGTAAGGACACTTCAGGCAAGGACGTAGAGCAAACCTTGTATCGGAGTATGATAGGCAGTCTTCTTTACTTAACTGCTAGTCGTCCCGACATTGCCTTTAGTGTTGGAGTCTGTGCACGTTATCAGGCGTCTCCTAAAGAGTCACACTTACTCGCTCTAAAACGTATTATCAAATACGTGAGTGGGACTCTCTCATACGGCATTTGGTATTCCTTTGATACCGATGACCGTTTGTCCGCCTATTCAGATGCCGATTGGGCCGGGGACGTAGATGGTTGTAGGAGCACTTCTGGTGGATGTTTCGACTTTGGTTCTGCTCTTGTCTCTTGGTTGAGCAAGAAGCAAAACTCCATCTCTTTGTCCACTACGGAGGCTGAGTACATCGCCGCCGGTAGTTGTTACACGCAACCCATGTGGATGAAGCAAATGTTGGAGGATTATGGGATTTCACAGGACACCATGACCATATCCTGTGATAACACGAGCGCGATACACATATCCCACAATCCTGTCCAATATTCGCGCACAAAGCACATCAGGTTACGCGAGCACTTTATACGTCAGTTAGTTGAGGAGAAGGTCGTAACCTTGAGTTTTGTTCCTACCGACCGTCAGTTAGCTGATATTTTCACGAAACCTTTAGATGCCCTTAGATTTGAGAGTCTTAGGAAATCTTTAGGGATTTGCACAGTTGACTGAGGGGTTGGTCTATGTCTAGAATAGGATGCTTCTTCATGTTCATATCATATGATTCCTATTGCTAGTCTGTTTTATATGTACCATAGATTTGTTGTATAGCTTTTATGTATTTTTTATTATTCTTTGAAAAATACAAAAAGATTCTCTTTTTAGAAAAACACAAAAAGATTTTATTTTGATAAAATTTTTGAAAAATTCAAAAAAAGATTTGCCTTTTATGGATGAGCATTTAAGATAGCCAAGTCACAACTTCATTCCATATATCCATGTGACTGTTTGATAGAGATTTGAGACGCTACATCATTTCATCCATGTGCTTAACATTGATTGGAGTCCTTGAGATGTAATTAGTGATATTTCCTACATGCTTGACTCCTATATCCTTTATTGCACACATGCACGGCTATATTTGATTGTTGCACTTGTCAATCTCATGTTGGCTTGAGTGTTTCCATCTCAATCCTGTCTATACAATGTATAAAATGCGATAAAACTTGACAAGATTGGATTGCATGTTAAAACCGTTTTGGTGAGACTGTGTGTACATTTTCATAATGGGGAGGGGCTGCGAAAGTTGATTCTTATCCTTTGCGCAAAAGCCACCGTTACAAAGGACCTAAAAATGGAGGAATTTTAATATTCGAGGTCCTAAGAGGTTAAAAGAGCCCGAAAAAATTGTTAAGGCAATAAAAAGCAATCCATGCCAAATATGGGCCACTTAGGTTTCACCATCAATTCTCCAAAGTTTGAGAATTTAGTATACCTCTATTCAAAATCTAAATCTGAGGGAGTTTGGTTGGAGATTGAAAAACGGGTTTGCACTTCCTTGAAAGTCCTGAAAAAGCATGAAAATCATTTTGGACGTTATTGGTGTAGAAATCACTTTGAGTTTTGATTTGTAGATTTGATATAGTCAATGTCTTATATTTCCAATCTTTTACACCAAAGGAAGCATTTGAGTTCATTCGTTAGGAATATCCAATATTCATCGTGAACATATGTCATGTTTGTATGCATTGATTTTCCTATCGAATTTTGTTCACACCCATTTTTTTACGCTATCACCGACTTGATTGTTTTATGTTCATTCATGGTGTGATTTTATGCCTTGTGTCACCCCGGTTCTTGATTGCTTGATTTATTTCTCTCATTTGTCTATTTGGGGACATCATAAAAAGGGGGAGAATGAATTATCTGATTATGGGGGAGTTTTGAAATTCTGAGAATATCATCTTAAATTGATATATATGCTTATGTTTATCTCATTTCAAACTCGATACGTCACTTGGTATTTGCGTTATCTCATGTGTGTAGGTACATCCTTGATAGTCCCATGATACACACCCTGATGAGAAAAGCGTGAAGATTCCTGAAGAATTGAAGAACAAACGATGCAGCCTTAGTCATATGTACCTCTTTCAGTTTTTGGGTTCATGGAAGGGTAGATTTGTATAGGCATTGTTCATACTTGATAATTCGGATTTTTTTATGTTTGTTCCGGCATAGACATAGGGGGAGATTTGTAAAGACAATTTTGTCCATGTTACTCGTGTATGTCATAAGCCGTAACACCGTTGCAGAGATTCAAAGTTTCACATCATCATCAAACAGATTTCGAAGATGAAAAGAAGAAGGAATTTGGGAATCAGACCTGACCGGACCGATCCGGCTCAGATAAATGAACCAATCTGGTTCACCGGACCGATCCGGCTAAAGGGACCGAACCGATCCGCCTACTGAGTTGAGACCAGTACACCCCGGATCCATAACGAACCGATGAAGGCAAAAAGGCCAAACCGATCCGATGCCAACCGGATGGATCCGGTTTCAGAAAAAGAACCGATCCGAGTTCACCGAACCGATCCGCCTAAGGGACCGGACCGATCCGACGAGGATAATCTCAACCAGATCGTGTTGCAGATTTTTTAGGGTTTTGACTCCTTATTTAAACCACGATCAGTAGTTGGTTTTCTTAAGACTTTCCCACGTTGTTCAGAGCATATCAACCCTAAAGTCTTCACCTATTGAGTCCTATGATTCTAGGTTTTTAGATTCACACATCTTCCATATCTATGTGAATCAAGTTTGGTAACCCAAAGAACACCATTGTTGTTGTTCAACCCTTTGTGACACCATATCTATGTGAAGGGGACCGCTTCTTCCTCTTCATTGCAGCCCTACTGGAAAGGGATATTCCAGCCGCGACTACAGAATCCGATACCCGAGGGTAATTCTTAGTAAAAAAAAACTTGTATTTCAGTGTAATCCGATTGTAAGCCGTTTCTCTTACAAATTATAGTGATATACAAATGGTTTAGCCCCTGTGGGGGATTTTTCCTTAAACTTTGTGTGTTGAATAATTATTGCATGATTTCATATTGTTTCAATCACACCTAGTTCCATGCTTAGGGTTAATTTGGGTTAAAAATGGTATTTATTATATTATTTCTTAATTGAACGCAAGCGCTAACTCTTTCATTAATAATTGACATTGTGGGGACGACGGGATTGTTGGGGTAATTATTGATCTCACCTTATTTTATTTTTAGGTTACTTGCTAGGTATGAAACTAGTAGGTAGGCCTTAGTTGTTGGTAACGCTTTCTAGGTATGGGACTAGATAGTGTGAGTTTTTACGAATGGATGATTCCGGGGTGGGGATGAATTGTACGTCGTTTCCATTGGATCGTGAGCCTAGGTGCGAGGTTAGGTAATAGTTATTGGTAGGTATTCTTCCTAAATGATAGGATAGGATACATTTTCGTTTGGAGATCTCTACATATGTGACTAAGGGTAGTTTGAGGAGTTTATGTTCGATAAAAGGGTGGGGCTAATAGAAAATAATAAAATTTGAGAAAATTGATAATTAATGCTTAAGATAATAAACGGGTATTAAAATGAATTTGCATCGCGAGTATGTGCAGAACTAATGATAATTAGCTAACTGGATATAGCGACGTAGGGGAGTGTTGGTGTCATGAGTATCTGCAGGGTTAACAGATATCGGGTCGACAAGATATAGTGACATGTCGTGCGTGGAACCTCACGAGTATGTGTAGAGCTATCAGAAATCGGGCTTACTATCTATAGTGAGTGGAATGGGTGTGATGTGTAGAACCTTAAGCGCGCCAAGAGTGTGTGCAGAACCGATAAGGGGTTGACTGACTATAGTGGTGTCGCACGAATAATAATAATTGGATAATTAAATTAAGTAAGAATAATAGATAATGTTTAAATTATAGTTAAAATGGAATAATTGGACCTGAAAAATTGGGGTGGCTTAGTTATGTGGGTAGATGATAGTAGTTTATTTTTACTCGCATGTTAATATATATCTCGTTTAATTTAAAATACTCTATTATGTATAATGTTATTGTCTGGGTTTACGAACCCTAATTGGGAGGAGTAGCTAGTATTCATGAGGTGGGATCTAACTCATTGCGTTGACTAACATTTCAGGTGTAGTGCTGGAGTAGCTGCACATGAGTGATTGGAGATATTTTTGGGAGTGCTACTGGAGATTTATTTTACTTGCTTTAGTATCTTAGATTTACTCTCCATTTCGTCGCTTTTATTATGAGAATTACATTTATGGATTTGGTGGGCCGATCGGTTCCACAGTTATTTTTTGTTTTAGTTATATACTTATAGTTTAATTATTTCATTTGGGTTTTATATTTTATTTAGAGTTGGATTTGTTTTAAACATAGCACGGTGATGGATTTTCATTTGCATGAATGGTTATATTTATTGGATAAATTTGATTATATCTTGTAGAAAAAATTATAATGCCTCATATTTCTGTCACGTGCTAAGAATGATAGCTTATTTAGTGATTCCCAATGTACTTTGGCAGCGACGGCTGGCCACCTCATTTGCCAGAATGAACGGGGTGTTACAGAGGGTATAAGAGCATGGTCTTAAGTCTCGTAGGTTGTGAGTCCATTTTAGCTTCTGCATTGCCTATCATTGATTCCTTTTGATTATTTGTAATCTTAGTTATTCAGAGTCTGATTTTTATTTGTTGCTGTCTTTTCAGATGGCGATCACTAGGAGATTTGGAGATAGGAGAGATGGTTTGATTTCTGGTTTCGCAGTTCAGGAGAGGCAGGGCCAGTTTGTTTTGGGTGCCAAGGAGTTAGCGATTATCATTCGTGAGGCCACATCAATCGGTATTGAGATAGGGAGACATAGTTGGGTAAGTCTTGAGGCACAGTAACAGGGGACACCCGCTTCAGTTTGGAACAGGGTAAGAGTCAATTTTCATAAGGGAAACCCTCCCACCTTCGCAGGGGGATCTGACCCAACGATTACTCACCAACGGAGGAGAGATATGGAGAGTCACTTGAGGATTGTAGACTTTACTCATGTACATAAGCAGATGTTAGCTACGTTCAAGATGACTGGAGACGCGTTATAATGGTGGGAAAGTGTCACCACATCTGAGGATAGGGATTTCCTGAACTATGGAGACTTTCCGGTGAAGTTTAAAAACCAACATTTCTCGTATTCAGTTAGGATAGAAAAAAAGAAGGAGTTTTTGGACTTAGAGAAGGGTTCAAAATCAGTTGCTGCGTATGAGCAGGAGTTCACCAATCTGTCAATGTTTTGTACCGGATGAGGTGAATACGAGGCAAAGAAAATGGAATGTTTTATTAAGAATCTATCACGGTCTATTAAGCAGATAGTGTTGGAAAATTTGGCGTACACTACTTACACCCAGGTGGTTGACGTCGCACTATTTAGAGTTTCTACAACGATTTCATTATGATTTCCTCAAAACTTTCAAGACAAAGCAGTTCCTACACTAAACAAGGAAGAAATATTCAATGCACTTAAAAATATCAAATCACTTGCCTTAGATTCGTTCTTCAGATTGTTGTCGATGATTCAAGGTTGATTCTCTCCTCTTTCCGGTCACAAATCCTTTCCAATTTCTGGTGATGGGGGGATAGTTTGGTATAGACCCTCTAGCCTCTCTTCTAACTTCTCTCAAAACCTCCGTAGCCCACTCTCTCACTTCTGGATGATAATGGCCTTAGTGGATCTTTTAATAATCATTAATTTACTTCAAAAATTCGTGGGTTTTAATCTCCTTATTTTTAAAATTACCAAAATATCCTTATAGGTTGCCGATTTGGCCTAAAAATGCCCCGGGACCCAAACTAAACCCCGGCTAGTGTTTTCTGACTATTTCGACCCTTCCGGACGTGTTGGCGCACTCAAAATGACCATTCGGTTGGCAAAAATGTAAATTACTTTTTAATCTAATTAATTTCATTCCTGACGTGACTAACACGCGCGTCCCAACTTAATTTTTCAAATTGTCGTATTTCTTCCTCGTGACAATTTAAATATTTTCAATACTCATATATTACCATATATACTCAGAAATATTCAATTTTTGATATCATAATCAAATACTAACTCACATCTCGATTGTATTTATATCCGGATTAATTCCCAATTAATTCTCATTTAATTTAATTAATCCCTTAAATAAAAATCAATAAAATTATAGGGTATTACAGTATGGTGATGGATTTCTAATTTGCATGAGTGGTTATATTTATTGGATAAATTTGATTATATCTTGTGAAAAAAGAATTAATGTCTCATATTTATGTCATATGCTAAGAATGATAACTTATTTTGTGTTGTCCGGCGTACTTTGGCGGCAGCGGCTGACCACCTTTCTTGCCAAAATGCGCGAGGTGTTACAGTGTCCCCTACTGTTGTGCCTCTAGGTTTCCCCACCTCTGTTTCCCTATCTAAATACCGGCCATAGTGGCCTTACGAACGATAGCCATTAACTCCTTGGCACCCAAAACAAACTGACCTTGCCTCTCCTGAATTACGGAACCAGAAACTGAACCCTCTCTCCTATCTTCAGATCTCTTAGTGTTCGCCATCTGATAAGATATGAATAAATAACAATCAGACTCAGAATAACTAAAGATTACAAATCATCTAAAGGAATTAAATATTGGTAATGCGAAAGCTTAACGGACTCACAACCTACGGGACTTAAGACCATGCTCTGATACCATCTACAACTCCCCGCGCATTCTGAAAAGCGAGGTGGATAGCCTCCACCGCCAAACTATGTTGGGCGTCACTAAATAAGTTATCATTCTTAGCATATGACAAAAATATGAGACATTAAAAACTTTTTTCCGTCAAAATAACATTCAAATTTATCTAACCAATATAAACATTCATGGAAATTAAAATCCATCACCATGCTATCTCCAAAATAAATTCAACGCCAAATTATTAAACTCGAATGATATAACCCAACTATAAATTTTCGAATGAAACCATAAACAACTGGAGAACTGATTGGCCCACCAAATCCCTAAATTAAAGTCACATAATAAAATGACAGAATTGAAATAAATCGAACTACTACTAAAGAGATAAAAGTAAATCTATAGTTACACTCCAAAGATCTCCAATCAATCCTATGCAGCCACTCCAGCACTATACTTGAAATGTTAGTCAACGCAATGGGTCAGAGCCACCACATAAATACTAGCTATTCCTCCTAATTAGGGTCCGTAAACCCAGACAGAAGCATTATATATGATAAATATCACGATATTTTAAATTAAATGAGATATATATTAACATGCGAGTAAAAATAAACTGCCATTATCTACCAATATAATTAGGCCACCTGAATATTCAAGTCTAATTATGATATTTCGATTATTTAATTATGTTAAAGCTATAAATTCAGTTTAATTAAATTAATCAAATTATTATTATGGCAGCACCACTATAGCCATCCGACCTTTATGTTGATCCTACGCATATTCGGGGGTTCACCTAAAGTTTACACCACACACATTCCCCCCGTTATAGCGAGTCGGCCCCATTTCATTACCCCTGCACTTATTGACAAGTCCATATACGACATGTCTCAATAGCCAGCCAGCCCAATGTTCGTTAGCCCTGCACTTATTGGTGACGCGAACACACACCCACATCGCTATAGCCAACCAGTCGAATTTTCATTAGCCCTGCACTTATTGACAACGCAAATCCATTTTAATACCCATTTATTATCTTAGACATTAATTTCCCATTTATCAAGTTCATTATTTTCTATTAGCTCCACCCTTTATTAGAGTCTTAAATCCTCAAACCATCCCTAGTCACGTACTTAGGGATCTCCAAACCATGAATGTTAACCTATCACTTAGGAAGGATATCTACCAATAATTTTCACCAAGTCTCACATCTAGGCTAACGGATCAACAGAAAAGTGTAATACTTAGCCCCACCCCAAAATACCCATCCGTAAAAATCTACACTCACTAGTCCCATACCTAGAAAGTGTTAAGAAAAACAAAGGCCCACCTACTAGTCCCATACCTATCAAGCAACCTAAAACAAGGTGAAAGCATAGCTACCCCAACAATCCCGTCGTCCCTGCAGTGTCGAATATTAACACAATTAACGATCCCATAAATCATATTTTCAACATATCACAACAATTCTTTCAATTAATCACACGATTACTACTTATCCAAATTGTGTCTGTTTAATTATAATATTAATTAACCAATTCATTTTTCAATAACTTTTATAATTTCCATTTATATGCATATTTCGAGGGCATACAACAATAAATTTTTATTCTATAAGATACACATAAATAACATGATTTTATGAGTTGAATTCAATTTGTAAAATTCATACGATTTATTCTAACATGCGAACATCCATATATTCTAACGAAATCCCCAACCTGTAGTCTACGCTTGCAAGATTTTTTAGTCTTAATTCGTATTAGAGATTTGAATAAAAATAGTCCCAACTTTAGTTTCACTTTTCCTAATTAGTTTCTCTAATTTATTTTAAGAAAACAATGATTTTTAGTGTTTAGGCAACATTTAAAATGCATCATACTAAATGGGAACAATAGAAATATCCATACCTGTAAAAAGTCATTTGAAGAATCTGATTGCATGGTTGTGTTCCTCGTGAGAAAACAATAAAGATGCATTCTTGGACGATCTTGAGAAAACTTGGTTTAGATCTGCAAAACTTGGGTTGAAAGTTGATTTAAATGGGGTTTAGGTTTTGTAAAAGAGGGGAGATAAAAATATGAGAGGCTACTACTTTTGAGAATATTAAGATGTGTTTTAAAAACCCTAAACCCGTGCCTTTTTATTTTAAGAAAAGAAAAGAGTGTGAGTCCAACACAAACACTATAGGAAAAAGACACATTTTCGCCTACTGCTGGTGTGAACCAGTTCACCTTAGAGCCGAACCGGTTCGGCTCGCTTGATAAATTGAAATCACCCCATTTTACATAAACAGTTACAATTTCTCGAATGAAATCCTGATTTTAATTTCTATTAAAATATCATTTTACTTAAATCAAAACCAACATTTTTAAATATAAATATTAACGAACTCCAAAAAACTATTTTCCTGAAATTTTAATTTACAAAAGATTTTATAGTTTAAAAATCACGAGATGTTACAATTTTCCCAAGGTCTTTCATCTCAAATTCCTTTTTCAAATAGTTAGCTACTTTTTTCAATCTCTTATAGAGTCCCAATTAAATTTATGACATCCACATATACTGCCTCTAATGCATATCTTTTTAAGGATTTATTTTTTAAATACACTATGGAAAGTTGGATTGTTTTCATACCATTCCTTAGATAAGCATTCACTAAGACGATTGTACCACATTCTTCTAGTTTGCTTTTACAATAAACGTCTTAGTCGGATCAAGTGAGCATTCCTTAGCTTTGCTTCAGGAAAAGGAAATCCTTTAGGGATTTTCATGTATATTTGTGCCTCTAAGTACCTATATAAATAAGCGGTCACAACATCCATGAGTCTCATATCAAGATTTTCAGCAATCGCTAAGCTAATCAAATATCTGAAAGTTATACCATCCATAACGGGGGAATATAACTACAGAAACCTTGTGCCATAAGTCGTGCCTTATATTGAGTGATTTCATTATTATCATTTTTTTTCTTTTAAATAACCACTAGTAACTTACCAAGTTAAAACCTTTTGGGATTTGTACTATAGGTCCAAATACACCACGTTTATTTAAAGACTCAAGTTCTGCCGTGATAACTATTTCCCATATTAGCCATTATACTATTTGTCGGCATTCATTTAGAGTGTGTGGTTCATTATCATCGTCACCGCCCTTTGAAATTCATTTAGATACTGTATAAAAATATGTCATCGATGATAGCTTCTTTACAAGTCCACATCTCTCCTTGATATGTATAAAATATAAATATCTCACTATTATTATTAGGTTCCTTTGCCTCTTCAGGGACTTATAGAATCACTTCAAATGTCTTTTCATAGACAAGAACCTCTTCAGGGGTCTCAAAGAAAGTGGATTTTTTTATTCACAACATCTTCAGGAGTGTTATGAGGGCATGATTTTTCATTTAAACACTGCTTTCGGGGAGCATAATCTTTGGAACCTATGGTATGCCATGCTTATGGCATGTAACAAATTCATTTGCTACTAAAATAAAAGTTTTTCCCACTGGTATATCAATTCAGTCTGGTACATTTACAGCGGGCACATGAAGCTTGGATTGTTTTGCAACATCATTGAATGCATCGGGTAATTTATTTGTAATTTCTTGAAGATTAAATGTCCTTTGCACTCCATGCTCACATTGAGCAGTGAGGGGTTCTATATGAGATAATGTGGAAGTGTTCCGTATTAATTATTCACGTTCTTTAGGAACATAACGTACTTCTAATACATTATTCCCCCTAATAGCGGTAAGAGTTTCTCATGAAAATGACAATTCACAAATCTAGCAGTAAACATATCACCTTTTAGTGGCTTAATATACTGAAATATTGATGGTGAATCATAACAATATATATTCCCAAACGACGTCGAGGACCCATTTTGGCATGTCGGGGTGGGGGATTGGAACGTGCACTGCACAATTAAATTTACACAAGTGTGATATATTTGATTGACATCCAGTCGCAAGTTGAGAGGGTGAAAAAGGATAATATTAATAAGCAGTAAGCGTAATCTTAACAAACTTAGAAGCGTGTAGGATAGCATGTCCCCAAGCAAAGATTGGGAGTTTGTATTGCATGATAGAGGTCATGCAATAAGTTGCAAACATTTTATTAAAGACTCAGCTAAACAATTTTGGGTGTGGATATGAAGGAATTGGTTCCTAATATCAATTCCTTGTGATAAAAAAATAATCATAAAATACTTGAGAAGTAAATTATTCCTCATTATCTAAACGAATGGATTTAATGTGTTGATCAGGAAAATGTGCTATAAGTTTTATGATTTGAGCAAGTAATTATGCAAAGCCTAAATCACGAGTTGATAACAAATAAACATGTGAGCAACGAGTGAGTAAATTAATTAAAATCATACAATATTTAAAATGTCCACTAAAAGGGTGGATGGGGCAAAAAATATCCCCTTTAAATTCAGAAGCTACTTTGAGAAAAGATAGTTTAGTGATTAATTTACCTCGAGAACAAGGGTGCAAAATAATTATCGTAAGGTAATAAGTTGTTTGTTTGTTAACGAGTGCCCATGAGAGTTAATAGTGATTCGACACAACATGTTTGATCTAGAGTGACCCAATCAACCATGCCACAATATCAAATTATTAGGAGCATTGAGCTTCCGGCTCATGACAGTATGTAATTCTACAATATTAATTGGTGTACGGTATAACCCCATGGATAGTGCAGGCAACTTCTCTAGTGTAAGCTTCTAATTTCCAATACTTGAGTTAATGCAAAGGAACTTTTGTCACCTTCATTAAATGTTTCCACATGATACTCGTTTATTCTTATGGCCTTAAAACTCAATAATTTCTTCTGAAATTTCTTGAGTATATAGTATTATTTATGAATAAGTGGGTACCATTAGATAACACCACGTGGGATCTTATGAGACCTTCAATCGTCTTTAAAGGATCAACTATAGTGGAAACATTCATTGTATTGTATACCAAGTGTGGAAAAAAAACTTCTCATTTTTCAAAATGGTGTGGGTTGTCCCATTATCTACCAGATAAATCTCGGTGATTACTATTACTCTCGGCATACCTTTAACATGATTAAATATAAATCGGAATTCAATACACCATTCATATAAGAATTGTAAAAAAACGATCAAAACCATTCCATTAACTAATAAAATCCCAAATAATGATATTAACGATAGTAAAATTATTTATGTTATAATGATAAACTACTAATGCTTCAATAATAAATATGAAGTGGATAAATAAATAAATAAAAATATTCATTTAGATCTTCAGGACCATCTTAGGTGGTTCTCTGAGCATGTTATGAAATGTCTCATCAATAATAATATTTCCATCATCATCTTCATAAAAATTATTAAAATTGAGATCAGTATCATAAAGTCTCCAACGGTCTTCATGACCTTCCACAATGTTTATCTCAACTCCTTTTTTGAAGGCCTGATATTTTTCCACCAATTTTTTGGACGAGCAACATGTATTTGTTCGATTCCCACTACGGCCACATCTATAACAAATATCATTTGGATTTGGTGGTTTTTACTTTTAATTCCATTCATTATTATAATCATTCCACTTCTGGTGGTTCATGAAATTTGTATTCTTTCCAGAGCCTTGATTATGGTATCCACCTCTTCTGGAGTTGTCACGACCCCGCCGTATATTTCTTTGGACTCCTTTATTATTATGAAGGAGTTAACATTCACTTCGGGGAGTGCTACATATCCAGTAGGTACGGATATATGATTCTTCAATAGTAAATTATTGTTTTGCTCAGTAACTATGAGACATGAGATTAGTTCCAAGTACCTTTTAAACTCTCGCTCTCGATATTGTTGCTACAAGAGAATATTCGAGGCATGCAATGTGAAGAAAGTTTTTTTCCAACATATTTGTATCCTCTACCTTTTTCCACATAGCTTTAGCTTGGAGATAATTTTAAATATAACAAAATTGTATTCAGACAGGGTCTTAAAATTTTGAAATCTCAAGTTAAGCTATTCATGGCGTGCACATGGAAGTATGGAAGATTTTTTATGGACATAACACTCCTTAGGAGTTCCATAAATCCAGAGGATCTTTCACGTTCAGGTACTCAGTTTTCAAATTTTTGTGCATGTGATGCCTAAGGAATATCAGATCCATAGCTTTGTCCTATCAGGAGATGGTATTTTCAAGTATTATCTCATCACCAAGGTTCTGAGCTTGGAGGTGGAGTTCATCATCTTGAGACCAATTAAGATGATTCATCCCTGGAAGTTCAAGTGCTTCAAATTCGAGTTTATAAATATTTAACATTTAAATTGTTCAATTAATAAATTACAATCAGAAATACATAATGCATAATAAAGGCAAATAATAATTCAATATTAATTGGAATATCATATTTGTAATTAGCACTTTATGTCCTTGATTTAATAATTAGAACATCAAATTCGTACTATTTATTTATGGGAACTTCAGGTTCAACACGTAAAATAATTGAACTTCAGAAAAATATTATTAAGTATAAGGACTTTAAAATCCTTACCCTATTGTGTTAAAACTTAAGGCTTAACCAGGGTTTTAAATAAAATTACTTGGATTTTCAAGTACAAATTACAAATTATTTAGGGACATTTAATGTCCCTTACTCTATGATATAAATAAACAAAACTTCGAGTTTTGATTGAGAATATGTATTTTTTGAAACTTGAGGCGCATAATTTAAATAACAATTCAAGTCCCAAATTTAAATGGTAAATGAGAACTTTAGGCCCCAATTATAATGGTAACAAAGAAATTCAAGTCCTAAACTAAAACAAATATAGTATGAGAGCTTTATGTCTCAATTTAATATGATTTGGGAAATTCAGGCTCCAATTGAATATTTATCACGGAGCTTCAGGTCCGGAGAATATAATTGGTATGGAACTTTTGTATTTTATAATGATAAAAAATAATTACATCTAACCTAATGTAATCATGAGTTAAGTATGACAAATTTTTGAAGAGAAATAGAGAGAAACAATCTGCGAGAAAATACAAATGAAAGAAAAACAAATTAAATATTAGAGTTACTATTTTGATTTTAATGAACACAGCCATCACATTAAATAATATATGTTCATGTGAAAATATCAATAAATAAACCAATGTATATGCATGATTACTAAACATATATATTAGTATATTCATACATCTATATTGTAGCAAGAAGACATGCCAAAGGGATAATGGTGTAATCAACTATTAGATCGACTAGAATGACACCCTGTGCGATGCACGGGCGAGTTGCATTAAGCGAAAACCAAATCCAATTGTAAATCCTAAAACCTAAAAACAAATTACAATTAATAAAATATAAATAATTGTAGCAAAAGGCGTGACATTAAGACAATTCATAAGACATTGGTGTAGGTCATGTTCGAATAAAATAAGTAACATAAATGTCAAAATCATTTTACAAAATAAGAAGAAAAAAAATGATAGCCAAATTGAAAACAAGGTAATTGATGAAATGCCAATAAACTTGAAATGATTATAAATACTTGTGTGATTCCAATAACACAACTAATTTTCACAGTATCAATTCCTAATAATAGCTAAGCATAGAAAGAACAATGACCGAACATTCATAGTTCTACTCCTCAAAACATGGTCACTTGGAGCTAGTTATAAAATTTTCTCTGAACATTTAAATTCAAAGTTTAAATACCCCTGCGATGCATCAAAAAGAAATTGAGATTAAACAATAACCAAAAAATAGGACAAAAAAATTCATTAGAAAATAAAAACAAAAAACTAGAAAACCATTAGTATGTTGAGATGTCTACTAACATATTGTGACACCACGCTTAATTAAATTCCAGTTGATCATGCCTTTATCAAATTTAAATTAGGATTTACATATGGTTCATTCTTAGTATCACTATCGCAACATTATCAATTACTAACCACCTAATCTTTAATTAAGCCGATGCCAAATTTTATCTTATGAATTAATCCAGAACCAACAAGTGTAATAAGAATCCAAATAACCAACACAATATAAGAGAATATAATCACGCCACAAATGAGTAATAATAGAGTTAGTCGAACAACATCGACTAATACAAGCAAACCAAACAAAAGTCCCAAGTATGGAAAGTGTAGCTGATACATGCTGAACCAAAAGTAAAGAGTACAAGGCATGGGCAACATGCCCAAAAGTACATCTAGGACCATCCCTATCTAGATGAGAATGAAATAGGAGTTTAAGGCAAAAATCCTTCAGCACCCACATGTACCATAGCTACATACCCTGCATGAAGACCAAGCCTGACGCCCCTATGATAGGACACCTAAAAGGTTTTGAAAATATTTTATAGCAAGGGTTAGAACCTAAAACATTTGAAAATATTTATCAAGTGAATTTAATTGTAGTAAATTAAAATGCATGAATGCTCTTCATATAATTAAATTAATGCCGCACACTCTCTTGAGGACACCTCACCCCTCGTCTAATGTGCATGCCTAACGTACTTATATATGACCCATCGAGCTATCTACCCTGAACTAGTCTTCTCACACACACACACACACACATATATATATATATATATATACATATCTTACTATTTACACTATACATTTTATAAGTTATTCATCACACTAACTTATTTAAATCTTTTCTCAATTGATAAGATATAACATTCTCACGAGTTATGTAATTTATACAATTCTTAAGATGTATTAACCCGTATATAAATGTACCTTATGTACCTCATATCACATTACAACATTCACACATACATGTCGTAGATATATAACCATTCCCCGCATCAGAAAAAATGTAATAAACGTTGTGGAGGCGATCATAGTTTCCCACGGTAGTGAGAACGAATTAGACACAATGTGTCTTACTCCTAAACTCGAACTCTATGACCTAGGGACTATACTCGCCCTACATTCTCCAGTCAGGGGATTCACCCACATTGCGCAACCTCCCAATATAACACTAGAGTAGGTATGCTTTCTTATAAATATTATACACTCAAATATTTATAAATCATATATATATATACTACACATCACCGCATATATATTAAATCCAGGCCACCTGTGTACAAATATTTGTAACACTAGCCTAACATCTTCAAGTCTATCATCTTACCCAAACTTCAATTCATTGTACGCTAATTAAATTCATTATCTTGATGTCACTCAATCATATATACCCGGAATATAACTCGCTTAGCCCGAAATTCAAAATCCCCAACTCATTACTCAATTTCTTTCAATTAAGTTTACCCCCTTAATTTACAAGGTTTCCAAATTACTCAACATAAACCTTAATTCTCTATTTGGATTTATCCTATACTAATTAATGGTAAATTTCTACAATATCAGACCCTAAATTATAAATCCCAAAATTCAGATTCATCCAAAACAGGAACATTCATCCCAAATTAACAATCAGGTCGGAATCAGGGGATGGGAAAAATCTGTCAGAATCAATTACGTCGTTCAAGCAACCAACCATGTCGCTCGAACGACTCTAGTTGTCGTTTAAATGAGACACCAGGTCGCTCGAATGACCCTAGTGTTCTCTCTCTTCTTTCATTACCTAGAAAACTCAGTCCACCATTAAAGCTTTAAAACCTTCGATTTTGTACAGATTTTACCCCCAAAATCTTTCAAGATTCATTCTAAATCCAGTCATTTGATTTTTTCAATCTAACTACATCATATACATAAATTGGGGAATCAAAATTCACATATTCTTATCATTTCTAGATTTTTAATTCACAATTATGAAATCCCCAAATTCAAATGTAGAACTAACCCTAACATATTAATCCATTCACACCTTCTATAATTTGAATAGGAATAATGCAATTAATCAAAATACAAGTTAAACCACTTGACTTAGGGTTTGTAGAATCAGATTCTTTGATGAAGATGAATGGTTGATTTAATAGTCCCCTTTATTATTCTTGGTTCAATCTCTCAAAATCTCCTCTAGTTGCTCCCTTCCTTGGCTCTCCTTAATTTGGTCTTCTAAAATGAATTAAATCTCCTCATCCTTTCACAATTAGGGTTATTAACCTAAATTCCGTTTTTGGGCTTATGGGACTTCTAAAAAGGGCCCAAACACTTATTTGGGAGTTTAAATGTGTCTAGAAAAGTTTCGAAAACCATATTAAACCTATGACCACTCATTTCGGACTATTTTTAACCTACTGGACACAACTGTGCGCTCAAAATCGCCATTCGGATAGTTATCTTTAAAAATTAACTTCCACCCATTAACTAATTTAAATTCATTCACTATTTACATAATGTTAATTAATTGATTCTTATCAATTTACGACACTAAGTAATTTAATAATTATCGAATTAATTAATTAAAATAAATGCCTAAATTACGAGGTCTTACACATATAACATATAGAATACAAATCTAATACTTTGCATTACTAGACATTAGTTACTATTGCACATATTTTTTTCCTTCCCATTCGTCTTTAAAGATTTCGCATAACTTAGAAAAAGAAAAAATGAAAAGTTTTAGGCAATTAAAGAATAATTATTTTAGCCAGTCCTATTCACGATAATTTTATTTGAGTCATTAAACAACATGCTACATTTCATCAAGTACTTAATAGATGTGAATTCATGTGTACATCTAGAAAACATGGTCATACAGTCAATGTGACATATTACAATAGTAAAAATGTGACATATGAAACCAATTCACAACCCATATCACGTTGAATACCATTTCACTCAAAACCATACTTTATATGCATATATATAAATAAAAACATTCTAAGTAACATATACATATGATAAATATAAAACCAAACTTTACACAGAGTTATACCACTACTAAAAAAAATATTTATAAATATAAATATATACTCATAAATATTTTAATATCCGAGAACATTATACAAATACAATTATGTGTAAAACCAATACACTACATCATAGAGTACAAACCCAAAGAATTGTTGCAGATTGTTTTACAGGAACGAATGAAAAAAAGATAATTGTAAAAAAAATAGAAAGATTTTAAAATAATTTGCAGATGTTACTCACTTAATTATGGTGATGAAATAATGCGTATAGGAAGAGATATGGCCTCTACCGAGGTATATATAGAGGTCACTAATTAGAGTGCTTAATGTAAAACTTATGTTAGAATACTAATGGGAGTTGGAATAAAAGTCAAATAACACAATCAATAGTAAAAAAACACAACCCATACTAAAATAACAAAGAACAATGTTAAAATTATGACCTTGTGCTAAAATAACAAAGAACAATGTTAAAATGATGACAAACAAGTATTTTTCTCTAATGTTGGCAATGAAATAAAACCATATCCCATATTAGGACAATAATTTTATTATTTTCCATAATGACATAGTTTTTAAGACATTTAAATATAATTTGGTCAAACTAAAATTTACCTAGTAAGGATAAAACAATTTCAATGACGTGATAACTAACATTTGAAGGAGGTAAATGAAAAAAACATCAAAGTTCTTCTCCAAACGGCTGTACCTTTGCATATTATATCACCTAATGTTGGGGTAGCACATACACAACTTTAGTCTATTCATAAGTATTTTCACTACATCAAAAAGACCAAATTGGCATCCTTCAGTCGTCCACCCTTGTCACGGTCAATGACCGTGACAAAAAAAACACATGTTTTTATCACGGTCATTGACCGTGACAATCGTATAAAGTTGTCAGGGTCAATGATCGTGACAGGTCCGTGACAAATTTGTCAGTAAAAAATCCTCCACCTCCTTTTTTCCCACCGTTTTGGTTTCCCCCCTCTTTCTCTCTCTAAGCGATTGCTCTCTCTCTCTCTAAGTGATTTTCAAGTTTTTCCTCTCTTTCTCTTTCCTTTGTATATGTGTGTATGTATATGTATGTGGTGTGTGTGTGTGTGCATGTGGGATGGGCAGGGGATATGGGGGTGGGGTGTATTTGTGTGTGTGTGTGTATTTTTACAGGTATGTGTGGTGGGGGGAAGGGAGAGTGGTGGGGGAGGGGGTGGGTGGGGGTGGGGGAGGGGTGCGTGTGTGTGTTGATTAATGTGTAAATACCCAAATATATGTTGCACCCTTAAGTATAAATACCCAAATATATGTTGAGATTTTTCTCACGGAATAGTCATAATAGGGATTGGAATTGGAATTGAGACTTATTATTATTATTTTCAATTTAATTATGACTTTAATTGGATATAAATGAGTTAGGAGCCTTTATTAATTGTTGGTTTTGAATTAGTAAGTAGTTAGTTTGAATTGATGTTTAGGATTTTTAGTAATTATACGTATTAGATGTTGTTGTTTTGGATTTCATAATTAAGTTGTTAAACATTAATATTACACCGTGACAGTTGAAACAGATAAATTGATTAATAAAATATAGCTTTGATTGTAACTTTAATTGTATAGATTTAATGATGACATATTTATAAGACGTGATGAAATGAATTAATTGAGTAGATGAATTAGAAGGAGTACGGGATACATATTTGTTGGTTTGTTGTTGCTATTGATGTTGCTTTTGGATTATAGTGGACCGATGTTGGGTTGGTTAATTTTAGAAGTGGCATGACCACTGGATTATTGTCCAAATGGGAGGGGGGAGTTTTTAACTTTTTTCTAAAATTAATTTGTGTCACGAACAATAATTATTAATTCATATATATAGTATGTTTTATTTATGATAATTAAATGAAACATACTTGATATTACATATAGTGTGCATAGATACTAGCCTCTTAGTTCTTATGCGTACGCATTCAATAGCCCTTAGACCCGTTCGAGAGTCATTACCCCTGTAATGAGATCTCTCGAATTGTCCCATTTGGACAGTTTGGGACTGCATAATTTCTGTATAATAATATTCTTAGTGGCATAAACTTGTTACTTTTGGAGGAAGTTCTGCAGTTGTATGCTAGTGTTCTCTGGGTACATACTAGATTGGAAAGTGTGAGTGTTATTTCAATTGATAAATTGAAATAATACTCACACTTGCGAATCTACGTCGTGTACTTGGAGAACTATGGGGATATGTTGTCGAATTTTTCTCAAATCGTAATAATGTGAATGAGCTGTTAAGTATATTACAGAAATATGCAGTCTTGAATGGGATAGAACCACTCACCCTTTAAAGGAGATGGAGGAAATAGGAATTAATATTATAAATTGAATTTGAATTTGAAATTTAAAAATCGAATATTATTGATTTTAATTCATTTGTACTTGATCATTTTCTCTCTTTCTCTCTTTCCTTGGTGTGTGTGTGGGGGGGGGGGGGGGGGGGAGTTTTCAACTATTTTCTAAAATTACTTCGTGTCACGACCCATTCGAGAGTGGCACGACCACATAAAATGTTTGTATGTCTTCTAATTCATTTGTATTCTTCTAATTCATTTGGATTTATACTAATAGCAACAATTTTTACCAAAAATATCTCCTTCAGGAATTAAGGCAAGGATGATGATGATGATAATAATGATGATGACTTCTTCAGGGCTCGACGGCAGTGAAGGCAACGAGGGCTCCTCGGCCCCTAGGCTCACCAAATGGGGCAAATTAGGAATGGTCGTTGAGAATAAAACGGGCTTATTGACTAGATCTCTCGAGTTGTTGAAGACGATTATCGGCCCAGGGTACACCAGTTGGAGGGAGGTGCCAAATTAGCTAAAGTTAACTATTTGGGCGGCACTACAGGTAATGTATTTCAATTTAAATTTTAATTTTAATTTTAATTTCAGTTTCAATTTCAATTTCAATTTCTAGTTCTATTACTATTTATTCACGACTTATACTTAAATTGTTTTTGTTTTGTATTTGTTTGACAAGAACAATTCAGCCTGCCCCCAAAACTCCATTGTTCTGTGTTGGAGCAGTTGAGGGAGCAACACAAGGCATGGAAGAAGAATTTACGGGCCCGGTACTTTGGGAAGTCCTGGGAGTCCATTATCAAAATTCGTGAGTCCGTCCCGTCAAAGGAGCCAATCTCATTGGCACAGTGGAAAATTTTCATTGACAATGAGATCGAGGAGTGATAATTAGCATCTCGCCAATCGGGGAGGGAAAATTGATCGAAAAAGACGGGCGTGCACTACTCCGGCCGGACGTTTTATACCGAGGTGGAGCATAGGATGATAAGTTTTTATATTTTTATAATTATAGAAATATGTTATTCTGAATTATTTTACTTTGCGTTACTTACTAATTTTACATTGTTTTATTTTAGGAGGCAGGGAGTGGCCTTGGGGATAGGCGACATAGGCTCGATGCCTATGTGGCAATTCAGACGAAGAAGGGCAAGGATAAGGGGGTATCCCCGAGCGTCGTGTCCACGATTGTAACTAATCGGACGATTTAATTTTTGTGAATTACATTATAATTTTTTTATTTACTTATTTAACAAATCGTGTGCTTTTTGTCGTTTCAGGCAAAGCTTACGGAAGTGCATGAGTCGCAGTCTGATACCGACAAGGCATCTTTGTCCATGGACGCACTCAACAAAGTTCTTGACGGTGATCGTAAGGGGAGGACTAGGGGGGTGAGCTCGCGGGTGGGCGAATCTAGGATCACCAGATTGGAGATGAGCAATACCGGGTTGGCTCGTCAGGTGGACACGCATGACGCAAAGCTATCAAGGTTGGAGGTGATGGTCCTAGATATGTACGCATTCATGAAGCGTCGGTTGGGCGGAAAGGGAAAGGGCAAGGGCAAGAGGAAGAAAAAGGTAGTGGAGGGGGGGAGGAGGAGGAGAACGAGGACATGGACATTGCTTCTTCATTGCCGATACGCGCGGACTCACCGCTTGATGATCAACTCCCCTACTTGGATCCCGTCCAGCGGCCTATGTCAATAATAGGTTGGCCGAGAATATTTTACGCGACATATGTGATGGCCAGCGGATAACGAGGGGGTTGAGGGACCCGAATACCATCGAGGGTATGCCGGTTCATGTGTAACCTTCAAAACATCAAGGCCAAGGTGCTCGTCACGCATGTAATACCCACGAAGGAGAGCTATGCATTGTGGTTGCGTGAACAATGTGGCGTGATGCATATTGAGGGTGTCTCAATGCGTATATTGTGTGGCCATCCTTCATCCTCGAACCTGCCCCAGACACTATGTCGTGACATTATTTGTATCTATTTTTATTTGGACACTTGGATTATATTTGAATTGTTTTGATTTGGACATTTGGATATAAAAATATATATGCAATGAATTGGAGCATTCTTTCTATTTTATTTGGATATATGTTGTTTGAACAGGTACAAACATACTGGGCAGTGGTAGTGGCCAAACTGCCCAGCAGATTTTTTTAAAATTCTGCCTAGATTTATCATGGTCATTGACCGTGACAAGTCCGTGACAACAAGAGTTGCCACCCCCAGAATTTTCACGGTCATTGACCTTGATAAGTTGGACTTATCACGGTCAATGATCGTGACAATCCGAAAGATTTGGTGTAGTGTTTATCAAACACCTCACAAGCAACATATTTCTTGAACCCATAATACATAAATAAATTTTTTAATGCCCATTGCAATAAATAATGAACTCATTTGTTGTTACAAAATGTATAGTTTTGAGAATACGGGTTCGTACGGATAGTCCATATATTAAGTCACGCACACACGACACAAGATCCAATTTTTTAAATCCAAATTTTATCTTGATTAAATTAAGGTGTGAATACAAGATCAAGTTCGAATTAAATTCTCCAAAAAACGCAATCAAACCAAACACACAAAAGAAGAAACTAAAGAAAAATCCCTTTCGAGCAAAATCTAGATTTCAGCATTATATTAGAATATGGCAGACTCTATGACTTATATATTACTTAGAGCTCCACTGAGTATAATGCACAAGTCTTCAAATCTTCTACAAACACGACAAAATCCAACACCGTCCATAGGAAACAGTCTTCCCTCGGTATCCAACGATCAGCCTCAGGATGCAATATCCTATCTTCTTCAGCCACAGAGCCTCGGCCCCACAAATCAGCAGTAGAGTGAAACTTTACAAGGGCTTATTGAAATCTTTGGTAACGAGGGTTTGAAGCTCAACAAATCTTAGGGGATGAAGTGATTTGGAAAAAAAAATTATTTTTGTAAAATAAAAAGATGAACACTTTTAGAATAGATATTGGGAATTTGTTTTCACCAAAAGTCTTGAGAAAATCTTATCAAAACAGTTTTTTTTATAAAAAAACACGTTTTTTGAGGCAGCGATCTCGTTTGAATGAAAATGGCATCTCGTTCGAACGATAGCACTAATTTCATTGTAATGGGGTAAGTCTCATTCGAATGAGATGCCTATTTCGTTCGATTAACATTCCAACGAGCTTCTAACGAGAGTTGCTCTGCCAAGCATAGATCATCTCGTTAGATGTTCATAGAAGTATGTTCGAACGAATTAAGTATTTCATTCCAAAATATTTGATCTTGTTCGAATGAGATTAGGATCTCATTCTAACGTGATTGGAATCTCGTTCTAATGAACTTACAAAAATAAAAAATTTATTTTCAAAAATTATTTTATAAAAAAATATCCTAAGTACCCGTTTGGTTCTCTATTCAGAAAATTCGATTTAAACACTGTTTTTAAATACAGTTTTAAAATTCAGTTTTTTGTGTTTATAATTTTTGGTGTGCGTTTGGTAAAGTTGTTTTTAAATACAGTTTTTTGAAAATTTGACAAAATTGACAAATATGTATATTTATATCATACATATGCGTGCGTGTGTGTGTGTGTGTATATATATATATATATATATATATATATATATATATAGATAGATAGATAGATAGATAGATAGATAGATAGATAGATAGATACATAAAACTTTCATACATACATGATACATGAATATATACATACATACATACATCATAAATTATATATATGTACATTTAATAACATGTATTTTTAGGTATATTTAATGAGGTACGTTGTGGAGTTTAATTATATATATATACATGATACATGAATGTATACATATACATACATACATACATCATAAATTATATATACGTACAATATCATGTATTTTTAGGTATATTTAATGAGGTATGTTAGGGAGTTTAACTCTCTCTCTCTCTCTCTCTCTCTCTCTCTCTCTATATATATATATATATATATATATATATATATATATATATATTTATAATGATGTCGCATATATAATTCACTATAAAATTATATACATACATGAATTGATAATATTTTTTAATACATATGTACTATATGTATATTTTATATTATTCCATACATTAATAATATATGTATAAAACTATATATAAGTATCATGTATCTATTGATAATATTATTTAACTTTATATTATTCCATACGTAATTTTGTGTATATGTACATATATATTTTTTATTTATAAGAATTACACACATTAATGTATTATGTATGTATATTATATATTAAGGTATAATTGCTTTAAAATATTAAGAATGAATAATTCTGAGTTAAAAAATAAAAAAAACAGATGTTATAAAACACCCAAAATCTGTTTTCTGAAAAACTTGATTATAACATAGGAATATTATAATTTTGTGTTTAAAAACAGGTTGCCAAACGAATATTTTTATCAGAATTGTATTTAAACACAAAAAACAGAATTATAGTTGCAAACCAAACAGGCCACATTCCATAATATAATTCTATTGAAAAATCAAAACCATAAGTTCATATACCTCAATAAAAAGTTCGTCACAATTCCAGCGGCTTGAAACTAGGATACAATGCTCAGTCACTAATAATTCTTCAAAGATCGTGGAGGCAAATGCGTATGAAATGTTCAATTTGTAACAACGATTTGTAACGGGATATGCCAAAATAACTAAGCTATGAGTAATTATAAAATCTTGTTCTTAAAAATCTTCCCCTTTGGCTATTTTTGTACAAAACAAATAAAAAACGAAAATCAAATTACATTAAAACCTCTAAGATAATGTATATTAATATCCTCCCAAACCCAAAAATGGAACGACATATGAAACTTTGTCTTTAACTGAAATTCTTCATCTTGTGTAGTCAATGATATCATCATCAAAGGGGACGAGACCTACACACATGAAACAAAAGAATATCGTGATGTGTACGAATTTTAAAAAATTAAACTTTCCCTCAATTTGTTCTCTCCCGTTTTTTTCACAATAGATAAAGGGTTAGAAATTAATCATAAATATTAAGCATCACTAGAAGAAAGAAAGATATCATTACAAATATAATCATGAAAGCATATGCGATGAAAATCCAAAGTAGCAGACCAACTATTGTTCTGAAATTTTTTAATTTTTCAAGCATAAAAAAAAGGTATAAAAAGTACAAATACAACACACCATGAAATAACACTAAAATATATGAATCATGAAAGAAGAATAAAATTGTGTCAATAATTGCATTCATAACATAAGTGCACGAAGTCACGAGATACTTCTAACGAAAGAACTCAATTTCAACCTTAGGTGTGAAAATGTTGAACTTAAATGAAATTGACTCGACTTATGCAACATGTCATGAATTTAAATGATTCTAAAATTAATAATGCCAAACCATTTAATGCTTTTTAAGAGAGTTCATTGTACAAACACATTGATCTTCTACTTTATAACACCCTCGAAATCTAGCATATATAAGAATTTACTCTCAATTAGTTTTGAAGATATCATATTGCTCATATGTAGCGAAGCATCAATGAAACAAAAATGGCCTTGGAACTTCTGTTTTTATGTGGCGTGAATATTTTTAGGCTCTTTTTGAAAACGGTAGCTTTTAACACAAAGATAATTTTGCTCTTTCGTAGCCCCTTTCATTTGCTTAATATATAACAACCTTTTTCGAAAAACGAAATCCAAGCAATGGTTCTTACAAGTAGAACTTATATCTATTTACATTTGGTTAGTTATTATTCGACATGGGATAAGTAAGAAAAATGTTCAAAAAGTCCGTGCACATGTATAATAAAGGTCATAAGGAGTCTAGCATGAGGAAAGAAATCATCAATGATTAACGAAATGCTATCCACACATTATTAAGAACATTAACGAAATAAAGTCATGTCTCAAAACACTGTGAAAAATTCACATGAATAGACGAAATGTATGGGTGATCCGAATATCTTAAATACACATCATATTTGGTGAAAAACAAAAATATAAAAATATTTTTGTCTTTTTAAAAATTTATCAAAAATAAAATATTTTTGAACTTTTTCTTAAAAACCAAAAATCTTTATGGATTTTTATTTTTTTTCCCCAAAATAAAAGCATAAAAATACAATTTAGCAATAGGGACAAAATATATGAACATGATAAACACCTTATATTAGACAAGTCCCCGAACTCAATCAAAAATAAAAATACCCAAAGATTTCCTAAGATTCTAAAATCTAAGTGCATCTAAAGGTTTCGTGAAAATATCGACTAATTAAAATTCGGTGCTCACAAAGCTCAAGGGCACGACCTTTTTCTCGATGAGATCATGTAAAAAATGCTCACGTATCCTAATGTGCTTTGTACGTAGATGTTGGTTTGGATTACCGATATATGAATAAAACTCGTATTATCACACGAAATAGTCAGTGTGCCTTGGAAATTCCCATAAGTTTTCAACATTGGCTTCATCCATAAGAGTTGCATGCAATAACTCCTGGTGACTATATATTCGACCTCAGCCATGGACAAAGAAATAGACTTTTGCTTCTTGATCATCCATGAGATAAGAGCACTTTCAAAGAAAAAACTCCCACCCGAGGTGTTCCTACAACCATCAATATCCCGGACCCTATCAACATACAAATAGGCGGTTAAATGGTCATCGGTATAAAAAGAATACCTAATACCATAATAAAGAGTGCCTCTCACGTATTTGATGATACGTTTAAATGCGAACAAGTGTGACTTTTTTTAGGATGCTTGGTATCGCACACAGAATCTGATGCTAAATGTAATATCCGAACGACTAACGGTTAAGTAGAGAAGACTACCTGTCATAATCCTATAAAGACTTTGCTCTACGTCCTTGCCTCAAGTGTCTTTGCTAAGCTTAATCTACGTACTCATAAGGGTGCGTGAATGCTTAGCATAGTCTAAACCAAACTTCTTCACTAGGTCCCTAGCATATTTAGATTGAGATATGAATATCCCATCCACTAGTTGACGCGACTGGAGACCTAAGAAGAATGTAAGCTCACCAACCATGCTCATCTCAAGCTCGCTCTTCATTTCTTCCTCAAAAGTGTGAGCATGTAGGGAGAACGAGAATTCAAATACTATATTGTCTATACAGACTTAGGAAACTAAGATAGCACCACTTTCTCTCCTTACAAAAAATATCTTATCCATTCCCCCTCTCCTGAATCCACGGGCTAAGAGATAAGAAGTGAACCTCTTGTACCAAGCACGGGGTGCTTGATTCAAACCATAGAAGGACTTGTTAAGATAAATAACGTGTGTTTGGGTGCTTTAGGTCTTCAAACCCCTTTGGTTGTTCCACATAAACCTCCTCTCGTAGAATGCCGTTAAGGAAGACACTATTCACATCCATTTGATATAACTTGAAGTGTATATGACATGCTATGGAGAGTAGTAAGCGGATGGACTCAAGCCTAGTAACAATAGAAAATGTCTCGTCAAAGTCTACACACTTAATCTGTATATAGCCTATAGTGACCAACACAACCTTATTGCAAACTATGGTAGCATTTTCATCCATCTTATACTTGTAAATCACTTGGTATCTATCACACTAGTCTCGATAGGTCGGAGGACTAACTCCCAGACATCGTTCTTGTAAAAATAAAGTAACTCTTCTTGCATAGTGGATATCCAATGCTCGTTCACTTCTTTCATATATTTGGCTTAACTAAAGCATTATAGCAAAAGTAGCTAACCACTTTCTCAAGTTGAGCACGAGTTTTGACACCTAGTGCGGGATCATCAAGTATAGTGGAAGGATCATGACCCTTTCGAAGAGGTTAAATCTTCTAAATTAAGAGTGTGGTCCACCGGGGTAGTACGAGGAACGAAGCTCAAAATGTAGCATGGACTCCTGATGACATAAAAATACGATAGGTTGGGTCTCTTCCCTATTCACAAATCATATGGTGTGTGTAACATGTGTGGACGAAGATATACTCTATTGTTCATATAGATAGTGGTACCTACCGTCTCTATCCAAAAACATCTAGGCACCTTTCTCCCAAGAAGCATGGATTTATCCATCTCTTGAATCGTTCGATTCTTCCTCTCAACCATCCCATTATGTTGAGGATTTCAAACGACTAAAAACTCATGTTTGATGTCCACTCCAACACAATAGTTATCCACTCCATTTTTTTAAATTAAGTGCCGTTGTCACTACATATTCGATTAATAGTGAAACCATATTGGTTTGGTAAGATATACCAATTAGTTGTTAGGAACTCAACCACATCGAATTGTTCGCTAAGAAATCCCATTATAGATTATCTGAAAAAGTCATCGACCTTCATGGAAATATATCTCTTACCTCCTAATCTCTTCGTATGAGTAGGTCCATATAATTTATATGTATCAACTCTAACACGCGAGAGGTGGTAATGGTATTCAACTATCGATGGAGATTTTGAATTTATTATCCTTATTGGTAAGGACTATAAACCTAGGAAGTTGGTTTCCTAAGTGATGGTAAGTCGCGCACTAGGTCTTTCTTCACTAATATCTCAAGATCTCTAAGGTTCATATGCCCTAGTCATTGATGCCAAAGTTCTATAGAGGAGACCGTGGCATTATTGCACACAAAGGATGACTTAGGAATGATCCCATAACACTCATTATAGTAATAGTCCACCTAATTGATCATATATATTACACTCGGACCAATCTAACTTTATCACAAAGTTTGTGTCATAAAGTTGGCCTATGCTAATCAAGTTCTCTTTCAACCCTTTTACGCACAACATATTGTCTAGTTTAGGAAATCCAGGTATCTCAATATAACCACGTCCTAAAATACTAGACTTGTTCCCAGCTCTAAAGGTGACTTTGCCTTCCTACTATCAATAAAGTTGATAAAATACGACTTATCACCAGTCATGTTTCTAGAGATCCCACTATTAAAATACCATTGGGAAGTATTTTTAACCTTAAGAGCAACTTGAACAACAAGGGCTTTGTTGTCTTGCTTAGGTACCTAAGTGGAGGTAACATTTTGTTTGACCTTGTCGTTTTCAGCTTTAGTCGTAATGTTGGAAGCTTTCTTAATAGGCATAAATATCCTTTGAAATTCTTCCATTAAGCATTGAGAAGTCACGACTAGGAACCCAACTTGCTCTATAAGACTAGGAAAATTGCTATAGCGGTGTACGGGAGTATGTGTACGTTTAGTTCTCCTTAACTTATAACAATATTCCCTAAGGTGATCTCTTCTTTTGCAATAGGTGCAAACATTGACATGTTTGGGTCTACCTTGGTTCGCTCATTTATATTGAACTTTGTTTTGTGGTTTAGTTTGAGGTGCAAAAGAGTCTATCATAAATTTAGTAATCGATTCCGGTGCGGCATGAAAAGTGGATGCACTATCATAACGTATACCCGAGCTCTCCCTAAACCTAAAGTGTTCCAACCTTGTTCGATGTATCCTCTATAGTGACCTTGACCTCCCGAGCACGTTCGAGATCTTTCTCTAGTTGGGATATAAGGGCTTCAAGTTTCTCACTAGTCTTCAATAAAGATTGAAGATCTCTCATAACACTATACACTTTGTTGGCCAGTCACCATTTTTCTTCTCCACTAAAAATACTCTCTCTCCTAAAGAAGATCTCACTGAGGACTCGCTCTTTCTCAATTCTCTCAATTCTTTCTCTAAACCTAAAATCCTAAACGCTAAACTTTTATTTTTTTTCTTCATTTTGTAGGACTAGGAGTAAAGCTCGATGTAGGCGCATTGAATGTCACTTTCTCCCTCACTCAAATTTTCATCTCCCTCACTCTCTCCGAAATGACTAGACTCATTGTCTAAGTCATTATATTTAGAAAATTCCTCATCGACGTGAGGTGTACTCGAAGTACTAACATGACTATCCTTGAACACAGTGAAGTTATGTCCATGCAATGATTCATCCCCGAAATCCACCGACTCGACATCGCTATCACTAAGTGTGGCATTAAAAGCATATTTACCTTTACCTTATCTCTTTAATATAGTATCACGCTCATGCGCTTTGTGACCCTCACCCTCTCACTCATAGCATCTTTCCTCATTTTCTTAGGGTACTCTCCTTTTCCTTTTTAAAATTTTTTCTTTTTCGATTTATACTTTTTATCTTTCTCAAAGCTTTTGTTTTCTTTGGAAGTATTTTCATTTCTTATCTTGAGAGATTTTTTGACCTTTTTTCATAAAGGGAAAGATTATCTAAGTCAAAATCATATTTGGAGTCAGAAATTACCTCCTCTTTCTTTTTAGCCGGGGCCTTTAAATCAATCACCTTTTTATTTGTTTAAACAACTTTGGAAAATATGTCGATCTTATAAGTTTAAAAGTCTCCTACGAGTTCTTCTAACGCAAGTGTATATAAAATTCCCAATGAAATAAGGACATTAACCTTAGGAATAAATCGGGACAGAAGGGATCTCAAAATCTTTTTCACAACACGCCTCTCGGGAATTCTTTCACCCACATTAAAACTAGAGTTAACGATACCGACAATTGTGCATTAAATTTATCAAATGATTTAATCTCTATCATAGTAATGGTCTCAAACTGTGTGGTGATACTTTTTAGCTTAAAATCTTTCACAACATTGGTACCCTCGTGAGGGAGCTGAAGGGTATCCCAAGCTTCCTTATACACGGTGCACGTCATGATGCGGCGAAACTCGTTAGCAGTGACGGCTCCAGAAATGACACTTAAACTGCGAGATTTAAAATTACTCCATTTAAATTCTTCATTCGTCTAACAAGTGACATATTTCAGACTTATAACATCCCCATTAGTTATAGTGGGTGGTGTCCACCCTCTTTTATAAATAAGACAGGCTCATTCATCAATAGATTTTAAAACTGATCTCATCTGAGCTTTCCAATAAGCATAAGTAGACCCATCAAAACTGGTACCCTGTTATACAAATTATCCATGAAAAACCCAATTTAAAGATCACACAAAAACTTAATGTAACCGCTCTGATACCAATTTGAGAAAGCGGATTTGTACGGATAGTTCGTATATCAGGTTACGCATGTACAAAATCTATTTTTTTAATCCAACTTTTATCTTGATTAAATTAAGGTGTGCGCGCAAGATAAAGTCCAAATTAAATTCTCTAAAACATGCAATCAAACCAATCAGACAGAATAAGAAATTAAGTGAGGGAAATCCTTTTGAGGCAAAACTTAGATTTCAGTATTGTATTAGAATATGACAAGCTCTATTATTTACAGGTTACTTAGATCTCCACTAAGTATAATGCACGGGGATTCAATTATTCAACAGATACGCACAATCCAACACACTCCACAAGAATCAGTCTTCCCTGGGTATCCACCGATCAACCTCGGGATGCGATATCCAATCTAATTCAGTCGTAAAGTCTCTGCTCCACAAATCAGCAGTATAATAAAACTCTAAAAGGTTTTGATGTAATCTTTGGAAACTATGGTTTGAAACTCAATAAATTATTTAGGGGATGAAGTAATTTGGAAAACAAAAGCTTATTTTTTGTAAAACAAAAAGATGAACACTTTTGGAACATATATTGGGATTTCGTTTTAGCCAAAAGTCTCTAGAAAATCTTATCAAAACATGTATTTATAGAAAACACATTTTTGGGGACGATAATCTCGTTCGAATAAAAATGGCATCTTGTTCTAACGAGGTAAGTCTCGTTTAAATGAGATGCCTATTTCATTCTATCAACATTCCAACGAGCCTCCAATAAGAGTTGCTCTGCCAAACAGAGACCATCTCGTTAGATTTTTGTTAGAAGTATGTTTGAACGAATTAAGCATTTCGTTCGAACGAGATTTGATCTCGTTCTAACGAGATTGTAATCTTGTTCCAACGAACTTTAAAAAGTAAAAAATTATTTTCAAAAATTATTTTATAAAAAATTGCACCGAGTAAAAAATAAACATACTAAAATACAGTCCGACTGATAAATCAAAACCACAAGTTCGTATATCTCTATAAAAAGTTCACGATGATTTCAATGGATTCAATCTCGGACGTGATGCTCGATCACCAACAAGTCTTAAAAGATCATGAAGGCAAATACATATGTAATGTTCGCTTTTTTTAGAGGTAATGGTTTGAAACGGGAATTGCCAAAATAACTAAGCTATAAACAATTATAAAATCTTGCCCTTACAAGTTTCATTGATATAACTAACTAAAAAATTATCTTAAAACAATTTTGCAACTCATTCATCCTCAAAACTTCCATCTAGATTGCATAACAAATACTAAATTGTGTTGATAATGCCTTAGTTTTGATCCATTTTCCAATTCAATTTCCCCCAAGAAAAAATCTGCAAAGCGGGTCAGACTATACACTGATGCTCTCTTTGTATAAAAAATACCTACTTGGATATAATAATAAGGAAACCCAAACTATACATATAAATTATAAATAAGTTTCATATAAATACGAATGCCTCCTTGAGACTTTATAACATATAAGGATTTTCCCACGTTTCACAATACTAATATAAACATATCAATTAATTGAGACACTAAAACATCAATCGTCGACAAATTCAAGAGCATCAATCATTACAACATCAAGTTGGTGTCTACAGGCAATGCCATACTTCATTTAAATCCTTTGCAAAATAGAAATAAAAAACAGAGCAGAAGGACAAAAAATTTAAAGAGTATTCGTACATTTAGTGCAGTTTAAATAGTTATTGCGCTGGCGATCTAAGAAAGTTTTATTTATCATGAGAGACATTTCTCGGTGATGATTGAACTGAAACAAAATCCTTAACTTTAAATCACAAAATAAAGACCCAAACTTGGAGTTCCTAATTATGAAAAACTCATATTATGATGAACAAGAGGGTTATGGCTCGTGATATCGTCTCTGAGCGAGAGATGCATAAAAAAGATCAAATAGTAAACAAAACTACAGTGAGGTGGGAGAAGGCTGATAATTTCATTTATCGTAAAGGGCTTTTGAGGTGAAAATTATTTAATGGGGTATTACAAAGATACACGAGTGGGGTGGGGATACACGTTGCGTTGGCTAGGGAAAATAAATAGGTGAATAAAGAAGACTTATGAAAGCATCTCTTTCCTTTTAATTGTCTCCTCACCTTTTAATGCATGTCCTTTCCCATCTCTTTCCCACAATATTTTCTGAAGTAAATGTTGGTTGCCACATATCCACAAATGGAGACACCACTTTAAAATAAAGATATTAGATTAAGGGTTATAACGATGGAAACTAATTGAAGATGTCGATGATAAAAAAATAAGCAGCCTTCGATTTTAAAATAAGAAGGGAAACTGATGGTGATAACGTGGTAAGAACAACACAGTATAAAGAAGATTTTAGAGAAAGAAATTAATTTTCTTTAATTGATTCTCTCAACAACCGAATATCCCTTATTTATTTGGAGTACAATATGTGAAAATCGAAAACAAGACAAATACAAATATTTGAAACATGTAGCTAATTTTTTTGAGTTTTTTTTATTATTTATATATGGTCCTATATAAAGAGGATTTCCCTAAATAAGTCCTAGTGACTTTTCAATCATCAAATATGTCGTATACTTAATTTTTGCTAGGGGTGTTCAAAAAACCGATTGGACCGGTGGACCGAACTGGGCCAAACCGAACCGCCCTATTTTTACCGATTTTTTTTTATCACCGGTCCGGTCTAGTTTTTTTTTTTCCAGACCGGTCTAGTCGGTCCGCCACATTAAATAACCTTTTTGGACCAACCCGGACCGGTTGTTCATATTACTATATATTTTTATTATATTTTTATATATAAAATAACTTAAATAAAGGGGGAGGGTACGATCGTAAATAAAAAAAAGCCCAATGAACTAAACCTAAAAACCTTCCCTTCTTTTCTTCATTTGTGCCCAGCCGTTTTTCTCTCTAAAGACTTAACCTATCCATTCCTTCCCTTCCCTTATTTTCTTATTTTCTTCATTTGTGCCCTAAGCTCTTCTCGTCTCCGCCGCTGCCTTAGATCTTCATCTCCGTCGCCGCCGCTGCTATCGTCTCTCTCCGTCGCCGCTGGTTCTTTATAGCAGCTGGGAGGATCGAATCGGCGCAGCCTTCCTTCATCGCAGGTGCAGCCTTAACTGGTACATTTATTAACTGATGCTTTACATACACAGAACTTCTTTACATAATGGCTTTTGGACTGATTTTACATACACATAACTTCTTTATATACACTATGGCTTTTGGACTGATTTTACATAAACATAACTTCGTAAAAAGAGCTCTCCAAAATCAGTTTATGTTGATGCTTCACTTTCTATATTATAGATAATATTTTATTCTTATGGTTATGTATATATGGTAGATAATAATTTGTCTAAATTTATCTTGTATATTGTATAAAATGGTTGCTCAAACGGATGAAAATGAAGGTGGCCTTCCCTCTACTCAAGCTGTAATGCAAGGCACAAATCCACCTCTTCAACCCCCTGAAAAACCAGAGGAAAAATTTTCGAAACGAAAATCGTATGCTTGGGATCATTTTACTGAAATTCAAGGTTGCGATCCAAAGAAACGTAGGGCGGAATGTAATTATTGTCCCTCAACATATGCTTGTGATCCAACAAAAAATGGAACTAAAAACATGTTGGCCCATATCTCAAAGTGTAAGAGATTTCCAGGAAGGTGTGATGATAAACAAAAAAAAAATTCTTTTAAAAAAGAAGATGGGGAGTGTGCGAGTCTTGTAGCAATTGGTTTTAGTTTAGAAGCTTGTCGTGATGCTCTTGTTAAGATGTTAATCATTGATGAATTTCCTTTTCGGTTTGTTGAGGGCGAGGAATTTCGACAATTAATGAGAATTATTCAACCAAAATTTACAAAAATCCCAAGTCGTATTACGGTTGCAAGAGATTGCTTAGCAATATATTTGAATGAGAAAATGAAGCTACAAAGTGATTCAAAGGGTAAAAGAATATGTATCACGACGGACACATGGACTTCCATTCAAAATATCAATTATATGTGCCTCACGGCTCATTATATTGATAATGAATGGAAGTTGCAAAAAAAAATTCTAAACTTTTGCCAAGTCCGTAGTCATAAGGGGGAGATGCTAGGGAAGGTTATTGAATCATTGTTAGTGGAGTGGGGGATTAATACCATTTTTACCGTAATTATTGACAATGCTAGTTCTAACAATGGTACCATTAAATATTTGAAAGAAAAAACAAATCTTGGAAAGGTACTATTTTAGAACATTAGTATTTGCATATACGATGTTGTGCTCATATCTTAAACTTAATTGTGGGTGATGGGTTATTAGAAATGGATGAGTCGGTTATTAAAGTGCACAATGCGGTGAGGTATGTGAGCTCCTCCCTGTCTAGGTTGTTGATGTTCAAAATGTGTGTAGAGAATGAGAAAATTGAGAGTAAGGGTTCGTTGTGCTTGAATGTTCAAACAAGGTGGAACTCCACATATTTAATGTTGGATGTAGCCGAAAAATTTGAGAAAGCTTTTGAAAGGTTAGGAGAGGAGGACAAAAATTATGCTTCCTACTTTAATGGAGAATTTGAAATCCAAGAGGATGATGAAGTGAGGGGGAGGGGAAAGGGTGGGAGGACTATCTTAGGGCCTCCTTTGAGTCTTGATTGGGAGAAAGTGAGGGCACTTGTGAAATTTTTGAAGATATTTTACAATGCAACTTTAAGATTTTCGGGTTCATTATTCGTCACTTAAAATTTGTTTTTCAATGAGCTTGTTATAATACAAAACAATTTGAACCAATTGAAAAGAAGTGGGGATTATTACATAGCTTCGATGGCAGATAACATGGTTAAAAAAATGGATAAGTTTTGAAATATTGAAAAGATAAACTTGTTGTTACTTGTTGCGGTCATGCTTGACCCAAGATATAAATTGGGATATGTGTCATATTGGTTTGATAGCATGTATGAAAGTAGTGTGGCAAAAGAGATGACAAGGAGAGCAAAAAATGTACTTGTACATTTGTATGAATGGTATGGTGACAATAATGTACAAAATGGTTCACAAAATGCATCTCAATGTGACGTCGTTAAATTAGTAGTTGATTGTGGAGATGATGATGTTGATGGGCATGCTTTTTTAGCTACCCAATTTAAAAAACATTTAGAGTCGGGAGATAGTGTAGGGCGTAGTAAGTCGGAGGTGGAGAAGTACTTGATTGAGACTAATGAAGATGCAACCGATAAAAGTTTTAATGTTTTAGTGTGGTGGAAAAGTAATTCATTTAGGTACCAAGTTCTTTCTCGTGTGGCAAGGGATGTATTGGCGATTTCGGTGTCTACCGTGGCCTCGGAGTCGGCATTTAGTACGGGAGGACGTATACTTGATCCATTCCGTAGTTCACTTTCCCCCAACACGATGGAAGCCCTTGTTTGTACTCAAAATTGGCTCAAGTCTTCATCAAAATCAATTAGTCTTAGAGATGCCATGGATGAGGTGGAGTGACTAGAACAATTAGATGGAGGTAACTAACAACTACCATATCATATAAAATACTTATTTTTTTCATGTAAAATATTATTAACTAACATCTTTCATATCATGTTATTATTTCAGATTTGTTGGGAACATCACCAAAAGTGGATTGACATTATTTGATATGGATGAGCCATTGAGGTATAGTGAGTAACTAAAATATATTTCAAATATATTTTCTCATTTAATTTGGACTGTTTTTTATCTATTTGAAATTTTTTGTGATGAATTTCAGGTTGATGGAGATCATTTTGGGCAGCGTTATGGACAATTTTTGGTAATATCGCGGACTTTATTGTGGACATTTCATTTATTTTTTAGCTTTTTATTGTGGACTTTATTATGGACTTGTACCGCATTTTATAGTTTTTAGACAGCCCTCTTTATGGCTCTTTCTGGACTGCATTTTATGGCTTTTGAACTGCATTTGGGATAGCTCTTTTTACGACTGATTTTGTATAGTTTGGGCAGCCTTCTATGGCTAATTTTGGATGGTTTGGATAGCCCTTTATGGATAATTTTGGATGTTTTGGACAACTTGTTTATTTGTTTAAATTTGGACAGTTTTTTTCTTAAATTTAGACACTTTTTATACTAAAATTTGCTTTGGACAGCACATCACTTGTGTTAAAAAATGGACATGTTTTATGCTAAAAAATGATAGGTTTTATGCTAAAAAATGGACACTAATTATGTAAAAAATTGGACAAGTGTGGACATTTTTTTAACGTGATTCTCATTTTTTAAATGATTAATTTATTAATCTTAGGACCGAAAAGTTAGACCGAACCGATCCAATAAAAAATCGGACCGACAAGGGTCGGGGGACCAATACAATCGGACCGGTCTTGGTCCATTTTTTTAGGACCGGTTTAATCAGTTCGGTCCTTAAAAATCCTAAAAATCAAATTGGACCGGATCGCGAACACCCCTAATTTTTGGGGACTTTCTTTGACAATTTGACTCTTTTGAAATCAACCATCCGTAACTTCTTAGAAGAGATTACACAAGTGTTTGAACTTTTTTTTTCCTTCCTATTTTTAATCATGAGATGATCATAACTTTTGATTTACAAATCATTTTTTTGCAAAATTACTATTTTTGAAATCTTCTCACCGAGATCTATCAAATAAGATAAATGAAGCCCATAATATTTCAAAGAAAAAAAATTACACAGACAGTAACATTTACTGTGTGCACCAATAAATGAAGCAATTTTATATCTGAGATAATTTTACAGACAGTAACGTTTACTGTGTTAATATTACCGTGGTGACAATTAAGTTCAACACAAATTAACAAGAAAAGACAATCACCAAAGCAAATAAAGAATATAAAGAAAGCCAAATCACACGACACGGTATTTACGTGGTTCAATAAGAATGCCTACGTCCACGGTGGTTCTCTCAGTATTATTTTTCTATACTCCAAGGAATGTTTGACAGGAAATACAATACGTGCCTTTTACCCCAGGCTTGGGGTTTGTTATATACATGTTTGTTCTCAGGAAGTGGGGGTGTTGGACTCCCCCACGTCAGTCCATAACCCCTAGAATATTTGCATGCGAGATTATACGGACTTGACTGAGTTGTGACCGAATTGGTAGGGATGCGAGGCTCGCAGACTTTTGGCCTTTACTGGGCTACTCGTCTGGGCCTGTGGTGACAAATCGAGGTACCCACAATTGCCCCTAAAGTTGTTGGACCATAATTTGGGCTCAATAATTTTAAATGATTTGTCATAATGGCTATCTTGTAAATTGTGCAATTCTTTCCAAGATTGAAGCGCTTCTTCTAAACTGATTTAGGCGGCAGCCTGCTTCGTGTGCTATGATTGGAAACGTTTAAAAGTCCCTTGGAGCAGTGTTTCCTTATTGTCGTTTCAAGATTTCTCATATTTTCTCTTCCTCTCTAAGCTTCCGCTGTTATGCTTCCCATTCTCAAGTCTTCGTCTTCCAACTTCACTGTCCCCCATCATCTTTTCTTATGACTTTACATCATCCCAGGCTAAGTTTTCACTTCGTAAGTCCCTCTTGCTTTTCTCTTTACTTTTCTTATTGACATTTCTTCGCATTTGTAGTTAGGTTTTGTAAATGGTGAAAATAGGCAATATGTCAGTAACTGAATTTAGGAAGTATTATAACATCCCAGATTGGGTAGACATTGAGTGTGCCCCTGTCCCTAAAAATGTTAGAGAAATAGAGGATGCTCACTAGATTCACGTTCTTTTACTGTCCCAAGGGGTCTCACTTTTCCTCCAAGTAATTTATTTTTACATTTCTTTGGTTATTTCAATATTGTCCACGCACAGTGTTCACCAAACGTTTAGACGATTATTAATGGTGTCCATAGAATAAACCAGCTATATGGCACCAATTTAGGGCTTGTTGAGACATGCTTCTGTTATTCCTTCTTGCGAATAAGTTCTGGTCTTCTTTACCTCAAGGCCAGGAGTCCTGATAGGGTATTGGTAGTAAATCTACCTGATTCCCACAAGGATTACTAGCAATAGGGTTTTCTTGCTAGAAATTGACAATTTCCTCTCCATACTGAGGGTTCGAGGTCTGACAGGTTCATGGTCCCCTTTTATGGGGAGGAGTTCATAGGTAGGCTTAATTTTTGCTCTGCTCCTCGATCTTCTTGTTAATGTATGATTTCTCTGATATTCTTCTCTCTTTCTTTTCAATGAGGACAAAGAACTTGGAACCTGCTATCAGCGAGGTTCGAGTTGCTGAGTTGGTCAAGGCTTGGAATATCAGGGATCTCTTGGCTAATGGTGAACATCCTCGATCAACGACTTTTCTCTTAGAGTATAAGAATGTTGGGTCTATCTTTATTGCACGACCTGTAGACAACATCCCTGAGCTAGACATCACTGAAGAAGTTGCTGTAAATCCTATCCAATTAGATGAGGAAGAGAGCATCTCTGGTGATGATAGAGAAGGTGATAACGGGAACGATGCTGAAGGTGGTTCCAGCGAAGAGAGCTCTAGTGGTGAAGGATCTTCCAGCTCGGAAGAGGTTTCAGAAGCTCGAGAGTCTTCCAGTGAATCGAGCAGTTCCAACGAAGAGGATATGGCTCCTCCCAGGAAGAATCTGATTCGGGATGATGATGATGATGTGGTTCTTTCTCGGTGGTAGAAGAAGTAGAAGTCTGGCAGTAAAGAAGTTGCCACTGGTTCTCAACCTACTGCCAACGAGCAGAAAAAGAAGAGGAGGGAGGAAGAGTAGTTAAGAGAGAGAGAGAAAAAGAAGGAAGAGGAGAAGAAGAAGGTTGAAGAGAGGAGAAGGGCTGAGAGGGAGAAGAAGGAGAGGAAAGAGGAGAGAAGGAGAGAGGAGATGAGGATAAAGGCAGAGCAAGCTCTGGTGCCTGTATTCTCATCGCCCGAGGGGGCCTCTATTGCCATATCTCCTCAATTGGCCCCTGTATTGCTCGAAAAAGCAATTTTGCCTACTGATAGTCAGAAGGCGATGGGGACTAACCAGTTAGATCTAGAGGCGAGTCAGAGGCTAGACTTGGTAAGTCTGTTTTTGCTCCTTTGTGTTTATGATATTATGTTCAGTACTTCTCCATGCTTGCAACATTCTGTTTAATGCTTATTTTCTTTGTAGTTTGTGACTGATTTTGTCGTCCTCTATCGTACTCGCGATGAGCTGGTGAGGGGAAAGGCTGATCTGGAAAAGTAGAATGCTGATATAAAGGGGAAGAATATCGAGCTGGAGGCCAGCTTGAAGGCTGCCAATGAGGCCCAGAAGTCCTTCGATCTCGCCCTCGCTGAAGCCAACAGAGCAAAGGAGGCGGTGGCCAATGAGCTGAATGAGTTGAGGCAGTCTTACGACATGGTCTGCAAGAGCAAGCTTGTTGTGGTGGAGGAAAATAAGGTGCTAGCAGCGAAGGTGGAAAAGGTGGAGTTTGAGGCTGCCACCCTCAAGGAGAGTTCTTACAATGCCGGTTGGGTCGCTGCGTATGAAGATGTTGATGTTCAGATTGGCTACATCAGCCGATTGAACTTTAAGAAGGGTTGGAACAAGGCTCTTGTGGCTGTTGGAGTGGACATTGATTCTCCCTTATTTGACGAGCATGAACCAGGATCGAAGCCCGTTATGGACGATGCACCTGTCCCGACCATTGACAGTGGTGTTCCTGTGTCTCTTACCATTCTTACTGACACTCCCTCCGTTCAGGTAACAGTAGTTGCTCCATCTGAGGGAGGTGCTCCTGCTGCTGTTGACAAGGGAAAGCAACTAACGACCTTTGAACAAACTGAGGTTACTAGCTAGCCTGCTCTTAGGACTTTTTTTTTTTATATTTTTGCTTTGTTTGTACTGCTCTTTTTAATTACCGATGTACTTGGATATCTTTATTTGAATGAAATGAAAATACTTTCCCTTTCACGTACTAATTCTTCTGCTCTTTAATGCTTATATGACTTATAGTTGATTGATGTAGATGAATATATACCTGCCACCTCTCAACTGGGAAGGATCCCTGATCCTAATGCGAGCAATCAGGTTTGCTAAGCCTTCGTTAGGATTTGTAAGTCTCTTAGGTCAAGGAATAAGAGCTTTAAAGACAAGTTTGAGCTCGTCGCCAAATTAAAGGATAGACTTCAAGAGATGGAAGAAGTTAGTGCCTCTGTCCAAAAATAAGTGAACACTTTGAGAGCTAAGCTTCTAGATGCCTCTGAAATTAATCAAGTCGGAGAAGTTCTTCAACAAGAGAACGAGACTCTGAGGAGGGAGGTATCGCGACTCAGGGAGTATGCGACGAGCGTTGTACCTCGAGTTTTATAAGGTTCCTCTTCATCGGCTGTTCTGCGAGCTAGCACAAGTCCGAGCGCCTCCCCTTAAGTTTTGCGGGGTTCTACCTCATCGACTGGTCCGCGAGCTGGTACAGATGCAGGGGGTCCAGCTAGGGAGATGGACGAGCTTTGAAAAGATGTTCTTCGAGCATACGCGATTGCTACTGGGCTTCAAAAAGATGTCACACGGCTGATGCATATGTTCAAGAAAGGACCTCGGCAAATGTGGGTTGATGGTTATGACCAAGGTTGGATAGATGCTACGACAAGGTTAAAAGAGTTTAAAGAGCTATCCTTTATTAGGGGATGGTTGAGCGTCCTTAGGAAGCTGCAGGTCCCCAGGAACTCAGTAATTTGGTATCGTCACGAGATCTCTCCTTCAACCCTAAGGCCTAATCCTTTCAGGAGGGACGACCAGTGGGTCCCTATAGATGCTATCCCCAGACAACTATTAGAGCTAGATACTAATGAAGTTGAGGAAGAATTGGCCCCTCATCCGGACGACGGTCGAAAATCGTAAGTGGATGATTATCTTACTCAGAGGCCTAATCCTCATTAAGATTTTCTTACTTCAATGTAACTTTTTATAAATGTAACGAGGTAATAAAATATTTATATTTTGGGCATTTTACCGAACTATTGTGTGTTGTGTATTTTCACTTCATTAATTTTTCGTTTGATTATCTTGGGCTCTTCGTAGCTGACTAGATTTGATGTGGGTAGAGTTGTTTTGTCGTGTGAGTATCCTCCCAGTCCAGTATGCTTATGAGATACCATTCTGCCCCACTTTACCTTTTAGGTCATGTCGTCACACTCTCTTAGGCCTAAGTATGGCAATAGCGAGGACACACCTAGTGTCAGATGTTTTATCCAATTAGGTTTTTTGAGCCAAACATTATTTGACGACCAATTCGATTTGGTCGAGCTGCCTAAGGGTCCCCTATAGGGCTTCATATATTGCCAGGGGCAATGCTAAGAGGTTGCTCGTGTTTCATAACGAAAACCCGAGGAGGGTGATTCCCTGCTTTTGCATACTGAGTAATGTGCCTGTTGCTTGGAAAAGGTGTGCAAGTTATAAAGTTCATAATACAAAATTAACACTAGAAACTAGAAATAGAATTTTTAATCACAAGTAATAAAAAATGAGTTGCTAATTCCAAAAATGCAATAAAAGATAAATGAAAGAAACTAGAAATAAAAAATTTTCAGGTCGACTGCGTTCCACGGTCGGGGTATCTCTCTACCCTCCAGAGTTTCTAAGTGATAGGATCCATGTAGGTCGTCCCTTTTCACCTTGAATGGTCCCTCCCAGTTTGGACCCAGCTTGCCATCATATGGTTTTACTACGCTGCCAAGAACTTTCCTTAGGACGTAGTCCCTAATCTGGAATGTCCTTGGATTGACCTTTTTGTTATAGTGTTTTGCGAGCTGATGCTGATAGCTCGCTAGTTTTACTAGGGCTAGTTCTCTGTGTTCGTCAGCTAGGTCAAGTTCAGCGAGTAATGCTCCATCATTCTGGCCCTAGTTGACTAAGGTGGATCTCATGGTTGGGAGGCCAACTTCTAGAGGGATGATTGTTTCCATTCCATATGTTAGTGCGAATAGGGTTTCCCCAGTTGCTTGTCGCGGGGTAGTGCGGTAAGCCCACAGAATGTGTGGCAACTCGCTCACATATGCGCTTTTAGCTCGCTTAAGTCGTTTCTTCAATCCATCGATCACTATTTTGTTAGAAGCTTCAGCTTGGTCGTTGCTTTGGGGGTAGGCAACCGAGCTAAAATGGTGTCTGATCCCGTGGTTGTTGTAAAAACTCTGGAAGGGGCCGCTCTCGAACTGCGTTCCATTGTTAGTGATGAGGGTTCTGGGGATCCCAAAGTGGGTAATTATGTTTTTTCATATGAATCTCATCATATTTGCTTCCCTAATGTTTGCCAGCGGCTCTGCCTCAATCCATTTGGTGAAGTAGTCTATGGAGACCAACAGATACTTGCGATTACCGGTAGCGGTAGGAAGAGGGCCCACGATGTCCATTCCCCATTGGGCGAAAGGCTAAGGGCTGGTAAGTGATCTCAAGTCGCTGGTAGGTTGGTGGACCATAGGATCATGTAGCTGACATTTTTTGCACTTGCGAGCATATACTCTAGAATCTCTCTGCATGTATGGCCACCAGTAGCCTTCCTTCATTGCTCGAAAAGCTAGCGATCTTCCTCCAATATGGCTCCCGCAGGTTCCTTCGTAAAGCTCGCACAACACTTGCTCTACGTCCTTTGAGTGAAGACATTGGAGGTAAGGGCCGGTGGATAATCTCCTATATAGCTTGCCCTCAGGAGATAAGTGAAAGTGGGCAGCTTTGACTCTTATCTGATGAGTGGCTTTCTTATCATCTGGTAGTACACCATCCTTCAAATAGTCTTAGGGGGTTCATCCAACTGGGTGCTGAATCAATCTAGAGGATACGACCCATATCTGGCAGCTCTTCGATCTGGATGATGCTCGACTGGGCGAGGAAGTCTATAGGGATTATTCTCGTTAAGTCAGAATCGATTACTGAACTTAAGGTTGCTATGGCATCGGCATGACTGTTTTGTCCTCTGGGAAACTGTTGGACACTAACTTCCTCAAAGTTGGACATTAACTTTTTTGCTAAAGCGAGGTAGGTTGCCATTCTTTCATCCCTCGCATTGAAGTCCTTACTTATCTGATTGGAGACCAATTATGAGTCACCGAACACCTGTAGCTATTTTACACCCAATTCTTATGCCTTCTACAGGCCTACTAATAAAGCCTCGTATTTTGCCTCGTTATTGAAGGCTTCAAATCTAAGTCTGATCCCCTGCTCGAGAATTGTATCTTCTGGGGTAACAAGCACAATGCCTACTCCTGCCCCCTTTGAGTTGGAGGCTCCATCAACAAACAGTCGCCAGGCACCTCCTGTTGAGTGATTTTTCCTCTGGTCCATGGACTGAGGTTGGTCGCAAGGTTGGTCGCCTCTGAACTCCACGATGAAATCGGCGAGGACCTGCCCCTTGATTGCATCCCTTCGTTAAAATTGGATGTCAAATCGTCCGAGCTCGACTGAACATTTCGACAGTTTGCCGGACAGATTCGCCTCCCGCAGTATTGCTTTAAGGGGGTGCGATGTGAGGACGATGATAGTGTGAGCTTCGAAGTAGTGCTTCAGTTTCCTCGAGACTACCACTAGTGCGAAGGTGAGCTTCTCTAGTGGTAGGTATCGTTGCTCGGCGTCCAATAGGGTCTTGCTCGCGTAGTAGACTGGGTGTTGGATTCATATTTTTCCACATACCAGTGCAGGACTGGCAGCGTGGCTGGAAATAACAAGGTATAGGTACAGGGAATCGTTCTTTTGAGGTATCACGAGCAAAGGTGGTGTGCTGAGATAAGCTTTGAGCTCTTCTAATGCTTTCGAGCAATCTTGATTCCACTCCACTGTTTTGCTCTTCTTCAATAACTGGAAGAATGGTTGGCACTTATTGGATGACTTTGAGATGAATTGATTCAAGGCGGCGAGCATGCCCGTGAGTTTCTGTACGTCACTGATAGTGCAGGGAGGTTGTACCTTTCTGATCGCATCAATCTGGTCCGGGTTGGCTTCGATGTCTCTTTCGCTAATCAAGTACCCGAGAAATTTTCCTGACTGGACACCGAAGGAACATTTGCTCGCGTTGAGTTTTATTCGGTATTTCTTAAGGATTTCAAAGGTCTTTGATAGGTCTGAGAGGTGGTCTTCTTTGCGCCTGCTCTTGATAAGCATATCGTCGATGTAGACTTCCATGGTATCTCCCATTTTATTTTTAAACATCTTGGTGACCAGTTACTGGTAGGTCGCTCCTGCATTTTTTAGCCCAAAGGGCTATAACTCGACGGTGGTGATGAACGCTGTCTTGTCTTGGTCTGGTGTATACAGGGAAATCTGGTGATACCCCGAGTACGCATCCAGGAAACTCATTCTTTCATGAGCTGCTGTGGCGTCCACCAACTGGTCGAACTTTGAGAGAAGGAAACTGTCCTTAGGGCACGCCCTGTTAAGGTCAGTGAAGTCGATACACACTCTCCATTTTCTATTGTTCTTCGGAACCACTATTGGGTTGGACATCCATTTAGGGAACTGAACTTCCCGTATGGATCCTGCATCCAGCAGCTTCTCTACTTCCTTTTCTACAGCCTTGGCCTTCCCGGGCGCAGTTCGTTGTGCCTTCTGCACGATAGGCCTAAAGGTGGGTTCGACGTGCAATCGATGACAAACCACACTGGGGTCAATTCCAGGCAGCTCGTACGGTTCTCACGCGAAAACATATAAATTGCTCCTCAATAGCACCATCAATTCTTTCTTTTCTTTATCTGTGAGGGAGGTCCCGATCAAGAAACTCCTGTCTTTTTTGCTACCACCGGTTGTGACTTCTTCTAAGTTCTCAACGACCGACTCAGAGGGGAGGATCTTGGTCTCCTCCACTCCGGGTCTTCCATACTTTAGCTGCTATTTCGAAGGTATCAAACATTCTTGTTCTTCAACCTTCTCTTTAGCCTTCTCGACCTTTTTCTCTGGTTTTGGGCGGATGGCTGATATAAAGCACCTTCTTGTCATCGCTTGATCTCCGTTGATCTCCATTACTCCTCGCTCAGTCACGTACTTGAGTTTCTAATGGTAGGTCGAGGGGACTGCCTTCATTGCATGTAACCATCCTCTACCGAGGATAACTTGGTATGGTGAGTCTATGTCGACTACCAGAAACTCGATCATCTTGGAGACACTTCCTGCCCTCACTGGCAGCACGATTTTTCCCAATGAGATAGTTACTTTTTCAGCGAAGCCAACTAGAGGGACAGTGGCTTCCTTTAAGTCGGCAACGCTCAACTTCAATTTCCTGAACAGATCGAGATACATTACCTCGGATGAGCTTCCCTGGTCGACGAGCAACTTGTCGACATCATAGTTGGCTATCCTAAGGGTAATGATCAAGGCGTCATGATGTGGGGTTCTCACTCCCACTAGATTTTCATCCGTGAACACGATATGTTTGCTGTAGTCGACGTCATCTGCTCGCCGACGCTTTTCTGACTGTGTCTTCGCTGGATCGATTTGAAAGCTTGCATTACTGATGTAAGCTTTTTCACTTCCCCCCGAGCTGAGTTTTCCTGAATCTGCTTTAGATGAGATGCTCTATGAATCACTGTAAATTCATAGCCAACATCATCCTCGAGTACGTTGTCGGGCCTTTTATCTTCGTTGGCAGCAACCTTCTTTGCCTTCTTCTTCTTCACAAACTCGTTTAGGTGCCCCGTCTGGGCCAACTCTTTTAGGTGAGACTTAAGAGCCTTGCAATGCTCAATCTTGTGCCCTCCCTCCTTGTGAAAAGCGCATCTCAGCGCGTTGTTTCTTTTTAAGGGATATCCTCCCATCTTTCTGGGCCACTTGACAAATGGCTTGTCCCTGATCTTCGCTAGGATTTTGTAGATTGGTTCCTTAAAGACAATGTTTACTACCTGAAATGCTTTTGAAGCATCGCTCTTGTTTCCATTCTTGGAGCCACCCTTGCCTCCATTCTTGCCCCCTTTCTTCTGGTTTTCAGCTTTGTCGTTTCCCTTGGCAGCGAGCTTAGCTCGACCATTTTTCCCTGCACTGAGGTGGGTCACATCTTCAACTTTGGCGTACTTCTCGATGCGAGCCATCAGGTCATCAATAGTTGTGGCCTCCTTCTTAGTGAGGGATTGGTGCAAGAGGCAAGAGCTGGGTAGGCCAATCTTGAAAGAGGCCACTGCTACCTGCTCCGAGCAGTCCCCGACCTCGTTGAACAACTCCCAGTACCTTTTTGCGTAGTCCCGAAGGCTTTCCTGAGGCGTCTTCTTCATTGTTAGCAAGGCATCCATCCTCTTTGGATGGGAGCTGCTGGTAATAAAACGAGTCGTGAAGAGCTCTGTCAGGGACTCAAAGCTCCTGATGGATCTGTGGGGGAGTCTTTCGAACCACTTATGGGCCACATCATGCAAACTCGAGGGAAAGATCCGACACATTAGTGCGTCCCTGTGGTTCCAGAGAGTCATGGCCTGCATGTACTGCCTAACGTGATTGATAGGGTCAGTCTTTTCGTCATAGATCTTGAATCTTAGAATCGCAAACTTTTTGGGGGCTTCTTCTTCTTCTTCTTCTATCTCCCTTGAGAAAGGGGATTTCATCCGGGTCCTGAGAGCTCGCTGGGCCAGCTCTCTGGTCGACTTGGCACCCCGATGCGCTAGGTACTGGTCCATTTCTCTCCTGATCAAATTTTGTATGTCATCATTTCCTCGAGCCGGGCTCCTGCAATGGCGAGCTGGTCGCTGTTGCTCGAGCAAGTCATCATCTGACGAGCGTTCCTCTATCTTTTGGGATCCACGTTTAGGGCTCCTTCCTCAGCTGCGAGACTTGCTCGCCCGAGGGCTAGGAGTGCGATATTGACGTCGCCTGGTGCTACGATGGAGCTCTTTTTCCATCCTTTCCAATCTCCTTTTGAGGCGAGCATTCTCAACTTCTTACTTGCGAGCGACCTCTCCTTGCTCCTGGAGCCTTGCCTTATAGGCATCGATTAACCTGGAGATTTGTGTGGACCTCGCTGGTCACTGACTTTCTTCTGAGGCTTGCCGTTCTGGGCGAGCCCTTTGATCTGAACGTCAAACTTCAGATCTGATCCTGTGAGGGGCAGGCTATTCTTGGATATCCCCTGCTTGAGGGGCATTGCTGCTGTGACCAGACATTCCAGATTCTTTGTTCGTGAAGGTTTTCTTAAATGAAGACGATCTTTCCCACAGACGACGCCAACTGTGGTGACAATTAAGTTCAACACAAATTAATAAGAAAAGATAATCACCAAAGCAAATAAAGAATATAAAGAAAGCCAAATCACACGACACAGTATTTACGTGGTTCAGCAAGAATGCCTACGTCCACGGTGGTGCTCTCAGTATTATTTTTCTATACTCCGGGGAGTGTTTTACAGGAAATACAATACGTGTCTTTTGCCCCAGGCTTAGAGTTTGTTATATACATGTTTGTTCTCGGGGAGTGGGGGTGTTGGACTTCCCCACGTCAGTCTATAACCCCTAGAATATCTACATGCGAGATTATAGGGACTTGGTTGAGTCGTGACTGAATTGGTAGGGATGCGAGGCTCCCAGACTTTGGGCCTTTACTGGGCTACTTGTCTGGGCCCGTGGTGATAAATCGAGGTACCCACAATTACATAGACAATAAAAATTATTGTATTCACCGGAAAATAAAATTCATAAATTTATCAAACAAGATCCATGAACCCATAATATTTCAATGAAAAAATTACACAAATAATAATATTTATTGTGTGCAAGTTTAAAAATAGAACTTAATTAAAGGTTAACTAGTCAATAGGACATAATTAAAAAAAACTCTCAAAATAGGACTTACATATAGTAATATTAACTGAGATGTCACATTAGTTGTTAGAATTAAACAATGATAAAAATAAATTATTTAAATAAATGGATCAATTAATGTATAATCCCCAACATAAATATATATTTTGTAAAAAAAACACTTATTTTTAATTTAAACCATTTGGTCCCTCAAACACCAATTTATCCAATATTCTTTTATTTTAAATATCCGTGGCAGTGACACCTTACCCAAGGGCGGATCCACCCCAGGCCGAAGCGGGGAGGTCGCCCCAGTTAATTTTAAAAAAAAAATATAAAGTTTTTTGGTAAAAATTCAAACTTCGAGGTTACTATTAATTATTTTAAAAAATAAGGGTGAAAATGTTTAATAAGCTAAAAAAAGGGACATATATTAAATAGTCCTTCAATTTTTTTTTAATACATGCTTAGTCCAATTTTTTTTATTTTGTACAAAAAAATAAAAATAAGAGAATAAGAGATTTTTTAATACAAAATAAACGTGTGGAGTAAATATGTATTAAAAAATATTTGAAGAACTTTTGTTATTTAATTCCTAAAACAAACAAACAAACACACACACACACGTTTATTAACCTTTACTCTCTCTCTATCTGGCTGAAAAAAACGAGTCATAAGTGAGGCCTCACTCGTCTTTCTCTCTCTCAGCCCCTGCTCGCCGGACGACGCTACATCCTTCTCCCCTGCTGCTGCTCGCCCTCATTCCTCAGGTATATTTTGAGAATTTGTTTGTTTACATGTGGAAAATGAGAGAGAGATTATATAAATAGCAGATGAATTTTCACCTCACAGATTATGAATAACATATATATGTGTGAATCTCTGTATAGTTTCGAGTGAATAAAAACAAAAATGCCTTAGATTTCAAAAGATGGGACTTTTTTTGGTAAATAACTATGTGTTAGATCTAACAAAGAGACAACCTAAGAAGTTAAAATCCCTAGAATCTATTATGCAAAACAGTTTTAGGAAACCCCCAATTCTTGCATCCCATATAAACAAGCAGAGCAACGAATTTCAAAATTAAAATCCCTAGTCTGAAGTTAAATTTATAATATAAAATTAGTCTGAAATTAAATTTATAATGTATGCTTATAATGTAAATTAAATTTGTTGTAAATATAGGAAGTCAATGGAGAGTATTAAATTAGTATGCTGAAATTTTAATTTGGGTGCTGAAATTTGTATGAAACTTTAATTTTAATTAGTAGGTTGTTGTTAAAAGATGTTGATTTATTACGTTGGCTTAAAAATGAGTGAATATTAATGACTATATTTTTAGGATTAAAAATTGCAAAACAAGTAAAATTAATCCTAAAAAATTCGTATATTATACTGGGTCCACCACGGATTGTTAATAATGATTGAGAGTAGTTGTTTGGGCATTATAAAGCTATAATTTGTATAAAACTCAAAATTACCCCAAAAAAATCGTCTCGGGGGCTCCCTTCCCCGAATCCCTGTGCTTTGTAATTTTTTTTTGCCCCACTCGACTCAAATTCCGGGATCCGCCACTGACCCTACCCCACCCTACCCCTACGCACCCCACAGCCAGAAACTCCGGTGCCCTAAATACCCATTTATTCAATATTATCTTATTTTTAAAGTTCTGTGCTAGCGGCACCCCCCACCCCTACCCACTCTATTGTCGGAGTTCTGATGGGGGGCGTTGGAGCTCTGACTAGACCTGTCAAAAAATACGATAACCCGTTAACACGACACGACCAGACACGAAATTATAAGTTAATGGATTTACCTTTATTGGGTTTGAGTCATTAACGGGTTAACACGGTAGACCCGTTAACACTAACGGGTCGGGGTTGAAAATTTACTTATAACCATTTTTATTCATTAATACCCCTTAACATTAACAGTACTATAGGGTCACCCAACCCGTACCCAATAACAATAACTATTAAAACTCATTATTTCTAAATTGAAAACAAATACAAATATTTATAACATGTAACTAATTTATTTAATTAATTGACGGATCGCAGGAAGGGATCGAAAAATTGAACCCCACAAACGAGCTTTCCCTCTCTCTCCACTCTCCATCTTCTCTCTATTCCTCATATCAGCATCAGGTACAAATCAAAACATTTTTCTTCTAATTTTGCCTTCATTTTTACGGAACTAGGGTTTGCTTTCGATCATATTTTCCTACCTTTTCATGTGTACTTCATAATTTGAAGAACAATTTGCAGAGAGCTGTTGCTCTGATAATAATTATGTTTTTTTTTTCCTTAAAGAAATTAGGTTTTCTTCATGTATACCTACTATATGTTTGTTGTTATGTAAAAATGGGTAATTTTTCAAATTATTACTGCACTATTCATATTATATTTGTTTTCTTCAAACAAATTAGGTTTTCTTCATGTATACTACTATATGTTTGTTGTTATGTAAAAGTTTGTAATTTATCAGTTTACTACTAATGTATGTTGAGGTAATTTAAACTGTTTTGGGATTAAACTAACACGTGTTGATGAGACCTTATGATGTTTCTATTTCAATTCTAAATTTTTGCTTTAGCGTAGGCAGGAATTTCGAGGAAATCATATTATATGACTCAATTTTCTGAATGATTACTTGCTCAATTTTGTTTGTTCCTACTGCTTTTCTCAAGTTGCTAAAGTGTGGTATTCATGTCTCTACATTATTTCTGCAAGTTTTTCCATTAATTCTATAAATTTTGTTGGCTGCATTCGGTCCCACCGTTGAGCGGTATTCTAGTATAAAACACACACACACACACACACACACACTTACAAAGTGGGGAAGAGCGTGTTTTTGAGGAAAAGAAGAAATGAGGCACTAGTGCACCACCGTACTCTCTAAGTGAATGCGAGTATTTTGAATATTTGAATTTTTGCAGCAGTGGCAATCTCCGATATCAGCCATTATCATCTCCATTCAACATCTAAGAATCAGGTAAAACCCTACTTCTCTCTATTGTCCTGCCTCAATTTCTCAAATTCCACTTATACATCTGAAGAATTGAAATGCCCATCAAACCCTAGTTTGATGGATTTCATTATGTACTCGCAATGTGGTTAGATTTGGAAATAATGAATAACTGATAACCCTTCAAATGTTCCCTTCACATTCAACATTCTTACATCTACAACTTGCAAAATCTTAGCCTTATCATATACTTCCTCCGTCCAAATTAATAGTCGCTATTTGAAAACAACGGGTTTTAATGATTCACTCAATTAATGGCCAATATTAAGACTCGATCACTATCGTGAAATTTGGTTCCTTAATTACGTACAAAATAGGAAAGCGACTCTTAATGTTGAACGACCCCCCAAAAAAACAGGACTATTGATTTGGGACTGGGACCGGGACCGGGGCCGGGGCCGGGGGAGTACAATTTTTGCACTACTGTTATCTACTTTCATTATCTTGTTTAATGTCAAGCAAGTACTTTAAAGTCTATCATAACACTTTCATTTCTTTTCATTTCGGCTATAATGTAGTTGTACAATTGATATATATTGTTTAGATTCATAACAGTTATCTTAGATTGTTTGTACGTATCTTTTTCAACCAATTATTGTAGTGTAGGTCTTGAAGCACTTGTGTGTGGGGTGTTAAGAGATGGATGCGGAAAAGATGGAACACTTAAAAACTCAATTGCAAGAGTGGTTAAATCAAAGGGAAGAATGGATTCATCAGATACCTCCAACCCAACTTTACGTGGCAATTGGAGCAGTGTCCCTGACTATCTTTTTCCTCTTATTGAGTAATTCTCACCACTCTTAACACACTTATGTTATCTTCCTCATTTTTGCTTTTATTGTGAATTAGTATTTCTTTCCCGTGGTGATACTGTTTTAGCTGTAGTGAGATTGATAAACTGATTCTGCTCGTATACTAGTTAGAAGGATTCAGTATGCTTGTTTTTGTTGGTTGTAGAAGGTGTTGTTTCACTTGATTATTAGTTGTATTGTTGCCACTTTTTAGACGCAGTGATTTTATTAAGGGATATAGCTTCGTCATTCACTTGCATAAGATTTTTCCTTGTTAATAAATGGCAAGAAATTCCTTTGTTACCCAGCGTGTTATTAATTATGCGTATATATTTGATTCATATTCAGGCTAGTTACTGTCTAATTGAAGTAAATTTTTTGGGTGTTATCTTAGTTTATTGTACGAGCAAGGACTTAACATGCAATTACACAGATATCGCGATATGTCATGTCCTAATATCCTTTTTTGATTATACATTAGCATTGACCTGTTTTACTTTCTGTTAACACCCTGTTTGGTACACAATAATATTTTGGGTAGATTGTGATTACGGGGAAAGTGATTGCTAGGAAACCTTTTACCTGGATTTTAAATCCTTTCGTCCTGTTTGGTTAATTAATGGGTTCCTATTACGAATCAATATTTAGTGTTTGGTTCATACATGGAAAGTGATATGGGAATGTACAATATATGCCAATAATACCCTTTAGCAATTTTATTACTATATATGTATATTAAGTTGATCGATTTTGGACATTTTATATAACACAATTATACGGTGCACTATATATAAATGTTTGGACCCAAATATGTTTATTTTTCTTGTAAAAAAGTTTTTTCAATATATAACAAATATATTAATATATTGTAGACGTGTATATTATAGAGTAAGTCAATCAAATTATTGTATATGAGTAGAAAAAATGCATAAATAAAAATTATACAAGTCTAAATCTAATACAAACCAATATAATCAAATTGTCTTAATAAAATAAATATTTAAATTTTAGGGATAGTTTTTATATGTTTATATTTTTATGGGCATTTTTGTTTTCACAAAAATTATTTATAAGGATTTCAATGGGAAAGTAAGAATCCCACCTATATTGGATGGATTTTGATTTCATCTACTTTCCTGGTAATCTGATTTTGTTGGGGCTCACATTCCCATTCAACTTAACCTCGTGCCAAATACAGTGATCTCGCACTTTCTCAGGATTGTTTAGAAGGAATCAAATTCCACCGAACTTTACCGCGTACCAAACGGGCCTAATTGTATGCTAATTAGGTATTATTGTCATGATGTCATTTTAAGAATAATTAGGTAAAGTTTAATTTTTTAACTAGGAGTCTTGTGGATTTCCCCTCACCCCCACACGTTTCAAGATCAAAGACACAGTGATGCAACTGCACCACCCAAACCACCCAAAGGGTGTGACTTCTGCTAAAGTCCTTAAGGGCATGACTAATTGATTCAGGAAAGCGAAGATGAGAAGGATTCGGCTGCGCTACTTATAGTTGTTTTATTATTAGGAGTCTGAGTATTGCAATATTATTTTAATTTTGGTGTCCTTTTCTTACTAAGCTTTATAGTAAGTTTCCAAGTAAAGAGGAGCCTCTGGGTTTTACTTAACCTTATAAATAAAGTTTTTTTCGTCCGATGACTATTGACAATCAATGTAAGTGTCTACAAAGCAAAGCGCTTGTTGCTTTGTACGCTTGCAAAAGTATTCATCATTCACATATTAATAATAATTTCACTTTAGCTGGGAGGGTGCTAATCATGTTGGAAAATGGAGATGGATCCCTACTCTCCTTGTTTGACAAATCTTACCCTTCGCTCTGTTCAAACCATTGACAATGGAAAGATTCACGTAAAATCATCTAGAACATCCGAGTTGCCTCTATAACATTGGATGGAATGATCTTGCGTAGGACTGCATAAATGCTATTATCACGAGTTTTGAGTTACCGCGACACTAAGCCCGACCTCACGCACAATTTGCGATCCTGATCCCCAATTTACCCTTGAAATAATTCCATACCTCGCTGGCCGCCTCACTACTCATGAACAAATGATCAAAGGATTCCACCTGATGATTAACACAACAATGGCATCGAGATTCGATGGGAATTTTATGAGACCCATCATCTGAACCCCAAAAGAAATTTGCAAAAAAGATTTCCACTTCTAGATAACGCCATCAGGAGGGTCAAGGGCAGCAAATAAGTGAAATGTCATAGACAGAAGAACCGATTTAATGAGGATAATCTTGGCTGCTGGCGATAACAATCTGCTGGTTCATGCTGATAATCTCGCAGTAAGCTGAGACTTAATATCATTTAAAGAGCTTTATTTCTTCCTACGACAGTAAAGAGGAACGTTGAGATACGTGATAGGCAGATTCTTCTTAGCAAAGCCACACACTCGCTCAACAATTCTTCTTTTTAGCTGGAGGGGCTTTTTCTGACAAAAGGAAACAATTTTTCTCTGCATTAGTACTCCTCCCTGATGACAATTCATAGTGTTTTTAAAAAACAAATCAATTTTAATGATGATTTTTGCCCATGGGTGAAAATCAAATTATCATTTGCAAAGGAAAGGCAAGAGATTAGAAAACTCCCACTAGGCAGACTAAAGTGCTTAACCTCCCGGAAGTCATAAGAGCATGAATTTTCCTATTTGAAGCTTCTGCCATTAATACAAATAAAGCTGGAGATTTTGGGTCACCCTGAGTCGAACTCCCCTACTAGATTTGAAAAAGTCATGAGATTGGCCATTAATAAGAATAGAGTACCAACAGTTTGAAAGAACTCTCCAAATCATATCAATCCATATATCTGAAAACCCAAAGGCTCTCAAAACTTTGATTAAGAAAGGCCATGAAAGAAGGTCATAAGCCTTTGACATATCCAGCTTTATAACAACATTACCACCCTTCACCTTCTTATTAAAATTTGTATTTATTTCCTTTGCAAGTAACATATTATCCACAATATACTCAACCTTGAAGCCATAATTTTGGTGAGAATTTTTTAAGATAAATTGCACAAACTAATTTGTCTAAGTACTCCACAAGAAGAGGGGTTTTCAACTTTAGGTATCAAAATAATGGAGGTGCTAATCCAGTCTTTAGGAAGCTCCATTCCAAACTTTTTACGTCATTAAAGAAATCTTCCTTAATGATATTCCAACGAACTTGGAAGAATTTACCATAAAACCTGTCTGGACTCGCATCACTAATTGAACTCATCTCAAAAACAGTGTCATGAAGCTCTTGCATGGATGGCATGGAACAAAGATAAGCCTTATCCTCCTGTGAAATAAGGTTAGGAATCATACCTGAAAAATCGTCAGCAGGTGGATTGTATATGTTAGTGGGGACTAAAAGCTGTTTGAAGAAGTTGCAAATAACACCCTTCGTATCATTTGGGTTGGACACCCACACTCCTTGCTCTCTTTAATCTTCTGAATAAATAGTCTTTTCCTCTTTTCGGAAAAGGATGTGTTGGCATCACCCTCTTGAATCCAATTGATTTTTCTCTTTGCTGCCAGAATAATTCCTCCTTAGCTAACTGAAATTGTAAGTGGGCCTTTGCTTTGTTATACTCTAATAAGCTAGCTTTTGAAAAGTTGGATTTCATCAAATGCTCATTCTCCAGTAAACTGTCCTCTGCCAACTTCACTTCTTGAAAAACATTTTTATAGACATCTCTGTTCCAGCCCCTTAAAGCCGTTTGCTTCAATTTTTGCGCAAACTGGTTCATGGGGGGGCCTGTGGTAACACTGCTACTCCACGCTTGGGCAACAACCTCCAAAAGCCCATGATGCTTAACCCACATATTTTGAAGTCTTAAAATATGCTTAACCCACATATTTTGTTTGCTTCTGAAAGTGGGAACAACGGCCCACTCTCAGAAGCAAACCCACAAGAAACAAGCAATGGGCTATGATCAGAATTAAGACGATTTAGGTAGTCTACCGATAACAAATCAAACAACACGGAGCACTTAAGATTGCAAAGAACTCTATCAAGGAGAGCCCATATTCTACCCAAACCATCACGATTATTACACCAAAGTACACTTTGATCCCGTGTAGTTCACCCCCATAAAACCACTAGTAGTGATCACATAAATGAAATCTTCCATAGCTCCTCTATCAACTTCATTACCACCCAACTTCTCCAAAGGATCCGATACAACATTAAAATCCCCTCCTATAAGAAGAGGCTCATTAGAAGATAGAGGAGCATCAATCATAGCATTCCACAATTCCCATCTAGCAGACCTATCACACTTACCATAGGTAGCCACTAAACGAATAGGAGAAGGCAAATTATAACGAGTCACTGTTAACAACACAAACTGATCAGAATATGCTGTAATAGAAGCATTCCAGTTTGACTTCCAAACAACCCATATCGAGCTGCAGTCGTTTGAGAAACCAGAATGAAAATTTATTTTTTTGCAAAAAGAGTCCAGTTGGGATGAATCCACCTTAGGCTTAATCAGAATTAGAACTTCAAGTTTATGCCATCGAACTAATTTTTTTATCCTTCTAATAGTTGGCTTGTTTGCCACACTCCTTACATTCCAAAAAAGAAGCTTAATCATTGGGATACAATGCCAATAGGAGTTTGAGATAATTTTGCAGATGATCTGGTAGTTACAGGTGGGGCAGGCTGAGCATGTTTCCTCCCTCTCTTCTTGTTAACAGGAGCGAATTTCTTATTAATCTCGTCTCTAAACATACCATATCTGTTGGCTAGAGAGTTCGAGAAGGCTATATGATCAACAACTGAAGGAATGTTAGAAGTACTAGTTTTCTCACTGTCAGAAACACATAAAGATTCCCAACTATCCTTGCCCAAACCACGAGAGACCTTATTTTTTCCCCTAGGCGAGAGATTAAGATCTTTGAGAATATCCGTGTTGCTATATTAGACAAAACTCCTAGATTGAATACGTTGATGGATGGGTTCTATAGGTATACCAATCACATTAGCCACATCACCTGTAGGAACTGCTATAAATGAACATGGAGCCACCATGTCCAAACTGTCAAGCAAATCTGCATCCTCAGTTTCAAGCAATGCAGAGTCCTCAATTTTCATAGAAGATAGGCCCAGCTCCTTATCCCCATTGATTGCCCCTACCTGCAAACCGTCCTTATCTCTAAAAGAACAAGATTGACATCACCTTAACTCTCTTTGATACTCACCTTCTGCATAGTCTCCTCTCTATTGGCAATACCTTTTGCTCGATATTGGGGTTGCTTCACGTAAACATTCTGGGCCTCCAATGCCCCCTTGCCTTTATCTGCTGGAATCTTAGGACCCTGCTTGGCTGGAATAGACGCATCTTTAGAAACTTCTCTATGGCATTCTATGGCATCGTGTCCTTTTCTGTTACACATCTTGCAAGAGGATGGCAGCCTCTCATAAACAGTATTTTGCCAGAACCCATTCTCTCCGCAACCAATCCAAACCCTTTTAGGTAGGGTTTTAATTAGGTCCACCTCCACACAAACCCTAGCCTGCTAGGTCTCGTCAAAGCAGCCGTTGATTCACTAAGAAGCACAGACTCAGCACTCGATTTGCAATTTTTTCAAAAACTAGGATATGACACGACGAGATACGTACACTATTATTGAATTTTATATATTTAATCATATGTATTTTTTTATGTAATCTAATTTTTTTTTTATAATTTTATTACACAAAAGAAAAGGGTAGCTCCATGTTGTATGTTGGATAGCTTATCTAAATGCAATCTCATGTGATCTTAAAAGGCTGGCAGCTGTTACACCTCTTTGACAGTTCAGATGATGTAGTAGTCTCTCGAGAGTTCCCAATGTAATCTCACAAAAGTAATTTTTTTATGTACTCTACTTTTGACAGCCGCTAAAAAGGTCTTTGACCAATAAACAAAGAAAAATGCTAGGGAGACCAGTTTTTGGTGTCTCATATTCGGTGATGTTTTTAGTGGAACCCATGTGATCCACACACACACCGCCCAATGCGGTGATGACACAACACCTTGTTTCAAAATTGGGTTAAAAGACGGGGTCTCTCTAGCATTGCTCATAAACAAAACAAAACAAACCAAACAAAACCTTCGGAGCTTATCTTCCTCTAATTCTCTCACTTTTTTTCTTCATCAAGCTCACGGCGGAAGTTGCGACGGGTCTGGCCGCGATCTGTTCGGTTTGTTCATGGCCGCATGGGGTTCTGTTCGAAGTTAGGTTTTTAGTTTTCTTTTTCCTTTTTTCTTTCTTTTTTTCCCTTCCTTTTACAGTAAGAGTTAGGGTTTTATATGAGTTTTGACCCCATTTTAACTTTCTAAAATACAAAAGAATACCCCAAGCGTGTCCATAAACGTGTCACCACTGTGTCTGACTTTAAAAAATTAAAAAAAAAGGATACTCTGTGACAATTCGTGTGCGTCGTGTCGTGTTCGGGTCGTGTCATGTCGGGTTCGTGTCAAGTATTAGGCAATCCTAACCTGACCCATTTAACTAATCGTGTCATACGAGAAAACACTAACCCGACCTATTTATTATCGTGTCGTGTTCGGGTTGACCCGCATAACCCATTAAGTAAAATATAAAATAATTTTTTTCTTCTCTCTTAACCAATCATACCACTTATAGGCCTACAATAACTTAAATTTAATTAATTTCAACTTCTTGCAACACATAAATATGTTATCATCCAATTCTCCATGAATTTTATAGAATGTCTATCATGATATATAAATTATCTAATATAATCTCCATAAAATACGAGTTAAACGGGTCTATTCGTGTCATTTTCGAGTTAAACGTGTTTGACACTAACCCAACCCGTTTATTATTCGTGTTGGCGGGTCGTGTCATATTCGGGTTCGTGTCAAGAAATCGTCAACCCTAACCCGCTAACTTCGTGTCGAGTTCGTGTCGGGTTATCGTGTCGTGTCAAAAATTGCCACCTCGTGTCACGCGTGTCCCCAACGTGTTGCATGTCCGACTTGGGTCAAAGTTGACTCGTTGCCTCCGGGAGAATGTCGTGCTTCATAGTTACTCATCAAGTTTCACTGGAACACCAATCAGATTTGTTATTGAAAAGACAGCAAGTGAATGGGCAAGTAGGGCAAACCTATCCAAACTGGGGCTATGGTAGGGTCTGCGTTGGCTCTGAAATCAATGGCCCATTTGAAAACTTTAATGGGAGACAATAAAATATACCATTGGTCACGAAGCCATAAATGCAAATAGTTTTCCTCACAATTGAGACATATTGACACGTGCTTTTCATCCGATAAACCCACTGAGAAGTTAGCCTTGAGACCAAAGAATGAAAGAGACTCTGCGAATAGACTCCATAGATGTCTACTGAAGGAGAACTTACCAACCGGTGAATATTTAGAAGGAGAAGCCACAGATGAGATTTCTTGGGCTGAAAATTAAATCGCTGGTTCTCTCTTGTGAATGGATGGAGCTTTGAGGGGAACTTGAACGTCCGCATGTTGCCGCACTAAGATGGAAGCAAAGGATTTAGAAGAAGCTCTATCAGTAGGTGCTGTCGGGTCACGAGGTTTAGGGTCAAGCTGAGATGTGATGGAGTCGGCAGCCATGCAACCTAGGGTCTAGAGAGAGGGAGGGAGTACTAATTGTCATCTTAATTAGAAATCTACATTATGTAGAAGGCCTTATCCAATACAATAACATACAAGACAACTGAATAGCATTGAAAAGGGTTTCATGCCATATGCCCATGCGGAAGCCAAATAATTCTTTTCTCACGCCCATTCCTTTTCAACCTCTTTATCTTCGAAGATTATAATGTTCCTTTCCTGCCAAACTGCCCATATTAGTGAAAGAAATGCACATCTCCAGACTTTCTGCTTTGGAATCTACTCTTCCGAGAGATCTACTCTAAGGTATCCTAAGCGATCCAAGTGGGGAGGTGAGGTATTTATCTGTTTATTTCTGTAAATCCGGGATCCAGCTTTAATTCAGGGATACAATCTCATTTTCTCGTTGCTTACTTCCCTGATCGTTTCGGGTTTTGCCTTCTTGCATTGTGAATAACATTAGCGTTTTAAATGCTCGTTGACAAGTTATATTGCCTTTCGTGATCTTTCGGTTTTAGTTAGTCCGTACAACGTGACCTGACCGGATCAGCCCTGTTCCTTGCCTGATCAGCCACACTACGCACTTAATGATTGGTGTGGTTTTTCATACACTCCCCCGGTTTACTCCCTACCTTTTATGTTGATGTGACTTTTTGAGTAGTTTTGGCCCTTCCTTTATATATGCTTTGTATACGACATGAATCTATTCATGGGTTGCGCCCTCCTTTTTTTTGGCTGCCTTGTACAAACATATGTAGCAATATTGGAAAATTTGGCATTAATGCTTCCTTGAAGTCGAGAAAAGAACTGAACACCCTTCATTGTTCACTTTCGAAAGCGAGACTGCAACTGATTTTGCTCTTTTTTTTTTTTTTTGTGTGTGTGTGTGTGGTGGTGGTGGTCAGGGGGAATTAATTTTTTATTGCGTATTGAGCGAATTACCTCCCGTTTATTTTCTTCTATGATTTTATAGTTGGATTTAAAGGTTTTATGAATTCATGTTATGTATTCATTGTCAACCCTTTTGTTTTTAAATAGGTCAGAGTTTTGCTTACTTTTTATTTGTTAATTTAGTTTTTGTATTCAATTACTTTGCAGTTCGATTGTTCAAGCGTGCAACACCTAACACAATTGTGTTAACTGGACTTAGTGGAAGTGGGAAATCTGTTCTTTTTTACGAGGTAAAGCACTCACAGTAATGGTTCTCTCATCTAATTTTTTGTTATTCGCAAGTTGGTATTTATTGTAATTCTGTGACCACAATTATTCCATGTTTATGTTTATCTAAGTTAGTACTTACTGCGTAATGCGATGAGCAGTGTGGCATTCTGCACAAAAAACTGTACAGCAGATTATGCCATATTCTAAAATCATTTTTTGTTTTTTCCCTTATTTGTAATGCAGTGTGAGATACATCCTCCGAGAACATTATAAATTAGACTTAACCCCCTATTTTGGGACTCTGCCAACTTTTCCGCTACACAATTTATTTTCGGCTAATTCATTTTAATCCCTAAACCAATATATACATATATAGGTGTATATAAGCGGCATCCTGGTTAGAAGCTGTGAATAAATTGTGATAGGTTCATTTACTTGAAATGTTTATAAATGATCAACAATCAGATCGTTGCAATCAGGTTGTAAGACCATTTGACCTCAATCAACTTCAACATAATCGTTGGCCAACAAATTGGTTACGAATTCTAAGCGAACAAATTGATTACTTGTGATCTCTTTCCAGGTGACCAAGAGATGATGAAGAAAGATTAGAAGCAAACGGGGGAAGAGGAATGCGTAGAAAGGGAACAAGGGCCTGGAAGTGATGAAGTAACGATATAGAAAGGGGAGAAGATGAGCAACGTGGCAGTATAGAGAGGGGAGAAAAGTGTACGTGGTAGGACAGCTGTAAGAAGTAGTAAAGGGGAAATGTCGTCACTGTGGTACAAGTTTAGTGAACTGGGTTATCAATTGAGAGTGAACTGGCAGTTGAGTGAAATAGTTAGGTGTTGAGTGAAATAGTTTGTTAGGTGTTTTTAGTTTGTTACAGTTGTAAAATGTACATCTATGCTTTAGTTTTGTGACGAGAATGCATCACTGAACTACAAATTCCTCTCTCTCTCTCTCTCTCTCTCTCTCTCTCTCTCAATTCTGAAATCTTCCTTTCCCCCCTAAAGCTGTTTCTCTAAACCTTTGTTGCGCCTAGAGCATGGCAATTAATATAAGAGCCCCTCTTGATGCCTGTGACACCATCACAAGATCATCGTCAATATGAATTCGTCAAACAACCATGGAAGGTATCATTCGTATGCTGAACAGTGCCCCTGCCAGTTAGTTACTTGTATCAACTAAAAGATGCTATTGTTTCATGGGGATTATGTTTATTATTTCTGGATGGGTCTGTGTATTCATCACCTGTTGAATGGCTTTTGCATGGTACAACCTACTCTGTATAATAAACCAGGACGGCATTTGTTTAGCCTCCTCATTCGCAGTTGAAATTAACCAAAATCTTCATCGAAGGTCTTTCTTCATTTTCCCAATTCACATTTGAGATTCACCCATTGTTTGCCATCCAACGGCACATGACTTATCATCTAACCAAATAATGAAATTATGAAATCATGAAACTATCATCCTTCTATCACTCACGAATTGGGCGTGCATTAGGCAGGTGATGTGCTGCAAATAACGGACATTCAGCAGACATGAGTACAGGATGTGACGAGGATTCGGCTTTATTTTTATATATTAAACTTCATCTCCCTTCCTCCCCCCCCCCCCCCCCTCTCTCCCTCTCCCCTCCCCCTTCTGTTTGAATGTGTGGTTGAGTACACATCAAAGGTTTGAATTTGAACGTGCCAGTCAATCTGAGTTCAGTTTCCTAAAATGGTCGGGAGACATTTGGCCTGGGTCCTGGGAGATGTTTAAGATGATGAACTGCATCAGGGCATAGATCAACTGATTCAACTATATAAATCGATTCCTATATTGCAATTTTATTTCCTCTAGTATTTTGGGTACTTCCGTGTTTGTGTAGGGTACCTATTTGCTGTATATTCTGTGCAGAAAAGATGATGTGTATGGAGTTTCTAGCGACACGTGGGGCGTGGTTGTGCTTACGGGAGAAGACTATTTTATTTTCTATTTTTAGTTTAGGGTTTATTGTCATTTTCCTTTATTTTAGTCTTTTAATTAGTCTCCAAGCATGTTTGGGGCTAATGAGTCATTTTTAGATATTAGTTGTCATTTTTGATCATTTTGGGTATTAGCTTGATTAGGAAGCTAACTTCTCCTATAAATAGGCCCTTTGGCCCTCATTTGTACTTAACCTTGAATATTGAGAATTGAGAATAGAGAGAGAAAGAAACCCACTTCACTAGTATTTGTTGTTGTTGTTGTTGTTGTTGTTGTTGTTGTTGTTGTGTAGTGTAGTTATAACGCTTCCGCATTTGAAGATTTACATCAAATTGGTATCAAAGTTCGGTTTGTTCTTGGTGTTCGTCGAGGTGCGTGAAGTGGGTCACGAGTGGAGATTGTAACTCCAGCAACCCTTCAATCGAAAGATTGATAGATGCCCAAAAGAGAATCGGGTGAATGGAACCCTAAATTCCATCACCACTAAAAGAGGGGATACCACCTCTTTTAGCTCCTCTACCCCCATCTCCACCACCACCATCCTCCATCTCTACCTCCTACCACCACACAACCACCACCCCGTCTACATGAATTTCCGTTTTCATTTTTTTTACCCAAACCTCAACCAAGAAACCTACCCCAAAATTGAAACCCTAACCCTCAAGAAATCAAGAACCTACAAACCCTACCCCTCCCCAAAAAATAAAAAATAAAAAAATCAAGAACCCTACAAACCCTACCCATAGCCCTACCCCCACCCTAAACTGACCAAACCCCACTGGCCAAAAATGCCCCTGAAGTGGCCGGAACCCTTTGTCATCGCCAGAATACATTCAGCCCTAGCCGTCGGCACTCACAACAACCCGAACCCCGTCGAAACCCATCCCAAGTCAAGCGCCCTACCTTGGACCATCGCCGGCCAACAAAATCTAGTCCCAACCTCTTTTCCCCTACCCAAGTGTCATACAGAATCCATCGGAACCACCATCCACAGTGGCTGGTTGCCAAACCGAGGTCGACCAACCCCTTTTTTCTCTCCAACCGGATCCCCACCCCTGCTAGATCCCGACGCCCCTTCCCCCTACCTCCAACCTCATTTTTGTTCACCAATCGAAACCCCTCCCCTGCCAAACAGGGTCCTCCTCCACAGATCCACTCTCCTTGCCCCTGATCGGCCCAAAACATCTCCAAAAACATCCCTAGCCAGCCAAGAAACCAACCCCACCCCTTTTAACCCTAATTTTCCCCTTTTCCACTCATTAATGCTCAACCACAAGTCAATCCAACCCAACACGGGCCGGCCCTACTTTGAGCCGATCTCACCCTCCCTATTGACCTCCATTCCGGTCAATTTTGGACACAACATATAACTTCCATGAGAAATATACCCACTCGGAATACATTTTCCGACTATTTGCCATTTTGGGCCCGGCTTTCCGGGATGTCGCCGTTGTAATACCCGTATTTTCATGGCTTTTAAATTTAAGGATTTATTAAATTTATTTGAGATAAATTAATTTAATTTTAATCCGAAATGTTGTTTTAAATATTTACTAGCGTGACAAGAGTTAGTAATTATTGGGAATATATTATTTGTTGCATATTACTGGATGAGTATAGTAATATATGAGATTTATTTTTATAATATTGTCACGTGTTAATAAAATGGCAATTGCGGAAATTTAAGTCGGGACGCGCCTGTGTCGTGTCGGGACTAAATGTGGATTAATAAAAGTGAATATTTTATAAGTTGTTCATATGGTAGTTTTGAGTGCGCCAACGCGTCCGGAAGGGTCGAAATAGTCAGTAAAGTATACCCCGGGGGTTTGATTTGGGTCTCGGGGCGTTTTTAGACCTAATTAATACCCCGGGAGGGCATTTTAGTCATTTTGTATTTTTGGGTAATTAAACCCACGAAAATTAAAGGGGTTATATCAGATGTTTAGGTTATCTCCTAGGGTTAGATAACTCAAAACACTAGAACGACCATTGGAGAGGAGAGGAGAGAGCTCTCAAGGCATTCCAAGGCTCAAAACTCAACCGTTTGCACCGCCGCCACCGCCAACGCGTAGATCGCGAGACGGGGAACGCAACCACACCAAATTCAACACCAAACCAGATTTCTGAAAATCCCAGGCAAGTGTTTATCTTGCTTATTTCGTTGATGCATCTTTCATATTGGTTTAGGAATGATTAGGATGAATTGTATGGAAGAAAAACCCAATTTGAGATAGGAAATTGCATGTAGTGATGACTTAAATGATATTCTGGAAACTTTTTGTGATGTAGAGGATTAAACCACGAAATTTTGATGTTGTATAAGAAGGAAACCTTAGAGCCAATCTGAATAAAGGAGGCAAATTCGCGCATCAGGCCCCCCGAACCGGTTCGCATGTACCCCGAACCGGTTCGCCCCCCAAACCGGTTCGCCCCTGGGTTCGCGAATGTTTGCTGGTCTGGGGTGCTTTTTCTTCCATTCAACACTTCCAATTTTTTTTTTGTTTTCTTTCCTTTCTTCCTTGGATTTTTCTTCAACTTCAACGAGTCATAACTCATCAACCGTAGCTCGGATTTGGGTGCCGTTTCTTCCAGTGTTCTCGTTGTTCCGAGCTCTTCAACTTTCCAGTTGACTCCTCCTTCGGGATCTGGTTGCAGAATTACCAAAATGCCCTTAAACTTGCCTTCTTAGCTTTTCTTTCATTGTCTCGCTTTCTCTTTTGCGCTGCTTGCATAATTAACCTGTAAAACCAATAAGAGAAGCACGAAACACGAAATACTTGCCAACGAAGATTAGTAGCATAAATGCGCGTCAAATCCATATAGGTTACATCACTCGGGTTCACAAATGCACTGAAATTAGGGGAATAAATATACAATATTTATGTCCAATCACGTAGTAAGTTGGAAAAACCCTTCGAATTAAAGTCAGAAACGAACCATTATACTTGATATATAATAATGGGAAAATAAGGATAAATGTTGTGAATGTGGGTTATGGGATAAACCTAAATTGATATAATAAAAGTGGTATATTTATATGATTGTGTATGCATATATTATATACTTGTGAAAATCATGCCCGCGCTACTTGCTATCCCTGAGGTTACCGCGCTGGGACGATCTTATCTCGTGTGCCTTATGGGGGATATTGACTCGTACCCTAGAAGATAGGAATCCTAGGTACAGGCTATCGAATCGGTAGTCACGGTCCTAAGAGACGTGAGGGTATGTACTGACCTCTTGGACTTGGAAACTATGCTTCGCCTCAATATTGTTTGTGTATGTATTTATACAGTTCGAGAGTGATTCCGAACTTGTATTCCCTTTAGTACGATTGATACGGGGATTGGATAGCAGAGTATGCTCGCACCATAGTTTTTATGAGGGGTGCTGTTATGATATATATATTATACGAGTAGTTAATATATATATGAAATTCTGAAATCTGGAACTGCCTATTGTGATTTGATATGTAGGACATGGTTGATGACTCAAATTATAAATAATTGTTTTGAGAAAGTATAATATGACACTGGAAAACTTTATTGATTAATAAAGTTAAAAGGAGAACCTTGGTTACAAATTGAAATCTTACGTTTTAAATACTTGTGCTGTTCAGTTGTAAATCCTGCGAATAACCTAAGATAAGTTAAATCATTGGGGAAAGATAGTGTGATATATGATGAGATAAACCATGGGGAAGGTTAGTGCGATAGGAGTGCACATTAGAAGAGAGGAGAGAATTTCTCAAGAGAGTGTCGCACTAATATGTTGTTGCATTGGCCTGTATCAATTTAAATACTTGCTAAACGAATTTTAAATCATATACACTATCGGGCTCTGACCCGTTTCTATTTCCTTTTCTCTCTTGTATATATATCTCTGTTCTAAAAGGCCCGCCTAGGCTTGAGGCTTGAGAGAAACGCATCGCCTACGCCTTATTACCCCTTATTCTTAGTAAAAGGCTTATGGCACACTTTAAAAAAAAACAAAGGATTAGTTGACAAATATTGGTTATGGAGCATGAATGTGAGAAAGATGGCTACCAAACATATGGATAATGTTCAAAATTCAAGGTATGTACTATTTTATTATATTACTAGCCTTGGAATAATTAAAATAATAAAAAAAGAACAAACGCCTAGGCTTCGCCTAGGTGGGCCTAGGCTCTTAAGGCTTGAGGCTTGACCTCTACGCCTCGCGTCTTTTAGAACCTTGATATATATGTATGTATTACAGGTGCCCAGCCACAGGGGCGTCTTACTTAGGATCCTTTGGAAGGAACGTGCTGCAGCTTAGGTGGGAGTTGCAGGCCTGTTGTTTAGACGACTTCATCCATTTGATTCTACTCCGAGTTCAGTTTTATCCAGCAGGGGCATGTGTCGCCCTCTTTCTATTATTTAGTTGGTATTGTCAGAGATTGAAATTTTTACTTTCAGTTCCTTTATTTCGGGATTTATTACTGTCAGGATGTTTTCCTTTAGTGTTGTAAATGTTGGGATTTATTATTGATGATTAAATTTGTGTATGTTCAATTCTATTTTTATTCTTAATGTGTGACTCTTTAGATGTTAATGGTTTAAGGTTTTATAACCGGATTTAATAAAATGAGAATAAGGTTTTAAATGGTTTTGACACTTGGCTTAATTATTTAGGGTGTTTAAATTGGAAAAGTATTTTTACGACAGTGATGCTAAGAATGAACCAACTGTTCACCTTGATTTTAATTTAATAAAGGAGTGATCGCTCGGTATTTAATTAAGCGGGGTGTCACAGCCGTCTTTATTTCTCTTGTTTCGCCATCGTACTTTCAAAGGTGCGGTCGCCGGAGTAACCGTCCGGTCAGATTCAGGGGTCCACCAAGCCAAGTTGCAACTATGTGCTTATGGTGTTGAGAAGGCGGAGTGGTCGTCAGTTTTTGGTTGCTCGGATTCTATCAGTGTTTTTAAAAGCGCGCTATTGCCTTTTGCGAAGGAGAAACGCAACGAAATCAGGTCTGCTATCTGGGATGCTTCAATAGCGTGCGCAATTGAGCACTATTTGGCGCAAAAGTGCGTGAAATTGCGCAAAACTGCACAAAATGACGCAACAGGAACGCAATCGGGGCATTTTTTTTAAACCTTATGACTTACCAAAACGACGTTATTTTGGTAAGTACGTAGGTTTAAAAAAAACAAAAAAACGCATTCCTTTCAATTCCAAGCCCCGATCTCCTAAAAAAACCCTACCTCTTCACTCCTTTATTGCTTCCTTCCACTTTGGCAGCTATCATTCCCCACTTTGGCAGCTCCGAAATCTTCATTCCCCTCTTTGGCAGCCCCGAAATCTTCACTGCTTTACTCTGGTAAGTATTGTTTTTGATGTTAAACATCACTACGTTTCTGTTTTTTATTTTATTTTTTATGTTTGTCAAATTTTTTTATTTTTTTATTTTTTTGTAGCTTAACTTTTTTTTTTTTTTGTTTTTTTTTTTTGAAATTTCAGTTGGTAATTTATTTATGAATGTTGTAGTAGTCCTATTACTGTGTTTAATTTCGAATGTTGTAGTACTTTATGTCTTCATAACTATATTTAAAATGATTTGGAGTTACTCTTTGAGCTTATTTATTTAATTATATTTTTTACATGTTTTTCAAATTAAAAATCTGGAACGCACGACTTGCTTGCGCGATGCGCGACGCGATTTCGGAACCAAAACGCGACACCCTACGCGACCGCGATTTAAAACACTGGATTCTATAGGGAGACATCGTTGAGATTCGGGTATATAAGATCCACTCGCTGAAGGTCCATATGGGTCTAACAGAAGTTCGACCGACCCATTTGCGTGTTGGATTTGATTTGGGGCTCTGCTTTACTTTGAAAGCTAACACTTTTACCGACACGTGTTCATGTGGCATTGATGAGTCACCCTCCAAGCTCGAGGACGAGCTTTTTCAAAGACGGGGAAAATGATGTGTATGGGATTTCTAGCGACACGTGGTGCGTGGTTGTGTCTACAGGAGAAGACTATCTTTTATTTTCTATTTTTAGTTTAGGGTTTATCGTCATTTTCCTTTATTTTAGTCTTTTAATTAGTCTCCAAGCATGTTTGGGGCTAATGAGTCATTTTTAGATATTAGTTGTCCCTTTTGGTCATTTTAGGTATTAGCTTGACTAGTAAGCTAACTTCTCCTATAAATAGGCTATTTGGCCCTCATTTGTACTTAACCTTGAATATTGAGAATTGAAAATAGAGAGAGAAAGAAACCCATTTCACTAGTCTAATTTATTTTTTGTTGTTGTTGTTGTGTAGTTAATAGTTATTGTGTAGTGTAGTTATGACGCTTCCGCATTTGAAGATTTACATCAAAAGACCTAATGTGATTTTTATTTTTATTTAATCCACTGTCATGACTTGATTTAATGTCTATGCCAGCTTCGAGATGGTTCTTCTCATCAGGGTACCGTCACATCTATGGAACCAAATGAGGGCCTTTTTTTGCTACACTCCGAGACCGCCAAGGTAAATTCCTTTACTCTGGTAGCATACTTACCATCATTGGTATCCCACTTTCATAAAATTAATGATTCATCCTTGTTTATATAACAGGGTTAGGTTCAACTTACACCAGGGTAATAATAAGATATCTTACACCCATTAAAAACTTTTATACTATTCATATATCATTAATCCAATAATTCGATTCAATAATTATTTCCCATTAACTGTGCATGTCAAAAATCGAAGTAATTAGAGATTAAGGAGTGCTTCATTTTGATTACGCATTAAATTGAAATTATATAGCTGATAAAATTAAGAGAAATGTCAGCATTTGGATTGGATCCTTATCAATATTCGATAAACATAATGTCTTGCATGCAAATTATGAACAATAAGTATGTCAAATCCAACAGTTGAATTATTGAAATAAAAAATAACTTTTTAGGCTTTAGGCCCAGTTTAAAAGTTTTAGTGGGAATCCATCCCATGTTAATTCAAAATTATAACAAGTCCCATATTTGCTCATAACTGCCTGCAACTGCCTTCTTCATTGCCTTAGAAATTGACAATGTCTCATGAAATATTTAACCACCACTCAATGGGACCCAGTGGCGGATCTGTGTTTGGAGGGGGTTGGCCGCCTCCCCTGAGATTATGGGAAAATTTTACTGAGTTAAAAAGTTTAGGGTTGTTAGATGTGAAGTTAGAAAGTTAAAGGTGAGCTTAATAGGTCTGTAGGAACTTTAGGGTAGGAAACTGTAATTATTTTGTTTGATTCATTTAATTTACATCATCTATCTTCCTCTCTCATTAATTTCCGCCGCTCGTTGCTATCAATTCTCACAAAAAAGCACAACCTCATCATTTTCCTTTTTGTCTCTTCTCCAACAATACCCAAGCTCATCCTAGTTTCTTCCTGTCGAGACTCATGGAAGTAAGCATTGATTTCATCCTGCATAATTTTTTTACAAATGAACCAGGCAGCCAGGCTCCATAACTTCTTCCTTGTATGCTCCGGCGCTACTAGCTGCGAGCCTCCACCATCAGTGTGTTAGGTTAGTTAGTTTGCTAATGACTTTTTTTTGGGTGTATATCAATTTGTATTTATATATCATTTTTTGTTCCATAAATCTGTATTTATACGTCAATTTTTCTCTGTTTTATGGTGTGCCAAATTTGTACTAATTTTTATTTGATTGTTGAGCCCTAAATCTGTTATTACCAAATTTTGGTTATAAATTGTGCGTTAATTCGTGTCCATCAATATGTATTTGATTTTTGTGCTTTAATGATTGTGCCCTAAATTAATGTTGTTGCCCTAAATGTGTGTGTGTGTGTGTATATATACATATGACATATATGATATTAATAAATATATATTAAAGGGTAACATTTGAGTAATTTGTTAAAGGGTAACATTTGTGTGTATATGACATATATGATATTAATAAATATATATTAAAGGGTAACATTTGAGTAATTTGTTAAAGGGTAACATTTGTGTGTATATATATATATATATATATATATATATATATATATATATACATATGACATATATGATATTAATAAATACATATTATTAATAAATACATATGACATATATGATATTAATAAATATATATTAAAGGGTAACATTCGAGTAATTTGTTGTGAAAAATAAAAAATTAAACAAAAAAGTCGCGTCGTGTTTTGTTCAAGTCAAAAAAAACTTTTATCGCATCTTGTTGACCCAAAAACCCGGTCCAATTTTTTTTCCACTCCTTCCATTATTATTAGATTTCGTTCCCCAATTAAATTCCTGAATCCGCCACTTATGGGACTAAATCATCCCATATGGCTAAATACTTGAGATTTCAAAAGATTGTTTAGGTGGTGTAAAACTTATGTTTTACACCGGTATATGTGGAATCCTCTCCTTTATAGTGTTTATAAACTAATGAGGGCGTACAGTACTTTCATCTGTTTGCTTCTTACCTGCTAATACTATCATGATAATACCGTTTCTCTCTACTTCATCCTTTTTGTATGCAAAAGGTTGTGCTTGACTGAGCTAACTGACTAACCCTCTTTCTATGTTGCTGGCTCAAGGGTAAGATGAAGCCTGTTCACATTGTTGATGTTCCTGGACATTCTCGTCTTCGGCCCAAACTAGAGGAGTTCTTGCCTCGAGCTGCTGGCGTTGTTTTTGTGGTTGATGCTGTCGAATTTTTGCCGAACTCCCGTGCCGCTTCAGAGTACTTACAAATTGCTTTGTTTTTTCCCAATGAATTCTTGCTCGGGAGTTATGTACATAATTTAATATCCGATATTTTATGTTACGTACCATAGGTACCTCTATGACATTTTGACGAAAGCAAGCGTTGTCAAGAAAAAAATACCAGTGCTCATCCTCTGCAACAAAGTGGATAAGGTTACAGCACATACAAAGGAGTTCATCAGAAAACAACTGGAGAAGGAAATGTATGACACACATCTCTATTTTCACAAAACGTTTGTTCATTTATTTACTACTGTTCTAGTAGTCATAGTTCTCGACTGTGCTATTTATGGGGTGATGTAAAGGCTGGCAAAATTGCCCCATTTGTTCTCTGATGTTCATTAATTTGGATGAGGAAGTACACACCTGATGAACAAGGATTCATCAGTTCCTTCAAGGAAAGCTGTTGCAGACAGTTATTTTGATAATCAGCATTCCGACCAAGGAAAGCTGTTGCAGTAGATGTTTTGGATATTTTTCGAATTTTTTTGCATCTGTTCGGTTCTGTTGTCTTTTGGTGGGTGGTCATGACATCATGCATCACGCGTTATGCGTTATGCGTTGTGCAATCATTCACAATGTGTTGTGAGATATTCATTCGAAGTACCATTTTGGTTATCATTTTGAAAGGAGTTTTTATTTTTCATTTTTTTTTCCAGCACGAAACCAAGCCCAAGCGTTTTAATTTTGTTTTTCATTTTCTGAAAACATTTTCGGGATAAGCCCCATTTCTGAAAATACCCAAAAGATGTTTTCCAGCAGTTTTCAAGCAATTAAAAAAAATTCTAAGCTAAGTTTTGATTGTGAAGATTTCAAAAATGAATACTAAGATACAAGTACAGAAATTGGAAACGAAAATATAAAATATATATTCCCTGCAGTGTAACAGGGCCTAATTATTTTATGTATTGTTTGCTTGACAGCGACAAACTCCGGGCATCAAGAACAGCTGTATCAGCAGCAGATATAGCCGACGAGTTCACACTTGGGGTAGCTGGAGAAGCCTTTGCATTCTCTCATTGCCATAACAAAGTCACTGTTGCAGAAGCTTCAGGGTTGACCGGCGAGATTTCTCAGTTGGAGCAGTTTATCAGGGAACATGTTAAACCTTGATAGGTTTTCTCCTTTTGAAACATGGAAAGTAAAGTACCTAAATTTATGGAGAGAGGTTATTGAGTTTATATGAAACAATGTTAAAAGACTTTCCTGCGAATGATGGTTTGGTTTCCATTGCTTATGTCAGTTATCTTCCCATAGTTTATGAACAACTGATAAATAACATGTTGCTTCAATTTCCATTTCGTGGTTTCTGATTTTCCGTTCTTCGTTGAGCAGTTGTAGTTGTAGTTATTAAAAGTTGATATGATTCGGGTATGGGCATTATATAGCCAAGTGGATAAACTGATTGAACTTACCGAGTTTAGTTCAACTACATGCATTAATCCTCCACACTCCACCCTATTGGTGTAAGCATGTCATGTATGTCTAGTTATTGTATACGTATAAATCGCACTTTTGAAAGGGTGGCTATTTGTGATTTATATAATTTTTTATTTTATTTGGGTTGTGGTGGTGCCTAGAAGTTTTAGTCCTTTTGGGATTGAACCCCATCCCCTCTCCCCCACCCACCCACCCACCCACAAAAAAAAAACTTAAAATATCTCTAATGGCCTAATTAGAAATGGATGATCAAAAAGTTGACGCACCATTTTTTGATTATCCACGCACTAAATTGCTAAAGTTTAACAACCCTATACACTACAATGGTATATTTTGTAAATAATCATCACTGTAGCCCATTTTCTCAAAAAAAAAAAAGAAAAAGAAAAAGGAAAAGAATAGAACTGTTGACCATAAATTTGAACTCTCATTCCAAAGCGTCCAATCCTTCCTCCAAGACAGATAACCCTAAGCATCCATTGGATCTTGCATAGGTTAAAGGTTAATTGTCCAGAGTGGAGAGTTAGGTAGTGTTTGGGAATTCAAATTTCATGCTTTAAAATACAAATTGGAAAATTTTCATTTCAAAATTTTATAATTTTGAATTAAGGGTCCGTTTGGCAACTCAATACCAAGGTTTAAAATTGGAATTGGAAGGGCAATTTTAATTCCGTGGAATTAAAATCGGCCTTCGAATTTCATTTCCATGGCTTGAAATTGGGTTGCCAAACGGACCCTAAAAATAATTCAATGTTAAGTCCAAGGCATGGAATTGAGGTTCCCAAAGCTTTGATGGATTTTCTGGCGATAATTTTGAAGGTAAAACTAAAAACGTGCTACTAAGAGTAATATATATATATATATATATATATATATATATATATATATATATATATATATATATATACAGTGTTCTAAAAGGGGCGCTTAGAGCCCGTCTTAAGTTTTTTGCACATTATTCTTGGTAAAACGCTTAAAGCGCACTTTTTTAAAAACAAAAACGCTTTAGTAAAACGATATCGCTTATTAAAGACTTTTTTTTTTTTTTTTTAAATCGGTCGAATGTTTCATTCAAAACAATTAAAAGACAAATGGTATCCCAAACCTTTCTGCCTCTCGTCCAAAAAACACGCGTTTTTTTCTTAGTATTTAAAAAAAATAGTACTTTAGTTTGCATATATTCAGTCATGTTTTAAAGTATGTACCCTTTTAATATTTTTAATAGCGTTGTTATAGTTAAAAATGTTAAAATATATCAAAAAATGCCTAAACGCCCTTTTACGCCTAAGGCGTGCCTAGGCTTAAGGCTTGACTTCCACGCCTCGGTCACGCCCCACGTTTTTTGAAACCTTGATATATATATAGAAAAACGATCTCATGAGGTCTCAGTTTGAAGACCCTGAATGCGGGCCGTTTTTTGAAAATAGTAAAAAAAAAATTGGTTTGATTTTTTTAATGGGTTTCAAACATATCAGTACGCCCATATAAAAAAATCATCTCAAAATGATTTTTTTTGCTATTTTAAAAAAATCGGTCAAATATATATATATATATATATATATATATATATATATATATATATATATATATATATATATATATATATATATATATATATATATATATATATATAGTGCAAGATTCTTATACATCATGCTTCTTACTGCACTCATACATCACATATAGTTTTAGGTCCTTAAAACTTTTTTTTTTCAATTATTATATTTTATCCATGAAGTTAACTTTCCAATCAACACATGCTCAAAAAATTAGGTCATAATACAATTTTTAGCTATTTTCTAAAATTCAACAAAAATCTGTTGAAAATGCCTTATTTATAAGGGTATTCGCCAACAAAATTTTGTGAATTTTTTAAAAATAGCTAGAAAATGTATTTTGATATAATTTTTCGAATATGTGTTGATTGAAAGGTTAATTTCAATAGAAAAATAAAAAATTAGGAAAAAAGATTTCTTAGGCTCTAGAACTAGGTGTGATGTATGATATGATGTATATAGAATGATATAGGAGAGCCTCCCCCCTCCCCCCCCCCTCAGAGGACCATTTTTTTAAAGGAAAATGATAGAGATAACTAGTTCGTGGACACAACTTTGGAACACGGTTATGTGTCGTCATCATATTGGGTGTTGTTTTTAGTGGAACCCATGTGAATCACACACACCACCCAATATGGTGATGACGCATCACCGTGTCTCAAATTTGGATCCAAAAACTGGGTCTCCCTAGCATTATATTTTTTTTTAAATACTGAAAAAGTGAATTTTTTAACTATATTTGGTGGACATGATCTCCATAATGGGATGATTATCTAAAAATTATATCATAAAAAAATTAACTCGAAATTGGGTGAGATGATCGTCAAAAGTTTCAACGGTCGAAAATGATCATATATATCAAAATTTCATTACACCCACCTTTTGGGGGGATTTTTTGACGAAACTATATGTTGATATTCTCATCTCTACCATGTTTGGTTGAAAAATTCATTTTTTTGATATTTTTTTTAGAATTAATCCATTTTTTTGTCCTTTTGTCCGCTTTAGAGTCTTCTCTCTATTGAAAGTTTTTTTAGGTAGTAGGAGAAAGTAGTGGAAGATGGGTCCCCCTCATTTGGTTAAGTTACTGGGAAAAGATTGTTAAATTTGTTAAGTTAAAAATGCTTATTTTAGATTTATTAGTACTCGAAACCAATGCAACAACCATATTATGACACGACTAACCCGAATTTCCATCCCGAGGTCTGACCATTGAATAAGGTTTTTATTTGGGGTCTAATGCGCTTTAGTCGACTGTATTTTTTGGACACTTACATTCATAATTTTATACACTAACACATAAAAACACATGCTTGGTGCATTTTCAAAATATAAAATCCTAAAAAGAACCATTCTTCTGCATCGCCATTCATTTTCTTCACATTAGAATTATAGTAGATCTAAAAAATGCTAGCTTCTTCTTCTCACAAAAAACATATGATCTTTTACTCTAATTTTTGCTTCAAATAACAAAAACCTGATTCGAGATACCTTATTGCCTTTGAAAATTAATCGAAGCGTGGAGGAAATATTGTGAGTTAAAGAGGTGAGCTGTCAAGATAAATATCTTGGTCTCCCATCGGTAATAGGCAAATCAAAGAAGATAATTTTTGCGCAACTTAGGGAAAGGGTGTGGAAAAAGGTTAAAGCATGGAAAGAGTGTCCATTATCAAAAGCAGGAAAATAAATCTTGATTAAGGTAGTGGCTCAGGCCTGTCCGAATTATGCTATGAGATGTTTTAAACTTTCTGATTATGTTTATGATGATTTAACCTCTCTTACGTGTGACACCCCGCCAATTTTAATCACGGGCGATCACTCCTTTATCAAAATAAACATGAATCTCATTGGGTTCATTATTAGCATCATTGTCGAAAATCTTTTTAAATTACTAACCGCCTATGTTAAATTAAGCCGGTGCCAAATTTTATCTTGCATTAATATAACAATCATGTATCAAAATAAATACATTAACCAAACCAGCCACACAATTATAATAGTCCGAATCAATCATATGATAACTAAGTGAATAAATATTACCGAATAAACCATCGGTTCCCAAAATAAATTTTAATAATAGATCTAAAGGAAATAAAACGGAATCCAAAATATAGTCCGATAAACAATTGAACAATTGTGTCATCTGATGGGGCAACATGCCTAAATGAAATGCTGAATAGTAAATCCCAGTCTAGTAATGAATAACTAAAGCGTCGAAGAAAACTCCTGCAAGCCTCCAAAAATGCCGCAGCTACGCATCCCTAGAATGAGTAATTAAGCTTTGCGTCCTTGTGTCTGGAAATCTAAAATATTTAAAAAAAATATTTTGACACGGGTCAGAGCCCAAAAATATTTATTAAATATTTTGTCAAGTGTTAAAAAAATGCAGTAAGTATTAGATATACATGTTAGTTTCGCGCACTCTCCCTTGAGTTTCTCACCTCTCAACTAAAGTGCACACCTAACGTCTCCTAATAACCCTCCTAGTTATACTACCTAACTTAACTAGACATAAGTATGTATCTAACCTCATTAGGTTTGGCTCCCCCGTACCGTCCATACAGTACGCTACCATATTAGTATTTCTCGTATGTTATTGTTAAACCATTTCCTTAAGTTCCTCATACTTAAGTTATCTTTAGATATACACTATCTATCGCTTCTACCATCACACAAAAGTAAATAAGTTACATACGTGTGTGTGTGTATGTGTGTGTGTGTGTCTCTCTCTCTATATATACTACAATGGTATCTCCGGAATGGCCATTGTTATGCTTGCATACTCTGTTATCAAGCCCATGTACCTCTCATACCATATCAAGGACCATCAATTCAGAATGTCACCTCGAACCCTAAATCAAACAACACACAATGGAGGTGAACATAGTTCTATGTCTTTGGGATGAGCACATATCTAATGTACCCAAATAACACGTCGGCCCCACTAATACACTGCACATAGTGAGTCGTCCTAAGTTCTATGTTTTGGGGCACACATCCAGACCTCGCTGGAATTGCCAAGGTGGGATCGCCCTTTGCGTGGAACCTCCTGTGATAGCAGACATCGTATGTATGTTCACACACATAACCAATCATGTAATAGGTATTCACACAACCTATATACATACATATATCCAGTACGTATGCACACAACCCATCATATAAACCTGTACGAAGTATTTATCTCTTTCGAATACTCAACGTACTAATAATTCTCACACAATGCTTTATCTGTGTTTTTCGAGTATCACTCACTAGCCGAAGATCCCAGCTATCCCTTAAGGTATTTCAGTAGTTCATACATCCCTATACTACTTGTCTAAGCCTTGGGTTCACTCATGCTCCCCGTGACCCGTTCATAATTGTCGTAATTTATTAAGTTCCATATTATGCTCAATCGGCCAAAATCTTAATCCCCTCGTTTGGGTCAAATCCCTAGTCCTTACCATAGGTCTACTGGATCTCACTAAGTACTTACCAATAGTTTAAGAAAAATACAAAAGTCCTCCACTTATTTATTTGTGAAAATAGGGCTTAAATAAATAAAATAGCAAGAATCTGGGCAGCCGAATCGATTTGGCCTTGACCCGAATCGATTCTCTACGAACATGTCATCTTCCTATTTTATTGTTACGAGTTTCTTCCATAAATATCGAACCTATCCTCCATGAATCATACCTAATCTCCCATATAATTCAATCCATTATCAAATATAAGCATATTGACAGTTTTAACGAATTTTCAATACTAAAACATCATTGAATTCCATGTCTAACAATATATGATCATGATTTGTCTATACAAATCGTGGTTTCACTTTTTTATGCATGTTCTTCATAAAATCCAAAACTTAATCCCTCTGATTCGCCCTGAATCATGCGTATATATACTCTCTATACTTATGCATTTTAGCCCCCTCAGGTACTTTAATTCCTATAATTATGCTCGATAACCAAAAAACCTCTGTTTTATATGCTAACATGTTATTTGAGGTATTATTGAGCTTTTGTAGGTCTTACGGCACTTAGTGTGAAGTTTGAGTGCATTTTGGTAAAGTTTTGTTAACATTCGCACGTTCAGGGGTAATTTAGTAAATTAACACTTTGGAATTTTTGCCCAAAGTCTTCAAGGAAGTTGAGGCCCTCAGAATATGCTTCGCGTGATCGTAAACGGTGTGCGAATTCGAGTCCAAAAGAAGATGTTACGGATTTTTATTCGGAGGAGAAATATAAGGGAATTACAAAAGGAAAACAATTAAATAGAAGACCTCTGTGTCCTGGCCCTAATTTTCCAGCAGTAGGTCTGATCCTTTTCTGTATCGGGTCTTGATTACAATCAACGATGGTGGCAGGTGTGTAGCTTAATTGGTGAGCATCTTTAGCCATTAAAGATCCAATCTAGTCTCGGCTACAAAAGAAGGTCATGGTTTTTCTTTGAACTAAATAATAGCAGGTCTTAGCTTTTGGCAAACTATGAGAAACGGGGAGTTGGCTTAACAATTGATAGCACCAGGTGTCGGCTATCACAATGAAGGATATTAATAGTCTTTGGCCTTTGCCAAATTCGCAGCAGGTGAAAACAAAGAAGAAGCAGGTCCCGAGTTTCTGCACCGCCGGTCAACCGACCATGCTCCATCAGTCGATCGAGTTTTTCAATTTTGCCGTGCGCACTTTGTAGTGGGTTTTTTTCCTCCCACCGCTCGACCGCCCCTGACTTCCTGGTCGACCGGGCCTCTGTTTTGTTCGGCGATCTGCTTCTCCCCTTTTCCCTATGTTTCTTTTTCTTTTTATTATTATTTTTTCTAACTTACTAGTTACAAAAACTTTTGTTTTATTTGTATAGATCTTATTTTTTCTCTTCTTTTTTAGTTTACTACCTAGGGTTAGAGAGCATTTTGGGGATTTTTCTTGGAGTGCCCCTCTCCTCCATTTTTGTGGGTAATACTCATTTATGAAAGTTTCTAATTACTATTCATTGTCTTCTCTCTTGTATTTAAGCTTTGTTCCTGTATTTTTCATGATTTGTTATTTATTTCATGGCTATATAAATTGTTAGAGCTAATTTATTTCTTGTTTATTTTAATTAATTAGTTGTGTTAATTTATTTATTTCATTATGCTTAGTGGCTAACTTAAATTAGGTTGTGTTGGATTGAACTCACCTAGGATTGATTTAGTTGCTTGGCTTTGGTGATGGTTTTTATGTATTTAATTCGATTGGGCTGTCTTTGTTATTACGCCTAGGAGATTTAACGGGGTATATCATGTATGCTCCGTATTTATGACCTTGCGTGTGTAATTTCTGGGGTATTTGTTGATGCCAAAATCATATTAGGCTTTTATGCGAATTTACGGGGTGACGACTCTAGATTTAATTACCTGTTGAAATGAGACTCAATCTCACTAAATTTGTAGAACCATGTAACCATTTATAACTCGATGTGAGGGATATCTTTTGCAACCTATAGTTTTTATTAATTTTGTTAATCTAGTTTAAATATACCCCCTAGTTATCTTTTAATTTTTGTTAACATTACCTTTTACACTTTTATTCCCGAGGTATTAAATTAATAGAATTCTAATAACTAGTCTCTATGGACTTTCGATACCCGAACCGTCCGCTATACTCTTTTACAAGAGTGTAGTCATAGTCTAAATTTTTGTATTGAGTTGGTGAGCCGAATATAATAAACGACCGGTGTCAGTGATGCGACACCACGACAAAATCCTCTCTATCACCCTCATCATCCCAAAAGTCAGATTTCGTATCATCAAACCCAAAAATCAAGTCTATAATATAAATCCCAATTGTTAACATGAATTAAACCCATTATTTAATCTCAAAATCATGTATTCGTGCTAGATTACATCTAATTCTACCATGGATATTATAACTATTCAAGAACTTGCAAGATTAACACTCGCCTTTAGTGAAGGTGGTCTGATTTCATTTTCGAATGATGAAGATGTCCTCCTCCTCTTTCGATTCTCTCTCCGATGGTAATGACAGTGCAAGAATGGTGTCGAATGCTCCAAAAATCCTCTTTTCTTCCTCTCTTATGGCCTATGTTGGTTTTCTTTGGTTCTAACCTCAGCCTCCTCCAACTATATGTTGACATAACACTTAAAAATTCATAGGTCCTCCTACCTTAGTCTCCCAAATGATCGAAAAGCCTTTACGGGGTGTCGGATAGTGTAAAATCGCCCGGGGTCCAATCAGCACACATGGGTACACTAAACTGACTATTTCGACCCAACCAGAATCAATCATGAACTCAAAATCAACCTCTGAGTCACTCAATATAAATTTCCTATCTTGGCCTCATGTAGTCTACACTTGACTCCCGATTGAGATATAACCCCGTCACGTCACTATCACTCGTTATGACGTAAAATAATTATTTATTATTCACTTAGTAATTATATTCCATAACTATTAACCTTTATCTTTCCCTATTAATATTTTAACCGACACATAATATTTAATTAAATTAAATTATGTCACACGTGTTATTTAAAATAACCGAATTAATTAAATTTTAAATACTCAGAAATACGGGGTCTTACATTACGCTTAAATTTTTGGTGGACTCATGGTAAAAAAGGAGAAAGGAGTATGCTGGATGAGTTAGGATCAATAATGCAAGCCAAAGTGTGAAGGATGGTTGGTTTTCAGGATCTCAAATTTTTTAATTTGGCCTTTCTCATCAAACAAGGGTGGCGAGTGTAAGAGCAAGTTTTGTAATTGCTCAATTTAGTTTTTATTTGGCTAATACCGTTAAACCCCACTGCACCTTCATGACTACGTTTGAGTATTTGAAGAGAAGAAGTTGATGACTTTGGCAAGATTGAAGATCATTTGTCTCAACTTTACTCGAGAAGAGTTATGAGGTAGTTTGGTAAAGACTTTAAATTTTCAATTGTCATTTTAAAAAGACTTTGCTTTACAAATTTTTCAAAATATTTTAAAAAGTTTTTTTAAAATTTCGCTAACTCGTTAGAACGACTTGGCATGTCGTTAGAATGAGGTTAGGCATGTTGTTAGAACGAGTTTCCTTCGTTCGAATGAATTTGAAGCGTCACCTTTTTTGGTACGCTGTGGAATGTCATTCAAAGTTTCATTTTAAATGCCATCGAACGAGATAGGGTACTTCGTTTGAACGAGTATGCGAATTTTTATTTTTTTGAAATATATCTTTGCAAATCTCTAATCCTCATTTCCTTGCGACTAATTTCCCTATGAATATAGATGTAGGATTAGAATTTTCTTCAACCCATTTTAGACTTTCAAGAACTCTTTTTAGAGTTCTTTCTGAGATCAAAATCTACACTTTTTCAATCCAAACCCCTTGAATTTTTTAGGATCACATTTAAAAAAAAAAGAACAATTTTCAAGTTCAAGAACCCTTGTCTTTTGCTAAATTGTAGAGTCGGGGCTCCATGACTGAAGAAGGAAGGGATGAAATTTTTGAGGCTGATCGGTGGATACTCAGGCAAAAGCGACTTATTGTGTGCGGTGTTGGACTGCATCATTTTCTATTGAAGATTTGAAGACTCTTGTGCATTATACTTATTGGATCTCTAAGTAGTTTTTAAATCTTTACGTGCCTGTAAAATTATTTAATTGTACTGAAATTAAATGTTTTGCCTGAAAGGGATTTTTCCTTAAATTATTCTTTTGTTTGGGTTGATTTGTTTAGGTGGTTTAGCATATCTAATTTGGACTCAATTTTACATGAACATAAAATTAAATCAATATAAAATTTGATTAAAATTGGATCTTTGTGTGTTTGACCTAATATACGAAAAATTCGTATAAATCTGCTTTCTCAATTTGGTATCGGAGCGAGTTGCACTAAAATATCGCGTGATCTTAATTTTTTAGGCTTTTTTTTAGATATTAATTTTTCAAATTGATATCAAAATCAATTATGCTAAGGTTTTTTGTGATCTTAAAGATTGAGTTTTTATTGATGCTTTGTATAAAAGGCTACCTATTTTTGATAGGTCTAGTGTGTTACACTCAGTTATCGTGTAGATCCTTATTTGTGTTGTTTAAGGTTATTTGGTATATTTTTTCCACCTCTCTCTCTCTTATTCTTTTTTTGGTTATTTTTCTATCGATGAGTCATTACCGTGATAAGTTGTCCGATGCATTGAGCGATGACGATGACTTTGATCTTCGATATGAGTATAATAAGCTTCATAACCTTGATGAAACTTTAGGTATTTTGAATTTGAAGTTTGCAAAAAGAATTAAAATTCTTGAAAAAGAAAATTTTCGTTTTAAAGCTAAAATTGATTTTTTGCAAAATATTCAAACTCAAAAATGAGATTCTTCATGAGAATCTTGTGGACACGATCCATGATTGTAAATCTTTGGAAGTGTCCAAGAAAGAGAGTGAGGATAAAGTCCGTAGTGTTTGTATTTTTATACTCGCTTCGATAATTCGAATTCTTTAGTTGCTAAAGCCAAGACCATTGTTTGTTTTATAGGATCATCACATCCCAGGGTGTTATAAAAGGTCAACCTAAAGGTCCCGCTTCCTGTAGAGTCTACATGTACACACACTACGGCAGGAAGGGTCACCTTAGGTATTTTTTATATGATCTTAGAAAAGGCCCTAGGAAGTTAAAGTCTAGTGTCCCCATGGTTCCCCAAATCCATCACGTTAAATATTCCTCTATTTGGGTTAGGAAATCGATTTTGGAGGCACTAAATGTTAGATGTATTGATTCTCACAGACGTGTTCCGAATCGATCCCCCTGACGTGTACTCCACATGCTCCCGCACATCATCCTAGAGATTTTTCTAGTTTTTTAGAGCAATTAGAGTTTTTAGTCAAGACTTGGCTTAAATCGAGGAATTTCAAAGGATGTCTTCTCTTTTTGTGAACTCTTTCGCACCTAATGATTGAGGTTAAGACTTGTTTTTAGTATAGGGTGTTTATCATTTTCATATCTTTAATCCCTGTTGATCGATTGTATTTTTATGCTTTTCTTTTTGATATGTTTTTAAAAAATCCAAAAAAAAATTCGATTTTTGAGAAAAAGTTTGAAAATTTCCAAAAAGATTTTATTTTTGATAAATTTTTTGAAAAAGACAAAGAGATTTTTATATTTTCATTTTTTGTCATATGTGATTGTACATTAAAGATGTTCGAATCAACCCTACGTTCCATCCATTCGTGTGAATTTTTTATGGTATTTTGATACATTGTTTCGTTTCTTTAGTATGCATAGTAATGTGTTGATAGCATTTTGTTGATCATTGATGATTATTTTCTTTATGCTAGATGCTTTATCACCTTTATTGCACACATGGACGGAATTTTTGAACATTATGCTCACTTATCATATGTCGAATACGATATCCTCATCTCAATCATCTTTAAAAATGAACCAAATGTAAATAAATCTAAGTTGTGCTTATAAGAACCATTGCTCGAATTTTGTTTCCCAAAAAAGATTGTTATATGTTAAGAAATGGAAAGGCACAACGAAAGAGAAAAATACTCTTTGCGTTAAAAGCCACCATTTGCAATAGGAGCCTAAAAGATGAGCGACACATAAAAACAGAAGTGCCAATGCCATTATTATTTTATTTCATTGATACTTCGCTACATATGAGCATTATGTTATCTTAAAAGTTGAGAGTGAATTTTTAAATATGTAAATATTTTGAGGGTATTATAAAGTACAAGATCAATGGGTTTGCACAATGGGATCCTTTGAAAAGCATTTAATAATTTGGCGCTATTGATTTAAGAATCATTTAAATTCATGACATGTTGCATAAATCGAGTCAATTTCATCTTGTTCAACATTTTTGCTCCTAAGGTTGAAATTGAGTTATTTATTTAGAAGTTTCTTATGACTTCGTGGAACTTTGTTATGTATAGCTATGCTAATTTGCCTATGAAAAATGTTCACATAATTCCATTATGTTTTCACGATTTGGATATTTTAGTGTACTTGACGAAAATTGTTTTTTTTAAAATAATTGGTATTCTTCTTCGAAATTTCATCGCATGTGCTTTATTTTTTGTCTTTGTGATGATTATTTCTTTTGGAATTTTGTGATGCTAACATTTCACTAACCCTTTGTCAATTAGGGATAAAAAAGGGGGAGAACAAATTGAGGGGGAGTTTATTTTTTCTTTAAAGTAGTACACATTACGGTATTTCTTTTGTCTCATATGTGTAGGTCTCTTCCAGCTTGACGATGATTTCATGGACCAAAAAAGATGAAGACTTTTGAGTTAAAGACTTATACAATTATGCATTTTCATTTCTTGGTTTGGGAGGGCATTAGTTGTATTAGTCTTAGGGGTTAATTTAGCCTTGGTTTGTGTTTTGTACTAGAATAGCCAAAGGGGGAGAATTGTAAGAGCAAGTTTTATAATTGCTCAATTTAGTTTTTTTTTGGATTATCCTGTTACACCCCACTACACCTTCACGACTACTTTTAAGTATTCGAAGAGAAGAATTGGATGACTTTGCCACGATTGAAGATTGTTTGTCTCAAATTTATCTGAGAAGAGTCACAAGATGGTTTGGTAAAGACTTTAAATTTTCAGGGGTTATTTTAACAATAGTTTGCATTAAATTGTTTTTCAAAATATTTTAAAATGATTTTTAAAATTTTAAAAAGTTTTTTTGAAAATTTAGCTAACTTGTTAAGATGACTTGGCATGTCATCGAACGAGTACGCGAATTTTTGTTTGTTTTAAACATATATTTTCAAATCTTTAATCCCTATCTCTTTGTAACTAATTTTTTTGTAAATAGGGATTATGGATTAGACTTTTCTTCAACCCATTTTAGACTTTCAAGAAACCTTTTTAGAGTTCCTTTTGAGATCAAAATCTGCACATTTTCAATCCAAACCCCTTGAATTTTTTAAGATCACTTTTCCAAATCAATAAAAACAATTTCCAAGTTCAATAACTCTAATAGAGATTCTCTCTACCGCTGAGTTATAGAGTCGAGGCTCCACGACTGAAGAAGGAAGGAATTTCAATTCCTACGGCTGATCGGTGGATACCGATTTAGCGTCGAGGCAAGAGCTACTTTCTATGGATGGTGCTAGATTGCATCATTTTCTATTGAAGATTTGAAGACTCTTGCGTTTTACTTACTGGAGATCTAATAGTTTGTAAGTCATTATGTGTCTGTCAAATTCTTTAGTAGTGCTAAAATTAAAGATTTTGCCCGAGAGGTATTTTTTCTCAAATTCTTCTTTTGTTTGGGTTAGTTTGTTTATATGGTTTGACATATTTAATTTGGACTCAATTTGGCATGCACTCTAAATTAAATCAAGATAAAATTTGAGTAAAATTAGATATTTGTGTGTTTGGCCTTGTGAGTGCAATTAATTACAATAAGATGTTTTCAGAAAATAAAGGAATGAAAAGAATATAAAAATGCTCACAACACACATATATACGTGATTCAGCAACTGCATACGTTCACGAAGAGAGTTCTCAATTCTTATTAATGTCTCTCAAAGTTCGAGAATTACATCCTCTTTGACCATAGGGTGAGGGTTATATTTATAGCAGTGTAAAATGGTTGAGTTGTTGAAGGAACTCTCCAAAATTATTATTGGCTCGTGTGGTGACTCTTGATTATCTCACCCGAGATTGTAGGTAACCAACTAAGACTATCAATATTTAAATAATAAGTGTTCGTACTTATCCACGTGATAAACATTCGTATTAATATTTATATTGCTAGAACTGACATGGTTGGAGTGGTAACCCTATTGGGCCTGCTCGGACCAACCAAAATTGGGCTTTTATGGTTTGGTCCCCACAATTGCCCCTAAAACTCTTCGCTGAAATTGGTCTAGAGTTGGGCCAAAGAAGTTTAAATCCTTTGCAGGCCCAAAAGATTGATTCAAATGATGCTGAAAACTATTGGTCAAACATTTTTAATTATTGGAAATATGAATCGTCAAAACCCATTTTTGAGCCTCACTCCATATGAATGTTCATACGAAATTCAAACATCACATAGTTTCAAACTCTGTACCCGTCACTTGGCTCCTCATTTCTTGCTCAAAAATACTTCGAAGCTCATGTTTCCTTTACTTGTCCTGTAATTTCTTCCTTCGTTCTTCTTTCATCTTGTTCTTCATAGCTCTCTTCTGCTAGCTTCTATTACATATTTCTTCTATTGCTCTTTTATTTATGATAAAAATGGTGAACACTCTTCACGGGAAAAACTTAGGCTATTTTAGGAAGACATACTCCATTGCTCCCTGGGTCACAATTGAATGTGACCCCTTGTCCAGAAATGCTATTGCAGTTGTTAGGGGCCATATGATCCGTACTTTAGCTATAGTTCAGGGAGGACTAACCTTTCCCCCAAACCCATTTTTTTTAGAATTTGTGAATATTTTGGGGTTGTCCTAGTCCAATGTGCCCCAAACTTAGCGTATTGTCAATGGGGTGCGAAGGATTAATGAGCTCTATGTGACCAATCTGGGTATCTAACATATTAAGTACTGTTACTCTTGGTTTCATACCAACGATGGTCTTGCGTACCTGAAGGCAAGAAAGGCCATGAGGGTCCTCATAGTGAACCTTCCTAAATTCAAAAAGGGATATTGGGATTAGATTTTTTTGCTAAGAATTGGCAACATTCGCCTCTCCCCGAGGGAGAAAAATACACTGGGTTTCTAAGCCCAGCGAGGGGGGTGACATATATTGAAACTTACTCCTTATATGTTTTTCTTTAATTCCCATGCATTAAATTATCTAGACCGATGGAATTTTCCTTTCTGGGATTTGAACAACTCACTCAAAGAAGAGAGAACCCTCTCTTGGACACATCAATAGAATTCCTTAAGGCTTGGAAGGTGAGGGATTTTCTTACTGGTAGTGATCACCCTCGCTCAGCCTCATTCCTTTTGGAATACAAGAACACTACTGGTAGCTTCACTGCTCACCCAATGGATGATATTCCTAATCTTTCTTTACCAGACGAAGAAATGTCTGTCTCCTCTTTTTTCGAATCTCTCGATGTCGAGTCCATTCCTACCGATGAGGAAGATTCCATGGCGCCCCAAAAGAGGATTTTGTTGATCGATGATTATGATGTGGAGGCTGAGCCTCCTCTCTAAAGACGAAGTCCTTGAAGAGGAATGAGATTGAAGGCTCGAAGGACATTGATGGAATTTAGCCATTCGGGAGAAAATAAGAAGGACAAGTCCCCCTTGGCCCCTCCACCCTCTAAAAAGGATGATCTTCCTCCTCATGTGAGGACTTCATAGGTCACGTCTGTAACCAGGAATACCTCCCCGACTTATGGACTTTTGAGGGGGGTTGTGCTCGCAGTTGATCGCGAGCAACTCAAACAAATGTCCCTTGAGCATCTTTCATAGCTGCTTAAACTCTGTCACTTGTAAGGGATTCTATTTTTTTTCTTTCCTTTTCACTAATTATTATTTTTTATTCTGAGATAGATGTATCTAACATATGCTTTGTCCCTTTGTCTGCGGTTTGTGGCAGATTTTGTTCAACTCTTAGATGGTCACATGGACCAGTCTAAAGCCAATGATGAGCTCAACAAAGTACTTAAAAAATCAAAGGAGGCCTTGGTCAAATGCCAGGAAGGCCTATGAGGAAGAGAATAAATCAACTAATGACGTGATGGGTATGTTAAAGACCGATAATGATCAGTTGAAAGTTTAAAATATCAACTGAAAGCCGAGCAATCTCGGTTGGGAAATGCGGTGGAGGAACTCCCTGAGGCCAAGGAGGCCAATTATGAGAAAGGCTATAATGAACATTTTTAGGATGACAAATGCCAGTTGGGGTTCATTCTCAAATCCAACTTAAAAAAAGGCTGGGACGCAACCTTGGCGAGGACCAATGTCCCAGTTGAGTCCGACCTCTTCAACGAGCACAATCATGGGTCTCTACTAAGGATTAAAGAGGAAGCCACTACCAGTGCCCCGACCAACCACACTCTTCATGGGTCATCCAAGGATAAAGCTATAAAATTTGAGGGACAGGTGAAGAATTAAGAGTGCTAGACTAGGATTTGTATTTCTTGTACCTTTTTTTGCCTTTTTATTTATAAGGGCTTTGCCCGTTTTGGAGTTTATTAGTGAAAATAATTCTCTTTAATTGCAACGTTGTTCTTCTATCTTTGCTTACCTTTATTTGTGTTTGATCTGTGTAGTCTATTGTCAAGGACAATTAGTCCTTGTTTGGTGATTACACGTCCTTCTTAGTAGGAATGCCAGTGCTCAGGAACGTCGAGCATTTGTAGCTATTCACAAGTCACTTAAGAAAATGAGTGATGCCTACAAAGACCAGTTGACCTTGGTTGAAAAGATGAAGAATGACTTTAAGGACGTAGGGGATGTGGGATCCCTAATGCAAGAGAAGGTGAACAAACTAAATCTCAGCTCGCCGGGGCAAAGGATATTAGTGACTTAGGTGCCTTTCTCTGGTTCGAGAACAATGAGCTCAGGAAGAAGCTCGCTGATGCAGAAGATAGTAGACTAAGAACCCATGTCATGGTGATTGAACTTAGACATGATTTGACCAAGATTCTCTACCTATTTAGGATGGGTCCTTGAGCGACCTAGTCAACAGGATATGATGAAGGTTGGTTGGATGCTCTAGTCAGGCTGGAGGAGGCCAAGAGTGTGGCCTACAAGCATGGATGGTTGAATACCTTGGGAGTGTTAAAAGTTCTCAAGGATTATCAACTTTTATATATGTACTAGGTTGACTGCCTGACGTACAAGCATCCTCCTTTTGGCAGTGAGGAGAAGTAGGTCCCCTTGGATGTTGTTCCCTTTCAGCTGTTCAGGAGCTACTTAGAATCTCATGACAATGAGTTCCGACTAGATCCCAATGACAGCTGAAGAAGACCAATTTTATAATTTCTTGTTCGTCGATCATAGTCAATTGTAATTTTTATTGTTTATAGGGGTCTGTTGGAATTGGTACTTTTTGTAACTTATAAATGAATGTAATAATAAAGTTAACTTAATACCAATCTCACATATTTTTCCAGTCCTTTATGCCAAGAATGTATTATATTTGTCTTATCTTACCTTTTAGGTTGTGTCGTATACTACCTTAGCCTTAGAACTGACTATGGTAAAAATTCACCTGGTATAAGGGCAGTCCGTCCATTAAGGATTTTATTCGACTAAGTTGAGTTAGTCTAATACTTGGTAACTCCTCGTAGGCATTTTTCTTTCCTGGGAAATTCATGAAGTCATTTGTGTTTGTACTAACGAAGACCTTAAGTTAATTATAATTAGCAAGATTGCCAATGTAATTAAGCTAAATCTGATCGATGTTTGAAAGCTAATGTCGTGTGAGCATGTTACTATAGAGCAATGTAAAGCAAGTCAATAGCTAAATAATTTAGCAAGCAACCAGGGCATTTATTAATAACTTGAATATGAACTTCGAACGATATACGTTTTGAAATGAAAAATTGTAAAAACTAAATATGCTGCTAATAAAACTAAAAAATAAAACTTCTTGAGGCTGGCCTCGTTCCATGCTCAGGGGTATTTCCTCGCCCTCCATTATTTCCAAGTGACAGGCTCCTTGCAAATCATCCCTGGTCACTTCGAACGGACTTTCCCAGTTGGGCCCTAACTCACCTTCTGACGGACTTTTGGTGATACCGAGGACTTTACTGAGAACATTGCCCCCAACCTGAAATCCTAGGATCGACCCCTTTGTTCTACTATTTTGCCAAGTGCTGCTGGGAGGAAGCTAACTTGATCAGGTCTTATTCCCTCTGTTCTTCTTCTTGGTCGGGTCCAACGCTGAGGGCTTCGTCGTTTAATCGTTGTTCAATAATGTTTGTCCTCATGGTCGACAGACCAACTTCGAGTGGAATCATGACTTCCATTCTATAGATAAGAAAGAAGGGAGTTTCCCTAATAGGTCTTCTCGGCATAGTGAGATATGCCCAGATGACATGAGGAAGCTCCTCCACCTAATCACCCTTTGCTCTTTCTAGCCTCCCTTTTAAGGCGTCGAGCATCGTTTTGTTGGAGGCCTCTTCTTGGCCATTACTTTGGGGATATGCTACATAACCAAAGTGGTGCTTGATTTCATGCTCGTCGCAAAAATCTCAAAAAGTCCCACTCTCGAATTGTATGTCGTTATTCGTTATGACTGTCCTGGGTACCCTGAATAGAGTTATAATGTTCCTCCAGATGAACCTAATCATATAGCCATCTCTAATGTTTGCCAGTGGTTCTATAAAAATCCACGTAGTGAAATAATCTCAGGCCCTACAATGTCCAACCCCCACTGTGAGAACGACCATGGACTGGTTATGGACTTCAGGTCACTCGGGGAGAATTTTTGGCATTTTTCACACTGTAGAGCATAAGTAATTGTGTCCTTTTGCATGTTTATCCACTAATAGCCTTCCTTAATTTCTCAAAATGCCATAGATATTCCTCTCGAGTGACTCCCATAAATTTTGTTGTGAAGCTCATACAGAATTCAGTAGACATCCTTTAGGTGTACGCATTGGAGGTAAAGATCTCATGTAAAGTTTTTCCCCGGGTCCTAGGTAAAAACAAGTAACTTTTACCCTAATTGGATGATCTTTCTTTTTGTAGGTTGGCAGTGAGTAATTTTTTAGGTAAGGGTTGATTGGATCAATCCAGCTTGGGACTTTTTGAATGGAAAGAATGTTCTCGGTGGCCACAACCTTTTCAATGCGTGGCTTGATGAGGAAATCCACTTCAATTGTTATCCTGAGATTGGAATCTACTGTTGATCTTAGGTCTTCTAAAGCATCTGAATGACTGTTGTGACCCCGGGAGAACTGTTGAATGTGGACTTACTCAAACTTTGATATCAGTTCATGAACCACCTATAGATATGTTGCCATCCTTTCATCCTTAGGATTGAAGTCTCCACTGACTTGGTTGGATACTGTATTGAATCACAATACACTTCAAGGTGGATTTCCCCATAGCAAGTGAGCCTTACGCAATCTTACTATAAGTACCTCACACTCGACTTCATTATTGGAGGCTTCAAAGCCTAGCCCGATCCTTTGTTCGATCATAACACTTTCTGGTGTTATAAGAACAACTCCTACTCCCCCTTCTTTAGAATTAGAGGCACTATCCACGTATATTATTCTCTTCTTGGATTAATCTAGCTCATGATCTTTCAATTGGTCGGCCACTTATTGGTCGATAGGTGTCCCTTCACTTATAAATTCTTCTATGAAGGTAGCCAACACCCGCCCCTTGATTTCTATTATTGGTTAGTAGTGTATATCAAATATCCTAAGCTCTACAAACCACTTGGACATACGACCAGATAGGTTGGATTTGCGAATATTAACTTTAAGAGGGAAATATGTGATGACTGTGATGGAATGGGCCTCAAAGTAATGTTTCGGCTTCTGGGAGGCTATCAACAACGTATAAGCCAATTTCTCCAGTGGTAAGTAATGATGCTTAGCGTTCAGGAGCATTTTACTAGCACAATAATTGGGGAACTATTTTGCCTCTTTTTCACAGACCAAAGCCGAGCTAACCTCACGGCTTGAGAAACGTGTCTCCAACATTTTAAGGCCAAAATACATGACCTTATCATAGTATAGGCCCAACACTGTTATGAATGAAGTCTTATTTTAGTCGGGGACGAATAGAAGAATCTGGTGGTACCCCGAGTAAGCATATAGAAAACTTATTCGTTTGTGGGTTATTGTGGTGTGGACCAGTTGGTTTATTTTTGGTAGGGAGAAACTATCCTTGGGCCAAGCCCTATTGATATCGGTAAAGTCTATACGGGCTCTCCAACTACCATTACTTTTACATACCACCACAGATTTGAGAGCCACTTCGGGAATTGAACTTCTATGATAGACCTTGCCTCCATAAGTTTCCCTACCTCTTTTTCCACCGCCCTTGCCTTCTCCAGATCAGTATAGAGTGATTTTTATACGATCAACTTCAATACTAGATCTACGTGAAGTCGATGGAAAGTGACTGCGGGCTCAATTCCCGGCATATCGTATGGCTCCCACGCAAAAATGTTTATGTTATGCTTCAGAAAGATGATCAACTCCATCCTTTTGTGGTCAGTAAATGTGGTGCTAATTGGGAACTTCCTCTCTACTGAGGTTTTGTTAAAAACTACCTCCTATAGCTTTTCTACGACCCTGTCAACAAGGTGGATCCTAGTCTCCTCCACCCATGGTCGGTCGTGCCTTAGTTGCTATTTAAAAGGAGTATTCCAATTCTCGAATGTCTCTGGGAGGACTTATTCATCTTTATTTTACTCTTGCTTAGGTTTAATAGTGGTGATGCATCATTTTTAAGCAATGGCTTGGTCGCCTCTGATCTCCATTATGCCCGATCTGTAATGCACTTGAGTTTCTGATGATAAGTTGAAGGGCGTCTTTCATAGCATGAAGCCACCATCTCTCGATAATGGTGTGATAAGGTGAATCGATTTTGACCACTAAGAACTCAATGAACTTTGAAATAATCCCTTCTCTTCCTGGTAAGACTACGTTCCCTAATGGCATGGTCACTTTTCTTGTGAATTTGACTAAATGGACAGTCACTTCCTTCAAATTCGACATCTTCAGTTTGAGCTTGTGAAGGAGTTTCAGATATATCACCTATGAGGAACTCTCCTAATCTACTAATAACTTATCCACATCCTAATTTTTAATCCTGATAGTGATTACTAGTGCATTGTGGTGTGGGTTTCTCACCCTGACCAAATCTTCCTCCATAAACACTATGTGTTTATTATAATCCACATCCTCGTATCGCCTGCGCTTGCCAGTTTGGATCTTATTATGATCTATTTGGAAGGCCTCTATCACGTCTATGACCTTTTTGAGTTCCATTTTAATTACATTTTCCTAGATTTATTTGAGGTCGGACTGCCCATGTATCACAACAAACTCATGTCCTGCCTCATCGTCCAAGATATTATGATCAGTCTTCTTCTCTATGTATTTGTTCAAGTGCCTTGCCTAGGCTAACTCCTCTAGATGAACTTTGAGGGCCTTACAATTTTTCATCTTGTGTCCATTCTCCTTATGGAAGGCGCAACGAAGCATGCTATTCCTCTTGGTTGGATTTCCTCCCATCTTTTTCAGCCACTTTAAAAACTACTGGTCCTTAATCTTCCCCGGGATCTTATAAAATTGGCTCTTTAAAAACTGTGTTTATCGCTTGAAAATCTTTGGAAGGATCTGCTTTGCCCTCATTCTTGCCCCATTTTCCTTTTTGTTCCCCTTCTTAGGAGCGTTCTCTTTGTCGTTGCCTTTATTTGCCTTAGCGCGACCAACCTCTATTTGGATGACATTGACCGCATCCTATACTTTGGAGTAATTTTTAATGCACGATATGAGGTCATCAATGGTGTCTACTTCCTTCATGGTAAGGGACTTGTACAACATAGAGGTATGGGGAAAGCTGATCTTGAAAAATGCTACGATAACTTTCTCCGAGTAGTCTTCCACCTTGTTGAAAGTCTCTCAGTAATGCTTGGCGTACTCCCATAGGGTATCCTGTGGCCTTTTCCTCCTCATGAGTTGGGATTCCATCCTCTTTAAATGTGAGTTATTGCTTATGAAGCGAGCAGTGAAGGCCTCAGTAAGGGCCTTTAAGCTTTTAACCGACTTGGGAGGTAGCCTCTCAAACTAGGGGTGGCCATAGGCCCGAGGCCCGCCAAGCCCGCCCAACCCGCCCAATAAAAAAATAGGGCTTGGGTAAGGTAAATAGGCCCGCAAAGCGGGCTTGGCAAAATTTTATAGGCCCGATTTTTTTTCGGGCGGGCTTGGGCATGAGTTCTTAAGCCCGATGAGGCCCGGCCCGGCCCGAGACCCGAAATATATATATATATATATATATGTGTGTGTGGGGGGGGGGGGGGGGGAGGGACTTCTATAAATATAAAAACGTATACCAAGTCTTTTCATGTAAAGTCAGAAACTTTATATATGGACTTTGTAATATATGGAGTTTAAAACAGATTTTTAATTAAAAAAATTGGTCTTTAAATAAAAAAATAGGTATTTTAATTTTAAAAAAAAATCTTTTAATTAACATAATAGGACCCGATCGGGCGGGCCTGGGTAAAGAGCTTTCAAATCTGGGCGGGCTTGGGATTACATAATAAGGCCCGATCTAGGCCCGAGCGGGCTTGGGATAACACTTAATTTTTCAAGCCCGGCCCGAGCCCGACCGGGCCTGCCCAGGCCCGGCCCACGGCCACCCCTATCTCAAACCACTTCTGGGTGACCTCTCCTAAGATGGATGCAAAAATGCAACACATAAGAGTGTTGTAATAATTTCATAAATTTATGGCTTGCTTATACTAGTGAACATGGTCTATGGGGTCTGTCTTGCAATTATAAATCTTGAACCTCAGGGCCGTAAACTTCTTCGGGGGTTTTTCCTCCTCAATGTCTCTTGAGAAGGAGGATTTCATTTGCGTGATTGAGGCTTTTCTCGCCAACTACTTTATGGATCTGTCGCCTCAGTGTGCTAGAGGCGCTGGTCCATCTATCTTAAAACCAAACTCCTTATATTATCCCTGTAGCACTCTTCGTCCCGGTGCCTTCTCACCAGGTGACTTCCATGACACGAACGCTCATGATCGCACCAAGTGTTCCTTCCCTGGCTGCGAGTTTTTCTCCCCTGAAGGCTAAGAGTCCAGCCACAGTGTTTTTGGTTCTCCCGACGGAGTTCTCTCTCCATCTTCTCCAATTGTCGCTGAATGTGCGAATTCTCCTCAATTTAAAGGCGAGTTGCCTCTTCCTGCTACTGAATCCATGTTTTATATGGTTGGTCTAGGATACTTGTGTCTCTCATTGGAGTGCTTCTCCTCCGGACATAATCTTGGATTCCCATCTTAGCGAACTTCATATCTGACCCTAGGTGGAGTTAGGTCAATCACAGGTCACCAGGCTGGGGTGCACTGTTTGGGCGGTGAGATATTTTTGTTTACTCTTTCATATGGGTTTCTTTTGTAGAAAAGAAGATTGTTTCCTTCAAACGACACCAATTGTGAGTGCAATTAATCACAATAATTTATTTCTAGAAAGAAAAGGAATGAAAATAATCTAAAAATCCTCATAACACACATATATACGTGGTTCGAAAACTACCTACGTCCATGGAGAGAGTTCTCAGTTGTTAATAATGTCTCTCAAAGTTTGAGAATTACATCCTCTGTGACCCTAGGGTGAGGGTTATATTTATCGCAGTGTAAAGTGGTTGAGTTGTTGAAGTAACTCTCCCATCTTGTTATTTGCTCGTGTGGTGATTCTTGATTATCTCATCCTATATTGTAGGTAACCAACTAAGCCTATCAATATTTAAATGATAAGTGTTCATATTTATCCGCGTGATAAACATTCATATTAATCTTTCTATTGCTAGAACTGACTTGGTTAGAGTGGTAACTCTATTTGTCTGTAATACCCCGCATTTTTATGACTTTCAAATTTGGGGATTTATTAAATTTAAATTGAGATATTAATTAAATATTAATCCTAAACTTATTTTAAATATTTACTAGCGTGATGCGAGTTAGTAGTTATTGACAATTTGTTGAACATTATTTAGTGGATAAAGTAATAGGTATGATCGAATTTATTAAATTATCACGTGTGTATAATTTGATAATTATGGAAGTTAAATTGGGACGCGCCTATGTCGTGTCGGGATTAAATTATTAGTATTAAAAGTAAATGAATTATAAGTCACCCGTATGGTCATTTCGAGTGCGCCAATGTGTCTGGAAGGGTCAAGATAGTCAAAATAATGTACTCGGGGGGTTTAGTTTGGGTCTCGGGGCGTTTTTAAGCCTAATTAGCATCCCAGGAGGGTATTATAGACATTTGACATTTTTAGGTAATTAAACCCACAAATTTCCCAAGGTTATATCATCCTTTAGGAGTTGTCCTCTAGGGTTAATAAGAGCAAAATCAAAGAACGGTCATTAGAGAAGAAGTGAGAACGCTTCCCAAGCAATTCAAGGCCAAAAATTCAACTGTTTGCACCGCCACCACCACCAAATCGTAGATCGCGCGACGGGGAACGCAACCATACCACTTTCTTCCACAATTCAGAAACTCAATTTCCAGGCAAGTATCTATCTTGCTTTATTTTTAGTTGATGTCTCAATCATGTTAGTCTAGGGTTGTTTAGAACTTGTTTCATGAAAGAAAGTATAGTTTTGAGACTTAAAATCACATGTTGTAGAAGAAGTAATCATATTCTGGACATCTAAATCACATGTAGAGGATAAACCACGAATTGGTATGGATTTAGAAGTAGGAAATCTGGAAAAGAATTGGAAGAATTGAAAGAAAAAGAAAATTAGGGTTCTTGAAGTTCAAGTAAAATTTTAACCATTAAATTGTTGTAATTGATGAATTAGAATATATTTTACGTAAAAAACCATGTGTTTAGTTATATAGTACTTGAAGTAACGTTGGTTGGGAGTTTGGGAATGATACATGGAGATTTGGTTGAGGTTGGAGAGGCAAACCCATAACTGTGCTAATGCAGTTTTCGTCATAACTGCTAGATTGATCGATCGACCACGTTTCCTCGATCAATCGTCCCCTCCTGGAAAACTGCACATTCCCCTTATGTTGGTTCAATACGATTAAAATCCGTAGTAACCCTCGATTATTATTGTTAGAGCATAATGGGATATAAATAGGACCAGTAGGGTCTTGGTAAACTCCATTGGGTGAGGATTTAATGTAAGATGAAATTAAGGGTTAACGGGGAGTTATTCACACATATGAAATCATGCGTACGTTTAACAAAAGATCGAGACTTGTATTAGAAGTTAGACGAGAAAGTAAGTGAGAGTGCCTACTGACATTATTCTTAGGGAGATAGAATACTTCGAGAGACGAGAAGTAGGTGTGGAGTAACTTATATATATGAGCATAAAAAGTAACGGGTCCGTTAAGCGGGATAATCAAGTAGAATGTGCTAAGAACGGATAATTATAATTATGGGTCGTGAGCGCACCTAATTTATAAATGTGGATATGTATATATATATATATGACTGTGTGATTGTTCATATATTATATATCTGTATAAAAATAATACTCGGGATACTTGCTATCACCGGGATTTTTGTGCCGGGACGATCTTATCTCGATTGGGCCTTTATAGGGGATATTGACTCATACCCTAGAACATAATATTCCTTGGTACGACTATCTGATTGATAGTCAGACGGTCCTAAGAGACATGAGGGTATGTGCTGACCTCTTAGTGACTTGGAACTATGCTTCGCCTCCATTTGTATGTGTTTTATGTTAATACAGTTCGAGAGTGATTCCGAACTAGTATTTCCCTTAATATGTGTAATACGAGGACTTGATAGCAGAGTATGCCAGCACCATAGATTTCATGCGGGGTGCCGATAGTATATATATATATATATAAGTATGAGAACTTCCTACTGTGCATAAAAGTAGTTAAGTAATGAATAATTACTCCAACTTTATTTTAAGTATTTGGAAATTTTGTGACGTCACTGAGTTATTTCAAATGACGCAAGATATATGAGAAAGATTAATTTTCAGAAATTTATTTATATTAGCCATAGTATATGACGGAATGAAACCTTATGGGGGAAATTAAGTTAAAATAAACTTATGGGATTAATAGTGCGGTAGGCGTGCACACTAGATGAGAGGTGAGAATTTCTCAAGAGAGTGTCGCATACTAACATGATTGTTACATTAGACGGTAAGCATTTTAATTACTTGCTAAACTAATTTTAAACTGTTTTACACTCGGACTCTGACCCGTTTTATGTTATTTCTTCTCTCTTGTATATATATGTATATATTACAGGTACCCAGCCACAAGGGCGTCATGCTTAGATTTTTTGGACCGGACGCGCTGCAGCTGATGTGGGAGTTGCAGACCATTGCTTAGACGACCTCATTATTGATTCTACTATTTTAGTTCTTATTAGCTAGGGCATGTGTCGCCCGTTTCTCTATTCAGTTTGTATTTTTGTCATAGATTTACGTTCCTTTATATTTCCATTAGTTGGTACTCTTTGGGATTTAATTACTGTCAGGATGGTTTTATTTATAGTTTAAACTGGTTTGGTTTATCTGGATGAATCTAATTCTTGTGTGTTATTATCCATCTTTAGTATATCAGAGTTCTTAAATTGTTGGTTATTTAGAAAGGTTTTCACATTTGGATTTAATAAAATGGAAATAAGGTTTAAAAATTATTTTATCACTTAGCTTAAATTATTTAGGGTGTTTAAATTGGAAATTTTATTTTGCGACAGTGATGCTAAGAATGAACCAACCGTTCACCTTGATTTTAATTTAATAAAGGAATGACCACCCGGTATTTAATTAAGCGGGGTGTCTTAGGTGGTATCAGAGCATCAAGTTCTAGTGTCCTTTAGGATCTGTACGATTTATTTCACTTCCAGCTTAGCGTCTTTGATATATAGACCTATTTTTAGGACTATTGTATTCTTGTGTTTACGCTTACGTCTTCAGCTATTTGAGATTTGTCAATAATTGTATACTAATAAATTTCCTTCTCATTTCAGATGCCTCCGAGATGATCACCCCAAGTCAGGAATGCCGAGCCCGAGCAACCAGTAGCTCCGGCACAGGGGATGATGAGCGCAACTGAGGTAGCCTCTATTGTTGCTCAGGCTATGAATGTCGCATTAGCGGTAGTGCAGCAGGATCCACCTCAGTTCCAGGAAGTGTCTCCAGTACCAGCACAACTTCCATCTGTATGGGAGCGGGTTAGCGATGCCTTTCAGAAGGCACATCACCCGGAGTTCTCGGGTAGTTCGGACATCGTAGTCGCCAACCAATGGAAGAAAGATATCTAGAGGAATCTGCGCATGTATGAGTGCACTGACATGCAGAGACAACTATTGGATTCCTTCAAGCTAGTGGGGGCCTCTTTACAGTGGTGAGAGTCCACCACCACCTAGGAGGAGAGGTACAATATCACGATTCAGTCGTTCTGGGCGCGATTTGACTATAAGTACTTCCCATCCTCCGTGCAGACTGAGATGAGGCGGAAGTTACTAAATTTGAAGCCGAAGAATATGACTGTTGCTGAGTACGAGGAGGAGTTCACTAGACTTATCACTATAGTGACAGATGAGGCACCCACCGAGGGGAATAAGATACTGCTGTTCGTAGATGGATTAGCCTGGAGGATTCGTCAGCACCTCATAGGCAATCTATCATTGAGTACCTACACTGACGTACTCAACACTGCTTTGTTACACTGTCAGGATCACCCCTTCCATCTGTAGGGGAATAAACGAGCAGGGGAGTCCAGCCAGCAGGGCAGGACAGGGGGCAGTAGTACTGGTGAGGCACCAGTAACCCAGGGACAGACTCGTCATAGTGAGCAGAGTTCCCATCAGGGGGACCCTGCCTAGTGGTTCCGATCAGTTGATTCCAGATAGGTATTTGGGGGATTTAGGTAGGGCCAGTAGGGACAACCTAATCAGCATGGCCAACAAGGCCAACACCGTCAGCAGTAGGGACAGTAGCAGGGCCAGTAGGGTCAGTGGCGGGGTGGTAACGACCCACAGGGCTGTGGTCAGCAGGGACAGGGAGGAGATAACTTCAGGAGCTGATGTTTCGAATGTGGCAAGAATGGCCATAGGTGCCAGGATTGCCCAGAGGGAGATAGGGCCCCACAGCAGCAGGGTTCCCGTAATGAGCCGTAGAGACCACTCTTTCCAACCGCCAGCTCAGATGCCAACCCTACCAGCCATCCTAGCAGCTCCAGTTCAGCAGGGGAAGTTGTAGTACGGACGTGTCTATAACGTCCACCAGGCAGTAGCACCTCAGGCACCACCCGTGATTGAGGGTACGTTTCCTATCCATGGAACTATGGGTCGGGTTTTATTTGATACTGGGCCATCACACTATTTTATAGCTACTAATCTTGTGAAGGCCTTAGGGGTATTAGACACAGCAGAGAGCACTGTGACATGCGTAGACTCACCACTGGGGAATGGGTCTTTAATTTTCATTATATGACGGGGTGTAGGAGTAGAGATTGGTAGCTTAATTTTACCAGCATACATGCTAGTTTTGGAGATGCATGAGCACGATGTTATTATTGGCATGGATTGGCTCGCTGCATACAGAGCCATGATAGATTATTTCGGTGGGAGTATCATCTTTGCTGTTCCGAGGCAGGAGATGTTTTTGGTGGCGATGCCTCGCCCAAAGGGAGGCTCTTCCACCCATTTGTACTACATAGAGGAGGATACCTCTAAGGAGGTCGTGATTCCCTAAGATTCGATCCCAGTCGTTCGTGAGTATTCTGATGTATTTCAGGAGATACCGGGCTTACCCCCCAGTCGAGAGATAGATTTTGTCATAGACTTGATGTTGGGTACTCGACCGATAGCACGTGCATCATATCGTATGGTTCCAGCAGAAATGAGGGAGTTACGGGATCAGATAGAGCAGTTGTTAGGTCAAGGCTTCATCCGTAGGAGCACCTCACCTTAGGGCGCTCCAATGTTGTTTGTGATGAAGAGAGATGGTTCACTGATATTATGCACGGAATACCGAGAGTTGAACAAGGTCACGATAAGGAATGAATATCCGTTGCCTCAAATCGATGACTCATTCGACCAACTGAGAGGAGCAACCTTCTTTTCGAAGATAGATTTGAGATCGGGATACCATCAGCTACGGATTAGGGAGCAAGATGTGTCGAAGACTGCTTTCTTGACGAGATATGGGTCCTATGAGTTCAGAGTCATGCTGTTTGGACTGACAAATGCCCCAGCCGTATTCATGGACTTGATGAACTGAGTGTTCAGAGAGTTATTGGATCAGTTTATCATTGTCTTCATAGATGACATCCTGATATATTAACACACTGAGGAAGAGCATACCGAGCACTTGATATAGGTTCTTCAGACTCTACGAGAACATCAGCTGTATGCTAAGTATGATAAGTGTAGATTCTGGTTACGGGAGGTACAACTTTTGGGGCATGTTGTGTCAGAATTGGGAATATCTATTTATCCGAGCAAAGTGTCGGCAGTGAGGGAGTGGGGACAACCCACGACATCGATGGAAGTGCATAGTTTCTTGGGGTAAGCTAGGTACTACAGGAGGTTCATCCGAGGTTTTTCGAAGATAGAGGGTCCGTTGACGAATCTGACTCGCAAGGGGGTACTGTATGTTTGGGACGATGCTTGTCAATTGGCTTTCGATGAGCTGAAAGATAAGTTGACTTCGGCGACAGTTCTTGCTTTGCCCAAGTCGGGAGTGGATTATCTGGTTTACACTAACGCCTCTTTACGGGGACTCGGGGGAGTACTTCAACAGGAGGAGAAGGATATAGCTTTTGCTTCCCCCAAGCTTAAGCCGCACGAAAGGAATTACCCCACCCACGACCTAGAGCTAGCAACGATCATTTTTTCTTTGAGGATTTAGAGAGATTACTTGTTGGGGGAGAAGTTTAGCTTGTTCACAGACCACAAGTCATTGCAGTACTTATTCACTCAGCGACAGTTGAATATGTGTCAGCGCAGGTGGTTGGAGTTTGTGAAAGACTAGCAATTCGAGATACAGTATCATTCGGGAAAGGCTAACGTGATTACTGATGCGTTAAGTTGTAGATCGGTGGGCGATGTAGTAGACATCTGGAAAGCAAAATGGAAATAGTTGCGTCACCAAGACACGGTATCCCGTTCCTTTGTATCTGTCATGACAGTCACACCAGAGATTGTTACAAGGGTGATATAGGCACAGTCGGCGGATACGTTTTGCCAGGAGCAGATTGTACAGCTTTTAGCTGAGGGTGCTGAGTCCTACTCAGTAAGTTCTGATGGAGGTTTGAGGTTTAATGGGATATTGGTTGTCCCAGGGGGAGAAGACTTACGTCATGTGGTGATGACACAGTCTCACGGGTCCAGATTTATGGTACATCCCGGAGGAGATAAGATGTACATGATATGAGGAGACAGTACCGGTAGAGCGGGATGAAGAAGGATGAAAAGAGTGCGCGTGCGTTCAAATAGAGATATTATTTAATTAAACGCAGTTTTTATCAATTAAGTCCTAAACATGCATCTAGGTGTGATTGAATAAGATGATGAAACAAGCAAGAACATTCAAACACACACACATGTGAGGAAAAATCACCCAAAGAGGGAAAACCATTTATTTCCATTATAATATTGTAACATACAATTTCTCGAATTACAGTGAAAATACAGTGACACAGAATTACCCGCAGGCGTCGGTTCTGTAATCGACGGCTGAAACTTTCCCTTTCCAGGAGGGCAGCAATGAAGAAGAAGGACGGTCTTCTCCACAATGGTTTGAACAGACACACGGTTGTCTTCTTGGGTTGCAAATGGATTCACAAGGGTTTGAAAAGTTGTGTGAATCAAAACATGAGTCTTGGGACTCACAAAGGTGAAGACTTAGAGTATTCTGGACTCTAAAAATCGTCTATGAAAGTCTTGCTAAACAAATCCCCGAAGTTAGTTTATAAAAGAAAACCTGGCCCTAAAAAATCTGAACACGATCTGCACGATTTTATCTCAGGCGGATCGGTCTGCTTCTGATCCGGACCGGTCTGAGGTCGGATTGGTTCCTTTTTGAAAAGGGCTTCTTCGATTCGCAATCGGTCCGGGATCTATTAGATTGAAGCATAAGAGGATCGATCCGTCTTGAGGTGGATCGGTCCGTTGGCGGATTGGTTCTTTTTCCAAGCTGGCGGATCGGTCCTGTGCGAATCGATTCCTTTCTAAAACAGACGGACCGGTCCGGCTGACCAGAAAACTGATTCCTTGAATTCTTTGATATTCGGATCCGTTGATGACGATGTAACAACTTATGACATACATATAAATAATGGACAAAATGTCCTTACAAAGGACATTGCTGAGTTCGTGTCTAAGTGTTCTACTTGCCAGATGGTAAAGGTAGATCACCAGAGGCCGTCGGGGTTACTTCAGCCGTTGGAGATACCTACGTCGAAGTGGGAGAGTATTTCCATGGACTTCATTACTAGACTGCCTACATCACAGTGGGGTCATGACTCCATATGGGTTATAGTGGATCGGTTGACCAAGGTGGCTCATTTTCTGGCCGTACAGACAGACTATACCACAGTTGTTCATTACCGAAATTGTTAGGCTACATGGGGTGCCCCTGGATATCGTGTCTGATAGAGGCAAGATTTTTGTGTCGCGCTTCTGGGAGAGATTTCAGGAGGCCATGGGTACAGAGTTGAGATTGAGCTCAACTTATCACCCACAGACCGATGGATAAACAGAGCGTACCGATCAGATATTGGAGGATATGCTATGCATGTGTGTCCTTGATTTGGGAGGAGGATGGGAGTTGTATCTTCCACTGGTGGAGTTTGCTTACAATAACTCATATTAGTTCACGATTGGCATGGCTCCATTTGAGGTGTTGTATGGAAGGCCTTGTCGTTCTCCCGCTTATTGGCTAGAGGTGGGGGACAATAAATTTCTCGGACCTGAGTTGGTCCAGGAAACTTCAGCTAGGATTGAGCTCATCAGGAGTCGCATTTGGGTAGCACATGACAGACATAAGAGCTACGCTGATGCGAAGTGATTCTTCCAAGAGTTTAGCGTCGGGGACCAAGTATTACTATGCCTATGAGAGGAGTAATGAGGTTTGGAAAGAAAGGGAAGTTGGCTCCGAGGTACGTGGGACCATTTCCCATTATCGAGAGGATTGGACCGGTGGCATACAGGTTGGGGTTGTAAGAGAATTTGCACCGCATTCACGATGTGTTCCACATCTCATCGCTGAGAAGAAACCTTCGGGATGACATGGCCCATACTCACATCATGATGGAGGAGATTGATTTATAGCCCGACAGCTCTTACGAGTAGAGACCAGTGGCTATCCTAGACCATAGCAAGAGGAAATTGAGGTCGAAGGTAGTCCCACTTGTACGGGTCCAATGGGAGCATCATAATGTGGAGGAATCCACTTGGGAGCGTGAGGCAGATATGCGCGAGAAATACCCAGACTTATTCTTACCAGGTATGCCCTATTTTCCAAATTTCGGGATAAAATTCCGTTATTAGGGGGAAGTATGTAATATCCCGTATTTTTATGACTTTTAAATTTGGGGATTTATTAAATTTAAATTGAGATATTAATTTAATATTAATTCAGAAATTATTTTAAATATTTACTAGCATGATGCGAGTTAGTAATTATTGGGAATTTGTTGAACATTACTTAGTAAATAAAGTAATATGTATGATCGAATTAATTAAATTATCATGAGTGTAAAATTTGATAATTATGGAAGTTAAATCGGCACGCACGTGTGTCGTGTCGGGATTAAATTATTAGTATTAAAAGTGAATGAATTATAAGTTGCCCATATGGTCATTTCTAGTGCACCAATGTGTCCGTAACGGTCGAGATAGTCAAAATAATGTACCCGGGGGTTTAGTTTGGGTTTCGGGGCGTTTTTAGACCTAATTAGCATCCCGGGAGGGTATTATAGACTTTTGACATTTTTGGGTAATTAAACACACGAATTTCCCAAGGTTATATCACCCTTTAGGAGTTGTCCTCTAGGGTTAACAATAGCAAAGTCAAAGAACGACCATTAGAGAAGAAGTGAGAAAGCTTCCCAAGCAATTCAAGGCCAAAAACTCAACCGTTTGCACCGCCACCACCACCCAATCGTAGATCGCGCGATGTGGAACGCAACCATACCACTTTCATCCACAAATCAGAAACTCAATTTCCAGGCAAGTATCTATCTTGCTTTATTTTTAGTTGATGTCTCAATCATGTTAGTCTAGGGTTATTTAGAACTTATTTCATGAAAGAAAGTATAGTTTTGAGACTTAAAATCACATGTTGTAGAAGAAGTAATCATATTCTGGACATCTAAATCGCATGTAGAGAATAAACCATGAATTGGTATGGATTTAGAAGTAGAAAATCTAGAAAAGAATTAGAAGAATTGAAAGAAAAAGAAAATTAGGGTTCTTGAAGTTCAGGTAAAATTTTAACCATTAAATTGTTGTAATTGATGAATTGGAACATATTTTACGTAGAAAATCATGTGTTTAGGTATATAGTACTTGCAGTAACGTTGGTTGGGAGTTTGGGAATGATACATTGAGATTTGGTTGAGGTTGGAGAGGCAAAACCATAACTGGGCTAATGCAGTTTTCGTCATAACTACTTGATCGATCGATCGACCCAAGAACATCGATCGATCGACCACGTTTCCTCGATCCAGCGACCCCTCCTGGAAAATTGCATATTCCCTTTATGCTGGTTCAATCCGATTAAAATGCATAGTAACCCTCGATTATTGTTAGAGCATAATGGGATATAAATAGGACCAGTAGGGTCTAGGTAAACTCTGTTGGGTGAGGATTTAATGTAAGATGAAATTAAGGGTTAGCGGGGAGTTATTCACACATATGAAATCATGTGTACGTTTAACAAAATATTGAGGCTTGTATTGGAAGTTAGACTAGAAGGCAAGTGAGAGTGCCTACTAAAATTATTCTTAGGGAGATAGAATACTTCGAGAGACGAGAAGTAGGTGTGGAGGAACATATATATATGAGAATATAAAGTAACGGGTCCGTTAAGCAGGATACTCAAGTGGAATGTGCTAAGAATGGATAATTATAATTATGGGTCGTGAGCGCGCCTAATTTATAAATGTGGATATGTATATATATATATGACTGTGTGATTGTGTATATATTATATATCTGTATAACAATCATACTCGGGCTACTTGCTATCAGGGGGTTTTCGCGCCGGGACGATCTTATCTCGATTGTGACTTTATGGGGGATATTGACTCGTACTCTAGAACATAAGATTCCTTGGTATGGCTGTCTGATTGATAGTCAGACGGTCCTAAGAGACGTGAGGGTATGTGCTGACCTCTTAGGGACTTGGAACTATGCTTCGCCTCCATTTGTATGTTTTTTATGTTAATACAGTTCGAGGGTGATTCCGAACTAGTATTTCCCTTAATATGTGTAATACGAGGACTTGATAGCAGAGTATGCCAGCACCATAGATTTCACGCGGGGTGCCGATAGTATATATATATATATATATATATATATATATACTTAAGTATGAGAACTTCCTAGTGTGCATAAAAGTAGTTAAGTAATGAATAATTACTCCAACTTTATTATATGTATTTGGAAATTTTGTGACATCACTGAGTTATTTCAAATAACGCAAGATATATGAGAAAGCTTAATTTTTTTTGGAAATAAGGTTTAAATTTTTTTTTGTCACTTAGCTTAAATTATTTAGGGTGTTTAAATTGGAAATTTTATTTTGCGACAGTGATGCTAAGAATGAACCAACCGTTCACCTTGATTTTAATTTAATAAAGGACTGATCACCCGGTATCACCCAATTGAAGGGTGGAATGATGATAAGGAGGTTTGAGAGTACCCATATGTTGTAAACACATTGTGAGTACAAGGGAAATAAAGAATTGGGTGTTATGCATGAAGCGTAGGTGATGCTTACACCAGTATGCACGGTTTATAGGGGGTGTGGGCATCCTGGTTAGCTGCTGCTTGAATCGTTCGAGTTGAAGAGATATGGGAATAGGCGCGTGGAATATATGTTTATGATAACGGTGTAACAAAGTGGAACTGATAGAGTGGATTAAGCATGGATTATTTTGGGAGGAATATTTTTGGAATATTTGTATTATTTTATTGTGTTGTATAGAGCATTGGTGATTTATATTATTTCGAGAGATATTGTTGTATTAATTTGAAGATATTGAGATTGGTGATTTCTCTTATTTTGTGGGGTTTTATTTAGATGCTCTATACCTTGTTATATTCTGGATTAGTTTAGTTTTATCGAGTAGCGCTTCATTCGCTCTCCCCGGGCGGGCGGGGTGTTATATATATACGTGTACGATCAGAGTAGCAAACACGAATTTAGTTGGAAGGCTATGGGAATACATTTAAGGGTATTCCTTGAGAAGGACAAAGCTTAATTATTATGGAAAACACTCAGAGCGGAGCTTTACCTAGTCAAGTGTGGAAAGCGACTTGCGCGTAGGTTGAATGGTGCTGTTAGTAAGGTATAAAGGTTCAGCAGTGCACATCGTGGAGAAAAGTGTTTGGGTCGGAACTTTCGGTATACGCTAAGGAAAGAAGTGGAGTATTAAGTGTCACTTATGTGAGTCATTACAAGTAGAAGTTGATGTTGAGCGGGACATAGCGAGTAGTCTCCGCAGGCACCACCCATAGATAGAAATCGGTTGGAACGAGAGGATCAACCAGAGAATTTTGTAGCAAACCTACGATTCCTAAAATATAAGAGAGCTATTTTGCGAAATTTCTTGGATCATGTGCCAACTTCAAGGTAAAGTCACGAGTTCCTTAGAATGTGTGGAACAAGTTGACCTAAAAGAAAGTGATTATTATTCTTTTGGTTGATATACACTATTAGACAGTGTGCCCCAACCTTTCTTTGAAAATAATAATCGCGCCTGTAGGAGGTTCCTCCCGGTATTATTCTAAACTAGAATGGAATCATTGAACCCCACCTTCAAACCAGAGTTTTGGGAAGCAATGGGGATAACATTTCGTTTTGAGTGGGTTGTATCACCCTTAGTCGGGGGTAGGCGAGGTGATTAAAGATTTGTGGAACCGCGTGAAAGTAATTTTAAATTCATGGTGATTATTTTATTTCCATAACGGATGTATCTAGCAAGCGACGTTTAGTACAGTAGAGTTTCGTGGAAGCACTCATACCTGTTTGTTGTGGACAAGCTGCTTATTGAAATTTTGTGTGGAAAAACCTTAACTATTCTCCCTCTGGTTGTTTAGAGGTGAGTGGATAATCGAGATTTTTGATCGGCCGAGTTAGAGTCTGATGACTATGGTGGAATTACCGCAACTGTTTTAGGTGACTTTTGAATGTCGTAAGAGTTACGTTGCCGAAAATCGAGATTCAAAGAACTGACAAGAGTGGTCAATTGTCCGCTTGGTTTCTCTCAAAAAGAGAGTTTTGTGATTAGATAAATACGAGTGATTGTTACGTAGTGAGGCGCGGCCTCCCAATAATATTGAGATAATAGGGGGCAATGATGTGTAGGCTCGTCTTATGCGAATATCAACGGATTGGAGCATAATGTGAAGTGACATTATTAAGGTGTGACTTTATAATAGTTAGTATTGAGAGTCTTAAATAAGCTTATTGTAAGGCGGGGGACTATAGAAATTCGCCTTACCCGAAAGTCCGTTTTGAGTATTGATAAAGTATCTAGATCTATTTTTACCAGACATACCTTATTTTTTGAATTTCGGGACGAAATTCCATTATTAGGGGGGATGTATGTAATACCCCGTATTTTTATGGCTTTTAAAGTTGGGGATTTATTAAACTTAATTGACATATTAATTTAATATTAATCAGGTATTTTATTTTATATATTTACTAGCGTGACGAGAGTTAGTAATTATTGAGAATTTGTTGAATATTACTGGATGAGTAAAATTATCACGAATGAATAAAATGGAAATTATGAAAATTTAAGTTGGGACGCGCCTATGTCGTGTCAGGACTAAATTATTATTATAAAAGTGAATATATTATAAGTCGCCCGTATGGTCATTTCGAGTGCGCCAAAGTGTTCGGAAGGGTCGAGATAGTTAGAAAAGTGTACCCGGGGGTTTTGTTTGGGTCCCGGGGCATTTTTAAGCCTAATTGACATCTCGGGAGGGTATTATAGACATTTTGTATTTTTGAATAATTAAACCCACGAATTTTCTTAGAATATAGCATCCATTTGGAGTTGTCTATTAGGGTTAACAAACACAAAATCTAATCCCACCATTAGAGAAGAAGGTGAAGAGTTTCCAACCAATCCAAGGCCTAGAACTCACTCGATTGCACCACCACCAAAACGTAGATCGCACAACGAGGAATGCAGCCATATCTTTTTCATCAATAAATCAGATCCTTGAATCCGAGGCAAGTATCTATCTTGCTTTGTTTTAGTTAATGTTCCACCCATGTTAGTTTAGGATTGTTAAGAACATGCTTTATGGAATAAATTGATAATTTAAAGATTTTAAATCGCATGTTTCAGAGGAACTAAATATATTCTGGACATCTCAATCAGATGTAGAGGATTACCCATGAATTTGTATGGATCTAAAAGAAAGAAATCTGGAAAAGAATTAGAAGAATGGTTGTTTCATGAAAAATTAGGGTTCATGATAATTATATTAATTTGACCCCACTAATCCAATACCTTTGATGATTTTGGACATGGTTAACATAAGAAAGCATGTATATAGGTATATATGACTATTAGTAATCTTGTTTGGAAGTTTGGGGATCATTAATGGTGTTTTGGAGAAGAGTTTTCAATGAAACCCGTAGGTTGGAATTTGCAGATTTTGGGCAAGAACGGTTTGATCAATCGATCGACCCCCTTTCCTCGATCGATCGATCCCTCCTGGAAAACTGCATATTTTGCCCCTCTTTTGTTTAATCCGGTTAAAATGCGTAGGAACCCTTGATTACTATTAATAGAGAAAAATGGGTTATGAATAGGACCAGTAGGGTCTAGGTAGACTCCGTCGAATGAAATTTAATATGAGATGAAATTATGGGTTAACGGGGAGTTATTCATACATTGGAAATTGTGCGTACGTTTACCAAAAGATTGAGACTCATGAAAGATTTAGACTAGAAGGTAAGTAAGGGTATACCTACTGAAATTATACTTAGTGAGAGAGAATACTTTGAGAGACGAGAAGTAAGTATGAAGTAAATTATAAATGAGAATAAAGTAGACGAATCCGTTATTCGAGATAATTGAGTAAGTTGTGCTAAGAACAAATAATAATAATTATGGGTCGCGGGCGAACCTAATTTGGAAAATGTGAATATTTATATATATGACTGTGTGACTGTGCATATTTTATGTATCTGTGTAAAAATCATACGCGGGCTACATGCTATCACGTAGGTTTCCGCATCGGGACAGTTTTATCTCGATTGGACTATTATGGGGGATATTATCCTAGAAGATAGTATCCTCGATACAAGTTATATGAGAATGATAGTCAGATGTTCTAAGGGACGTGAGGGTATGTGATGACATCTTAGGACCTGGATCTATGCTTCGCCTCCATTTGTTTGTGTATTGTGTTAATACAGTTCGAGAGTGATTCCAAACTAGTATTTTCCTTAGTTTGAGTGATACGGGGACTTGATAGCAGAGTATGCCAGCACCATAGATTTATGTGGGGTGCCGATAGTATATATATATATATATATATATATATATATATATATATATATATATATATATTATATGAGTGATTGATATATATATACTTATATATGGAAAATTTCTACTGTGTGTATAAGTAGTTAAGAAATGAATAAAAACTTTATCTTTATAACAAGTGTTCGTGAATTTGGTAACGATACTAAGTGGTTCTAAGTAACGTAAGAATATGGAAGAGAATGATTTTTAAAACTAAATATTATGTCCGTAATACTTCTCGGGATAGAACTTTATGGAAAAATAAGTTAGATAGACTTATGTGATCAGTAGTACGATAGGCGTGCACACTAGTTGAGAGGTGAGAATTCTCAAGAGAGTGTCGCATACTAACATGGTGGTTATATTAGCCGGTAAGCATTTTAAATACTTGCTAAACTATTTTTAAAACTGTTTTACAATCGGGCTCTGACCCGTTTTCTATCATTTCTCTCTCTTGTATATATATGTATATATTACAGGTGCCCAGCCGCACGGGCGTCATGCTTAGGATCTCTGGATTGGATGTGCTGCAGCTTATGTGGGAGTTGCAGGCCCTTGCTTTAGATGACATCTTCATTGATCCAGTTCTTACTTTAGTTATTTATAGTTAGGGCATGTGTCGCTCGATTTCCTATTCCGTTTGGATTTGTTAGAGATTTATGTTTATTTATATTTCCAGTATTCAGTACTCCTTGGGAGTTAACCATTGTGAGGATGATTTCATTTATGGTTCTTAAACTTGGTTTGGATTATCGTGATGGTTTAATTCTTGTGTGTTAATTGTCATCCTTAGTATTTATGTCATTCTTAACTGTTGGATATTAAAAAGATTTTCATATTGGTATTTAATAAAGGAAAATTGAGACTTTAAATTGTTTTGACACTTAGCTTAATTATTTAGGGTGTTCAAATTGGAAAATATTATTTTGCGACAGTGATGCTGAGAATGAACCAACCGTTCACCTTGATTTTAATTTAATAATGGACTGATCACCCGATATTTAACTAGGCAGGGTGTTACAGGTGGTATAGGTAACCAACTAAGCCTATCAATATTTAAATGATAAGTGTTCGTATTTATCCGCATGATAAACATTCATATTAATCATTCTATTGCTAGGGTTAGAGTGGTAACCCTATTGGGCCTCCTCAGACCAACCGAAATTGGGCTTTTATGGTTTGGTTCCAACAATTGTCCCTAAAATTCTTCGCTGAAATTGGGCTAGAGTTGGGACAAAGAAGTTTAAATCCTTTGCAGGCCCAAACGATTGATTCAAATGATGCTGAAAAGTGTTGGTCAAACATTTTTGTAATTAGTCAAAAACGGAGGGGGAACGCTAGTCATTATTGGAAATATGAACCATACTTTCTATGGACGGTGCTAGACTGCATCATTGTATATTAAAGATTTGAAGACTCTTGCATTTTACTTAGTGGATATCTAATAGTTTATAAGTCATTATGTGTTTGTCAAATTCTTTAATAGTGTTGAAATTACAGATTTTGCCCGAGAGGGATTTTTTCTCAAATTCTTCTATTGTTTGGGTTGGTTTGTTTATATGGTTTGTCATATTTAATTTGGACTCAATTTTGCATGCACACTAAATTAAATCAAGATAAAATTTGAGTAAAACTGGATATTTGTGCGTTTGGCCTTGTGAGTGCAATTAATCACAATAAGATGTTTTCAGAAAATAAAGGAATGATAAGAATATAAACATGCTCACAACACACAGATATACATGATTAGACAACTGCATACGTTCACGGAGAGAGTTCTCAGTTCTCATTAATGTCTCTCAAAGTTCGAGAATTACATCCACTTTGACCCTAGGGTGAGGGTTATATTTATAGCAGTGTAAAGTGGTTGAGTTATTGAAGGAACTCTCCCAGCTTGTAATTGGCTCGTCTGGTGACTCTTGATTATCTCATTTGAGATTGTAGGTAACCAACTAAGCCTATTAATATTTAAATGACAAGTGTTCGTATTTATCCACGTGATAAACATTCGTATTAATCTTTATGTTGCTGGACCTGACTTGGTTGGAGTGGTAACCCTGTTGGGCCTACTCGGACCAGTTGCAATTGGGATTTTATGGTATGATTTGGCATATTTAATTTAGGACTAGTGTTTGTGAAAGAAAAACCTATTTGGAGATTTGAATTCACATGTTGTATGAGTAATAGATGTATTCTGGAAACCCAATTCATATGTAGAGGTTGAACCATGAAATTACAGTAATTAAAGAGTATGAAATCTGGTAAAAGGATGGGAAGAAGCCAAACAAAAGAAATATTAGGGTTCTTGATGTTTTTATGGATTATGCGCTTTTAATTCGTTATTCATGATGAAAATCCGCATGCTTGACGTACTAAATCACTTATTTGAGGTTATAATACTTGTAGTAGGAATTATTGGGAGTTTGGTAGTCAAATATATCGTTTTGGATGATGTTGGAAGAGAAAACTCGTAACTGAAAATTTTGTAGATTTTCCATACCTGCTTGATCGATCGATCGACCTTAGAGTATCGATCGATCGATGCTTCGATCGATCGAACATCTGCCATAGATCGATCGACCCCACCTGCATAACTCACATTTCCTTTTTTTTATAGGTCGTTCCAACTTAAATGATTAGACATTCTTGGATATTAATGTTAGAACATTTTGGGATATAAAGAAGACCCGTAGGACGTATTAAAAATATGGAACCTTTAATGTAAGACGAGATTAACATTTCACGGGGATGTTTTACATATAAGGGACAATGTGAATATGTGTTAAAGGGTGAGACTCGTAAGAAAGTTACGTTGTAAAATAAATGAGTACCTACTGAAATTACACTTGGGAAGATAGGAATCCACGAGTGTCACTTAATAAGTTGGAATAATCTCACAAATTAAAATAAGAGACAAACCGTTATACGTGATAACTAAATAATGAGTAATAAGGATAAATATCATAATTATGGGTCGTGCGAGTGTACATAAATCTGATACGGGAATAGTAGTATACATATATGACTGTGTTTATGCATATATTATATACGTATAAAAATCATGCCCGCGCTACTTGCGATCCCTGAGGTTACCGCGCTGGGACAGTCTTATCTCGATGGGACCTTTATGGGGAATATTGACTAGTACCCTAGAACATAGGAATCTTTGGTACAGGCTATCGGATCGATAGTCAGACGGTCCTAAGAGACGTGAGGGTATGTGCTGACCTCTTAGTGACTTGGAACTGTGCTTCGCCTCATTCTGTATGTGTTTTGTGTAAGTACAGTTCGAGAGTGATTCCGAACTAGTATTTTCCTTAGTACGAGTGATACGGGGACTGGATAGCAGAGTATGCCCGCACCATATTTTTTATGTGGGGTACTGTTAGAATATATATATATATATATATATATATATATATATATATATATATATATATATATATATATATATATATATATATATATATATATATATATATTTGGAATTTGGAAACTACCTGCTATGACTATGGTATGTAATAAAAGAATAATTATTTCAATTGGGGAATAAGTGTTTGAAAAGTATGATAAATTATGAGAAACTTTATTATCAAATAAGGCTTATGTGAGAATTGTACTGTTAAATAAAAATTAACCTCCTTAACATTTGAAATTGTCTCCTTGAAACCTTACGAGTAATTTAAGATAAGATAAGTTAAACTGTTGAGAATATTAGTGCGATAGGTGTGCACTTTAGAAGAGAGGTGAGAATTTCTCAAGGGAGTGCCTCACTAATATGTTGGTTGCATTGGCCGATAAGCATTTTAAATACTTGCTAAACTAATTTTAAACTGTTTTACAATCGGGCTCTGACCCGTTTTCTACTTTCTCTTCCCTCTTGTATATATATGTATATATTGCAGGTGCCCATCCATAGGGGCGTTTTGCATAGGATCCTTTGGAAGGAACGCGCTGCAGCTTAGGTGGGAGTTGCAGGCCTCTTGCTTAGACGACCTCATTGTTGATTCCACTTCTAGCACTATTTATTCCGTTGGGCATGTTTCGCCCTTCTTCATTATTAGTTGTTTTATCGGAGATTGTGATTCGTTTATTTCCAGTATTTATACTTTGGGATTTATTACTGTCAGGATGTTTTCCTTTAAGTTTTAAAGTTGGAATTAATTAGTTGGATGTTTAATTGTTTGGATTATATGTTCCAGTATAGTTGTTGTGTGATTCCTTAACTATGAATTATGTAAAGTTTTAAATGTTGGTTTATAAAATAAAATTTGCAAATTGATGTCTAAAAATGGTTTTGACACTTAGCTTAATTATTTAGGGTGTTTAAATTGGAAAAGTTATTTTTGCGACAGTGATGCTAAGAATGAACCAACCGTTCACCTTGATTATAATTTAATAAAGGACTGATCACCCGGTATTTAATTAGGCGGGGTGTCACACCTCCCTCCTTCACAGTGTATGAGACCTGAATTTTCGATGATGGCTTTGTTGATACCTGGGCCAAAGGCACCAAATGATGACATTGTCGTCTACCTGGCTCCTTTGGTAGAAGAATAAAATGAGTTGTGGGAAGAGGGTGTGCAATCATTTGACTCTTTTATAAAAGAAGAGTTTACGCTAAAAGCTATGTAGATGTGGGCAATTCATGATTTTCCAGCTTATGGGACATTATCTGGTTGTGTAGTACATGGTTATTTGGGGTGTCCTATTTGTGGAGAGGAGACTGAATCTCTTCGTCTATCCTCTATCTTAAAAAATGTATACCATCACCACAGGAGGTTTTTACCCCCAGCTCATAGTTTGAGATTTGAGAAAGGTTCCAATTTTTTATTGGGCGGAGTTGAACATAGGCTACCGCCGAGACAACTTTCGGGTTCAGAAATTGAAAGTAAATCTTCTGAATGTGGCCCAAATATGCTAGGTAAGAATCCAAAATTAAAAAATGTCAGGCATAAGAAACCCCAACTGGGAATGAAACTGAGATAAGAAAGGCATGGTCTCGGAGGTCAATTTTATTTGACTTGACTTATTGGAAGAAAAACCCGGTGCGCCATGTATTGGATGTGATGCATGCAGAGAAGAACTTCGCTGAACATATTGTGGGTACTTGCCTTGGGGGGAGTCATTCGAAGGATGGAGAAAATGCACGAAAAGACCTTAAAACGTTAAAACTTAAACCACAACTATGGTTGAAAGAAGATAGTAGGGGAAGGACAATAATTCCCCCTAGTGCGTTTACTTTGACGAGTGAGGAAAGGAAGGTGCTTCTAGACACAACTTGTAAAGGATTGTGAATTATGCTACTCATGATTTACATAAGTGTAAGTCCCACGATTGGCATGTGATCATGCAATTGGTTCCTCTATTGTTTAAGCACTATTTCTCCAAGCACAAGGATTTGCGTAGGGCTATTATGCAAATTAGTATTACCTTCTCCCTCTTGTGTGAGAAGGTAGTCAATCGAGAACACATAGTGGCCGCAAAATTGGCTGTGATCGAAGCGATTTGTGTATTGGATAAGTAATTTCCCCGACATTCTTTGACATAAGTGTTCACTTGTTGGTACACCTATGTGACAAGGCACTTCTTTATGGTCCAGTTAGATATCGGTGGATGTATCCGTTTAAAAGATTGATGAAAGTTTTTATAGATTACGTCAAGAATACGTGATACATTGCAGGATCAATTGCAGAGGAATACATCACCGTGGAGTCATCAATATATACTCGGGAATATATGCCTGACTCGACCAGTGTTGATGACACTGATGAGTTCGTCGATGATGGTGGTCATGTGATGGGAAAAAGAGTAAAATTAACGAGTTTGCAACATGAACAAGTATCTACTTATCTATTTGACACACATGAAGATGTCGAAGAATGGAAAAATTAAGTTTCGATTATTATAATGTTTAACATTATTTTAGATTATTTTATACATGATTAATTTTGTAATATGCAGAAAATATGATGCCTGTGAGAACAATAAAAGACGAAAAACAATGGTACAATCAGATAACGAATTTAGGCTGTGGTTGACACAAGAGGTACTTATAATGAAAATAGTCATTATATAACGTTACATTACACTCAAATTTTACCACTAATATAATTGATTTATCTATATTCTCAGCTCCTAAAGAACGGTGATGCGATATCAAGGCTTGGTCATCTAGCCACAGGACCCTTGTTCGTGGCACAAGAGTACAAAAAGTATCGATTGAACGGTTACATTTTCGGCGCTAAAGTGTACGAGGAAAGTACAAATGTACAAAACTCGGGAATTTCATAGAAGGATCTTACTTTCTTTCGAACGAGCGCAAAAGATAAAAACCTCGTTGAAGCTGAAATGACTTACTATGGTGTAATCCAAAATATATTTGAATTGGATTATATAAGCTTCAAAGAGGTTGTATTTTACTGTGACTGGGTAACAGTTGAGGATAAAATGCTTGTAAAGTTCATCCTGTCACCAATTTGATCATGGTTGACTTGTCCAAGTTGAAGAGCAACGACCACGTGAGCAATGAGCCGTTTGTTTGTGCATTTCAAAAGGTTAAGCAAGTGTTTTATTCAGAGTATATCAACAACGAGCCGTGGTCAATTGTCCAACACGCGCCAAGGCGTCTAAATAGTAGTGTGGATGACTTGGCTGCACCTCCCGAATATCAATCCATTTTTTATGATAACCCGAATTTGAAACAATTTTTCAATTTGTAATAAATATTCCAATTTGTACCGAAACCTCCATTTTTAATGCTTTTAATTGATTTGCACTTTATCATTTTCACTCTTGTGTAGTGTGCGTGTGTGGAGAGGATATTAATACATAAATATTCCAACTACATCTAAGTTTTGTTTATACTAATCCATGAATATACGCTTCTTACCTTTAATAGGTGATTAGTACATAGTTATTTGGGGTGTCCTATTTGTGGAGAGGAGACTGAATCTCTTTGTTTATCCGAACACTAAGAAATGTCATAATCCTAGGGAATGATGTTCTGCAAATTCCTCCGAACCATTATGTAGCCAAACATCACCAGTTGAAGTTGTCAATTCCACTTTCCATACCCCACCACTTGGAACCTCTAGAGAAACATGGGAGACCATTGGAAGGTGGAATTGACAACCTCAACTGCTGATTTTTGGCTACACAATGGTTGGAAGGAATTTGCAGAGCATAACTCCATAGGATTATGGCATTTCTTAGTGTTCATATATGAAGGGAATTATATTTGACATGATTGCCCGGGGTACATTAGTTGGAAGGAGGTGCCATATGAGCTCAAGTTAGTTGTTTGGGTGACACTACAAGTAATGTATTTATATTTATATGTCAATTTCGATTTCGCTTTCAATTTCAATTTATATTTTTCTATATTTGCGGGGCAGATACTAATTTTACTTTATTTTATTTCAGGGGACATGGAGTGGCCCTATGGGTAGGCCACATAGGCTTGATACTTATGTGGCTCTTCGGACGAGAAGGGAAGGATAAGGAGGTGTCCCCGAGCGTCACGGTACAAAATCTCTTTTCCAGCTAAATAGTTTGTAGATTTGAGATAATTGATGGTGATGTTGTTTCTTCTTAAATAGTTTCTATTTTGAATGTATATTTGCATTATCTCTAGTTTATTTGGATATATGATGTTTGAACATGTACAACGTTGCTATAACATGTAGAAATATACTGCTGGGCAGTGGCAGTGGCCATACTGCCCAACAGATTTTTTTAAAATTCTGCCCAGAATTGTCACGGTAAATGACCGTGACAATTTTTTTTTAAAAGGGTCAAGGCTTTGTCACGATTATTAACCGTGACTAAATTTGTCATAATCAGAGACCGTGACACGACCGTGATAATTCTTACGAACTTGTCACGGCCAATGACCGTGACACGGCCATGACAAAAAAAGTTGTCTCTCCCCGAATTGTCACGGTCATTGACCTTGGCAAGTCCAACTTGTCAAGGTCAATGACCATGATAATTTGATAGATTTGGTATAGTGTTTGCTAGGTGTACTCACTCATATCTATAGTTACGTTTGTGATCCCATTTATTTAAATTTATTTTTCTTACCCTATTGTGTCAAGTATTAGCAATCTAGAATTCCCCTTTATAATACTATCCTGTCATATATTAATAAATTTATTTATTAATATTGCTTGTCCTAAGGATGATCTTGCTCACTTAGATGCATTTAAGACCCGATACTACGTTGAGTGAGATGCTTTTGAAAATGGATCTAGCAGTGGGGTTTAGGCCACAACATAGAGGAATGAAGTTGTGCAATAGACCGTAATAGAACATTCATCTTTATTGCGCAATAGAGACGAATGTTCTATTGCGCTCTATTGCACAACTTCATTCCTCTATGTTGTGGCCTTACCCTCCATTACTAGATTCATTTTCAGAAGCATCTCACTCAAAATACTATTGGACCCTAAATGCAACTAAGTGAGCAAGATCATCCAGAGGACAAGAAAAATTAATAAATAAATTTATTAATATTTGACATTTTAGTATTATAAAGAGAATTTTAGATTACTAATCATCGACACGTTAGTGTAAAAAAATTTAAATTTAAACAAATGGGATTATAGATGAATGTTTAGATATTGAGCGAGTATACCTAGCATACCTCGTTACCTAGCACTTAATCACCGATGTAGTCACAGATGTAGTCAAATGTGGTCTACCAACTCCCCATTTAATGGTTCTGTAAGAAAATATGGGAATAAGAATTTAAAATTAGAATAATCATATGAACTTAACAAATTAAACTGGGAAAGAAAACACAGCCACCCCAAGTCGTGAGTTGTTGCAATAAACGACCTAGCTAGGCCGTGAGCTATTAAAAATTACGGCTTATCCAAATCGTGAATTATTAAATCATCACGACTAACTTAAGCCGTTGATATGGAAACTTTGTTGGTCTATTGCAACCGTGAATGATGATACCAGAATTGGTATCACCAGATCAAAGTGATGACTAAGCTCTAACCAGTACGACAATGGTGTATAGTAGGTACAAAATTACAGAAAGAGATGAGGCAAAGAGGGAGAAGACACTAGATATAAGTGGTTCAGCCTTTGAAGGGCCTACTTCCACTATGTGAGTGTGTGAAATCCATTAATGGGCTATAATGGCCTTGGGATACAAACATTCAAGATTTCTCTCTCTAACAATGATTTTGACAGAGTTTCAGTAGGGTTTATAATAAGTGATCCTTTACAATGTAGAAGATGAAGTGTATATATAGTTCCTTGGGGGTGCAGTGCACCCTGTTGTCAATTTTTGAAATACCGCAAGTGCACGGGCAATTATAGAATAGCGAGTGTAAGTACGAGTCGAACCCATAGAGATTTGTCCATTTTTTCGTTCAAAATAATTGTGGCTGTCCAACTAGACTAAATGGGATAGGGAATGATTATGAACTACACTAAATAAAAGCAACTACGATAAATGAGAGTAACACAAGAGATTTGTAAACAATTAGGAAATAATTAGGATTCGGGGTCCATTTATCACGTAACTAATATTGCACACTAATTTAATGTTGTCATTCCCTTTTTATAACTCAAGTTAAACCGACTCTTGCCGAGTTTAATTCAAAAAATATGATGGTTATGATCAAAATATTTTTAACGTCTCTAATCGACGGCTAAAATCCCTATTCCCTTAGAAAATACGAGTTTTAACATTCGCAAATGTATTTAAGCATGTACTATCAAAAGAATCAAAGTGCAAGCATAATTCATCAAAAATTACTATCTTTAAATTTCAAAACTTGATTGACAAAATAATTTTGAAGGTTTTAAAACACACTCTCATGTCGTTTTAAAATGAATACCGAATTTGTAATAACAATTAAAATAAGTAGGGAATAAACAACGATAAAATTAACGTGGCAATATTACCTAACTATGATAAACTTTACCCTACTCCTAATATAAGAATCAAGCTACAATAATGAAAGCGAAATTGCAAGAATGAGTAGAGATCTTCATTAATAAACCAAACTTACAAATAGTTCTCTCACAACAATCTCCAATCCTCTAAAAAATGATAAAAACTTTGCCCTAAAATTGATTATAATCACTCAAAGTTGCTCCCCGAAATCCTCCACGAAATTCCTCTCTAATTGTCTACGAAATTATGAGCCCAAGGGTCCTTTTTATAGGACAAGTGGTGACGTATTTGAGTTGTGGTGGGACTCTTTCTGATTAGCTGAATGGTGTTTGTAGCTATCTCTCCACCTCTTTAAACTTTGGATTGTGATAAGGGACTAAATTTCCCCCCACTTGAAAACTCTTATCTTTTCTTGCTGAACACGCATGCCGAGTTTTGTCCAAATCGGGGAATACAAATTTCTGACTTTTTTAAAAACAAATTTTTTTCGAACGATCGTAAAAATCAATTTTTTCACGCCTTTTTTGAATTGATCATCAATTTGCACCAAATTCCATAATTCCTGTAAAAATTTCACTAGGCAACTTTTTTCACAAATTAGCACAAGAATATTATAAAATTATCGAAGTGCCCATTTTTTACTTAAAATTCCCATTTTCAATATGAATTCAATCATTCTCGCATTTTTTCCTCTTTTTAATAAAATAGTCCTAAGAACTTATTAAATACACTAAAATGGGACTAACAAAGTATAAATTTGGGTATAAAATATACAAATTAATGCACGCATCACACCCCCAAGCATGTAATAAGCATGTGTAGAATGTTCTTAACCAATAAGGAGGAGCCACCCGTCTCTGTCACATGTAAGTCATGATGATCAAATATTCCCCCACGTGTGGAGGAGATGTTGTTATAATAATTTTGGTCCACGTGGGATACGCAGTCCACGCGCACACTCTCATGCGTATCCCAATGCATGCGCACACTCTCACACATGGCTGAGGCTGCATGCTTGATATGTGAGCCTTTGGAGGGTTAACACTTGTCATGCCGTATAGTCTTGGCCGACCTTCATCGGCCCGATGGTGGTCAAGGATGAGGGTCTATAACCCCCAGAGTTACTCCCATGTGTTGTAGATAATGGCAGAGATGATACTGGTCAAGTCATTCCAGGCCGAGTCACAATTATCCGAGTCAGTCCTGGTCGAGTCATAGTTTCCCTGGATTTAGATGAACTGCTGAAGGTCGACCTTAGCCGATGTAATGCGATATTGGATAAGACTATATTTTTAATATCAATCACCCCCTAGTATTTATTCTTCAATGAGAAGGGAAGACCGAGGGGCAAAGCGTCTTCTGAATGCAAGTTGATCAAACATCCTCTTAGGTGTCAGAATTGTCATGTTCGATAAATACTGAACTAACACTTGGCAGTTATCCTGTGGAATGGTGTGTTGCTCAAGAATGACGGTTGTATGTGGCGCATAGGATTTTGTGCTCTAATTATGGATCTTTTGGAAGTTGTGCAAAATGATTTGAAATATTTGAACTATTTTGAAAACCGTTTGCATTTCCTACTTCTCTTTCTTCGCGCTACAGCCCTCTCTCTCTAAAACCATCCCACTTTCATCACCGTTCAAGCATTTTCTGACGAGTTTTCTTTGTTTCTTGAGATTTTCATCTCCTCAATCATTCCCAGGTAATCCATTTCTCCCCTTTGCTAGCTTTTCCTTTGATTTTTATTTGTCAAACGGTGTGGTTCATTTTTGGCCACTGTTGAATTTTTCGGCTGTAGTCTTGGGTGGATTTAGGCTATTTACAGGGTTGATTTTGGGGGATTCTTAGGGTTTGGCAGAGGATTTTTCATTGGTTTCTTATCATATTTTCCATCTTTAGGCTCTCCGGTTGAACTCCGACGGTGTTCCCATCACCATCTCCAGCGGTCTATAACTGTGTTCTTGATGGGAAATGATTCACTTGCCCATTTGGATCTTTAGGTCAACGTTAGTCACAACCCCAAACTGTTTGTTTCCTTCAAATTTTATCCCTGATATCTTAAGTCTCACCTCGGATTTTGGATGCTACAAAGTCTTTATAAGTTAGCGGAAAACTGCTTCCAAGAGATCCGTAGGAAAGAAGAAGAGTACGAGACTAAACGTAGGGCCGACCTCCACTGGGTATGACCCATTTTTCCAATTCCTTTGAAGACCATTCATCCTTCTTCCTCTGAAGTTAGCAAGGACGAGATGACTGGATCGTCCTCTGCTCCGACCGATACGAGGGGTTCATTTGAGGAAGCCATGAGGATGTCCTCATCTCAAACTGCTGACCCTAAGGCGGTCGGGACCTCGACTCGTACCTCATCACCCAAACAGGCTGAGTCTTCAGACCGGGATGACTCTTCAATTCATATTTTTGACGAGGAGATTTCTAGTGGTTCCTCGATCCAAGTCATCTCTGAGTCTGTCGAGTCGAAAATAAATGTGGTATTCCCCCAACTTCCATCCCTCTTAGTGCAATGACCGATAGTGAATTTCATGAACGATTTCCATAGGGACTTCCTACTGCTCAGCATGAGGCCAAGGGAGAGGAAGACAATGAAGCCAAAGACGATGATGATAATGGCTCAGAGGCTGATGTGCTAGTTGACTATTCTTTTGTCGAACAATTCTCGTCTTATGTGAAAGAGTCTGATCTCCTCCTTTAGAGACACCTTTATAGCAGTTCGTCTGATATCGCCATGCATCTCCCGGTCGATGATGAGTGAGGATACATAGATCAAGAGGGTGAGATTACAGTGTACGAGCAGATGTTCAAGCTCAATTTTTTATTACCCTTTCATCCATCTGTACGAGCCATCTCTTCCACTCTAGAGCTTGCAACGACTCACCTGTCACCAAACTCTTGGTGAATCATCCTCGGATATATTACAGTGTGGATGAATAAATACATAGACGACCCCTCAATTGAGATTTTTAAAGCGCGTTACAATATGTCGCCCTCCAAAAATTTATCAGGCTACTACCACTTAGGGTCTAGAAAGCCTAACAGGAAAATAATCCAAGTTACTTTTTCATCTCTGGGGCTTGGGAGTTCTTGGCCGATACCGACCCTGTGGAAGATCAGCTGAGGATCCCTCGCAGCTGGTCCAACCCTTCCATGCGGGAGAAATTAGACCCCGACCTCAACATTGCTAATCGTGAGAGAGTTGAATATTTGAAGAAACAAGGCAGGTAAGGTCTTCTTCCCAAATTTGACGATATTGACCCCCACTTACTTGGAGACTGCTGGTCTGGGGGCTAAACCCTTAGTCGAGCTATTGGAGTGGACCTTATTTTCTATTCTCAAGTCTTTTATCGGCTCTGATTTTGTGACTAATCATTTTTTCTATTTACAGATTGTACCCCACACGTTTCTGATGAGCTTTAACATATGAGTGCCCCAAGCTTGAAGAACATTCTGAAAAAGGGGGGGAAAGAAGCCCGTAAAGGAGACTACGACTGGTGGGTCGGCTAATACCGAGGGTGGCCATAAGAGGAAGACACCCCCACCTCCTGCAGACAGTCAATGCAATACCCAGATGAGGAAGATGATGTCTCCATCTTCTAGTTTGCCTCAGACAACTTCGACCTCCTCTGTGCCTAGCTCAGCGTCCGGACAGTCCTTTGACCATTACGGGTTGGCCAACGCCGCCTAGTTGAGGGCCTGTCCCGGCTCGATCTTGTCATCGTCCTCAAGGTCCATGCTTCAAGTCCCTTCCAAATATGACTACAACTTCCTCTCTAAAGTCCCTATCCCACAAGTCTTTGACTTCAGCCTTCATTCCCTAGCCCAGGTGTTTGCCATTTTCTAGTGGGATTTTATCCCATCTTATGATAATTGCATTCAAAAATTTGCTCGTTTCTTTGTAGTCCATCTACGGACTTTCCTCGACTACCAAATGGATGGTCGAGAATTATTCAAAGGTTTATGAGGCCGATAGGGCCTTGAAGTTTGAAGAGGAGTTGAAGGGGAAGCTTAAAAATTGCCAGTCTGAGCATTCGAAGGCCCTTGACACCTTGAAGGAGAAGGATAAGGCTATAAGGACGAGGGATGAGATTCGAAAAAAAAAGGACGAGCTCTTGAAGAAGAAGAAGGATGAGGATCTCTCTACTCTGGTTGCCCAATATATCAAAGACCTTGATGATGCCATCGTTAAAGCCAAGGATGAAGCTCTATCAGCCGAGGCATTTCAGAAGATCAGGGACGATGCTATAGAGGCGTATAAAGCATCTGATGAATTTGGACGCTTTGGGATGTAGTATTTCAAAAGGGGCCTCAAGACAGCTTGTAGGTGGATCGTCACCAAATTCTCAGCGGTGGTCTCCTCCATTAGCTCTGAGCTGGAGTCTCCTAATATAGAATACCTGTTGATACCAAAATTAATATGCTGATGTGGACGAATCATACGAAGACACTTGTCAATCTACATGGTACAATAACAACGAGGAAGTTCATTTCCTCGACCAACTCATGTTCTCCCCGAGCAACGAGGATATACCGAGGAACTGCAACACTTCGAGGTACTCTAGCGCTCCGAGGAACTCCTGACCAACGAGCAACTAAGGCGGTCCGAGCTGCATCTCGATCGTAGTATTAATTGCCAGAATGTCAACAGTTTAACTATTCATTGAATGTTTATCATCTTAACGCACACGCTGCATTAAATATATTACCCTTTCATATGTATATCATTCAATGTATCAACCCATTCATGTACAGCCTAAGGGCTATAAATACCTGGTATCACCCTCATTCAAAAGGGAGGGAATTTCTTGACTGAACTTGTAATCGAGAATTCCCAAACACTCAGCAATAACATAACAGTGGACGTAGGCCATTCTTATAAGGCTGAACCACTTTAAAAATCTTTGTTTCATTTTATTTATCTGTGATTGAATAATTAGAGCGATCTAATTTTTTACATCAACAGATTGGCGCCGTCTGTGGGAAACGACTGTTGCTATCGTTTTTCACCAAAAATCATTTATCATCAATGGCAGATAATCCAGAATCCAGTAATCAAAATGCTGGAAATATTAGAAATCCTCCAAATCCATCTGCACCTCCAGATCTGGCTGGAATTATGACGAATCTGGCTGAAGGACAAACCGTCATGCAAGAAACAATGAGGCAACTCATTCAAACTCTTCACGGCGGTGCACCTACCCATTCAAGGCAAAGGAGTGATCATGGGCAATCGCGATCCAGGCATACTGAGTCATATCGTAATGAAGAATCTAATGATTTTTCTTATCAACCTGGGTGAACTTCATCGATACGGGCTACGGATACAGATCAACATATCACCCTCTCTCCGGAGAGAACTAGCGCCCTGGAAAGATTAAGCAGAGCATCTCCTTTCAGTCGGTTAGGACCAAGGAGAAATATGAGTCCACCTAGAGCCCCATCGAGAAGCTTTCGACCACCATCAGGTTTGAGAGAAGGATCAGCACAATCAAGACCAGCTACTCGTCGATATAGATTTCAGGAAGCTACGTCAGAACAATCAATTGCTCGGACTAAGCAGCCCGAGGAAGGAAACGAAGCGTGGAAGGGTTCCATTCAGCGATTGGAGGACAGACTTGGAGAAATGCTTAAAGAAAGGAATCCCTTACAGAGAACTTTTGTTCAAGGGACACCTTTTGTGCAGGCCATTGTGAATTTTCCTACACCATCGAAATTTAAAGCACCTGTAGTGACCCCTAAATATGATGGAAAGACAGATCCTGTTCTTCATATAGAACAATACTAGGCTGCTGCCGACATATATGCTGTCCCCGACGAGATGAGGTGTAGAGCATTTTCGGGAACTCTTACCGGATCTGCACAGATATGGTACAACAATCTTCTTCGGGGTAAGATTTCGACTTTTATCCAGTTAGCCGAGTTGTTCATTGGTAATTTCTATTTTGGAGCAAAGCCGGTAAAGCGAGTAGCGCACTTGTTAAGTGTTAGACAAAAATCAGGTGAGAGTACTAGATATTACATAACTCGTTTCAATAACGAGAAGTTGGAAGTCATAGATTACGAAGAAAAGACAGCGATCACTGCTTTGATGAGTGGATTGCTGCTTAACAAGTTATATTATACTTTGGCCAAAGATCCACCTAAAACTATGTCGGAGTTGATGGCAAAAGAGGACAAAATCATGAATGTCGAGGAGGCTATGGCTGCGAAGAAGAATATGGATAAAGAAACCAAGGTGGAAGTTGACAAATCTAAGAAGAAAGAGCAAAAAGGTAATGGTGGTGATAAGCACTCCAAGAATAATAGGACGTCATGGGAAGTCCTGAAGAAATATGATAATTATACTCCATTGAAGATGGGTATTAATCATGTTTTAGAAGAAATCAAGAATAACGAAGAAATCAAGTGGCCAGATAAACTGAGGACCAATCCTGACCTGAGGAATAGGGCCAAATATTACGAGTTCCATAAAGATCATGACCATACGACCAAAAATTACATAGCCCTCCAGAACGAGATTGAAACGCTCATCCAAAGAGGAAAGTTGTCAAAGTATGTAGATCGCAGAGGTGAAAGGAAGAATGATGATAGAACCAGAGATCGTTCCAGATCTCCTCGTCGGACGGAGGAGAAAAAGAAAAGAGATCATGAAGATGATCCAGATGAAGACCCCGATCTTCCAAAGAAGCCAAGACAGCCTGAACGAGAGGTATTTTCCATACTTTTTGGGTCATTTGATTGTAATGTTATTACAGGAGGAGATGCTGGAGGGGGAGACCTTACTGCAGAAAGAAAGGCCTATCTCAGAGAGGCTCAAGCCTGCTCATATATTCAACGAATAAATCTTGCCGAGGATGATCGTCCGAGGAAGGTAAATAAAGAGAAGCTAGTTATTGGTTTTTCAAAAAATGATTTGGCCGGTGTTCTTTATCCTCACGACGATCCCTTGGTGATCAAAATGAGGATGAAATATGTGGTGATTTCAAGGGTGTTGGTGGACAATGGTAGTTCGGCAGACATCATGTACTATTCATGTTTTGATAGTTTGAATTTGAAATTATCTCAATTGGAACCTTATCACAGACCCCTTCTGGGTTTTGCTGGCGAGAGTTTTTCCACTTGGGACGATCAAGTTGGACATATTCATTGAAATTTGGCCTGCTTGTCGAACAGAAAGAATACGCTTCTTTGTGATGGATAAGAATGTGCAGTCAGCCTACAACATCATCATGGGAAGAGTTGGTTTGAAGAAGTTCGAAGCAGTTCCATCTACAGTGCATCAATGCTTAAAATTCCCAACAAACTTCGGAGTAGGAGTTGTGAAAGGTGATCAAAAAATAGCTCGGGAATGCTATTATTCATCTGCCGAGCAAGAGGAGCCTGAAGAATCAAGGAAAAAGACTATTACCTACCAGGTGGAGGAAGGTACAGAAATTGAAACTCTTGATCCCAGGGATGAATCCCAACTTGTAAAAGGACAGGTAGTAGAATCTACAGAAAATATTATTCTGGACGAGGAGCACCCTGAACGAGTAACTCAGATAGGTTCGTCGTTGGATGCTTCAATAAAATAAGAGTTGATAATGTTCTTGAGAAACAGGAAGAAAACTTTCGCATGGAGTCATGAGGACATGCCAGGAATAGATCCAAACTTCTTATGTCATGAACTCAATGTGAATAAGGAGATCAAGCCTGTGAAGCAGAGAAGAAGGGTATTTAGCCCTGAGAAGAATCAAGCCATACAAAAGGAGGTCGAGAAGCTCCAGAAAGCCCAATTCATTGAAGATGTGAAATATCCAGACTGGCTGGCAAATGTGGTGATGGTAAAGAAGAAGAACAATAAATGGAGAATGTGTGTTGATTTCACTGATCTCAACAAGGCATGCCCAAAAGATCATTTTCCATTGCCCAGAATTGACCAACTAGTAGATGCTACCTCGGGACATGAGCTGCTCAGCTTCATGGATGCTTACTCTGGCTACAACCAGATCAAAATGAAACCTGAAGACAGGGAAAGTACTTTTTTTATTACCCCTAGGGGAACTTATTGCTATAATGTTATGCCTTTTGGTTTGAAAAATGCAGGAGCGACATACGAGCGGCTGATGAACAAGGTTTTCACCGAACAAATCAGTTGCAACATGGAAGTCTATGTCGATGATATGCTAACAAAAATCAAGAAAGCCACAGATCATCTAGTTGACTTAGCTCAGACATTTGATCAATTGGATAAATACCAGATGAAGCTCAATCCGACGAAGTGCACATTTGGAGTACGAGAAGGAATGTTTCTCGGATACATTGTCAATCAGCGAGGCATTGAAGCAAATCCAGATAAGATCAAAGCTCTTTTAGGGTTGCAATCTCCAACAACAAAGAAAGAAGTGCAGAGTCTTACAGGACGAGTTGCATCGCTCAACAGATTTATATCTCGAGCAACTGACAAATGCCTCCCATTCTTCAAAACACTTTGAAAAACTTTTGAGTGGACTGATGAATGTGAGAAGGCCTTTCAAGACTTGAAAAAGTATTTGGGAGCACCTCCATTATTGTCTAGGCCAATAACAGGAGAGAAGTTGTACTTGTATCTAGCAGTATCAGAGAATGCAGTTAGCTCGGCATTGATCAGATTGGAGAATGGAGTCCAAAAACCAATTTATTACACAAGTAAGGCTTTCCGAGGTGCAGAAATCAGGTACCCAAAGCTGGAAAAATTGGCATTGGCATTAATTGAAGCAAGTAGAAGAATGAGGCCATATTTCCAGGCCCATACCATCGTCGTTTATACCGACATGCCACTGAGGCAAGCCCTTCATAAGCCAGAAAAGTCAGGGAGATTGATGTACTGGGAAATAGAGCTCGGTGAATATGATATTGTGTATGAACCCAGAGCATCATTGAAAGGGCAAGCTGTAGCAGATTTTATAGCAGAATTTACATATCCTGATACCCCTGAGGAACAAAAACTGCTCGCTGACCAACCTGTGGATGTTACAGGATCAACAGACATAAGTCCAGACCAATTTCGGTTGGTAAAAGGACCTATGGATGTAGAAGGATCATCAACTTCAAATTCAAACCAGCCCCGGATGGTTGAAGAACGAGAAGAGATGGTCAACAAGGAACAAAAAGTGCTAGGGGAGGATGAAAAGAAGCAACAAATATTTCACCGAGGAACTCTATCAGATAAGAAATTTGAAGACGGGTTACCCATATGGAGATTATATGTAGATGGCTCATCTTACACAGCAGGTTGTGGGGCAGGAATGGTTTTGAGAACCCCAGACGAGATTGACATGGAATATGCTTTACGATTCCAATTCAAAGCCTCTAATAATGAAGCTGAGTATGAGGCCATGATAGCGGGTTTAAACTTAGCAAAAGTTATGGAAGCACGGCAAGTAATTGTATTCAGTGATTCTCAATTAATTGTAAATCAGATGACAGGAACATATGCAGCTAAAGGAGATTTAATGGAAAAGTATCATGCAAAGGTGATGGAGTTACTGATAAAATTTGATGCCATTCAATTGGTGAGAATACCGAGGATGGAGAATGTACAAGCAGACGCACTGGCCCGACTAGCATCAGCTACTCGTACCGAGCTACGAAGAACGATACCAATTGAAGTATTGGAAAGTCGGAGCATAGATGAAAACTTGACGATGAATGTTATTACCTTTGATTTAGGACCATCTTGGATGGATCCCATCAGGATATATATTGAAGAGGGAGGATTGCCAGAGGATAAGCTCGCTGCTAAAAAATTGAAGTATAAAGCTGCTCGGTATGTACTAACTAATGGTATTTTATATAGGCGAGGAATTATGGCAGGTTTGCAGAGATGTGTACATCCCTCCGAAGTGAAAGAATTGATTGAAGAGATCCATGAAGGGTCTTGTGGAGCTCATGTAGCAGGTCGAACACTTTTACAAAGGGTAATGACTCAAGGATACTATTGGCCAACGATGAGGGCTGATTGTATAGCCTATGCTAAGAAATGTGATAAGTGCCAACGTTTTTCCTCTATCCGATGAACTCCACAAGCATTGTTGACACCCATAACTTCCCCTTGGCCATTCGCCATGTGGGGAATTGATTTGGTGGGACCATTGTCGACCACCCGAGGAAGATTTAAGTACCTCGTCGTTGCAGTAGACTATTTTACTAAGTGGGTAGAAGCTGAACCTCTCATCGACATGACGTACTAGAAGGTATACCAGTTCGTTTGGAAGAATATCATCTGTCGATATGGTCTCCCTCATGCCTTCATCACAGATCATGGAACCCAATTTGATAATGAAGAATTTGTTGCTTATTGTCATCAGTCGAACATTTTGAAGGTCCATTCAGCACCAGGCCATCCTCAAAGCAATGGACAGACTGAAGTGACGAATAGAACACTGCTGAATGGTTTGAAGAAAAGGCTAAGTGAATCTAAAGCTAACTGGATTAACGAGCTACAATCAGTATTGTGGGCTTACCGAACAACTCCCCGAGCAGCGACTGGAGAATCACCATATATGTTGGCATTTGGAAGTGAAACTGTAATACCTGCCGAGTTAGGTCTCCCAACACACAGAGTGCTGAATTTCAATTCCCCAGTCAGCGACTTGATGAGAAGACTGGATTTGGATATGCTCGAGGAAGTAAGAGAAGAGGCAGCCATTAGGAATGCTGCTTACCAACAACGCACAGCTCTGTTCTACAATAAAAGGGTGAAGAAATGCGATTTAAAAGAAGGAGATTATGTGCTAAAGAAGGTCATTCAGAAGCACAATAAATTGGAAGCAAATTGGCATGGACCTTACCGAGTTACAGAAGTCGTTCGACCAGGAACTTACCGAATAGAAACTCTAGAAGGAGAAGAATTCAAAAATGCTTGGAATGCTGAACACCTTCGCAAGTATTATCAATGATGTAAAATGTACAACGGTTCCATCAATATGAATAAAACGATGATGTTTTCACCATTTTCTTCTCCTTTGTTTGAAAGTTTTTCGGGGAATACTAGTGTTGTACACTACGCTGCTCGACAGCAAAAAGAAGACGAAAGTTCGAAAGAACCAAAAAATATACTCCTTTGGTTAGGAGGCATACACTAGCGTGACCAACTAAGGTTGGTAAGATAACTAGTGGACAAAAAGTTCGAAAGAACCAAAAAATATACTCCTTTGGTTAGGAGGCGTACACTAGCGTGACCAACTAAGGTTGGTAAGATAACTAGTGGACAAAAAGTTCGAAAGAACCAAAAAATATACTCCTTTGGTTAGGAGGCGTACACTAGCATGACCAACTAAGGTTGGTAAGATAACTAGTGGACAAAAAGTTCGAAAGAACCAAAAAATATACTCCTTTGGTTAGGAGGCGTACACTAGCGTGACCAACTAAGGTTGGTAAGATAACTAGTGGACAAGATAGTTCGAAGGAACCTGATAGTTCAATAATCAACTACGGTTGAGGGCAGAACGATATCATTTAGAAAATAGGCCAACAAGTTGGTCGGAAGGAAAAATCATTCCAGAAAATACAAAGAATTCCAAACTGAACCAAGTATAGTTGGTCGGTGATCAACTATACTTAGTCGACGAGGATAAATTGTCGACCATGGTTGGTCGGGCACATTTTCTGAAAAAAATTTACCAAGTATGGTTGGTCGGGGATAAAAACCCATAAACTGTAGCTGGTCGACAAACACAATTTAACAACCTTGGTTGGTTGGAAACATTTTAAACATTTTATACTCATTACTTTATTGTTAAGTGATCGAGCAACGTTACTAATACTTGTAACTTTTTTATTACTAAGTTGGTCGATGAACAACACAATATTGTTATCTTTTTAACAGATACATATACACTAATGTAAAAATGTAAAAATAAACACAAGATAATCACAATACAAATTTGCAAACAGAAAATGAAATTCTTTCATTAAGATAAAAATGTATTACAAGCTATACATATGTGCTAATTATTACATTGAAAAACCTATTCTATTGGTTTCTTTCCTTTAGCTTTTGAAACAGGTTCCTCGCCGGCAGGAGGATCTTCTAAGCAAAGAGGAGAATTGATGAAATTAATATCTCTGAGCATTCTGACGTTCATCACAGAAGGTGTATCCAAGAGATGCTCTGGACGAGATAATTCAGTCTGAGAATGAAGACTATAGTCGCCGAGATATTTTGAAATTAAACTCCGAGGAATGGAACGAGCTGGGATCCATTCCATGTCCAATTTGAAAGGTGGCACAGGCAAATCTAGTAATCCTAGAGCATGATAATCCTATAAAAAATTCCCTTGCTCCAATTTCAGTACACCCAGGGCGTTCAACCATCCTTGCTTATAACCTTCATTATTGGCATGTTCAATCCGAGCATCCAAATGAACAAGGGCTTCATTGTATCCTGCCATCCAAAATTCCCTGGATTGTTTATGGAATTGGAAGGTTAATCTATCCAGTTGTTCGTGAAGGCTCCTGGCAAAAACATCTTTATCATTCAAGGTAGACTTCATTGCAGTAAGTTGATCTTCCAAAGATAGATTTTTCTTGGACATTTCAGATAAAGCCCTGTCCTTGGCGTTTAATTGGTATGCTTGAGTTTCCAAAGTAGATTGAGTGCGAGCCTCTTCAACATTACGGCTACGAACTCTTGATCGACTTCGAGCAGCGACTGGAGAACTTTGCTCCTCGGCAACATTTTGAACAGCTCTTCCTCGCCCACGAGAAGTTCTTCCTCGTCCCCGAGTAGTCACAGGAATAACAGATTTTTCTTAAGTTGTCCAGTTCTTGCCTTAATTTGTCATTCTCAACTTCTAAGAACGAGAAACCTTCTTCGGTAACTTGCACTAAAGCAGTGGAAGATGACGCTGCAGATTCATACTGTGCCAGCTTTTTTTGCAAATTATTGTTCTCTTGTTCCAGCAATCTGCCTGCAAGCCTCGACTTCACCCTTTAAAGTTCTTTCCCTAACATCGTATCCAGCAAGGATCTTTTTATGGCCTGTTTCAGAAGAAATTTGTTGATATCTATTTTCATATTCCTTGTGCAACAAAGTCGTTGATTCATTGTGCTGACCTTGGAGATCCTCTAAGGAATAATGAAGTTCCTCAATCAAGTCATAGTAGGCCACGTTGTTGGCCACAGCTCGGTCGAGTAAATCCTTCAAGTACCGATAAGCCTCAATTGCTTGTTCTGAGGCATCATGGCCAAGGATGTCAGCAATTTCTGATGTACTAAGGTCTGTATGACCAGCCTTATAATATTCGTGACATTGCTGCATCAGCTTTGTATCATGTGCAGATATCAGTTCCATTCTAGCAACAAACTAAGGATGAGAAAAAGACAACAATCAACAAAAAACAAATCATCAACAACAGAGATGAACAAGGATGTATTTTATTAGATCACAAAAGGATTACATTGTTTGATTACAAATAATGAAATATAGAAATGATACCGAACAACTTCACACCTTTTCCTTGTCTCCCAAGACTTTCTCGGGAGGCTGGGACGAGGAGCTTGGTTGCTCGGTGGTAACAGCAACTTGATCTGCAGGAGTTGAAATTTTTTCAGGAGGAGGAGGCATGGAAGAAATGTCCTCGTTGGCAGAAGATAGAGATGTAGGGACTTGATCACCTATGGCCATAGAATATTCATCAGAGGCAGACTCATCTTCTTCTTCTTCCACAATTGGTGGAGGAGGATCAGGGAGGTGCAACTGGAATAGCTCGGAATCATCCTTGATCTTCAATTCCTGTAGCGCAGCTACCCAACCATCTCGGAAGTATTTCAACTTCCCGTATTTGAACTTGGGATGTCATTGCAGCAATCCCCTTGTCCCATCCTTTATCCCAGCCTGCGCTGAAGGATTTTTTAACTGCGATTTTTCTTCTCAATTTCTCTTAGGAAAGCTTCACATCCAATTCTTCTTTTTTGCCCTTGATATCTCGCAGGGCGGACAATTCCTCCTCTGCCTTCCTCAGTTTATCCTCAAGTTCTCCAAAATTCTTGAGCTTGTCATCATATTTCTTATGCTCGACCTCTAAACTTTTCACTTTATTCTCCAAACTCTTGGAGATCTCAGCCATCTTCACCTTCTCGGCCTCAAGTGTAGACAACTTTTTCTCCCAAACAGCCCTGTCCTCACTATACTGTTGGCGAGAATCCTTCAAGGATTGGGTCAAACCCAGCTGAGCATCCTCTACACCTGACGAGGAGCTTGAAGCTTTAATAGCTTCATCCTTTTTCACCATATTATTGAAATAGTTCACCAGCTGAAAGATGAGAAAAACAGTAAAGTCAGTGCAAAAATACAAGTATTCAGAGAAAGAAAGAAATTCAGAATGTGAGAAATTTACCGAAGCAAGGTGACGAGTAGCTAGGGATGTCAACATATCCCTAGAAATATTTTCATCAATTCCTTGGACCTCGGGTATGATCCAAGTTTTTACCGCGCTCATTGCAGAGCTCGGAGGAATGATGGTTGGAACACCAACAACACCAGATGGTGGAGAAGAGACAGTTTCAGCCAAATTGACTGAGGATGATTTCCTCAATCTCCTCAAAGGAACTTCAGCAGTTTCAACCAAGGAAGGACTCTTGGTCGGAGAAACAGTAATCACTTCTACTGGAGCAACTTTCTTGCTCAGAGCCACTGGGGGCTTCTCGGCAGCTTTGGAAGGTGCAACATCCACCTTCTTAGTCCATTCTAGGACATCAACTTTGCTTTTCTTGGCCCCAGCAGCCAAAGTAATGTCATCAAATAGAGCATGAGGAGCTCTTTTCTTGCCCATTCTCTGATTTAAAGGAAGATGAGAATCTGAAGAAGAATCCTCTGGAGTTGAAGCTGGCTCAACAGGGCGAGCAGTATAAGAGGTTGTATAACTCTTATACTGTAACAAACATGATGCAGACCTGATGTGCTCGTCTGCAACGTTCTTATGCAAACCCCAGATAAGTTTCAGATGCTTAATATTAACCTCTGATTCTTTTGGAGTTTTTCTTTTGCTATCAACTGCAAATAAATACATAATGAGATATCAGTCATACATTTTGTCAAACATGATGAAAGCATAATTTCATAAGTAAAATAAAATGAAAAATAAACCTATCCCATTGCCATATGGGGGATAACTAGGACCGTTGTATACTCCATATCCAACTAAAGGGGCATATTGCCAATTTTTAATAACCAACCCATGTTCAAAATAATCTCTATTTGAGTCAGGGAGGTTAACTACAAGAGCCCAATTCAGAAACCTAGTTTTTAAGTAATAAATATTATCTAGAGTGGCCCATTTATAGCAATACATAATTTCAGGGATCCCTATACGAGTCCCATGAGTTAGATTTAATTTGTACACCCCATTAATTATTCTCCATGAATTGGGGGCTATTTTTGCAGGGACAAGATCAAAATACTGACAAAACTCAAGACACAATGGGTTTGGTGGAAAAGAAAATCCACATTCAACAATGAATAGACTGGGGAACCAATGTCCCTCAGCCAATCGAAAATAATCTAAAGGCTCAGAAAGAACCTCCAGAGTTACCCAGGAAGGAATGGAAAAATCGGAACGAAATTTCTCAACAAACTCCACAATATAAACCATACTGAATAAAAGAGATACAGAAGAAAGGAAGAAAGGAGGTATGTTGACAACGAACGAAAACTAGGATGAACGCACAAGAGAGAAGGAGAAAATAGAAAGCTTGAATGCAGGGAATTGGAAAAAGAAGAAGACGGTATGGTTACCTAAGAAGTTTAAATACTTTGCCTTGGGAAGCGGCAAAGGAAATGATTACAAAAAAGAAACTATTGAACTTCCGACGGCTAAAAGGACAAAAAGGGCACTAAGATCGAAGCGCTCTTAAAAGTTCAAAAAAAAGGCGGATTAGTTGAATTTGGAAATAAATTCAAAAACGATGCTCCTAAAACCCAGGAAGATCATTCAATATTGCCATAAACCGAGAAAGAATGTTCCATATTCCTCAAAGTTCGAAATATGAAACATTGGGGGCTTCTGTTGATACCAAAATTAATATGCTGATGTGGACGAATCATACGAAGACACTTGTCAATCTACATGGTACAATAACAACGAGGAAGTTCATTTCCTCGACCAACTCATGTTCTCCCCGAGCAACGAGGATATACCGAGGAACTGCAACACTCCGAGGCACTCTATCGCTCCGAGGAACTCCTGAGCAACGAGCAACTAAGGCGGTCCGAGCTACATCTCGATCGTAGTATTAATTGCCAGAATGTCAACAGTTCAACTATTCATTGAATGTTTATCATCTTGACGCACACGCTGCATTAAATATATTACCCTTTCATATGTATATCATTTAATGTATCAACCCATTCATGTACAGCCTAAGGGCTATAAATACCTGGTATCACCCTCATTCAAAAGGGAGGGAATTTCTTGACTGAACTTGTAATCGAGAATTCCCAAACACTCAGCAATAACATAACAGTGGACGTAGGCCATTCTTATAAGGCTGAACCACTTTAAAAATCTTTGTTTCATTTTATTTATCTGTGATTGAATAATTAGAGCGATCTAATTTTTTACATCAACAATACCCTTTTAAGGTCGATGTCCTGGAGTATGTCGAGTCTCTACCTACGTGTGAGGAAGATAATGTGATGATTGGGTCCTCCTCTGAAGTCGATATCAATGCCCCAGTCGTCCAGCCTCAAGTCTAAGGGTCGACTATGGTGGTAGAGCAGGTACAAGTCGATGGAGGAACTGGAAGATCTGCTTCAAACATAAAACAGGCTTCTTAGGGTGGTCGTCTGTGGCCAAAACCCTCTTATTTATAGTTGTTTTGCAAGAACTGATTTTGTATCTCCATTTTAACTTGAGTGTACCCTCTTATATCCCTGAATGATATCTCATTTTGCCTTTATATATTGTCCTTATTTGCTTGCATGTATGATTTTTTTTATGTTTAACCAAGTCACCATAATTAAAATGGCTTGAAATCTTAATACCATCGACTAATTAGATAATGCAAGTGTCGTCCCCCATATTTGTACGAGACGAGGCTCTATTGATAGTGTATGGATGAGAGTTGTCTAGTCTATGCACTGTCGTCTCCACCGAGAGAGAATTCTCACCAGATTAATGATGTTTGACATGAACCCCCTCTCGGTGTTATTGAGAGTCCATGGATGAGGTTGACCCCGTCTGGACTGTCATGTCACCGAGAGTAAGTTGGAGATACTTCACCATGAATGATGTTTTATAACTCAAGATGAACTAATACATACAATCCAAAATTATTCAAATAAGAGAATAGGAGAGGACACTTATAAATCTTTCGTTCATAATCTTCTTCTCATATATATAGGCAAATGAAGCCAATTCAAATGAAACTAATACAAAGCTTTTACTAATAGTATTTCTTAAGATGGTCAGCGTTCTATGGATTAGAGAGTGGCTCTCCATCTAAATTTTCCATCTGATACGTTCACGGAACCACTTCTTCAACCACTCTATAGGGACCATGCCAGTTAGGATGAAGCTAGTTGGGATTCTGCCATGCCTTCTACAGAACGAGGTCTCCTACAGCCAGTGGCCGGGTCTTTACCCTCTTATTATAAAACTTTATTATTCTTTGTTGATAGGGAGGTTGCCTAACTTCAAAATCTTATCTTCGTTCCTCTACGAGATCCAAATCCAATTTCCTCTCTGCCACATTCTGCTCCGGGTCGTATGTTTGGACTCTGTGCGTTGGGAGACCTATCTCTATCGGCACAACAGCTTTTGAGCCATAGGTTACCATGAATGGAGTTTCCCCCATTGCAGTGCTCTCAGTTATCCTATATGCCCATAGAACGGCATGCACTTCCTCAGTCCATCTCACCTTAGCGTCCTCCAACTTTTCTTGATTCCGTCAAGAATTGTTCTGTTGTTACCTCTGTTTGGCCATTTAACTGGGGTCGTCCTGGAGTTGAAAAGAACTGTTTGATGCCAACCCGCTCACAGTATTTCTCAAGGGAGATATTCTTGAACTACGTTTCGTTATCAGAAATCAGAGTGTTAGGTAGGCTGTATCTATAGATGATGTTTTTCCAGATGAACTGAAAGGCTTTCTTCTCCCTGAATGTAATCATCGACTCGGCCTCTACCCACTTTGAAAAATAATCAATCGCCACAATCAAATAATTATAATTTTTCACAACTCTCGGTAATAGCCCTACCAAATCATTCCCCCAGACTGCAAATGTCCATGGAGAAGTGATAGAAGTAAGAGGCTGATGAGGTTGATGGGGTATGGTGGAAAACCTTTGACACTTATCACACTTCTTAACATATGCAACTGCATCCTTGGCCAACGTCGACCACCACTACCCCTGAGTGATGATCCTTTTTTCCAACGACCTTCCTCCGTTATGACTGGAGCAACACCCTTCATGCACGTCCTTTAAAACATACTCTACCTCAGATGGATGGACACACCTGAGTAGAGGGAGTAGGAACCATTTTTTATATAAGATGTATCCTATGAGGGAGAACTTAGTTGTGTTATACCTCGGCTTCTTTCTCTAGGCTCTAGACTCTGGAATCTCCCCATCTCGGATGTACCAGATGATAGGATCCATCCAAGAAGCTTCCATATTCAAGTTGAAGCAAAATTCCACAGTATTTTCTTCTCCTTCAATGGTCGGCTAATGAAGGATCTCTACCGGCACCATTCTTCTAATTTCAATTCTAGTGGCGAAAGCTAACCTCACCAGGGGGTATCCTATTTAGCTTCACCTCACTAAAATGCTTCTGTGTTGTTTTTAATCTTCCCAAGTACTTGGCCATTCTTTCGTCCTTGGCCTCATATACCCCCAAAATTTGCTTCACAACTAACCTGAAATCATTGTGGACAAGGAGTTGGCCAACATTCAGTGCCCGAGCAATAGAAAGACCTGCTAAGAGGCCTTCATACTCTGACTCATTATTTGAGGCTTTAAAGTTGAACCTTAGTGCATATTCAATATCGATCCCGTTTGGGGCCTACACAATTAAACTTACCCCACTTCCGTTCTCACATGAAGATCCATCAACGAACAAGCTCTACACAGTACCATTTTTGGAAAAATCACTCTCTTTTAGGGCTCCATTCTTGAAGAGGTATCGTTCTTCATCATTTTAAGACACCTTGCTTCTCGCTGAATTTGTCTCGACCTCGGTCGAGGTAAGACACACCCTGCTCTCTTGCTCGTAAGTCTAAGCTTCAACTTCTTCTGCATCGGCCTCGTCCCACGTGAACTCGACTATGAAGTCAGCTAGTGCCTGCCCCTTAATGGTCGTTCTCAGCTGGTAGATGATGTTGAATTCCCAAAATTCAATTGCTCAGGCCATCATCCTTCTTGATTTCTCTGGCTTGTGAATGACCTGTCTAAGAGGTGAGTCTATGAGGACCACCATAGTATGTGCCTGGAAATACAGCTTCATCTTTCTTGAGGCATGGATCAGAGCATAAGCCAGCTTCTCCATTTTGGGATATCTTTACTCAGACCCCTGGAGGGCCTTGCTGTTAAAGTACAATGGATTCTGAATTCCATCCTCTTCTCTAACCATAGCGGCACTGATGGCCGATTTCGATATCGCTAGATAAAGATACAACTTCTCTCCCTGGACTGGTCTTGACAATAAGAGTGGAGAGCCAAGATAGGACTTTAAGTCTTGAAAGGCTTTATCACACTCATCGTTCCATTCGAAAGCTTTTCTTAACACTTTAAAGAAAGGAAGGCATTTATCGGTAGCTCTAGACACAAACCTGTTTAATGCGGACACCCATCCAGTTAGTCTTTGCACATCCTTTATTGTTGTGGGGGTCTTCATCTCCAACAAAGCTTTGACCTTTTCGGGGTTGGCTTCAATCCCCCTCTGATTCACAATAAAGCCTAAGAACTTGCTTTCTCCCACGTCTAAGACATACTTTGTGGGGTTGAGTTTCATCCTATATTTATCCATCGTGTCAAAGGTGCGCTCAAGGTCGACCGCGTGAGTGTCAGCCTTGAGGTTCTTCGTCAGCATGTCAGCGACATAAACTTTCATCGTCTTCCTAATCTTCTCCTCAAACATCTTGTTGATCAGTATTTGGTATGTTTCCTCGGCATTTTCAATCCGAAGGCATGACCTTGTAACAATAGGCCCCCTTGTCAGTTATGAAAGTTGTCTTCTCTGCATCGGCCGGATCCATGAATATTTAATTATAGCCTGAGTAAGCATCCATAAAGCTCATTAGTTCATGGTCGACCGTAGAGTCAACAATCTGATATATCCTTGGCAGTGGAAATCCGTCTTTGGGGCAGTATTTGTTTAGATCTGTAAAATCAACAAACATCTTCCACTTATCGTTGGCTTTGGGGACGATAACAGCATTCGCAAGCCATTTAAGGTAAATGATCTCCCTGATGAAGTCGGCCTTTTCCAACTTCTTCACCTATTCTCGGATGACATCATACATCTCCCGTGAATAAACTCTTCTTCTCCATCGGACCGATTTTGCATCCATGGCCAAAGTGACACTACACCAAATTTGCCCATTTGTCAAGGTCATTGACCTTGACAAATCCACCTTGTCAAGGTCAATGACCGTGACATTTTGAGGCGAGACAACTTTTTTTGTCACGGTCGTGTCACCGTCATGTCAAGGTCAATGACCGTGACACGTTTGTCACGGTTTATAACCGTGATAAAGCCGTGACCCTTAGTAAAAAAATTATCACGGCCATTGACCGTGACAAGTCCATGACAAAATTGTCACGGACGTGTCATGGTTAATGACCGTGATAATTTTGGGCAGAATTTAAAAAAATCTGCTGGGCAGTATGGCCACTGCCACTGCCCAGCAGTATATTTGTACCTGTTATAGCAATGTTGTACCTATTCCAAACATCATATATCCGAACAAACTAAAGATAATGCAAATATATATTCAAATAAGAAACTATTTAAAAAGAAACAACATCACCATCATTTTATCTCAAATCTACAAACTATTTGCATGGAAAAGAGATTTTGTACCGCGATGCTCGGGAACACCTCCTTATCCTTCCCTTCTCGTCCAAATAGCCACATAAGTATAGAGCATATGTGGCCTACCCTTAGGGCCACTCCCTGTCCCCTGAATTGAAATAAAGTAAAATTAGTATTCGCCCCTCAAATATAGATAAATATAAATCGTAATTGAAATCGAAATCGAAATTGACATATAAATATAAATACATTACCTGTAGTGTCACTCAAACAGCTAACTTGAGCTCATATGGAACCTCCTTCCAACTAATGTACCCCGGGCAATCGTGTCAATTATAATTCTCTTCATATCTAAACACTAAGAAATACCATAATCCTATGGAGTTATGCGTTGCAAATTCCTTCCAACCGTTGTGTAGCCAAAAATCAGCAGTTGAAGTTATCAATTCCACCTTTCAATGGTCTCCCATGTTTTGCTAGAAGTTCCAAGTGGTGGGGTATGGAAAGTGGAATTGACAACTTCAACTGGTGAGGTTTGGCTACATAACGGTTGGGAGGAATTTGCAGAGCATCGCTCCATAGGATTATGGCATTTCTTAGTGTTCGGATAGACGAAGAGATTCAGTCTCCTCTCCACAAATAGGACACCACAAATAACTATGTACTAATCACCTATTAAAGGTAAGAATCGTATATTCATGGATTAGTATAAACAAAACTTAGATGTAGTTGGAATATTTATGTATTAATCTCCTCTCCACACACGCACACTACACAAGAGTGAAAATGATAAAGTGCAGATCAAGTAAAAGCATTAAAAATGGATGTTTCGGTACAAATTGAAATATTTATTACAAATTGAAAAATTGTTTCAAATTCGGGTTATCATCAAAAATGGATTGATATTCGGTAGGAGCAGCCAAGTCATCCACACTACTATTTAGATGCCTTGGCGCGTGTTGGACAATTGACCACGGCTCGTTGTTGATATACTCCGAGTAAAACACTTGCTTAACCTTTTGAAATGCACAAACAAACGGCTCATCGCTCACGTGGTCGTTGCTCTTCAACTTGGACAAGTAAACCATGATCAAATTGGTGACATGATCAACTTTACAAGCATTTTTATCCTCAACTCTTACCCATTCACAGTAAAATACAACCTCTTTGAAGCTTATATAATCCAATTCAAATATATTTTGGATTACACCATAGTAAGTCATTTCAGCTTCAACGAGGTTTTTATCTTTTGCGCTCGCTCGAAAGAAAGTAAGAGCCTTGTATGAAATTCCCGAGTTTTGTACATTTGTACTTTCCTCGTACACTTTAGCACCGAAAATGTAACCGTTCAATCGATACTTTTTGTACTCTTGTGCCACGAACAAGGGTCCAGTGGCTAGACGAGCAAGCCTTGATGTCGCATCACCCATCTTTAGGAGCTGAGAATATAGATAAATTAATTATATTAGTGGTAAAATTTGAGTGTAATGTAACGTTATATAACGACTGTTTTCATTATAATTACCTCTTGTGTCAACCATAACCTAAATTCGTTGTCTGATTGTACCATTGTTTTTCGTCTTTTATTGTTCTCACAGGCTTCATATTTACTGCATATTACAAAATTAATCATGTATAAAATAATCTAAAATAATGTTAAACATTATAATATTCGAAACTTACTTTTTCCATTCTTCGACATCTTCATGTGTGTCAAATAGATAACGAGCTACTTTTTAATGTTGCAAACTCGTTAATTTCACTCGTTTTCCCATCACATTACCACCATCATCGAGGAATTCATCAGTGTCATCAACGCTGGTCGAGTCAGGCATATATTCCCGAGTATATATTGATGACTCCATGGTGATGTATTCCTCTGCAATTGATCCTACAATATATCGCGTATTCTTGACGTAATCTTTAAAAACTTTCATCAATCTTTCAAACGGATACATCCACCGATATCTAACTGGACCACAAAGAAGTTCCTCGTCGCATAGGTGTACCAACAAGTGAACACTTATGTCAAAGAATGCTGGGGGAAAGTACTTCTCCAATACACAAATCGCTTCGTTCACAGCCAATTTTGCGTCCACTATGTGTTCTCGATTCACTACCTTCTCACATAAGAGGGAGAAGGTAATAATAATTTGCATAATATCCCTACGCAAATCCTTGTGCTTGGAGAAACAGTGCTTAAACAATAGAGGAACCAATTGCATGATCACATGCCAATCGTGGGACTTACACTTATGTAAATCATAAGTAACATAATTCACAATCCTTTGCAAGTTGGACGAAAAAGTAGATGGGCCCTTCAAATTATATATTGTGTCTAGAAGCACCTTCCTTTCCTCACTCGTCAAAGTAAACGCACCAGGGGGAATTATTGTCCTTCCCCTACTATCTTCTTTCAACCATAGTTGTGGTTTAAGTTTTAACGTTTTAAGGTCTTTTAGTGCATTTTCTCCATCCTTCGAATGACTCCCCCCAAGGCAAGTACCCACAATATGTTCAGCGAAGTTCTTTTCTGCATGCATCACATCCAATACATGGCACACCGGGTTTTTCTTCCAATAAGGCAAGTCAAATAAAATTGACCTCCGAGACCATGCCTTTCTTATCTCAGTTTCATTCCCAGTTGGCGTCTTCTTATGCTTGACATTCTTAAATTTGGGATTCTTACCTGGCATATTTGGGCCACATTCAGAAGATTTACTTTCAATTTCTGAACCCGAAAGTTGTCTCGGCGGTAGCCTATGTTCAACTCCGCCCAATAAAAAATTGGAACCTTTCTCAAATCTGAAACTATGAGCTGGGGGTAAAAACCTCCTGTGGCAATGGTATACATTTTTTAAGCTAGAGGATAGACGAAGAGATTCAGTCTCCTCTCCACAAATAGGACACCCCAAATAACCATGTTCTACACATCCGGATAATGTCCCATAAGCTGAAAAATCATGAATTGCCCACATCAACATAGCTTTCAGCGTAAACTCTTCTTTTCTAAAAGAGTCAAATGATTTCACACCCTCTTCCCACAACTCATTTAATTATTCTACCAAAGGAGCCAGGTAGATATCAATGTCTTCACTTGGTGCCTTTGGCCCAGGTATCAATAAAGCCATCATCGAAAATTCAGGTCTCATACACTGTGAAGGAGGGAGGTTGAGTGGGGATAGGATCACTGTCCATACACTCTGATTGGTTCTTAGATTTCCAAATGGATTGAAACCATCTGTTGATATAGCCAAACGAATGTTGCGTTGTTCTCGAGCGAAATCGGGATACTCATAATTCATCCTCCGCCAGGCAATAGAATCAATAGGATGACTCATGATATTACCCCCTACTTCTGCCCTAGCATGCCAAGTCATTGCCTCTGCAATCCATGGTACTGTGAAAAATCTCTTTAATCTAGGCCCAACGAGAAAATATTTCAATACTTTTTTAGGCACTTTTGAGCTTGTGCCTTCCTTACTAGTAGATTGGACATATCTAGGTTCATCGCATACCAGACAACGATCGAGATTTTCATCCTCCTTTCGGTATAGTATACAGTCATACACACAAGCATGAATCGATTTATACTTCATTCCCAAACCTTTCAAACTGTTCTTCATAACAGGATAGCTATTTGGAAGTGTATTCACCTTGGGTAATAAGCCCTTCACCCATTTCAGAATTCCCGTCACGCTATTGCCAGACAAACCGTACTGCGTCTTCAAACTGTGCAAACCAACCATGGCATGTAAAGTTGTTTGATCTTTCTCACAGCCAGAGTATAACGGTTGGGTCGCCTTAAATTTTAAACTTTGGTAGTCATCGTCAAGTTTTTTTGTGTTTTATCACGAGCACTTGAATCTTCTACATCATCAGTAACCTCATTCTCCTCATCTTCATAAACTCCGTACGCATCATCAACTAAATCCTCTAACATATTATGATCTACGTCGTCCCCTTCTTCATCTATTCTACTTGTTGAAGGTTGTTGTGAAGGTTGGTCGGGGACAAAAGGAACTTTCAATTCACCGTGAAAACTCCAAAATCGATAACTATCTTGCATACCCGATCTTAACAAATGTAGTTCAACTGTTTTCCACTCAAACACCTTACCATTCTTACACCTAGCACACGGACACGGAAACTCTTCATCATTACGACATCTCTTTGCATATTTCACAAATTCGTTAGCACCTCTGCGAAACACATCCTCCATTCTATTAGTCTCACCCATCCACTCTTTGTATTTCGGATATCCCATCACAGCTACCACAACTAAACACCTATTAAAGGTAAACAAAACTTAGATTTATATTATGTTTTATTTAATTATCCCATCATTTAATTATCCTATTAAAGGGTAAGTGGTCCTATCCCATTCAAGAATGCATTTTTCTGTAATATACTTAACAGCTCATGCACATTGTTACGATTTGAAAAAAATTCGACAGCATATCCCCTTAGTTCTCCAAGTACACGACGTAGATTGGCAGGTGTGAGTGTTATTTCAATTGGTCAATTAAAATAACAGTCACACTTGTCAATCTAGTATGTACCCAGAGAACATTAAGATACGACTGCAGAACTTCCTCCAAAAGTAACAACTTTAAGCCAATAAGAATATTATACAGAAATTATACAGTCTCAAACTGTCCAAACGGGACAATTCGAGAGATCTCATTACAGGGGTAATGACTCTCGAACAGGTCTAAGGGCTATTGAATGCGTACGCATAAGAACTAGAATGCTAGTATCTATGCGCACTATATTTAATTTCAAGTATGTTTCATATAATGGGTTAATTCAAATACAAAAATAAATTCATGGATTAATTCAAATACAAAAATAAATTCATGGGTTAATTCAAATACAAAAATAAATTCATGTATTGACCACATACACACACACACACACTATCTAAGTTGTTCTATAGGAATAAAAACAACATTTTTAAAATATGAAGGGCTCACCACACATGCACACACACGCACATATATACACACATACACACATATATATACACACAAACATATATATAAATTATTATCAATTGAATTAATTTCATGAATAAAATTATTATCAATTTCAATGAAAATATCAATTATTATCCAATATATTTGAATGAAATATTTATTTTGAATGAAAATATCAACTATTATCCAATTATTATCCAACTATTATCAATTATTTATTTTGAATGTATATAATATCCAAAAATATAAATGTAAATAATATTCAAAACCCCACCCACCCCCACCCGATGTTTATTATCCAATTATTATCCAACTATTATCAATTATTTATAAAATTTATGTCTACTTTTAGTGTTGTGTGTATATGTTAGTTGGTGCCATTATATTTTTAGCCTAATTAGATTCTAAGGTTATCTCAATTTATATTTTTCTTTTTCTATCTAATAATTTTCAACGTAAGAGCACAGTACATAACGTATGTGTAAGTTCCGTCAATACCATTTCGTTTCAATTTTGTAATATTATATTTTTTCCAAATATTTTAAAACTTATTAAATGGGTGCCCCACCCCCACCCCCACCCCCTGCCCCCCTCCCCCCGCCACACACACACGCACACACCCCACCCCACCCCCTGCCCCCCTCCACCACCCCCTCTCCCACCACACACCACCACACACACATACACACATATATACACATACATACACATACATATACACACGCACACACCCCGCCCTGCCCCACCCCGCCCCACCCCTACCCCCACCCTGCCCCACCCCCCACACACGCACACACATACACACATATATATATACACATACACACATAAATATACACACAAACATATATATAAATGGAAGAGAGAGAGAGAGAGAGAAAAAAAAAATCGACCTGAAAGTAGAGAGAGAGAGAGAGAGAGAGCAGCGTCGCGAGAGAGAGAGAGAGGGAGGGAACGGCGCGGGAGGGAAAAAAGAAAGGGGAAAGGGTTTTTGCTGTAAACATTATCACGGTCGTGTCAAGGTCATTAACCGTGACAAGTATTCAAAGAATTGTCACGGTCATTGACCGTGACAAGTCCGTGACAAGTAAATTTGTCACGGTCGTGTCAATGACCGTGACATAAAACGCGTATTTTTTTGTCACGGTCAATGACCTTGACAAGGCTGGCCGGCTGAAAGGTGACAATTTGTCCATTTTGGTGTAGTGTGAGCTTATAACAGAGAACTTTCGGATCAATATCGGGCATATCCTCATGGCTCCAAGCAAATATGCTCCGCCTCTTTTTTAACAGCCTGATCAGCTCCTCTTTGACCTCTTTCTTTAGAGCTTTTCCTATTCTGACGGTTTATTCTGGCTCGTCCTCATTGAGGACGATGGATTCTACCTCCTCAGTGGCCTCACCCTTCTTCAGCTTCTTTTCATTTCTAGGGTCCACGGTATCGATGTTGTAGGTCATAGTGGCCCTTTTATAGGTCTCCCTCTCCTCAGCTGAGTTGAAGTAGCATTAGCGTGCCTTAACTTAGTCCTCCTGAACTTCCCCTACCCCATATAGAGTCCGAAATTTAATCATCTGGTGGACTTTTGAGGGGATGAACTCAAACTCCTTGATGGATACCCTTACAAGAATTATATTTTAGGCTGAGTAGACATTTTCATCCATGAAGAAGAAGCTGATCTTCTTCGTGAGGCATTTCGGCCAGCTATATCCCATTCTCACTTCCATTTCATAGATACCTAGAGGCTGCACCTTCTTACCACTAAAGTCGGTGAGTGGTTAATGATATGGAATCAACCTTTTCTTGCTCAGATCCAGACCTTTATAACAATCCGAAAACATCACGTCGACTGAACTGTCGCTGTTTACCAGAATCCTTGGGACTTCGTAACCATGTACCAGAGTAGTGGTGACCAAAGGGTCATCATGTGGAGCTAGAATTTCTTTAAAATCTAATCTCGAAAAACCGACAACCAAAGTATTCATATCAACCTTAGTTCTCTTACCTTTCATAGGTTGAACTGCAGCTGAGTTGACGGTCTTTGGCTTTGGTGGAAGAGCTCTCGCCTCGGCCACGTGAGATTTTTTATCTGCAATCTCCTTTCCTCCTCCTGCACGCCCCCCGCATATCATATTGACCTCTCGTGAAATCATATGTAGCAAACCCTTGGGATCAGTGAATGGAGGTGGGAGGTCAGGGTCGTCTTGATCATCATCGTTCGAGATATCATTATCTCGGTTAGCTGGAGCGTAAGGCTTACACTTTTCATTTCTCTTTTACTTCTGGGTATCGCCTTAGCCACCCTTCAACCCGCTCTTGTCTACATACTTTCTCAACTTTCCATCTTTTAGTATTTTCTCAATTTCATCCTTGAGAGCAAAACATTTTTCGATCGAGTGCCCATGGTCTTGGTGGAACTCACACCATATAATTGTGTTCCTCTTATGAGGAGGAGCTCTCAACTTTTTAGGCCACCTCAGGAACCGATCGTTCTCTATCTCATTTAGGATGTGCTCGCAATTGACAGTCAGAGGTGTATAGTCAGCGAACTTATTGTTCGCCAACCTCTTCTTACCATCCTTATTCTTCTTATGGAACTTACTTTCGCTGCTTGTTCCATTATCATCTTCATTCTTTGTTGCTATAGCCTCTTCGGAATTCATGACCTTACCAACCATTGTCAAGAGTTAGGCCATGGACTTTGGTGGGTCAATGTTCTCCTCATAATCTTCAACCTCTAGCTTCTCTTTGTTGAACCTCGCAATATACTCCCTCAGACTCTCATTCTTTCCATGCTTGACATATAGCAGGTGTGTTGTCTTCTTTTGGGGTCTTACCCCGAAACAGATGTTAAGTATGAATCTCTCTGCAAGCTGTTTGAAATTCTCAATTGAATTCTTAGGGAGTGGGGTGAACCATACATGGGCTGCTCCAGTCAATATGCTTGAGAAGGCACGGCACCTCATCTCATATGAGACTGAGTAAATGTTAACAGCTGATTGATACATCTCCATGTGGTGGACTGGATTAGTGCGCCTGCCGTACTTGGGTGTGATTACCGGCAGTTTAAATTTGGTCGGGGTTGGATAACGAAGGATTCTAGCCACGAAGGGGGAGCCTTCAGAGTAACCCCTATGCAAGGGGTCTCGGCTCTTCGGAATATCCCCTATTTTGTCTTCCAGCCGCTGAATAGAATCATTTTAGGGTCTCTCAACTCTCGTTATATCCTCGGCTTGGTCCATATTATCTCTAGCAACCTCTCTGACATTCGGACGCACTGAGTGCTCTCTAGAAGTTGTCCTCTGTCTTCTATTCACCTCTCTCTGCTCCTCGTCTCGACCTCTTGAAGGTCGACGATCATCACCTCTCTCATCCCTTCTGGAGCCTGCGACGCTTCTGGACCTGGAAAGGCGATTTCTCAGATCATCTGCTGCTGGGCCGAGTCTATGAAAGGTCGACCCCCTGCTCAATATATCCAATACTGATGCTCTGGGTTAGCACTCTCGGCTCAGCCTTTGACACTCGGCTCAGCTGGGTTGAATTGGCCGCACAGTACTCTATAAATTTCATAAGGCTCCTAACATTCTTTGTTGTCCTCATCATCATACTGCTCATCCTCATCATTAGGGCATTCACGACCTGACCTCCCCAGGCATAAACGCCTAAGGTTGGCCATGTCCCTGCACCTTTGTTGAGGAGGAAGATCCTTGTGTGGGGCCTAGGGTGGTCCTCTGGTCGTAGGATCTGGGCCATCCTCCCTGGTGGCCAGTGTTATAAACTCCTCTCCGGCTCCGACAGGTCTAGCCACCATTTTCTGGCTGAAAGCAGCAAGTGTCACTGGCTACCTACTAAGGAGCGCAAGGCCGCCGCCACCTCTTCCATTTCTGACTGAGGAGGGTCCTGGCTAGTATAAGGACCACCTATAGTTAGTGGATCTGTTTCCATCGGAGAATTCTGGTGATCGAAAAAATCAAGTGAGGTACTGGTAGTAAGCTGGAAGAGCAAAAAATGAGCTGAAACTCAAACCAGAGCTCCTTCAATGGTGGTTCAAGCCCAACCAAGGATGAGGTTGGACCACCACCAAAGAATCCGGTAGAGCGGCTGTAGAATAAAGGGAGAGAATGGCTATCTCGTTCCCACAGACGGCGCCAGACTGATGATACCATAATTGGTATCACCGGATCAAAGTGATGACTAAGCTTTAACCAGTACAACAATGGTGTATAACAAGTACAAAATTACAGAAAGAGATGAGGCAAAGAGGGAAAAGACACGAGATATAAATGGTTCAGCCTTTGAAGGGCCTACGTCCACTATGTGAGTGTGAAATCCACTAAAATGGCCTATAATGGCCTTGGGATATAAACACTCAAGATTTCTCTCTCGAACAATGGTTTTGATAGAGTTTCAGTAGGGTTTATAATAAGCGATCCTTTACAATGTAGAAGATGAAGTGTATTTATAGTTCCTTGGGGGTGTAGTGCACCCCCAAGCATGTAATAAGATTGTGTAGAATGTTCTTAACAATTTAGGAGGAGCCAGTTGTCTCTATCACATGTAAGTCATGGTGATCAAATATTCCCCCGCGTGTGGAGGAGATGTTGTTATAACGGTTTTGGTCCACGTGGGACATATGCAGTCCATGCGCCCACTCTCACGTGTCTCCCAATGCACGCGCCTCTCCAGACATCTGGCTGAGGCCGAGCACATTTGGCCGAGGCTGTATGCTTGATACATGAGCCTTTGGATGGTTGACACATGTCATGTCGTGTAGTCTCAGTCGGCCTTCATCGGCGCGGCGGTGGCCGAGGATGAGGGTCTATAACCCCCAGAGTTACTCCTATGTGTTGTAGATAATGGCAGAGATTATACTGGTCGAGTCATTCCTGGCCGAATCACAACTATCCGAGTCAGTCCTAACCGAGTCATACTTCCCCGAATTTATATGAAATGTTGAAGGTCGGCCTTAGCCGAGGTAATGTGATCCATATCGGTGAATATAAGTGCCATCGCTGAACTTGGCCGTGGAAACCCATCACCTATGGTTACGGGTGACCGTGAGGTATCCAGTATAAAAACTAGGGTTTGGTTTTGTACATTAACTTAGAGTTCATTTTCGATAAAAACTAGGCTTTGGTTATGGGGTTATGGATTAGACATGTATAAAAAACACAAGTAAATAGATTAGACATGTATAAATACCAATTATAATTTTAATATCTATAAATACACAAGTATATAGATTAAACATGTAGAAAAACACAAGTATATAGATTTGAAATACATACCTGCATATTTTGTGGGTTATGGAGTGAAGATCTGGTTGGTTGTGAAATTATGGAGTTAGGGTTTGATTTTGGAATTAGGGGTTGGAGTGTTAGTAGTAGAGAGAAAAGAGAGGGATGAAAAAATGAAGTATTTTTTAATTTTGGGTTTATATAATGGAGTTTGAAATTGTACTGTTGAGTTTTTTACTATTAGTGAGATGCATATTTAATTTTGGTGATGTTTTGAAGTAAGTGGTGTTGTGGAGATTATTTTGGAGTAAAAATATCACCACCCAACTCTTAAAGGTTCTTTATTTTTGTACTCTTAATTTGAACAAACATTTTCTTATCTATAAAATTGAACAAAGAATTCAAAATAAACTAAGGAATTATTTATTTTTGTGTCCTAAGCCTAGTTATGAACCGTTCAAAGTTTTGATACACCAAAATATATTTTTTTTTTTTTTTTTTTTTTTTAGAAATTTACCATCGAGAGATAAAAGAGTCGAACTAAATACATCCATTTATATGTTTTGGTCAGATTGAAAACAAACATAATTTTCTTGTGAAGATATCATATCCAAATTTTAGACTTCACATTATGATTAAATTATATAAAACCTTGAATACATTTATTGTAAAACAAACATTATTGCACCCTTAATTTGGGATGAAGGGATTGTAAGGGTAGATTTTGAAATTCAAAATCTTTCAATTTGGCATAAAGACAAATGAGAAATATAAATATTACAAATGACTACCCCCTTTTCAAGATTGTAACTCAGATTTAATTATTTCCAAATGCACACTTGCTTCCGATAAATTGTGGGGGTTTATATCTACAAATAGAAAGCCTGGAATGGAAAACAAGTTGTAAAAGGACTGAAAAGATCATATAAAAACAATGTCTATTTACATTTTCCTGTTTTCTGGGCAGTCTCAACATACTGCTCAGCAAGCTTCTTCACTTTCTCACCTTCTTTGATTAGGAAATTCGCATTTGTGTCTTTGGAGTGGTATTTCATAATTTTATCACTTGTTTTCCCAACCGCCCACCTGTATTGTTCAACTGTAATCACCCCACTCTTGCACAGTGGCCTTACGTGCTCTTTTATGTAGGATTCCACCTTCACAAAATTAAAAAATGACCCCATCATCAAAACAAACAGAAACTCATAATCACATAACATGTCAAAAACACAGATTTGTAGATCCGCATCAACCTTGATTTCTCAAGGTCCAGTTTGGTTGCGCAAATTGTTTGATTATGTAAATTGGTTAATTGTGAATTAGTAAATTATAAATGAATGAATTTGAAATGAGTTAAATCCAATTTTACACAATGTTTGGTAATTTGAAATTGATGTTAAGGTTCTATGAAAAAAAAATCAAGAGAGGGGGGGGAAGGAAAGAGAGAGGGAGAGGGGGAGGGAAGAGAGAGAGGGAGAGGGAACATGCACTTAATGTGACTCCTATTTCAAATGGATTCATTTCACATTTTTTATGAAATGATCCAATTTCAGATTTTACACATGAGCTAAAATGGGGCGATTAATGAATCATTTCATTAATGAAACCAAACACAATTAATGAGTCAATTTGTAAATGAGGTAATTTATTAATGATCCAATTTACAATTTTAGGACAACCAAACGGGGTGAATTGTAAATGAGTCAATTTGAAATGAGTTAAATCCAATTTTACACAATGTTTGGTAATTTGAAATTGATGTTAAGGTTCTATGAAAAAAAGGTAAAAATAAATCAAGAGAGAGATGGGAGGGAAAATAGAGAGGGAGAGGGAGAGGGAACATGCACTTTATATGACTCCCTATTTCAAATGGATTCATTTCACGTTTTTTATGAAATGATCCAATTTCAGATTTTGCACATGAACTAAAATGGAACAATTAGGCCCAGTTTGGTTGCGCAAATTGTTTGATTATGTAAATTGTTTCATTGTGAATTAGTGAATTATAAATGAGTGAATTTGAAATGAGTTAAATCCAATTTTACACGATGTTTGGTAATTTGAAATTGATGTTAAGGTTCTATGAAAAAAATATAAAAACAAATCAAGAGAGAGGGGGAGGGAAAGAGAGAGGGAGAGGGGGAGGGGAAGAGGAAGGGGGAGAGGGAACATGCACTTAATGTGACTTCTATTTCAAATGGATTCATTTCACATTTTTTGTGAAATGATCCAATTTCAGATTTTGCACATGAGCTAAAATGGGACAATTAATGAATCATTTCATTAATGAAACCAAACACAATTAATGAGTCAATTTGTAAATGGAACAATTTATTAATGATACAATTTACAATTTTGCGACAACCAAACAGGGCCTTAATGAATCCTTTCATTAATGAAACCAAACATCATTAATGGATCAATTTGTAAATGGATCAATTTGTAAATGGATCAATTTATTAATGATTCAATTTACAATTTTGGTACAACCAAACAGGACCCAAATGAATAACATTATTATTACTAGAAATGCAATTCATGCCAGTCAATGGATTGGATCCTGACCCAGATTCTATCCTATTACTGGATCTGGAACAAAATTTAAATTTGCTTATCCTATAACCCATTTATCCAACTAAATGGACTGGAAATGCAACTTGATCAACATGGTCCGTATCCCAAGTGGGCGAGCCTACATCATAACTTACGCCAATGGAGGCTTGCATTTGTGCTAGCCATTATTAAAAAAAAGTATAAATATAAAAAAAGATCAACCCAATCCAATAATATTCAATATATTTATATATATTAGGAAAATAATTTCACGAGTAACATTTGATCCAAGTTACCAATACAATGGTAACTATGAATTTAATTAGGCATTACTATGGGTCCCATTTATTGTATCAACGATGTATCAAATCTCATTGATTTTTTTTTAATGCACCAAATCCTTTTTCGTGATAGACCACATATATTCAGACAAATGTACCCCTCACATATACCCATTTTAAACCCACTTACTCTCTTTCTCTAAAAATAAACGCATAACCACTCTCTCTAGCAGCGCCACCCCACCCCAGACTCGTCGGAAACCGCCCGCTGAAATTCTCTCTCTCTCTCTCTCTCTCTCTCTCTCTCTCTCTCCGTCTTTTTTTGGTCCGTGCTAGCAACATCATTGCCGGTAATGATGATGAAGGTTTTTCCCCGAAAAAAATGAAATTTTTGCCCGAAAAATTAGAGGTTTTACAGAAACTGTAAATTTATTTGTTTCAATTTTTTTGTCAAAAAATATCGAATATGAATGTCGTTTGATAGATCTTAATGCGTAGATTCCAAATATATAAATTTTATGAATTTTGGACTTGTAGATTTGACGTTATGGACTTTTAAAGATTTAATGGGTTTTTTTTACGAAAAATGAGGTAGTTTGCTGTCAAATATATTTTTGGGGTATGTTAGTCATTTTAATGCGCTGAGTTAGCAAAATACAACATTTTAACACCATTGATTCAGTCAAAGATCCTCTTGCATTTTTAATCAAGTGAATGGGACTTGTTCACTCTTACCCCATTTAATTATTATTATTATTATTAATAATAATCGGATTCTTGTTGGTCTATTACGGATCAATCAGATCTAGCAAAAACCTAAACGGTGATCAGGTCCATATCCCACCTGCTTAAAGAATTAGTGATGTTGACAAAGGCAATGTTTAGTACCTTCTTACGTACAGAATTGCTGCCATCGGCCTTGTTTGTTTGTGTAGTAGATATCTTCTCCTTCCTTGGCACTTTATTTTGAGACCTATTGGGTGAATCTTTTCCACCAGAAGAGTCGTGGACAACTTTGGTTGGTTCAGATTCCTTCATGGATTCTCGGTCTTCATTATTCCCTAGATCTATGTTATTGGTAATCAATTGATATGGCTTCATTAATGCGCTTTCTGGAAACCTTTTTATAAGTGGTTCTTTATCAGGGCCATATAATTCTTCACATTCTGCGACAGAAAGCTCTTCGGGAGGGCACTCATATGTCTTGTTATCAGTAGTTGAGCTTATAGTGCTTGTGTCATTATCACAATCAGTCAACCCAGAGGAACCCTTTGGTACTTCAACAGTTGCTTGCTCTTCATGATTCTCAGAACCTTGGGCAGCATTTGATCTATCAGAGTCGAGGGTTAAGAAGACCACTTTCAATTTTGACTCTTCTGGTTCTAGTTTGGAGATCTTTAAAGTACTAGCACCAATAAAGTCTTCATCTTCCAAATCATACTCAAAATCTCCATATATATCAAGTTCTGGTTGAGAATCTATTTCAAATACATTATCAGGTTCTTCCTCTTTGATATTTTTAGAGGGGTCAACTTCCACCTTGACTTCTTCAATTTGGTGATGTGGACTATTAGGAGGGGAATCGGACAAAAGCCCTGCATTTCTCAACGCCTTTTCAACCTCAGAACAAGAAGAAAGACCATTGGGTAATTCTTCCGATTTCTCCGCATGGTTTGCTGAAGTTAGGTTAGGGTTGCATTCTGTAGCTTTACCAGATATTGTGTTATCTGATCTGTGTAATAGCTCCTGAGAACAAAGATTCACATATACCAACTTGCTGTTTGACCGATTAGCAACCTCCTTTTCAATATTAACTGCATCAGCAACAGCCAACTCTACTTCTGCAGTTATTTGAGTAACTGGAGTATTTGCTTTCCTCAAAAAGTGTTCTGTGAGGCGGTGAAGCTGAGTCTGTACAGAGAATAGTTTGTTAAATTATTTAAAACCTAGATAAAGAATGACTGATTTCAAAGCGTAGTAACATTCACTTTCACGGAGGAAAAAAATGAAGCAACCACCAAGTTGAAAGCTAAGTATATCCATCGTAAAGCCTAAAGAAAGAACATATCATTTAGGTGGGGCACAGAACCAGGCTCGTTAAGAAGACATGGAGAAAAAAAGCACTGATTACCTGCCTAATTGATATAGGGATTTTATTATGACGACCGGGTGCCAAAACTGGCCGCATATCTGCTGGTAGTTGAGCCTGTTTGAACAAACATAAGAACTAATATATATATATATATATATATATATATATATATATATATATATAGAGAGAGAGAGAGAGAGGGGGGGGAAGGTTCACCTACATCATGATGTATACATCACACCTAGTTCTAGGGCCTAAGAAACTTTTTCTCCAAATTTTTTATTTTTCCCTTGAAATTAACCTTCTAATCAACCCATATTCAAAAAATTAGGTCAAAATACATTTTGTAGCTATTTTTAAAAAATCTACAAAAAACTGTTGGCGCAGACCCTTATAAATACCGTGTTTTGAGCAGTTTTTTGTGAATTTTTTAAAAATAGCTACAAAACGTATTTTGATCTAATTTTTTGAACATGGGTTTATTGGAAGGTTAATTTCAAGTGAAAAATAAAAAATTTGGAAAAAAACAAATTTTAGGGCCTACAACTAGGTGTGATGTATGAATGATGTATACAGCATGATGTAGGTGAGTCCTCTCCTATATATATATATATATATATATATATAAAAAAAAATTGTTGCAAAATCAAATGGATCAAAGTAAATGGAGCGTAGAGTAACAAAATCATTACGTACTAATAAAGGATAATTTCCTTTGAGCACTGCAGTGTCTTGTTTTTCCTGTGCTGTGTTCTTGCCTGTGACTACTGTTTTTCTTGCAAGAACCTGTAGAGCCCACTTCCTTTTGTCAGTCTTAATATCATCAGATTTACCAACCGTTTCCTTCTGAGAGTCTGCCTTGGATTTATCTGATGTAGAAAGAGAAGATCCTTCTAGGGATCTGTTTCGATGTACTTTACCGGAAGAAGTTTCACCTTTTATGCTTGGAATGGTACTCTTGGTCCCTTCATTATCAAATTTAGGAACAATAACTTGCGATGAAAAAGCATTTGTTTGTGGACCTTTAGCAGATGTATTACCCAGAGGACGTGTTTCGGAAGAGTTGATAGCTGAGAGAGGCTTGATATCATCCTTACGTGGGAAAACTGATGAATCTGCTAAATACAACCTCGAAAGAATTGAACCAGTGGACCCCCTTTCACTTCCCTTCTTTATCTCTGTGCTCTCAGGACTCTTTCTTAGGAGGTTTAGAACAGATTTCAAAGTCTCAATTTTTTCAGGTCTACTAAATTTCAAACAGCGATGCTTCCAAAATTCAATCTCACAATCCCGGGTCCACCCATGTCGCCGTTTTCCACCACTACCATATATTTTCTTTGTCAGGCTTTCACGTATTTTTCCCTTTTGCAACAATGACTTCTTTGCCCTCAGATCCAGAGGTGGTGGCCTTTTATTTTCAGTAATTGGTCCTGCCGCTACAGCAGCCCTGAAAGCAGCCAGAAGTTTTGGATCATAAAGGTTGTCCCCAAATTCTTTAGAAGATCTGTTGCGGACAGCTTCTCTGATTTCTTTTCTTAGATTTTGAACTAGCATAGATGATTCCTCCTTATTAGTTCTCCTCATGATCTTTTTTACCCTCAGCCCAGCAGCGTTTTCTCTCTCCGTCGAGGAGGTACCCGCAAGTTTGGAGAGTGCAAGTCGCTTAACAGGTCTACGATCTGTCCCTTGAACTATGTCCATTATATTGGTGGTGTTGTTTCCGTTGTCAGATATACGTCTTGATTTCTGACCTTTACAAACAGCAATTGGACTAGGAAAATTTTCACGGTGGTCTGAAACTGATTTATCAGCTTGGTTCTTATGATGAATCAATTGACTGATACCTCCAGCTTTCACTTTTTTGGAAGAAAGTTTTGTCTGAATTTTAGCTTTCATTTCTTCATCCTCAACATCTCTGTGAGGATAATCACCACTGGGTATCGGAAACAGGGGAGAGAAAAGTAAGTAAGTTTAGACTCCACATGAAATAATGATGGCCAAATAATATAAATAAATAAATGTAAAGGAGTAAAAATTGTTAATGAGTTGAAGAATCGACATCCACCTACACTGCATGATGAATAGAGGTGGTAAACTGACGGATCGGATACCATGTTTTCCATATCCGTATCCGCTATTTGGATGCACTATCCATATCCGTATCCGTATTCGTATCCACCCGGAGAATTAAAACAACTATCCATATCCGTATCCGCTCAGGGATACCTCGGATTCGAATAATATCCGTATCCGTTTACATTATTTAGCCATCGCAAAAAATACTATTAAAATATCCAATCCAATCCAAATAAATATATAAAAAAATTACTACCTCCTAACATCAACAATTATGGTTTCATAATAATAGTAGCATTCCATAATGATAATATGGCTTAAAGCCATCCATACTTTACAACCATATAAGCTTAAAGCCATCCAAAAAAAAAAAAAAAAACAGTAGCATTCCATATCAGTAGATATAAATATGCACCTTTTAGATTAAATCAAATTTATTGAGAATGATAACCTCATGGACCTTTTAGTCTTCAAAACATACTGATATTTTTATTTTAATAAGTATACATTTTTATTTTGTATATAATATACCTATTGTTAACTTCACTTATCATTACAATAAAAACCATCTCTTTACTTTTTTGTTTCTCTCTTACATTTATTTATAATTGAGAAAACTAATGAACAACCACATAAACAATATAGAAATATTGTTATATATTTATATTTTTATTTTGTATGTACCTGTTGTTGCCAACTTTCTGTTGCAGGAGGAGAGGATGCGCAGTGGCAGAGCGACGGAGTTGATGCGCAGCGGAGGAGTTAATGAAAAGCGGTGACGGGGTTGATGAGCAGCGACAGGCTGATGCGGCGGAGGGGGAGGTGGCAGAATGGGGATTTTATTAGGAGTGAAATGAGTTTTTTTTTTGTTATGAGTGGAGTATATGTTCTTTAGCGGGTGTATTGAGTGGAGTAGGATTTTGTTTTGTTTTAGGGAATAAACAATTAAGGTTTTTTTTAATATTATTTTATTCGTAATACTAATACCAAGATTAATAGTAATATTTTAAACATATGTTTGACGGATACGGATATTCGGTAAAATGGATACTCCGCATCGGATACGGATTATCCGTGTCGGATACTAGTACTATCCGTATCCGTATCCATTTTCTCGGATATTTTTATAGGGTATCCATATTCGTATCCGTTTCCATTTTTTCGGATAAATATCCGCAAATTCGGATTCGGATATCGAACGGATGCGGATTTTCGAATATCCGTTTACAACCCTAATGATGAATCGATGTACTTAATTTAGGTCGATAAACAAACAAAATAAACAAATACATATATTATAGGTAGGGGTGGCAATTCGGGTCAACGGGACGTGTTTTGGCCCGACACGACACGACAAGGTTTTTTCGGACACGACACGAATTCGTGTTTTTTTTAGCTGACACGAACATGACCCGAATAAAAAATAACACAACACGACAACCATAATTTCTTAAATTTCAGGCTTAAAAAACACGATAACACGACTCATAATTAAGGCACGAACACGACACGACACGACTTCGTGTCAAAAAAACACGGCACGAACACGTAATATCGTGTCAATTTCGGATCAATTTCGTGTCGTTCCGTGTCGCTTTTTCGTGTCGTTTCTAAAATTGTCACCCCTAATTATAGGTATATGTAATAGTACCACAATAACAAAATAATCGTCATATCATAAATGGTGAATAGAAAAACATGCATTTCAACACTCGTCATTGTAGTATGTCTAATTATTGCTTTTTTTTTCCTAGATAGGAAATAACAATTTTATTGATTAATCATTAATTTAGAAAGGACGAGAGGACAAGGAGTGCACTCGTCATACAAAAAGAGGCAATGGAAGCGAAGTAACACCCTCCTCTTACAAATTACTCAACAATATTCCCTCCAAATTCTACTAATAGGTGGCACGTCAAAATAATTAGAATGTTAGGAATAAGCTCCCCGAAAAGACGCCACGAAATTTACCATCTCCCACACAATGCTTATCCCATAAAAAATGCTCTTATTTCTTCCCAACTATACTCCCACATCAGGTCAACATAACACGTCTCCAAAAGACATTTTACATTCTTTTTGACACCACAATCTACAAAATCCACCAAGATAGCCTTCTCCGAATGGGGGAGCACCCCTTCCACTTCAAACTCCAAGAAAATCCTCCCTTCAAATGAGCCCCCCACCCCACCCCACCCCCAAAACGAAAACAATTGCATGACAAATCCTTTTATATTAAGCCCTTTGTGTTTATAGTTCGTTAAATTTATTTGTAATTATCTAGTATTGATCGGATCCTACTACATCCGCCCACACATTTAAAAAAAAACAGAGAGAGCTCGTTTAACTCAACGGTCAAACTCAAAGAACCAGCCATCAGAGTTAAGGTATTTATGCTGTCATGTTTTGCAATGAAGCCCTACTCGATTTTTGTTCCCTGCATTAACTACAAGTCTACAACACAATGGTACTAAAATAAGAGTAGTTCTTTTCCGTGTAAATATCACCAAAACTTCTATGAATCTCTCAACTTTTGATGCCTATATTCCTTTCTAAGAACTTCTTTATAGCCGAGCTTACCTAGCTGTTTTATCTTGTAGTTCAAATACATTATTCGCCTACCAAGTCCAAGAATGCTATTTGTATAAGAAAACTAAATATTATGAGTTTATTGAAGTTTTGGTCCATCTGAACTTCCCATGTATCCTGAAAACAAACCTCCCAAAAAAGGAATATACACCCATGTAAGTGATGAAACTGTGTTCTCAATTTAGACCATCACAGAAAAATCACCCAGTCAGATCTCCATAACTTGTAAGGAGCGTCATTATAATCACTGATCTTTAAAAAGTGTGGCAGTGAACTGTTGCAGCACCTAATTCCTCACAATTGTCATTTAGGCTGCATTATAAATTGCTACAAAAAATGAATCTCATTGATTGTTGAAAGATTCCTGCCAAAACAAAAGAGGAACACATTTCGTTTTACCAGCTCTCTGGATTTTTTAGATTCCTAAACATATGCTGAGAATGAAATTGACGTAAATGACGTCAAATGGGAGCAAAAAAAAGATAAATCTCTCTAAATTCTCTCGAATCTCAATATCTCAAAATGAAAAAATGCCTCAAATGAGGCTACAAATGAATATTTATAGGGATATAATTACAATTATATCCCTAGGAGCCAATAACCTTCCTTCTACTAAATGCTAAACAAAAAGGAAAACTTAAATAAATACTAAAAATAAAAGAAAGACAAAAAAAATGACAAAAAGCCCTTATTCACATCACTCCCCCCCCTCCCCCCCCCCCTCCTCCGGAAAGAGTTCGCCCTCGAACTCAGAGGGGTAGGCCTTCAGTGTCACCGTCGAGGATAATGAGGGCTGGGGTAGAATCTCTATTGTCTCCTCAAGATACTCAGGATCGCCCAAAGCTAGGAGAGCGCGACGGCGGGAAAGGGAGCAATCTGAGGCTCTATGGCCAATCACCCCCAATTGTAACACCGTGGAGGTCAGAGTAGCTGATGTAGACAGGGTCACAGAAGCAGTAGAAGTCACAGGTGTTGGAGGAGCTGGCGTGGAGCGGCCACGGAAGGAGCAGACTGATGAAATGACTCAACCTTAGCGGCGTACTCCACCGCCTTGGCAAAGGAAGTGACGTCACGTAAAGCGAGATCGCGCTGGATATATCTCTGAAAATCGTGGATATACTGACCGATCCGCTGCTCCTCACTCTCACTGAGGCGAGCACGAGTACAAAGAAACTGAAAGCGTTCTGTGTAGTCTAAGACTGTAGTGTCTTGCCGAAGAGACTGGACCAGCAAAAAGATATCACGCTCGTAAGTAACGGGAACATAAGCAGTCATCAACTGTGCACGAAGCTCTGTCCAAGATTGTATAGGAGGCTGGCCCTCCAAAACACGACGCTGCTCCAAGTCATTCCACCATACACTCGCGTAGCCCTGAAACAAGGTGGCCGCTAAAAGGGCACACCTGCGACCTTTTAGTCGCTCGTACTCAAATATCCGCTCCATGGCAGCAAGCCAATCAACAACGGAAACGAGCTGTAGGTGGGCATCAAACATCGGGATATCTACCTGAATGTCGCCCTGCATACTCCTCGATAGTAACTGAAAGGCCAAGTGTGTACTGGCGTCACCACCCGTAGGAGGAGGAGGCTCAAACTCTGGGGCGGAGTGGGGTCGGGGTGAAGGTGGTCCATCATGTGAGGGTAGGCTAATCCCTTCCCGTACCTAGAGCTGGCAATTTTTGACACAATAACTCGTTTGTGGTAATAACCTGAAATGACCCGAATATGACCCGATTAGCTTATATAGATTTAAGAGTACCCAAAACTTATACTCAAATCAAAATCAACGTGACCCGAAAATGACATGACTAACCCGAATTGCCACCCCTACCCGTACCCGCTCATGTGAGTCAACGGGTGTGGAATGAACGGAGCAGGCATGCCAGGTAGGATGAGGGTGGGGTACATGTGTCAGGTGACCGGGTGGGGGTGAGGTGTGTAGAATAGGTGGCGCCGGAAGCGTGGGGAAGGCTATATGGGGTGGGTGTGGGTGTGTAGTAGCGGGTGGAGCGGGGGGCATAGAGGGAAGATGTTGAGGTTCAAGGTGTTTTTGTGGATGATGGCGAAGGTAAATGGAGAAATGAGGTAAGGGGTGGTCGTGTTGAAGAGGGGTGGGGTAATTGTGGTAGTTTTGTGATGGTGAATGAGAGGCTATGAAGCACGGACACTCTTCGGAAAGCCACGAGTCACGTTTGACTCGAGTCGGACACGTGATACGTTCGGACACGCAGTGGACACGCGTGTCCCAGCGTATCCTTTTTTTTCAAGACAGACACGCTGAGACACGTTTTTGGGCTCAAAAGTTAATAACTAAAAGCAAAACATTACCTAAAGAAGGCAGATCTCTAAACAAGGCATAGTTGCTTCCCCAAACAAAACACATAGCTGCTGTGTAGGGTTTGAAACTTGAACTTGAACACATAGTTGCTTCCCCAAACTATAGGATAAAATCATATACACCCAAAAAGCTTTGGAGAAGGCAGATCTCTAGAGAAGAAGTCAGATCCATAGAAGAAGAAATTAGTTGATGTGTAGTTTGGTTCTTACGCACTAAAAAATAGGGTTTCATCTGATACTTTGTCTTTTATAAGCCTTTTACGCTTTTGCCCTTAGTTGCTCTTGAGCTGTCAACTTTGTACACTTTAAACTAGGATTGTTAGCTGGCAGATGTACACTTTGTACACTTTAATCTAGGACTGTTAGCTGGCCCTCAGTTGCCTTTGTACGCTTTTGAATACTTTAAAAAAAAAATTGAATATTATTATAACTAATAAAATATATTTCATTAACGGTGTAACTTATAATCAAATATCCAATATAACTTTATATTTCATTAATATATATATTTAAATATATATTATATATTATACGTATCCTAGCGTGCGTATCCTATTTTTTGAAAAAATCACGTATCGCGTGCCGCGTGCCGCGTGTCGTGTCGAAACCCGTATTACGTGTCGAGTTTGTGCTTCATAGATGGGAGGAAACAAGAATACGAGGTGGAGGAAGGTGTGGTGAGGGTACATGGTGGTGTTGAGATTTTGGGTGGTGGAGCAGGGTATATGGGAGGTGTTTGTGAATTTTGGAGAGGGAGAGTATCGGAGATGTGTGAGGATTGAAATTCTAGGGCAGTTCAAGATTTGGGTTAAGATGCATGTAGAATTCATTTGTCACCGGAATTGTTACCTTTGCTTGGGATAGGCCTGTCAATGGGTTGGAGCCGGATTGGAGATAAGTTTAATAGGCACTTAATCGGGTTCGGGTCCGGGTCTTCATCGGATCTACAATATTATCCAAAATAGGTCCGGGTTTGTCCAAATATATATATTTATTTTTATTTTATCCCCCTTCTTTATTCTTTTAATCTTAGATTAAAATATTTTGTAATGTATTATAGTATATGATTAGTATAAATAAAACATATATTTATTATATTTATTATATACAAAAATATTTATTTTTATATATAATACTTGCATGTTATATTGATAAGATATATTTATAAATATATATAGTGTCCAGCTCTCCAACATACCTCATTAAACATACCTATGTGAATATACCTATTTTTTAAAATAATAAAAATAATAATTTTGAGTTAATATTTTGTATGAGTTCATGATATTTCAATGTGCCCCTGTAAAAAACTGACAGTTTTAAAGGGTAAAAACTGTCAATTTTTTTACCTATTTTTTAAAAATAAAAAAAAAACATTATTTTCAATTTTTTTTTTTTATAGGGCACACTGAAATATCATAAACCCATATAAAAAATATCATCACAAAATTGTTTTTTTACTATTTTAAAAAATGGGTATGTTCATAGGTATGTTGTTATGAGGTATGTTGGAGAGCCTGATTGTAAATATATATATATATATATATAAAATAATAATGTACAAGGTGGGTGGGGTCTTCGGGTCCGGGTTTTGTATAAGATCCAGACCCTACCCTACCCTACCCGTGTAATAAACGGGTCTTCGGGTCCAAAAAAATATGCTCAGGCCCTATTATACGGGTAGGGTCCGGGTCCAGACCCAACCCATTGACATGCCTACTTGAGGATGAATTGGATTTGAACTCTTTGCGTGCCGGATGTCACGGATCATCTCGACGATTGTTGGAGAGCACGTTCTGATGTGGATTTGGTTGCGGAACCGTAAAAGAAGAAGTTATTGTGTTATCTACACAACAACTATACTACACAACAACAACAGCTAAACTAAAGAAATGAAATGGGTTTCTTTCTCTCTCTATTCTCTATTATCTATTCTCAATATTCAAAATTAAGTACAAATGAGGGCCAAGGGGCGTATTTATAAGAAGAGTTAGCTTGCTAATCAAGCTAATACCCAAAAAGACTAAAAAACACAGCTAATATCTAAAAATGACATATTAGTCCTAAACATAGTTGGAAACTAATAAAGCTCTAAAAAGAAAGGAAAAATTACAATAAAATGTAAGAAAATATTAAAATAAACCTTAATTCTCATCCCGAGCGAAAAATGCATCATCCGCGGGCTCCCCTACTTGAAAGGGAAGTCGTCCTTTGAAGCATCCCGCATACCGACTCGCAAAATATCCTCGAAGAGGAACCACAAATTTATACCATTGTCGATGAATAGGAGTGTGGCCTCTAATCCGTACAACGAAAGAGCAAACACAAGATCGACGCGGAGAGGGCCATTGATACCAAATTTCATCTAAATTGCTCGTGATGAGCGTCCGTAACATAAAATCATGTAAATGCGTCATGGAGCGCTCCTTATAAAGTAACCCAAAAGGGGTCTACAAATCCCGCATCAATCGTGATCACCCCACGCAACATATACTGCTCAAAAGAAACAATCATCGAACCACCATCACAAAACTCATCATCGTGACCAAAAGTGGGAAAAAATTCCATCAAATCAAATATTTTCACCTCGCGATAGTGAGTGCGAGTCTCCCAACCGTCTTCATCAAATAAATCGAAAAAATCAAATAGAAACTACCCCTCATCTTCTACCCCAAAGATAGGAATGAAGTCCACAATCTCAAATGTCTCCAAATCCCTATGTCGAGTACGAGTGAGCCATCCATCCTCCTCGAATATGGAAGAAAAGTCACAAGGAAGGAACTCGGAGTCACTAACTAACAAGCATCGTCTGGGTCTCAACAACCTCGGAGACATCCTCGTGAAGCATATCCGAAGAGATTGTATCATCGGTGTACGCGGGAATGGCATCGGATGTAGGAGGAGGTACACCGGTGGACAAGTACTCGAAATACGGGACCAAATATCTTGCTCGTGCGCGTACCCATTGTTCACATGCCATCTCCATCTCAAAATACTCGGCTCGACACCTATTTAGGTGTTGACGGTACATCTCATACTCCTCGATGGAATAAACACTATACGCTAATGTGTTCAGCTTTTGAGATAGATATGAATCCGTCTCGGCCCAAGAATCTTGGAGACTTTGGAGTTTCTTGATGATGGCACAACTAACCTTGTCGAAATCGGTACATGCATGCAAATCGAGCTTGTATTTGGTACCATCCCACGATAAATTGGAAGAAAGGTATTCTTCGGGTGGGGGAGGGATGAAATCGTAGGGTCTTTGTAGATTTGGGGCAGATTTGTAATTTTGAGAAAATACAAGGGCTGAATTGTAATTTTCAAAAATTGGTAGGGGATTAGGGTGTTGAAGAGGTCCGGGTGGTGGGAAAGTGTGATTAGGGTTTGTGATGTGGTGGGAGATTGTCGGGGTTGAATATGAATGTCTATTAGGGTTTTGAGATGGAGTGGGCTTTAGGGATTCTTGAAAATGGGGTAAATAGGGTTTGAAATTAATTTTGGGACGTTGGGTTGGATTAGGGTTAGAATTTGAGATGATCTTGGATTGGTTGGAAAGAGTAGACAATGAATCTTGATTATTCTTAACACTTTCTTGAAATTTTGGTGGGTTTTGAATCGATCGGGAGTATTTCTTAGGTTGATTTTCCCTGTCAGGGTCTCCAATCTGTTCTATCTCTAACATCAGATTGTTTAGGGACTGACCTCCATAATTTGAAGATCGATTGGTGCTGGTACTGGAACCAGGCAGATCTCGAGGATAGTCCGAAGGGAGTTGTTGGAGATCGGCTCCATTAACACCGGAGAATTTCTCGACTGCCTTGGGAGGGTTTTCAGCCCTGAATTCTGGTATACGTTTGATAGAATTGGTGGTCGGAGGTGACCTGAACCTGGCGGCAGCAAGGTTTCTGGCCCAAGGTCTCTTTCCGGTCGGCTGTTCGCTGTAAGGGGGCTGTCGATCGTGTTTGGGCTTAGTGGCAGTAGTGTTTCATTAGGGTTTGTCTGGGAATCATCTGGATGAACCCAATTTGAATTCCAATCTTCTATGAACATGGTTGAGCCAAGAACAAACCATGCTCTGATACCAATTTGATGTGGATTTGGTTGCGGAAGCGTAAAAGAAGTCATTTACACAACAATTAACTACACAACAACTATACTACACAACAACAACTAAACTAAAGAAATGAAATGGGTTTCTTTCTCTCTGTATTCTCTATTCTCAAATGACATATTAGTCCCAAACATACTTGGAAACTAATTAAGCTCTAAAAAGGACGAAAAAATTACAATAAAATGTAAGAAGATATTAAAATAAACCCTAATTCTCATCACGTTCCAATCATGGGGGATGCCATTTGAACACAAATTAGAGAAGGGATTTCCAGAAACGTGTCGGACTGAACCGAAAGTGTCGGACGACCCTCGGTAGGGATGCCCGGTCGTCGGAATCCTCAGACAAGATCAGAGGGCTCGTCGGGAGTGTTTAGCTGCTGGATCGGGTCGTCCGATCTTGGATCTGAATCATTCGGCTCTGAAGGTAATAACTGGATGATGGCAAAAGGTTTCCGGTGGTCTGGGGCAACGCCGAGTCTGGGTCGGTTTGATTTTGGGGTCGGGTTTGTGCTGTTTGGGGTTTAGGTACGTGTTGGTGATGTTTTGGTTCGGGGTGGCCATTCAGGGTTTTCTTTTTGGGTGTTCCGACCGATGGTTTGTGGTGGGGGGGCGCCACTCTTCGTGGTGACGCGTTCTTGGATGTTTATGGGGCTAGGGTTTGTAAAATTAGGTTTTTTTGTGGTAGAGGCGTAAAATGGGTTGATTTGGGAGAATTAGGGTTAGGGTTTTGAGATGATACCGTGGCGGTGTGAGGGTGGTCAGTGGTGGTGGTTGGTGGAGAAATTCGCGCGTCAATGTCATCCACTCGGGCCATCAATCGGTTGATAGCCTCCAAGATTTGTTCCTGCAGAGTTGTCGCGGAAGTGTTCATCTTTCTTGGACCCACCTTTATATTGTTTACGAGTTTTGTTTTACAACAACAACGGGTAGAACCGACTGGGCTCTGATACCAATTGACGTAAATGACGTCAAATGGGAGCAAGAAAAGATAAATCTCTCTAAACTCACTCAAATCTCAATATCTCATAATGGAAGAATGCCTCAAATGAGGCTACAAATGAGTATTTATAGGAAGGAGGTTGCTTGGACACTAAGCTAAGAATCCAATTACAATTATGTCCCTAATAGTCAATAACCTTCCTTCTTCTAAATACTAAACAAAAAGGAAAAATATAATGAATACTAAAAATAAAAGAAAGACTAAAAAATGACAAAAGGCCCTTATTCACGTCAGAAACATTCACAAAAACAAAAAATAAAATCACAAACAAGTCCAGTTACATAGTCATGACTAACTGCCCCAGTCTCCTTAACAGCCAGCCATGCAAAAGATGAGGTCCAAGAAGAACATCATTTTTAAGTCTTATTTAGTTTTATTACTTAACTTTAGCAGAATAAGGGATGTTCATAAGGAATATTCTAGGATTAGCAAGGGGCCAATGTAGTACTTTTGTTATTAGGGTTACTCGGTCTCCAAGTCACTTAAACCTTTATATATCGTTATAATTCTCATTCAATAGATAATTGGAAGATATAGAGAGTTTTCCTCTTTGGTTGAGTGCGAGTATTTTTAGTATTTCCACTGCTTTTGGTTTGCATTAGACGATACGGTGAAACATATGGATGCAAGCAGAGAGGAGGAACTATGCGAAAATAAAATAATTATCAAGCATACTGTCATCAGGTAAATGAAATATAAATATATTCGACATGCAATAGAGTTCGAGCAACATAGTTGCAAGCATTAATCTATAAAGTTATATATAAATGAGAAGGAGGACGTAATAGAATGACAAATGACCTCCAATCTCTATGCTTTCTTTTTGCGCCAGTAGTTCCAAAAACACTCTCCGTTTTATCCAACACAACCTTGTAAGCTGAAAGCATTTCAAAAGAGTGGCAATAAGCAAACATGAAGATCTCTTATCAAAATTGCTGAGAGACATTATGATAATAATAATAATAATTAAAAAAAAAACAATTGCTTTTAGTGCTTCGCTAGTCGAATAGCCTTGAAGGAAACATGAGTTAAACCACTTCGTCTCATACCTGGTAATAAGCATTCCTCTAAGCCAGGCTTCAGTTGCACATCTACATCAACTTGATCTTCAGCTATGTTATTGTTCATTTTGTCAACTAGAAGCATATAAAAGGCGATGGAGATGAGACGAGGACAAGTATAAATTTTTCAATTAGTCAACACCATAGAGAAGATATGTAAATTCAGAAAAATAAAAAATAAACCATTCAATTATCTGCATACTTACCAGACAAGGAAGGTCCTGCAGATATACCGAGATGGAGATCCAAACCAGGTTCATGAGGTTCATTAGTGTAAAGTTCACCAAATTTCTTGCTTGAAGAGATTCCAATCTCACCAATTACATTTTGTTTAATCGTTGCTTCATCATTAGAAGTTGTTTTCAACTCAGTAAACACCAACTGGCTTGAAGGTAAATCAAATGATGTCACTTGTGATAAAGACATTTCTAGTTCATGTGCCTCCAAATCAGGCTCTATCTTAATCATCTGATTCGATGAGGTTCCAAACTTATGTTTATAGGCACCAGAACCAGATATCAACGTATCGATTTTTATGTCCGTTGAGACATCTAAGCTTAACAAGGATTTTCCATTTGGTTCTTCAGCGCTTTCCTCTCTTTCAACCATTGAAACAACCACAGCTGTCTCTCCAACATCAGCAACAGATACCGACACTTTCCCAGATAAAGCAGCCTCAGCCAAGTATTCACTACTAGCATTCTCTGGATGAAGCTGGTTGCTTGGTCTCATTACTGAAACCCCATCTGAATTTTGTGGCATTTCATCGGCTACACACCTGCATCAACCACAGTTGATGTCAAGAAAGTAACAAGATAAAACCCAGGATACACATACCAAGCCGCGTTTATACAGAATCAAGACAACTCCAGATATAATTTGACTTCAATGCAGAATACTATGCGCATAAGAGATGCCATAAAACAATGCTGCATCTCAATCAGGTTGTTGTTCATATGATGATCCCACGGAATTGCACTTGAGAAATCTACCCAAAGCCTGAATTCAACTGAAAATATAAAATGTTCTAGTAAAGTAAGTACCTGGGACATAACCATGAATTCTCACAAGTGCCTTCAGGATCAAATCCCACACAAAAGGCATGATACCTGGAAACAGAGGGAAAAAAAAAATCACAATGTGAATCTGACACAGAATAGTAGAAATCCCCATTTATAATTATAATTGAAAAGGGGACCATCATATCCATATATAGTGAAGTGCTATCCCAGATTCCCACAGCAGAATATCATTATTTTCGATTAATTTTCAGAAGCTCTAATATTGATGTTCTCGGAGGAATCGTCCTAAATGATGTCATGTGACCTCTGTTTAGTTCCTATTAATTCTTTCGAAAAAAATGATTACTGGTTGACATGAAATTCAATTAGTCTATGCCACAGCCAAGTAACAATTGACTCATAGGTTATATTAGAACATTGCTTGGAGCGTAAGTTACTTCCCACCTATAAATATCCCCATTGTACTCTTATTTGGAACATTCTACATTTTGGAGAGTTATTGATTGAGGGTTAAGGTGTGAGATATCTACCTCTTATTACCCATTTGGATTCATTTACATCAGATATACAACCCAACCTCTTATTCCCCAAAGATAGGACAGAAGTCCCCGAGATTAAACACCTCCAAATCTCTTAATCGAGTACGAGTGGTTCAGCCCTTCTCAATGAAAATATCAAAAAAAAATCCCAATGGAATACTCGAGGTAGTCCTCAGTACCCTCAGCCAGGCTAAAAAGTTTGTACTAGCAGAATGGTGCGGAGACAATTGCTTGACTCAACGGACACATAAGCCACCATGGAGGCCTCACTCATGGCAACCAAAGGGAAATGTCATCAACGAAGGCACGTACCTCAGATAGCTCCGTCCTACACTCCCATCAGACATCCTCAAAGAGTGCACCCATCCACACTTAAACAACACTCCTGAAAGCGATCAGTCGAAATTCATAAATAAATTCATTGTAGTGAGAGGCTCAGTCATTCTCCTACAACTTGATCTCCTCTTCACTATCAGTGAGGTTTGATTTGCATCCAAACGGGGTACATGATGAGCCCATGAGAATGGAGTTGAAAAAGGGACTGATTATAATTTTCAAGAATGTGGTGTGGGGAGCAGCCTCTCCATAAATGTACGGAGGTAAGGCCTACCGGCATCCTCCTCTCCCAGACTCTGCAGTTAAACGGGAGCCTTGTGCACGAGGTACGATTATTTTTTGTTTTTTTGTTTTTTTGGGGGGGAAGGGGGGGGGGGGGGGGGGCTAGTCATAATTTTCAAAAATTTAAGATCAAACCAGAAAATCCAAGGGCTAAAATGTAATGTTAAGAAAAGGAGGGGTGAGTTTATAAATGAATCCAAAATTAAATTAAGGGAGTACGAAAAAATAATGGTGCAGATGTGTCTGAAACTTACGGAGCTTTTTTTTTTAATATTCGAAGACCAAGAGGAGGTGTTATTTTAAGAATTCTATCAGAATTGCAAAGGGTGAGGGTAAATGGAGACCCCGGACTAAGAAACACTTGCTAGGTTTCCTGCGTACTCAAGGAGACGTTCAAACACGGTTGTCGCTGGTGGTAGACTACCAAGCGTAGAGGTTTGGATATGAAAAAAGACAGGATTTGCCTCTGATCCGCGTACTGTTGATTGACCGTGTGAGGTTGTGAGGCCGAAAAATCCCCATTGAGGGTTAAGGAACCTCCTGCCGCCATAAGACTGTCACGAAGGTCACCAGAGGTTGACGAAGTTCAATTGAGGTCCGACGAGGGTTCAGGCTAGGGTTTTCGGCCGGGGGGGGAGGGTATCGGTTTAAGGGTGAGTAAGGGAGTGATGCGAGGGGAACCGAGTGTTCGTGTAGGGACACTGTCGTTGATTTCGGTTCCCGCTCTACATGCAAAAACCTAAACTACAACTACACTTGACAAGCAAGCACAGCGGTAAGTCGGGTATCGTAAGAAATCCACAGGGAGTGATTGAATTTTAGATTTTAATTGTTTAATTACTTCAGGAATAAAAGTGTAAAATAAATAAAAGAAAAGGTGATGGTTGGGAAAGGTAAAAAAAGAAAAAAATAAATTACACTATACAAAAGTAAAGCGAGGATCGGGATCGCATCCTACCACACGGATCGAAACAACTACTAATCAGGATTCCGGCTCGAAAGTAATTTAATCGAGCATTTTCAATTAAGCATAAACATCACACAAAAAGGAATTCAATCCATAGTTGCGATATTAAGCATTTAACGGAAAATGGTCACACGCGGATTAAATTCGGATTGTCGCTATAAACTCTAAAGTTGCGTGACAAATAAAGTTAAACGCATAACAATCCAACTTTAAAACACGCGGTTTCAATTAAACGCAATTTTACTCAAAACCTAACTTTCGAGGTCCAAACCCGTAAATGGCGGAACGAAATCCCAACCCTATTTATCTAAGGACTAAGCATGAATAAACTAATTAACAAAGCAGTAAACAAATTAAGTAAGAAATAATTAACTACAACTATCTAGACAAGCAATTAAATGACAAGAATGGAAATAAGAAATGAATGCAACTATATTAATGGAATGGACAATGAAAACCAACTTACAAAACCCAAAAAGGGCATAACCCCAAGGAGAAATGAAGAAAAGCTCCCAAAACCAAACCCTAATCTAAGCTAAAATGAAAGATTCTCTCAAAAATGAGAGAAGAGTGTATTTATACAAAATATCCCATGGCAAACTTGTAATAAAAAGAAGAAAAACTGCAGAGCCGAATCGATTCGCTGGTAAATATCTTCGAAGCTGCTAAAGGGGCGAATCGATTCGCATGGTGCGATTCGATTCGAAATGGAAGAACCGGCACTCTGTCTCGGAGCGAATCGATTCGCATGGTGCGAATCGATTCGGTAGTTGAAGACCTGACACTTTCACCATAGCGAATCGATTCGGCAAGGGCGAATCGATTCGCTCCCCTGTTTTTGCCTTCTTTCTCCTGTTTTGGTTGAGATGTCCTTCTCTTCCTCTTGAACTTCCGTAACTTCTTCGTTAGGGATCGGATTCATGCACCGTTAGCGGCCACGCGAAGCTTGTTCAGAGGGCTTCAACTTCCGTGAAGACATTGGGCCAGTTGCCCAAATTGGGAAATGACTAAAATGCCCTTGCGCGTGCGACTGTGTACGGAACTTCGCCGGAATGCATCCAAACTTCATACTAAGCATCCAAATACCTACAAAAGCTCAATTAACCCCTGCAAAACATGTTAACATAGAAATCCGAGGTTGTCTGGTTAACGAGCATAAATATAGGGATTAAGATACCCGAGGGGGCTAATAACGCGTAAGTTAACAGGTGAAATACGCAATATTTGCGTCGTATCAGGGAGGGTTGGGGATTGTTGTCAAGGCTCATCAGCCGTCGACAAGGATCGCCTGACGCCAGTTGGGTGGTGGGGTCTTCAGATCTAGTGGGTTTTGATGGTTTTGCAACAAGTTTGAGGTTTGTTAAGGGGTCAATGGTTAAAGAATCCCATATCTAGGTTTGGGGGTAAAGATAGGAGTGGAGCCACTTGATTGCTGACGGCGGGAGTCAGATTTGGAAGAGTGGCTCGCCGGTTCCTCCGAGCCTTGTCCACGACTCTATAACTATGCGGTCACGTTGTACACTCTGATACTAATTTGATGTAAGCGGAAGTATTTTCACACCACCAATAACATTAAAAATAAAATATTTTTCTCTCTCATTCATTTATCTCAAAAAGTAAAAGGGTAATGTTGCTAGCAAAGATTACCCTACAAAGGTAAAATGACTAAAAAGGAAACTACAGAGATATTCCAAGGGAATATCAACCGCAACCTGAAATAGCAACTAAAAGAGATATATAACTAAATAAAATGCGTACATAAAAATATATATAAATCCCCAGGACTCTCATGCACATCAAGTATAGTCTAAGACTTCCATGGACAAGGTCCAACCCAAAGAGTAGCGCAGTCAGGATTTCAGCAAATGGGGGCAATGCTTATCATCAACGTAGTCGCATTTTTTAGAGTTGCTTTTAGGTTTCGCAAATATTTATTCCACATAAACTCAAATACTTAATCATTATTTAATTAAATATAAACTCAGATTTTAATCAATGTAAATTCAATACTCAAGTATTCGGCACCAAATATTTAATCATATATTCAGTCAATATGTATACCCAAAATACTTGGTTAATATAAGCTCCAATTTCAATAAATTAACGAAGAGTCTATTCTTGTTAATTGATTTATAGCCATTAATGAAGACCGGCGATCCTTGGTGAAATTAGGAGTAAGTATCGTAAGTGGAAGTGATGTGTGAGGAGAAGTGCGCACACCGAGTAGCCAGGGATGAAGAATATTTTTAATTATAATTTATTTATTTTTGATATATTACTATTATTAGAATAACTTAATAAGAGAATGTTCCTTAAAAGAACATTCTCATAATTAGTTTATATTCTTAGGAATTAGTAATAGTTAGGAAATAGTATTTTAGCCCATATGTAATAAATGGAATGCAGAAGGTCCAAATACGGCCATATGGCTTATGTCATTGCTTTAGTAATGCCAATCATGACATCACTAGGATCTTGAACATCCCAATTTAGCTAGAATATTCCCCTCACATGTATATAGTTGTACCCCTCCATTAAGGAAATCAATCAAGTACAACATGTTCTAGAGAATGAATTAAGAGTTTGAGTAAAATTATTTGGTGATTGTAATCACGCTTCCTTTTACACATCGAATTGGTATTCGAAGCGCGTAAACTCGGCTAGTGTAAGATGTGATTGCAGATTTGGAGAGGCACCCCGTTGAGCTTGTTTTAGACTTGAGCAACGTTGTTGCGCCTACGTATCCGTCTCGTTGCGGAATCAAAATCTGCGTAGTTCATGGGTCCGTACGATATGCCGGATAACTCGAGTTTTAGTGGTTTTGGTGCGCGGGGGATGCCAAATCCGGGCTAACCGCCTCCAAACGCCCGTATACCGTAGAGAAAACGATGAAAATCTGCTCGTCACTATCAAACCCATGACGAAGCTCAAGAGGTGCATGGGGGAGAAGAGTTAGGTTTCCTCTCCTTACTTTGCCCCAAGACCATCATCCATCAAATGAGGGGAGAAATCCTCTTTTATAGCAAAAGTGCCTCAAGTGAGCCTGACACATGTCATGTTCTCTGTGGAACCAAGTGTCTAATATTTATGGTGTCATTTGTCACAATATACGTGGTGGCATCTTAAATGAACAAATTAAATCATTAATTTTGTCTAGTGTAATTTATCGAACGCGGAGTATACGCAATATATTAAATCGCGCGTAATAATCTGCACTCACATCTTACATTTGGCGACTCTGCTAGGGAGGTGTTCGTGATTCCGGTTACATAACGCCTCGTGCGCACACACGGAGAACTCAGCAAGAGTGGAGAAAACACCCCATTTCAAATAAGCATTATAATATATTTCATTATTTAATCTTCTGTTATTACATGAGATGGCGTGATGCGTATTACTAAATCTTAGCTAGAAAAAAAATATATATCATAGACTGATTATTTCAAGATTTAGCCGAAATATGATTTCAACATCTATTTTCATAAAGTGCAGTGAATACATCTCATGTGGTATAATGCCTATATTGGTTCATAAATATTACCGAAGCTAGTTGAGATATATGAAACATGTATATACAATAAATTGTTTTAACTCTATCTGTTGCGCATTGATTTGAAAAAATCTTTGGAGATATGCCTTGATACATGTCCATATTAGATAAATATTTTTTCGTACACTTTTGTCAAACAAAGGTCTACGTCCCTGCTTTCAAGGGATTATTTTTAAGCTTTAAGTCACATTATATTGTGCACTTTATTTTTTAGCCACACAAAAATCAGGCTAGCACTTTGGGGGGCAGATAGGACTCTATATAGAGTCCTGTATTCTCCAACTATTTAAAAATTTCTTGAGGGGACCACACAATTTACATGTCATCTGAGAAACCTACATGCCAGAACATCTAAGAAATCTATACGTTACATGCCAGAACGTCTGGAAACATAACCCACCCTCCGGTGGCATGAATTCGGGGAAATCCTACAAACCTTCGTCGACACACCTCTGATACACCGAGGATTTTTTACTTCGGTCTCATCAAAGAAACAACAAAAAAAACATCCATACAGAAAAACGCTTTCTCTACAGAGGACCTTACACGCTAGACTGATGCGAACGTGAGTTTTCACAAATTCCACCATTGTACAACTATTTCGCTGTCAAGAAAATGCGATGATTTGGGACAAAATCAACCGAGCCTCCTCAGACAAACAAAAAATAACCCAATATCACCACGCATACTCTGTTAGAAACTTCTCCGAACAAATATCTCCGAGCTACCAGTGAATCCAGTTCAAAATTCGAACCAGTTCAAAAAATCCCTCCGAACAGGTATTCTGAATAGCTATCTACGAACATCCTCGAAATCCGAACGGCAACCTCCGAGGAGCCTTGACCTACGAACCACCTTGACTTCCGACCTACCTGAGTCCGACCAACTTGAAACGATCAAGACACGAATAAATTTGGACCTCCGAGGACCCTGAGACCTCTGAGCTACTTACCGAAAGAAATCAAAATGCTACGACCGAGGAACATCACTCCGATAAGCGTGATCCCATCCGAACAACTACCTCCGATCCACTTCAAAAATTCGAGCCAATTCAAATTTCGACCCATCATGGGAGATTTTAGAAACTGCAGGCTTTAGTGACCTCCGACGGACCTCCGATGTTGAATCAATCGCCCTCCAATTTCGAGTCAGCAAATAACATCATTGACCTGACCTTTGGATTTAAAAAAAAAAAAGGAATTTTACTTACTCTCGAGTAAACGCATCGGGAGCTGGAACACGAGGTGGCTCGGTCTTTTCTTAAAGCTGTGAGAAACACGAGATATGACAAACCCCACACCAATAGGAGACTCCAAGTCCAGTTACAGTGTTTTTTTGTTTTGAAAGCAAATAACAAAGACATCTTAAAGTTTTACTTTCAGAGGTACCTCTTTTAAAACAAATAGTGGCAGTGGACCACTGGTGAAATAATTTTCAATGTTATGCGCAATAACTAATTATATGGCCATTCGAACACTTTGACAACAAACAGTTGCTAAAAGATTATTGACATGTGACATTGAAAATAGGCCAAATAAAGCATGTCGCCTATTTCATTAATTACGAACGTTATGGTAATTAGTTTGTGCGTGTTTTATTTGCACAGCCTGAAAAATACTCTTCAAGGTTTAAAAAAATATATATGTAGCCTCACACGAATTTGAGTTGCTCGAGTAGAAAAACATTTATTTTTGAAAAAGTTATATACCCCTTGAAATTGTGAATATTTTATATTATCCCACGAGAGACCATTAAAAGACTTAGTACGAACATGTACTCGAGCAATCTTGTCAGAATAGTATTTTTGAGCAACCATGTCAAAAATGACATCTTTCGAACAACCATATCAAAATGATATTTTTAGAGTGACATTGGCAAAATAATATTTTTTGCTGAAAACTTGGCAATTTGCTCACTCGTGATACCTCGAGCAGCCTCATCCGTGGTACCTCGAGCAGCCTCATCCTAGTGACTCAAGCAGCCTCATCCTAGTGATTCGAGCTGCCTCATCCTAGTCAATGTTTAAAAAGGCATTTGAGGCTTACGCTTCGAGGCTCGCCTGGAGGCGAGGCGGGCAAAAAATGCCTCGAGACTTGAGCCTCAGGGTTGAATTTGAGGCTTACACCTCGATGCGCCTCACGCCTCGCCTCGTGCCTTTTTGCTGAGGCGCGAAAAAAAAAAACTCTTGTTTTTATTTTATTTTTTAAAACTACACTTAACTTATACTATTTACTATTGTAACTTGAGAGAAATTTTTAAAAAATAACCAATATCTTAATGAAACTTACAAAACTGATTTTGTTAATTTGATTTTGTTTGAAATAAATGTACTAAATTAACTTCAATATGACTTTTTTTTAAGGATCAAATACCAAAAAGTCCCTCAAACATTTTTTAATACACACTTAGTCTAAGCCTTTTATTTTGTACCAAAAAGTCCCTTATTCTCTTATCTTTAAAGGTCCGCGCCAGCGGCATAGTAAAGTCTTTTTGGCATGGTAAAGGACTTTTTGGTGCAAAATAAAAAGGCTTGGACTCTTTTTTTAAAAGTTTTCTATTTTTTGGTTTTTTAACTTAGATTAATATGTTATCTTTAACCAAACTGAATATATATTAAGAAACTAATATATTTTAAAGGTTGCTGTTTTTTTTAATAAACTTAGGTTGAAATGTTTTATTATTTTTTTAATAAATTTGTTTGTTAAGTTGCATTGATTAATTTACTGTCATATTATAAAATAACCAATATGTGAATGAAGCTAAAAAATGATCTTGCCAATATGATTTTGCATTGATTAATTTATTGTCATATTGTAAAATAACCAATATGTTAAAATTGATTTTCTCAAATTACTTTTTTTTTAAAGTTATCTTGGAGGAACAAAAAAATGTCAAACTATGTGAAATTCCTCATGGATGTTTTTTTTTGTAGTTTTATTTTATATTTCCTTGTTATTTTATTTTTATGGTTTTATTAGTATTTTTTTAATATTATTTTGCTCTTTTTTTTTCTATTCGGTGAGGCTTACGCCTCGCCTCTCCGCGACTAAAGCGCCTCGCCTCGCCCCTTTTTAATCATTGATCCTAGTGACTCGAGCAGCCTCATCCATGGCACCTCGAGCAACCTCATCCATGGTCACCCGGAGCAACTTTCCGCGCTACCTTATATTCGATTTATGCTGAAATATGATTTATTCACATTGTGTTATTAATTGCATGAAAATTCAAATCTGATATTTATTATTCACCTCGAGGTAACTTAGCATGCTTATTGACTGAATTATTCTGCATATGACTTAAATAGATCCCAAAACTTTTGAGTTTCCCAGCTTTGATAAGATAGTGGGGGCATAAGACAAATAGCTCACCACGTGATATATGTACACTCTATCAACTACATATTGTAGCATATCAAATTCGAATCATGAAATTGCACAGAACAATATGTCTATGATTCCTCAAAGCATGTTTTCGAGTTTATTTCATTCTATTTACATAAAATAAAATGAAGGGGGAAAGATATACCCCACATGATTATTTATGACAATATAATATGCTTCACAAGTTACTAATATTTCTGTGCCAAAATCCGAGTCGAATTCTTATGCTTGCAGATATTGAACGCACATGATCAAATCGAGCTTGAACAATTACATCAGGCCTTAAAGATAACAAAGTCAAACGCTCATGAGATTTTATTTAATTGGGGGCAAATACACCGTGAAATGTTTTTAAATGCTTTCAACTCTTAGATGGTGTTGTAACTAGTAGCTATATTTTTCTTTACTTTACTTTACTTTATCTTGAGATAAAAGACAAAGCAAAGTAAAGAGGGGGAAAAGTACTGTATGATATACCGCTTGTAGCTAGACATAAAAATAGGTGACAAGCATCCTCAAATTCGGTCCCAGAATGGCCATCATTGATGAAGCATCCCCAAAAGAAATATCAGAGTTGTTCAAGATATCCACCGGATGGCTCATATATAGCACTGACTATATGATGGTATTTCAGCAAAGTGATAGGGAGCAAAAGCAAAATTGTCCGCAAAACCTGGAGCATGGATATAGAATTTGCATACTCACACAAACCTTACCAGTGTTGTGGTAAGTCGCCCACAAAGGTGCATTATAGTTCACACAAACCTTACCAGTGTTGTGGTAAGTCGCCCACAGAGGTGCATTATAGTTCACACAAAACTTACCAGTATTGTGGTAAGTCGCCCACAAAGGTGCATTATAGTTCACACAAACCTTACAAATATTGTGGTAACTCGCCCACAGTGGTGCATTATAGTTTTTACAAACCTTACCAATATTGTGGTAAGTTGCCCACAAAGGTGCATTATAGTTCTCACAAACCTTACCAGCATTGTGGTAAGTCGCCCAGAGAGGTTCATTATAATCCTCACAAACCTTGCCAGTATTGTGGTACGTCGCCCAAAGCGGTGCATTACAGTTCTCATAAAGTCCTACATTACTAGGCCCGCCGGACCCTCGGTTATGGGAGATTTTAAGGCCAATATTACTAGGCCCGCCTGACCCTCGGTTATGGGATATTTTAAGACCAATATGACTTGGCCCGCCTCCACCCTCAGTTATGGTGGATTTAAAGACCAATATGACTTGGCCGGCCTCCACCCTCGGTTATGGTGGATTTAAAGACCAATATGACTTGGTCCGACTCCACCCTCGGTTATGGGAGATTTAAAGTCCAATATAACTGGACACGCCTCGTTCATGGGAGATTCAAAGTCCTATATTATTAGGCACCAAAGTCCTATACTACTAGGCACACATGACCCTCTTAAGGGAGACTTAAAGCCCTACATTACTAGGCATAAGCCTGATTTACGGGAGACTAAAGTCCTATATTACTAGGCACGCTTAAAGACCCTGATTTTCGGGCACGCTTAAAGTCCTAAAAGGACCTTTATGGTTGCTCGACCAAATAAAGTTGGGCACACTTATAAAATATGTTAAGTTTAAAAAACCCAGTTCACTCGAAGCACTAATGGTTCATCGACCGAGTACTCTCGACGGGTTTTGATCTTATGATTACAAAAGATCGACTAAGATAACCACCAATTGATTGCTACGGCCAGTATATCTGGCAAGTTTGTTGTTCAAAATGTTTAAAACCACAATAAAATTTTGGAGACATGCTCATTCGAGAGGAATGGGGGCAACCCTCAAAATACTCCTCCAAAATGAAAAGGAGAGGCAACAAAGATAGCCCTCAAAACTACTTCAAGATGATATATGCATATACATGCATGATAAACAGACCAAACATGGTTATGTGATGATTTTCTAGTCAAACGGGATAAACTATTTATTTCGTACACACAGTTGATATGTCTCAGTCGAAGCACAACACACCAACTGTGCGTACGAGGGGACAAATGTAGAGTGGGGTTAAATAAATTAACCACCAACACTCTAATAAATTAACCCCACAGATTTGATCAAATATTGATCTATGATTTATCAAGTTTTACTACAATCCAGACCCTACACGGGTTGAGATATTATTACGCGCAATTTAATATATTGCGTATACTCCGCATTCGATAAATTACACTAGACAATACTCCAGTACTGATTTAATTTGTTCATTTAAGATGTCACCAAATATATTTTGACAAGTGGCACCATAAATATTAGACACTTGGTTCCACAGAGAACATGACATGTGTCAAGCCCACTTGAGGTACTTTTGCTATAAAAGAGGGTTTCCACCTTCATTTGATGGATGATGGTCTTGGAGGCAAAGTAAGGAGAGGAAACCTAACTCTTCTCCCCCGCGCACCTGTTGAGCTCCGTCGCGGGTTCGATAGTGACGAGTGGATTTTCATTGTTTCATTACGGTATACGGGTGTTTGGAGGCGATTAGCGGGATTTGGCACCCCCCGCGCACCAAAACCACCAAAAACCAGTTTTTCGGCGTATCGTACGAACCCACAAACTACGCAGACTTTAATTCCGCAACGAGACGGATACGTAGGCGCAACAACGTTGCTCAAGTATAAAGCACGCTCAACGCGGTGCCTCCCAAAATCTGCACTCACATCTTACAACTAGATACGATTGGGAGTCGGGTTGGGATCCCTATCACTTCCCTTATACCACTGCCACGGCAACCATCCTCATAGCATATCCACCCACTACATCCACCATATACACCACCACTTCCCCACAAATATCAGGAAGGTTTGATATGCTTTAAACCTTTTTATACATGACATTTGACTTTCAGTTTACAAAAATCACACAAAAAACCTAAATATTTTTCAAAAACTAACATATATAAAGGGAAAAAAAATCCAAAAATCCAATGGGGACAATTGCCCACCCCACCCCCACACATGGGAACGCCCGAGACCAAATAAGACAGTCTTTTTAATAAGAAACTCGGACACGTAACAATTGTTACTGATGTGGATCACGGGCATAATTGTCATTTTTGGGCATATTAGTACTTTTATTTTCTTTTTGTTATTTTTTTTAATTTTATTTTGGCATTGTATTCCTTTTTGCTTTAGTATTTACGGGTGAGGGTAGCAAAGGCTCTTATGGGTATACTTGTAATTAGGTCTATAGCTAGCCTTCCCTTTTAAATACCCCATGTAAGTCTCATTTGAGGTAGACTTGATTTTGGAATAGAACAAAGTATCTCTCTCTAAAAGTATGTTAGATATTTTTAGGAGCCTTTTGTCGTGTAGTTTACGTCAAATTGGTATCAGAGCGGGTGTCGCTCCAACATTGGTGTTTGGTGTATCGGTATGTTATTATCAAATCGTACGCTACAGTCAATGGCTCCCAAAAGATCCAAACAGCAACATGAAGAGACTCAAGAAATGAAACAAAAAATACAAAGAATGGAAGGGATAGCACAAAAGTAATAACAACAAATTGATGCTCTTTTGTAAATCTTCTCCAAATTTCAACCTCCCACCACCACGCAAGAGCCGCCGGAATTAACCTCACTGGCCCGGGAAGGTGGTTGCTTCAAAAACCCTAGGTGGAACCACCACCCTCCACTAACCTGTTGGCCGAATCACCGACCCCCTCCAAACCCTAACCCTCACCCTCCAAATCCTAACCCCGCCCTACCCAAACCCGTGTACCCCCCACCCGACCCACAACCCAACCCCAAAAAAACCCAGGCCGCCCCGTTTCTAACCCTGGAGGCACCCCACCCACATCCGACGAATCTGCTGCCACTACCCTGCCTCGCCAACCCCCCTCTGACCCATTCCCCTGCCTGCCGACCTACCACGACCCATTTCCCAACCCATCTGACACCGGAAACCTATGAAGCACGGGCACTCTCCCGGAGGCGGCGAGTCGGGTTTGACTCGTGTCGAACACGCGACACGCTTGGACACGTTGGGGACACGCGTGTCCTAGAGTATCCAATTTTTTTTTCATTTTTTTGGAAGGACACGTCACGGACACGTTACAGACACGTTTTTAGGACACGCAGGGTGAGTTTAGTATTTCAGAAACTTCAAATGCTGTCAAAATATTAATAACTGAAAACATTTATATCAATAGATGAAGAAGAAAAAAATAGATAATGTTTATTGTAAAAAAAAAAACAAGCAGGAAAACCAAACCCTACCTCTCTCATTAACATTGCAAACCTTCATTTCCACAGACCCTAGCAGCAAATGAGTATCAATTGGAAGGAGGGGAGAAAAAGAAAAGGACTAACTGGGAACATTGAAAAGGAGAAAGAGAGAGTTTAGATGTTTTATTTAGTTGTAAAGCTAAACCTAAAAAGCAGTTGTCCTGCAAAAGCTGTAAACCTGTAAATCTGAAAAGCTGTCCTCCTGAAAAGCTGTTCTCCTAACAGTGTAAACAAACCAAAGTTGTCCTCTTAACGGCTGTAAAACTCTTTAAAAAAAAGTATGCTAACAAACCAAACCACCCAATAAAATCACATCAAATGTTGAAAAGTTATACTTTTAAAGGAGATTGATATATTACGTTAAAATATTATTATTTATATAAGGTATATTAAAAATCAAAATTTATTAAATCTAAGGAACAAATTCTCTTTTATTATTATTATTATTATTATTATTATTTAAAATATATATATATATATTATACGTATCCCTAGCGTGTCGTATCCTATATTTTGAAAAAAATGCGTATCGCGTGTCCCGAATCGTGTCGAGTCCCGAATCGCGTGTCAAGTCCGTGCTTCATAGCCGAAAACTCTCCCAGACTAACCGGTCTCCAAATAAACCCTACCCGACCAGTGTTCCCTCCCTACCTGCACCAACCCGACCCAAGCAGTAATCCCCCCACCTGCCGGGCTCGGACCAACCCTATACTCCCCCCCGACTTGAACCCGAACCCAACTGACCCTCTACCCTATCTCTGTCCCGACCACTTACTCTGACCCACCCGAGTCATTTCCCCACCCCACCTTTGCCCCAAACACTCAACCAAATGTATATCCCAACCCCCACAGTATTTTCGACCATCTTGAAGCCCTCAACCACCATTTCAGGACTCCCGACCACCTATTTCCTACAGTTTCACAATTCCCACCACGCCCTCTCACTACTCAATTCTGATTCCTCCTCCTCCTTCAAGGACGGGAATAGCCACTACAACGTTTTGGAGTGGACACCTCCGACCCCACTCAATGCCCACCGCTTTGCACCACTACGGGACCAACACTGTTTTTACTACGGTGAGCGTGGCCATTTGATTGGCACACATCCCCGTTATCTCCGCGGTCCCTAGCACCTCCTGTGGCCCAACACGTTCATCCTCCTCATCCACCACCTGCACAGATACCGCCACCTCCCGCTGATTATGTTCCAACACCGGGTGACGTGATGGGCCTTGATGCCCATCAGGAGGGAGGCCCACTATCGATGGCGCTTCAATTACTTTCCCGAAGCCTCCATGGGGTATACGCATTGACGTTCCTATGTTTGACGGACGGTTCTCCCCAGATGCCATGATTGATTGGTTGGCTTCGATGGAGACAGTTTTTTATTACAAGCGGGTTCAAGGCCGCTCTTGTGTTCTCCTCGCGGCCACCAAATTTCAGTGATTCACCCGGATTTGGTGGAACGATGTACGCTATCGCCCGATAGTGGTGGAACTGCCGCCTATCCAGGCATGGCCTGAGATGAAGGCCGCCCACAGAGACATCATTCGTCCCACCAACTTATGAGCGCGACCTTTTTTCTCGCATTCAATCCCTCAGACATAACACGTCTACGGTGGTGGAGTATACAGAGCAGTTCCAGCTCCCTTGTACTAGGGATCGCCTCCTTGAGACAACGGATCAGCGGATCAGCCACTATATTTTGGGACTGCAGCCGTACATTCAGTATGATCTCCAGTTAACGGAGATACCAACATTTCTGAAAGCGGTCGAGTATGCAACCAAGGTTGAGGCCTACCACACAGCACCGCAGATCTTCCGGCGTCTCGAGCCCCACCTGCGTCGATCTCTACTCCAGGTCCAGTCCTTACTACCACTACTTCTGCTGTGCCACCTCCGAGTCCTCCTACATTCCGGTGCTTCAACTGTGGCAATATTGGCCACCAAACTTCTGCCTGCTCTCTCCCGCGATGTCATGCCCTATTGGCGATGAAGCATCCACCTGACTATTTGAACGTGTCCGAGGAGTTTCCCCAGTATGCCTTGATCACAGTTTCAGTGGGTGACTCGGTTGGTCTTCCCCTTTGAATTCGAGGCCGAACTCTTTTCGGGGGGGGAGGATGTGGATCAAGGGCATAATTGTCATTTTTCAGCATATTAGTACTTTTATTTTCTTTTTGTTATTTTTCTTTTATTTTGTTTTGACATTGTATTCCTTTTTGCTTTAGTATTTAAAGGTGAGGGTAGCAAAGGCTCTTAGGGGTATACTTGTAATTAGGTCTATAGCTTAGAACCTAAGCTACCTTTCCCCTTTAAATACCTCCATGTAAGCCTCATTTGAGGTAGACTTGATTTTGGTATAGAAAAGAGTATGTCTCTCTCTAAAAGTGTGTGTTAGATATTTTTAGGAGCCTTTTGACGTGTAGTTTACGTCAGTTACTCTAAGGTGGAAAATTCCTTAAGGAAAAATGTTATCTCACCCTATAAAGCATTAAATGTCTTAATATCCATTAGGACAAACAAGAACACATACTTCACAAGCGATGCATTTATCAAATTCAAAGTGGATTCGGCAGCGGAAACGTTCTGATGTGATCAATTTTTCGTAGGGGTATTGGATAGTTACAGGTAAACGATTCGCATGTGATAAGGTAATCATGAAGCTTTGACCAATGTATCTTGCAAAGCGTACTGTTTCTTGACCCGTTTGGTTCACTTATATCATACTTCCCCTCTCTGAATAGTCGTTTTATATTGGTAAGCCAATCTCAATGATTCTTAGCTTGTTATAAACAAGAAGCTGAACTTGACAAGCTATTCTAAATCGTTCAATTTAGCCAAAAAGTAAAAATAAAAAAGATAGGTTTGTATTTATGAGTTAAAAGTTAATAGATCTAACAATAGATTCAAGCATACCATATATCACATGAATCACAAGCAATTGATGTATCAAGATTTGGATCTTCTTCAACTGCTGCTGATCCACTTCGGATTTTACAGCCATTTCCATCCAAACAGACAACTGCCTACAGATTGATAATGTGTATTAATTTACATAACTCAAAAACCGTGTCTTGTAAAATTATACAAATTAGAACTGGGTGACAAAACCAAAGAAACTAGGAAGCCTCCCAGTATGTCTGAAATATAATAAACAAAACCCCATCACCCCCAAAAACAAATATTCAACCCCCAAAGCGCGTGTGCAGGATTCAACCTCATCACACTTCCAGATGTTAGAAGAGTGCATGATGGATTTATAAGGTAGATAAATAGTTGGAAACATGGCCCCACATGCTCTGTAATCTGTCTATCGTTGGGGGACCCCTACTACCAAATTTAAACACCAATATCAACACGAAGGGCCACCATCCAGAGTCAAACACTATTCACACTTTTTGAGAGAAAAAAATAGTCATCTTGTGAGAAGAATAACATCTTTCTAATGTTATAATAAAATACTACATGCATATTTTGAATTTATGTCACTTTTAACTGCACTCTGTCTTGATTGCGAAAACATTGGGTTTTCTGTAATTTGCACTGATTCTTAAAGAGATCTTATCATGAATACTTACATTTTCATCAATATAGTATGATGGGAAAGACAGAGTGTTGTTCTTCCCTTCAATGCACCAATCATCCTCTCTGAAAAGATGATGCAAAAGACTCAAAATATATCACTGCTGAGACACTACCCATTGCAAAATATCGTACTTAAATTTTTCAACTAAACAACAGACTAATAAAAATCTTGAAATATTCTTACCACAAATCACATCAAGGACAATACTGTAGTGGGCATAAGGTACTTGATTTTATTTTATTTTATTTTCCATTGATGATGTCATTATGCTATTGCTGAACACAAAACAAACATCCACCTAATACGCGTAGTAGTATACACGAGACAACATTTCAGCAAGAAATGTAACTAGTGATTAATAAGTAGTAGAAAAGAATAGCTACTAAATAGGTGGAAAATGTGGTTAAAACTTAAGTATCTGTGTTCCTATGTCCAAACAGTGTCTCTTTGACTAGCTCGTCATATAAAGCTAATACAATCGGTAACACCGTAACACTGTATACTTATTCAGATGCAACATTTTCAGATATAACATGAACCTATCACAATTTTCAGTTATAACATGGACCTATCACAACTTACCCCGGTAAAAAACCGACTATTCCAACTATTTAAAACTCAATTTTAAGAAGACAAAAGCCAAAATTACCCTTGCCTGCAACTTGATACCACACTTTAATTAGCTTGAACTGGTGTAATCAAGTATTGAAAATACAAAAGATTCAGAATGGGATACAGTGGTGGCAGTTAACTAAGAGAGTACTGATGCATGCATCCTGAGAACTTGCCATAGAATGCAACAAATGTGGAGACACTTGGTAAAGGACAAAACACATTTCAAAAAAATAAACTTCTAACTTTTTTATTTAGAGGAAAATATGCATACTTTTTAACTTTTTCAGAACCTCTAACAACTACCTTTAAAAGTAAAAGAATTTCTAACAACTCGATTTCATCTTATAACTACATGACATCAGCGATAATTGGTAAAAGCCGGAACACATTGCGATTACTAATTATCTGAATATTATTATAAAAATGTGGATATCCAAGAATTCCAATAAGATTAAACAACACACAAATGAAAGTAAATAAAGGATTACCCAGAATTCAAATCATCGTCAGCGTTGTTGCTTCCAATGGTATCATATACCTTCATTATCAGTTGAAAATCACAAATCATAAGTATTAACTGTAGCTTTGCAGAAAGCTTGAAACTCAATATCAGGAAAACTTCAAGAACCATATTATCAAGTTGACATTCTTTTTCCCATTCTAACCATCAGAAAAAAGAGAGAATGTATACAAACGGGTCATTTCAACATCAAGGATGATGTAGTGTAATCAATTGCAGAAGTTATCATATCACAATAAAGAAACAGTGCTCCAACAAATTTTCAGTACTTACAGGCACGCATGTGATCAACTGAAATTCATTTTGGCAAAGTGGGCATAGGTTTGTGATGGTAGCCCAGTTGTCGATGCATGCAAAACAGAACCTGAAATTTGAATGATAAGCATAGATCATTGCCAAAAATATATAACCTAAACATTGTTGTGTATCAGAAAATTTTGCTCCATTTTTCAATGCATTGTATATACAAGTCGTGAATGGTTCACTAAGTTTAAAAGCCAGATATAGAAGCCAACTCTATGAGAATGACAGCCAATGGATTATGGAATACCATTTGCCAACCCAAATGATGCATATTATTGTTATGCTTCTAAAGACGCAAAGTTCCTATATGTAGCCAAAGTGGAAATCAAGGAATGCCATACAAGAAATTAACCAACTGGTTAAACAAATAGATGCATCACATAAAGAAGAAATGAGTGCACAAGCACAGAAAAAATATTAAGCATAGGCCACTAGATGCATCTTAATTATTGGAAGTGTTCTTGGCATTTAAAAGGATTAATGATACTTTTTTCTCCCGTAAATGTATTATAGAAAACAAATTGGAACCGTTCTTGATGTGAATTAGGATTTATTTTACTATTTTCTTTTGTATTTTTTTATTAGTTATTTAGTATTTTTGTTAAAAAAATTTAGTTGTAGCAAGAGTTGAGATGGAAGTTTCTAGAAAGCTCCATTAATTAGTGTTGTCATGACAACTCATAATTGGCTAATAACTTCTAGAAGCCTCTCTCATTCACTATAAATACTCCCCATGTAGTCTCATTTGAGTCATTCCTACATTTTTTAGATATTGAGAGAGAGTTGAGACGAGAGTTAAATCATCTTCTTATTTTCCATTTGACATTCATTTAAGTCAATTGGTATCAGAGTCTCAGTGGTTCCACCTGTTGTTATTGTTGTTGTATAACAAATCGTAGATGACAGCAAATGGGACCTAAGAAGAGGTTTGCTCCCATTGATTCACGCACTGATAGGCTCGAGGAGGTTTTAAGCAGTCTTGTACCACGATTCGATGCTTTTGAGGCTTGCCTTCCTCCACCCGACGCATCCACGAGCCGCCCTCACACTGCTCCCACTACCACCCAAAACCCTAATTTCACCGCCACCATTGCCCCTCCTCCTCCACCCTCGGTTACGCCACAACAACGGAACCCTAAACCCACCCAAAAATCCACTGTCAAACCTTAGAAAAAGAAGAAGAAACAGGCAATGGGACCTTCTGGCTCGCGACCTAAGTCTGTTCCTAGAGTCTCAATGAGGAGAGAGAGAATCCAAAAATCACCCGGACTAAAGAGGAGCCAGAATAGCTGCCCCAATCATCGACTTGACCCCGGCACACCCCCGTGGGATCCGACTGCTGCCAGTGGAGGCCAAAAGAGTTCGCGATGGACAGAGAGGACGCGAGTTAAGGTTGCGAAATCCTAGGTTATTGTTCAATCCTCATGAGAACAAAAAAAAAAAGAAATGAGGAGATTGAGAGAAAGAAAAGATCACAAAATATAAAAATAAAGAGAGGAGGAAGTCGAACTTCCGGTGGTCCCCGTCGGAGGCCCTCGCAGGCTACGGCCGGATGGTTGAACGCCCTGGCTTTCAGTGGGTCCCAAAATTTTCTTTTCCTCTTCGGCCACCTATTTTGAGAACTTTTCACTCAACTCCAATTTTTGAAAGCTCGAGGACGAGCTTGGTTTTAAGTGAGGGAGAATGATGTGAATTAGGGTTTATTTTACTATTTTCTTTTATTGTATTTTTCCTTTTATTAGTTGTTTAGTATTTTTGTTATATTTTTTAGTTATAGCAAGGGTTGAGATGTTAGTTTCTAGAAGGTTCCATTAGTTAGTGTTATCATGGACGAGTTGTCATGACAACTCATGCTTGGCTAACAACTTCTAGAAGTCTCTCTCATTCGCTATAAATGCTCTCCATGAAGCCTCATTTGAGGCATTCCTACATTTTTTAGGTATTGAGAGAGAGTTGAGACGAGAGTTAAATCATCTTCTTATTTTCCATTTGACGCTCATTTACGTCAGTTCTACTTCAAGGCATTGATAAAGAGATTCTATTAAAGGACAATGTAGTTGACATGCATGTTTACATGCAGTTCAAAACACATTTAAACACCGCTTCCTAATTCATCAAGACCATACTCAGGAGGTATGGAAATTAGATAAGAAACAAGTTGAGTTAAAGTCTCTCACAAATAGCATAGACAACTAGCATAAAAAGGAAGAAGAAAAGACAGCAATGATATCTTGAGAATTATATACCATCGCCCACCAAAACACACATCACGCCCATACACAACAAATTACGAACATTGCAATAAAAAGAGATGATATATACCAATGTTGGCAGCAATCTAGAACTCCCCTGTCAATGACAATATCCATGCATATCCCACATCTTTCACCCTCTAAAGTTGCATAATCCTGCAGATATAAGTTAGATAAATATACAGCAGCTATCATCAATCAAAAGTGACAAATTCACAATCATACTTCTGCTGCAAAAAGTATAAATTAAAACAAAACAAAACATTGAAAGGGTAATTAAAGCTCATTAGCTTGCATATTCTCTTATGTGTACGGGTAAGCCCCCTTTAGGGATCCACCCAGCATCTGAAGAAGAAAGAAAGAGGGATTTAACTTCCTTGTATTCTATTATCTTCAAATTATTATATTTATCTCATTAAATCCTTATTTAGGTGATAGTATTAGGACTCTAATTTTTTTGTGTGGATAAGGCCTATTGGCCCCTCATCGTAGTCATTCAACAGATATGGGAGTTTACTTTAGAAAAGATTTTGTGTTTACAACAAGGTTCTAAAAACGCAGGGCGTGATCGAGGCGTGGAGGCCAAGCCTTAAGCCTTAGAAGCTTAGGCGGGCCTTAGGCGTAAAAAGGTGTGAAAAGGCGTTTAGGACTTTTTTAATATATTTTAATATTTTTTTATTATGACAAGGCTATTAAAAATACTAAAATGGTACATACCTTAAATATATGTCTAAATATTTGTAAATTAAAATATTACTTTTTTAAAATGCAAAAAAAAAACAAAAAAATTGCGTTTTTTTCACGCCTTACCCCAAAATATGCACGTTTTTTCACGCCTTACCCCAAAAAACGTTGACCATCGTTGACCACGCCTTGATCCACGCCTAGGGACAAAACTTGGCGTATCTAAAAAGCCTTGCGCCTAGGCGCGCCTTGGCGCCGCCTAGGCGCGTTTTTTAGAACACTGGTTTACAACAACGTGGTACCAGTTACGGAGATTGTAGTATCAACTGATTATTATGCTGCAGAAGATGTCCGGCCACGTGGAGGGGATCAGTAGCTTGTCGACTCAAATCCAAACCCTAGTTACGTCCCTCACTCCACCCGCCCTAGCCTGGCCACTAGCTCGCAACTTGACATTGTGCCCCCATGTAAGGACATGTTTTACACTTCCTTTAGGGTTTTGGTTTGTGTTGGCTTAATTCCAGAACAAACCTTTGGGTCAATATACCTTTGTATCGAGTCTATTGAGTTGTAATGCTACGACATATGAACAAGAGACAAAGCATCATGACTGGGATTATTGGACCGAATCGGACAACTTCAATGCATATCAGAGATTTGGTAGATGTAACGGTTTTCAAAGTTTTGTAATTCCTTGTAGTTTATTTCAATTGCTTTGAAAGTGTTCAATGAAAACCATTTTAGAAAAGGTTTTAAATTTTTTACACAAGGATCGTCATTGAGAGACCTCGTCCAAAAGAAGTCACCCTCGATCGAAGAGGCTATCAATCGAGGGCCTACTTCTTGAGGCAGTGGACCTCGATTGAAGGCAGTTTTCAAATGAGGAACCCTGGATCGAAGACTGTTTAGAACGAGGGCCCACTGACTTCCAAAAATAACCCTCGACTGAAAATTTTATCGATCGAGAGCCCCTAGATCGAAAGTTCTCGTTCGAAGGAGGGCTCATTGGTTCGAACGAGGCACTTTGTCTTGAAAAATGTGTTTAATTGGATCTCGTTCTCTGAAAAACCATTTAAACACCTTTAGCATATTTTAATTGATGAAACCTAATTTTTTTAAAACCCTAATTTGGTTTTGCTAGAGTCCTTTCGTTTCCAAGAGCCAGTCAACTTTAGTCAACTTTATGCAACTGAAGTAGATTTTAGGTTTACAAATCCTTGTTGATCTTCTATATTGAAGAGGATAGCACGTAGGATTATTTGTGGACATCATTCACGAGGCCTTGAAGGTTATGCAACTATTTTCCTTGATTGGAGAGGCTATCATTAGTACGGGCAGAGGCATAGGAGCAGAACGCAAGGGAGCAGCATCATGTCGGTAATCATTGTCATATATGTAAGTCGTGTCTGAGTCCGTAATAAGTCATGTAATCATTCATTCAATACTAATGAACTTTGTGTGAGTGTTTTCACTTTAAATATTTGTGTTAATTGTGTGTGTTAACTTTTAATATTTCCGTCATCGTTTAATTTGCAATCACCATATATCATAATTGAATCTGATTAATTAATTGGGTAAATTTTGAAATTGGCCATAATTACATTAGTTGGATTTAATTAACTGGTAATTTTATTTCGTGTTTAAAATTGGACGAAAATAATTTTCTGTGTAAAATTAAAATTTGGCATCAATTGAATATTCTTGTGGCACAACGAACAAATATTCAAACGGTTTTCGATTACGAGTTGTTTGGGGGACAAAAACTGTTTTTTTACATTAAGTAACCGGACTTGGACGACTGTAGGACAAATCTTTTTCACCACGTGAGTCCTGCTTTCGGACTCTCCCTACTGCCTATGCATAAGGAAACATCACTATCACAAGCCATTTGATTCACACTAAACATCACGTGGGCTTGCCGCCAAATCTGTCACTGGCCACCGCCTTAGCTCTCCCTATCAGGTTTCCCTTCTTCTTTTTCTTTGTTAGCCAATGCCCCAACTCCTACCCATTGTCAAACCACTTGTTGGAGTCGCCATCCAAGGCGTCCTTCGACGAACCTTTACCAGACCCAGTCGCCCTTCGGTGAGCCCTCTTGAAACCCTAAATTTCCAAACCTAATTGCAAATCCCTGGAACCCTAGCCCTATTGTTGTAGCCCATTCTCACCTACTGCGAATCTTCAGATCTACCCTCACTGACCTTAGCCGACGACTTATCGGCGAAGCCTCCAGATGAATGTCCATGCTTGGAAAAGAACTACCACGCATTACAGAAACCAAAAGTTAAGAAATCTTGTTGTTGCCGGGAGAAGCTGACCGATCTAACGACCTTGGCCGACATCCCACCAGCCTCAAACGATGACTCCTTCCCTTAAGACGTTTTCCACTTTCAAATCGATGGAAACAGAAAGCAAACTAAATTAGATTTGGATATTTACCAACTTACTCCCTTTTCAGCCTAATTACAACCCTCGTCCCCCAAGTTTTGCAAATCACACTTTAGTCCCCCAAACTTCTGAACCAATTCCAAAGATAAAATCTACTTTGTTTGGAAATTTGTAGATGAACCACAAAAATTAGTATTTACGGAGAAATTTCCCATACTGAATTTATGGGAGTTGAAAATTTTAATCTCGTCCATTAAAATTTCTTGTTGCGGAATTTAATCTTTGCGACCAATCATGTGGCGCGATTTCAAGTCGGTCCAACCTTTAAGCAAGGAATTTATTTGAAGCATCTCTTTAAGAGGTTCAGCCAACTCCAATTCAACCCGCAAGCTCGAGAACGGGCTTTTTTGAAGAGGGAGAGAATGATGTGTACAAGTTAGCCCCTTTTGGGGTCTGCTCAGCAGCTAGAGGAGAGAGAGAGGGGGAATTTATCCCCTTTTTTATTTTGTTAATCTCAATACTATCCAATGCTTGAAAAGGTGAAAGCGCGCAACGCAAGTCATTTTCTTGTCAAAGAGCAAATCGTAAGCCTAAAGGCATAAAAGCCTTTTGTGCATAGGATTTTTTAAATCAAAATTATATTGAAAATAGTAACGTGTGTATAAAAAAAATTTGCCGTTCCCACTAGGGGTGTAAACGAGTCGAACCGAGCCGAACAGTACGATGCTCAAGCTTGGGTTGAAAAGATTAACGAGCTTCAGAATGTGTTCAAGTCTGGATTATTTACTTTAATAGCCGAGCTCAAACGAGCTTTAATCTGAACGAACACGAGCCGAGCTCAAGTAGCTTGCTTGAATTTTTTATACTATTTTCGTATGATTATTTGTAATCGAGCAGAATTCAAGTCGAGCTCAATAAGGTAACGAGCTTAAAATTTTGTTCAAGCTTGGTTTGGATACCTTACGAGCCGAGTTTGAATGAGCTTCTAACCGAACGAACACGAGTCGCTCAAATAGCTTGGTTTGTTTTACAGCCCTAGTTCCCACGATCATTTTTAATGAAATTAAATATCGTCCAAAAGATAAACAACTCAAACATTATGCCAACAAATTTCAATACTAGATAATTAAAATTAATAAATAAAAACTTAAGTTTACAACACTAACTACTCAAACCAACAAGATTATTAATATAGATTTATAACACATATTATAGGAATACAAGATTTTGGAAAAAGTATAATAATGCAACAGTGATATTGATGAATGTCCATAATATAAATACAGATTTGTAACAAAAGTATAATAAGGCTACAATGATATTTATTACACATATTTACATCAATGAATATATCAAAAATCAGGATATATTAATATACTGATTTTTTAGATGCTAAAAACTTTCATATATTTGACCCATTTTTTTAAAATAGCAATTGAAATGTTTAAACACCACACAAAAAACAATTAAAAAATACATTTTTTTGCTATTTTAAAAAAAAATCACCCTTTTTTGGACCCGTTAAAACGGGTCCATCGGAGAACGGCTCCATGTGTGTGTGTATATATATATTGAAACCAAACAATAAAAAAATAAAGATTAATTGAATTCCTTGGTCAAAATGATGTAATTTAGGCATGATTTGTGATGGGGGAAAAAGCAAAAAAAAAAACTTTAAAAGGTGCAAAAAAGTAAAAAGCGTAAAAGGGCGTGAAAAGGCATAAGATTTTGTGCTTCATGCTAATCCAAGAGAGCCTTAAGGCGTTTTTCGTCCAAAAAGCCTTAAGGCGCGTTTTTCCACGCTTTTCTAAACATTGATATTTTCTTTAGATTATCTTCAGTGTATCAAATTTATTTCCTTAAATCCTTATTTATCTGTTATATACATGATAGAATTAGAAGTCTAGTTCGTTTTGAAGAATAAATAAGACCTTTGACCCCTCATTGTATTCATACGAATTAATAAGAGCTTAGTTGATTTCATGTTTACATCATTCTCCAAGATGACAGTAAAGTAATAGGATTTTGTTTATTCAAAATTTCCACCCCATAACCCTTTCTTCCTTTTATGTTCATTAATTCTTTGTCCTTCTTTGCACAAAATCTTTAATCATTTGATTGTTTCTCTGTAAACCTCAGTTCTGAGTTCTGAATTTTAACTCTGAAAAATTTACTACTGATTTCACAAGGGTACTCCCTCCGTCCCAAATTAATAATTCCACTTTCCTTATTAAGACATCCCAAATTAAGAGTCCACCTTCCTTTTTGGGACCTAATCAACGAACAAAATTCCACAAGTCTGATTGAATGTTTCTTTAAAAAAGCACATATTTAAACGGGGATTATAAATTTGGGACGTAAGGGGTATTACTTAATACGATATATCATCAAAGGTATTAGGCAAACATCAATGGGGAACTGACATATTATCGTCAAACATATTTCCTTAAGAAAAAAAATTCTAGTAACATTTAGGGTCCGTTTGATAGCCTTCCAATTCCAAGGCAAATTCTGGTCTTTTCCAACTTTTAGGCTGTTTGATAGCCTTAATTTGCCCCGGAATTTGTTTTCTATGTACAACACCCCTTAAGCACAATTTGCCACCCTAGGATGGAATTCAATTCTTTGGGCCAAGTTTTTGTTTGCCACCTTTGGGTGGCAAATCACTCAAAACCAATTTTTTTTTGTAAACTCTATATATAACATAAATATATAAATATATATTGTTAATAAATATGTAAATATATACATTTCGTATATTTTAATATACTCAACTCAACAAAGCCTTTTCCCAATTATTTGGGGTCGGCTACATGAATCCTATTTTTCCATTCCATTCTGTCCAGTGCAATATCTTCGGTTAAACCACATGATATCATGTCCTTTTTTATAATATACCACCAAGTTAATTTAGGCCTACCTCTACCCCTTGGGTTACCATCAATACTAACTAAATCACTCTTCCTTACAGGAGCATCCATTGGTCTACGCTTGACGTGTCCAAACCATCTAAGTCGATTTTCTCTCAATTTATCTTCTATAGGAGCTACTTTTACCGTTTCACGAATTTGTTCATTTTTAATTTTATCCTTTCGAGTTTTACCACAAATCCATCTTAGCATTCGCATCTCCGCCACACTCATTTTCTGCACATTTTGTTTCTTGGTTGCCCAACACTCTGTCCCATATAACATGGCGGGTCTAATGGCCGTCCTATAAAATTTTCCTTTTAACTTCAAAGGTATACGCCTATCACACAGAACGCCGGTCGCACTTCTCCACTTAACCCAGCCTGCTCTAATCCTATGCGTAACATCATCACTAATATCTCCATCTTTTTGTATAATCGATCCTAAATAATGAAAATGATCATTTCCAGGTATTTCTTGACCCTCCAATTTCACCACATCTCCATTTGTCCTCCTATTACTACTAAAATTACACTCCACATATTCTGTTTTAGTTCTGCTTATTTTAAATCCTCTTGTTTCTAAAGTTTCTATCCACAATTCCAACCTAGTATTTATCCCCATCTTAGTCTCATCGACTAAAACAATATCATCTGCAAATAGCATACACCATGGCACCTCATCTTGTATTTGTCCAGTCAACTCATCCATAACAAGAGCAAAGAGATAAGGACTTAATGCTGAACCTTGGTGTAGCCCTACCGTAATTGAAAATTCACTACTTTCTCCAGCTGATGTTCTTACTGTAGTCATCGCACCATCATACATATCCTTGATCACATCAATATATCTGCGAGTCACTCCTCTTTTATGTAGAACCCACCATATTATATCTCTGGGTATCCTATCATACGCCTTCTCCAAATCTATAAAAATCATATGAAGATCCTTATTTTTCTCTCTATACCTCTCCATTAATCTCCTCAATAAATAGATTGCTTCCATTGTTGACCTCCCAGGCATAAACCCAAATTGATTCTCAGATACTGTTGTCTTCAATCTCAATCTATATTCAATCACTCTCTCCCAAAGTTTCATTGTATGACTCATTAACTTAATACCACGATAATTTGAACAACTTTGTATGTCCCCTTTATTTTTATTAATAGGTACTAAAATACTTTTTCTCTATTCATCGGGTATCCTATTAGTCATTAAAATTCTATTAAATAATTTTGTAAGCCATGATACTCCATCCTCCCTTAAGCACTTCCAAACCTCAATAGGGATACCATCTGGTCCTAAAGTCTTCCCTGTTTTCATCTTTTTTAGAGCAATCCTGACCTCTGTTGTCCTAATTCTACGAAAAAATATATCTTCTCGAGTCTCCCTAAGTTCCTCTATATCCAATTATCTCCATTTAATAACCTCTCAAAGTAGTTTTTCCATCTTTCCATAATTTCATCATCTTTGACTAGGACTCTCGAATCATCACTTTTGATGCACTTAACGTTATTAAAATTTTTTGTTTTCCTATCCCTAAGTTTAGCAAGCTTATAAATACTTTTTTCCCCTTCTTGTGTTCCTAATTTTGTATAAAGATCATCATACGCTTTTAACTTAGCATCTCTTACCACTTTCTTAACTTCCTTTTTAGCCCATTTATATTTCTCAAAATTCTCTTCATTTCTATTTGTTTGCCATGTTTTAAAGCACTCCCTTTTAATTTTTACTATATTCTGTACTTCTTCATTCCACCACCAAGTTTCTTTAGACTGTGGCCCTTTGCCTTTTGATTCTCCAAGAATTTCTTTTGATATTCTCCTAATGCATGTGGCCATCTTATTCCACATTATGTTAGTTTCTTCTTCACAATTCCATGTTGCTTCATTTAATACTTTATCTTTAAATAGTTCTAATTTCTCTCCTTTTAAATTCCACCACCTAGTTCGTGGGTTAATCTTCACTTTTCGCACTCGTGATTGATTTTTAATATTTATATCCAACACCATTATCCTATGTTGTGAGGTTAAGCTCTCTCCCGGGATAACCTTACAATCTTTACACGTTAATCTATTTGTATTAAAACATGTATTTAAAATCTATTTGGCTCTTATGTGTTCCACTTTTATAAGTTATTAAGTGTTCAAGCCTCTTTTTAAAACATGTATTTACTAGTACAAAATCATAAGCCATCGCAAAATCTAAGATAGACTCTCCCCCGTCGTTCCTATCTCCAAAACCATGTCCTGCATGCACTATCTCATATCCTACACGATCTTCTCTTACATGACCATTAAAATCTCCACCTATATAGATTTTCTCACCTAGGGGTATTTCTCGAATTAGTTCATCCATTTGTTCCCAAAATTGTACTTTAGTGTGCTCATCTAATCCTACTTGAGGTATATATATATATATATATATTCGTATATTTTATATATTTTAGCACATATATGTATATTGCGTATATTTATATATATTTCATATATTTATATATTGCGTACATTTATATAATTCATATATTTTAATATATATTTATATTTCGTATATATATTATAAATATACTGAATATATATTATTTAGAGAATACACACACACACACACACACACATATTTCGTATATTTTATATATTTTATCACATATATGTATATTTATATATATTTCATATATTTATATATTGCGTACATTTATATAATTCATATATTTTAATATATATTTATATTTCGTATATATATTATAAATATACTGAATATATATTATTTAGAGAATATACACATATATTATATACATATATACATTTATATAATTCATATATTTTAATATATATTTATATATACACATATATATTTTATATATATATATATATATATATATATAAAATATATATGTGTATATATAAATATATATATTATCAAATATACAAAATATATGAATATAACAAAATATATGAATATAACAAAATATATGAATATATATTTGTTATATATATGAATATATATATGAATATAACAAAATATATGAATATAACAAAATATATGAATATATACAAAATATATGAATATATATTTGTTATATATATGAATATATATATGAATATAACAAAATATTTATAAAATATTTATATATGAATATAACATTTGATTCCACGTTATTATATGAATATTTATAAAATTTATATATGAATATAACAAAACATTTGATTCCACGTTATTATATATGAATATAACAAAATATACAAAATATATGAATATAACAAAATATATGAATATATAAAATATTTATATATTATCAAATATACAAAATATATGAATATAACAAAATATATGAATATATACAAAATATATGAATATATATTATATTATTTGGGGAACATATATATATATATATATATATATATATATATATGTATATTGCATAAATAAATTTTCCACATTTATATCTATTTTCCAACTTTTGCGTTTGATAGAAAATGTGGAAAATTGATGATTTTCCAACTTGTATCAAACAGACACAAGTTGGAAAATATTCATTTGCCTTGGAATTGTTTGCCCTGGAATCAAATGTCCTGGAATTATTTGCATTTTCCAAGTTTTCTATCAAACGGACCCTTAGATGGTGGGAAAAGTGACACAAAAAGAAAAGAACGCAAAACTTTTGCACACCGATAAGACCATCTCCAAGTCATCGATCAAAATAATTAGGTTGGATCTACTCTCAAAATAGGTTTAAACTATAACCTAAAATTTGAGCCATTTTGACAAAATTGGGTTTTAAGTGGCATTTGGATTGTCGCCCCAACATTTTCCTTATTTCTTTTGTGATTTTGTTAATTAGGGCAGCGTTTGATTTGTCGCCTCAACTTTTTCCCCTTTGGGGGCAGCAAAACAATTGCGGCCCGAGATTAACATGTGCCCAAATGACTTGATTTTCAGATTCTCGCATTTCACTAAAGGTGTTATGGTAGCTATTGTTGGAACACAGCTGTTGGCAACAACAGCTGTTAGTTGTTAAGATGCAAAAGTTGAAAATTGCAACAGCTGTTAGCTGTTAAGATGCAAAAGTTGAAAATTGCTCTTTGCCTTGTCCCACATCGGTTAGCTCAACAAATTGAGTTGGGTATATTTACAATTTATTTGGAACAAATGGGCAAACCCTTTGGGCATTAGATGTTTTTTGTGTATGGGTGGGGAACTTATTGGGCCAAGTCACACGCCCGCGCGCGCCGCCGTCCGGCCGGCCCGGCCCGTGTCCGGGTCTTGGGCTTAGGCTCATTAAAAAATAATTTTTTGGACAAATACAGAACTGTTTTTTGGGCTTTAAAAAAAAAATTTAACCGTTTATTAATTCCAAAAATTAAAACGTTATTATATCTGAGTTGAAATTTTCAACCCAGTTGCCCACTACTTACCAGATTCTTCTCTCCACGTTTTTGTCCAACGTCACTTTTGTTTCCCCATAAAAAAGGTGTTTCACCTCCGTTTTTAATATACCAGTTCTACAACTTCTCAACACAAAAAAAAAAAAAAAAAAACTGCTTCGAAATTTTTTCCTACGCTGGTATAATAAATCCGCCCCAGATTTATTATTAGGCTCGAGCAATTATTACGAATGGATGTACATGGACCGGATTGATTCTTGTGCTTTATGAATCCGTATTTTATTTATTGAGAGGCTCTTTTATCCTGGGGTGGCGGGCTGTCAGCACACTTTGGGCAGCTGTTATTCATAACTAATGCTCGGAAATGGTGTAATACATGGGGAGGACATTGTGCCATTGTTAAATCTCAGTTCCTAGAATGAATTTTTGAATATGCTAAAAACGATAATGAAAATAACAGTAACAGTAACAGCATTAGTTATGAATAAAGATATTTACATAATTTTGATCATCAACTCCAAAGGTATCTTCTTCTGTTACCAATTCCACTTCCATGGTATCATATAAACCTGCAAATCAAACCACTGTTAGAATGCAAAACAGATGTGTATTCAGTATATAGAATTCAGTCTCACTCATATGACATGCCTAGGGTTCCGAGTAATGTTCATTTAGGGCTTCATACAGATTAAAAAGAGAGGTTTTCTCTTTCATTTTCAGCTTTGAGGGTATGTAGGTTTGTATAAATTTGGAGATCAATCGATTCAAGTGGCAAAACAAATTACGACATATGTAGCACAATATTTAAAAGGGTTATTTGGGGGCTGCTCCCCAAAAATATTTTGTAATCGAGTTCAATGGGGTTTCCCCCAAATTGATTTTAAACGACGCAAAAAGTTGTACCTAGTATTTTTGCGACATTTTTTAATACTAAAAGTCATTATGTAGGTCATGTATTAAGGGGTCGTTTGTTTTTACCTCTTAAGTCTGAATTTGAATCATTCAGATTTAAGAGGTATTAAAAAGTATTTGTTTTTTTAAATGATTAAGAGGTTAACGGTCATATTTGCCTCTTAATGATTAAGAGGTAGAGTTAGATCTAAAGTCTGAATCAGTCTAAATACATTCATTCAGAAGTATATTCAGACGTAAAAACAAACATATTTTTCAGATTCAGACTTTAGATTTCAAATTCAGACTTCAGATTTAGAGAAAAAAAAAACAAATGCAACCTAAGTAGTGCAACCCCAAATAACCCTATTTAAAATTACTATACACGGTTGATAACTCAATTGTGCACGGGTAAGCTCAAATCTCCCCATGAGGGAAGTGTTAAGATCATGTGTCTCCTCCATTCATTTTCAAATGATCATAATTTGGATGGTCTAGTTATAACACGTGTAAATTGTCCTTTTATATACTATATGTATCCTCAAATCATGCTTGCTAAGTTGTTTAATAATCATTGGTTGATTATTCAATGGACTCCACGTGGAACTCACACATTAACCAGTGACTTTCGAATAACTAAGCAAGGTATGATTTGAAGGTATCATTTGAGGGGACATGTATTGTTGATACCAAATTTAGTCTGCTGACGTGGATAAATTATGTGGAGACACGTGTCAACCTACATGGCACCTACAAACACTTTCAACGAACAACACACTGACTCCGAGGAACTTAAACTCCCCGACCAACTCAGGCGTCCCGAGCAACCCATGTTCTCCGAGGAACTTCATTGTACCGAGCAACTTAAGCGGTCCGAACAACGCAAGCGACCCGAGCAACTTAGCGTGCAGAACAAGAAAATCAAAGAGACGACTGCACATTAAATGCTCATTATTATCATTCAAATGTACATGTCTACTAGACAACAGCGCATTGTCCTTTCATTTGTGCAGCGTTAAGGGTATAAATACATTGTAACCTCCTCATTATAGGTGGAGGGGAATTTCTTGAGAAAACCATTTTTATCGAGAATTCCAAGCAAACAGTCAACAATACAAAAACAGTGGATGTAGGTCATTCTCATAAGGCTGAACCACTTTAAAAATCTATTGTTTAGTATTTATTTATTCATTTTTATCTGTGATTAAAATAATTAGATCAAATCTAATTTTTTACATCAACAGATTGGTGTCGTCTGTGGGAAACGACTGTACTTAGCGTTTTTCATCAAAACAATTCATCATCAATGGTTGATAATCAAGAATCCAGTAATCGAAACACTGGAATTCCTCCAAACCCTTCTTTTCCCCCAAATTTCTCAGATCTGGCAGGTATAATGGCTAATTTGGCCCAAGGTCAGACGACCATGCAAGAAACCATGCGTCAACTCATACAAACTGTTCAAGGCGGAGTGCCAGCCCAATCAGGACAACGAAGCATTCAGAGAAATACTCGTTTACCTTCTTCGCGAAATAAACGAACATTATTTCCAGAGGAATCTCGATCCAGACACACCGATTCCTATCGTACTGAGAAATCTAATGATCCTTCTTATCAGCGTGGACGGACTTCCTCAGTACGAGCTACAGACACTCAACAAAACGTCACTATATCTCCAGAGAGGACAAGTGCCCTTGAAAGGTTGAGTAAAATCTCTCCTTTTGATCGTTTGGGACTTAGGAGGAATAGAAGTCCCCTTAGGATTGTGTCGAGGAACTCTCAAAGACCATCTGATTTAAAGGAAGGCTCTGCCCAATCACGACCAACTGCTCGTCATGAAAGGTCCCAAGAGGCAAATTCAGTGAGATCAGTGGCTCGAACCAATAGACCCGAGGAGGGAAATGATGCATGGAAGGGCCCTATTCAGAGGTTGGAATACAGATTAGGGGAAATGGCTAAGGCCAAAAATCCTCTACAAAGAACTTTTGTTCAAGGAACACCATTTGTACAGGCAATTGTGGATTTCCCCACACCATCAAAATTCAAAGCTCCTGTAGTGACACATAAATATGATGGAAAAACTGACCCTGTCCTTCATATAAAACAATACCAAGCAGCTGTTGATATCTATGCAGTGCCGGACGAGATGAGATGTAGAGCGTTTTCAGGAACTCTTACCGGATCAGCTCAGATATGGTACAACAACCTTCCTCGGGGGAAGATCGAGACTTTCTTTCAATTAGCAGAGCTCTTTATCGGGAACTTCTATTTTGGAGCAAAACCAGTCAAAAGAGTAGCACACTTGTTAAGTGTTAGACAAAAGGTAGGTGAAAGCACCAGGGACTATATTACTCGTTTCAATAATGAGAAACTTGAAGTAATTGATTATGAGGAAAAAACAACAATTACTGCTCTGATGAGTGGACTGTTGCCCAATAAATTGTACTACACTTTAGCCAAATATCCGCCAAGGACCGTGGCAGAACTGATGGCGAAAGCAGCCAAAATCATGAATGCCGAGGAAGCCATGGCTACGAAGAAGAACGCAGACACTAAGGAGACCAAGGTGAAAGGTGGTAAACCCGAAAGAAAGGATCAGAAGAACAATGGTGGTAATAGGCAATCGAAGACAAAGCAAACACTGGAACAGAGGAAGAAATTTAAAAATTACACTCCTTTAAATGTAGATATAAATCATATTCTGGAGGAAATCAAGAATAGCGAGGAGCTAGCTTGGCCAGCGAAAATGAAAGCAGATCCGAACAGAAGAGACAAGTCCAAATATTACGAATTCCACAAAGACCATGGTCATACGACCAAACAGTGCATAGCTCTTCAGAATGAAATTGAAGCACTCATCAACGAGGAAAATTCGCTAAGTATGTTGATCGCCAAAATGGTGGAAAGACCAACGACCGAGGAAGAAGAATATCTAATTCTCCTCGGCAAGCAAAAGAAGACAAGAAAAGAAGTCATGAAGAAGATCCAGAAGAGGATCAAGATGATCCCGATCTCCCCAAAAGACCAAGACAACCAGAACGTGAGGTATTATCTATTCGTTTTGGATCATTTGATTGTAATGTTATTACAGGTGGAGATGTAGGAGGTGGAGACCTTACTGCGAAGAGAAAAGCTTACCTCAATGAAGCTCGAGCTTGCTCGTACATTCAACGAATAAATCTAGCTGAAGATGATCGCACGAGGAAGGTAAATAAAGACAAGTTAGTCATTGGTTTCTCTAAGAACGACCTAGCATATGTGTTATATCCTCATGATGACCCATTGGTGATCCAAATGAGAATGCAGGAAGTAGTGATTTCACGTGTATTAGTGGATAATGGTAGCTCGGTAGATATTATGTTCTACCCATGTTTTGATAGTTTGAATTTAAATCTATCCCAGTTGGAGCCATATCATAGACCCCTCATTGGTTTTACTGGCGAGAAGGTTTTTCCACTTGGGATGATCAAGTTGGATATGCTTATCGGTACATGGCCTGCTTACCGAACAGAAAGAGTACGCTTTTTGTAATGGATAAAAATGTCCAATCAGCTTACAATATCATCATGGGAAGAGTAGGCCTGAAGAAGTTCGAAGCAGTACCATCTATTGTACATCAATGTTTAAAATTCCCAACCAATTTTGGAGTGGGAATTATGAAAGGCGACCAAAAAGTAGCTCGGGAATGTTACTATTCATCTGCCGAGCAAGAGGAGCGTGAAGAGTCCATGAAGAAGACTATTACTTATCAGGTAGATGAAATAGAGGATGCGGAGATTAAAACTTTAGACCCAAGAGATGAGTCTCAACTCGTTAAAGGCCAGGTCATGGAAGCTACCAAAAATATCATTCTGGATGACGAGCATCCAGAAAGAACAACTCAAATCGGTGCATTACTAGATGTATCAATAAAACAAGAGCTGATAGCATTTTTAAGACGCGAAAAGCAGACTTTTGCATGGAGTCACGAAGATATGCCAGGGATAGACCCAAATTTCATGTGTCACGAGCTCAACGTGAACAGGGAAATCAAGCCAGTGAAGCAACGACGAAGGGTATTCAGTCCCGAGAAGAACCAAGCCATACAGGAAGAAGTAGAGAAACTGCAAAAAGCCTCTTTTATTGAGGATGTCAAATATCCTGATTGGCTAGCAAATTTGGTAATGGTGAAGAAAAATAACAAATGGAGGATATGTGTGGACTTCACTGATCTTAATAAATCCTGCCCAAAGGATCATTTTCCTTTGCCCCGAATCGATCAGCTGGTGGATGCTACCTCGGGACATGAATTGTTGAGTTTCATAGATGCTTATTCTGGGTACAACCAGATTAAAATGAAGCCTGAGGATAGGGAGAGTACCTCTTTTATTACCCCAATGGGAACTTATTGCTATAATGTTATGCCTTTTGGATTGAAAAATGCAGGTGCAACGTATCAGCGACTGATAAATAAGGTGTTTGCAGAGTAAATCAGTCATAACATGGAGGTTTACGTTGATGATATGCCGACGAAGAGCAAGAAAGTTGTTGATCATCTAGTTGATCTAGGTCAGACCTTTGATCAACTAGAGAAATATCAAATGAAGTTGAACCCCACCAAATGCATATTCGGAGCACGAGAAGGTATGTTTCTCGGATACATTGTTAATCAACGAGGGATTGAGGCGAACCCTGAAAAGATCAAGGCTCTATTAGAGTTACGATCTCCAACCACGAAGAAGGAAGTACAAAGCCTCACAGGGCGAGTAGCAGCACTTAGTAGATTTGTGTCACGAGCAACTGATAGATGCCTCCCATTCTTCAAAACACTCTGAAGAACTTTTGAGTGGAATGATGAATGCGAGAAAGCTTTTCAAGAGTTGAAAAATTATCTAGGGACACCTCCATTGTTGTCTAGGCCAGTGATGGGAGACAGACTGTACTTGTATCTAGCAGTCTCAGAGAATGTTGTTAGTTCGGCATTGATTAGATTGGAGGATGGAGTGCAGAAACCATTTTACTACACCAGCAAAGCTTTCCGAGGAGCAGAAATCAGATATCCAAGGTTGGAAAAGTTGGCACTAGTGTTGATTGAAGCAAGCAGAAGAACGAGGCCATACTTCCAAGCCCATACTATAGTGGTGTACACCGACATGCCATTAAGGCAAGCTCTGCATAAGCCGAAAAAATCAGGAAGATTGATGTATTGGGCAGTGGAGCTCGGTGAATATGATATAATTTATGAGCCTAGGTCGTCGCTCAAAGGGCAGGCAGTAGCGGACTTTATCGCAGAGTTTACTAAAAAAAATACCTCCGAATAACAGAATTTGAATACTGATCAATCTGCAGATATTACAGGATCATCAAATGCAAACCCCGACCAACTTACGTCGGTAGGAAAGCAGCAAGAACGGCCAGTCGAGCAGGAAAAGATGACTGACGAGCAGCGAGAAGTACTGAAGAAGAACAAAAGGAAGTACCAGATATTCTACCGAGGAACTCTCTCTGATCAAAATTTCGATGATAAGTTACCCATATGGAATTTGTATGTGGATGGCTCTTCGTGCACTGCGGGTAGTGGAGCAGGGATTGTTTTGAAAAGTCCGAATGAGATTGATGTGGAGTATGCTCTGCGCTTTCAATTTAAAGCTTCTAATAATGAGGCCGAATATGAAGCAATGATCGTGGGACTAAACTTGGCCAAAACCTTGAAGGCAGAGCAAGTCGTTGTGTACAGTGACTCTCAGTTAATTGTAAATAAAGTTCTGGGGGTGTATGCAGCAAAAGGAGAATTAATGATCAAGTATCATGCCAAAGAAATGGAGGTTGTATCAAGTCTTACTGCAGAACAGTTGATTAGGATACCAAGATTGGATAACGCAAGAGTAGACTCACTAGCTCGATTGGCATCAGCCACTCGCACCGAGCTATGAAGAACCATCCCAATAGAAATCCTAGTTGGTCGGAGCATAGACGAAGATCTAATAATGAATTTTATTGCCCTCGAATTAGGACCATCTTGGATGGATCCCATCAGGGCCTATATTGAAGATGGGACTTTACCAACTGATAAACTCGCAGCCAAAAAACTAAAGTTTAAAGTTGCTCGTTATGTATTGACCAGTGGCATTTTATACTGACAAGGAGTTATAGCAGGGCTACAAAGATGTGTCCATCCCTCTGAAGTGAAAGATTTGATCGAAGAGGTTTATGAAGGGTCTTGTGGAGCCCATGTAGCTGGTCGGACGCTCTTACGAAGAATAACCACGCAGGGGTACTACTGGCCGACAATGAGAGCTGATTGCGCAGCTTATGCTAAGAAGTGCGATAAATGCCAACGGTTTTCGTCCATTCGAAGAACTCCTCAGGCATTGTTAACACCCATAACGCCCCCTTGGCCATTTGCTATATGGGGGATAGACTTGGTCGGGCCACTCCCGACGACCAGGGAACGATTCAAGTACCTTGTGGTTGCTGTGGATTATTTTACAAAATAGGTGGAAGCTGAGCCCCTTATTGATATGACATACGACAAAGTCTATCAATTCATTTGGAAAAATATTATTTGCAGATATGGTCTCCCGCATGCATTCATCACTGACCATGGAACCCAGTTTGACAACGAGGAGTTTGTTGCATATTGTCATCAATCCAATATACTGAAAACTCATTCTGCACCAGGTCACCCCCAGAGCAATGGACAAACTGAGGTGACAAATAGAACACTACTAAATGGATCGAAGAAATGATTAGATAGTGCAAAAGCAAATTGGATTAATAAACTACACTCTGTGTTATGGGCTTATCGCACCACACCACGAACAACAACTGGGGAGTCCCCATACATGCTGGCATTTGGGAGTGAGGCTGTCATACCGGCTGAATTAAGCCTACCTTCGCATAGAGTACTAAATTTCAACTCTCCTGTCAGTGACTTGATGATAAGATTAGACCAAGATATACTCGAAGAAGTTAGGGAAGAAGCAGCGATCAGGAATGCAGCATATCAACAACGAACAACTTTGTTCTATAACAAAAGAGTAAAGAAGTGTGATTTGAAGGAAGGGGATTATGTGCTGAAGAAAGTGATCCAAAAGCACAGACCCTACAGAGTAGCAGAAGTTGTTCGCCCAGGGACATACAGGATTGAAACCATAGAAGGAGAAGAATTCAAGAATGCATGGAATGCAGAGCATCTACGCAACTATTATCAATGATTGTAGTTCATATGTAATGCAGTTTCTTCAATATAAATAAAGTGATGCTTCATCCAGTTTCTTTCTTTGGTTGAATTTTTTTTCGAAATATTAGTGCCACACACTACACATCAAATTTAGAGCAATTACCAACTCCGGTTGGTCGGGAAAGCAATTACCACCAACTCCGGTTGGTCGGAAAGCATTTACCACCAACTCCGGTTGGTCAGAAACTCATTTACCACCAACTCCGGTTGGTCGGAAACTTATTTACCACCAATTTCGGTTGGTCGATAACTTATTTACCACGAACTCCGGTTGGTCGGAAACTTATTTACCACCAACTCCGGTTGGTCAGAAACTTATTTACCACCAACTCCGGTTGGTCAGAGAGTATTTACCACCAACTCCAGTTGGTCGGAAACTTATTTACCACCAACTTCGGTTGGTCGAAAAACATTTACCACCAACTCCGGTTGGTCGAAAACTTATTTACCACCAACTTCGGTTGGTCGAAAAACATTTACCACCCACTTCGGTTGGTCGGAAACTTATTTACCACCAACTGCGGTTGGTCGGAAAACATTTACCACCAACTCTGGTTGGTCGGAAACTTATTTACCACCAACTCCGGTTGGTCGGAAAGCAATTAACTCAAATTAAACAATAAATGGGATAAGTATTATATATACACATATATTTATCAACCATCAAGCAAGAACATTCTACAAATTATTTAGAAGACAATGAAATGGAAAAAAAGTTTCATTCAAAACTAATAGAATTACACACGATGTGAAAAATATAATTCATTACAATAAAAATCCTATTCTATCGATTTTTTCCCTTCTGCCTTTGAAACAGGTTCTACTCCAGCAGGAGGGTCTTCTAAGGCATAAGGAGAATTTATAAAATTTACATCTCTCGGCATTCTGACATTCATCACAGAAGGCCGATCAAGCAGATGCTCTGGGCGAGATATATCAACGTTAGCATGAAGATTATAGTCATCAAGATATTTGGAGATTAAGCATCGAGGAATGGCCCGAGCAGGTATCCAACTAAAATCAAGCTTAAAAGGAGGCACGTGCAAGTCGAGCACTCCAGGATCATAATAATCCCATAAGTAGTGCCCTGCTCCAATTTCAGCACACACATAGCATTCAACCATCCTTGCTTGTACCCCTCATTATTCAACTGTTGGATCCGATCATCAAGATGGTAAAGGGCTTCATTATACCCAGCCATCCAAAATTCTCTGGGTTGTTTGTGGAATTGGTAAGTTAACCTCTCCAGTTGCTCGTGGAGATTCTTTACCAGGATTTCCTTATTTTCCAAGTCAGATAGCTGGGTAGTAAGTTGTTAGCTGAGGTTCAGGATTTTCTTGGACATCTCTGCCAAAGCTTGACTCTTCGCCACCAACTGAAATGCCTGATTCTCCAAGGCTGCTTGAGTTCTTACTTCTTCAATAGAAACCCAACCAGCCCTACTCGTCCCCGAGAAGAAGATTTTTCTCATCCACGAGTAGAGGTGGAGGGTCTAGCTCTTTTCAAAGTTTCAAACTCATCTCGCAAGTTGGCATTTTCTACCTCCAAGAAAGAGAAACCTTCATCATTAACAGGGACCAAGGCCCCCGTGGAAGATACGGTAGACTTGAGTTGTTTAATCTCTTCTTGTAAAACAATGTTTTCCTGCTCCAACAACTTAGCAATATGCCTATGCTCTTCAACCTCAAACTTCAGAACGCTCTCTTTCTTCTCATAAGCAGAGATGAATTTATCATATCCTTTTTCAGCACTCAATTGCTGAAATTTCTTTTCGTACCCTTGATGCAGAAGTGCGGAGGATTCTTTGTAATGCTGCTGGAGTTCCTCGATCGTTCCTTGGAGGTCCTCAATCATCTCATAGTAAGCCACATTATTGGCAACAGCGCGGTCGAGCAAGCACTTCAGATATTGGTAAGCTCCAACTGCCTGTTCAGAAGCATCTGAACCCAGGATATCAATGATTTGAGTCTCATCAAGATCTGCATAACCCGCTTTAAAATAGTTATTGCATTTCTTCATTAATTATGTGTCATGAGCTGATAAGAGCTTCATCCTGACCATAAACTAGCAAAGAGAAATATAAAGAATCAATAAGGATGCTGACAGAGCAAGTAGGGGAGAAATTCGAGATGAACAACCAAAAATTTGAATTTTATTTCATCATAAGAATAGATACAAAGTCTTAGATTACATTCAACAGAATAACAAAATAAAAATCCGAGCAACTTTACACCTTCTCTTTGTTCCCTATGACTTCCTAAGAAGGTTTGGATGAATGGGCTAGTTGCTCGAAAGACAATGATGGCTGCTCGGCGGAAGTATTGGTTAGTTGGAGTTGCTCGATAGGCTGAACAACTAGAACAACAGGAACCTGATCTCCAATAATCATGAAAGACTCATCTGAGGCAGCTTCGTCATCTTCTTCTTCTCCAGGATAGGGAGGAGGGCCATGAGTGTGTCGCTGGAATAATTCAGAATCCTCAACAACTTTCAGCTCTTGCAAGGCTGCGACCCATCCGTCCCTAAAATATTTAAGGCTGGCATACTCCATTTGCGAAGACATGGCAGCCAGGCCTTTGTTCCAGCCTTTATCCCAACCAGCACTGAAAGACTTTTTAACTGCTTTGTTCCTCTTTGCCCTCTCCGAGGAGGTCCTTTCCCTAAGAAGCTCCTCGACAACCTTCAATTTCTCCTCCATCTCCTTCTTCTATCGCTCAACATCTTTAAGAGCAACAACCTCATTTTCAGCAGCCTTGAGTTTAGCCTCAAGCTCCTTGTTATTCTATTCAAGATTTTTGTTGCTCAGAACAAACTCTTTCAATTTCTTCTCCAATTCCTTGGAGGCATTCTCAGCTTGATTTTTATCCAACTCAATGGACTTGAGTTGCTTTTCCCAGGCAACCTTATCTTCCTCGTACTTTTAACGAGAGTCTTTTAAAGACTGGGTCAGACCAACGAAGGCTTCCTCTACCCCTCCCGAGGAACTTGAAGCCTTGATTGCTTCATCATTCTTCAAAAGGTTGTTGAAACACGTCACCAGCTGGAGGAAGAAATAACGATGAATTAATATATGAACATAATATTAGAAAGTGAAAGAATCATGCTAACAATACTTACTGAGGTAATGTGTTGAGCAGCCAGTGTAGTGATTCTCTCACGAGAAAGGGAATCCTCAATGCCTTGGAATTCTGGGATAGTCCAGGATTTTACCAAGCCCACGGCGGAGCTTGGAGAAACAAAGGTTGGAACACCACCTTCAACAGTTGAAGGTTGAGAGACAAGTTCATCAGGTCTCTCAGAAGAACTTTTCTTTAACTTCCTCGGAGGAGTAGGAACATTCTCAACTAGAGACGTTGTCTTTATTGGTGATATGACAATAACCTCACTTGGAGGAGTAATAGCAATAATCTTGCTCGGAGCCACAGGGGGCTTCTCAATAGCTTTCTCAGTAGCAACAGGAGGAGGTGCATCAATAATTCTCGTCCCTTCTTCTGGAATATTTTGTTTGCTTTTCTTTGCTTCCACATTGGTAGAAGCAGATTTATCAAAGAAGGCGGGAGCTCTTCTTCTCTTCATTAGGTTATTGATGGGAGCAATTGACTCAGAGGAAAAATCTTCTACACTAGTCTCAGAAGCTGGTACTTGGTTCAAATTAATTACCATTGGACAAGGACGAGCAGTGAAAGACGAGGTATAACTCTTATACTGCAATAAATAAGAGGCAAACCTAATATGTTCCTCATCAACAGATTGGTGCAAATCCCAGATAAGTTTCAAATGCTTTAAATTAACGTCAGCTTCTTTTGGAAGTTTTCTTTTACTGTCAACTGTAACAAAATAAAAATAAATGTTAGTGATACATTTTATCAAACACCAAGAAAATAATATTTCAAAAAATAAAAACAACCTATTCCATTGCCATAAGGGGGACATCTGGGACCCTGATATACGTCATCCCCATTTAATGGAGCATGTTGCCAATTTTTCATAACAACCCCATGTTCAAAGTAATCCCTATTGGCGTCTGGAAGATTGACAACTAAAGCCCTATTCAAAAACCTAGCTTTTAAATAAAATGTGGAATCACTGACAACCCATCTATAGCAGTACATAATCTCTGGAATCCCTAAACGGGTTCCATGGAGTTGGTTCAATTTATGAACACCGTTAACTATCCTCCAGGTATTTGGAGCTATTTTTGCAGGTACAACGTCAAAATATTGACAGAACTCCAAACATAGGGGATTTGGAGGAAAAGAAAAGCCACATTCGGCCACAAAGAGACTAGGGAACCAATGTCCCTCAGCCAAAGAAAAATAATCAGAGGGTTCAGAAAGTTCTTCCAGAATAATCCACGAAGGGATTGAAAATTTAGACCGAAATTTATCCAATGACTCAACAAGATAAACCATGATGAACAAAGTAAATAGAAGAAAGGGAAGAAAATCTTACAGAGAAAAAGAGATCAGGTGACAACGAACGACGAAAAGAACAAAGGCACAAGATAGAGAGAAAATGAAGAGATCAAAGATACAGATTTGAAAGGCGAAAGACGATAGGATTTTTACCGCACTTAAATACTTTATCTCAAGAATCGAGAAAAGCAATGATTACAAGGGCGGACGTTTGCATATCCGGCGGCTAAAAAGAAGAAAAGGGGCACAAAAATCGAAGCGGTCATGAACATTTAAAATATTTATGAGGCCTGATTCTATGCATTCAAAAAGGAGTTATATACAACGATCGTTTCCCTAAAAACCATACAAACCGATAATTTATGCAATTTTCAAGAATAATGTCCCATACTTTTCTTCGACATCAAACTATGAAACATTGGGGGCTTCTGTTGATACCAAATTTAGTCTGCTGACGTGGATCAATTATATGGAGACACGTGTCAACCTACATGACACCTACAAACACTTTCAATGAACAACACACTGACTCCGAGGAACTTAAACTCCTCGACCAACTCAGGCGTCCCCAGTAACCCATGTTCTCCGAGGAACTTCATTGTACCGAGCAACTTAAGCAGTCCGAGCAACTCAGGCGGCCCGAGCAACTTAGCGTGTATAACAAGAAAATCAAAGAGACGACTGCACATTAAATGCTCATTATTATCATACAGATGTACATGTCTACTAGACAACAGCGCATTGTCCTTTCATTTGTGCAGCCTTAAGGCTATAAATACGTTGTAACCTCCTCATTATAGGTGGAGGGGAATTTCTTGAGAAAACCATTTTTATCGAGAATTCCAAGCAAACAGTGAGCAATACAAAAACAGTGGATGTAGGCCATTCTCATAAGTCTGAACCACTTTAAAAATCTATTGTCTAGTATTTCTTTATTCATTTTTATCTGTGATTAAAATAATTAGATCAAATCTAGTTTTTTACATCAACATGTATTATTACTCAATTGGCATAGATCACAAGATCACGTTTGGTTACGCTTTAAAAAGGCGTTTTGGAGATGAGATCGAATGACAAGAACTTCGAAACTAACGGTAACAAATTACTTAGGGTGTTAAACAGGCTAGTGTGGATTGACCTATGAGGAGGTCTGATTAACTATTGACCTATGATATTGTAGATTGGCTCGTCCAATAAATACTCAACTCGCATTCTAGTCCATGTAGGGATAATTTATGGTCCTGCAAGGCTATAAACGTGGTTTTAAAAAAATATATTATATGTCGTAAATATTATAAATATACTATGGATATTCAAATCTTTTATTTTAACCTTTTTTCAAACTAGGTAATGCACACATGTTATGCACGTGTAACATTATGTATAGATCCGACGACCATACATAAAATTGATTTGAGAGTTTAATAATCATTTTTGAATAATTGATTGTTGATTGAGGAAGAATTTTTTCCTCGATAAAAACTAATGTAACTAAATTAATGGCGTTGAATAATTAAAAGATAATATAGTGAGAACCCTTCACAACCATAATCATGATATATTAAGAAGTGTTTTCTTGTTATTACAACTATTAAATAAAAGGGATATCAATTTTTAACATTATCTGTAATCGTCTTAAAAATAAGGGTTTAATAACTTTGTTTTTGTTATTGGTTATTGTGGGGGAATTATCTGACCAGTCAGGAGCAGTTGATGCATATTCGACAGAGCTGGTAACAACCACATGTCACACCCCGCCTATTTCTGGCGTCGGCCACAATCAAAACTAAGCCGGGCGTGAGTAAATAAAATACCATCCTTAGCATGTGATATATATGATACATCAATTTTTAATCCACAATATAATTTATTTTAATTAAACCCAAATATGAAATGACATTCACCCGATAAAGTTCCAAAATGCGATTAAATCCATCACATAATCTCCCAACATCTTAATAATGAAATAAATCAATCCAACTGAAACATAAAACAACTTTGGAATAAAAAAGGCCCAATAACTCCAAAATAGTCTCATAAATAAAACGACTGAATGGAAAGAGAAAATCCAACTACTAAAGCAGTAACATAAATCCAGTTGCACCTCCAAAAGATCTCCAATGAATCCTATGCAGCAACTCCCAAAAATCCTGAAAAAATTAGTCAACGCATGTGTCAGAGCCAAAGCCCCGAGCATGTAAACCGGCTACTCTCCTCAAACAGGGTCCTAGAACCCAGACAATAGTGCTATATATATCGACTATAACAATAGAATCTTTTAATTACGAGATTAATAATCACTATAAATAAATTCACAATTACCTGCCATGTTTTCATAAAAGCCACACCAATATAATTTTAATTAACCCACCTTCCCAACAATGTTAACTTTTATTTAATTTAACCGTGAAGAATATTACCAATACCCGTCCCCTTGTCAAGTTCGTCGTCTGATACATTTTTATCCTGCGATCCTCGCGATATGACAAGGTTCCACGCATGCACCCGTCCCCTTGTCAAGTCCGCCGTCTGGTCCGTTTTTATCCTGCGACCCTCGCGATATGACAAGGTTCCACACACGACACGACATAACTCGTCCTCTGACCCGTTCAAACTGTCAGCCCTAGACACATTATGTCGCCAATAAATTTTTAATATCCGTTTTAGTCCTGCGATATTAAATTCTACATTCCTTGTTTTCGTTAATCACATTAATTTCCCCCACCCTTAAAAGCGATGTGAAAATCCTCAAAATAACCTTTAGTGCCAACTAAGGGTTCCCAAAACACAATATCGTCCTATCCTAAGCAAAAAATGATTACAAAATTTCACTCCACCTATATATCAATCTTAGGCTATCACAACAAAGGTATAATATAGAAAATCAGCCCCCACCCCAAATTATATACCCCGCATAGACTTACACTAACTAGTCCCATACCTAATTAGCATAAATCGTAATTAAGGCCCACTTACTAGTCCCATACCTAACAAGTGTACTATAACAAGGGTGAAAACCAATTATCTACCATACCTAACCTTTCCGAAAAATTATCATATTTCCATAAAGTAACATAATTCCAAATTATCACAACATTCATAAGAACACTAAATTCCCATTTAAATAATTAAATTTAAAAAGTGGAAATCAAAGACACCTAAATATTATGATTTTCAGAATAATCGCTACATGCAAGTCCTATCATGATCCTTATTTTCCAACACAAGAAATTAAATTAAACTAGGTTTTTCACATGAAATATCAAAATTTACTTTTAAAAGGGCTCCTCTACATGCACATGCCCATAGCCAAATCGACTACACCGACACAACCCAAAGAATACACAGTTATAAGTATTCGGTATCATTAATTTTTTTTCCATGTAAAACAACCCCGAAATTTATCTTTTCAATCTTTATATTCATATCTTATTTTAGAAAACGTGAGTTTAATGGAGGCAACAATCAAGACATATAACACTAAAGGAAAAGAATAGGGTCAACATGCCTGAATAAAAGTTGGTTTAGAAATCTGATCTTGAATGTCTATTCCTCTAAAATTTTTGACAAAGATTCGTTCCTGACGCGTCTTGAGAAAATCAGGTTAATCTTGACAAAACTTGAGTTGAAAGTTATGTAGAATGGGTCTAGGGGTTTAAGGTTGAAGAAGATGAGAGGATTCTGATTTTTGAGAAGGCTAAAATGTGTTTTAAAAGATCTAAACTCGTCACTTTATGTTTATATACCAAAAAGAATTAGAGTCCTAATCAAATACAAATACTCGAAAAAATATTACGAACGATCGGACCGTTAGAATTGCTTGAAATTTTATTATGTTGTAGCGAACGACGAGATAGGACTGCTGACAAAAATTTAGCTTGATCGGACGGTCGAATTCCAAAAAAATTATTTTTACTAGAAAGTTTTATGTTTTGAGGACTCTTAGAGAGTTTTATATTTTGAGGACTCTTCTAAATAATAAAAATTCAATTAAAACTCCATTTTAATTCCGATTCCAATTCCGTTTGAAAATTTATTTTTCAAATATAAAAACCAACACTTTAAATTATAAAATTTATAAAATCCAAAATTTCATTTTTCTCTGATTAATTTAAAAATTCCCATTCAAAAAATCCGGGTTGTTACACCACATCTCAAAGAGATAAGAGCAAATTGAGGTCAATGAACAGAAATCTCATAACTAGATTCACTTGATCAAATGTGATAACAATCCCAGAACATGAAAACCCGAACAACTCGTTTTCTTTCTGTTCTCTATAAGTGTAACTCACGCCCCTAAGAAAAGGAGCATGTAATCTTTATTATTAGGAATCGATCAATAAAGAGACATATACACCCTATGGACTACGTAGGCATATTGTAGAACCACATATATACTGTATTATTGTGTGATTATGAATTTTTATTTCTTGTTAGGCTTAATTGTGTTGATTTCATAAGAGTGGGATTTTTTCACCTATAATTGGCGTCGTCAGTAGAAGACGATTTCCTTTTCTCAGCCAAGAAAAGCCAATGAGAAATTATGTCTCATTCACACAACTTACCACTGCCATCAAACAACGGCAATTAAAACGATCAACAAATTACAAGTATTTAGTCCCACTTTCAAAAATTCATTTGTAGACACTCCTATATTTTTATTTTTTTAGTTGTTGATCCCGTTTTAACAGTTATGAAACACGTATCATTCTCTGCGTAAAGAAAGATAGACGGTTACAAGGTGCTTGTGGGAACTATGAGCAGTTATGGGACCTAATATAATATAGAAAATGAATGGGAGTGGGGCCTAACAAAACATTGGATATGGGACTAAACCCCAAAAAACTAAATGATCAAAACAAACCTCCAACACCTAAAGTCGGGTTTGAGGTTCATCCCAATAGGAGTCATAACATTCCTAGCTCAAATTATCGCCCCTGGGAGGAATATACTGTGGAAAGCAATGAACCTCCATGATCCAGCCAAAGCTCACTACTTGTGGTTGCCTACGAATGGAGACTCCGTCAACATGAGGACACCACACACCATCAAGGAGAAGAGAACGCTCAATTTTAGCATTGTTGGGATAGAATAGAGCAGCAGCTCCATGGGAACAAATGCAAACGCTATGCTCGATTCCCTAGCCCTCAGGCGACGAAACTTGCAGTCGAGGAAGGAGTTCACAGTGCGATCAGGGTCATTCCAAGCACAGGAACTCGCATAATATAAAAATAACGAAAGAAGTTATCGTAAGAGGGATATTCGTGACCTCATCTGACGAGCATCCCGCATATTGAGGGGCCAAATCCACTAAGGAATTGACCGAGAGGGACCTCATGAGTAAAATGAAATCTCCTTTAATTAAGGTCAATAGAATAATCTAAACCTCTTAAGAAGTTCGCTACCCCCAGGTTCAAAATCTATGATGAAAAGATTAATCCCATTGATCATGTTTTCTAGTACCGACAAACTATGATCCTTTGGAGTAACAACGAGGCCCTCATGTGTCGTATATTCCCTTCGAGTCTGGAGATTATCGCAAAAAAGTGTTTTGAGAAGTTACCACACGGATGTAGCCCACAGAGGCTTTCACCGCAAGATTTATTACCAGCAGTTCTAATCTAAAGAGGATAAACTCAATCCTCACTGAAGAAGAAACCCCAGGAAACATTAGATGAATACGCTCGGTGGTGTTGTGAGACCTACAACGAGGTGGATGATTACTCTAAGAAGGTAGTTATCAATTCATTCAAGATTAGCCTATCGGGCAGTTATATGCTCCATTAGTCCCTCGCGAAGAAAAAGGCCAGTACCATCGAGGACCTTATGTCCATGATTGAGAAGTATGCCAAAGTAAAAGATGGTTTGTCAGGTACATTACAAGATAATGATCGGTCAAAGGCGATCAATAATGTAGACAAAGAGAACGTCCCCTAAGAAAGGGAGCAAAAAGCATAATGGAGGATCTAAAAGGCAGCGACAAGGTAGATCCCAACAAGTCCCACCAGACGATCAATACAGTTTTCAAAGAGTTAGTCTACAAAATCTTAGATAAGATCAAAGATCAACAATATTTCAAGTTGCCAAGAAAGATGACAATATATTTGTTAAAGAGAAACACCGCCCTAAGGTGTTCCTACTACAAGGAGCATGGGAATAAGATGGAATTGTAAGGTACTCAAGTCCCACATAGAAGAATTGGCCCAAGTAGTCCACATGGATGACTATGTGGAAAATAAGGGTACAAAGACCATTGTGGAGCACACCAGAAACCCAAAATCTCCTAGATGATGATGAGATGGGACATGAGTTCGAGGTCAGCGTGCAAGCATCGTCGACTAGAAGACATTTATTAAAACAAGTATATAGTCTAGACCGAGGAAGACCTGGTCAGAATCAGAACTCCCCATCACAATGCGCTAGTAATCATTCTAAAAAATTCCAATTGGGATATGGACAAGCTATTAGTTGACCAGGGAAGATCCTCAGAGGTCACGTACCTAAAATTATTTAACAAAATTGACCTCAAGATGAAAGATCTGAAAGAAATGACTATCCCTTTGATCGACTTTACTGGAAAGATGATGTTGATACCAAAATTAGTATGCTGATATGGACGAATAATACTAAGACACGTGTCAATCTATGTGGCACAATAGCAACGAGGAAGTTCATTTCCCCGACCAACTCATGTTCGCTCCGAGCAACAAGGATACACCGAGGAACTCCAGCACTCCGAGGAACTCCAGCGCTCCAAGGAACTCTTGAGTAACGAGCAACTAAGGCGGTCCGAGCTGCATCTCGGCCACAGTATTGATTGCCAGATAATCAACAGTTCAACTATTCATTGAATGCTTATCATCTTGACGCACACGCTTAAAGGGCATTAAATGTATTACCCTTTCATATGTATACCATTTAATGTATCACCCTTTCAGATTATAGCCTCAAGGCTATAAATACATTGTATTACCCTCATTCAGGGGGACCGAAATTTCTTGATAGTGCTTATAATCGAGAATTCCCAAACACTCAGCAATAACATAACAGTGGACGTAGGCCATTCTTATAAGGCTGAACCACTTTAAAAATCTTTGTCTCATTTTATTTATCTGGGATTGAATAATTAGAGTGATCTAATTTTTTACATCAACAGATGACTATGCCCCTGAGAAAAGTGGTGATGCCTGTACAAATTGGTAATATATATAAGTTGATGGAATCTACTGTAGTATACATTGAATCCCCCTACACCACTATGTTAGTACGAGGTTGGCTCCATGCCATGAAGGTTGTCTCCTCAACCTACTACCATAAGCTCAAATGAATCACCAAACGGGGGATAATGGAGATAAGGGAAAATTAGGCTACTGCTCAGCAATGCTTTATTACTGCCATCAGACTTAAGCAAAAGAAAAAAAAATGTGGTCATGGGAGAGATGATCACAGAGGGATCCAAACTACAAGGAAAATATCATTTTGTAGCAATTTTATTAGTGAATAATCATTTATTGCCACTAAAACGTATATTTTGTTACAAAATTTATGTTTGCCACTAAAAGATAATGCATTAGTGGGAACAAATTAAAATCGCCACTAATTTTGCCACTAAATGTTAGGTGAGAAGAATTAGATATTTAACGGGAACAAAAAATTTTAATTAGTTGCAAGCTTAAAATATTTACCACTAGTGTATGTTCATTAGTAGCAAATATTATACTTTGCCATAAAAAATATTTCAGATACACTCCATTTACTCTCCAAAATTATTTTATACAAAAAAAAAACATTCAGGAGCATTCCCCCCAAAATACGTCGAAAACGTAACTTCTCCGATTCATCCCCCCAAATCCTCATCTTCTTCCATTCATCCCCCAAATCCATTAGCCATGTGCGTTTTATCTCTTGCTATGAGTATAATTTGCTACTATAAAATTTTCTCAAATCCTCTGACTTGGTACGAGTCTGATTTTCCCAAATCCTCTCACAGGTGCGCGTTTTATCTTTTGCTCCGGTGGTCTGATTTTGCTTTAGATGCTCCGATTTTAGTTTAGCATGTACTTCGGTTTGAGTTTAGTAGGTGCTCCGGTTTGATTTTTCTCTGTTCTCTCGGTCTGATTTTCTCCGATTTGATTTGCTCATGTTTGATTTTGCGCCGGTCTGATTATTCTTCGTTCTAATTTGCTACAAGTGAGTTATCTTTTGACATATAGTTTTATGTTTTAGAAATTTTCTAGTGTTTAGTGATGATAGTTTTAATTTTTATTTTCTTATTATTGTAAATTAAATTAGGTTCATAACAATAATGTAATGAATGAGTTAAAATATTTTAATTTTTATTTATCACTGTCATAAATTATAATTACTATTCATCTTTATTATTATAATTATTTTAGAAAGAATGCAAAATTAACGCAAAAGTTAGGGCTCATTTTCAATTCAATCAAACCCACTGATAATTCATGTTAAGTGTGTGAATCACATAATGTCAATTCCTTCCCTAATTAGTGTGTGTATGTGTCACACACGCCTCACATGAGAATCGTGTTTTGGAAATCATGATTTGTAGGTATTTCTCTCATTATTTCAAAAAACTCTTGGAGAATCCATCGAGGATGTGCGTGAGGTGAATGAGGAGGTGCCTATTTAAATTATAAGTAAATATTATTTCAACATGTAAAGTTATGAAACAATAATAACAATAATAAATATACGAAATATTGACTCGCCTAAGCATTCATATCCCAAAATTTATGTTAGAAAGTTATTTAATTGAAGCTTTTTTTTTGGTATAACTGATTCCCCGTTGGGTGATTAATGAATCTCATTTTAGGTGAATGCTCTGTTGTTCCATTTAGTGTATACTTGCATGCTTAAATCGGTGTTCCATTAAGTAATTGTGAAACATGGATGAAATATACTATTACAAATTAAATTAGGTTCATTGCAATAATATGGTGATTAAGTTAAAATATTTTTATTTTTGTTTACCACTGTCATAAATTATAATTACTCTTCATCTTTATTATTATAATTATTTTAGGAAGAATACAAAATTAACCCAAAAGTTATAGCTCATTTCCAATTCAATCAAACCCACTGATAATTCATGCTAAGTGTGTGAATCGCATAATGTCATTCATTTCCTAATTAATGTGTGTATGTGTCACACACGCCTCATATGAGAATCGTGTTTTGGGAATCATGGTTTGTAGGTATTTCTCTCATTATTTCGAAAAACTCTTGGAGAACCCATCGAGGAGGTCCGTGAGGCGAACGAGGAGGTGCCTATTTGAATTATAATTAAATATTATTTCAACATATAAAGTTATGAAACAATAATAACAATAATAAACATATTAAACATTGAATTGCATGAGCAATAATAACAATTTCTATTTGAATTATAAGTTCATTGGTTTTTTGTTGATGCATTTTTTTATCGTGTGATTAGGGTCATTGGGATGGATAAGAGCTGGATGAATAACCCAAATAGAATTAGTAGTGCATATCGATATGGTCTTAAATAATTTCTTGATTTTGCCTTTGCAAATGTTGAGGCAAATGGTAATATATTAAGTGTTCGTGCAAGAAATGTAATAACTTTTATCGGAGGAGTCGTCAAGATGTTCAGAGTCATCTGATTATACATGGCATTATGTCGAGTTATACTAGGTGGATATATCACAGGGAACCATTGTTGTTGCTCAATGAAAATGATTATGATTACAATGAACATACGTTTGAAGCTGGAGAAGATAGTATGGGGCAGGAAGATAATGCTAAAGACGGGTATGAGTAAGATGACATGGATGGAATGTTATATGATATGTTTACTGGATCCTACAACAATGACATGCTAGGAAATTAATTTGATAGAGATGTCACTCAAGGCAACGAGGGAGACGGGGAAAAGTTTAAAAGATTAGCTAGGGATACACAACAAAATTTATATTCAGGTTGTGAGAAGTTGTCAAAATTATCAGTCATTATTTAGCTACTCCATTTGAAGTCAATGAACAACTAGAGTGAGAAATCCGTTAACTCGCTTCTTAAACTTTTTAAGAAATCACTTATGGATTATGCTTACATGCCAAAGTCATTTTATGAGGCAAAAATAATAATTCGAGACTTGGGTCTTGACTATGTAAAGATTGATGTTTGTAAAAATGACTGCATTCTTTTTGGGGACCAAATGAGAAAGAAACGAAATGCCCAATGTGTGAAGAGTCGAGATGGAAAATTAAGAAAGGAAATGGCATGAAGATCCCCCACAAAGTCTTGCGTTATTTTCCACTCTAACCTATGTTACAACGTTTATTTATAAATAAGGATATAACTTCAGAGATGAGGTGGCATAAAGAAAAGCGTGTTGAGGAGGCTAATGTTTTGAGACACCCAGGTGACGGGGAAGCTTGGAAAGAATTTAATCGGATTCACGAGTCATTTATGAGAGATGCTCGTAATGTCAGGCTTGGTCTCTTCAGTGACGTATTTAATCCATTTTATAATATGAGTAGCAAACATAGCACATGGTCGGTTGTTCTTGTATTGTATAATTGAGCACCTTGGAAATATATGAAAGAACCATTATTCATGTTATCGTTGCATATACCAGGTCCCAATGCTCCTGGAAATGACATGGATGGGTTTCTTCAACCATTAATCAAGGAGTTGAAAGAGTTGTGAGAAGATAGGATTCAAATATATGATGCCTCCACAGGGAATAACTTTCAGTTATGTGCAATGTTTATGTGAACTATCAACGATTTTCCGGCATATGCTAACTTACCGGGCTGGAGCATAACGGGGAAATTAGCTTGCTTGGTGTACAATAAGGAGACACATTCCTCGCGTTTAAAAAATGGACATAAGACATGCTACACGGGTCATCATCCTTTCTTACCAATGAATCATAAATAGCGAGAAAATATGTCTTCTTTTGATGGTAAAAAGGAGCATCGGAAACGATCAAAAGAGCTTTAGTACTGATGAGATACTTACTCAATTGGAGAAAGTTAGACCTCAAGTGTATGGTAAATCTTCTAAAAATAGGAGTCGTGAGGCGTACGAGTTGAATTGATACAAACTTAGTATATTTTTTGAGTTGCCTTACTGGAAATATCTTAAATTGCGTCACAATTTAGATGCATGAAGATTGAGAAAAATGTATCAGAAAGCACTTTTAGGAACATTGCTAAACATTTATGGGAAAACAAAAGACACTATTTAGTCTCAGTTGGATTTGAAATTAATGCACATACGCAGAGACTTGCATCCATACAAAAAGGGTGATAAACGGGTGATTCCTCCTGCTTGCTACACTTTGTCCAAGGAAGAGAAGAGGACTTTATGTGAGTTTTGGCAATCCTTGAAGTTGTATAATGGATATGCATCCAATATTTCTCGATGTGTGAATGCCAAGGAATGCAAGATTTCGAGGTTGAAAAGTCATGATTACCACATTTTCGTACAACGCTTACTACCTCTTGCAATTTGTGGTCATCTTCGAAAGGAAGTTTGTGAATTGATAATTGATCTTGGGTTATTCTTTAAGGAGTGTTCAAAAACCTTGTGAGTTGATGTTTTGGAGAGGCTTGAGGAGAAACTTGCTATAGCCATGTGTAAACTTGAAAGGATATTCCAACCATTATTTTCCGATGTTATGGTTCACTTGTCGATTCACCTTTCAAGAGAGGCTATTCTTAGTGGGCCAGTGCAATATATATGGATGTATGAATTTGAAAGGTAAATATATTAAAGCAAGTATTATATAAGTAATTATTAAAAAAATTATTTTGCTTATGTTTATTACTTTTTAACAAATATATGCACACTTTAAAACTTACTGTAGAAAACGAAGCACACCCAGAAGGCTCAATAGCGGAGACTTACATTCTAAATGAATGCTTAACATTTTGCTCGATGTATCTGGGTGGCATTGAGATAAAATTCAACCGCACTGAGCGGAATTATGATGGTGATGATGATCGAGAAGGTTTATTTGTTTTGCGGTATAATGGTCGTTTGCTTGGAAAATCAGATTACCAATACCTTGGGCAGAGTGAATGGAAAAATGCTTCTTTATACGTGTTAGATAATTGTGACGAGATACAAGAATTTATCAAGTATGTTTATCTATATTATTCTTCACTTTATATTTTATTAACCAGAGTTATTTTCTGATTTAATGCATTCATGTATATTAGTGAGCATAATGATCTATTGAAGGCCGAAAGTAACATAAATGTTGAAAATAGACACACTGAAATATTTCTCGAATGGTTTAAAAATCGTGTAAGTAGTTCGATATGTGATTTATTAGGCAAAAAAAAATTCTTATAATTTCTTACTCTAACATTTATTTATAAAAAATACTCAGGTGGCAAAAATGGAGCGTGAGTCCCCAGACCATGTTAGTAAGCAACTTCGCACTTTATCTTGGGGTTCCGATCGACGGGTGAAACATTACAAAGGTTGTTTGATTAATGGCTATAAGTTCCACACCAAAGATCACGAAAATTTTAAAAAAACTCAAAATAGTGGAATTATTATAGTGGGTGAACATGAACAAAAAGATATTGATTTTTATGGTGAGCTGGTTAATATTATAGAGTTGAAATACACTGGAGATAATCATGTTGTTCTCTTTAAGTGTAATTGGTGGGATCTTGGAAAAAAGAAGGGTGTATATGGATTAAAGGAAGCTGAGTATGGTTTTATTAGTTTGAACACTACTAATACTTGGTACAAAACTCACCCATTTCTTCTAGCTTATCAAGCAGAGCAAGTCTTCCATGTGCTGGATATTAAGTTAGGAAATGATTGGAAAGTTGTTGTGAAGAATACCCCAAGAGATAAATATGATATTCTTGAAAATGAAGAAGTTGGGAGTTGGCAATGGATGAAGAACCACACCAACAATTTGAGAATAATATCGTAGATGATGAAACAATGGATATTGATAACGAAAGCCTTTTATTAAGAAGGAATGACATCCCAGAAATACAAGTCCATATAAGTAACGATGAGGAGAAAATATCGACAAATGATGGAGATGATTACCTTATAGATAACGAGGATGATTATAATGATAATATTAGTGATGATGATGATGATGATGATGATGATGATGATGATGGGGATGAATATGATGATCACTTATGATGGTTTGTGTTATTTTCTTTTTCTCTTTTAAATAATGTTAAACGTTTTAATTTATTTATGTAACAACAATGTTATAGTATAATTCACTTCTGAAGTCTTACTCGGTCTAGTTGAATATATTTTTATTATTGTAATAGGTGTATAATGATGATCACAAATGATGAGAAACAAAGGCTTAATAGGATCCAAGAGAACCTGGACACAATGAAGGCGCTGAGATTGCATAGAGGGGCTAAATTTTATATGGTTGGTTCTAAGATGGATAAGATTGATATGAAGGTTAAAAGAAAAGAAGGTGACAAAGATGAATAATATATCCCATCGTGAAGAGAGGAGATATTATCGAATTTGAGCGGGGGGGGGGGGGGGTTCTGATGAATACGATGATGCATATCCATTAGGTTTGTCAATTCTCCTTATCACTTTCGAATATATTAATATGATATGATGTTGATATTATATGGGTTTCATGTGACAAAATGATTCTTAAAATTATTAATGTTTCAAATATTTTGAGCATACAATATCACCATTAATTATGCATACCCATTAATTATGATTTTAGCTTATGTTATTGGTTTCTTGTTTAGTTATGCTTGGCTCTGGTCATGCACGTGGTTCGAAATCTTCTATTCGTCAAGGATATGCACGTGAACCCATACGTCCTCCTTCCCAGTCAATTATTTTAAACGTCTCCAACACTTCCACTACCGTTGCGTCTGATGTTAACAATGATGGTATGGTTTTTATATTATTATTTAGTTATTTAGTCATTATGTTAATCCATGCCATGCTTGTTATAGGTCGTAGAGGAACACACATGTCATGATTTGTGATAGAGTCTAATCAAGCTCCTTTTCAATCACCCATTGGTAGGCAACTCTCTCAACACCATTTCATCGTGTGTTAACATTGGCGAAGGTATGAAGCAATTATTTTGTAGCTTTACTTGAACACTTGTTTACACGAAATAGTTATGTTTGATCCGATCGTCCAACCTCGATATCTTCTGTATGCCAAGGATGCACACAAGAACCCATACATCATCCTTCCCAATCAATTATTCCAAATGTCTCCAACATGCCTAACATGATCGTATATGGTGTTAACACAGAAGGTATTGTACTTGCGTGCATCTTATGTGTGATTATGTATAATATAATAGTCATATTAGTACTAACAGTATAGCTGTCATAATAAAATATAATAGTAGTATTAGTACTGAGTTGATAATTCGTCGTTGTCACATCGTACCTTGTACCATCCTATAGCTGACAGTGTTGTGTTGCCAAACTTGCAATCCATTTTGTTTTAAAATGTTTCCAATTGATTAGTAGACACGTTATGTTGTGTATGATGCAATCTTATTCAAATTAGTATTCAAATATACGTACTAGCTTATCCGTGCCAATAAACTTATATTTGGCGTTAGTACATAGCTTTCTTATTAAAACTCGTATTTTCTATTGTAGTGTTTGTTGATCATTAAAATTAGTTGGGAGAGTAGAGTAACACAGTTGGTCCCTACTGTATATATCTGGCAGAAGTTGGATGGTAGTTTCATAATCATGTCTGTCAGTAACACATTGTTCAATTGGTTGCTGAATTGTATTGGATTTTTTATCTGTAGAATTTTTCTTATGAATATTTTCCTTATTAATGTGGTTTGGGACTATTGGCTCTAGGTTATAAGTAGTTGTGTAGATTTCTCCGTCTTCATAGGTAGTATCCTCTTTGTCTTGGTTAACTAATGAGTTCAACCTATCTATTTCCCCATATCCAATCCATACCTTGTGAACTAGAGGCTTAGTTAAATCAATTTCAGTACACACTCTAGCAAACTTAAGCCTAGTTTGGGCAGCAGTAGGAGCATCTAGCTTTAATAGAGGAACAAAATCACTTATGGTTGAAAACATGCTAGTGTTGTTATATAAATGAATTAGTAGCAGGGGAAGGTTAATCCAAATAGGGTCACTTGTGGTTGAAAATATATTAATTAATCAGCTAGGAAGGAATTCATATATAGGTTCTTCATTTTCTTCTTTCTTTAAGGCCATCTATTGAGTGATGGCATTCTGTTTACACTATTAATTGAGTTGGTACTATATCAGTGAATAACCCACGGTACACCATTAACACAAATTCGAAAGCTTTAGAATCCATAATTTTACTTAGGAGCTTGAAATTGGGAGATGTTCCAAAAATTGATTAATTAACAAAGTAGGGGGTTCTCTCATTTCTTGGGTCTACAACGATGATCAGTTTGTGATCCTACTTCTTAACGCCCAGATGACCAAACGATCAATTTGTGATCAATTTACTATCTTTATATTTGGGTTGGGTCACAGGGAGAAAAGTAAAGCCCAAATGCCTCCTTGTTGTTAAGCCCTATGACATGTAATGACACGCCTTACTTGTTGGTTTTGGCTCTACTATTTTTTCATTTTTGGTTTATTTACAAATTTGCCATTTTGGCTCATACCTATAAATACAAGTGTTATTTCTAGGTTTTATATAGAGTGGGCATATTTGAGAGTTAATCAAAGGCAAAGAGAGATAGCGAGTTACTTTGAGCAAGGTGAGTCTTGAGGTTAGTTAGTGATTGACTTTTGAGAGAGATAAGTGAGGTGTGTGTGTAATCATTGGTTCCTAGCTATTTATCTATAGAAAGAAGAAATCTTCCTTGGTGGATGTAGCCCAAATTTGGGGAACCACGGTATATCGTTGTTGTTTTGCTTTGATGATTACTTGTATGTTCTTATTGTATCGTCATTGATACTTGGTTGAATTAATTGGGAGTTTGCACACTAGTTCATTTACGGAACAAGGTCTTAGGTGTTTTCCGCACACCAAGTGTTTGATAAAATATTCGAAAGAGTTTTATCGTCTTGGTCGCTAGAGATAGTCTTGATTTAGCGCAACAAGTGGTATCAGAGCTTTGGTTGCATTGTTTGTCCGGTATTTTGGTTCGAGGTTGAATCAATTTTGGCATAGCTTTTGCTTTTGTTCCAAATGACGAAAAATCTAGAGAGTACTCGAGAATCAACCTCTACGAGTGGAGTCTCTAAGAGATGGGATCCGAGTTATGGATCGAGTGGCTCAATGAAGACGGATATGAAGGCTTTTGATGAGAAGATCAATTTCGAGTTATGGCAAAGACGAATGCGAGGCGTTCTTGTCCAACAGAGGTTGCAATTAGCATTATTGAGGGTAGAGGGACGACCGGTAGGCATGACCGGTGCCGAGTGGATTGACATTGATAAAAAAGAGGCTTCTTGTATTGAGATGCTTATCACGGATGATGTGTTGAATAATGTGATAGCGAAGATCACGGCTAAAGGCATGTGGGATAAGCTAGAAGAGATTTATTTGGGAAAGTCGTTGTAAAATAAATTGTTCCTCAAGAAGAAACTCTTCAAGCTTGAGATGAAAGAGGGTGAGGATATGATGAAGCATATCAACATTTTTAATGCCTTGATAAATGACTTGAACCAGATAGATGGTCAATTCATTGATGAGGATCGAGCATTGTTGTTGCTTGCATCATTACCCGATTCATACGAGCATTTTGTGACCACTTTCATGTTTGGAAAGTCTACGCTCCGGTGCAACGAGGTTGTGCAAGATATTCAATCTCATGTCACGATGAGAAAGAAGAAAGGTGGAGGTGATAGGTATTTCCATAATGAAGGCCTTACGGCGAGAGACGGAGGTGGGAAAAATGGCGAGAGAAACTCCAACTGGGGATTTAATGACGGTAGTAGGTCTAGATCGAGGGGTGTTGGTGGTAAAGGGCTGAAATGCTACAAGTGTTGGGAATGGGATCATATGATTCGAGAATTTCCTTTGTGAAACGACAAGTTTAAGGTCAAGGTTGATTCCGATAGGGCAACGGTAGCGAGTGTGAATAATGAAGATGAATTTGAAGAACTTCTCACAATCTCCAAGGTTAAATCTCTTTCCCAAGATGATTGGATATTAGATTCGGGATCATCGAATCACGTTTGCTCCAAGAAGGAATATTTTGTGACTTTCACGAAAAATAGAAAAGGTTCCATGTCTTTGGCTAACGGAGAGAAGGTTGCCATTGAGGGTGTCGAGATGGTGAAACTCAAGATGTTCGATGGGGTGGAACGCATTTTGGGTGGTGTGGCTTATGTCCCAAAGTTGCGAAAGAATTTGATATCCATTAGCCGTTTGGATTCCAAGGGTTACCGGGTGTCGATGGCGGGTGGAATTTTGAAAGTCACACGCGGTTGTATGGTCCTAGCGAGCGACGAGGAGAGAGAAGGGTTGTATCGTCTAAATCAGACTTCGAGGAAGATGGGAAAGTGGTGCGCACAAGTGTTCGAACATTCGAGGCATGTCTCGTCTGTGAACAAAACGGAGACATTGGGTGCTAGCTTTTCGAGAGTAGACGGTAGTGATGGGATAATACCTACTAGTGGAGGGGATGGATCAAAGTCCCCCTCCTGGGCCAACGGGTGATGTTGATCTGGTTTAGTTGCACACATGCATTGCCCGATTGGAATCGAGGAAGTGTAGGACTGTGATGGATTTGAGGTGTGTGTAGCTAATTCAAGGAAGGCCGATGAGTTATTATTTGCGAGCATTGGCAAATGGGAGTTTTTCGTGATAAAGACTTGGTATATCTTTCAAGGGTGAGATTTGGAGGGTGTGGGAGGTGAGGAATTTTCTCTCTCATTCATGGTTATTTCTCAAGGCGGAAGATGGTGTTGATGTGTTTGAATGTTTCGTGTAAAGAGGTGGGGGTGTACTCACCGGGTTACACGAGGAGAGAGATTCACCGTATGGTTACATGGGAAGCATTCAGATGCACGAGATGGAGAGTTCTGAGTTTAGAACTTAGTTCCTCGACGGGTGGAGTCGTTTGGAGTCTTAGAGTGAAGACTTGCGGTTTCTCACTTCATGGTTGAAGTTTGGGGTGGCTTAGCGTCGGGTGGAGCGTATTGGCTTATTAGATGTCGGTATAATCTTATAGCGGATTTGATGTTTGTATTCCGAGTTTGTTTGGATCGTGAGGATCGCCCGCGAGAATTGCATTAGCTTGGTAGATGGGGGGACAGTCTTCAAGTGGGTTCGATTTCAGCATTATAGAGATTGGTTGGATTGTCAGGATCGCCAAGGTAGAGTTTATTGGTTTTGGCTCTCCTATTTTTTCATTTTTGGTTTATTTACAAATTTTCCATTTTGGCTCATACCTATAAATACAAGTGTTATTTCTAGGTTTTGTAAAGAGTGGGAATATTTGAGAGCTAATCAAAGGCAAAGAGAGATAGAGAGTTACTTTGAGAAAGGTGAGTCTTGAGGTTAGTTAGTGATTGACTTTTGAGAGAGATAAGCGAGGTGTGTGTGTAACCATTGGTTCCTAGCCATTTATCTATAAAAAAGATATCCTACCATTTGTGGATGTAGCCCAAAGCGTGGGTGAACCACGTAAATTGTTGTTGCTTTGATTGTTTGCTGCTTGTATGTTCTTATTGTCACTTCATTAATGCTTGGTTGATTTTATTGGGAGTTTGCACACTAGTTCATTTACGGAACAAGGTCTTGGGTATTTTTCGCACACCAAATGTTTGATAAAATTCTCGAGTGAGTTTAACCATCTTGGTCGCTAGAGATAGTCTTGCTTTAGCGCAACATTACTGTGCTTTCTGGACCAATTCTAAAATCCTATGGCTCTTGGCTTCCAATTCATTTATGTTCATGTTTTCATCACTTCATAATTTAGATGCCTTAGTTATTCACTGGTATAAATTGATTTCTTTTCTCTCAACTGCATTTTCCAATCACACTTGTTCACTAGTTATGAGCCTTAAAAGACATCACATTTTTCAGCCACATTATTGTTGACTTGCTGCATAGTGCACCTCACTCCCCTACCCAACTTGATTAAGTTGACTTGCTCGCCTTTTGTTCTCACTTATTAAATTTATAGTAAATTCATTTTTATATGGTTCCATTTTACTAGTCAAAACTAGAGCTGCCTATTTCTTTTGGGCATTGTGTTTTTGGTGCTTTCAAGAGAGGGCCTTGTTTTTTTATTATTGTGGAAGACTTTTAAATTAAACTTTTCTACATATGTTTTTGCACGTATAAATTGTGTTTTGACATTTTATTTTCTAGAAGGGAGTTTAGTCTTAGGTCCCTTATATGTAGATATTTTAGTGAAAAAAACTGTTTTTTGTGGTGTTTAGTACCTGCCCTCATTTGAACAGACCGGGAATATATTCTACACTTAAGTCAGGGAAGAAGTTTTACAGACAGGGGTGTAAATGAGTTGAATAGTAAGTTGTTCAAGATTTGTTTGAAAAGTCTGACTCGCTTGACTCGTTCTTTTAACAAGCTGATATTTGTTAAGCTTCTAAGCGAACGAACTGAAATCAAATCGAAGAAATTTGGTTATTTAATACATTTTAGTATAGTTATTAATAATGGAGCCACTAAGCATGAATTCCTAAATGTTCTATTACGTCATTGGCATGCATTCCTGAATGCGTTACCGGTGTCATACTTACTACCGAATGCGTCGTCGGCGCATACTCGCCTCTGGATATTTCTTTTATACTTGCTGTCAGTTTTCATTGTATGTACGTTTGCTGTCAGTTTTCTTTTATACTTGCTATTAGTTTTCATTGTATGTAATTGCAATTGTTGTCAGTCTTGTAATTGCAATTGCTGTCAGTTTCACCTTTGCTTTCAGTTTTCTTTATATAAGTTAATGTTTTATGTGGCACAAACTCATTCAACATGTAACCATTGTAGGAAATGTTTCCTCGGGCCTATTTTTTTCAGGAATACTAATCAGTTGTACAAATATTTATTCATAGGCGGTACATTACATTTATAGGAAGGTTGATTCAAATCTTCTCCTATTATCTGCCTACAAAATAGGAAAGACAACAGAAATCTCGAGCAGACAGGTTGACAGAATAAAGGTTGACGACAGTGCTTTAAGCTGGTTTTTCCTTATGGAGGATGCAATTTGATACATTAAATCGTACTTATTTAATGTCATACCGAGCCTCTACTCACTAGGTCCACATTGTGGTGTAATGCTTATTTGAAAAACATATGGTCTGAGTTATTATTGCCAAATTTCCTTAATCTGAAAATGAGTAAACATTAAAACTAACTTTTCATTGTATGTATGTTTTACTAGTTTCATCTTCCAAGAAATGAGTCAGAGGACCAACAAGAGGAATTCGATTTCAAAAAAAACTTAAAAGGGGGGAGAATATCGAAATCATCATCTCGGTGGGTCGTATAGTGGGTCATTTTTCATCTAATTTCAAATCTGAAATCGATGTTGTTATTCGCTATCATGCTCCATTTAAATTCCGGTTATAGGGTGACATCCCGGAAGAGAGCAAAGAACGCATGTGGACACTTATGCGGGTAATCTTCTACTTATGCTTGTATATATAACGTATCCCCATGTGAAGTTAGTTTTAATGTTTTTTCTTTTATTTTAAATGGGATAAGTTTAAATTGCCAAATGAAGATAATATAAAGTCTGTAGTGATGGATCAATAATATACTCAATTCCGTAACTTCCGGTAAGAAATGCATTGCGAACACTTCAAATCACATGACTCTTAAGAACGAGCTCTTGAGTGTCGTCGGTCGTAATTATCGTCAGATGATAAATGGATTGATCTTTGTGGGACATTTGTTGACGCATAGTACACTGTTATATTAAATTTTATGCAATTATTTTTTCATGCGAATTATTTTAATGTTTTATTGATAATAGTTGCCTTATGTTATTTTCAGAAAAGAAGTGAAATTAACTCAATGAATAGATCTAAGCAACATATTATGCATTACAGTGGAACTAAAGGATTTCGTCAAGTGGAGTATGAGATGGTAACATATATTTGTTAAAAACATCATGTTTGGTAATTATTTAATTTTTCTTTGTTATTGGTTATAATACTTTATTTATATCAAAATTTGTATAGCGTGATAAGGAAACTGTAGGTCCCGCGCCTATGACAAAGGTGCGGTATATGACTCATTGGAGCAAAAGAAAGGGCAATTGGGTTACTCTAAAGGCTGGAAGTGTATATATAAGATGTTTTCAACTTTTTTTTACTATAATTTTTTGTTTTGTAATAACATTATGTTAAATTATACATTGTTTACAACTGTTAATAGGATAACGTGAAAGAAATACTTGCATCACAATCTGAAGATGGTGTAGAGATTGATGGTTCATAAGCATTTCAATATATTTTAGGGTATCACTCTAGTTATGTACGTAGATGAGGGTTGGTTCTAAGATTAATCAACCCGAAGCTATGCAAAGGGAGAAAGTTATTAAGAGGGATAGAAAAGTTGCTGAGGCCATGAGAGAAGCTGATGAGGTGAGAAGGGAAGCTGACGAGGCGAGGAAAGAAGCAAATAAAGCTCGAAGGGAGAACGCTGCAATGAAAGAACGAATGGATTACCTTTTTGAAAATTTTGAGGAGTTCTCTAATCGCATAGCTCGCAATAATACATGAGTAGCAGAAGAGAACCGTTAAGTATAAATGATCAATAGTCTCATATCAATTTCTTTTGTCTTATTTTTTTTGTGAACGATGAAATGATTTATGTAATTAATGTGTTTTACTTAATTTTGATGTGGAATATTATAAATATATTTTGTGAAGCAATGAAGCATAAAAGTTCTCACTATATAGTCTTAATTATCTCAAATATTAAATGAGAAAATTGAATGCATTTAGTATTATTGGTTAATTATTTTATGCATAAAATATGAATATTAATTGCAATAACTATTTGTGGAGGCAATAATTTGTTATAAAAAAATATTTTCAGTGGCAAATTTGAATTGCCACATAACTATCTTGACCTTAAGCAAAAACTTAGTTTTGGTAGCAAATCTTATATTTGCTATAAAAAGAACCTTTTAGTGGTAAATCTAAATTGACACAGAACTATCTTGACCTTAAGCAAAAACTTAATTTTGATATCAAATTATATATTTGCTACAAAGAGAACCTTTTAGTGGCAAATAACATATTTTTAGTGACAATTTTGATTGTTTTTTGTAGAAAATAATTTGCCACTAGAAGTACATCGTTTAGCAGCAAAATCTATTTGCCACTAAATTTGTAACATTTAGTAGCAAATGCCAAAAAATTGCCACTAAAGGTATTAGCATCAGCTCTTTAGTAGCAAAGATGTGGCAATTTTTTTTTGCCACTAAATGATTTAGTGGCAAAATTTTAATGATTAGTCACAATTTTGTTTTGCAAGTAAAAGTCTTTTTTCTTGTAATATCAACTACAGTATGGGAGATCGGGGGTAGAAAATACGAGGGTGGCCTCCACAGACAAAGTCATGGAACCAATACAAGAAGTCATGTTTCGATGACTCACACCCGAGAAGAAATGTCTTATCAACAGCTTCCTCAACAATTATAAAAATGAAGAACTGGTATCTTTGATAAAAGAGAATCAAGATGTATTTGCTTTGTGGCCATATGGCATGTTTAGGATTGATCCAAAATCATGTGCCATCGACGTTGCGTGGATCTGGCATTCCCGTCGATCATAGAAAAGGCATGGGGAATATCTCCTAAGAAGGTGAAAAGAGTGGACGAAGAAGTAGGGAAACTTCAGGAGGCAAGTTCTATTAAAGAAGTTCATTTCCCCAAATATCTCTCTAACCCAATTGTCGTTAAGAAGAGTAATGGTAAATGGAAAGTTTTCATAGACTTCACCGACCTAAATAAATTATGTCCCAAAGATAATTTTTCTTTTTTCGAAGATTGACCAGTTGGTAGATGCCACAACCAACCATGAGTGGATGAGCTTATTGGATGTTTATTTAGATTATCATCAAATCCTTTTGTTCGGACCCAACTAGGAGAAGACTTCGTTCATGACTACCCTTGGTTTTCGCTGTTATATAATCATGCCATTTGGGCTTTAAGATTGTAGGATCAACCTACCTATAGTTGGTCACCGAAATATTTAAACATTAGTTGTATGAGACCATGGAAGTCTACACAGGTGATATGCTCATAAAAATTAAGCGCAAAAGTGACCATATACAAAACTTGACGAAGACATTTGAGGTCCTTAGTACTACACAATAAAGCTTATCGAATTCAATTACTCCTTTGGGGTATAGTCCAGAAAGTTCATGGGCTACCTGGTCTTTCAAAGGGGAGTTGAAGAAAATCCCGACTAGATTGAGGCGATTAATAATGTTCATCCACCTAAAATAGTTAGGGATGTGAAAAAGTTTATTGAAATGTTAACATCACTCAATTGCTTCATCTTTAAGTCCTCTGAGAAGTGTCAACGACTCCTTAAGCTCTTGAATAAGGAGAAAAGGATATGCCTAGAATAAAGAATCCTCAAAGGCACTTGAAGAAATCAAGTGTTACTTAAGACAACCACCTTTACTCGCGATCCAGAATTCGGGTGATCTTGTTTACCTGTATCTTACGATGTTTAATAAAGATGTAAGTTCGTCCTTAATGTGTGAGAAAGAGGAGCGTCAATCGCCAATATATTATGTTAGCAAGACATCACTGGATGCAAAAAGATGCCACCTTACTTTGAAGAAATTAACTTACTCTCTAGGGATCGCTTCATAAAAATTAAAACATTACTTTGAAGGTCACTCGGTCATAGTTATCACCTAATTCCAACTCAAGGCAGTCCTCAAAAAAGGCCGACCTCTATGTACAGATATCCAAGTGATTTGTGGAACCGGGGAGGTTTGATATCCACCATCAACTTAGAATTGCTGGGCCTTTCCTTCAATGCATGCACCCAATGATGTCAGCCAAGTCCTTTATGAGTTACATGGTAGTATATGTGGGAGTCATTATAGGGGTAAATCTTTAGCGTTTAGGGCCATAAAGGAGGGATTCTGGTGGACTTACACACAAAAGGAAACACTCTCCTATGTGAAGAAATGTCAAGTAATCTCACCCAGGATTCATCATTTGGCTAGTGATATCAAATCATTGATTAACCCGTGGCCTTTTGCACAACGGGGATTATATATTGTGGGTTCCCTACCTACAACACTAGGAAATTGAAAATATCTCCTGGTCGGCACATACTACTTCACTAAATGGATAGAATACTAGACTTTGGCGAACATAAAGGATGTTGCTATGATCAATTTTATCTAGAGGAATATTATGACCCGCTTTAGCGTACCAAGGGGAATCATTATTAATAATGGAATGTAATTTAAAAGCATGCCATTTTTAGACTTCTGTGATAGTCACAACAATATGCGCTACAACTATCTGATGGCTTACCCCCAAATTAATAGACAAGTTAAGGCCTATAACAAGATAGTGCTTGATGGAATAAAAAAAATGTTAAAGAAATCAAAAGGTGCTTGGGTTGATGAGCTTCCCCATATTCTCGGGGACTATCGAACAACGCCTAAGAGGTCAATTAGGGAAACACCCTCCGCCTTAGCTTACGGAATGGAATACATAATCCCACTAAAAGCTAGCTTGTCAACCATGAAGACGATTATTGCCAATCAAAGCTTGAATAAAGAAATCATAAGAACTGAGCTCGACTTGGCCAAATAAAGGAGAGATTAAGACTTGATCGAACTAGCACCCTACCAATAACAGTTTGTCAAGCAATATAATAAAGGCGTCAATTAAAGGAACATAACAGCTGGCCAAGAAGTACAATAAAGACCTCAATCAAAGGAACTTTCAGGTCAGAGACTATGTACTGTGAAAGTCATGGTAATGCGAGGAAGACATTAGATGGTAAATTGGGACCTAACTAGGAGTGACCCTTCAAAATCTTTAAAGACGACCTCCAAGAAGCCTATCATCTGGAAATAATGGAGGGCAGGGATACACCTAGGTCTAAGAATGCGTCTAACCTTACGAAATTTTATTTTTTAAAGATTTTTTCACCGTTGTTTCATTACCTCAATATTTGGACATTTAAGTATTGAATTAATGTAATTAACTTATCTTATTGTTTCCAAATGACATGACAACGTTGTTAATTATAAATTATCATTACGACAAGGTCGTCATCATTACAAATTTATTAAAATTTATTTGATCAAGCTCTGATCACCCCTTTTAAATGCCTTAGTAGGATTACACTTAATTATATCTTAAGGACATGTTTTTGTTACTAATAAATACGAAAACATCAAGAATTTCCTAGGAAAGAAAAAGACAAACGAGGAGTCCCTATACACTAAGTGTTCAGACTTTGGTTGACTAAAATCCTGAATGGTTTGATGGCCCTATGACCAGGAGCATTTTTATTAGGGTTTGTTCTAGGCCTAAGGGGGAGTGATAACATCACCCTAAAAGGTAAGACAAGCAATGAAAAAAATATGCTCAGCATAAAAATAGGAAAATTCGAAATATGAAATTACCTAAAAGTTTCATCCACATATCATTCGTTTAATTACAAGTGGCCATGTTGACAGAATTATAAAATGAATATACACAAAGACACAAAATAATGAAAATAACTCTCTTCTTCGTGAGTCACAAACTCGACTATAGCAACTCGACAACCATCGTCAAGATTAAACTGGAACGCATCATCACTTTCATGCGACGAGATATAATTATTTACCAACGGAAGATGAATGATGTCAGTGGGTGTCCAACATTCATCACTTGCAAGAGGTGGGAGTCGAACATGGGGGCAATCAACTTGGTACTAATCCCAAAGCTAAGAGTCTTTGGGAATCTTGTAAATGGATAAGGCATTGATTTAAACGTGATTGTAAGCCACTTGTCTGTCTTCATATAAGTGCAGGGGGCTTCCATCCAGCCTTCATAATAGCTAGTGCCCAAAATTCGCAAGGACCCTTCCTGAAGTAATATACTTGCTTTATAATTTGACAATCCAGCCCGTGTCTTTATAAAATCTTGCTCGGCCTTTATGAGATGCCCCCTTAGAGAATTATTTTATTTTGTAGCAGAGAAATAATGTTTTTGACATCCTTTATCTCAGCTCGAAGAGAAGCAACCACACGAGTATGGTCATTGTAAACATTCATTATCTTTTAGATTGCTTTTCGAATAGTAAAAAAGGTTTCTCGAGCTCGGCCAAAATCATCCCAACTAAGAATAATGTCCAAATTTTCATTCTCTTGAGCTATTGGCACTAAGGTCAAGTTTTCATTAAACTACAAATATTAAAGATAAAGGGCATTGCGAGACTACAAATTAAGCAAGTAAGCATAAAGAATGAGTCAAAATAAATTGACCAAGAAATAATGTAGCCAAAATTATGAGTCATTTAATTTGAGAAAATAGGTAAAACCCTTATAAAGCTAACATCATAACGAGGGGAAAAATAAAATATAAGAAAAAAAAACTAGACCAAGTTAATTAGTTGAACCCTCATTTTTTGTTATTACCTATTCATAATCGGTCACGATCTTTGGTGCGCTCTAAATAAAGCTTATGATTCAAGTGCAAATCTATCGCAACAAGTAATATCCGGTAAGTACGGAATCGTGATCCAGAGGGATTGAACACTCCTAAGAGAACAGGATTAGGTTAAAGGGATTCTCTAAACGTCACAAAAGTTAAAGTGTAAAAGATGATTTAATAGTTTGGAAAAGTGATTGAGGGTAATCTATAAATTAACATGCTATTTCATGAACAGTTAATTAATTAATAATTACGGAACTATGAAAGGAACTAAGATAAACTTGAGTTCAAGATATTAAAGGGATCGAGGATCATTCTCCCACCTCGGATTCACAAAGAAGGGGATTATAGGGCTTGGTTGAAATTAATTCTAATCGAGCATAACTAATTAAGTCCGAACATCAACCATGTAGAGACTAAACTCAACAATGGAGGATTAGGAGTTAGTTATTGCTAAATGGGTTGGGTTTGTAGTAAAGCTTCAAACACTAACCCTTGCATGACAAGAGAAGTTAAGAAATTATGATAATCCAATACCAACACATGAAGTTCCATTAGAACAATTATAAACCAAACCCTAAATATGAAGTTCAAGCATCCAAGGTGGGTTTATGATCCCCAATCATAAGTCTAGCTACTCATAATTGAAACTAAAATACACATGCTAGTTAACAATATAATTAAGTTAGTTATCTAGTTTAAACACAAACCAATACAAGAGATGGAATTAAATACAAATTAAAGCTAGTAGAACAAGTAGAGAAGAAGTAAATGAACATTTCTTGCATTAATAACCACCATTGAACTAGTAATAAAAGATTTACAAGTGGGTAAAAACCATAAATAAACTTGACCTAGGAAAGAGAAGAGAGTGTTTTCTATATATCCAAATATCTAACAAAAGTAATCTATATCTACAAAAGAGGAAAAACAAGGGATATATCCCAAAAAATCCAACCAAAATGGCAAACTAGTAATAAGAAGAAAGATGGAAATGCAGGGCCGAATCGATTCGGTGCCAAATCCGAATCGATTCAGAAGTGTAGAGATGTTGCCCTGTCTGAAACCGAATCGATTCGGCTGAATCCCGAATCAATTCGGGCCTGCTCAGAAAGGAAGGTTGCACTACTTTGGCATTATTTCTCCCATGTTTTACCGAAACTTCCGTAACTTCTTCGTTCGAGATAGAATTCAAACACTGTCGGAGGCCACACGAAGATAAGAAGAAGGTATACAACTTCCGTGAAGAAATCGGGATAAAAACCTGAGTGTTAAAATTACCAAATTTCCCCCAACTGTGCAAGTGTCTACGAAACTTCTCCGGATCAAAATCAAACTTCCCAATATGCATTCCCGAGACCTATAAAAGCTCAATAAAGACACATACAAAGTATATATGATGAATTCAGGGGTTAGTCAATAAATGAGTATAAGAACCGGGAAATACATGCACGGGAATGCTAGAATGTAAAAATTAACGGGGTATAAAATACAATAAAAGTGACGAATCACACCCCCTAACTTATACATTGCTAGTCCCGAGCAATGAAGTATGAAGAAACAAGGGCCATCAACGCAACCAAAATAGAAGAAATATGTACATAGAACGAAAATGCCACTTTCGCGGGCGAACGATTGCATTTAGCGTATGCAATAAGCCGTTAAAAACCCCTAGGTGGCCCTAGGGGACGAGTGAGGTCTCGTGAGGGTTTCCAGAGATGACACCCACAAACATCAAATCAACTCATACTATGATACGGAAAAAACCAATGTGTAGCTCAACAAATATCTAAGAAGCACAATTTATCAACAAAGTGAACAAAGCTCACACAAAAGACGGCAATTATCGGCATTAAACAAATAACTTCAATAAAAATCAAAACCATGGAAATGCGAAATAAGCGGACACATGTGGTAATTTAGATTTGGAAAAACTTTCAAAATCCATAAAAATGCTAAGGCATGCATACTCAAGTTCTCTACGGTTGTTACACTCAACAAATGAAACACTCAGAAATGGGATGTAACACACTCGGGACATGCGGGCATAAAGAGTAATTATAAAGGGAAACTAGGCCACGCACATGACATCAATGAGGAACGCAATATAAAAGTGAAAAACACAATCTCATGAAAGGATATCACATATTAACCAAGAGAAGAGCATTTAAACAGATTATCGCTTATGTTCGACCCTTGAATCACATCACCCTAGGATCAAAATAGGACTTTTAGGGTATAGAATTTAGGCTAGGTTAGGGTTAGGAAAATAAAGGAATATGTGTAGTAGGGGTGGCCGTGGGCCGGGCCTGGGCAGGCCAGGTCGGGCTCGGGCCGGGCTTGAAAAATTAACGGCTATCCCAAGCCCGCTCGGACCCAGATCGGGCCTTATTATGTAATCCCAAGACCGCCCAGATTTGAAAGCTCTTTACCCAGGCCCGCCCGATCGGGCCTTATTATGTTAATTAAAAGATTTTAAAAAAAAATTAAAATACCTATTTTTTTATTTAAAGGCCAATTTTTTAATTTAAAATCTGTTTTAAACTCCATATATTACAAAGTCCAAATATAAAGTTTCCCACTCTACATGAAAAGACTTGGTATACGTTTTTATATTTATAAAAGTTCCCCCCTATATATATATATATATATATATATATATATATATATATATATTTTTGGGCCTCGGGCCGGGCCGGGCCTCATCGGGCTTAAGAACTCATGCCCAAGCCCGCCCGAAAAAAAATCGGGCTTATAAAATTTAGCCAAGCCCGCTTTGCGGGCCTATTCACCTTACCCAAGCCCTATTTTTTTATTGGGCGGGTTGGGCGGGCTTGGCGGGCCTCGGGACTATGGCCACCCGTGTAGGATCAAAGGATATTCGGGAATAACGCGCGGGATAATGGATTTAATGGGCAATTTAGGAATCAAAATCAAATTCCAAAGGCAAGGTATTCATGAGAGTGAGACTTTGATTTTCATGCACATGGTGAAATGGGAATCAACTAGGACCCATTTTATTCTATATTTCTTTCTTTCTTTTTCTAATTTTTTCTTTTCTTTTTCGCTTTTTCTTTTCTTTTTCAGACCACTCATAGCTTGATTGCAATCCATATAAACAACATCATTCAATCCCGGGAATAATCCCAAATCAAGGTACGGGAGGAGTAAATAAGGGTTTAGGACTCCAATGTGGAGTTGGACAAGGGATTTGGGGACGAAACGAAAGGAATAATAAGGCTCAAGGGGGTTGACTAAGGAAAACATTTAAGGGTAACGTCAAGGTCATATGGGTTAAACAACATCGAGGGCCTATAATCCTTTCCTAAAGTTTCATGTGATTCGCGAGACTCAACACTGATATACCCGTATATACCCTCAGCATGGATGAGGATTACCTCCAATACGGACGACCCTACGAGGGGACGACCCTTCCCCAGGCCCCAGCTGGCCACCACCAGCCCAGACGACCCTACGAGGGGCCGACCCTCCACCAGGCTCTAGCCGACCCTACGAGGGGCCGACCCTCCACCAGGCTCCAGACGATCCTACGAGGGGCCGACCCTCCACCAGGCTCCAGACGACCCTACGAGGGGCCGACCCTCCACCAGGCTCCAGACGACACTACGAGGATACGACAGTACAAGGCCAGAATTAAGCCAGGCTCACTACCGGAAGAAACTTTGCCCTCGGCCTCGGCTCATAGGCCGAGGGTGATATCATGACGGCGCGTGGTTTGGGAGACGCGTGGAACAGTGCGCGTCAGGCTCATATGACACGTGGCAGACCGTTATAACAGAATCACCCCCTCACGTGAGGGAATATCATGTCATCATTTGGCATCTACAGGTGTCAACAGGGAATTGGCTAGATCATTATTCACATGCACCATGCTTACTTGGGGGGTACACTACACCCCCCAAGACCTATATATACTTGTCACCTACAACCCTACAGGGGATCGATCCATGAACAGTAGCCCTAGCTAAAACTCTGCTTGTACACACACACAATAGAGAGAGAGAGAGAGGGTTATGTGCATTGTATCCAAGGCCATTAGTGCCCATACTTAGTGGATCACACACTCACAGTGGATGTAGGCCAAATTGGCTGAACCACTATACATCATTGTCTTATTTCCTCTTATACTCATCCCCTTCTACACACATACTCATATACTTGCATCTATATGGCTGTCATTGCTACTACTGTTTGAGCTCACTATCACTTACCTGGTGGTGCTAAATCCCAGCATCATCAGTTTGGCGCCGTCTGTGGGAACGAGAAGACATCTCTTCCTTTGTACAGCTTGACCTCACTGGGCACTCTGGTGGTGAACTAACACTCCCCCTGAGAGGAGGTGTTTCACCATTGAAAGAGACCCACTAAGGTTCCCAAGCTCACCAGCATTTTCTTTAGTTCAACTTTTCATAGCTCAAGCACATGGCACCTGAGATGCCACCACCACCTCTTCCCCCGCCGGATGAGGGGGGAAGACCCAGTCCCAGCCAGCCACCACCTCAGTCTGAGATGGCTGATGTGGCAGCAGCCCTAAAGTCTCTGGCAGCCAGCCAGCGGATGATGCAGGAGCAGTTCACAGCTCTAAGTCAGAACATACTGAGGCCACCAGGGGTCTCACTTGAGATGATTACTCCGGCAGCAGCTCCAGGACAGCATGAGGCCAGGGGACCACCCCAGGCACCACGTAAAGACCTGCCACCCCCTCAGCGGCGTAGGGATGTTGCTGACCCCCGGCGTTTACGCCTGGGGAGGCAAGGAAACCCTTACCCTGAGGACAGGTATGACGATCTGGAGGAAGAAGAGGCTCCAGTAGAATGCTGGGAGCCGTATGAGGTCTCCAACAATACTGTACGACCTCTCCAGGACAGTAGAGGAAAGTGCGGGAGACCAAACCCTGATGATCGCCCAAGGGGCTCTGCTTTTGACCGCCTGAGCAGGGGGTCGGCCTTCGAGAGGCTGGGCCCAGTGAATGACCTGCGGGACAAGTTGTCCAAGTCAAGAAGCGCAGCGAGATCTAGGAAAGAGGCAGCAGAAGGCCGACCCCAAAGACGGGATGACGGCCAAAGGGAAGTAAACAACCGACACAGGCCTGCTACAGTGAAGCCCCCCATCCACCTCCAAGAGGCAGCGGGGGATAACATCGGCCACGCTGACCCTGTGAGGCCCTGGAACGACTCAATCCAGCGGCTAGAGGATAAGATTGGTGATATGTTGAAGAGCCGAGACCCACTTCAGAGGGGATACACCATAGGCACACCCTTTGTGGCAAAGATAGTAAACTTCCCCACGCCATCAAAATTCAAGCCACCTATGGTCAGCAAAGATAGTAAACTTCCCCACGCCATCAAAATTCAAGCCACCTATGGTCACCCCAAGGTATGACGGGAGTACCAACCCCGTCCACCATGTGGAGATGTATCAGTCGGCGGCAGACATATACTCTATCTCAGATGAGATGAGGTGTCGTGCCTTCTCTGGTACCTTGACAGGGGCTGCGCATGTCTGGTACACGTCTCTTCCAAAAAATTCCATTGAAAACTTTAAGCAGATGGCCGACCAGTTCATCCATAATTTCTGCTTTGGGATGAGGCCACAGAAGAAGACCACCCACCTGCTCTATGTTAAGCAGGGGAAGAGTGAAAGTCTGAGGGACTATATAGCCAGATTCAATAAAGAGAAGTTGGAGGTGGATGACTATGAGGAGAGCATAGCTATGACAGCCCTGATTGGAGGACTCCAAAAGGGGAAGCTGTTATGGAAGCTTGCTGAAGACCCTCCGAGGACGATGACCGAACTGTTGTCAACAGCAGGAAAGGTGATGAACGCCGAAGAGGCGATGGCTGCAAAATATGAGGACGAAAGAGGAGGTGCAAGTGGGAGTAAATACCCCAAGAAGAACAAAGAGGGGAAGAAAAGAACCATGGATGATAAGTTCGCGGGGTACACCCCTCTGACGGTCAGCTGTGAACAGATCCTCAATGAGATAAAGAGTGACCGGACGCTGAAGTGGCCTGAGAAGCTGAGGGCAGCCCCCGGCAAGAGGAACAGGAACCTGTTGTGTGAATTTCACCAAGACCATGGTCACGTAACAGACAAATGCTTTGCTCTGAAAGATGAGATTGAGAAGATGCTGAAAGAAGGGAAGCTCAGAAAATACGTGGACCGAGAGGCCTTCAAGAGGGGCCGAGGGGACGACCCCAGAAAAAAGCGAGTTGATGCTTGCAAAGAAGGTCCTCAAAAAAGAGGGGACGACCCCTCTGACGATGAGGACGACCCTGACCTCCCGCCGAGAGACGACCACGGTCCTGTCAAGAGGCTCGATATAATCTCGCTCGGTGTAGGAATGATCTCCGGGGGTTTAGCAGGAGGAGGGTCTGAGGTCGCTGACAGGAAGGCCCATGTTGCTGAGGCTAAGGCAGTGACGAAGGTGGTGCACTCAACCTCCCTAGAGGTCAAGTCAGAAAAAAGGAAGAAGGTTGACATGGACACTTTGATAGTGGGATTTTCAAGGATGGACTTCAAAGGCCTCTTGGCCCCGCATGATGACCCTCTCGTCATCACTACCAGGGTGCACGGGTACGAAGTACCGAGGATCCTGGTAGATGGGGGCTCATCCGCAGATGTGATGTTTTGGCCATGCTTTAAGGCCTTGGGCCTCAGTCGTGCCAGACTTGTCCCATACCATCATCCATTGATTGGGTTCAGTGGGGAGAAGGTTCACCCCCTGGGAATATATGAGGCTGATGTCAGGATGGGGGACGAATGGCCGAGATGGCTCACCAAGAGGGTCAGTTTCTTTGTGCTGGATGAGCATGTGTTTTCGGCATACAACATCATACTGGGACGTGTGGCCCTCAAGGGGTTTGAAGCTGTGCCGTCCACAGTCCACCAGATGGTTAAGTTCCCTACCCCTTACGGGGTGGGGGAAGTTCAGGGAGACCAGACGACAGCGAGAGAGTGCTACTACAACTCCTCTGAAGAAAGGGAGGCACACACGAGGGCTACAGCCACTTACAACATTGATACTCTAGACCCCAGGGACGAGACGAAACTCAAAAAAGGAGAAGCCGCTGAGGAGGTAGAACCCATCATCCTCGATGAGGATGACCCGGGAAAAACTGTCCAAGTTGGCAAGTCTCTGAAGCCCAGTATCAAGGAAGACCTCATCAAACTGTTGAGGAGAAGGCGAAGCGTCTTCGCGTGGAGTCATGTAGATATGCCAGGGATTGACCCTGAAATCATGTGCCACAAACTCAATGTGGTAGAGGGAGTGAAGCCGGTAAAGCAGAAGAGGAGGATTTACTCTAGAGAGAAGTATGAGGTCATCAGGGATGAGGTTAAAAAATTACAAGACGCTGAGTTTATCAGGGAGGTCATCTACCCTGAATGGCTGTCTAATGCAGTCATTGTCCCAAAGGCCAACGGGAAGTGGCGGATGTGTGTGGACTTCACAGACCTCAACAAGCACTGCCCCAAAGACAGCTTCCCTCTCCCTCACATTGACCAGATGGTAGACGCTACCGCAGGCCATGAGCTCATGAGTTTTATGGATGCCTACTCAGGGTATAACCAGATCTTCATGAACCCTGATGACTCGGAGAGGACTGCCTTCATCACTGATAAGGGGACATACTGCTATAGGGTCATGCCCTTTGGTCTAAAAAATGCGGGGGCAACATACCAGCGCCTCGTAAATAAAATGTTCGAAGACCAAATTGGGAAGTCTATGGAGGTCTATGTGGATGACATGCTGACCAAGAGTTTGAAAGCAGAGGATCATGTGGCAGACCTGGAGAGGACCTTTAATACGATGAACAAGTACCAGATGAAGCTTAATCCGGCAAAGTGTGTCTTCGGGGTCGGAGCAGGGAAGTTCTTGGGGTTCATTGTCAATCAAAGAGGCATCGAGGCCAATCCTGAAAAGATAAAGGCCCTTATTGAGATGAAGACCCCCAAGTCCATTAAAGACGTTCAGAGGCTCACAGGGAGAGTGGCTGCCTTGAACAGATTTGTGTCGAGGGCTACAGACAGGTGTCTACCATTTTTTAAGATCCTCAGGAAAGCCTTTGAATGGAGTGAAGAGTGTGATGAGGCTTTCAAGGAGCTAAAATCGTACTTAGGGTCTCCCTTGCTGCTGTCACGACCCGTGTAGGGTGAACGACTTTACGTGTACCTCGCCGTCTCAGAGTCTGCCATCAGCGCAGCCATTGTGAGAGACGAGGACGGTATACAGAAGCCTGTATACTTTAACATCAAGGCACTCCAGGGGGCAGAGCAAAGATACCCGAGGATGGAAAAGTTGGCCTACGCCTTGATCCATGCCTCAAGGAAGATGAAGCCGTACTTTCAGTCCCATACTATGGTCATCCTTACCGACTCTCCTCTTAGGCAGGTCCTACACAAGCCTGAAAAATCAGGAAGGCTAATGACCTGGGCTATAGAGCTGGGGGAGTTCGATATTGTGTATCAGCCTAAGACAGCCATTAAGGGGCAGGCATTGGCAGACTTCGTGGCTGAGTTCACCTGGGAAGATGATGAGGCCGAGGGTGAGACCCTCGGGAAGACGGATACAGAAGACAGACCCGCAGACACACCCGCAGATAGGGCTGAGACGAGCACCGCTAGAAGGAAAGCGACTGAAAAAGAAGAGGGAATATACATCTTTAGACAGGGGTCCCTCTCTGAGGGAAATTTTTCAGAAGGAAAGACTCCGTGGAGCCTCTTCGTTGATGGGTCCTCCTGCGATAGCGAAAGTGGTGCTGGACTGATACTGTCAGCACCCGATGGCACAGACGTCGAATACGCCCTAAGGTTCAACTTCAAAGCCTCCAACAACGAGGCTGAATATGAGGCCTTAGTAGCAGGGCTCTCCTTGGCCAAGTCTCTTAGTGTCGGTCAGATTTTGGTCCATAGTGATTCAAGACTAGTCGTGAATCAGATACTAGGAGCCTACGAGGCTAAGGACGAAAGGATGGCTAGGTACCTCGAGAAGGTGAGGTCATTACTGAAGGGCTTCAGAGAAGTGAAATTAAGGAGGGTACCTAGGCTTGATAATGGCCGCGCTGATGCCCTTGCTAGGCTGGCCTCGGCAACAAGAATAGACATCAGGAGGACGGTCCCAGTAGAGATTTTGCTCTGACCGACTATTGAGGACGCTGAGGGAACACCTAGCAATTGCCTAAGTGTTTCCCAAGAAGCTTCATGGATGGACCCCCTTATCAGATACATTAAAGAGGGTGAGATGCCAGAAGCAAGCCAAGAGAGGAAGAAGCTGAGATACAGGGCCGCAAAGTTCACTGTCATCGGAGACACGCTGTACAAAAAGGGGTTTCTGCTCCCCTTACTTAGGTGTGTGCATCCCTCAGAAGTCCCTTCCATTTTGCAAGATGTGCATGAAGGGTCGTGCTCAAGCCACATTGGGGGTAGATCCTTGGCAAAGAGGGTGATCACCCAAGGCTACTGGTGGCCGACCTTAGGAAAAGATGCTGCCGCATATGTTAAAAAGTGTGATAAATGCCAAAGATTTGCTACCATCCCTCACCAACCTCATCAGCCCCTCACCTCCATTACATCCCCATGGCCGTTTGTAGTGTGGGGGATTGACCTGGTAGGACCCTTACCGAGGGCAGTCAATAACTATCGGTTCCTCATCGTAGCAATTGACTACTTTTCAAAGTGGGTAGAGGCCGAACCGATGGTCACGATCACGGAGCAGAAAACCTTCCAGTTCATCTGGAAGAATGTGATATGCAGATATGGTCTGCCCAACACCCTCATCTCGGATAACGGGACCCAGTTCAAGAATGCCTCTTTACAGAAGTACTGTGAGAGGGTAAGTATCAAACAATTTTTCTCCACCCCAGGCCGACCTCAGGCCAATGGGCAAACCGAAGTTACGAACAGGACAATCTTAGATGGGATTAAAAAGAGGCTTGAGGAAGCAAAAGGAAGATGGGTCGAGGAGTTATATGCAGTGTTGTGGGCATACAGGACGACAGTAAGGACCTCTACTGGGGAGACCCCCTTCATGTTAGCTTATGGATCAGAAGCAGTCATCCCCACCGAGGTCGAGTTTCCCACTCATAGGGTCCAAATGTACGACCCCCAGGGAAATACGGAAGAGAGGAGACTTGATATGGATTTGATTGAGGAAAGAAGGGAGGATGCTGAGATAAGGCAAGCTTCCTATCAGCAGAGGACCGCAAGGTTTTACAACCAGAGGGTGAAACAGAGGCCAATCGCAGTAGGAGACTTGGTTCTCAACAAGACTTGGCAGAAGCCCAATAAACTCCATCCTAACTGGCACGGCCCCTATAGGGTCACCGATGAAGTTGTCCCTGGGACCTATAGACTAGAAAACCTAGAAGGGGAACCATTTTCCAACCCCTGGAACGCAGATCATTTGAAGAAATACTACCAGTAGTGTTATAAGGTCTTGATAGACCATAGTTGTAATAGGAGTTGCTCCAGTAGAACACTTTGGAAAAATCAATAAGAAATATCAGTGTTTCCCTCATCTTGTGGTTATCAGTTCTAGCACGCATGGAAACATCTACAGAAATCCATTAATTTGGAAAGTTCATCCCTCGGCTATAATGGGGACCAGTGGAGGGGACGACCCCACCACTGTCCTCAAGAAAGACGAGGGAAGACTTTAAAAACCATTAATTTGGTAAGTTGAACCCTCGGCTATAATGGGGACTAGTGGAGGGGACGAACCCACCACTGTCCTCAAAAAAGACGAGGGTAGACTTCATTTAAAAACCATTAATTTGGTTACTTGAACCCTCGGCTATAATGGGGACCAGTGGAGGGGACGACCCCACCACTGTCCTCAAAAAAGACGAGGGTAGACTTTATTTAAAATCCATTAATTTGGTTACTTGAACCCTCGGCTATAATGGGGACCAGTGGAGGGGACGACCCCACCACTGTCCTCAAAAAAGACGAGGGTAGACTTTATTTAAAACCCATTAATTTGGTTACTTGAACCCTCGGCTATAATGGGGACCAGTGGAGGGGACGACCCCACCACTGTCCTAAAAAAAGATGAGGGTAGACTTCATTTAAAAACCATTAATTTGGTTACTTGAACCCTCGGCTATAATGGGGACCAGTGGAGGGGACGACCCCACCACTGTTCTCAAAAAAGACGAGGGTAGACTTTATTTTAAGCCATTAAGTTGGTAAGTTGAACCCCCGGCTATAATGAGGACCAGTGGAGGGGACGACCCCACCACTGTCCTCAAGAAAGACGAGGGTAGACTTTATTTGAAGCCATTAAGTTGGTAAGTTGAACCCTCGGCTATGATGAGGACCAGTGGAGGGGACGACCCCACTACTGTCCTCAAGAAAGACGAGGGTAGACTTCATTTAAAAACCATTAATTTGGTTACTTGAACCCTCGGAAATATTGACGACCAGTGAAGGGGACGACCCCACCGCTGCTATAAAAAAAAGACGAGGGTAGATTAAATTGGGTAACTTTAACCCTCGGCTATAATGAGGACCAGTGGAGGGGACGACCCCACCACTGTTCTAAAAAAAGACGAGGGTAGACTTCATTTAAAAATCAATAATTTGGTTACTTGAACCCTCGGCGATAATGAGGCCACATGAGGGGACGACCCCACAGTGGTCCTCAAGAAAGACGAGGGAGGGGTTAGTAGCATCAACAGAGCAAAGCAACAAGGAGCAAACCATAAAAGAATTAAGTATGGAAGACAACAATTATGGAAGAGACTGGTATTAATAAAACATAAGTATCAAGTGTTTTTACAAGGCCTTTGAACAAAAATACAAAAACGAGGGTATGGGCTACAGGCAGCCACCCTATGGGACGACATCAGAGGGCAGGGCCTCAACATTAATGGGAATGGTCTCCTCAGTTACCAGCACCGGATGATCTTCAGATGTACCGACCCCCTCGATCTGGACTTGGGACTCCACCTGGTTGAGGGCCTCGGCAATTAAGGGGTCGTCCAGTTGAACACCCTCCAGTGAAGGGCGAACAGAGGAGACGACATCGCCAAATTTGAGGACGACCCATCGGCAGGCCGTCCTAATCCCCCTTTCTAGATATTCAAGGCCGAAGCCCTGAAATTCATCTGAGGTCTTGTATGCCTCAACAGCATCAGCCTCGGCTTTCCTGATGGCTGCTTCCAGATCAGTCTTATGCTGGGCCTCCAGGTTGATCAGAGCCTCATCCCTATCCTTGATGATCAAGTACTTGGCTTGCAAGTCGGCATCGTGCTGCCTCATCAACTCATCTAGGACCCTAGCATGCTCGGTCCTGGCACTCTCAAGCTCAGCCCTCGCAGTGTCAAGCTCAGTCTTTGCTGTATCTAGCTCTGCCTGCAACTCAGCCTCATGTTGAATGGCCCTCTCAGCTTCGTGAAACTTTTATTGATTCTCGGCCATCCACTTGGTGGCTGAGGTCAAGGCACAGACAGACTGCAAGAAAAAATGAAGAAATATCAAGGGGGCCGAGGGAACAGTTAATGAAATTAAAGAAGGTCAAGACCAATACCTGAGCAAGGGAGTGCAGACCGTAGTCGTACACTTTGGCTGGTGGCATCTTTGCCAAGAACTCAAAGTCAGAGGCCGACGGTGCAGAGAACATCGAGGCCTTGGTTGCCCTCAGGTTGGCAATAAGAGATGAGGGGTCGGCCCTCAGATGGGACAGATTTTGAGACCAGAAGGCCCCCATGCTGGACGAGGAGGTCGTCCCCTCAGAGGCTTCGACCCTTGCCCTCGTCCTTTGATCAGGCTGATGCTCAACAGGAGCCTCAGGCTCCTTCCTTTTGTGGCTATCGGCTGTCGGCTCAACAACCTTCGGCCCTGAGGCCCTTGTCTTCTTGGGAGCTTGCTGAGGCTCCTTCCCCTTCTTCTTTGACAGACCAGCAAGTAGGCTTGGAGCAGTCATATCCCAGAGGTAATCTGACACACCTGCTGGACGACCTGAAAAGGATACGATGCATCAGAAAAATACAGAGATAAACGGGAAACACTTCAAAAAAAAGTAAAAAATAGAAAACGTGCTGTATCACTCACATAGATCTGTCAGAGGGCCGACCCTCAAACCAGCTTCTTTGAGGTACCGGGGGGTCATCAAATCTTCGAACTTTGGGATCTCACCCCCTCTCCCTCGTCCCCTCAGATACTCAACAATATCCCTTTCCTCCAAGCTAAGTCCGGGGTCTGACCTAGCTTTCATTGAGGGATTAGACCATTTGTTAGGGACCCTCGGACCGTCGGCAGAAGGGGACGCCTCGACAGAGCTCTCCCATGCCCCAGATATGAAGAAGAACCTCTTTTTCCAATCATGATTGGAAGTTTGAGCCACGTGGAGCAACTTCTTCTCAGACCTTCTCGCCCCTAGATGATAGTATCCGGGCTGTTTAGATGAAGAGGTGATATTGTAGCAAGCCAAGAACACGTCGGACGAGGGCTCATCAGTGAAAGAGTTTTTCCACAAAGAGATATACCCCAGAATCGTCCTCCAAGAGTTGGGTGGAAGTTGCGAGGGGGAGACGCCCAAAGCCGACAGAATATCTACAATAGCAGGATGGAAAGGGAGTCTGACACCTACTTTGAACATTTGCTCGTAAACTGCAGCCTCTCCCTCTTCACCCTCAAAAACCCTCTCAGCCTCAGAGGGCACCCTCATAGTTACCCCAGAGGGCACTCCGTAAATATGCCTCCATATCAGAAGGTCCCTATCCCTAACAGAGGAGATAAAAGACGAGGCATGGGAGGTATCAACCTCATCATCTGTATCGTCGTCCTCGTCCTCACCCCCTTCCCCCTCATTACCTGTAGGAGGACCCTGAGGAAAAGCCACTTGGAAGGCATTGGGGGAAAGAGTTGTCACAGGGGCAGCCTCGGAGGGGATCGTACCCTCGGCCTCTCGGGGAGGGCTAAGATCAGACGTGTCCCTTCTACCAGACGTCCCAGCACCAGTTGGAGAGAAGGCTCTCTCGTCCATTTCGCTTGGTTTGGGAGTGTCGGCCGGACGAGATGACGACCCGCAAGACTCAGAGGGTTCAGACGGTCTGATGGTGGCAAGAGGAATGGGAAAGATGGGTCGTACCCAATTAGGGTCGGCCCCTCGTCTCCTCTCTTCCTCTTCCTCTATTCGTCTGATCTCGGCAAAGAGTTTTTCTCTCAAGGGTGGGAACTCAGACACTAGGTTGTAAAGCCTCCTAAGCATTAAAGGGAAGACTCTACACTTGGAGAAATTACACTACACTTGACTAATTTAGCTACGAACAAGTGGGGAATTGACCAGGTTTGACTTTTGGATTGAACAAAGAACTTAAAGGTTTTCGTCAAGAACGATCAAGAACCAGTTACCGGAGAAGACACCGGAAAAAGCTAAGGGGAACTCGAAGCTGATGTAACCCTATGACCCTAAAAAACAAACAGAAATGAAATGAAGACAAAAGAAAGCGCTGGGTGAAAGAGGTTACCTGATGAAGAGAAGGGCAAGAACGCTGATAGGACCTGAAGGTTTGAAGGCTGAAAATGGCGGTGGAAACTGGTTCTAGAGAAAGAGAAGGCCTGGGCGCGAAGAAGAAGAAGAAGGAGAGAGAGAGTTTGAAAATCTCTTAAATACTTTGGTAATGAGTGGACCCATTTACCAAAGAAAGATATAATTAGGGCACAAGGCCCCAAGCGTACTGCGCAGCCGCCATACCTTGGAAACTGGAACAGCAATGAGTATCCGCACAGGTGTCACTCACCTAATTGATCACACGTGTCTCGAATTCAGCAAATATCCCTCAGCCATCTCAATGACACCTATGGCTAAGGGATGGGGGGTGATTGATATACCCGTATATACCCTCAGCATGGATGAGGATTACCTCCAATACGGACGACCCTACGAGGGGACGACCCTTCACCAGGCCCCAACTGGCCACCACCAGCCCAGACGACCCTACGAGGGGCCGACCCTCCACCAGGCTCTAGCCGACCCTCCACCAGTCTCCAGACGACCCTACGAGGGGCCGACCCTCCACCAGGCTCCAGACGACACTACGAGGATACGACAGTACGAGGCCAGAATTAAGCCAGGCTCACTACCGGAAGAAACTTTGCCCTCGGCCTCAGCTCATAGGCCGAGGGTGATATCATGACGGCGCGTGGTTTGGGAGACGCGTGGAACAGTGCGCGTCAGGCTCATATGACACGTGGCAGACCGTTATAACAGAATCACCCCCTCATGTGAGGGAATATTATGTCATCATTTGGCATCTACAGGTGTCAACATGGAATTGGCTAGATCATTATTCACATGCACCATGCTTACTTGGGGGGTACACTACACCCCCCAAGACCTATATATACTTGTCACCTACAACCCTACAGGGGATCGATCCATGAACAGTAGCCCTAGCTAAAACTCTGCTTGTACACACACACAGTAGAGAGAGAGAGAGAGGGTTATGTGCATTGTATCCAAGGCCATTAGTGCCCATACTTAGTGGATCACACACTCACAGTGGATGTAGGCCAAATTGGCTGAACCACTATACATCATTGTCTTATTTCCTCTTATACTCATCCCCTTCTACACATACTTATATACTTGCATCTATATGGCTGCCATTGCTACTACTGTTTGAGCTCACTATCACTTACCTGGTGGTGCTAAATCCCAGCATCATCAAACACCATTGAAAATCATGCTCAAGTGATAAATCAATTAATATGCAATCAAATGAAAAGAAAATGAGATTGACAACGAGTTCATTGACAAGAAAGAGATAGAGTGGATGTATACACTCACAAATGACGATAAGTCTCAATTTTCACTTTTTTAAGGGTATAACATGCGCCCTAAAATAACGAATTTGAAACGCTATAAACCAAATCATAAATAATTATTTGTGTATATGCTCAAAGCTTCACAGTTTAATTTTATGAGGCTATTCACAATGCAAACAATAACGGGCTATATGCTAATAAATCAATGACTCAAAGCATGCTTCATAGCTATACAATAGGATATGCCGATCATATAAGTAATCATAGTAGATATGAGAGAAAAATATTTTTTTTTAATTTTTTTTAATTTTTTATATATATATATTTTTTAATTTTTTTTAATTAATAAATAAATAAATAAATACTAACATGATAATCGGTATAAAAAATGTAATCCATACCCCCTAACTTGAATGAAACATTGTCCCCATTGTTAGTTGGGATAAAAAGGGAAAAAGGGGTTAGAAAATAGTCACCCTGTAAGAAGTAACTCGAGAAACGCGCAACGGCATGCCTGTTACATGTTAGTACCAAAAATCGCAATATATACCAAAGAGATATATACAAGAACAAATATGAAAATGAGTAATTTCATTAATAATCACAAGTTGTGTACATGGGGCACAAAAACCAAAATTAGAAAATACACTAAATGTACTCTCTCTTCCCCACACCAATACACAACTAAAATGTTACAAACCCAAAAATCAAAATAAAGAACCACAAAAGTCAACAGCAGAGAAAATGGGATGGCAGCGCCCTACATATGGTCCGGATGGCGTCTCGAGGACTCGGGAACGGTGGGGTCTCGAGGGGCGTAGGGATCATAAAGGTACGGAGGCACAGCAGCCTCGCCCCCACGAATATGAGAAAACAAATCCATCTGTGTCCGGGCAATCATGGAAGTATCTCGTTGATAGTTAGCCCGGAACGATGCAAAGTTCGTCATATAGGTGCCCCAAAACTCGATAAAATCAGCCTGCAACTCATCCATCCGCACCCCAAGATATGTAATGGGGTCAACAGGAGGTGGCACAGGAGGTGGGACTGGATGAGGCACTTCCGAAATATCCGGCATAGGGGCATCCAACATACGCTTTTTCCTTCTCTCCCAATAATCCTTTCCCAAACTCTTCTCAATGGCCTTTTCGCCAAGCATCTTGGGGAGGAGAGGAATGTTATCCGTTCCCTCCACCTCGCACTTAGCGTCTCTACAAATTCGGGATACTAGCCGCGCGTACAGGAGGGTAGTGGTACCCTTATCATAGTAAACGGCCTTCAGCATACGCCGAAGTACTAAGGCGAGAAGGTTGACTATGGAATTGGCGTCTAAGAGATGGTAAAGGAAGTGGGCTTGGGCGGAGTGAAGAACAACCTTGGCTTGGGTAGGCGTGATGGAATTAACAGCAACAAGGTGGATAATACGGTGGTTGTCGGGTATAAGAGAGGTGGGGAATGTTTCTCCAGCCCAAACATTCCCTGGCGCCAGACACGCAATCAGGGTCTCATTCGACATCTTCCCCTCGTCGGAGCAAGGGTAATCAAAATCCTTGGGGTTATCAGCCCCTGACAGATTCAAAGCCAAGAGAGGCTTTGAAACAGGAATTCGCTTACCCCGCACGTAAGCCTCAAAATTTCCGTCCCCAGATGGGACGAGAGACGCATAGAACCGACGAACATGCTCTTCATTGACATCACCCCCCTTTGCAAGGTGGGCTTCCTAATCAAACTTCTGAAAATACCGACGAACAGAGGCGGGGAAATTCTCAAGGTGCACAGGCCTCTCAATAGCAATTGGGCGACCTGAAAGGAAAACTAGCTCGGAACCAGTCCCTCTCCTGCTTTGAGTGAAAGGATTCAAAACCTCCCCGACCCGAAATTGCATTGGATGTGGGCTTGGAGTTCGAAGGAACCTACAAAACATTAATTCAATACACACACTATAAGTGAGATGCATAAAATCAAAGTAATCGTGAAATTTGGGGAAACTAGGTTCGGAGGGTGAGCGTTGGAAAAAATTGGTCGAGTAGACGTAATCGACGCACACCTCACTCAAACAAGGACAATTCAACAAGAATGTGCGATAAAAGGTGCAAAGATAGAGCTTTAGCGCACAAAATCTCCACATAGGCATTTTATCGAACACATAGTGTGCAATGTATGGAAAGTAGGGTGAAAATGCCATTTTAAATGTGAAACAACCCCAATAAATACAACTGAATCATCAAAGCAACATAAACAAGTTGTATTTGTTGGATTCACATCATAAACAATGAGAAAATATGGAGTTTCATGCAGAAAATGTGGGTTTTACAAGAATCTATTTATCCCTACTTTCATACCAAGAACACTAAATAAGATTTGAAATCAATTTAAGAGAGTTGAAATAGTACCTTGGATGAGGATGCCTTGGATGAGGAAGCCATGAGGGTGGAACTGAATGGAAGAAGGGAAATGATATGGGAGTGGTGGAGTTCGAAGGATAAAGGAGAATAGAAAATGAGAAGTGAAATTAAAACGAATAAGGGAATTTTAAGTGACCTGGTGAACCGAATCGATTCGGTAGTTCACCAAATCGATTCGCTACTCTCGAATTCCACACTGTCTAAGAGAGAATCGATTCGGCAGGGCCGAATCGATTCGGATGTAGAGACCTGACACTTTTGGTTTGTCGAATCAATTCGGCATTAACCCGAATCGATTCGCAAACACTTAATTGGCTACTGGAAAGGTTCGAATCGATTCGGGGATTATCCGAATCGATTAGGATGCTGAGTTCCAACTTTATGCTTTGCTGATTTCCTAAATCTCATGAAATTTAATCATTGGGCCACCATCAATTGGATTTCTTGGACCAATATGATATATCTAATGTATGTAACTGGTTCGGAACCAAAAAATGCAACCCCACACATGCCGGGGGATGCTCGACACCAAAATTGAGAATTTACCTAACCTAATCAACCCTACTAACGGGGCTGCTGCGTACGATGTCCGGTTGTAAATCCACAGATATTATTAGGACGTAATTTACTATGTGAACACCTATTCTTCCCATTCTTCCGACTTTGTTCCAACTAAAGTTCACACACTTAACAAATATATAGGGTTCTAGATTGGAAGATATGATACCTATCAAAAATGAACAACCCCGACCGTTTGACCCGTGTTTAGTTTTGGAAACCGAATTAATATTTGAAAGAGGGGGCCATGGGTTATTAAAGTGACGGATCGGTGGGTCGGTGCACAAATCGATAGAAACATCATCTACCCTATTTTCCTCTGAGCAACTCTCCTTACACGGGATTGGTGACTCTATGTAAATGTCAATTTCGGATATGACAGAGTTATCAATCGGAGTGAAATCATAACTGCCTAAATTATCCCCGATTTCGTGGTTTTCTCGTACGCCAACCTCTCCTAGCATGTCAAAACACACATCTAGCACACCCCATTCGATTTCATATCTCGCAACTTGATCGTCTTCCACACTTACCACTCCAATAAAGCTCACTTCCTCAACACACTCATCCTCATCACTCGAGAGGTGCGACACATTGAAAATATTGACATCTAATGTCATATTTCCAAAAGACAAGTTAATCTCACCATTCCTACAATTTATCGAAGCATTCGCGGCCACGAGGAATGGTCGTCCTAAGATGACGGGAGGTTGATTGTTGGGGCTTAAAACTGGATGGGTATCAAGAACGATAAAGTCATCCGGGAACACAAAGGTGTCTATATGGACGAGGATATCTTCCAAGACGCCTCGTGAAATTTTCGTGGAGTCGTCGTCCAATTGAATTCTAGTTTTGGTTGGACTAAGTTCTCCTAGTCCCAATTGAAGATAAACCGAATAGGGCAAGAGGTTCACACTAGCTCCTAGATCAAGAAGAGCGTGATTAATGGCAAAGTTTCCAATCACACATGAAACAGTTGGACACCCTGGGTCCTTAAATTTTGGAATCGTGTTGTGTTGGAAAATGGAACTAACCTGTTTAGTCAACTCCACCTTTTTTCGAGAAACATGATTTCTCTTAAAGGTGCACAAATCTTTCAAAAACTTGCCATAGGAAGGGATTTTCTTAATCGCGTCAAGGAGAGGGAGATTGATTTTTACTTGGTTAAATGTCTCCATGATTTCTTGATCTTTGTTGGGTTTAACTGTGGGCAGGAGCCGTTGAGGGTAGGGTGCGGGAAATGGACAAGGGACTGAAATTTTCGGCTCCTTGGTCGGCGACTTATCTTTTCTCTTTTTAGGAGTCACTTCACTCTCTCGGGGAGTTATTGTGATGTCGTCAGATTCTTTCGGGGAAGGTGGAACTGGATTTTCAATCACCTTCCCACTCCTAAGAGTGGTTATGGAATTAGCTTGTTCCATATACCTACATTGAGCGGAAGAGGGAGTAGAAACATCAGAATTCACACTATTTTGCCCAACGGGCCCTTGAGGTTGTGACGAGAATCTTCCTTTTTCTTGCACACTCAAAGCAGCGGTCAATTTGGAAATTTATTTTTCAAGCCTAGCATTTGTGGCTTATTGAGAAGTCACAAAAGATTGAAAAATTTCTTCCATACTTCTCTTGTTCGGGTGCGCGTAGGCAGGTATAACTGGTGGAGGTGGTCCCGGAGGGGGACCTTGCATTACAACTTGAGGAGGAGGATGTTGAATGTACGGTTGTTGGTAATTCTGAGGCGGAGGAGGACGAGATTATTGATAATGGTAACCGAGTTGGTTAACCCAAGATGGATTAAAACCTTGGTCAGGAACGTTTTGGGATCTTCTAAAAACTCCCATAGCGTTCGCTTGGTCATGGAGGGTCACTTTGTAAGCCGGAATAGTGGGACACTCTTGGATCGAATGAGCATTAGTTTCGCAAATGACACACAACTCCTCAATTACGGATTGAATTTGAACAACGGTATCTCGAACCTTCGAGCCGAACTCCTCAACTTTCTCAGATAATTTATCTAATCTCATTTTCATCTCATCCTCATCAGTGAGGTGATACATACCAGGGTTAGAAGAGGACGGAACCGAAGGTCGCGAATTGGTTTTGTTCGGATCCGAGGTATCCCACGCTTGGGTGGTCTCGACACAATATATGAAATGTGCCCACGCATCATCGGGATCTAAACCAAAGAACTCACCGGAGCACATTGTCTCCACCATTTGTTTCGCATTAAGTGTAAGCCCATTGTGGAAAAATGAGATTAATCTCCACTTTTCGAAATCGTGATGTGGGCATTTATGAAGTAGCTCATTAAATCTCTCCCAACACCGCTCGAAAGATTCACCTTCGGTTTGAACGAAGGTTTGGATTTGAATCTTTAAAGAGTTTGTGCGATGAGTTGGGAAAAATTTCTTCAAAAACTGCGCTTGCATTTCGCGCCAACTCACGATGGAATTAGGAGCTAAAGACCAAAGCCAAGTTTTGGCCTTGTCTTTTAAGGAAAACGGGAAGAGTTTGAGTCGTGTGACATCCAGAGGACAATTTTGATAGCTAAAAGTAGAGCACACCTCCTCAAACTCTCTAACATGAAGATACGGTTGTTCACTGTCCATGCCGTGGAAAGTAAGAAGTAATTGAATCATTCCATTACGAAAAGGGAATTGCGCGACATTATATGGAAAGAGCATACAAGATGGAGAGGTGGTTCTCTTGGGTTGCAAGTAATCTCGCATCAGCCTATACAAGGGTTCGGGTGCAACCCTCTGACTACCGTGCTCACTAACATTGTTGGCTATGGTCGTGGGATTGGAGTGGGCCCAGGTATAAGAAGAAGACGAGATCGAACTAGAACGAGAAATTGATGGTAAAGGTCTCCAATAATCCGAAGGTTCACTTGACGACGGGGGTTCACGATTAGGATTTAAATTGCTACTACTCGCATCTTGCATTTACAGAATTTTGGATTGATTTTTGTAAACCGTGATGTCACGGTGACCACAGGGAATGATAGTGTAAAGAGAATTTCTTAAACCTAAAATTATTACCATTCCCCGGCAACGGCGCCAAAAACTTGGTGCGCTCTAAATAAAGCTTATGATTCAAGTGCAAATCTATTGCAACAAGTAATATCCGATAAGTACGGAATCGTGATCCACATGGATTGAACACTCCTAAGAGAACATGATTAGGTTAAAGGGATTCTCTAAACGTCACAGAAGTTAAAGTGTAAAAGATGATTTAATAGTTTTAAAATTGATTGAGGGTAATCTCTAAATTAACATGCTATTTGATGAACCATTAATTAATTAATAATTACGGACTTATGAAAGGAACTAAAATAAACTTGAGTTCAAGATATTAAAGGGATCGAGGATCATTCTCCCACCTCGGATTCACAAAGAAGAGGATTATAGGGCTTGGTTGAAATTAATTCTAATCGAGCATAACTAATTTAGTCCGAACATCAACCAAGTAGAGACTAAACTCAACAATGGAGGATTAGGGGTTAGTTAGTTATTGCTAAATGGGTTGGGTTTGTAGTAAAGCTTCAAACACTAACCCTTTCATGACAAGAGAAGTTAAGAAACTATGATACTCTAATACCAACACATGAAATTCCATTAGAACAATTATAAACCAAACCCTAAATACGAAGTTCAAGCATCCAAGGTGGGTTTATGATCCCCAATCATAAGTCTATCTACTCATAATTGAAACTAAACTACACATGCTAGTTAACAACATAATTAAGTTAGTTATCTAGTTTAAACACAAACCAATGCAAGAGATGGAATTAAATACAAATTAAAGCTAGTAGAACAAGTAAAGAAGAAGTAAATGAACATTTCTTGCATTAATAACCACAATTCAACTAGTGATCAAAGCTTTACAAGTGGGTAAAAACCATAAATGAACTTGACCTAGGAGAGAGAAGAGAGTGTTTTCTATATATCCAAATATCTAACAAAAGTAATCTATATCTACAAAAGAGGAAAAATAAGGGATATATCCCCAAAAATCCAACCAAAATGGCAAACTAGTAATAAGAAGAAAGCTGGAAATGTAGGGCCGAATCAATTCGGTGCCAAATCCGAATCGATTCAGAAGTGTAGAGATATTGCCCTGTCTGAAACCGAATCGATTCGGCTGAATCCCGAATCAATTCGGGCCTGCTCAAAAAGGAAGGTTGCACTACTTTGGCATTATTTCTCCCATGTTTCACCGAAACTTCCGTAACTTCTTCGTTCGAGATAGGATTCAAACACCGTCGGAGGCCACGCGAAGATAAGAAGAAGGTATACAAATTCTATAAATAAATCGGGATCAAAACCCGAGTGCTGAAATTACCAAATTGCCCCCGACTATGCAAGTGTCTATGAAACTTCTCCGGATCAGAACCAAACTTCCCAATATGCATTCTCGAGACCTATAGAAGCTCAATAAAGACACATACAAAGTATATATGATGAATTCAGGGGTTAGTTAATAAATGAGTATAAGAACCGGGAAATATATGCACGGGAATGCTAGAATGTACAAATTAACGGGGTATAAAATACAATAAAAGTGACGAATCAATGTTGTTTAACTTTGTGGCTTGCTTTGACTATTTGACACTATCTTTCCTTTGATTGACGTCCTTTGTTTCCTCTTCATCCTTCAAGTTTGGGGGAGATCGTGGATCATGCTCACTAAAGAGCTCAGACTCAGGAGAGATTCTAGCTTTACCTAATGCTTTAACCTAACATTTCTTAAAGAAAGACTTATGGATGAAGTCCATTTATTTTTTGGAAAGGCCAAAGACCTCATCCTAGACCTACTTATAAGCATTGTCCTTGGCCTCTAGGGTGGTTAATAAGTATTAGGCAGAATCTTCGATAGCTTTCTCTAGCTGCTCCACCTTGGACTTCTATTTGGCTAGCTCCAGGTCCTTGGCCCTCATCGTAGCGTCAAAGTTCTTTGCCTTCTGCTGAGCTTCCATCAAGTCCTTTTGGGCCTTATTTAAATCATGGCCAAGTTTAATATTGACATTGACCTGGACGACCCTGCTTGTCAAGAAGGTTGATAAAATCCACCAAAAAGTACAAGATAAGAGCTCAGGAGAAGATTTAGCACAAGAAAACATTTTAATGGACAATTCAAATATAAATCACATAAAGACTTAATAAAAATAGTGTCTGGGAAACATAAGAAATAATATTGTCGATTAATAAGCTATCGACCACTTCCTGCTCAACTTGTAAATAGGCCCCCCTCAGCAAGGCGTGGGCCCAGTCAGCGTTCTTAGCCACTAATATTTTGATAGGGCTCTTCCCCTTATTGGGGACATCAACCTCCTTGATGGGAGAAATAATTACAAGACTTGTGTTAGTCTTTCTTTTTCTTTATAAGATTAACATGCGACTTATCAAGGCAATCCCAAAGGTAATTGGGTTGGACAAACCCGTAATATCCTTCCTCTTTGAAGTTTGTGATTTTGGAAAAATGGAGATAAATCCAATTTGAAATATTTTTCCTCGTTGGAATTTAGTCCTCAGAAGTAGAAAGGATGAATATAGAATGTATGTGACATCCAAAAGCTCAAATGAACCTAAAGATCTTATGGATAAAGGCTCTTCTTCTCAATATAGAAATGGATCTCTGGGTTATTATCTATTAGGCGGGAAATGAAGGAAGGGTTGTGAAAGTTTAGTTAAACAATAAGGAAGCTGATCTAGGGTGTTCAACACTAGCAACCAAGGGTTATATAAGTTTCTAAACTTTGCTTTGCTCGTCGAAGTTGACACGTGTTTGGTCGGGCTCTCTCTTCTTGGATTTTTCTGTGCAAGACAAATAACAACAGTATCAACAAAAATCAAGCAAGACCTGACCGAATAGGAAAAAAAACTAAAAATTAGTGCTCGACATGTTTTATTTTCCAATGGCACCTATGACCCCTATAGGGTTTACCACCATTTGTAATGGTTAGTTGTTCCCACTGCCTCACAATGAAACCATGCTACTAGTAATCATTTTTATAATCTGGCAGGTTCACTTCAAGGACCCTCTTTGCCTTCAGATAAAAGGTATATTCACTTTTCCTCATCCACATGTAATAATAATGGATCTTCGGGATCCCTTACTGAGATCCATACAACTCGTTTATCCTATTTACCCCGTTCACAATCCTCTAAGTATTTAGGCAACACTGAGCTGTAACTACAAAGAAGAACTCACAAAACTCTATAAAGTATTAGTTGTGACACCCCGCCTAATTAAATACCGGGCGATCACTCCTTTATTAAATTAAATCAAGGTAAACAGTTGGTTCATTCTCAGCATCACTGTCGATAAAATTTTTTCCAATTTAACACCCTAAATAATTAAGCTAAGTGTCAAAAACATTTTTTTATACAAACTTCCAAATTTTAATTAAAGAAAAGATTTATATACAAAACAACATTTCTACGATATAGAATCACACCACGATGAACTAAAATAAAACCATACATTCGTCAATCGAATGTCAATATAATAAAACTAAAAAAATTATAAACCATCCTGAATAAATCCCGTAGAACAATACAGGAATAACTGAAACATAAAAATCCCCAACAATAAATGAAATGATGAAAAGGGCGACACGTGCCCAATAAATGAGAGTAGTAGGAGTGGAGTCAATATCAGAAGCCGTCTACTCAAGTGACCTGCAACTCCCACCTAAGCTGCAGCTCGTTCTTCTCAAAGGATCCTAAGCAAGATGCCCCTATGGCTGGGCACCTGAAAATATACATATATATATACAAAAGAGAGAGAGAGAAAAAGAAACGAGTCAGGGACCGAAAGTGTGTTTGATTTTAAAATACGTTAAGCAAGTATTTAAATTGATACATGCCAATGCAAATCATATTAGTTCGACACTCTCTTGAGGAAATTCTCACCTCTCTTCTAATGTGCACGCCTATCGTACTAACCTTCCCAAATAATTTAGTTTATCTTAACTTACTCATAAGTTTTCAAAACCGAACGATGACAATGTTTTAAAAAGGTTACTTTCAATATGTAGCACTCCTCTCGTTTTAGCTTCATTAAATTATAAAGTTTCCCAGTGTCTTCTCATACTTTCACAAAACAAGTATTTAATAATTTGAGTCAACAACCATGTTCTACTTAACAAATCACAGTAGGCAGTTTAAAGTTTATAACCTCATATATATATTAACTACTCGTATAATATATATATATATAATGGCACCCCAACTAAACTATGGTGCGGGCATACTCTGCTATCCAATCCCCGTATCGCTCACACAAAGGGAAATACAAGTTCGGAATCACTCTCGAACTGTATTAACATATACAAAACAACGTTGAGGCGAAGCATAAATTCTAAGTCCAAGAGGTCAGTACATACCCACACGTCTCTTAGGACCGTCCAACTATCAATCTGATAGCCCGTACCTAGGATCTCTATCTTCTAGGGTACGAATCAATATCCCCCATAAAGCAACACAGGATAAGATCGTCCCAGCGCGGTAACCTCAGGGATAGCAAGTAGCGAGGGTACGTTTTTCACATGTATATAATATATGTACACACAATCATATAAATATACCAATTTCATCATGTTAATATAGGTCACTCTCCTTACCCATAATTACAACATTTATCCTTAATTTTACATTTTTAAGATTTCGTATAAGGTTTCGTCTCTAACCTTAACTCGGAGGGTTTTCTCACTAATTACGTGACACTCGTGGATTTTATCCATCCAAGTAACAAATTCAGTAGGTAGACGTCTATTCACTATCGTAGGTATTCGTTGTAATCTCTCACTTGAAATACGCAGTTCGTCGTTCCTTAATTAATTATCCCTTAGACCCAATTATTATTTCATAATAAAGTTCTCAACACTTAATCATATGTCCTACTGGTCTCTTCTATATCCCAAAACATTTTATTTATAATGCCCAAGAAATATTCCACGGTAAATTAATTCAACTAATTAAACAAGGGGAAAAAAGAGTTTGCCAGGAGGGGTCGATCGATCGACGTCTGGGGCTCGATCGATCGAACCTTCGATCGATCGACGCTCTAGGTTCGATCGATCGATCGATCGATCAAACAGGTATTTCGATTTCTGCAGAAGTGCAGTTACGGGTTTGACTATTATTCTTCATTCAAATCCATAATTTCCAACACTAATCGTCCCAAAACTTATACTACAATCATGGTAATATATTTCCAGATGTTTCTAACGTTAAGCATGAAGATAACCATCATTAAACATGATTAAACAACCTAAAATCTCATCTAATCATCAAGAACCCTAACTTTTCTTAACTTTTATTCTAATCAGTTTTCTCCAGAATTTTCTTCTAACATAACATCACAAATTCGTGGGTTAATCATCTACTTCACATATAAATTCCAGAATATGGTTATAATGAGTTCTACATGCAAATCCCTATCAAAAATTGGGGTTTTCTTCCTTTAATTATACTCCTAATCATTCCTACACTAATATGATTATTGCACCAACGAAAATACGCAAGTTAAACACTTGCCTGGGATTTCAGAGGTCTGGTTTCCTGCTGATATTGGTGTGGTTGCGTTCTCCTCCTCGCGATTTACGCGTTGGTGGTGACGGCGGTGCAATCGGTGGTGTTTTGGGCCTTGAATCACCTTGAGAGCTCTCTCCTCTCTTCTCCAATGGCCGTTCTAGGGTTCTGAATGTTCTAATCCTAAAATGCTGACTTAAATGGCTGCTAAGGATGGCTGAAATTCGTGGGTTTAATTACCCTATTTTGTAAAATGACCAAAATGCCCTCCCGGGTCACTAGTTAGGCCTAAAAACACCCCGAGGCCCGAACTAAACCCCCGGGTACACTTTTCTGACTATCTCGACCCTTTCGAACGCGTTGGCGCACTCAAAACGACCATACGGACAACTTATAAAATATTCCCTTTTTAATTAACATAATTAGTCCTGACGTGACACGGGCACGTCCCGACTTAAATTTCCGAAATAGTCATTTAATTTACTTATGACATTCAATATAACCAATATAATATATTACTATGCTCATTAGTAATATTCAACAAGTTTCTTATAATTACTAACTCTAGTCACGTTAATAATTATAACATAATTAATTTCTGGATTTTTATTAAATAAATCATCACATTAAATTTAATAAATCCCCAAATTAAATATAGCATAAAAGTACAGGGTATTACATACTTCCCCACTAATAATGGAATTTCGTCCCGAAATTCGGAAAATAAGGCATACCTGGTAAAAACAACTCTGCGTATCTCTCGCGCATATCTGCCTCACGCTCCCAAGTGGACTCCTCCACATTATGATGCTCCCACTGGACTCTCACAAGTGGAACTACCTTCGACCTCAATCTCCTCTCACTATAGTCTAGGATAGCCACCGGTCTCTCCTCGTAAGAGCTATCAGGCTATAAATCGATCTCATCTATCGCGATGTGAGTATGGGCCATATCATCCCGAAGATATCGTCTCAGCGACGATATGTGGAATACATCGTGGATGCGATGTAAATGTTCTGGCAATCCCAACCTGTATGCTACTGGCCTAATTCTATCGATGATGGGAAATGGTTCTACGTACCTCGGAGCCAACTTCCCCTTCTTCCCGAACCTCTTCACTCCTTTCATAGGAGATACACGTAACAACACTTGATCTCCTACATTAAACTCCCAGAAGAACCGTTTCGCATCGGCGTAGCTCTTCTGCCTGACTTGGGCTACCCGAATACGACTCCTGATTATCTCAATCCTCGCGGAGGTCTCCTGAATCACTTCTGGCCCTAATAACTTGTTGTCCCCCACCTCGAGCCAACAAGTTGGAGAACGATAAGGCCTGCCGTACAAAGCCTCAAATGGAGCCATGCCAATCGTAAACTGATAGGAGTTATTATAAGCAAACTCTACCAGTGGAAGGTGTGGCTCCCAACCTCCTCCGAAATCGAGAACACACATGCGTAGCATATCTTCCAACATCTGATTAGTACGCTCTGTCTGTCCATCTGTCTGTGGGTGGTAAGCTGAACTCAGTCTCAACTCTGTACCCATAGCCTCCTGAAAGCTTTCCCAGATACGTGACACAAAAATCTTGTCTCTATCTGACACAATATTCAGGGGCACCCCATGCAATCTGACAATCTCAGCGATGAACAACTGGGCATACTGACCCGTGGTATAATCTGTCCTCACTGGCAGAAAATGAGCCACCTTGGTCAAACGGTCTACAATCACCCAGATAGAATCGTGGCCCCGCTGTGATGTAGGCAACCCGGTAATGAAATCCATGGAAATACTTTCCCACTTCCACGCGGGTACTTCTAATGGCTGAAGTAATCCTGACGGTTTCTGGTGGTCCACCTTCACTAGCTGGAAAGTATAACACTTGGACACAAATTCAGCGATGTCCTTCTTCATCCCACTCCACCAGTACTGTCGTCTCATGTCCTGGTACATCTTATCGCCTCCCGGATGTACTGCAAATCGGGACCCATGAGAATGAGTCATCACTTCATGACGTAGCTCCGCTCCTTCTGGAACCACTAATCTCCCATTAAACCGCAACCCTCCATCCGAACTAACATAATAGGACTCAACATCCTCGGCTAGAAGTCGTACAATCTGTTCCTGACAAAATGGGTCTGTGGTCTGTGCCTGTATCACCCTCATAACAGTCTCGGGTGTGACTGACATCACGGATATGAAAGAACGTGCTATTGCGTCCTGGTGACCCAACTCCTTCCACTTTGCTTTCCAGATGTCCGCTACATCGTCAACCGGTCTACGGCTCAACGCATCAGTAACTACGTTGGCTTTCCCCGAATGATGCTGTATATCGAACTGGTAATCTTTCACAAACTCTAACCATCTGCGCTGACGCATATTCAGCTCTCGCTGAGTGAACAGGTACTGCAGTGACTTATGGTCTGTGAACAAACGGAATTTCTCGCCCAATAAATAGTGCCTCCAAATTCTCAATGCAAAGACGACCGCAGCTAACTCCAGGTCGTGGGTGGGTTAATTCTTCTCATGCGGCGTAAGCTTGCGGGAATCAAAAGCTATAGCCTTCTCCTCCTGCTGAAGTACTCCCCCAAGTCCTCGTAAGGACGCATCTGTGTAAACCAGGTACTCTACACCCGACTTCGGTAAAGCAAGGACTGGTGCCGAAGTAAGCTTGTCTTTTAGCTCGTCGAAAGCTAATTGACAAGCATCATCCCAAACATACGGTACCCCTTTGCGAGTCAAATTTGTCAGCGGACCCGTTATTTTGGAGAATCCCCGAATGAACCTCCTGTAGTATCCGACTAACCCCAAGAAACTACGCACTTCCGTCGGTGTCGTGGGCTGTCCCCATTCCCTCACCGCTGACACTTTGCTCGGGTCAACTGCAATCCCCTGCTCAGAAACAACATGCCCCAAGAACTGTACCTCTCGTAACCAGAATCCTCACTTCTAGTACTTAGCATACAACTGATGCTCTCGTAGAGTCTGAAGAACCTGCCTCAAGTGTTCGGCATGCTCCTCCTCGGAGTGTGAATATATCAAAATATCATCTATGAAGACGATGACGAACTGATCCAAGAACTCTCTGAATACTCGGTTCATCAAGTCTATGAAGACGGCTGGGGCATTTGTGAGTCCGAACGGCATCACCCTGAACTCATAGGACCCATATCTCGATAAGAAGGCAGTCTTTGAAACATCCTGCTCTCTAATTCGTAGCTGATGGTACCCCGACCTCAGATCTATCTTTGAAAAGAAAGTTGCTCCCCTCAACTGGTCGAACAGATCATCGATTCGAGGCAACGGATACTTATTCCGTATCGTGACCTTGTTCAACTCCCGGTAGTCCACGCACAATCTCAGTGAACCATCTCTCTTATTTACAAATAAGACTGGAGCGCACCAAGGTGAGGTACTCCTACGAATGAAGCCCTGTCCTAATAGCTGCTCAATCTGATCTCGTAGCTCTCGCATCTCTGCCGGAGCCATACGGTACGGTGCACGTGCTATTGGTCTTGTATTCGGCAATAAATCTATAACGAAGTCTATCTCACGACTGGGCGGTAGGCCTGGTATATCCTGAAACACATCGGAATACTCCCTAACAACTGGGATTGAATCCAAAGGAATCACAACCTCCTTAGAGGTATCCTCCTCAATGTAATATAAATGAGCGGTCGAACCTCCCTCTGGGCGAGGCATCGCCACTACAAACATCTCTTGCCCCGGAATGGCAAAAACAATGCTCCCACCGAAGCAATCAATCATGGCTCTATAAGATGCGAGCCAATCCATACCAATGATCACATCATGATCGTGCATGTCTAAGACTAGCATGTCTGCAGGCAATACCAAGCTACCAATCTCTACCCCTACTCCCCGGCATATAAAGAATATAAGTGACCCACTCCCCTGTGGTGAGTCGACACACGTCACGGTGCTCTCTGCTGTGGCTAATAATCCTAAGGACTTCGCAAAATGCGTAGCTATAAAACAATGCGTTGCCCCCGTATCAAACAAAACTTTACCCATAGTACCATGGATAGGAAATATACCCTCAATCGCGGGTGGTTCCTGTGGAGCTGCTGCCTGGTGGACGTTATAGACACGTCCATACTGTAGTTGCCCCTGCTGCACTGGAGCTGCTGGAATGGTTGGTAGGGCTGGCACCTGGGCTGGAGCTGGAAGGGCAGGTGGAAAGAGTGGCCTCTGCGGCTCATTACGGGCTCCCTACTGCTGTGGGGCCCTATCGCCCTCTGGGCAATCCTGACGCTTATGGCCTTGCTTGCCGCACACAAAACACCGGCCTCTGAAATTACCTCCCCTCTGTCCCTGCTGACCACGGCCCTGCTGGCCGTTACCTCCACGCCATTGGCCCTGTTGGCCCTGATGTGCACGCTGTTGGCCCTGCTGGCCCTGCTGTCGGTGCTGACCCTACTGATTAGGCTGGCCCTGCTGGCTAGGCTGACCCTGATGGCCCTGCCTGTATCCCCCGAATCCCTGCCTAGAATCACCTGAACGAAATCGCTTAGCAGGGTCCCCCTGATGGGAACTCTGCTCGTGCTGACGAGTCTGTCCATGAGTTGGTGCCCCACCGGCACTATTACCCCCGGTCCTGCCCTGCTGGCTGGACTCTCCTGCTCTCTTGCTTCCCTGAAGGTGGAAGCGGTGATCCTGGCAATGTAGTAACGCTGCATTGAGTACATCAGTGAAAGTACTCAGGGATAGATTTCCAATAAGGTGCTGACGGATCCTCCAAGCTAACCCGTCGACGAACAGCAAAATCTTCTTACCCTCAGTGGGTGCCTCATCCGTCACAATAGTGAGAAGTCTCATGAACTCCTCCTCATACTCAGCTACAGTAAGGTTCTCTTGCTTCAGATTTAGTAATTTCCGTCTCATCTCCGTCTGCACTGCAGGTGGAAAATACTTGCGATCAAACCGCTCCCAGAACATCTGAATAGGGATCGTGTCCCTATCTTCCAAAGTAGTAGTGGACTCCCACCACTGTAATGCGGCTCCCACCAGCTTGAAAGAAGCCAATAACTGCTTTTGTACTTCGGTGCACTCATACATGCGAAGATGCCGCTGGATGTCTTTCTTCCATTGGCTAACCGTGACAATGTCGGAGCTACCTGAGAACTCAGGGGGATGTGCTTTCTGAAAAGCATCCCGAACCCTCTCCCATGCAGATGGAAGCTGTGCTGGTACTGGCGCCACTGCCTGAACCTGTGGTGGAGCCTGCTGAATCACCGCTATCGCGGCATTTACCGCCTGAGCAACGATGGCGGCTACCTCATTCGCATTCATTGTGCCTGGTGCCGGAGCTGCTGGTTGCTCGGCCTGGGCACGCCTATCTTTCGGAGCACGTCTCGGAGGCATCTGAAATGTGAACAAAATTTATCAGTCTACAGTTATCATCGAATCTTAATTAACTGAAGACTTAAACGTAAAAACAGGAATACAACAAATCCTAAAAATAGGGCTCTATAGCAAAAACGTTAAGCTGAAAGCGAAATAAGCCGTACAGATCCTATGGACACTAGAACGTGATGCTCTGATACCACCTGTGACACCCCGCCTAATTAAATACCGGGCGATCACTCATTTATTAAATTAAATCAAGGTAAACAGTTGGTTCATTCTCAGCATCACTGTCGATAAATTTTTTTCCAATTTAACACCCTAAATAATTAAGCTAAGTGTCAAAAACATTTTTTTATACAAACTTCCAAATTTTAATTAAAGAAAAGATTTATATACAAAACAACATTTCTACGATATAGAATCACACCACGATGAACTAAAATAAAACCATACATTCGTCAATCGAATGTCAACATAATAAAACTAAAAAAATCATAAACCATCCTGAATAAATCCCGTAGAACAATACAGGAATAACTGAAATATAAAAATCCCCAACAATAAATGAAATGATGAAAAGGGCGACACGTGCCCAATAAATGAGAGTAGTAGGAGTGGAGTCAATATCAGAAGCCGTCTACTCAAGTGACCTGCAACTCCCACCTAAGCTGCAGCTCGTTCTTCTCAAAGGATCCTAAGCAAGACGCCCCTGTGGCTGGGCACTTGAAAATATACATATATATACAAAAGAGAGAGAGAAAAAGAAATGGGTCAGGGCCCGGAAATGTGTTTGATTTTAAAATACGTTAAGCAAGTATTTAAATTGATACAGGCCAATGCAAATCATATTAGTTCGACACTCTCTTGAGGAAATTCTCACCTCTCTTCTAATGTGCACACCTATCGTACTAACCTTCCCAAATAATTTAGTTTATCTTAACTTACTCATAAGTTTTCAAAACCGAACGATGACAATGTTTTAAAAAGGTTACTTTCAATATGTAGCACTCCTCTCGTTTTAGCTTCATTAAATTATAAAGTTTCCCAGTGTCTTCTCATACTTTCACAAAACAAGTATTTAATAATTTGAGTCAACAACCATGTTCTACTTAACAAATCACAGTAGGCAGTTTAAAGTTTATAACCTCATATATATATTAACTACTCGTATAATATATATATATAATGGCACCCCAACTAAACTATGGTGCGGGCATACTCTGCTATCCAATCCCCGTATCGCTCACACAAAGGGAAATACAAGTTCGGAATCACTCTCGAACTGTATTAACATATACAAAACAACGTTGAGGCGAAGCATAGATTCCAAGTCCAAGAGGTCAGTACATACCCACACGTCTCTTAGGACAGTCCAACTATCAATCTGATAGCCCGTACCTAGGACCTCTATCTTCTAGGGTACGAATCAATATCCCCCATAAAGCAACACAGGATAAGATCGTCCCAGCGCGGTAACCTCAGGGATAGCAAGTAGCGAGGGTACGTTTTTCACATGTATATAATATATGTACACACAATCATATAAATATACCAATTTCATCATGTTAATATAGGTCACTCTCCTTACCCATAATTACAACATTTATCCTTAATTTTACATTTTTAAGATTTCGTATAAGGTTTCGTCTCTAACCTTAACTCGGAGGGTTTTCTCACTAATTACGTGACACTCGTGGATTTTATCCATCCAAGTAACAAATTCAGTAGGTAGACGTCTATTCACTATCGTAGGTATTCGTTGTAATCTCTCACTTGAAATACGCAGTTCGTCGTTCCTTAATTAATTATCCCTTAGACCCAATTATTATTTCATAATAAAGTTCTCAACACTTAATCATATGTCCTACTGGTCTCTTCTATATCCCAAAACATTTTATTTATAATGCCCAAGAAATATTCCACGGTAAATTAATTCAACTAAATAAACAAGGGGAAAAAAGGGTTTTCCAGGAGGGGTCGATCGATCGACGTCTGGGGCTCGATCGATCGAACCTTCGATCGATCGACGCTCTAGGTTCGATCGATCGATCAAACATGTATTTCTATTTCTGCAGAAGTGCAGTTACGGGTTTGACTATTATTCTTCATTCAAATCCATAATTTCCAACACTAATCGTCCCAAAACTTATACTACAATCATGGTAATATATTTCCAGATGTTTCTAACGTTAAGCATGCATATAACCATCATTAAGCATGATTAAACAACCTAAAATCTCATCTAATCATCAAGAACCCTAAGTTTTCTTAACTTTTGTTGTAATCAGTTTTCTCCAGAATTTTCTTCTAACATAACATCACAAATTCGTGGGTTAATCATCTACTTCACATATAAATTCCAGAATATGGTTATAATGAGTTCTACATGCAAATCCCTATAAAAAATTGGGGTTTTCTTCCTTCAATTATACTCCTAATCATTCCTACACTAATATGATTATTGCACCAACGAAAATACGCAAGTTAAACACTTGCCTGGGATTTCAGAGGTCTGGTTTCCTGCTGATATTGGTGTGGTTGCGTTCTCCTCCTCGCGATCTACGCGTTGGTGGTGACGGCGGTGCAATCGGTGGTGTTTTGGGCCTTGAATCACCTTGAGAGCTCTCTCCTCTCTTCTCCAATGGCCGTTCTAGGGTTCTGAATGTTCTAACCCTAAAAGGCTGACTTAAATGGCTGCTAAGGATGGCTGAAATTCGTGGGTTTAATTACCCTATTTTGTAAAATGACCAAAATGCCCTCCCGGGTCACTAGTTAGGCCTAAAAACACCCCGAGGCCCGAACTAAACCCCCGGGTACACTTTTCTGACTATCTCGACCCTTACGGACGCGTTGGCGCACTCAAAACGACCATACAGACAACTTATAAAATATTCCCCTTTTAATTAACATAATTAGTCCTGACGTGACACGAGCACGTCCCGACTTAAATTTCCGAAATAGTCATTTAATTTACTTATGACATTCAATATAACCAATATAATATATTACTATGCTCATTAGTAATATTCAACAAGTTTCTTATAATTACTAACTCTAGTCACGTTAATAATTATAACATAATTAATTTCCGGATTTTTATTAAATAAATCATCACATTAAATTTAATAAATCCCCAAATTAAATATAGCATAAAAGTACGGGGTATTACATTAGTTTAGGGGGAAAGTTATACTAGAATTAATAATAAATTGTCCTCCCTTGATGTTATAATATCCTTGTGCTTTTCTCTAAACTCTATGATTACTCAATCAGGGATGGAGAAACGTATCTAAAATTCCTCAATGGAATCCTCAATAATCGGGCAAATCAGGTTCACAGTTAAAAAATAAAAGTGATGGAAGAAATAGAGGTGATGCTTGATGAAAAATTACAAAGAAATAATATAAGGAAATAGATGAACTTATAATGAGAAATGAAGGTTAATGGATCTAGATCAATTTTGTAACAATGACGATTAAAATTCTCCTCAAAGTGATGACAGTAAGGTCATTAAGTTATTGACTCAACTTCTGAGGCAAACTCATAATTATTGACACACGTTATTGCCTCTTGGTCTTATCAATGTAGAATTATTAGCATACCCCTTAAACACTAGGGAAAATTACAAGCCTGCCCTTTGAGTCTAACGTGCAAAATAAAGGCAATTTTTAACAAAAAAAAAACAAGTGTTGGCACCTTCCGACCAGAGATTCTATAAGCGATCAAATTTGACTAGCGACCACAATCAGAGTTACATTCAATAAGCGAGCAAAGTTTTGGGGGAAATAATGAGGGAATTATCCTCCTAGTCAGGAGCAACTGATGCGTGTCTGACAGAGTTGGTAACGACCACATCTCAAAGATATAAGAACGAATTGAGACCAATAAGTGGAAATCTCATAATTGGATTCACCCAATCAAGTCACGATAACTATCCAAGGTCATAGAGTCCCACACAATTCAGTCTCTTTATGTTCTCTATAAATATAATCCACATCCCTGGGAAAAGAGGCATGTAATCTTTATTATCAATAATCAATCAATAAAGAGAGAGAAACACCCTGTGGATGTAAGCACATTGCTAAAGCACATACATATTGTGTTATTGTATGATTACAAGATTTTATTTCTTACTCGTCTTAATTGTGTTGATTTCATAATAATAGGATTTTTCCACCTACAGTTATAATTCTAACAAATCTTTAACAGTCTTACTAATAAGTACTTTCTTGTCATAATACAATTTGTTGAGGGTAAAAACATCTTGAAAAAAGTTCACTGCACTAAAATACTTTTGTAAGTAGTATAAATTAGTTTAAGTAATTATATGGGAGGTCCACCTTACCTTATAAATATGAATGACACAGTCATTCTTTACACAATTTAATTATATTTTATTTTTATTTTTATTATTTTCTCGCACATATATCTCCTTAATATTCCTTGTTTGTGATTTAAGATCGAATAATTACATCTTTGTCTCATCCTTATTTTTTTTATATATCTATAGCATTACACATACAATTGTTCTCCCTTTAACTTTTAACAAATTCTTGTAATTGAAATGCAAACCCTGTTTCAACTTTTAAACCAACGAGTCACATATAAGCACTAAGATCATTAGGTATTTTAAGGAGAATATCTCATTTTCATTCAACAATATCAAATTACCATAGTCTCTCCCTTTTGAGAGCTTCCTCTCCATGTGAAAAGCCACCCCATTTTCTTATAAGCACGGTCTTAGCATAAACCTTAAGTAAGGACATAATTTTACACTCCTAGTATCTTGGTTTTTGGATTTATACCGGAACATAAAGAAAATTATATATGTGTGTATTTTTTAGTCTGAGTTGAAAATCTAAGATTTGAAGACAAACACAAAGCAACTATACATTGCATACCGGACCGAACAATTTCATTTCAATTGGAGGTTTGGTGAGCATTTGAACTTTGTAATGTTCGTAAGTCTAATTTGTAGTTATGAATTAACATGATAAAGTTGTGTTTTGGAAAAGGTTTTTAAATTTATTTTGTAAGGACATATTTTACATAGTCCGTTTTACATTGAAGTATGTCGTATACCGTTACACCTGTCGAAGAATGTTCACAATTAATGGGTCAAGACGGTGGATCCGAATATTAATCTTCTTCATTAACAAGTCTCCGTAATATTTATTTTGGTAAGGTTGTGCTTAAAGTTCATCAATGTTTCATTCAAGTGTTGGCATATTTTTTCTCAAATGTTTTTATCAACCTGAGGCATTTTATTGAGTCAAAATAATTTTTCTAATACATGTAGGCGGAGTTTAAAATAAAAATATTTTTTTCGCTTCGGTCATCCAAACGACATTGATATGTCGTTCAAACGGTAGGAAGAAGTTGTTCAAATGACATCTTCAAACGACATTACGTTTCATTAGATAGGTCGCCAGAAACTCGTTTGATATTTTTATCTAACGACAGCATACTGTTTTGTGTTTTTAAGGTCGTTAGATAGGTCACCCGATCAGGAATCAAACGACATTAGTTGTCGTTCGAGCGACCTTGACATCTCATTCGAACAACCCCACCGACTTAAGTTTTTTTTTTATAAATACCTTATTTATAAGTCCTTTTCCCTTAAGATGTTTACTGAACAAAAACTGCGCACAAATTCTATCTTCACTTTTAGGGCTAAAAAACTTTGTTTTCGATTCACAAATCATCCCAATTACTTTAGTGAATCGTTTTGGAACCAAAGACACACTTTCGTTGAAGTTTCTCTTATAGAGACGAAATATCTACTGCTGGATTGGTAGTTCTTGAGGGAATTGCTTGCTGACGACTGCGGTCATTGGGAATACTCGAGGATGTTTCTTATTGAAGGAAGAGTTGCGATTCTTGTGGGTTCTTGAGGGAGTCCACTGCTGATCTAGGCTCCGATCTATGTGAATTTTTTGTAGGAGATTCATTGCAGATTTCATTGTGTACTTTGTGAGTTACTATTTAGTGTTCATAGTGAAATAAATGTTTTACTCGAAAGAGATTTTTTCCTCAATCTTTATTTGCTGGATTTGCATGATTAATTTATTCACCTAGGTGCATGTTTTAGGGTATAATTAATTTTGATACAAAATTAACCTTTAATTAAATAAGTTTAAAATTAGAAATTTGCAAATTAAATTAATAATTGACATCGCACACCCTTTTACAACTCGGTATCAGAGTGGGTTTCACTAAATTATCGTGAGATCCTTTTTTCGCAAAATTTTTGTGATATCGATTTTAAAAAAAATATGATTTTGAAAAAAAAATGCAATTTTGTCGATGGATAACTTGTATAATCAGTTGCCAGTTTTTTATGGGACTAATTGCGCATACTGGAAAGCCCACATGAAATCTTCCTTAAAAGCTATTGATGATCGTGTTTGGGTCGTTTGTGAAAGAGGGTGGACTCCTCCCACTGTCACTGTTAATAATGTCACAAATCTTAAATCGGTGTTTGACTGGAATGAGGATAAATTTAAATGGAGCTTATACAATTCTCGTGGGCTAAATGCAATTTTTAGAGTCATCACACCTGATGAGTTTCGACGCATCATGATGTGTACCACGCCAAAGGAAGCATGTGATGTTTTACAACTTACCCATGAAGGCATGAATGTAGTGAAAGAGTCTAAATTACAAAATTTAACTACTCAATTTGAACAATTACCATGCTTGAATCTGAGTGTTTTGTTGAGTTTTATGCACATTTGTCTGATATTGTCAACACTAGTTTCAATCTTGGTGAACATATTCCTGATTCAAGAATAGTTAAAAATATTTTGAGATCGTTGCCTAAACTTTTTATCCCAAAAGTCACTGTATTGAATTCCTTAGGAAATTTGAACAATCTGAAGTTAGAAGAAGTGGTAGGAGACCTCCAGGCATATGAAATTGATTTGTTTCAAGACATTGTCAAGCTAAAGGATAGAGGTATATCACTTAAAGTCCGGTTTAGAAAAAGTGAGGATGTGTCCAAGAGAGAAAAGAAAAAGAAAGTGAAAGTTTGTGAGTTCGAGTTTGAGGGCGAGTTCGATTTTGATGATGTGGCCAGGCTTGCTAAAAATTTCAAAAAGTTTCTCAAATTTTCCAAAGAAAATTCTTCCATTAAAAAGATTTTTGAGAAAAATAAAAAGAAAGGAGAGGCCAAAAAGAGCAATGAGAAAGAGAAAGAGGAAGAGGAAATATATTTGAGTGCGAGGGCAAAGGGCATAAAGCATTTGGATGTCCCACTATACTTAAGAGAAAGGGAAAGAAAATTGCCATGCCAACCACTCTTAGCAATAGTGAGGAAGAGGTGAATGTTTTCGGGGATGAGTCATCACATGATACATGTGTCGCCTTTAGGGCAGGTCATGTGATCACACCTAGTTTGTCCCACGACGGTGAGAATACTTGTGTATGTGAGAGCCCCGATAATGATTTTAGTGTTTCTATTGAGAGTGAGGGTAAAATTGAGAGTAAGGGTGAAAGTGAACTCCAAAGAGAGTTTAGAGATTTATACGCCAAAACCTTAAAGACTAAAATGGTGAATAATGACCTAACTATTAAGGTGTTAGATTTGGTGAGAGAGAGAGAGGTGGAGATTTTGAGGGGATTTGAGACGTCGGCAAGTCAACTCGAGAAGGTGAAGGTTACTTTGAGTGAGCAGTTGATTATCATAGGTCGGGAAAAGAGTGAACTTGAAGTAGTCTATTCCAACTTCAGAGAGATCTCGAACGAGCGCGGTAGGTAAAGGTCACTATAGAGGATACATATTAGAAGGTAGAAAGACGCTTCTCGATCTCGCTTTGTGTAATGTTGAAAGATTAGGATTAGGTCGTGATAATGTGTCTACTTCCCATATTGCACCCGAGCCGGTTCCCGGGGTTGTTATATATCCTTTTGGATCTCAACCTAACCAATCTAGGCGTTTTATTAGAGATAGGAAAGTGCATCCTGTACGTTATGAGAAAGGTGTTCCTAGGCCCGTGTATGTTTGTTCCCATTGTAAGAAGAGAGGACACCTTAGGGATTTTTTTTTAAGTTGGGTAGTGTGTCACATAAAATTTTACCACGTGTTTCCACACATGCACCCACATATGATACTTTAAGAGAGTCTGCACACATTCGCGAGAAAGTTAAGTTTTTGGTCAAAACTTCACATGATTTGATGGTTGATTTTATAGGCTGTCACCACCCTTGGAAAACTCCTCCGCTCCTAATGGTTGAGGTTTAGACTTGTTTGCTAGCATAAGATGATTTTCATGATGAAATTTAATATCTACTAGTGTGTACCACTTTTGTATTTATCTTTTCCATTTTTGATATATTTTTCGAAAGACACAAAAAGATTTTTTATTTTTGAAATTTTTTGAAAAAATATAAAAAGATTTTATTTTTTTTTGAAAATTTTGAAAAAGCCAAAAGGATTTTATTTTGATAAATTTTTTAGAAAAAGACAAAAAGATTTTTATATTTTTTTTACACCATTTATGGATGGGCATTTAGGATGACCAAGTCTCAACATCATTCCATATCCATGTGACTATTTGATAGTGTTTTGAGATGATACATCATTTCATCCATGTGCTTTATAACGTTTGGAGACATTAAGATGAGATTTGAGATTACATTCGACATGTTTGACTCATGATTTCGTTTAATGCACCCTTGCACGGATTTGTTTGATTACAGTACTTGTCTATCACATATTGACCGAAGTGTTTCCCTCTCATTCCTGTCTTTAAAATGAACTATATGCGATAAATCTTGACAATAAAAGTAATGCATGTAAGAGCCATTTCCCGTGAGGAATTTATTTCCAATATATATGTGTGAAAAACGGAGAAGGGCTACGAAATGTAATCATAATATCCTTTGCAATTAAGTCACCGTTTAAATCGGACCTAAAAAAAGTGTGGCATTGTAAAAAGTATCCAAGGTCCAAAGAATTTAAAAAGAGCCCAAAAAAGTGTGGCATTGAAAAAAGTTGCCAAGGCCAAACTAGTTTAGTTTGATTTGATCAATTAAAAGAAAAGAATTGAATGAAAAAAATATAATCATTATCTTATATTTAGGGAAGTTTGGTTGGAAATATATCAACAGGTTTACACGTCTTAATAAAGTCTTGAAAAATAATTATATAGTTTTAAATGTTATTGGTGTGGAAATCATTTTACACTTTGATTTGTTGATTTGACTAAGTCGATGTCTTTTAAATCCAATAATTTTATACCTAAGGATGATTATGAAGTTCATTCGTTTGGAGTATCCATATTCATCGTGCACATTTGTTATGTATGTTTGAGTTGATTTACCTATTGAATTTGTTCACACCCATTCATTATGTTTTCATTATTTGGTTATCTTAGTATAAATTCATGGTGTGAGTTGCTTTTATATATTTTCTTTGCTTGAAAAAGTTGAAACATCAAAAAGAGCTTGTGGATATTTCTGGATTTCTCCTTACATGATCGTATTTGATTTCTTCGTGATGATTTGCTTGTCGTGACACTCTGTGCTTATTTTTGGTTTATTCTTTTCCTTGTTTATTTCGGACAAATAAAAGGGGGGGGGGGGAACGGAATATGAATTATGAGGGAGTGAGATTATGGTGTATGGGGGAGATTTGAGATATTAATCTTTGATGTTATTTATATGTTTATCTCATTTTAAACTCGATACGTCATGAAGGTATTTGTTTCTTGTCTCATGTGTGTAGGTACAAATTTTAAGGATCGTTATTTTGGATACCTTAATGATGACAAAGAAATACGGAGATTTGAAGATGTCAAAGTTGAAGATTTTTGAAGACTGACATTTTTAGTTTCTTCCCACTTTTTGGGTTCATGGGAGGGTATTAGATTTGTATAGGATATTTGATTTGGTAATTCGGATTGTTTTTAGTTTGTACCGGCATTGACATAGGGGGAGATTTGTAAGGACATATTTTATATAGTCTGTTTACATTGAAGTATGTTGTATACCGTTACACCCGTTGAAAAATGTTCACAATAATTTGGTCAAGACAACGGATCCGAATATCAAGCTTCTTCATCAACAAGCCTTCGCAAGATTGAAGTTTTGGTAAGGTTGTGCTTAAAGTTCATTAATATTTCATTTAAGTTTTGGGATATTTTTTCTAAAATGTTTTTATTAACCTAAGACGTTTTATTCAATCAAAATAATTTTTCTAACACCGGTAGGCGGATTTTCAAAAGAAAGATTTTCCCGCTCAGGTCATTCAAACGACATTGATATGTTGTTCAAATGACACATTCAAATGAAATTACATGTCATTAGTTAGGTCGCTAGAAGCTCGTTTGATATTTTCATCCAACAACAACATACTATTTTTTGTGTTTTTAAGGTCGTTAGATAGGTCGCTTGAAAAGTGCTACTGTGTGATAATTGATTAAATTTGCAAGTCTCCAATCAACCTTTATATAATTCAGCCCCTAAACACGCATCTAAGGTGCGTGTGTCAATCCATAAATAAATAAAGCATGTGACACAAAAATATGCTGAGACACAGATTTCAGGAAAAAAAACCTTTCGGATAAAACCTTTATTTCACTATGAATATATAAACCGCAACTTACAATTACATAGAGAAATCTGAAATGGATCAACGCACAACTAACCCATAAAGACACGCAGTCTTGAACTCAGCAAGAGAATACACGCAGCACCCTCCAAGAATTCGCAACCCAAACAACAAAGGAAGAACCGCAGCTCTCCTTAATGACACGCAGCCATAAAACTTTGTAGAAACTCCCTCCGTAATGACAAGCAGCCCTCGGTTGCAAATATCTCCCCACAAAGGTTGAACAGTAGCAAAGCTTGTGTTCTAGGGTTCCAAAAGATTCACAAAAGTAATTGGGATTTTTGTGTGTGAATCAAAAAGATGTTTGGCACATCAAAAATCGAAGTCTTGTTGTGTTTGAACTATTAGAAACGTTTTCTCAAAGACGTAAAAAATACACCACCGAAATAGGTATATATATAGGAATTTTGAGATGGTGGGTAAAACACTCACGGAACTGTTCGATTTTATCTCAGGCGGATCGGTCCGGATTGGAGGCGAATCGGTCTGACCTCGGATAGGTTCGTTTTTGAACAGGGCCTCTTCGGTTTGCAATCGATCCGGGGTTTACTGGCGCAAAGCGGATCGGTCCGGTATGGAGGCGGACCGGTCCGGAGGCGGATCGGTTCGTTTTTAAAAGGTGCGGATCGGTCCAGTTTACCAGAAAATAAAAGATCTTTTAAAAGCCTCATTTTTCTTGAAAAAACTTACTTCTTATTTTTTTTTAAAAAATATTTCATAAAAATTTCCCAATACTAAGTATGAAACTTTACCAAGTTCATTCTCGCAGAGGTTATGACGTTGAAGACGCTTTGATATTCGGATCCGTTGATGTAGATGCGATCTTGAGTTTCTTCAACGGTGTAACGACGTACGACATTCATATTGACAATGGACAAAATTTCCTTACAAATCTCCCCCTATGTCTATGCCGGTACATACATAAAAAATTCGAATTATCAACTAATGACCTATACAAATCTACCCTCCCATGAACCCTAAAGATGGAAAGATACAAATGTTTAAATCTCCATCATTTGTTCTTCAATCTTCAACAATCATCAAATCTCAAAGGTTTTCTCATCAGGGTGTGCAACATATTGATCTTCAATCTTCATACCTACACACATGAGACAAAGCAAATACCACGTGACATATCGAGTTTGAAATGAGATAAACATATATACCAATTTATGATAAAATCATAAGTTAAATCTCAAAAACTCCCCCAAAATTCAAACTCCCCCATAAAATGATAATTCTTTCTCCCCCTTTTTATGATGTCCCCAAATAGACAAATGAGAAGAATGAATCAAATAAGCAAAATCGGGGTGTCACAGTACACAAAACAGGGCATCAAACAATATGGTAAATGTGCTCTTGCAAGGAGATGCTCAGAAACAAATGCACAATCTATTTTTGATTTTTCAATTTTTCATACAAAGATAAGATACACTTGAAAAAAAATATGCTACAAAAATCACACCATGGATTTAGACTCAAATAACCAAGTCATGGAAATGGAATGAATGGGTGTGAACACATTCGACAGGTAAATCAACTCAATCAATCATATGTGCACGATGCATATGTGTACTCCTAACGAATGAACATCAAAAGTATCTTTAGGTGTAAAGATTGTTGAATTCAGATGACATCGTATTATGCAAATCAACAAATCAAAGTCAAAATGATTTCCACCCCAATAATGTTCAAAACTATGTAGCGCATTTTCGAGCATTTCCAGGACGTGCAAACCCGTTTTAAATTCTCCAACCAAACTCCCTCGTATATATTTTCTTTTAGAGGTAATCTAAATTCTCAAACTTTGGAGAATTGGTGCAAAAACTGAAATGGCCCATAATTTGGAATGAATTTCTTTTTATCGCCTCTAAATTTTTTCGAGTTCTTTTAAACCTCTTTGGACCTCGGATAATAAAAATTCCTCCATTTTTTAGGTCCAATTTAACGGTGGCTTAGTATTCGCAAAGGCAAAATATACCTTTCGCAGTCCTTCCCCATTTTTTTCAAACAAATCACACAAAATCACAAAACGGTTCTTATATGCACAATTTCCTTAGCAAAATTTATCACGCTTGGTTTGTTTTAAGGACCGGATTGAAGTGAAAACACCCAACCAACATGTGATAAGACAAGCACAATAATCAAACAAATTCGTGCATGTGTGCAATAAAGGAAACATGAGTCAAACATATAGGAAGTAACACTTAATTACATCTTAATGACTCCAAACATTATAAAGCACAAGGATGAATTGACCTATTGTCTCAAAACACTATCAAACAGTCACACGGATAAATGGAATGATGTTGTGACTTGGTCATCCTAAGTGCTCATCCATAAAAGGTGCAAACAAAATACAAAAATCTTTTTAGATTTTCTCAAAATTTTATCAAAATAAAATCTTTTTGTATTTTTCAAAATTTTTCCTAAAAAAAATAAAACATAAAAAAATGATACATACTAGCAATAGGCAAACAATGTCATCGTGAAAAACATCTTATGCTAGTAAACAAGTCAAACCTCAATCATTAGGTGTGGAGGGGTTTTCCAAAGGTGGTGACAACTTATGAAAAACTTCCATCAATTCTTGTGAAGTTTCGACTAAAAACTTAACTTGCTCACCTAAATGTTCAAACTCTCTCATGTAGTCTCCGGGAGCATGTAAAGTATCATGTGTGGGTGCATGTGTGTCAGAAACACATGTAGAAGCAAAACGTGACACATAACCCAACTTAAAGCAAAATTCCCTAAGGTGCCCTTTCCTCTTGCAATGTGAACAAACATAAATAGGCCTAGTAACACCTCTCTCAAAAACTCTAGGATACACTTTCCTAGTAGGAGTGGGACGCCTAGGCGGGTTAGGGTGGGAGTCACGTGAATAAAACATTAAAGTGGGAACCGACTCGGGTGCTAATTGGGAAGTAGAAGCCCCGTCATGACTTATTCCTAACTTCTCACCTTTACCCTTATGAACCACCTTTTCAACCTTCTTAGGTGCGTTCACAAATTTGACTTTGACCTCCCTGGCACATTCGAGATCACTCTCGAGTTGGGATACACGTGTCGTCAGACTAGACAACGTGTTGGTCAAATCACTCTCATCCTTTCTCAAAACCTCCTTCTCTCTCTCCAAATCTAAAACCCGGCGACCTAAATCTCGATTATACTTCTTTGTTTCAAGGCCTCGGTGTACAAATCTCTAAAAGCTTTTTGGAGCTCACTTTCATCTCCACTCTCAAACTCGCTCTCATCTCCACTAGAAACACTCGAGTCATCACTGGTGCTCTCATGACCTTTATCAACGTGAGACAAAGTGGGTGTGCTCACACGACTCGAAAAAGCTACAAACTTCTCACCACTAGTCTCATTACCCTCACCTTCACTACTATCACTAAGTGCGGTGGGCATGGCTACTTGCTTTCCTTTCTTTCTAAGCCACGTAGGACACTCAAACGACTTATGACCCTTACCCCCACATTCAAAACAAGTCACATTCTCAAAAACTTCCTCACACTCCTCATCGGAGTCATTCTCTTTTTGTCTCTCACCACTTTCCTTGACCTTTCCTTTCTTTTTATTTTTCTCAAAAAAATTCTTATTATTGGAAGAATTATTTTTGTTCATGTTGAGAAATTTTTTAAAATTTTTCGCAAACAAGGCCATATCATTAAAATCAAAGTCTCCCTCAAAATCGGACTCACAAAATTTTTCATTCTTTTTCTTACAACGAGTCTTTAAAGCAATGCCATTATCCTTAGCCTTAATGGTTTTCGGAAACATGTCAATCTACAGGTTTGAAGATCTCCTAAAAGTTCTTCCAACTTAATGGATTTCAAATTTCCAATAGAGTTCAAAACAGTGACTTTAGGAATAAAGCGCTTTGGGAGAGATCTCAAAATCTTTTTAACGACACGCGTGTTATCAATCACCTCACCCAAATTAAAACATGTGTTAAAAATGTCCGACAAACGTGCATAAAAATCATCAAAGCATTCGGACTCAGACATGGTGATAGTCTCAAATTGGGAGGCCAAATTTTGTAATTTTGATTCTTTAACCGCGTTCGTACCCTCATGTGTCAATTTCAAAACATCCCAAGCCTCTTTAGACGTGGTGCACGTCATAATTCGGCGAAACTCATTAGGAGTGACAACTCCAGAAATAGCACTCAGACCACAGGAATTAAAATTGGACAATTTATAATCATCTTCAGTCCATGTTGACACGGGTTTTAAAGAGGTGATATTATCAACGGTAACTGTGGGAGGAGTCCAACCATTTTCGCAAAGCATCCAGACACGCTCATCAATAGATTTTAAAATCGATTTCATACGAGCTTTCCAGTAGGCATAATTAGACCCGTAAAAAATAGGCATCTGATTATATAAGTGCTCCATAGGAAAAAATGCGAATTTTGACAAAACCGATTTTTAAAAAAATCAATATCACACGATTTTGCGAAAAATAGGAATACGCGATAAATTAGCGTAACCTGCTCTGATACCAATTTGAAAAGTGCTACTGTGTGATAATTGATTAAATTCGCAAGTTTCCAATCAACCTTTATATAATTCAGCCCCTAAACACGCATTTAAGGTGCGTGTGTCAATCCATAAATAAATAAAGCATGTGACACAAAAATATGCTGAGACACAGATTTCAGGAAAAAAACCCTTTCGGATAAAACCTTTATTTCACTATGAATATATAAATCGAAACTTACAATTACATAGAGAAATATGCAATGCATCAACGCACAATTAACCCATAAAGACACGCAGTCTTGAACTCAGCAAGAGAATACACGCAGCACCCTCCAAGGACTCGCAACCCAAACAACAAAGGAAGAACCGCAGCTCTCGTTAATGACACGCAACCATAAAACTTTATAGAGACTCCCTCAGGAATGACACGCAGACCTCGGTTGCAAAGATCTCCCCACAAAGGTTGAACAGTAGCAAAGCTTGTGTTCTAGGGTTCCAAAAGATTCACAAAAGTAATTGGGATTTTTGTGTGTGAATCAAAAAGATGTTTGGCACATCAAAAATTGAAGTCTTGTTGTGTTTGAACTATTAGAAACGTTTTCTCAAAGACGTAAAAAATACACCACCGAAATAGGTATATATATAGGAATTTTGAGTTGGTGGGTAAAACACTCACGGAACTGTTCGATTTTATCTCAGGCGGATCGGTCCGGCTTGGAGGCGGATCGATCTGACCTCGGATCGGTTCGTTTTTGAACAGGGCCTCTTCGGTTTGCAATCGATCCGGGGTTTACTGGTGCAAAGCGGATCGGTCCGGTATGGAGGCGGACCGGTCTGGAGGTGGATCAGTTCGTTTTTAAAAGGGGCGGATCGGTCCATTTTACCAGAAAATAAAAGATCTTTTAAAAGCCTCATTTTGCTTGAAAAAACTTACTTCTTATTTTTTTTAAAAAAACATTTCATAAAAATTTCCCAATACTAAGTATGAAACTTCAAGGGACTTGAAAACAAAACTTTACCAAGTTCATTCTCGCAGAGGTTATGACGTTGAAGACGCTTTGATATTCGGATCCGTTGATGTAGATGCGATCTTGAGTTTCTTCAACGGTGTAACGACGTACGACATTCATATTGACAATGGACAAAATGTCCTTAAAAATCTCCCCCTATGTCTATGCCGGTACATACATAAAAAATCCGAATTATCAACTAATGACCTATACAAATCTACCCTCCCATGAACCCTAAAGATGGAAAGATACAAATGTTTAAATCTTCATCGTTGGTTCTTCAATCTTCAACAATCATCAAATCTCAAAGCATTTCTCATCAGGGTGTGCAACATATTGATCTTCAATCTTCATACCTACACACATGAGACAAAGCAAATACCACGTGACATATCGAGTTTGAAATGAGATAAACATATATACCAATTTATGATAAAATCATAAGCTAAATCTCAAAAACTCCCCCAAAATTCAAACTCCCCCATAAAATGATAATTCTTTCTCCCCCTTTTTATGATGTCCCCAAATAGACAAATGAGAAGAATGAATCAAATAAGCAAAATCGGGGTGTCACGGTACACAAAACAGGGCATCAAACAATATGGTAAACGTGCTCTTGCAAGGAGATGCTCAGAAACAAATGCACAAACTATTTTTGATTTTTCAATTTTTCATACAAAGATAAGATACACTTGAAAAAAAATATACTACAAAAATCACACCATGGATTTAGACTCAAATAACCAAGTCATGGAAATGGAATGAATGGGTGTGAACACATTCGATAGGTAAATCAACTTAATCAATCATATGTGCACGATGCATATGTGTACTCCTAACGAATGAACATCAAAAGTATCTTTAGGTGTAAAGATTGTTGAATTCAGATGACATCGTCTTATGCAAATCAACAAATCAAAGTCAAAATGATTTCCACCCCAATAACGTTCAAAACTATGTAGCGCATTTTCGAGCATTTCCAGGACGTGCAAACCCGTTTTAAATTCTCCAACCAAACTCCCTAGTATATATTTTCCTCTAGAGGTAATCTAAATTCTCAAACTTTGGAGAATTGGTGCAAAAACTCAAATGGCCCATAATTTGGCATGAATTTCTTTTTACCGCCTTTAAATTTTTTCGAGTTCTTTTAAACCTCTTTGGACCTCGGATAATAAAAATTCCTCCATTTTTTAGGTCCAATTTAACGGTGGCTTAGTATTCGCAAAGGCAAAATATACCATTCGCAGTCCTTCCCCTTTTTTTTCAAACAAAGCACACAAACTCACAAAATGTTTCTTATATGCACAATTTCCTTAGCAAAATTTATCACGCTTGGTTTGTTTTAAGGACCGGATTGAAGTGAAAACACCCAACCAACATGTGATAAGACAAGCACAATAATCAAACAAATTCGTGCATGTGTGCAATAAAGGAAACATGAGTCAAACATATAGGAAGTAACACTTAATTACATCTTAATGACTCCAAACATTATAAAGCACAAGGATGAATTGACCTATTGTCTCAAAACACTATCAAACAGTCACACGGATAAATGGAATGATGTTGTGACTTGGTCATCCTAAGTGCTCATCCATAAAAGGTGCAAACAAAATACAAAAATCTTTTTAGATTTTCTCAAAATTTTATCAAAATAAAATCTTTTTGTATTTTTCAAAATTTTTCCTAAAAAAAATAAAACATAAAAAAATGATACATACTAGCAATAGGCAAACAATGTCATCATGAAAAACATCTTATGCTAGTAAACAAGTCAAACCTCAATCATTAGGTGCGGAGGGGTTTTCCAAAGGTGGTGACAACTTATGAAAAACTTCCATCAATTCTTGTGAAGTTTCGACTAAAAACTTAACTTGCTCACCTAAATGTTCAAACTCTCTCATGTAGTCTCCGGGAGCACGTAAAGTATCATGTGTGGGTGCATGTGTGTCAGAAACACATGTAGAAGCAAAACGTGACACATAACCCAACTTAAAGCAAAATTCCCTAAGGTGCCCTTTCCTCTTGCAATGTGAGCAAACATAAATAGGCCTAGTAACACCTCTCTCAAAAACTCTAGGACACACTTTCCTAGTAGGAATGGGACGCCTAGGTGGGTTAGGGTGAGGGTCACGTGAATCAAACATTAAAGTGGGAACCGGATCGGGTGCTAATTGGGAAGTAGAAGCACTGTCATGACTTATTCCTAACTTCTCACCTTTACCCTTATGAACCACCTTTTCAACCTTCTTAGGTGCGTTCACAAATTTGACTTTGACCTCCCTGGCACATTCGAGATCACTCTCGAGTTGGGATACACGTGTCGTCAGACTAGACAACGTGTTGGTCAAATCACTCTCATCCTTTCTCAAAACCTTCTTCTCTCTCTCCAAATCTAAAACCCGACGACCTAAATCTCAATTATACTTCTTTGTTTCAAGGCCTCGGTGTACAAATCTCTAAAAGATTTTTGGAGCTCACTTTCATCTCCACTCTCAAACTCGCTCTCATCTCCACTAGAAACACTCGAGCCATCACTGGTGCTCTCATGACCTTTATCAACGTGAGACAAAGTGGGTGTGCTCACACGACTCGAAAAAGCTACTACTACTACTACTACTACTACTACTACTACTACTACTACTACTACTACTACTACTACTACTACTACTACTACTACTACTACTACTACTACTACTATCAATGAAAACACCATTGAAACCTCTAAAAAGCATTACATACCTAACTAGGTGACTGTTGTGAGGGTGTTATACTGGGTAAATACTACTCGAAATGAAAGTCTATACTAAATTAAAATTTAGATTCAATTTTAATTGATGTTCAAAACAACGAGTACAACCTAAAGGTACATGTGATAATATTTATGAATGATTTAATCTAAACAACAAATATTAATCTTTATTAATCATTTTTTATATAAATCACGTGAAAAAGTAAATCATGACACAACACCGATGAACTAGAAAAAAATTCACTAACGAGAAAAACCTCTAGCCAAAGTACTTGATAAAGACTTAGAGTTGGGGTAAACGTCTTACATCCACACAATGTGCTAACACACACCACACCATTTTTACTCCAATATAAACGAGCCTGAGACCTCTATAACATCGATGAGAATCTCAACACACCAGTGTCATGATCAAATTATCAACAAAGTTGCTTGTTTTGTAAAGAACCACACGATCACTTGAAATTCCTAATAATTAGAAGTCCTAAGTTTATAAAGATTTTGATAAATAAAAATGTGTTGGGGTTCAAAAAATCTACTTCTTATTCTTCTTTGATATTTATCACCCCTAAGTTCATGGTGATCAAATGCATATAAGAGAAAGAATGAGATGAAAGAACAAGTATTCTTTCCTGAAAAGTTTCAGGTTCTTAAAATGAAGAACAAAAACTCAAATATTTGTTCTCTAAAAATATTTCTCTTTTAAAATGATTTAAGCCTTATGAAAGAGAAAGGATAATGAGATGTATATCTTAAATGATAAGGAAAGAATAACTAAATATCCCATTAGCAACAAAAAGTGCTGTTTGGAAATATCTAGGAAAACAGTTTATTTTTTGGAAAAGTGAAATCTGTTGACGAGTCTCGTTGATAGTTTACTACGGTGACCACTTGTGTCACTCCAGCGATGCATTTGAAAAAGAGGTTGAGAGATCAACCAAGCAAATTTCTACGAGATAAAGTACCTTGAGAGCAACCAACGAAAAATGTTATTGTTGCAGGAAAACGCGTTATGGAAGCAAACCACCCGCGAGGGAGGTCACACATATTACCAACGGTTGATAATGAAGTTTCTCAAGTAAGCTAAATCGAGTTTAACACGTAAATGGTTGAGGCCTGGAATTAGTCAAATAGGAATTCATTGCAATCGTGCCAAGCTATCTCCTAATCCTTAGATTATTTTGATCCAACGGTTGATAAAAATCTTGCTAATGTGAGAGCAAAAAAACACAATTCTAACCAACAACACACCGCCAACTGGATTCCACTAACTGATCTCTTAATAAATTGGAATAAGATAAAAGAAGGATTAATTAGATAAAACACTAAGATTTTAAAAAATCATTTTGAAAGGGTTTACTAAAGAAGAAAACTATTTTTAACCCAAAATAAATTCTAAAAATTATTTTATAAACCAATTAAAATGATTAAAAATATGGAACAATTATATAAGCATGAATGTGTCCTAATTATGTGGTGTTTTTACCTTCTTACTATACTTGAGACTAAATATGAAAACATTGTTGAATCAGTCTCGAAGTAGTCTTGAGTCTTCTTGGAGTTCAAAAATAACTATATATGGCGCTCATATCTAAAAATAAAAATTTTGGCTACATATCCAAACTAGTTGAAAGACATATGCAATGTAAACTCAAAAAAAACTAGAAAGTCAACTGCATAGGGTGTTTCAATCAGATTGGATTACATTTGTCACATGAAGCCATCCTCATCCAAGGATTTCATTGTATGATGTTTCTATGTCTACGACTATAAATTCAATCAAATTTAGTAGGCTTCCGTTCACATTGGAAGCACAACCTTTCTCAGGGGCTTTGTCACTTTTCCTGCAAATTCGACTAATGAGATGGTTGCCTCTATTAGGTCTTCTATTCATAAGTTAAGTTGGTTGAACAAGTTAAGGTACATGAACTCCGAGGAGTCTTGAATTCGACCAGGTCCTCTTCGGTAAAGACGATGTGCTTGGCATAGTTTATTTCCTTTCGATGACGTTTGCTAAGAGTGAGCTTGATAGGATAAATCTAGAAAGCCTCTACTACTGAAATAAACTTTTTCATCTCCATTATTACATTATTCTCTTTAATGTGATTAGGGTATGAAGATCCATAGATCACCATAAAATTGTGCCCTAATCATCATCTTTTAGGACATCATCTGGATTTTCATTGCATTTTATTGGACCTTTTCCATTATTATTCTCGACAAAGTCGTCTAGATGGCCTGTTTGGGCCAAATGCTTCAGGTGTGATTTTAATACCTTTTAGTTTTATATTTTGTGCCCCTTCTCCTTATGGTTTAAACATCTCATGGAGGTTTCTCTTAAAGGGGTCTCCTTCCATCTTTCATGGCGACTTAAAATATTACCGGTCCTTAATCTTAATAAATATTTTGTATATTGAATCCTTGAATATAGTGTTGATGGCATGATGAGCCTTGTTGGAATTTGACTTCTTATCTCCCTTTGGGTCACCGTTCTGTATTCACTCTTTTTGGGAGCGAAATCCTTATTTTAATTAGTATTCGCCTTTGGACCACCGTTACCCTAGTTTGTGTATATGACCACATCTTTTACTTTGGCATATTTTTTAATCTTGGACATTAGATCGTCAATAATGGTTACTCCCTTATTGGGGAGGGAGTGGTACAACATGGAGTTATTCAGTAGTTGATTTTGAATGAGGTTACTACGACTTATTTCATTCAGTCTTCCACCTAATTATAGACTTCCCAATGTCGACTAGCATACTCACGCAAGGTTTTCTGTGAATTTTTCTTCAACATGAGGTGCGAATTTACCCTCTTCAAGTGGATGTTGTTTGTGATAAATCTTGCATCAAAGGCTTTCGTGATCTATTTGAAGTTGGAGATGGACTTATGGGATAGATTTTTAAACCACTTTTGCGCTACATCCCCCAAGATTGAGGGAAATATATAGAATATTAAAGGTTCATTATTGTTCCAAAGCATCATGTCTTGGGGTATTGATGAACATAGTCGGTGGGATCTATCTTTCCATCATATATTTTGAATCTTGACAATGCTAACTTTGATGGTTCAAAGATTTTAATCAACTGAGTGAACGGGGACTTCATTTGCGAGATAATGGCTCTTATAGCTAGCTCCTTAGTAGTACTGGATCCTCGATGAGCTATGTGGTCGTCCATATCCCTTCGTATGAGATTATAAAGGTCCCCCTTGCCATAGATATTACTGGGTCTATCCCCTATTTTTGGTGATATCCTTTGGGAGGAGTGATCTTGGTCACGCTGAGAACTCCTTCTTGAATAGCGAGTCTTACTCGCCTGAGGGCTAGGGTTGCAAGCGATCTATTAGTGCTTATGTTTGTCCCATTATATTTCCTACTCCATACTATCTAGAAGACACTGAGGCGAGCATTCTCTTCCCGTTGGTGGTGTGTGGTTGCCTCCTACTCGTGAAATCCTACTAATCAAGGTTCAATATAGAACATACGAATAGAGAAATCAAGCAAACACAAACCAGAACAATGTGTACGTGGTTCGGCAATGTGCCTACATCCATAAATAGTTCACTTTTCTATTAACAAAGTTTAAATACTCATGATTACGTCCCACTTTTCTATAGGGTCTAGGTTTACATTTATAAGAAGTGGTGATTGAGTATTTGGGAGCTCAATCAATGTGATATTTATCCCCAACTGATCGGTCGTATATTTTTCCTTAATTCCTGTAGTTCGGTTATCTTCAATAATCCTTATCTTCGTAGATAGGAATGTTTGACTCGGTCAGTAGGGCACGTGTACTCCTCCCATGTGTGGCGGATTATTTCCCTCTCTCTCTCACCCACCCACCCACCCACCCACCCATCCACACACACATGTATATATATATATATATATATATATATATATATATATATATATATGTAACATTGTTAGATATTATACATATTTATTATGTGTGAAATCCTATTTTACATTTTTTTATATATGTATATACGTGTGAGATTTTTTTTAATATAAACTTTAAAATCACCCAACTTTTTAAACCTAGCTAACTCGTGACCCCCTTTGTTTTGTTTATCCTATTATTATTGGGTTGTTGACTTGGTTGTGGATTATGATATCGAGGATTGGTCTTGGTGATTTTCGATCGATTAGTGTAATGTTTCCAATGACTAGGTTTATTTGGTGGTTTTCACTGATCCAAAATAACAATTTACTAACGAAGATTGAGTGTTAGTAATTAATTTTATAAATGATATTTTTATTTGTAATAATGTGTTAGAAATGGGATTTTATAATGGATATATTTGTTAGGAATAATGTGCTAGAAATGGGATTTCTAATGGACATAAACCATTACTAAATATTTATCTATAACGGATTAACACCGCTAGAAATTTAGTATTTCTAACGGACGATAGCTGTTACAAATAATTAAAAAAACGTTACTTATGTGAGAAATTATTTTAACATGTATATTATTATTTTATTTTCTAATAGATGTAAACCGTTACACATGGGAGATTGTTGAAATTTCTAATAGTTTTAGTTCGTACCACCAAATCTGCCCTTTTATCACCCCTCCAAATCAACGCCATCACTGAGTGGGAGCCAAAATAAGTAATTTAGTATATATGAAAGTGTACTATGAAAAAAATACTTCCATCACCTTAACACAGAGCCATACTCTTACTTCTTTATCTTGTGAGTCAAAGATAGTCACCAAAAAGTAATTCATAAAAACTCATGCTCGTGAATTTTTTTAAATAATTAAAGAAGTTAGCATACATAAAAAAATTAACTTAAACCTGTAACAGTTGTGCTTGGTTTTTGGTTGGGTGATCTCCTTAGGTTCTCAAACCGTATCCCATAGCCATTTTTTAGCATTACTTATTTTTTCCTTTATAGGTAAGAAATTCAATGAGATTCCACCTCCACCATGTGCGTGATATGCCCCACTCCCATGGGCAACACGAAAAATATATGAAAGGTATATAAACACTTAATATAACCATATGCGAGTAATAATGGAACATTTAGTCAACATGACCTACATGCTGGATAAGCTTATGCCCTATTAGTTTATTAGTTTGTAACTAGGGATTGGTGAGAGTGCGGAATCTCGACAGTAGCTACCCAATTTAGATAAATTATCGATTGAGGGAGAACAAATAATAAATAGGTTAAAAACATCCTAAAAGTTAATGTGACTAAAGTGTTTCGTTAATAAATATTAGAATATAATCAAAGTTTATCTTCTATTTAAGACAAGGGATTCTAATATTTAGAAAAAGAAAAAAAATTTACACGACACTGTACGAGGAAAAACAATTGACGGGGAAAACCTCAGGCCGAAGTGAATGACAAATATACAATGGTAGAGTATTACAAATAGAATACAATGAATTACAATTCAACAATGCATGGACTGGATATTAGCTCTTTACCACCATATTCTTCGAGTAAAATGCCAAAAGTTGGAGAACGCTATACAACTGTAAAAAATTTTGGACTCGCCCAATGTATTCAAGTCTTATGCCACTAAAATCTTTGTTTAAACTCGGAGATCACTTTATTCCGAAGCAACAAAACCACTGAGTAACCACCGACTACAACTGGGATAGTTGAGGATATTCTATGGTTGAAAAGATGTAGTAAGAGATTTGTTTTCTCTTAGAAACTCACAAGTGTATTTTTTAAGCTTGAAAGAAGGCTATACTCAGGAACAAATAATATTTAGAGAAAAAAATCATACTTTAAAGTATTCAAAAATGAATAAAAAATCATGAAAATCACACAAGATATGAACTAAAAATATGGTGAATATTTTCATTCTTCTTTCATAAAAGTCCAGTCTTAAAAATCAATATGGAAGAAGGAAGCTTGCAAGAGTCTGTATAACACTTATGTATGAATCCAAGTGGGAGTGTATAGGAACAACTCCTAATGAGATCTAATGATAAATATCTCAAAAAGTAAAAAAATCCGGTAGACTCGTAGGGACCTTCGCTATAGCAAAAACTTATTTCCCTGATGCGAAGGGTTAGCGACCCAAGTCGTGCTTGTAATCAGATATTTTGAACTTGGGTTGTAAAAGCACATAACTAGAAAAATAGGCTCCTTGTAGACGCAAAGTACATTTCGCTGTAACAAACCATCAACAAAGCATATCATGAGTATGGCTAGACTTTTACATTGACATATTTTCCATATGGTCACGACTAGCGAAGCAGTCTTTTTGCTGACGTCAAGTCCTAATTCACTGCAGGCACCTCCAATGAACCAAGTCGCGGATGAAAATAAAAATTTACTTGCTTTACCATTTTTCGTAAATCATAAATTTTCTTTTATTTTAACCAAGGACAAGTAAAATTCTAAACACGAGGATGCATTAAAAACATAATTTTTTTTATTTAGGAAGAATATATCTTTTTTGAATTTGATAATCTAAAAAAAAGAACTAGTAGGTTAAAAGTGTAAGATTTTACAATTATGAAAAGTGTTTTAAATAAGGGTGAATATAAGTCCTTTAAATAAAATACCTTTATCCTAAGTGATTAACTTGAGGCAAATGGCATGCATGATCCGATATGAGTTTGATAAAACTTTCTGGAGATATGTTTGACTAGACTCGACATGATGTTTATAACAGGAAATAAGACAATTCAAATGTCATGGGGCACTTGGGTATAGTACACTCTTAAAATTGGGATTATATCCTTCCTTTAGGTTGGTTCGCTTACGCTGATATGGTTAGGGAATTTATTTTATGCTCAGGTAGATAGTAGGTTCATTCCCTTGTATGTTAAGGGAGTGTATGTTGTTATTTATTCCAATATTATCCTTTCCAAGAGTATTCCGAGAACCATTACCATGTCATTCCCTTTTTTGACATATTTTGCATCCATCTACTACACTCCTGTTGATTTTATAAATAATAAACCACCCAAAAACCCACATTTGTACACTGAGTACCATTTTCTTAACAAGATTTCCATTCATAATATTCATCCCATCAGAAAGCACTCGACCTATAGTGGGAACCATATCTATTTTTAGTTGCCATAAGATCCAGTCAGGCCACGAATATCCCATGAATTATTGGGCATCGTATGACATCTGTTTACAAAGGTGGAGACTTTATGTTAAGAGTATATCTTCCCTATATGATTTCAACCACCATCACGGTATATGCCAATATTTCACCCATCGTGGGAGAGAGTACCAATAGATATCTTGGGAGTGTGAATTCAACTTTCAACATCGATCTGTGGAACATCTTTCGGAGGATGTATTCATCCCGCCTTACCTTGTTAGAGAGGACAATGAAACTGTTAATACTGATGCACACACTGAGTCACAACTTCATATTCCTTCTTCTTAGACCTCAATCACAAGTATTTCATCTTCTTTACCTAGCCAATTATAATAGCTGTAAGATATATCTCTTTTAGCCCAATTTTCATAACTCCAGCGGGCATTATAATAAAAATTGACCCAACACATTTACCAACGGTTTGACACACATCCAAAATTAGTTAATGAGTACCTAGTGTAGTAGGTGAGGACCACAACTCAGATGCATCACCAGTTCATTATCTTGACCGAGCATGATCATATAAGAGTTGATAGGGAGGAGAAATGACACCAAGAGTGGCTCAAGGATATGCGTGCCAAGGAGCATGATGATGAAGCTGATACTTTAGGAGTGGGTGATAATTATGGGGGTGATGGTAGATATGGTGATAATAGATATAATAATGATGGTGGTGGTGGTGGAGGACAAGCTTATTTTTTTGATTACATGAGTACAATTAATTGTTTAGTTTTTGGATGTACTTCAGGGAGAGATATTTGATTTATATTGTTTATGTCTTTATACTTACCTCAAATAGGAATTAAGAAGATCCTATCTCCTTAACTTGATCTCCTTTTTTTCCTTAAACAAATTCTCATATTAGATATTCTCCAAACAATTCAAGGATAATAAGAGGTTTATAGAGAGTTTAAGTTACTATAGAGCCCATCCCGGAACCTCCTCCATGGTAGCGACGAGTATCTAGAACACTCACTTTTGTCGTAACATTGTTACCACTTGAGGGTGTCTCACGAGCGTAAGCCTTCACACTCCCCTCATTTTTAGGGCAGAGTCCAGAAGGTTGGGGATTTGAGAGAAAAAGTACATCTCGACCAATAATGAGGGGTGTTATAATATAAAACCCATAATCATTGGTCCACTTTACAAAAAATAGTCAAATGAACACAAATAATTCTTAAAAAATAAGCTACTATGAAAATCATCAAATCGAAACCAAAGATATATGGGATCGGGGGATAAGTTACAAAGAGTATGTGATCCCCTAACCTTTAGGTATCCTGTGGGTACAAAACATACTCTTAATCTCATGCATGAATGTATATGTGGGCGTAAAAGTGTGTAAATTATGAAGAAGACTAAATAGGGAGGGCATGTGAGAGTAAGTGTAGATTGTATTCGATTATATAAGTGTGGGTATGTGCAAAGGTGCATGAGTGTAAAAAGTTACAGGAATGTGATAGATGAGATTTGAGGCTTGACACAACATCACCATGGATAAGGTGAGCGTGAATAGTCAAAATTGATAAAATGTGAGTGGACTTATTTTACCAAGTTATCACTATTTAGAAATTGATCACGGGTAATGAAGTCACTAGGATAACACAAAAAAGTAATAGGTATTAATGCTAACATGAGGCATAATAAACATGTAAATGAAATACATAGAGAAAATAATGAATGAAATATAAGCGCAAATTCAAACATGGAATTGGATTCTGGGGATGAACCCATGATACCTACATACTCTCGAAAGAGATATCAAAGTCCACGTAGTTCAAATCGGGCTTCGAAGTTTAGATTTACATATAATTCATAAACTATTTGAGTTTTGGGTTTTAAACCCTAGTTTGTGAAGTATTGGTGTGGAACCCTAAATTATGATAAAAGGTGTTTGTAAGAAAATCCACTAAGTTGTCCAATATATGCATTCCTTATTTTATTTTTTAAGTCAAAGAAAATAGGTTTAATGAGATAATAAGTTATAAAAATGTTAATTATAGTGCTATTAAATTGAGTGTTAAAATGTAAAATTAATGTAAGTGGATATGCATGCAATATCTAAAAAGATAAATGCCATATAGATTACGATAAAAGGGAAAGGAAAGTGAACATAAGTAAATCTAGTTCCTAAATACTTTTCAACTTTCAATATATATTCCAAGGTCTCTTCTCCAAATCTTAAATGCAATTAAGGATGGAATGTTGATACCGATGGGGATTTACAGAAGGGATGGATAGTGCAATGAATGTGTGATGCAAGTAAGAATTTTTTGGTTTCAGCTAAAAAAGGTGGATTTTTAGCACTAATTTTGAGATCATGAAGATGAAAATAACATCTTCTATTTATACGCATATTGAACACGTTGATTGGTAAGTGGGGATTACTTCAGGGCCAATAAATGCATACTTATTGATTGACAAGGCCCATGATATGCCGATTAACGGGTGTTTGGACTTCTCGAGTGAATATCTATTATTTTTTATCATATCTCTCCAACAAGCATCCGATTTATGCATGACCTATGTTGTTTGAAAAAGAATTCATAAACCTAAACTTTCCATATTGAATGAGATTTTAAACTTGGACATTCTCGTTAGCAAAAATGGTTTAGAAAGTAAGGAAGAATATTGGGAGAGAAGCATATAAAGTTAAGATAGGTCTACTTGAATATGGGAGGAGTCGAGATCTCTACAAGGACATATAAAAGGGAGGAAGTTAAATATTGGGGTGTGTATATAGCCCCCAAATAGTTGATATTATTGAAAGGCAAAAGACAAAATAGACATCCTGAAAAATGTTAAGAATGGTGTAATTTGCACGATTAAGTCGTAGCAGATAAAACATATGGAGATGATCAATGCTCATTTTTGGGAGAGAGGTTACCAAGGCAACCATACTTACTTGAGTGAGACTAGGATCAAATAATGATGAGTGATCACTCTGGGGTAGCTTGGTTATCGAAAAAACTATCATCCAAATTAACAAGACTAAGATCAAAGGGTGATTATCACTCGTGCTAGTGCAGTAATTTTTTTGAAACAAACATCATTCACTTTTATGAGATTGAGATTTTTTTTGGGGGAAGAGGCACAGACCCCCCCCCCCCCCCCCCCCAACACATATTATTCAAGAAAGGATAAATAGCCTCTCCAGGGGTGCTTACATGCATATAAGAAAACTGAATAAAATATGGGGATTTATATCATCCCTATTACAAAACACAATTAAGAAACTCTAATGCTAGGAATTTCTAATCTATCAACATTAAGGAGCCAGCTTATAATCTTCAAAAGATCAAGAAAACACCAAAGAATCTTAAATACTCCCGAGGAAGAAACTAAGCTAGCAGGACTATTTGCAACAGAGTTACTTTAACGCCACACATGAGAAAGACAAATCTGCTGAGAATTAAGCTTTAACCAAATATTTCGAATGCACTCGAAGCTTTTCCAAGGAGGTTTCAATCTACTTTTGAATATGTTCACCAACACAAGAGAGTATGATTCCACCATAAAATTAGGAATCCCAATTTGCTCATATAACCCCAAACCTTTGATCAAAGATAAAGCCTCTACCATAAAGCTATTATTATGATTAATTAAAGAATATAATGCTGCTACAACTCTGCCATTATGATCCCTGATAATTAGCACTGGCAAAATTATGGGTTGAGCCTAATTTGGGAGGGTCAAATATGAGTTGGGCTAAATGTGGGTTGGGCTAAATATGGATTGGGTTAAATGTGGATTGGTCCAAATATGGGCGGACCAAATATGGGTTGGGCCATCCCATTGTTTTTCTACTAAAGTAAGCATTACAATTCGAGGTATATGTAAAAAAAACTCATAATTTACTCACAACTTTTAAAAATGAGAATTATATTTAATTCGTATCTTTTAAAATTGTGCTCCATATTTGATTCCTCGCTTTCAAATATGGGTCCCATATTTAACTCATAGCTTTTAAATGTGGACCTCATATTTAACTCATACCTTTTAAATATGGGTCCCATATTTAGATGACTAGACTAATATGAAATGTTTTATTATTTGAACCATGTTTTGCCACTACTAATGATAATATTTCTCATTCCACTATCACCTGGGTTGCCTTTAGAGGAATCGTCCACATTTAATTTGAAACACCGCATGGGGAAGTAATACATTTAGTGATGATAATAGTGATAATAGATGGGACATGAACCTTGATCCTCAGGCTAGATTCCAAAACAAAACACCTGTCTGAGATAAAAACTAATCTTTGAAAATAGAGGGAGAAGCCAAGTTTAAGATGATGAGGTTTACATTTGAAATAATGTGAGCTGCTTTCATATTAACACCATAAAAAACTCTTACACCGAGCTTTCCAAATCTCCCATAGGATTTTCATTGGAATAATATGATAAAAAATTTACGTGTAATCTTTGTTGGGCATTTGCAGCCACCATGCAAGTAACATAGCAAGGATGGAATTAAAATTAGAATTTACCTCAAACTTTCCAGAAAAATGAAGCCAAACTCATTTAGACAATTCTCTAGATAAAAAATCATGGTTAGTTTCTTCAATTTGATTGCGACAACATCTGCAACGGGAAGCTAGTTTGATACCAACTCTTTTAACTTGATCAATCAAGAGGAACAAAATTATTAAGGAGCTTCCAACAAAAGATCGAGATTTTAGTGGGGCATCGTTTAAACCAAATAAACTTCCAACTGGGACTGATGGCCTTTTATCTTCTCAATATTTAGAAGGCGTATTTAAAAGAGAATTCCCCAGTAGAAGTAGAAGATCAAATTAACTTATTTGCGGACTGCTAGAATTATTTGAATAGACTGAGAGCCTAAGGATATGGAAACCAAAGATTTTATAATTAGAATTGACAAAAAGAGCCAAAATACCATTAAAAGATTTGATTCTCCAAGCTAACTTCATATTACTAGCAGAAACGATATCATTTAAATTAGGCAGACCCAAGACTCCCTCTACATTAGGAAAACATAAATTGGCCCATTTCACCTAAGAAAATTTACTACGGTCCATATTAAAACTCCAGAAGAACTTACAAAATTTTTGTGAATACTGTTAATGATGGACTCCGGATGCTTAATATAAACAAGGGTAAAAAATAGGAATAGATCCAAGAATATGATTAATAAGGATCAATCTTCCCCCAGCTGAAACAAACCTCATTTTCCAACCTTTGAATTTTCTTCTAATTTTGTCTAATAACTCTGAAAAAGAACGAAAGTTTTACTTTACCTTTTTATAGAGGACAATCGAGATATTTGATGGGAGGTATTTTTGGGACAAATCTAAGTACGAGGCTATGGAAGACCTCCTCGCCAGTGGAACCTTATAAAGATTTTATTCTTATTGATGAGCTGACCCGATCATGCTTCGTAAGAGTTGAGAAATGACATAAAATTTAATAATCTTTTCTTGCCAACATTAACAAAAATAATAAAGTCATTTGCAAAGCTTAAATATGAGATAAAACTATATCCACAAGGATGACTGAATGTTTTGATTTTATTGGATGACATGAGGGAATCAACACCTCTACTCAGTGCTTCATCTGCAATGATAAAGAAAGTGTGTGTGTGTGTGTGTGTGGGTGGGTGGGTGGGGGTGGGGGGGGGGGGGGAAGGAGAAGGGGCGACAAAGGATCACCTTGCTTAAGACCCCGAGAATATTGGACAAAACCTGTTGGGTTACCATTGACTACAACATATAACTAATTATTAGAAAGAAGCCTCCAAACAAAGAACTATAAAAGATTCACAAAACCCAAATTTTCTGAGAACTTTCAGGATGAACATCCAAGAAAGTCTGTCGTAGGCTTTTTCCATGTCCAACTTGATGATCACATTTAACCCTTGAGTTTCCCCCCCCAAATAATTTTTCCTTTCATGAGATAGATGGATTATATTGAATACTTCTGCCTTTAATAAACCCACTTCAAAATAAAAGATGATCATTGCTCGCGCTGGTCTAGCCAAGTTGTCGAAATAATAATCGTCCACATTTGAGATAGAAGAATCACGATGGTCAGCACTTGTGCTTATACAACTTTGTTATCTAAAAGAACATCGTCCACATCAATGATACTGCAATAAAAGGGTGTTTAGAACATATCTGTTAAAAAAATGATAAATTGTTAACACGACACAATTCGATACGAAATTATAAATTAATGGATTTATTTTTATTGGTTTTGGGTCATTAACGGATTAACATGGTAGACCCGTTAGCACTAACGATTTGAGTTTGAAAATTTACTTGTACCTGTTTTAACCCTTAACACCAATGGATACTATAGGGTCACCCAACCTGTACCCAATAAGAATAACCATTAAAACTCATTATTTCTAAATCCTTCAAGACTAACGGGTACTATAGTGTCACCCAACCTATACCCAATAAGAATTATAATTAAAACCCATTATTTTTAAACTATTGAAGACTAACGGGTATTAAAGGGTCACCCACCCGTTATCCCTTTAGACCCAAACTAATTCGTTAATATTAACAGGTGCTAACGGTTCGGGTCATGTACCCGTTAATATTAACGGATCGTGTTTGAGTATTGGCATTAGAGCCGTTAGTCTTAACGGGTCGTGCATGGGTTAAGCATGTTTTGACCCGTAACCCATACACGACCCGACACGACCCGTTGACAGGTTTATTAACACTAACACCGTTGTAGCTAGGTTGTCAAAACACCCATCCTCCATATCGTCTAGACAAGGATTAAAGATGATTAGCGCTTACACTGGTGCATCTAAACCACCTTCATCCATATTGGTGAGATTAGAATCAAAGATTTATCAGTGCATGTTTTATTGTAGCCAGATTTTTGAAATAATCATCTTCAATATTAATGAGACTAGTATCATAATTAATCATCACTCACATCAATATAACCAGGTTATTAGAATAACCACCGTTCATGTTACCAAGACTTATATAAAAGGGAATGATCAATGTTGCACTGGTGTAACTAGGTTCTGTGAACAATAAAGGTCCACTTCAATGAGAATAGGATCATGGATGCTCGGTGCTTGCAGTGGTGTAACGAGTTTATCGTAACAACCATTATCCTCATAGGTAATACAAAGATTGAATATGAACAATGATCAAGTCACCCCAGCCAATTTGTCAGAACAATCATCATCCACGTCACTAGACTAAGATCAAAGGGTGATCATCGCTAATATCGATTTATCCCGGTTGTCAAAACAATCGTCGTCCATGCTCTCGAGACTAAAATCTTAAAGGATCAACACTAGTGCCAGAGCAACCGGGTTTCAACACAATCGTTGTCCACATTATCGAGACTGTGATTAGTTATGGAAATGTCTATCCATATGTAAAAAGCCTCATGGTGAGTAAAAGGGATTCTCATAGTTAAGGATGAGTGTGGGTGATGCCTGGTGTTGAAAGAGAACGAAGATAAGGCTTAGGGCCATAAATACATGGAAATGAGTTTCAAAATTAGAAACGACGCTCATGACTGGAGACAGTTATGAAGACCAGGGACGATAAGGTACAAAGACGAGGCTTGGAGTTGAGGATTAATGAATACGAAGCTCGAGGATGGAAATGCATATATTTTTGGGATCTAGAATTAATTTTAAAAAATATATGTAATAAACCCAAAATTTTGATATTCAGTTAGTGGGCTAATCATTTTAGTATTAATGTATTATGGGAAAATTATTATGATCATTAAAGTTATGTTGAAAAACTCTGAGACTATTTTTAAGGTATGAATTTGAAAAATAAGTGGATTTTAAAGAAATAAATTAAATTGGTATTAGTAGTTAAATTAATTAGTTTTAAAAGGAATATAGACGAGTGGAAGAATAGAAGAATGGTAATAACTTTAAGTATATATGTCTCTTGGTAAGAGAATTAAGGCTAGTGCGATGCATTAGATTTAGGGCAACACGGGAGGAATATAATGGGGCAGCGGAACAACCACAATAGCAGCATTCTAAGCTGAGAGGGTAGAGGAGAAGACAATGTTAGAGGTTTTCTGTGAGTAAGGGAGAAAATGGGAGGCTCGCGGAGAGCCGCTATATTGGGCGTGGAGGACAGCGATCGCGGATAGTTTTTCCGCGTACAATGCAGCGTTGAGCATATTGAGGGGTGTCTCAATTCATATGTCGTGTGGCCTTCCTTCCTCCTCCGACATGCTCAAGACCATTCTTTATGATATTATTTCTATCTTTTATATTTGGATATTGGATTGTATTTGTATTTTTTGATTTTGGTACATGTTGGTTTGGATATGGATATTTGCATTTCTATTTTATTTGGATATGAGTTATATATGCCATGATTCGGTATATTATTTCTATTTTATTTGGATATATGTTGTTTGAACATGTATGATTTTGCTATAAAAGGTACAAATATACTGTTTGGCAGTGGTAGTGGCCATATTGCCCAACATTTTTTTTTTAAAATTCCATCTAGAATTATCACTGTAAAAAACGGTGTCTTTGACCGTGACAATTTTTTTAGTTTTGTCACGGGTTTGTTAAGGTCAAAGACCGTGACAGGACCCTGACAAGTTCGTGACAAAGACAGTTATTACCCCTAAACTTTTCATGGTCAAAGACTGTGACAAGTCAGCTGTTTTGGTGTAGTCAGCGATTTTCAGCCCGCGGTCATATGGATAAAAGGCGCGATCATGGGTTGGAGAGGGATAATCAAATGGGCAATAGGATTTCAAAATATAGCCTGTCCTTTTCGATCAAGTCGTCCCACAATTGAAATGTGTCCTCTTGGTTGATATAACCCATGTGTTTCTCTTAATTTAAGAAGGGCTTAGGTTCTTATGCTTATGTATGGGTTTTAGGAAGCATCCAGTCAGCCATAAAGGAAAGAAAATAAGGGTATGTGAGATTGTATAAGGGGTGTTTTATTGTGGTTTTGGAGTAGAAATGCATGAAAATAATAATGGGGTTCTTTTTTAGGCAAATGAGTTCTTGAAAGCTCCTTGATACCACCTTTGGAGGTGGGGGTTGTCTTTCTACACCAAATATTCTACAAGTTTTGGTCTCCAAATAGGTAGGGGTGGAAATTCATTTTCAATTTAAGAATGCATTATGTGTTTTTATATGATTATGAATATGGTTTAAATTTTAGAAAGTATTCCACATGTAAATTAAATTATGTATGGATTAAATACATATATGTTTTTGGATATTGATCATTTATACAAATTGAATGTTAAATTAGGTGAAGAAATAAGAAAGTAAAAATTAAATGTTGTGCTTAATTATATTCTGAAAATATTAGTTAAATCTTAGACTTTGGATAAATTATTATTTGGGTCCAAATGGTACTATAAATTGCATTTTTACCCCTAAAATTAATAAAAATGGGTTTGACTCCAAATCTCAGGAAATTTCATCTTGGACCTTAGACTTGTTAAAATTTGCTATTTTAACCCAAAAAATATCTTTTTAGGAAATATTTACAAATCAACCTTGGGTTTTGAATATTTACAAATCAACCCCTAAACTTTGGAAAATTATGAAACAACTCGTAAAAAATTAGATAATTACAAGATAGCTCCTGAATTATTAGATAATCACAACATAGCTATTAAACTTTGTATAATTATAAACAAGTCCCTAGACTCTTAAATATTATAAAATAACCCCAATTTGTTTGTAAAATAACAAAAGTACCCATAAAATTGTATTTTGGGGAATTAGTCCTTTATATTTAAATGTTATCTGACTTTAAATTTGTAAAGAAGTTACAAAGGAACCTCGATAATTTAGAAATTATGAAATGAACCTTAAATGTTTGTTAAATAAGTTTAACTTTAAAAAGGTTGAAAAAGGCAAAAATGTATATCGGGGTAAATATTGGTGAGAAAAAATGTAAATTGCACATAAACTATTTTGCGTGGTTTAGCCATAGGTCGGGTACAAATGTCAAGTGTAAAATTAAAATAAGGGGTGTTTACACAACTAATAAATACGGTGACAAGACGGGTATTTTGATAAATACAATGCAAGCCGAGTATTTTGCTAAATATAGCATAACTCGGGTATTTTGTTAAAAAAATGACTTTTGGACCACAAATGAATGAATTTAATGAAATGTGAAAGAGTTTTCACACAGGAGTAATCTAGGTAAATTTAAGAAGGGCCCGGAGCCCTAGGGTGAGACTTCGACCTAAAATGACTTGCCAATAAAGCAATGGTTGTGGATTTTGTAGTAGACAGTACAAACTCGTAAATATAAATGGGATTCGGTGAACTCCAGGATAAATGGAAATTATGAAAAATGAATGGATTTGGTAAATTCTAGGAAAAAGGATAAATGATTACGGAGTTGGCATTCCAAGTTTAAATAACTCAGTCACGAGTAAAGAATAATAATGAAAATAAATCGAATTGATGAACTCCAAAATATATGATAAAAGGATGAATTTAACATTTGAAAATTAAAGGAATAAAAAGGTTACGATTGGGAGGGGCACAACCCAGGTTTTACAGAGGAATGTGTGGATAATTTAATATGTTTTAAAAAAGATAAAAGAATAATAAATTAATAACTAGGTGTTCAAATGACCCCATAGCGGGGCCTAATTCTAGGTTTGACACGTGTGTGTTTGGATAAATTAATGTAAAGGTAATAATTGGATGTGTGAGTAAATCTAAGGTGGAGTAAAATCCTAAACATGTCATGTTTATGTAGAATAATTCTTTTGAAACACTAGGTGCATGTGTTGAAATGTTATTTTAAGGAACATCGATCATGTGTTAATTTAAGCATATATTGATATTTTATAAAGATGAATCAAATGAGTTAAAGATAGTCTAAGAGTTTGATTTTCTTTAACTTAACCATGTGAGTTGAAGGATTAAATGACTATTTTTGGAAATAAAGTGGCTACATCGAAAAGATAAAGGTCAATGGTATTTAACCTAATGTAAATATAATATTTTGGAAGTAAAACATAATTAATGCATATATCGTATAGTAATTGCATGTAGAATTGGGTAGAATTACAGTGGCTATTAGGCCTGTAAATTGAGCGCCCGAGGCCCGAAGCCCGCCCGTTCGGCCCGTTATTTTCGGGCCGAGCTTTATTTGAGTTTGAGCTGAGCCGAGCCTGAGCCAAAATTTGCTTGAGCCGAACCTTGCCAAGCCCGAATTGGGCCCGAAGCCCGAACTTCATATTTCCAAATAAATAAATAAATAATTTATATAATTGCTCAAGTCACAATAGACCTTTGTTAGTGATCAAATTTTGCTAAATTTATGAAATTTAATAGGCATTTGTAGGTTTTCACTCTTATTTCCCTTCTTTTAATTTGATACATTTCATAATTATATATTTTATTTCATGAAATATCAATTAGATTTTAATGTGTAATTTTTTCCATGGTGGAAATACAAGAAAAAAAAATTAATTCGAACTTTTTTAGCAAAAAAATTGAAATCGGGCCTGTCCGAAATCGGGCCCGAACCCCGTAATATATATGAGCTGAGTTCGGGCCTAGGTGGGAAAAAATAATTCGGGCCGAGCTCGGGTTTGAGCATGAGTAAGTGAGTTCGGGCCGAGCCTGAGCAACCCCAAGCCCGGCTCACCCAACCCGATTTACAGTCCTAGTGGCTATAAGATGGCAATCGTTCTTTCTTTATTTTTATATTTCCTTTTGTTACGGAACCACTACTCGGCATTGGCTCACCCCATTCCTTATATTGCTACAAGTTAGTCGATATTCAGTATTTTTAGAGCATTTTACAGGTAAGTAATTCTTTATTCTTACGCTAGTAGCTCAGATTACTAGAACCCTAGGGCACTCTCTAATTGATTCCACACTTGCTATTTTTATTATTATTATTTTTTTTATTATTATTGTTATTACTATTACTATTACTATTTTTATTATTACTATTACTATTACTATTACTATTATTATTATTATATGCTTGAAAAATGAAATTGCATACTTATTTGGTAATTATAATCAATTAAAAAGGACTATAAATATTATTTAGAAAAGTTTGAAATCACATCATACTTACAAAAATCGGACCGGATCGGGTTGAGCCATCGGAAATTCCAAATCTCTGAGTCTGGGTGTTACAACTTGTATTAGAACTTTAGATTCAAATTACTTTCAGGAGTGACGTGTTGTCAGTAATTGAGACCCGTAAAATCTAATACTAAGTTGATCAAATCTAAACTAAATAATACACCAGTTAACACAATTAAATACCATTATAAACAACTGGTGATAAAAATAAAGTAAATGGCTGAAATAATACTCAAGTGGAATCCTAATAACATCTGATACCATTTTTGACATAGTCAACGCCTGACATAAAATAATAAAGATGCATCGGTGTTGGATATAAGTTTTAGAGAACACATAAATAAGTCTCTTTTCTCTCTCCATGGCGGCTCCTTCTCAGGACCGTCATGCAATCCCATCCAAACCTCCTGATTTAGCAAGGGAAGCAAAGAAATCTTTTTCATCTCTTTTAGAACGTTCGACCCAAACCAACTCTGTCATTAAGTAAGCGTGCTCATACAAGGGTGAACCAACTCTACAGTTTGAGGAGGATGATATTATTAAACTGGCAGCCTCTTTTCGGCACTCTTTTGTGGGGAAATTTCCCACGCCAGGCCACCTATGGAAGCTATTCGTAAAGTCTTTCAATCATTTTCTCTAAGAGGTGGTTTTACAATAGGATTGTTGCATGACCAACATATTCTTATCAAGCTCCATTCGGAAGAAGATTACCTACTCATTTGGTTGCGTGGTCAATTGTCAATTTTTAAATATTCAATAGAGGTTTCGAAGTGGACTCCTTTTTTTAACAGGGGTCACGACTACCCAGTCATGCCCTTGTAGGTTACACTTCCATTTCTTTCGGTTCATTTTTTTGACAAGGGAGAATTATCTATTGCAAAACTTATTAGTACTCCACTTAAACTAGATAAAGCAACTGCTTTGGTGTCAAGACCGAGCCAAGCAAGCTTCTAGTTGAAGTTAATCTTACTAAGCCTCTGCCACCACGTGTTTGGATTGGCTATGGCTCTAATCCGGGATTTTGGCAGGTTATCATCTATGAAAATGCTCCTAAATTCTGTAACACCTACATGAGGAAGGGCCATGATGATGCTGACTGTGTTCAAAGCACCAAGCTGGTCTCAAATGACCGACGGAGAGGTTTGCCGGCTCAGACCAACAAAGGTAAAGCGGTGGTAGAAGTATTAGCTTGGAAGAAAAAGTCAGCTAACGAACCATACAACCTAAGGGGTCAACACTCGTATTCAATGTTGTTGAAATAAACCCAATAGTCCCTGCCACAAATTTAGCTAACTAAATAACTCTTTCCAGCTCAGCAACAATACCATCTATACCCAACACCAATACTCTTGTCACTGACCTAACCACTTTCCCCCCCCCAAAAAAAACCGGTATTACTTAAACCCTTAATCTTGCTTCTGCCTCAAAAACTCCTGCCAACTTAAATTTATCGCATCTCCCTTCAAAGAATTCCACAATGTCACCCAGAAACCCTAAAGCTCATACTCAGAAACCTTTTTCAAATGAGCCAACTTCAAAATCTTCATCCATCACATGCAACAATAAATTTGCAATCTTGGTTGATGAATTAGATGATTCATTTTAGATAAAAAATCCCATGATGTTAATGCTCCAACTTCATATGGATTAATCAGTCCAGTTATGGACATTATAAATGAAGATGGTTTTGTTCTTGATTTTGAGACGATTGAAGAAGGGGAGGTTATTGGCTTTGACATGCATTATATTCATAAACTCAGGTCTGTTCCACTACACCCGGGTCTGTTTAATAGGATAAACGTTTCTCCGAGGCCAAAAAATGACGGAACAAGGAATCACATTTGTTCAAACCAGCTTGGGCATCTGACAATGAGGAGCTAGAGAATTTTATTCCAAGTAATAAAGAACAATTGGAAGATTTTTCTGATATAATTGGAGGGAGCGAAGTATAAAAATTTGTTTAAAGTGGGAAGAAATAACGTGACCCTATCTAAACGTCCCAGGAAACTTTGGGTCCAAACCAAAGAATACACTACCAGATCAACTGGTAAGTCCCCACACAATTCATTCTCAAAGGTATTAAATGGTTAGTTGTCTTTTTTGGAATATCCGTGGTGTGGGAAACGCTGCGTCAGTTCGTAAACTTAAAAAATTAATTCAGAATTATAACTTGGGTGTAGTTTGTTTAATGGAGCCTAAAATTGATAATGGGAATATCTCATCTCTTTGTAGACGAACTCGTTTTTAGGGAGGGGTGGCTAATGTTTCAAACAAAATTTGGGTGATTTGGAAACATGACTGGACCTTAGATGTTATAAGTGACAAAAAACAAATATTATCTATTAAAGTGGAACATGTGAATTTCCTCAAACCTTTTTTTCGCTCGTGTGTTTGTGCTAAATGTAAACTTGCTGGTCGAAGGGTATTATGGGTGGAGTTAGAAAATTTAACAAATTCTATTCAAAGGCAATGGGTAGTTGGTGGTGATTTAAATATTGCTTGATGTCAATCAGAGAAGTGGGTGGGAGAGGAATTAATAATTTGGCAGTTGAAGAATCTAATGGTAGTATCACTCATTCCGGTCTTTTGGAACTGGATTTTAAAGGGTTGCAATTTACTTGGTGCAACAATAGAGAAGGTGGTTCTCGTATTTTGGCTCGGCTTGATAGAATTTTTTTATAATTCTGATTGGCTCAATAACGACTTCATTGCTTCAGTTGAGCATCTTCACCTTACTTATTCTTATCATTCTCCTTTAGTTCTCAATATTAAATCGAATATGGATGAGATTCCTAAACCTTTTAGGTTCTTAAATGCTTGGACAAAGCATGGAGATTTTCTTACGCTTGTTTCATTCTCTTGTAATGGGGAGTTGCGTGGTGAATTTCTATACATATTTGCTTCCAAGCTTAGGAGGCTGATATATGTTATTAAATCTTGGAATGCAAATGTCTTTAGAAATATTCATCAGAGTTAAATCGGCTGAAGATTTTTTAATCTCTAAGGAAAGTTCTTATGATAATGATCTTAATTCGGTAAATATAATGGAATTTTTCAAAGCCAAAGCCTTGTTTAATAAAGAATTAAGTATAGAGGAGGAGTTTTGGCGTCTAAAGGCTAAGGTAAAATGGGCCACTGAAGGGGATTTTAATACTGGATTTTTTCATACTATGTCTAAAGCAAAAAAAATCAAGCTTGTTATTCATAGTATAAAAACAGAAGGGGGTGACGATGTTAGTGTTCATAATAACTTAGAAGAGGAGATGGTTAAGAATTTTGAAGATATACTCACAAAGACAACATAAATTCCATTGGACTTTAATCTTTTGGATGCCATCCCATCAATTATAACTCAGGAGGAAAATGATATGCTCATAAGGTTCCCGAACTTGGAAGAAATTAGAGCTAATATTTTTGGGATGGATAAAAATAGTGCAGCGAGTCCGGATGGATTTAATGGATGGTTCTTCCAACATTGTTGGGAAATCATTAAATTTGAATTGCATAATGCTACAGTGTCCTTTTTTTGCAGGTAATGTCCTTCCAAGGAGCTTGGCGTCAGGAGGAGTCTTGGCGTCCGACGATGAATGGGCTCCCAGTGGCAAGTCTCGCTGGGGATGAGGTGACTTGGCTAGAGAGGATGTTCACAGAGGAGGAGGTTGTCCAGGTTTTGAGGTCGTTGTGCGGTGATAAGGCGCCTGGTCCGGACGGATTCACCATGGCTTTTTACCAGCAATGTTGGGAGGTGGTTAGGATGGATGTGATGGCGGTTTTCACCGAGTTTTATGATAGGGGTTATTTTCTGAGGAGTCTTAACGCCACGTTCATTTCATTGGTTCCGAAGAAGGGGGGGGCTACGGATGTGAGAGATTTCAGGCCTATTAGTCTGGTCAGCAGCGTGTATAAGCTCCTTTCTAAGGTCTTGTCGGTCAGACTTAGACATGTGATTGATCCTCTCATATCGGAGGCTCAGAGTGCGTTTGTGGGGGGTCGTCAGATTTTGGATGCCGCTCTGATAGCGAATGAGTGCATCGAATCTAGACTTAGAGGTGGGGTTCCGGGTATTCTATGCAAACTTGACATTGAGAAGGCGTATGATCATGTGAGTTGGGAGTTTCTCATCTATTTGCTTAGGAGGATGGGGTTTGGGGAACGGTGGTGCAGGTGGATGAAGAGGTGCATTTCTACTGTCAACTTCTCTGTTCTAGTTAATGGGGTGCCGGAAGGGTTCTTTTCGAGCTCGCGTGGTCTTAGGCAGGGTGATTCTTTATCCCCTTTTCTCTTTATCCTGGTTATGGAGGCATTTTCTAGGATGATGAGTCGGACGATGGAGGGCGGCCTAATATCGGGTTTTTCGATCGGGAGATCTGTTACCCATTCAGTTGAGGTGTCTCACCTTCTTTTTGCGGATGATACTATTATATTTTGTGGGGCGTCGGTGGGGGAGGTGAGGTCTTTGAGGTTACTTTTGGTGTGCTTTGAGGCTGTATCGGGGTTACGTATCAACGTCAGGAAGAGTGAGCTGATTGCTGTGGGTGAGGTTGGGGTTCTCGGGCTTCTTGCAGGTGTGCTTGGTTGTTGTGTCGGCTCTCTCCCATCTACTTATCTGGGACTCCCCTTAGGGGCTAAGTTTAAGTCTTCTTCGATTTGGGATCCGGTTCTCGAGAGGGTGCAACGGAGGTTGGCTGGGTGGAAGCACAGTTACCTGTCCAAAGGGGGTCGGTTGACGTTGATCAAAAGCGTTTTATCTAGCCTGCCGACGTACTTCATGTCTGTTCTTCCGTTACCTAGGAGCGTGGGCGTTAGGCTAGATAAGCTGATGAGAGATTTTCTGTGGAGAGGGAATGATGATCACTTTCACTATTGCTTGGTGAGTTGGGATGAGGTGTGCAGGCCTCTGAATGAGGGTGGGGCTGGGGTGAGGAGCTTAGCCCAATTCAACATGGCTTTACTGGGGAAGTGGCTGTGGCGTTTTAATCGGGAAGGAGGCAGATTATGGAGGAAAGTGGTGGTCGCAAGGCACGGGGTGCATCCTCTTGAGTGGGGACCTATTATTGGACGTGCGGCTCATGGGGTGGGATGGTGGAGGTTTATTGCTCTTGGGTGGGGGAGGTTTTCTTTGCTCACCTCCCTTCAGCTCGGGAACGGGAACCGTATTAGATTCTGGAAGGATAAATGGGGCGCGCGGGGCTCTCTGGAGGATCTTTTTCCGGGGATGTATCGTCTTGCGGAAGACAAAGAGGGGTTAGTTGTGCATCATAGGCGGGGGGATGGGGCTCGGGGGGAGTGGGATCCGAAGTTTAGGAGGGACCTCAGGGATTGGGAGCTGGAGGAGGCGGCGGAGTTCTTTTCCTGGCTTAGATTGGCCCCGATTCCGTCTTTAGGGGCAGATGGGTTGAGGTGGTCGTGCTCTCGGGATGGCCTATTTTCAGTTAAGAGTTATTATCATGTGCTGAGGGGTCGTGGGGGTGCTTCTTTTCCGTGGAAGGTTATTTGGAAGAGTCGTGCGCCTCCCAAAGTTTGCTTCTTTGTGTGGACCGCTGCCAGGCAGGCCATTTTGACTATTGAGGGGCTTCAGCATCGAGGAAGGAGGATGGCCAGTAGATGTTGGTTATGTAGGAAGGAGGAGGAGACATCCAATCATCTTCTTCTTCATTGTCAGATCACTATGGGTCTCTGGGACTTATTTTTCTCTTTAAGCCAGATTGTCTGGGTTATGCCTCGTACGGTGTGCGAGATGATGGCGGCTTGGAGAAGGCCTAGGGGTTGGATTGGTTCGCGTTTGCTCTGGAGGATGGTTCCTCATTGTATTTTTTGGACCATCTGGCAGGAGAGGAACAGAAGATGCTTTGAGGGAGTTGATCTTAGCCCTTCCCGTATTCGGTTCTATTTTCTGAGCCTTCTTCTTACTTGGTTGAAGGGACGATATGATTCCTCATTATCTCTCTTCCTCGAGTTTTTGGAGGAGTTTTAGGGGTCTATGTTGTCTGTTCTGGGGCTCGGCCGTGCGCCTTTTTGTTTGTATACTCCCTGTATACGGGTTTCCGCCCCCTTAGGCGGGTTTGGTTAATTGATTCATTTACTTATCAAAAAAAAAAAAAAAATGTCCTTCCAAGGAGCTAGTCCACTACAAATGTTGTTCTTATACCAAAAAATGCAAAGCCTACATTTTGCCGCGATAGTATATGTAACTTTTGTAATAAAATTATTACAAAAATCATGAATAATAGGCTTTGCAGGTTGCTTCCAAAAATTATCTCCAAATATTAAGCGGGTTTCGTCAAAGTTCGTAATATCATGGATAATATTTTGATGGCGCAAGAACTTATGTCCAAGTTCAACAATAAAGTGCGAGGATCAAATGCCTTAATTAAATTGGATATGTCAAAGGCGTATGATAGGGTTTCTTGGCTTTTGCATCACCAAAGTTCTTCGTGCTTTTGGTTTCTCGAAAACATGGATTGATTTGGTATGGCGTGCTATCTCAAATTATTGGTACTCTATATGTGTAAATGGCAAAGCTTGTGGGTTCTTCAAATCAAATTGTGGTGTTCGTCAAGGTGATTCGCTCTCACAAAGTTTATTCATCTTAGTTATTGAAATTATCTAAAGGTTTCTTCACAATATTATGTTGCATGTTCGGGTGAAAACCTTCTTAATTCGTGCGGATTGTGATAGTATTTCTTACTTTCCTTTGCTGATGATTGTCTCATTTCTACAAATGGGGGTAACAGGAGTCTTATTTAGTTAATTTTTTTTAACCAATATGAGGTAACAACTGGGCAGCTTATTAATAATGTAAAATCCTCCTTTTCTTGTTCGGGTTCAACAACTTCTGCTCGATGTCAAATAAACAGGTCTGCTATTGGTTATGTACAAAAAACTCTATCGATAAAGTACTTAGGTGTGCCGTTATTCGTAGGCCGCAAATCAACTAGTTTGTTTGCTTCTTTATAGCATTCTATGTCGCAGAAAGAGACGATCTGCTCGGGGAAGTTACTGTCTCATAGTGGGCGCATCACTTTGCTTCGTTCAGCTTTGCAATCTATGATATTTTATATCTTTTGTGTTCTCAATCCTCCAATCAGTGTTGTTTGGCAGTTAAAAAGGAATTTTTCTACATTTATTTGGGGAGCTCGTGGAGATAATTTGAAACACAAATAGGTGTAATGGCAGAAAATGCGCCTTCCTTATTTAGAAGGTAGTATAGGCATTAAGAACTTATTTGATATTATAAAAGCATACTGTTGTAATATTTGGTCTTCATTTCATAAAGGAGATAGTATTTGGGCAGATTACATATATAAGTGGTACGGATCTTTAGCAGGGGATAAGTATTATGGGACTCCTTATTTTTCAAGTTTAATTTGGCGCTGAACGCAAAGAGTGTGGACAATTTACCGTGATAATGTGGACGATGATAATCCGGTTATTTGGAGGCCAAATTCACACGAGAATTTCACACTAAAATCTGCATGGGATTTTGTTCGTCATTGAAACTGCAATCTCTTTTCTTTCTCAATTATTTGGAATCCCAGAATTCTTCCTAAAGTATCTTTCTCCAATGTGGTGTCTTCTTTTTCTTTAGGTAATTCCTTTGGATCCGTGTCTGAAGAATGTTCATATTTTTCTAGCTTCATGATGTATATGTTGTTCCAATCCAGCTGAGGAAGGTTTTGGTCATCTTATCGGAACAAGTCTCCTTGCTCAAGAAGTGTGGAATCATTTTTCAGGCCTTATAGGGTATATATTTAATTTTTCCTCTCTCAAAAGAATGCTCATGTTTTGGTGGTTAAATCCTAGAGGAAAAAATATCAAACCTTTGCTCTCTATTATCCTTTGGTGTTATATTTGTTGGAGGATTTGGTGTTCGAGAACTAAAATGGAATATGAAGGTGAGGTTATGAAAGCTTCTAAGATTGTCGATCTTGTCCATGAAGATGTGATAATTTATTTTAAAGCTAGACCATATAAAGGTGCTAAATCCAGATATTTGTTCGGGTTAATTTAAGATTTTTCGATCTCTTGCACTCCTTTGTAATCCATTAGTGAAGGGCGTTCTTCACTCTCCTTTTAATAAAGTGTGTTTTAAAAAAATAAAAAAAATAAAGATGTATCAACAGAACCAAACATCCAATAATAAAATGCTACATAGATCCGACTCAACCGAAAGTAAATAGTAATAAATAGACAGGGTACATAGACCCGACAACCTAATATCAACATCAAGGATGAAATGTAAATAGGAAGATCAGGGTGGAGGCGGGAGCAACGACATAGGTCCTAAAAAGTAAAATCAACAATAACGTTAACAAGTCCATATAGAATAAGATTTTAAGAGATTTTGGTTACCATATTACTATGAATTTCCTCTCATCCTTTAGTTATTTTTAATTTAAATTCCAACCCAAAAAACCCTTGATATCACATGTAATACCCGCACCTATAAAATTGTACTTGCATGATTATCCTTTATTTAGCGACGCTTCGTTAATAAAATTCTTACGTTGCATGTTCCCGCATGAGTTATGATTTATGTTCGTATAATTATTTTAAGTACTTTGGTTAAGTTTCACGCGATTCGGACAGGCAACGAACGCTACGCGAACTTATGTACTAATTGTCTTACGACGCGCGATGCAGCGAAAGTCTAGTTTTGCGCGTATTGTTTGGGATGCCTCGGAAGGTCAAAAAAATATTCCGACCATATATTTAGGCTCATAAAAATATAAGGAATATTACCACGCTAAGAAAAATCGAAAAAAAATAAGTTTTGCGCAGAGGTCCCGTTTCTTGCACGTATTATTTAGGATGCCTCGGAAGGTCAAAAAAATATTCCGACCATATATTTAGGCTCATAAAAATATAAGGAATATTACCACGCGAAGAAAAATCGGAAAAAAATATATTTTGCGTGGAGGTCCCGTTTCTTGCGTGTATTGTTTAGGACACCTCGGAAGGTCAAAAAAATATTGTGAATATGTTTTTTGACTCACAAAAATATAAGGAATATTATTATGGAAAGAAAAATAGAAAAAAATACTTTTGCGCGGCTGTCCCGTTTTTGCGCGCCATGTATAGGACATTTCGGGAGGCCAAAAAAATAGTTTGAATATGATTTTTCACTCAAAAAAATACAAGGAATAAGGCCCTTAGGTTAAAAGTTTAAAAAAAAAAAAAAATTTGTAGAGAGAGAAAGTGACGCTGACACACTTTGGCAGCACATTTACCATGGTTTTGGGTGGTTGAGTATAGTCTTTTTCAACTCCAGAAATCAGACTTTGGGAGGTGTTATACACGGTTTAGGAAATGCAAATTCTGAGGCTATGGGTCAAGAGTTGAAGGTCCCTTAAAATGGCTTTTAAAAGAGAGAGAGGGAGAGGAAACCATGGGTGTAATTAGGCACATATCTGTAGACATTCTCTCCCAAAATCCCTCAAGTTCTAGCAAGAGTAAGAACCCATATTTTCTTAGCTTCATCTCCCACCCCTTTTACCACCATCCAAACACCACTCTAAAGGTCTCCAAACACCATTAAAGCTAACCTCAAGGTTGGAACAACTTGTGGGGAAGTTTCAGAGAGCTTTTGGAGCTCAAAGGGAGTCTTGGTTGGAGTTTTTGGTGGAACTTTTGAGTGCTCCACTTCATCTTCTTCACATCTACACTCACTCTCCTTCATTCAAGTAGGGTTTTCCTTACTCTTAAACTCTTTTATTTCAAATGCTAATATGAACAAGATGATGAGAAAAATGTGACTTTTTAGCTCTTCTCCCTTATTTTCATATGCTATGAAAAACCCATTTTGTGAAAAATGATAAATGGAGAAGATGATGTTTAGAATAAATTTTCAGATTATTATATATGTTGAAATCATGCTATAAATGTAATAATCTCATGAAATAAACATAGAAAATGGAATGCTACAAGAAAATGACTAGTTAATGCATTTGTTGGGTTTTCTAAGGAAGAAGACCCATTTTCATGAAATAGTGTATGTAGTATGTGTTAGTCTTGACATTAACATGATTAATATTGAAATATAGTGGTCTAAATATGTGTTTAATAATCTCATAAAAACAGCCCCAAAATCTAATATGTTGAAATATTAGTTTAAGCCTCTTGAATATGTTAAATAAGGCTTATAATTATGTTAATGACTTTATGTGTAAAAGTGTGCTAAAATCAGTTGTACATCACTAATAAAGGTTTAAATGTTGGTGGAAACATGTAGTACATTAAAGAATGATTTTTGTACTTAAAACCCACTTAAAAAGGTAATTTTTGGTAAAAAAATGCCTTAGTGGCAGATTTGGTAAATATGAAGAAAAGTCACTTAAATGGTGTTTTTACATGAAAAATACTTGAAAAATGCCAAGGAAATGCTTTTTAGATAATAAAAGTACAAGATGGCATTTTGGTAAATCAAAGTGTTGTAAAGGTGACTTAGTATAATTTAGTGTTCGACATTGACACTAAAATGCCTCCTCGGCTCGTAGGATGCAAAGACTAATAACGAGTTTTAATAACAAAACCGGATAAGTTGAATTGTGAACATTGAGAATAATGTTAAACACATGAAAGATATGATATTCGGATGATGCCGAGAGAAAATAATTAAGGAGGGCATGACGTCCCTAGTGGTGAAAGACCCCAAACAAACTGCAGTAGTATATGGCGGCGGAGACCGGTGGTGTGAGGCCATGAAGTCCGTGAGTGTTTGTTGGCAAAATCCCAAAAACAATATTAAGTAAGGAATGAGAAAAATTCATAGAATTTAAACTAATGAATGAATAAGAATTCATTAATTATTATGTGGATGACATAAGTGGAATATGATTAAGTTCCTAGCTTGGAATATTAAAATGCTAAGAGTGAGTGAGCACGTAGCCTAGGGCATTGCATATAGGTGCATTTATGACTAAGTTAAAGAATCTTGTTAGTATAGATACATGATAACTTAGTTGAATATAATGAAGGCTTCTTGAATATTGTTAGCATAGTTAAATGTTAATGAAAATAATCATTAATGATAATTAATGAATATGAGACAATGATGGTTTTCGAAATTACTAAAATGCATTGTATATGTATAGTATTTTGCTATGAAAATTATTGCTTAGTATTCCCACCCTACTGGGCATTTCGCTCATACCCTATTTTCCAAACCCCCAGGTACAACAGGTGGTACGTCGGGTAAGGACGTTGGAAAGGTCGCAAAAAGCGCTAGTCGTCGTTAGAGGCTCTGTAACCAATTTTAATCCAGAGACTTATTTTGAATTATAATCCCTTATGTTTTGTTAAGAACTGGAACTATTTGGAAATTGTTATAATACAGGGATTTGAGCTCTATTTATGGATTAAATCTTGTTAAAGGTTTACTTGTTAATTTGTTAAATGAATATCAACTTGCAATATATGGGCCTCGCCTTTTCATAATAAAATAAATTAAAGGTTTTGTTGAAGTATAATGAGGCAACTATTTTCCAAATTAATAAAATGTTTTATCCCCATCCCCCTTAATACCTTGGTTCGGATATTGAGTTATTCCAACGGTAACTCTAATCTGGATCGGGGCGTTACAACTTGGTATCAGAGCCTTAGGATCCTCGTGAGCGTAGGAGTGATTATCGTTTTAGTCCCTTTCATTTTCGTGTACCTAATTGTCGTACTAAACTATCCTATCTCATAGGATGGCCCCTACTCGCAAGACCGCCGCTAGTGGTAACAGTGAGCTGCAGAGAATGGAGCAGGCAGTGCGCCAGTTAGCTGAGACTATCTCCCAACAACAGAGGGGTGACCGAAGCGGTACAGTCGAAAGCACCGCAGCGGCCTCAATTCTCAAGGAGTTCAGGCGATTGAACCCGCCAATGTTTAACGGTATGACAGGGCCTGATGTGGCCGAAGAGTGGCTCGATGAGGTTGCTCGTATTATTGATATCCTTGACGTGCCAGCAGGGCATAGGGTTAAGCTTGCTACTTTCCAGCTAACCGAACAGGCTCGGAGTTGGTGGTCCACACATATGGCAAGTTTGACGGAGCCTCTTGATTGGGATGGTTTTCAGACAGTGTTCCTAGACCGGTACTTCCCTCAGGCGTATAAAGATGCCAAGAAGGATGAGTTTTCTGCATTGATCCAGGGGAAAATGTCTGTAAATGAGTACCTGGTTCGCTTTGAGAGGTTGTCGAAGCATGTGAAAGCGGTTAAGACTGATGAGGCAGAAAAGACGCGATTGTTTGTGAAGGGGTTGAATCCCCATATTCGTAGGCTGGTGGTTGGTTTTGATCATTTGAGCTTTGGGGAGGCTGTCAATAAGGCCTTCCGACTTGAGCTCGAGGTAGAGGATTCCCGAACTATCCGAGACAAGAAGAAGGAATCTGGTGGGACACAGAAGAGGGATGCCGGTGGGTATAGCGGCGGTAATAGCAAGAGGTTCAAGAGCGGGGCAAGAGGTTTTCTTGCCAAGCTCAAGGCTGCTATGAGTATCACTGCACCAGGTCAGTGTAGCAGTGATCAGAGCCCGGTATCACCTACTCCCAAGACTTGCTTCATTTGTGGGTCGCCCAATCATTTTAGACGGAATTGTCTAGAGTTTACAGCTAGAGAGCAGCGGGTTGGTCAGCAGGGCAGTAGTTTCACATCTGGGCAAAATTTGAACTATACGGGCCCTACTCAGTACCAGCAGCAGCATCATCAGCAGTCCTTTTCGGGTCATCAGCAACAGGCGAGGAACGGTGCTGACATCCCGCAACCTAGTCAGGGACAGGGGAACCGAAGACAAACTGTGCCCAGTGGTCAGGGTAACAGATTCAACTAGGGGCGAGCTTACGCCCTCACGCAGCAGTCAGTGCCTGTCCAGAATCCATCAGTGATGGAAGGTATGATCTTATTGTTCAGTACTTGGGTTAGAGCATTGTTCGATTCTGGTGCATCACATTCCTTTATATCTAGTTCTTTAGCTTTCTATTTGGGTCTTGAGGTCGACGAGCTTCATCCGTCGATATTCGTGGGACTCCCCGTGGGTGGTGGTGTCTTCCTTAGTAGAGTCTGTCGAAATTGCATAGTCGTGGCAGGGGATTACATTATGGAGTACGATTTGATTGTGATGGATATGGATGGATTCGAGGTGATCTTTGGTATGGATTGGCTGTCTACCTTTGATGCCACTATCGAGTGCCATCGGCATAGTGTTTCGGTGTCTCTTCCCAATGGCTCTCGTTATCGCTTCAATAGTGAGCAGCGTATAGATTATCCTTGCAAGTTTTCCACTACCCGAGAGCAGAAGCATTTCTTCGGGTGGTTGAGTAGCATCATGGCCCAAGAAGAACCAGATCGTATGGTTGCAGACTACCCCGTTGTTCAGGAGTTTCTCGATGTATTTCCTGAGGATCTACCAGGATTGCCTCCGAGTCGAGAGATCGATTTTGCCATTGATGTCCATCACAGTGTGACACCTATCTCCATCCCTCCTCATAGGATGGCACCAGCAGAGTTACTAGAGTTGAGGACTCAGTTGGATGATTTGATGAGTAAAGGATTCATACGCCCTAGTGTGTCCCCATGGGGAGCACCAGTCCTTTTTGCCAAGAAGAAGGATAACTCTCTTCGGCTTTGTATCGATTACCGACAATTGAATCGGGTGACGGTGAAGAATAAGTATCCGATGCCGCGGATTGACGACTTGTTTGACCAGCTTCGGGGAGCAGGGAGGTTCTCCAAGATTGATCTTCGGTCAGGTTATCACCAGTTGAGGGTGAAGGAGGAAGATATTCCTAAGACCGCATTCCGCACACGGTACGGACATTATGAGTTTTTGGTCATGCCTTTCGGTTTGACTAATGCCCCAGCCGCATTCATGGATCTCATGAATCGTATCTATCGCCCGTATTTGTATCGATTTGTGGTCGTCTTTGTTGATGATATCCTAGTGTATTCATCTTCTGATATTGACCACGAGGAGCACTTGCGTTCGACACTTCAGGTGCTTAGGGAGAACATGTTGTATGCAAAATTTAGCAAGTGTGAATTCTGGATGGATGAGGTCAAGTTTCTTGGCCATGTGGTATCTGGCGCCGGCATTTCTGTTGATTCATCCAAGGTTGCAGCCATTCTCGAATGGGATAGACCGAAGACAGTCACAGAGATTCGAAGTTTCCTTGGTTTGGCCGGCTACTACCGAAGATTTGTTCAGGATTTTTCTAGGGTGGCATCGCCTCTCACGCGATTAACGCAGAAGGGTGTCCTTTTTGAGTGGTCAAATGAGTGTGAGTCCGCATTTCGGGAGTTAAAGATTAGGCTTACCTCGGCACCCATCCTCATTCTTCCTGAACGGGGAAAGGGTTATACTGTATACTGTGATGCTTCCGGATCAGGCCTTGGAGCAGTACTCATGCATGAGGGTCAGGTGGTTGCTTATGCGTCCCGTCAGCTTAAGATTCATGAGAGGAACTACCCCACCCATGATTTAGAGTTGGCCGCAGTTTTGTTTGCCTTGAAGATCTGGCGCTATTACTTGTATGGCGAAAGATTTGAAGTATTCACCGATCACAAGAGCCTGAGGTACATCTTCACTCAGCGAGACCTTAACCTTCGACAACGGAGGTGGATCGAGCTTTTAGAGGACTATGATTTCACGTTAGAGTATCATCCGGGGAAGGCCAATGTGGTGGCCGATGCTCTTAGTAGGAAGTCGGGTCCCTCCTTAGAGGAAATAAGGTGCTACCGTAGGAAGATGTATGGGGAGCTTCAGAGATGTGAGCTTCTTATTCAGCGGAACAACGACAGAGCTTATTTATGGGGTGTGATGGCTAAGCCAGTAGTTCACCAGAAGGTTCTTGATGCGCAACTCTGTGATGAGGAGATTATGCATTTTCAGAACCGCATTCAGAACGGTGAGGAATTTGATAATCTTACGGTTGATCAGGAGGGAGGTGTTCGGCACAAGGGCAGATTAATTGTGCCAGTTATCGAAGAGCTTCAAGCAGAGATCCTTACAGAATTCCATCAGTCTCGGTTCAGCATACATCCGGGTGCGACAAAGATGTATAAGGACCTATGTAGAGATTTCTGGTGGTCTGGGATGAAGCGAGACGTAGCGATGTTTGTGGCTAAGTGTTATACGTGCCAGCAGGTGAAGGCCGAACACAAGAAGCTAGCCGGGTTACTGCAGCCACTCCCGATAGCCGAGTGGAAGTGGGAGCACATCACCATGGACTTTGTCACAGCGTTACCCCAATCTGAACGGGGTCACGATACAGTTTGGGTCGTGGTGGATCGCCTCACAAAGTCTGCACACTTCCTGCCGATCAGGATCACGGACAACATAGCAAAGTGGGCTAGGATGTACATACGGGAGATTATCAGACTCCACGGTGTACCCCTGACCATTATTTCTGATAGAGATCCTCGTTTTGTTTCACGGTTCTGGAGGAAGGTTCAGCAGGAGCTGGGTACCGATTTGAATTTGAGTACGGCATACCATCCAGAAACAGACGGACAATCAGAGCGTACGATACCGATTCTGGAGGACTTGTTGCGGGCATGTGCGCTTGACTTTCAGGGTAGTTGGGATGAAAACTTGCCTCTAGCGGAGTTTTCGTACAACAACAGTTACCAAGCCAGTATCGAGATGGCCCCCTTCGAGGCCCTTTATGGGAGACCGTGTCGTTCTCCAGTATGTTGGGAAGAGGTGGGTGAGAAGCATCTTACAAACTCGGATATGATCAGGGAGATGACCGACAAGGTTCAGTTGATACGAGAGAGGTTAGTGACGGCTCAGGTTAGACAGAAGGATTATGCTGACAATCGACGTACACCGTTAGAATTCGGAGTGGGTGATAAAGTGTTGTTGAAGGTCAGGGCTAGGACTCGTAATCAGAGATTTGGTCAGAAGGGCAAGCTTTCTCCTCGGTACATTGGACCCTTCGAAATTTTGGAAAGGGTCGGGGATGTCTCATACCGATTAGCCCTGCCTCCGCAGTTAGTTCATGTTCACAATGTCTTTCACGTCTCTATGCTGAAGAAGTATCTGCATGATCCTCGCCATGTGATCAACTGGCAGAACATCGAGTTAGAAGATGATACAACATTCTTGACTCGACCCATATCCATCTTGGACCGAGAGAACCGGGTTCTGCGCAACAAAGTCATTCCGTTGGTGAAGATCCTATGGGAATCGCAAGGAGCCGAAGGTGCCACTTGGGAGCGAGAAGCCGAGATGCGAGAGAAACATCCACACCTTTTTGAGTGACTTATGATGAATTTCGGGGACGAAATCTCCTAAGGAGGGGAGAATGTAATACCCGCACCTTTAAAATTGTACTTGCATGATTATCCTTTATTTAGCGACGCTTCGTTAATGAAATTCTTACGTTGCATGTTCCCGCATGAGTTATGATTTATGTTCGTATAATTATTTTAAGTACTTTGGTTAAGTTTCACGCGATTCGGACAACCAACGAACGCTACGCGAACTTATGTACTAATTGTCTTACGACGCGCGACGCAGCGAAAGTCTAGTTTTGCGCGTATTGTTTGGGATGCCTCGGAAGGTCAAAAAAATATTCCGACCATATATTTAGGCTCATAAAAATATAAGGAATATTACCACGTTAAGAAAAATCGAAAAAAAATATGTTTTGCGCAGAGGTCCCGTTTCTTGCGCGTATTATTTAGGATGCCTCGGAAGGTCAAAAAATATTCCGACCATATATTTAGGCTCAATAAAATATAAGGAATATTACCACGCGAAGAAAAATCGGAAAAAAATATATTTTGCGTGGCGGTCCCGTTTCTTGCGCGTATTGTTTAGGACACCTCGGAAGGTCAAAAAAATATTGTGAATATGTTTTTTGACTCACAAAAATATAAGGAATATTATTATGGAAAGAAAAATAAAAAAAAAATACTTTTGCGCGGAGGTCCCGTTTTTGCGCGCCATGTATAGGACATTTCGGGAGGCCAAAAAAATAGTTTGAATATGATTTTTCACTCAAAAAAATACAAGGAATAAGGCCCTTAGGTTAAAAATTTCAAAAAAAAAAAAAATTTGTAGAGAGAGAAAGTGACGCTGGCACACTTTGGCAGCACATTTACCATGGTTTTGGGTGGTTGAGTATAGTCTTTTTCAACTCTAGAAATCAGACTTTGGGAGGTGTTATACACGGTTTAGGAAATGCAAATTCTGAGACTATGGGTCAAGAGTTGAAGGTCCCTTAAAATGGCTTTTAAAAGAGAGAGAGGGAGAGGAAACCATGGGTGTAATTAGGCACATATCTGTAGACATTTTCTCCCAAAATCCCTCAAGTTCTAGCAAGAGTAAGAACCCATATTTTCTTAGCTTCATCTCCCACCCCTTTTACCACCATCCAAACACCACTCTAAAGGTCTCCAAACACCATTAAAGCTAACCTCAAGGTTGGGACAGCTTGTGGGGAAGTTTCAGAGAGCTTTTGGAGCTCAAAGGGAGTCTTGGTTGGAGTTTTTGGTGGAACTTTTGAGTGCTCCACTTCATCTTCTTCACATCTACACTCACTCTCCTTCATTCAAGTAGGGTTTTCCTCACTCTTAAACTCTTTTATTTCAAATGCTAATATGAACAAGATGATGAGAAAAATGTGACTTTTTAGCTCTTCTCCCTTATTTTCATATGCTATGAAAAACCCATCTTGTGAAAAATGATAAGTGGAGAAGATGATGTTTAGAATAAATTTTCAGATTATTATATATGTTGAAATCATGCTATAAATGTAATAATCTCATGAAATAAACATAGAAAATGGAATGCTACAAGAAAATGACTAGTTAATGCATTTGTTGGGTTTTCTAAGGAAGAAGACCCATTTTCATGAAATAGTGTATGTAGTATGTGTTAGTTTTGACATTAACATGATTAATATTGAAATATAGTGGTCTAAATATGTGTTTAATAATCTCATAAAAACAGCCCCAAAATCTAATATGTTGAAATATTAGTTTAAGCCTCTTGAATATGTTAAATAAGGCTTATAATTATGTAAATGGCTTTATTGTAAAAGTGTGCTAAAATGAGTTGTACATCACTAATAAAGGTTTAAATGTTGGTGGAAACATGTAGTACATTAAAGAATGATTTTTGTACTTAAAACCCACTTAAAAAGGTAATTTTTGGTAAAAAGATGCCTTAGTGGCAGATTTGGTAAATATGAAGAAAAGTCACTTAAATGGTGTTTTTACATGAAAAATACTTGAAAAATGCCAAGGAAATGCTTTTTAGATAATAAAAGTATAAGATGGCATTTTGGTAAATCAAAGTGTTGTAAAGGTGACTTAGTATAATTTAGTGTTCGACATTGACACTAGAATGCCTCCTTGGCTCGTAGGATGCAAAGACTAATAACGAGTTTTAATAACAAAACCGGATAAGTTGAATTGTGAACATTGAGAATAATGTTAAACACATGAAAGATATGATATTCGGATGATGCTGAGAGAAAATAATTAAGGAGGGCATGACGTCCCTAGTGGTGAAAGACCCCAAACAAACTGCAGTAGTATATGGCGGCGGAGACCGGTGGTGTGAGGCCATGAAGTCCGTGAGTGTTTGTTGGCAAAATCCCAAAAATAATGTTAAGTAAGGAATGAGAAAAATTCATAGAATTTAAACTAATGAATGAATAAGAATTCATTAATTATTATGTGGATGACATAAGTGGAATATGATTAAGTTCCTAGCTTAGAATATTAAAATGCTAAGAGTGAGTGGGCACGTAGCCTAGGGCATTGCATATAGGTGCATTTATGACTAAGTTAAAGAATCTTGTTAGTATAGATACATGATAACTTAGTTGAATATAATGAAGGCTTCTTGAATATTGTAAGCATAGTTAAATGTTAACGAAAATAATCATTAATGATAATTGATGAATATGAGACAATGATGGTTTTCGGAATTACTAAAATGCATGGTATATGTATAGTATTTTGCTATGAAAATTATTGCTTAGTATTCCCACCCTACTGGGCATTTTGCTCATACGCTATTTTCCAAACCCCCAGGTACAATAGGTGGTACGTCGGGTAAGGATGTTGGAAAGGCCGCAGAAAGCGCTAGTCGTCGTTAGAGGCTCTGTAACCGATTTTAATCCAGAGACTTATTTTGAATTGTAATCCCTTATGTTTTGTTAAGAACTGGAACTATTTGGAAATTGTAATAATACAGGGATTTGAGCTTTATTTATGGATTAAATCTTGTTAAAGGTTTACTTGTTAAATTGTTAAATGAATATCAACTTGCAATATATGGGCCTCACCTTTTCATAATAAAATAAATTAAAGGTTTTGTTGAAGTATAATGAGGCAACTATTTTCCAAATTAATAAAATTTTTTATCCCCATCCCCCTTAATACCTTGGTTCGGATATTGAGTTATTCCAACGGTAACTCTAATCTGGATCGGGGCGTTACATCACATGCGTCTATACTTAAGTCTAAGTGATCCAATTATTAAATATTATTCCTCTCGAATGAATGTAATCAATGGATCCGAGATAATTCTACACTCAAATATGATTGATGTGTAAAGACATTCTAAAAGTATACTTTTAACATCATTATGGTCCTAGACACATACATCAATATAGAAGGGATCAATTCTAGCCTGCATATAATGAAGGCCTACATAATGCTTTCAGAAACACTTGCATCGACTACGTAGAATTATGGATTATCCCACCCCTACAACTCCAAAAGATCAACCGGTGATCATCACTATACATTAACACCAATCATATGGTCCAATACCCAAGGCCATATAAAAGAGTTCCTTCGTATTACCCCATGGGATTATATAGGTGTAACAATAACGTAGTGTCCGGGGTAAAGTAATCAAGGTGAATTTCGTCTCATAATCGGGGTACCAATTAACATCGCACGTGCTCCATAAGGATATACGCTCTAGTACGTAATACCACGAGGACTCAAGACTAAATATGTTGCACATAAAATACAAGAATAGTAAACCCTAGTATACAACGTTACTAAATCTTTACCAAAATATCTTACTTTATAACTTTTTATAACGTTAAGTCCTTCGATTCCAACACCTGTTTGAACGTTTCTAATTAATAAGATTTATATAATTCTAAATGGATAAGGAACCTAAAAGTCATATTAAACTATCCATCTATTATCAAAATGAACTTATAAGAAGATCTAAACCAACTTTGCTCCAAAATGGGATCTCAGTGTTCATTATTTTCTTAGTGAAGGGATTGAAACCCCTAAACTTCCATTAACGGGTATCAAACTACTCAAACCATAATGTAATTCAATCTCTTATATATATATATATATATATATATATATATGTGTGTGTGTGTGTGTGTGTGGTGACAATTATGTTCAACACAAATAAATGAGAAAAGCGCAATCACTCAAACAAATAAAAGAAGATAACGAATGCCAATCACACAACACAATATGTACGTGGCTCAGCAAGAATGCCTACGTCCACGGTGGTGCAGTCAGTATTATTTCTATATACTCCGGGGAGTATTTTTCAGAGAATACAAATCGTGCCTTTTACCCCAGGCTTAGGGTTTGTTATATACATGTTTGTTATCGGGGAGTGGGGGTGTTGGACTCCCCCACATCCATCTTCTGTTCCTAGAATATCTCCTTACGAGATTCTAGGAGTAGACTAAGTCATATCTGAATTTGGTTGAGATGCGAGGGCCCCAGACTTTGGGCCGTTTCTATTGGGCTACTCGTCTGGGCCTGTGATGGCAAATTCAGGTACCCATAATTGCCCCTAAAGTTGTTGGGCCACAATTTGGGCTCAATAAATTTAAATGATTTGTCATAATGGCTCTCTTATAAATTGCGTAACTCTTCCTAAGATTAGAGTTCTCTACTTAATTTTGGCGGCAGCTTGCTTCGGGTCTCGTGCGATATGATTAGAAAAGGTTTAAAAGGTTATTTGGAGCAGCATTTCCATACCGTCATTTCAAACTTCACATCTTCTTCAAGCTTTCACTGCTGCGCCCTCCTTTCCAGGTCTTCGTTTACTTTGCTTTCAATCTTCTTCGTCGTCTGGGCTTGTGATCTTGCGTCGTCCAAGCCAAACTTTTATCTCGTAAGTCTCCTTTGCTCTTTCTCTGTGTTTTTTCTGTTGAGTTTGCTTCGAATTTGTAATTAGGGTTTATAAATGGCGAAGATAGGCAATAGGTCTGTGTTTGAGTTTAGGAAGTTCTATAATATCCCAGACTGGGTAGAAATTGAGTGCGCCTCTGTCCCTAAGAATGTTAGAGAGATAGAGGACGCTCATTGGATTCACGTCCTGTTGCTGTCCTAAGGGGGCTCACCTTTCCCCCGAGAAATTTGTTTTTGCACCTTTTCGATTACTTCAATATCGTTCCTGCACAGTGCTCGCCAAATGTTTGGAAGATAGTTAATGGTGTCCATAGAGAAAACCAACTCTATGGCACTAAATTAGGGCTTGCTGAAATTTATTTTTGTTATTCCTTTTCTCGAACTAGTTCTGGCCTTCTTTACCTCAAGGCCAGGAGTCCTGATAGGGTATTGGTAGTAAACCTACCTGATTCTCATAGGGATTACTGGCAAGAGGGTTTTCTTGATAAAAATTGGCAGTTTTCCCCCCATACTAAGGGGTCGAGGTCTGATAGATTCACAGTCCCCTTTCATGGGGATGAATACATAGGTAATCTTAGCCCTTGCTCTGCTCATTTGTTTTTCTGCCAATGTTTGATTTTTTTTTTATATTTTTCTATTATCCTTTCAGCAAGGACAAAGAACTTGGAACCTGCCCTTAGTGAGGTTCGAGCTGCCGAGCTGATTAAAGCTTGGAATATTAGGGAATCTTTGGCTGACGGTGAACATCCCCGGTCAGATGCTTTTCTTCTGGAGTACAAGAACATCGGGTTCAGTTTTATTACGCGACTTGTAGACAACATTCCTGACTTGGATATTACTGAAGAAGTTGTTGCGGGCCCCATCCAGTTGGACGAGGAAGAGAGCAGTTCTGAAAGTGATATTAGGGGAGGTGATGACGGTGGTCCCAGTGAGGCAAGCTTTAGTAGTGAAGGTTCTTCTAACTCAAAAGAGGTTTCTGAGGCTCAAGAGTCTTCGAGTGCATCTAGCAATTCAAGCGAGGAAATGTCTCCCCCAGGAGGATTCTGATCCATAATGATGATGATGATGATGATGACGTGCTTCTTGCTCAGCGGTCGAAGAAGCAGAAGTCTAGCGGTGGGGATGTTGCCACTGGTTCTCAGTTTGCTGCTTATGAGCAGGAGAAGAAGAGAAAGGAGGAAGAACAGTTGAGAGAAAGAGAGAGAAAAAAGGAAGAGGAGAGGAATAAGGTTGAAGAGAAAAAAAAGGTGGAAGAGAGGAAGAGGGTTAAGAGGGAGAAGGACGGAGAAGAGGAGATGAGGAGAGTGGAGGTGAGGACGAAGGCCGGGCAAGGTTTAGTTCCCGTATCCGCGTTGCTCAGGGGGCCTCGATTGCCACCTCTCCCCAACTGGCTCTCGCGCTGCTCGAGCGAGCAATTTTTCCCGCTGATCGACAGAGGGCAATGGGGACTGACCAGTTAGCCCTGCAAGCGAGCCAGAGGCTAGCCTTGGTAAGTCTATTTCTGTACTTTAATGCTTGTAATATTCTGTTCCATGCTTTTTTCTAATGCTTCCTTTTTATTTGCAGTTTGTGACCGAATTCACTGTTCTTTACCGCACTCGCGACGAGCTGGTGAGTAGGAATGCGGATTTGGAGAAGCAGAACGTTAAATTGAGGGGGAAAGGCGTTGAGCTGGAGGTCAGTCTGAAGGCTGCCAGTGAGGCCCAGAAGTCCTATGATCTCGCCCTTGTTGAAGCTAACAGAACGAAGGAAGTGGCGAGCAAGGAGCTGAATGAGCTGAGGCAGTCCTATGACCTGGTCTGTATGAGCAAGCTATCCGTGGTCGAGGAGAATAGGGTACTGGAAGAGAAGCTGAAGAGGATGAAGTTCGAGGCAGCCACCATTAAGGAAAGTTCGTACAATTCCAGGTGGGCTGTCGTATATGAGGATGCTGATGCTCAAATAGGCTATATCAGTCGTCTGAAATTTAAGAAGGGCTGAAACAAGGCTCTTGTAGCTACCGGGGTGGATACTGACTCACCCTTGTTCGACGAGCATGATCCAAGCCCCAAGCCTGTTATAGACGAAGCTCCTGCCCCAGCCGTTAAAGGTGTTGCTTCTGCCTCCTAGACTGTTCCTGTTGATGCTCCTCCTTCTCGGGGAACAACTGTTGTTCCTTCTGAGGGAGATGCTCCTACTGGTGCTGATAAGAGAAAGTAACCAGCTTCCTCTGAAAAAATTGAGGTTGCTAGCTAGTCTGCTCTTAGGACTTCTCTGTATTTTTCCTTTTACTCTGTACTGCTCTTTTCCTTTTTTCTATTACCGATGCAATTGTACCCTTTTATTTCAATAAAATGGAAGTACTTTCTTTTCTAGGCATTGATTCTTCTATTTTTTACAGCTTTTATGGCTTGTAGTTGATAGATGTAGACGAGTATATACCTGCCACCTCTCAACTGGGAAGGATCCTTGGACCTAACGCGAGCACCCAAGTTCATCAGGCCTTTGCTAGGATTTTCAAATCTCTCAGGTCGAGAAATAACAGCTTTAAGGACCAGTCTGAGATCATTACCAAACTGAAGGATAAACTTCAGGAGATGGAAGAAGTTGGTGCCTCTATCCAAGATGAAGTGAACACTTTGAGATCTAAGCTCCTAGATGCCTCTGAAATCAATCAAGTCGGAGAAATTCTTCAGCAGGATAACGAGACTCTGAGGAGGGAGGTGTCGCAGTTCAGGGAGCATGCGCCGAGCATCGTACCTCGTGTTTTACGAGGTTCTTCTTCATCGGCTGTTCCGCGAGCTGGCACAGGGTCGAGTGGTGCTCCTCCAGTCTTACGAGGTTCTACCTCATCGACTGCTCCGTGAGCTGGTCCAGATGCAGGGGGTCCATCTAGGGAGATGGACGAGCTTCAAGAAGACATCCGTCGAGCATACGTAATTGCTGTTGGGCTTTAAAGGGATGTCACACGGCTGAGGCATCTGTTCAAGAAAGGACCTCGGCGAGTGTGGGCTGATGGTTATGACCAAGGTTGGACAGATACTCTGACGAGGCTGACAGAGTTTGAAGTGCTCACCTTTATTAGGGGATGGTTGAGTGCCCTCAGGGAGCTGCAAGTCCCAAGGAACTCAGTACTCTGGTACCGTCACGAGATCTCTCCTTCAACTTTGAGGCCTAATCCTTTCAGGAGGGACAACCAGTTGATCCCTATTGATGCTATACCCAGGCAGCTATTAGAGCCAACCGCGAATGAGGTCGATGAAGGATTAGCTCCTCATCCGGACGATGGCCGAAGAGCGCAAGTGGATGATTATCTTGTTCAGAGGCCTCAGCCTCACTAAGATTTTACCGGATGTAACTCTTTGTATATGTAAAGAAGTAATGTAATATCAATGTTTTGGGCAATCTTGCTGACTAAACTCGTGTTGTATATTCTTATTATAAATGTGATGAAGTAATATAATATCTATGCTTTGGGCGATCTTGCCGACTAAACATGTGTTGTATGTTTTTTACTTCATTTATTTCTCACTTAACTATCTTAGGCCCTTCGTGGCCGACTAGATTGGTAGGGTTATTTTGTTGAGTGATTGTCCTCCTAGTCCAGTATGCTTATAAGATACCATTTTGCCCTACTTTACCTTTTAGGTCATGTCGTCACACTCCCTTAGTCCTAAGTATGGCAATGACTAGGACACACCTAGTGTTGGATGTTCCATCCGACCAGGCTTTTTGAGCCAAACATTATTTGGGGACCAATTTGATTTGGCCGAACTGCCTAAGGGTACCCTGTAGGGCTTTATATATTGCCAGGGGCAATGCTAAGAGGTTGTTCGTGTTCCATAACGAAGACCTGAGGAGGGTGATTCCCTACTTTTCCATACTTAGTAATATGCATGTCACTTGGAAAAGGTGTGCTTATAAAGTTCATAGTACAAAATTAACACTTCAGAATGTCACTGCCAAACAATCTTTTATTAATAAAAACTAAGTTGCCAATTCCAAAAATGCGATAAAAGATGAATTTCTTCAGATTGGCTGCATTCTAAGCTCGGGGTATCTATCTGCCCTCCACCATTTCTAAGTGATAGGCTCCTTGTAGGTCGTTCCTTGTTACCTTGAATGGTCCATCCCAATTTGGACCCAACTTGCCATCCGATGGCTTTACTGCATTGCCAAGAACTTTTCTTAGGACGTAGTTCCCAACCTGGAATTTCCTTGGATTGACCTTCTTGTTATAGTGTTTCGCAAGCTGTTGTTGATAGCTCGCCAGCCTTACTAAGGCTAGTTCTCTGCGTTCATCAACTAGGTCAAGTTCAGCGAGTAATGTTGCATCATTTTGGCCTTTTTCGACAAGGGTGGTTCTCATGGTTGGTAGGCCAGCTTCCAAGGGAATGATTTCTTCCATTCCATACGTTAGTGAGAATGGGGTTTCTCCAATTGCTTGCTGTGGGGTGGTGCGGTAGGCCCACAAAATATGTGGCAGCTCACTTACCCACGCGCCTTTGGCTCACTCTAGTCATTTCTTCAACCCATCGATCACTGTTTTGTTGGAACCTTTGACTTGACCGTTGCTCTAGGGGTAGGCCACCGAGCTAAAATATTGTCTGATCCTGTGTTCTTTACAGAAGTTTTGGAAAGGGCCACTCTCGAACTATGTTCCGTTGTCGGTGATGATGGTTCTGGGGATTTCAAAATGGGTGATTATATTCTTCCATATGAACCTCATCATATCTGCATCTCGGATGTTTGCCAGTGGCTCTGCCTCGATCCATTTGGTGAAGTAATCTATTATGACCAACAGATACTTGCAGTTGCCAGTGGCGGTAGGAAGAGGGCCTACAATGTCCATCCCCCACTGGGTAAAAGGCCATGGGCTGGTAAGCGACCTTAGGTCGCTGGAAGGTTGGTGGACCATAGGAGCGTGCAGTTGACATTTCTCGCACTTACGAGCATATACTGTAGAATCACTTTGCATATATGGCCACCAGTAGCCTTCTTTTATTGCTCGAAAAGCTAGTGACCTCCCTCTAATATAGCTTCCACAGACTCCTTCGTGGAGCTCGTATAGAACTTACTCGACGTCCTTCGGGTAAACACATTGAAGGTAAGGGCCAGTGAATGATTTCTTGTATAGTTTGCCCTCAGGAGATAAGTGAAAGCGAGCAACTTTGACTCTTATCTGATGAGCGACCTTCTTATCGTTTAGAAGTGCACCATCTTTCAAATAGTCCCTCAAAGGGTCCATCCAACTGGGTGCTGACTCAATCTGAAGAATTTGTTCCCTGTGTAGCAGCTCGTCGCTCTGGTTGATGCTCGGATGGGCGAGGAAGTCGATTGGGATCGTCCTCTTTAGGTCAGAATCGATTATTGAACTTAGGGCTGCCAGGGCATCTGCATGGCTGTTCTGTCCTCTGGGAAACTATTGGACACTGACTTCCTCAAAGCTAGACATTATCTCCCTTGCCAAGGCGAGGTAGGCCACCATTCTTTCGTCTCTTGCATTGAAGTCCCCACTTATCTGGTTGGAGAACAATTGTGAGTCGCCGAACACCTATAGCTGCTTTTCCCCCAACGCCTATGCCTTCTGCAAACCGACTATCAAAGCTTCGTATTCTGTCTCGTTGTTGGAGGCTTTAAATCCAAGCCTGATTCCTTGCTCGAGGATTGTGTCTTCTGGGGTGACGAGCATAATGCCTACTCCTGCCCCCTTTGAGTTAGAGGCTCCATCAACGAACAATCGCCAGACTCCTACTAATGGGTGATCTTTAATTTGATTCATTGGTTGAAGCTGGTCGTAAGGCTGTTCGCCCGTGAATTCTGCAATGAAATCGGTAAGGACCTGCCCCTTGATTGCATTCTTGGGTTAAAATTGGATATCAAATCATCCGAGCTCGACTGACCATTTGGATAGTCTGCCAGACAAGTTTACTTTCTGCAGGACTGCTTTAAGGGGGTTTGATGTGAGGACGACGATAGTATGAGCTTCGAAGTAGTGCTTTAGTTTCCTCGAAGCTATCACTAGTGCAAAAGTGAGTTTCTCTAGTGGTAGGTAGTGCTGCTCGGCGTCCAATAAGGTCTTGCTCACGTAGTAAACTGGGTGCTGTACTCTTGCTTTTTCGTATACTAATGAAGAACTAATGGCGTGACTGGAAACAGGGAGATATAAGTATAGGGGATCATCTTCTTGAGGTATAATGAGTAGAGGCAGTGAGCTAAGGTAAGCCTTGATCTCCTCCAGTGCTTGCGAGCAATTTTGATTCCATTCTACTGTCTTGTTTCCTTTTAAGAGATGGAAGAATGACCTGCATTTCTCAGAGGACTTCGAGATGAAACGGTTCAAAGCGGCGAGCATGCCTGTGAGCTTCTGTATGTCTCGTATCGTGCGAGGGGACTGTATCCTGTTGATCACATCGATCTGGTCCGGGTTGGCCTCAATGCCTCTCTCGCTAACCAAATATTCGAGGAATTTTCCTGACTGGACACCAAAAGAACACTTGCTTGCGTTGAGCTTCATTCGGTATTTCCTGAGGATCTCGAAGGTATTTGATAAGTCTGAGAGATGGTCCTCTTTTCGCTTGCTCTTGACGAGCATGTCATCAATATAGACTTCCATGGTATCTCTCATTTGGTCTTTGAACATCTTGGTGACCAGCCGCTGATAGGTTGCTCCCGCATTCTTGAGCCCAAAGGGCATAACTTTGTAGCAGGATAATCTAATAGTGGCGATGAATGTTGTCTTGTGTTGGTCTGGTGCATACAGAGGGATCTGATGATACCCCGAATATGCGTCCAGAAAACTCATTCTCTCATGAGCTGCTGTGACATCCACCAATCGGTCGATCTTTGAGAGAGGGAAACTGTCCTTAGGGCAGGCTCTATTAAGGTCAGTGAAATCTATACAGACTCTCCATTTCCCATTACTCTTTGGAACTACTACTGGGTTGGATAGCCATTTAGGGAATTGAACTTCCCGTATGGATTCTGCATCCAGTAGCTTCTCTACTTCCTTTTCTACAGCTTTGGCCTTTTCGGGCCCAGTTCACCGTGCCTTCTACGTGATAGGCCTGAAAGTGGGGTCAATGTGCAATCGATGACAAACCACACTGGAATCAATTCCAGGCATCTCGTACGGTTCCCACGCGAAAACGTCTAGATTACCTCTCAATAATACTGTTAATTCCTTATTTTCTTGATCTGTGAGAGAAGCTTTAATTAAGAACATCCTATCTTTCTCGCTCCCACCGGCTGTTATTTCCTCCAGGTTTTCAATGACCCGCTTATAGGGGAGGATCCTGGTCTCCTCTACTCTGGGCCTTCCATATCTTAACTGCTATTTTGAAGGTATCAAACCTTCCTGCTCCTCGACTTTCTCTTTGGCCTTCTCGAACTTCATCTATAGTTTTGGGTGGATGGCTGCTATGAAGCACCTTCTTGCCATCGCCTGATCTCCATGAATCTCCATTATTCCTCGCTCAATCACGTACTTGAGTTTCTGATGGTAGGTCGAAAGAACTACCTTCATTGCATGTAGCCACCCCCTGTTGAGGATAACTTGATATGTCGAGTCGATGTTGACCACCAGAAACTCGATCATCTTGGAGATACTTCCCCCCCTTACGGGCAACATGATCTTTCCCAGTGGAATAGTCACTTTTTCGACGAAGCCAACTAGAGGGACAGTGGCTTATTTCAGGTCGAAAACCCTTAGCTTCAACTTTTTGAAGAGGTCGAGATACATTACCTCGGATGAGCTTCCCTGGTCGACGAGCAACTTTTCGACGTCATAGTTAGCTATCCTAAGTGTAATGATCAAGGCGTCATGATGTGGGGTCCTTTCCCCCACCAGATCTTCATCTGTAAACACGATGTGTTTGCTGTAGTCGACGTCATCTGCTCTCTGATGCTTTTCTGATTGTGTTTTCGCTGGATCAATCTGAAAAGCTTGCATTACTACAGTAAGCTTTTTCACTTCCATCCGAGATAAATTCCCCTGAATCTGCTTCATATCAGATACCCCATAAATAACTGCAAATTCATGGCCTGCATCGTCTTCGAGTACATTATCGGGTTTTGTTTCTCCATTGGCAGTGACTTTCTCTGCCTTCTTCTCCATAAACTCGTTCAGGTGCCCAGTCTGGGCCAGTTCTTCGAGGTGAGACTTAAGAGCCTTGCAATGCTCAGTCTTATGTCCTCCCTCCTTGTGAAAGGAACATCTCAGCGCGTTATTTCTCTTTGAGGGATCTCCTCCCATCTTTCTGGGCCACTTAACAAATGGCTCGTCTTTGATCTTCGCCAGGATCTTGTAGATTGGTTCTTTGAAGATAGTGTTCACTGCCTGAAAGGGTTTCGAAGCATCGTTCTTGCCTCCGTTCTTGGAGCCATTCTTACCCCCATTCTTACCCCCTTTCTTCTGGATTTAGGCCTTGTTGTTGCCCTTGGCAGCAAGCTTAGTCCCAACATTATCCCCTGCACTGAGGCGAGTGACATCTTCCACTTTGGTGTACTTTTTGATGCAAGCCATCAGGTCATCGATGGTCGTGGCCTCCTTCTTCGTCAGGGATTGGTACAGAAGGAAAGAGATGGGTAGACCAATCTTGAAAGAGGCCACTGCTACCTGCTCTGAGCAATCCTCGTCCTCGTTGAACAACTCCTAATAGCTTTTCGCTTAGTCCCGGAGGCTCTCTTGAGGCGTCTTCTTCATTGTTAGTAAAGCATCCATCCTTTTCGAATGGGAGCTACTTGTAATGAAGCGAGCCGTAAAGAGCTCGACCAAGGACTCAAAACTCCTAATGGACCTGTGAGGGAGTCTCTCGAACCATTTCTGGGCCACATCATGCAGACTTAAGGGAAAAATCCAGCACATTAGTGCATCCCTGTGGCTCCAGAGAGTCATGGCTTGCCTGTTCTGCCTAACGTGATCGATAGGGTCAGTCTTTCCATCATAGATCTTGAATCTCGGAATTGCAAACTTTTTGGGGTCCTCTACTTCCTCTATCTCCCTTGAGAAAGGGGATTTCATCTGGGTCTTGAGAGCTCATCGAGCAAGCTCCCTAGTTGATCTGGCACCCCGATGTGCTGGGTGTTGGTCCATTTCTCTTCAGACCAAATTTTGTATATCCTCATCACCTTGAGCTGGGCTCCTATAACGGCGAGCTGGTCGCTCTTTCTCGAGCAAGTCATCGTCTGACTCGAGCTTCTCACTTCTTTGGGATCCGCTTCTGGGGCTCCTTCCTCGGCTGTGAGACTTACTCGCCTGAGGGCTAGGAGTGCGGTATAGACGTCGCCTAGTGATGCGATGGAGTTCTTTCTCCATCCTCTCTAATTTTCTTTTGAGGTGAGCATTCTCAGCCTCTTGCTTGCGAGCGACCTCTCCCTGCTCTTGGAGCCTTACCTCATAGGCATCGATCAACCTGGAGATTTAGGTGGACTTCGTTGGTCCCTGACTTTCCTCTGAGGCTTGCTACTCTGGGCGAGCCTTCTGATTCGAACGCCGAACTTCGGATCTGATCCTGCGAGGGGCAGGCTGTTCTTGGATATCCCCTGCATAAGGGGCATTGCTACCGTAATCAGACATTTTAGCTTCTTTGTTGGTGAGAGATTTCTTAAGGGAGACAAACGATTCCCACAGACGGCGCCAATTGTGGTGACAATTATGTTCAACACAAATAAATGAGAAAAGCACAATCACTTAAACAAATAAAAGAAGATAACGAATGCCAATCACACAACACAGTATGTACGTGGTTCAACAAGAATGCCTACGTCCACAATGGTGCAGTCAATATTATTTCTATATACTCCGGGGAGTGTTTTTTAGAGAATACAAATCGTGCCTTTTGCCCCAAGCTTAGGGTTTATTATATACATGTTTGTTCTTGGGGAGTGGGGGTGTTGGACTCCCCCATGTCCATATTTTGTTCCTAGAATATCTCCTTACGAGATTTTAGGAGTAGACTAAGTCATATCTGAATTTGGTTGAGATGCGAGGGCCCCAGACTTTGGGCCATTTCTATTGGGCTACTCGTCTGGGCCTGTGATGGAAAATCCAGGTAACCACAATATATATATATATATATATATATATATATATATATATAGTATCATTTCAAACCTATATCTAAATATTTTACACAATTATAAAAGGATTTAAAGGATAATTTCTAATTTAAGTTGAGAACCCCGCTTTCTAGATAATCAAATCAATTTGATTAAATTGTCCATCAATTTAAAATAGTAACATGGGCTTTTGAAGCTTAAACATAATATAATCAATTACTACTATTCTTAGAATAATTTCCATTAAAATTCAGCTAGCAATCCTCCAAAATCAACTATGTCATTAGTCCAATTTCTTATCTTAATTAATCAAATTATAAACTAACTAATTCTAAATTTAAATTTAGATTTACGTGTGATTGAATTCCGATTCATAGGAATAATAATATATTAACCAAACACAATTAAAATCAAATCCTAACTAAACTTGCCTCAATATCAAATGGTGAAGAAATGATGCCCAATTCGTCTTTATTCCTCTTATTCTCTTGAAGTCTCTTATCTTTAGTCCTTAGGAAGTCTTCCCAATTGTAATTTATGAAGAAAGGAAACCCCAATGAACTTTCAATACTTATAACCCACAAAATTAGGTTAATCCCCTAGACGGGCATCATCTAATTGGGTAAAAAAAATCTTGAATAAGTCAAAATTTTTTCCAAGTTTTATGACTTATTCGAGTCTAAATATCTCGAATAAGTCTAAACATCTCAAGATGCTTAGAATTTTCCAAGTTTCAGTCTAAACCTTTTCCATATTGCTAATTGGGTAAAAAAAACATCTCGAATTGGTGACATCACATGTCAAGTCCAACAAGTAAGACAATAAAATTCCACATTTTATTTAATGCATAAAATATGGGGTACTACATTCTTCCCCCCCTAAAATAAGGAATTTCGTCCTCAAAATTTGAAATTTATAACTGACTAGAATAATTCGTAATATCTCGCCTGCATGTCATCCTCTCTCTCCCAGGTAGACTCAGCCTCATTTTGGCATCCCACTCGTCCAGTAGAAAGTTCTAAATGCCCAGTCATGGGATCCTGAGTTTACTCAGTATCGAGAACATATTCATAGTGGGGAAATGTTCAACACCCTTACTGTGGATAAGGATGGTAGAGTGCGACACAAGGGTCGGTTGGTTGTCCTTATTATCGATGCACTTTAGGATGAGGTGATGGTGGAGGCCCATCACTTGCCCTTTAGCATATATCTCGTTTCCACCAAGATGTATAAGTACTTGTGTAGGGATTCCTTGTAGTCTGACATAAAGAGGGATGTGGGGTCGTATGTAGCCAAGTGATACAATTATCAGTAGGTAAAGGCCAAGCATAAAAAGCTAGTAGGGCTATTACAACCACTACTCATGGCAGAATGGAAATATGAGCATATCATGATGGATTTCATCACAGCCTTACCGTGGTCTGAGCATAGTTATAATGCAGTGTGGTTCATAGTGGATCGACACAGGAAGTTTGCACATTGTCTGCTATTAAAGGTCACAGACAACGTAACTAAGTTGGTAAGACTCTATGTTCAAGAAATAGTTAGACTTCACGCCGTCATGCTCTCGATCGTCTCAGACATGAACCCTTAGTTTGTATCTCAATTTTGGAAGAAGTTTCAACAAGAGTTAGGTACCGAGTTGAATATGAGTATGACATATCATCCTAAGCCCGATGGACAGTCGAAATAAATCATCCAGATCCTAGAGGATACGTTGAGATCCCGTGCACTCAACTTTAAGGTTAGTTGGGCAAAAAACTGCACCTGGCAGAGTTCGCCTACAACAACAACTACTAGGCGAGCATTTAGATGGACCACTGAGAGGCCCTTTATGGGAGGTCATGCAATTCTCCAATTTGTTGGGTTTAGCTGGGAGAGAAGCATCTCACCAATTCATAGTTGATTCAATAAATGACGGAGAAGATGTAGGTAATTCGGTAGAGGATCATGAAGGTACAAAGTCGACAAAAGAATTATGTCGATAATCATCGGATACCTTAGAGTTTTGGGCTGATGGCCATAAGATGCTGAAAGGTAGAGACAAAATTGGTAGTCAACGATCCGTGCAAAAAGGGAAGATGTCCTCATTGTATATCAGTCCTTTTAAGATCCTGGAATGAACTGGGGATGTATCGTATCATCTGACACTACCTCCAAAGTTGTCCCAAGTTCATAATGTGTTCCACGTCTCTATGTTAATGATCCTCGATATGTCGTCGAATGGAATTTCATAGACTTAGAGGAAGATGTTACATTTCCCACGCGACTTATATTTATTTTCAATTGGAGGACTGTGTCCTGTGCAATAAGGTTATCCGCTTGAATGAAGTTATTTGGTATTTTCAAGGTGGTAAAGGTGCTACGTGGGAACGCGAGTCGGAGATGTGAGAGAACCATCCAAAACTCTTTCCTTAGTTGGTTGTTCTCATTTCAGGGATGAAAGATCCTAAGGTAGGGAGATGGTAATACGCATGCCCTCGATTTTATCTCTTTCCTTATAATGTTGTAATTATATATGAATATTGAGATTTAATCATCATCGTAACCTTCATGCTTGTCGACTCGGGGTTTTCATAATATAAAGTTATTTCAAGGAGTCGTTCGAATGAGGGTCATTCTCGTTCGAATGAGGTTCGAACGAGATTCTGATGACTTAAAAAATGGTCAATTTGCCTTGATCTTTGGAATCTCATTAGAAGTGTACGTTCAAAAGAAATCCCTTATCGTTCGAATTAAAGGTGTTTTCGTTCAAACTACATTAGATTTCATACGAATGATCGAAGCTGAACTCAATTTTTTTTGCAAATTTTAATGTGCTGTCCACACTATAGCCCTTGGATTGATGATGTGTTGACATCTGATGATTTAAAACGTGTATAACATGTGTGGTTTGAGTTTTTAATTCATTTTGTGGGTTTCTTTTAGGTTATAAGAAGAGAGAGAGGGTGGGTTCCTTCCCTACCATTATTATAGCATTTCTCTCTCTCGCTCTCCCTCTCTAAGTTTAAGAGTTCATCTTTACTTCCCAAGCATTTTCCATCATAGACACAACTTGCCTCCACTTTGATACACAATTATACATCATTTCCAAACATTGTTCATCCTCTTCAAGCATTAGAGCCAAGCCTGTAGAAGGAGCTTTGGAGTATTTTGAAGAGCTTTTTGGGATCTTTGGAGTTAGGAGCTTCCATAGCCACCTTATCCTTTTCTCCTCTTCAAACTTTGAGGTTGGGTTTTTCTCTTCCTAAGATTTCAAGGTTTATATCTATGAAAATGTGTAGGATGCATGCTAGATGATATTTAATGCTAAAGATGAAGTTATTTGTGAATATTTTCAAGTCTTATAAAAATGAATTTTCAAAGAAGACAAACCCTAGATGGGTCTTTTACAAAAAATGGCATTTTTATCTTGAAATACGGAGAGAAAGCATGAAAAATGTAAACCCATGATTTGTACCTTGTTTAATTCATTATGAGGAATTTCTAGGCTTAAAATCCTCCATAACATGAGTAGAATAATCTAGTATGTTAACAAATGACATTTTAGACTTGATAAAACACGTTGAAATGGGTTTTATGAGGAAATGATTAAATGTAGAAGAACATGCCTAAAAATGTGTCATAAATATTGTTAAAATAATATTTGAAGTCACATGTGATAATAGGGAAGGTTAAGGAAATTTGGTTAAAAATGGTCTAGAATGATTAAATGTATGTTATGTGGTAAAACATAATATGATAAACATGATTTTTGATATAAAATTATAAAAAGGGTCATTGGAAAGGAAAAAAGTTGGCTTTTAGTGCCATGATGAATTGAATATATTTTTCACAAAGTTATGATGAAAGAAAGGGTTACATAGTGATTTTGACAAACTTGAGGGTCCTAATGGTTGAACCTTCTTGTTAGACCTTATCGATCGTTTTTGGTGAAAACGGATGAAGTAGGCAAAATAACACGTGGCAAAGTGAAATGGTAATATAAACTGTAGAATGATAAGGTGGTATAATGACAGAATAATGTGGACATTATCTAAAATGTTAACACACATTAATATGGACTCGAATGACACAGAGATAATTAAAGGGGGCTCGAAACCCTGAGGCGAAAGTCCCAAAATTACTGCCAGAGCATATGGTATCATAATCGACGGTGTGGAGACCATTAAAGTATGCGGTTATTGGAAGTTTGTGAGAAAAGATAATGAAAAGGAAAGAATAATAGTTGTGCTTGAAAATGTTTAAGTAAGACAACCTAATGAAATGTGATAAAAATGAGACTAATGAACAAAATACGATTAATAGTCTCTAGACCTAGTAAAGGGTGGTGAAAATGGTCAAGTGTTAGCATGAGCTCATCGCTCGGGTGGATTGCATAGTAGCTGCATTAATACAAGCTAAATTGTTAAACATTTTCTGAATTTATTAAAATACATGTTATATGTATAGTATTTTTGGACAAAACTTATAGCATAGTATTACCCACCATGTTGAGTGTTCGCTCACCCTATGATTTTTATGTTAAAACACCCACCCACCCCCAGGTAATTTAAGTAGGGGTGTTGAGAAGGATGCGGGTAAGGCCCCAGAGGGCAATCGATGTCGTTAGTACTTTGTCATTTTAATGAAATCGTGTTTTGGAACTTTGGTAAATTCGGGAGTTTAAATATTTTATTCATCCCTTTGGCCATGGATTGTAACAATACAGGGATGAATATGGTTTATTTCTTATTTAATTATCATTGTAGATCAAATCATATTTTTATAAACAAACCTTGTAAATTGGCTTAATTAATAAAAGATCCCACCCCCTTTTTTAAACTTAAAACTGGTGAATTAATCTTTGATAATTGGTGAAATTAAAGGGCTTCTTAAATAAACAAATTTGACTTTCCCCTTCCTTTTTAACTCCTTGATTCAGTACGGGTTGACCCAATGGTGATCCAAATCCAGGTCGGGGCATTACAAATGATATCAAAGCAATAAAATCCCCGGGTGTGGTGGAGTGTTACGCTTTCGTAGTATGCTTTCTTTATACATTTTTGCTTAGTTTTTGCTTAAGTTACTATTTAAATACATCGCTTTCGCTATCGCTTTCAATTCGTATCATTATGAATTGAACTCTATTTTATTGTGTAGATGACTCCACGTCGTGATATAACTTGTGGGTTGGGTACTAGCGAGCTTAGACGCATGGATAAAAAATAGAGGGCCGATCATAGTGGGACGGTTGAAAGTACCACCTCCGCCTCTATCCTTAAGGAGCTCAGGAGGTTACACTCACCTACCTTTAACGGGGCAACTGGTCCCGATGAGGTAGAAGAGTGGCTCAATAAAGTCACTGGGGTAATGAATATTCTTGACGTACTACTTGGCATAAGGTCAAGATAGCTACGTTCTAGCCCATAGAGCAAGCATAACGCTGCTGGAGCACCTACTCTGCCAGTACTACTCAGACTATGGACTGGGGTAGCTTTAGAGTTTCCTTCCTTGATAGACACATTCCCCAGGCATTTAAGGATGACAAGAATGATGTGTTTCTCCAAATGATACATACAAAGACTTTTGTGAATGAGTACTTGGTGATGTTTGAAAGATTATGTAAGTACATAGATACGTAAACATAGATGATACCGAGAAGATAAGGTAATTTATTAAGGGCCTCAACTTGGGTATTTGAAAGATTCTAACAGGTATGGGTCTACCTAATTTCCGTTTTGTAGTGAACAATGCGACCCGATTGGAGTTAGATGCTGAGGATGGCAAGGCCATCAGAAAAAAGAAGAGGGAGCCCAGCGAGTTCCAAAATGACAGTTATAAGAAGTCCCGAGGTGGGACTCGAGGCTTCTTTGTAAAGATAAAGAACGTTATGGGGGTTAGTTCTTAGTTGGACTAGTGCACCAATGATCAGGGTCATATAGCCACCACATAATGGAATTTTTTTCTTGCGGATCCCTCAGTCATTTTAAGAGAGATTCGGGCAGTCAGTAGGGTAGTAAACAAACTGCAATTTTATATCAGGCCAAAATTCTGGTTACACAGGTCCTAACCAGCAGTAGCAGTAGTAGTTCTCCTCAAGTTATCAGTAACCCACGAGTCAAAGTGTGGACGGTTCACGTTCAAGTCAGGGGCAGATAAGTCGTGTGCCATGTTAAGTGCTCGATGGCAAGAATAATAATTTCAACCCTGGACTAGCAGATGCCATGTCACAGTTTATTGTAACTTCTTGCGATCCATCAATGATGGAAGATATGATTTTGTTGTACAATACATCGGTTAGGCCACTATTTGATTCTGTCACATCACATTCTTTTATTTCGAGTTCCTCGACATTCATTTTGAACTAAAGGTCGATCAATTTCATCCTCCTATCTTCATAGGGTTTTCGATGGGTGGAGGTATAGTTCTTGATAGGGTCTGCCGTAGGGTATGATCATGGACGAAGATTATATTCTGGAGTATGATTTAATCCTTATAGGAATGGATGGATTTGAGGTGATCCTTGGTATGAATTGGTTGTAATGTTTCAATGCTGTCATCGAATTATTAACATAGTGTCTTAGTATCACTCTAGACGGGTCTCCCCATTGCTTTAGTAGAAAGTACGATGCCGATTATCCTTGCAAGTTTTCTACCATGCGTGAGCAAAAATGGTACTTTATCTGGCTAAGTAGATTTATGGCTCACGATGAGCCAAATGGTATGGTGTTTTATTATCTAGTGGTGCAGGAGTTTCCTGATATGTTCCTAGAGGATCTCTCTTGGTTGCCTCCACACAGAGAGGTGGATTTTCCGATAGAGGTGCATCAGGGCATCTCGCTCATATCTATACCACCTCATAGGATAGCTCAAGCGGATTTACAGGAGTTAAGGGTTCAATTAGAGGATTTAACTAGTAAGGGATTCATTCACCCTAGTGTGTCCCCGTGGGGAGCTCCAGTCCTCTTTGCGAAGAAAAAGGACAATTCCCTACGGCTTTTCACTGACTACATGCAGCTGAATAGGGTGATAATAAAGAATAAGTACCTTATGCCTCGTATTGACGATTAATTCGATCATTTGCATGGGGCAAGTTGGTTTTTAGAAGATTGACCTTCGGTTTAGGTACCATCAGTTGCGCGTCAGGGAGGAGGATATTCCTAAGATGACGTTTCAGACTTTGTATGGTCACTACGAGTTCTTAGTGATGCCCTTCGATTTAATCAATGCCCCAGTGACATATACGGATGTAGTGAACTACATTCTTCGTCCCTAACTAGACCGATTTGTGGTGGTCTTTGTGGATGACACATTGGTCTATTCTATATAGAATATAAACTACGAGGAGAACCTTCGCACGATGTTGCAAGTGCTCAATGAGAACTAGATATACGCTAAGTTCAGTAAGTGCGAGTTCTAAATGGAGGAGGTTAAGGTTCTAGGCCATGTGATTTCTGTAATACCCCGTATTTTTGTGATATTTATTTATGGGATTAATTGAATTAAATGGGTATTAATTGAGAATTAATCCGGAGAAAATACTAACGATATGTGAGTTGGTATTTGATTATAATGGGTATTATTTGATTATAATGAATATTGAATATATTGAATTTGTCGTGAAATTGAAATACGACAATTTGGAAATTTTGTTAGGACGCGTGTGACAGTCGCGTCAGGAATATAATTATTTTAATTAAAAAGTGGATTTTACTTTTATTAACCGTATGGTCATTTTGAGTGCGCCAACGTGTTCGGAAGGGTCGAAATAGTCAGAAAACACAAGCCGGGGGTTTAGTTTGGGTCCCGGGGCATTTTTGGGCCATACTGGCAACTTAAAAGGGTATTTTGGTAATTTTGAAATTTTAGGATTATTAACCAACGAATTTTGGGAATTAAATATTAGGATATTAATGACCCACTAAGCCATTACCAACAATTAACTTATTAGAGGGCAACAGGAGTTAGAGGAGGAAGTTAGAAAAGTTCCCAAGGAGAAAACCTTAACCTCCATCTTCAACCTTCAACCTTGGGAGAGAAAGAGATAGGGCAACCTTCAACATTCAACACCAAATTCAGAGAAAGATCAGAGGAAAGTGGTTTAATTTCGTTAATTTCAAGCGAATGCTTCTTCATGATTAGAAAATTGATATATTTGCATTGTGTTGGGAGATTTATAAAAACCCATGAAATTGGAGTTATAAATTCAGATTTGGATATAGGTTTTCATGTAGGATTGTTATTGGGTGATTAGACTAAAAGAATTTCTATTTTTATTTTACAAAAACGAGTTTATTTATGGAAATTGATGACTTTAAATTTCTAGGGTTCATGTTCATAAGGTTTGGGAAAAATTGGGGAGTTATGATAATTAGATGATGTATAGGAAGATTTGGCCCTATATAAATGTTGTGTTATGACCTATGAATGTTTAGTGATGATTAAAAACCTTAAAATACTGTTGGGGCGACTTTTAGAAGAGAATAGAGGTGAAGAAAATTGAGAAAAACGTAGTAGGAGAATTCTGGGCTCGAACTGTCACCTCGTTAGAAGACCTGCCCAGGTCGTTCGAATGAGCTCGTTCGAACGAGCTTCTAACAAGTAGACAATTTGACTTCTAACGAGTGGGATGTTCGTTCGATGACTTTCGTTCGAACGAGATCTCGTTAGATGCCCACTTCGTTCGAACGATACTTCTAACGAGTTGACAGATTGGCCTTTTTGGCCTGATTTGATTTCTAATGCCCCGTAACCTGGTTTAATTGTAAAGATAACATTCCCTTGATGACAAATCGATATAGTTGGGAAATTTGGGATATATTGAGGAGTAAAACATAAGAGTGTGATTTGAACCAAATGAAAATTATGGATTAGGATGTGAGTGACTAATTACGATGTGAGAATAATTGACGATTTAAATGTTAGTATTAACCGGGGATATGTGAATTGCGTAACATTATAAGTTGGTATAAGAATGAGAAGTATACCCCTAATAAATTATGGTAACTACTAAGATGTGTGCATGCTTAGTATATGTATATGATTTTATGTGTATGACATACCTACCATACTTGCTATCACGGGAGGTTCGCGTTCGCTTAGGGCCATCTAATCTTTGTGTGCCTACGGGGGGGATTTAGATTGGTACCTCGAGGACATAGTTCAGGGAAGGACTTATTGGGAAGTTAATAAGACTGCTGATCATGGGAGCGTAGGTATATGCGTGACCCATGTGATGGGACTGTGTTCGCCTTCATTGTTTGTGATTGTTGTTATCTAAGAACGATTCCTGAGAGATTCGGAATGCGTGATCCTTATGTACGTGATGTACTGGGATGGATAGCAGAGTATGTGTGCACCGCAGCTTAGTCTCGGGTGCTTGGATTGTATATTCATGACGTGAATAATATATGCTTAAATAATGAGAACTTTCATGTTGGTATAATTATGGTAACGCTTTGAGAAAATAAAAAGGGATAACCTGTAGTGAATCGTATTGCTAATAATTGAGAATCCGAGTTTATGTAAAGCCTCTATTTAATTGACGACGTTGGAATGTATAATGGTAATCGAGTAGAAAGGGGTAGAACTTATGACGGTTTAATTAGATATGAATGTCACTTAGATGGGTACGGTACGTTAGGAGTTCACAATTAGTCGAGAGGTGAGTATTTCATGTGAGTGCACGTCCTAACATGTATTTTGCATTCATTGTTTTAATGTCATTAAAACACTTGCTATTTTTAAAATACTCTCCACTTTCGGGATCTGATTAATTTGCTTTCAAATATATTTTTGTAAAAATCTTTTAGGTGCCCAGCCAGAAGGACACCATGCATAGGATTTCCATTCAGGTGACGAGCTGTAGCTGTTGTGGAAGTTACGGGGCCTTGCTAGTAGACGCTTCCTTTGGTTTTGATTCCACATTAAGTTCCATCATTTGTAGGGCATGTCGCCCATTTCTATTAGAGATATTTTATATTTCAGTTATTAAGATGGTGGATTGTAATTAATTCAGGATTCAGACTTGTTTTATTATTTCAGTTGTGGGATTGTTGTGAGGAGTATTTCCTCCAGACTTATTATTATTTGCTGGTGATCCTATTGCTTCTTTATGGTGAATGGTTACGTTACTCTTTCATAATTCTTTTATTGCATGTTAATCAGATTTAATTTAAAATTTGACAACTTACTTTTTAAATACTAGGTGGTTAGTAATCATTAAATGTTTTCGACAGTGATGCTATTAACTGAACCAACTTGGCATTTTGAATTAATTTAATAAAGGAGTAGCTACCCGGTATTTAATTAGTCAGGGTGTCAGAAGTGGTATCAGAGCCAGGTTCTAGTGTCCTTTAGGATCTGTACGGCTTATTATGTTTTCGCTGAGCTTTCTTTGATGTAGAGCCCTATCTTTTAGGACTGTTGTATTCTTTTATGTATGCTTCGCTCTTCAGCTATTTTGGGTTTATAACTGCGAATTTATAGACCTTACTCTTATTTCAGATGCCTCCACGACGTGCACCACGGGTTCCTAGGGATGCACAATCAGAGCCACAACCAGCACCAGTACAGGGCACCATGAATGCCGCTGAGGTTGCAGCCATTGTAGCCCAAGCGGTAAATGCCGCTCTAGCAGTTGTACAACAGGAACCACCCCAGGCGCTAGTAGCCGCGCGAGTTCAGGTACATGCATTCCCGTCTGCTTGGGAACGTGTACGTGATGCTTTTCAGAAAGCGCACCCGTCGGAGTTCGCAGGTAGCTCCGATGTTGTGGTTTCAAGTCAGTGGAGGAAAGACATTCAGAGGCACTTGAGGATGTATGAGTGCACTGATGTTCAGAAGAAGGTACTAGATACTTTCAAGCTAGTGGGATCTGCACTGCAGTGGTGGGAGTCTATTACCACCGGGGAGGAGAGAGATACTCTCACGATACAGGAATTTTGGGTGCGGTTCGACCGCAAGTATTTTCCGTCAGCCGTTCACACGAAAATGAGGAGGAAGTTAATGAATCTCAGGCAGAAGGGTAAGACTGTGGCCGAGTATGAGGCTGAATTCACAAATTTGCTAAATATTGTCCCGGATGAGATACCGACAGAAGATAAGAAGATTCGGAAGTTTACCGATGGATTGACATGGAGGATCCGTCAGCATTTGTTGGGGAACCTCTCGTTGGCCACTTATTCTGACGTGGTTAACGCTGCACTGTTACACTACCAGGATCACCGCTTTCACATGGCTGAGAGCAAGAGATCAGGAGAGTCCAGCCATCAGGGCAGGACTGGGGGAAATGGTGCCAGTGGGGCGCAATCTACCCAGGGGCAGAGACAGGGTGACCAGGAGTCCCAGCAGGGGGATCATAAGAGGTTCAGATCAGGAAATTTCAGACACAGACAGGGAGGTTTTAGGCAGGGCCATCAGGGTCCGAACGGCCATCAAGGCCAGCAGGGTCAGAACGGCCAACAGCAGTTTTAGCAGGGCCAGGGGAGGAATGGAGACGGCCACCAGGGCTGAGGGCAGCAGGGACATCGGGGGGGAAACTTCCCCGGGAAGTGTTACGTTTGTGGCAAGACTGGACATAAACGCCAGGAGTGTCCTGATAGGGGCAGGCCCCCGCAGCAGCAACAACAGGGCGCCCGACAGAAGCCGCAGAGGCCTATGTTTCCCGCCGCCCTCCCAGCACCACCACAGATGGCAGCATTACCACCCATTCCAGCGGTCCCAGTTCAGCAGGGACAACTGCAGTATGGGAGAGTATATCAGCTCCAGCAGGCCGCAGCCCCACAGGATCCACCAGCCATTGAGGGTATGTTCTCTATTCAGGGGACTATGGGGCATATTTTGTTTGACACGGGGGCCACACATTGTTTCATTACCATGAGATTTGCACGCACTATTGAGTTATTAGACACCGCAGAGAGCACCGCTACTTGTGTAGACTCACCGTTGAGTAGGGATTCCATGATTTCGCTTATGTGTAGAGGTGTGGGTGTAGAGATCAGGAGGTTTACTTTACCCGCTGATATGTTAGTGTTAGAGATGACCGAGTATGATGCCATTATTGGTATGGATTGGCTAGTTGCGTACCGAGCCATGATTGATTATTTTAATAGGAGTATTATCTTTGCCATTCCCGGGCAGGAGATGTTTTTGGTGGCGATGCCTCGTCCTGAGGGAGGATCGTCCACTCACTTGTACTATATAGAAGAGGAGACCTCTAAGGAAGTGGTGATACCACTTGATTCGATTCTGGTTGTTCGAGAGTTTGCCGATGTATTTCAGGATATACCTGGATTACCTCCGAGTAGAGAGATAGATTTTGTGATCGACTTGACGCCGGGCACTAGGTCTATTGCCCGCGCACCTTACCGTATGGCTCCAGCTGACATGAGAGAGTTACGGGATCATATTGAACAGTTATTGGGTCAGGGGTTTATACGGAGGAGTACTTCGCCGTGGGGTGCCCCTGTATTGTTCGTTAAGAAGAGGGATGGACCGTTGAGGTTATGTGTAGATTATCGGGAGTTGAATAAGGTCACGATACAGAACAAATATCCGTTGCCCCGAATCGATGACTTATTCGACCAGCTGAGGGGATCTTCTTTCTTCTCAAAGATTAATTTACGATCGGGATGCCATCAGTTGCGTATCAGGGAGGAGGACGTCTCGAAGACTGCTTTCTTATTGAGATATGGTTCCTACGAGTTTCGGGTTATGCCTTTTGGTTTGACCAATGCTCCAGCCGTGTTTATGGACTTGATGAATAGGGTGTTCAGAGAGTTCCTAGACCGGTTTGTCATTATTTTCATTGATGACATTCTGGTTTACTCCCAGACAGAGGAGGAGCACGCCGAGCATTTGAGGCAGGTTTTGTAGACGCTACGTCAGAACGAGCTGTATGCAAAGTATGAGAAGTGCGGGTTTTGGCTGAAGGAGGTTTAGTTTTTGGGGCATATTATTTCCGACCGGGGGATATCTATTGATCCGGGAAAGGTATCCGCGGTGAGGGAGTGGGGACAACCCACGACACCGACTGAAATCCGTAGTTTCTTAGGCCTAGCAGGATACTACAGGAGGTTTATTCGGGGTTTCTCCAAGCTAGTGGGTCCTTTGACACATCTGACTCGTAAGGGTGTGCCATTCATCTGGAGTGATGCCTGAGTTGGCATTCGATGAGTTGAAGGATAAGTTAACCTCAACACCTGTTTTAGCATTGCCGAGACCGGGAGTTGATTATCTAGTTTACACCGATGCGTCCTTACAAGGACTTGGAGGTGTATTGCAGCAGGAGAGTCAGGCCATAGCTTATGCTTCTCGTAATCTTAAGCCTCACGAGAAGAATTACCCCACTCATGATTTGGAGTTAGCAGTAGTTGTATTTGCCCTTCGGATTTGGAGATATTACCTTTTGGGGGAGAAGTTTCGATTGTTCACAGACCACAAGTCCCTACAGTACCTATTCACGCAGAAGGAGTTGAATATGCAGCAAAGGAGGTGGCTTGAGTTTGTGAAGGACTATCAGTTTGATATCCAATATCACCCGGGGGAGGCTAACGTGGTGGCAGACGCGTTGAGCCGTATGCCAGTAGATGAGGTGGCAGGGGTGTGGAAGGCAAAGTGGAAGGAGTTGGGACACGAGGACGCAGTGGCCCGATCGTTCATGTCTGTGATGACTGTTATACCGCAGATTGTCACAAAGGTGGTAAAGGCACAGGCAAATGACTCATTCTGTCAGGAGCAGATAGTTCGATTACTAGCAGAGGGAGCCGAGTCCTATACCGTTACTTTAGACGGGGGATTACGCTTAAATGGGAGACTGGTAGTTCCATAAGGGGAAGAATTGCGACACGAGGTGATGGCAGAGTCGCACGGCTCATGATTCGCGGTACATCCCGGTGGCGACAAAATGTACCAAGACATGAGACGATAGTATTGGTGGAGCGGGATGAAGAAGGATATTGCCGTGTTTGTTTCTAAATGCGCCACTTGTCAGCTGGTAAAAGTGGATCATCAGAGACCGGCAGGACTTCTACAGCCGTTAGAGGTACCGATGTGGATGTGGGAGAGCATATCCATGGACTTTATCACGGGGTTGCCTACGTCACAGAGAGGTCACGACTCCATTTGGGTAATTATGGACAAGTTGACCAAAGTCGCTCATTTTCTACCCGTAAGGACAGACTACACTACGGGACAGTATGACCATCTCTTTATTGCAAAAATAGTGAGACTTCACGGTGTGCCCCTAAATATCGTGTCTGACCGAGACAAGATATTTGTTTCACGGTTTTGGGAGAGTTTTCAGGAGGCCATGGGCGCGGATTTGCGGTTGAGTATGGCATATCACCCGCAGACCGACGGGCAAACCGAACGTACAAATCAGATGTTGGAGGACATGTTGCATATGTGCATCATTGATTTTGGGGGTGGATGGGAGCAGTGTCTTCCACTGGTGGAGTTTGCTTACAACAACTCCTACCAGTTCACCATTGGCATGGCTCCATTTGAGGCGTTGTACGGTAGACCTTGTCGTTCCCCAGCATGTTGGTTGGAGGTGGGGGACAAAAAACTACTTGGGCCGGAAGTGATTCAGGATACTTCGGCGAGGATAGAATTGATACGGAGTCGCATTCGGGTAGCTCAGGATCGGCAGAAGAGCTACGCTGATGCAAAGAGATTCTTCAGGGAGTTCCAAGTGGGGGACCAAGTTTTACTCAGAGTATCTCCTATGAAGGGGATTATGCAATTTGGGAAGAAGGGGAAATTGGCACCGAGATATGTGGGACCATTTCCTATCATCGAACGGATTGGGTCTGTTGCGTATAGACTTGGGTTACCGGAGCATTTGCACAGGATTCATGATGTGTTTCATATTTCCTCGCTAAGGAAATATCTTAGAGATGATTTGGCTCATTCTCACATTGCTTTGGAGGACATCGATCTCCAGCCCGATAGCTCCTACGAGGAGGGGCCGATTGCTATTTTGGACCGAAGTGAGGGGAAACTGCGGTCAAAGATAGTTCTGTTAGTGCGTGTTCAGTGGAGACATCATAATATCGAGGAGTCCACATGGGAGCACGAGGATGAGATGCGCGAATGTTATCCAGAGTTATTTTTACCAGGTACTTTCTAGTTCCGAATTTCGGGACAAAATTCTGTTATTAGGGGGGAAGTATGTAATACCCCGTATTTTTATGATATTTATTTATGGGATTAATTGAATTAAATGGGTATTAATTGAGAATTAATACGAATAAAATACTAACGATATGTGAGTTGGTATTTCATTATAATGGGTATTATTTGATTATAATGAATATTGAATATATTGAATTTGTCGTGAAATTGAAATACGACAATTTAGAAATTTTGTTAGGACGCGTGTGACAGTCGCATCAGGAATATAATTATTTTAATTAAAAAGTGGATTTTATTTTTATTAACCGTATGGTCATTTTGAGTGCGCCAACGTGTCCGGAAGGGTTGAAATAGTCAGAAAACACTAGTCGGGGGTTTAGTTTGGGTCCCGGGGCATTTTTGGGCCATACCGGCAACTTAAAAGGGTATTTTGGTAATTTTGAAATTTTAGGATTATTAACCAACGAATTTTGGGAATTAAATATTAGGATATTAATGACCCACTAAGCCATTACCAGCAATTAACTTATTAGAGGGCAACGGGAGTTAGAGGAGGAAGTTAGAAAAGTTCCCAAGGAGAAAACCTTAACCTCCATCTTCAACCGTCAACCTTGGGAGAGAAAGAGATAGGGAAACCTTCAACATTCAACACCAAATTCAGAGAAAGATCATAGGCAAGTGGTTTAATTTCGTTAATTTCAAGCGAATGCTTCTTCCATGATTAGAAAATTGATATATTTGCATTGTGTTGGGAGATTTATAAAAACCCATGAAATTGGAGTTATAAATTCAGATTTGGATATAGGTTTTCATGTAGGATTGTTATTGGGTGATTAGACTAAAAGAATTTCTATTTTTATGTTACAAAAATGGATTTATTTATGGAAATTGATGACTTTAAATTTCTAGGGTTCATGTTCATAAGGTTTGGGAAAAATTGGGGAGTTATGACAATTAGATGATGTATAGGAAGATTTGGCCCTATATAAATGTTGTGTTATGACCTATGAATGTTTAGTGATGATTAGAAACCTTAAAATACTGTTGGGAGGACTTTTAGATGAGAATAGAGGTGAAGAAAATTGAGAAAAACGTAGTAGGAGAATTCTGGGCTCGAACTGTCACCTCGTTAGAAGACCTGCCCAGGTCGTTCGAACGAGCTTCTAACGAGTTGACAGTTTGACTTCTAACGAGTGGGATGTTCGTTCGATGACTTTCGTTCGAACGAGATCTCGTTAGATGCCCACTTCGTTCGAACGAACTCTCGTTCGAAAGACCTCTAACGAGTTGACATATTGGCCTTTTTGGCCTGATTTGATTTCTAATGCCCCGTAACCTGGTTTAATTGTAAAGATAACATTCCCTTGATGACAAATTGATATAGTTGGGACATTTGGGATATATTGAGGGGTAAAACATAAGAGTGTGATTTGAACCAAATGAAAATTGTGGATTAGGACGTGAGTGACTAATTACGATGTGAGAATAATTGACGATTTAAATGTTAGTATTAACCGGGGATATGTGAATTGCGTAACATTATAAGTTGGTATAAGAATGAGAAGTATACCCCTAATAAATTATGGTAACTACTAAGATGTGTGCATGCTTAGTATATGTATATGATTTTATGTGTATGACATACCTACCATACTTGCTATCACGGGAGGTTCGCGTTCGCTTAGGGCCATCTAATCTTTGTGTGCCTACGGGGGGGATTTAGATTGGTACCTCGAGGACATAGTTCAGGGAAGGACTTATTGGGAAGTTAATAAGACTACTGATCATGGGAGCGTAGGTATGTGCGTGACCCATGTGATGGGACTGTGTTCGCCTCCATTGTTTGTGATTGTAGTTATCTAAGAACGATTCCTGAGAGGTTCGGAATGCGTGATCCTTATGTACGTGATGTACCGGGATGGATAGCAGAGTATGTGTGCATCGCAGCTTAGTCTTGGGTGCTTGCATTGTATATTCATGACGTGAATAATATACGCTTAAATAATGAGAACTTTCATGTTGGTATAATTATGGTAACGCTTTGACAAAATAAAAAGGGATAACCTGTAGTGAATCGTATTGCTAATAATTGAGAATCCGAGTTTATGTAAAGCCTCTATTTAATTGACGACGTTGGAATTTATAATGGGAATCGAGTAAAAAGGGGTAGAACTTATGACGGTTTAATTAGATATGAATGTCACTTAGATGGGTACGGTACGTTAGGAGTTCACAATTAGTCGAGAGGTGAGTATTTCATGTGAGTGCACGTCCTAACATGTATTTTGCATTCATTGTTTTAATGTCATTAAAACACTTGCTATTTTAAAAATACTCTCCACTTTCGGGCTCTGACCCGTTTGCTTTCAAATCTATTTTTGTAAAAACCTTTTAGGTGCCCAGGCACAAGGACACCATGCATAGGATTTCCATTCAGGTGACGAGCTGTAGCTGTTGTGGAAGTTACGGGGCCTTGCTAGTAGAAGCTTCCTTTGGTTTTGATTCCACATTCAGTTCCATCATTTGTAGGGCATGTCGCCCATTTCTATTAGAGATATTTTATATTTCAGTTATTCAGATGGTGGATTGTAATTAATTCAGGATTCAGACTTGTTTTATTATTTCAGTTGTGGGATTGTTGTGAGGAGTATTTCCTCCAGACTTATTATTATTTGTTGGTGATCCCATTGCTTCTTTATGTTGAATGGTTACATTACTCTTTCATAATTCTTTTATTGCATGTTAATCAGATTTAATTTAAAATTTGACAACTTACTTTTTAAATACTAGGTGGTTAGTAATCATTAAATGTTTTCGACAGTGATGCTATTAACTGAACCAACTTGGCATTTTGAATTAATTTAATAAAGGAGTAGCTACCCGGTATTTAATTTGTCGGGGTGTCACAATTTTTAGGAAGGGCATTTCTATCGACCCTTCCACGGTGGAGGTCATTATGGGATATGATATGGCAAGAACAGTTATAGAAGTATGAAGTTTCTTAATCTTGGTCGGTTACTACCTTCGATTTGTGCAAGATTTCTTGAGGTTCACTTTACCCCTCATCGTGTTGACTCGAAAAGACGTACACTTTGAGTGGTCAGAGGATTACGAGTCAAACTTTCAAGAGATGAAATATAGGTTGAGTTCTGCAGCCGTTCTTATGTTCCCAGAGTGTAACAGGGGTTACATTGTGTATTGTGACGCTTCGGGGTTAGGGCTACAAGCAATTTTGATACAGAATGAGCAATTAGTCACTTATTCATCCCATCAGCTGAAAGTGCATGAGAAAAACTATCCCACCCATGATGTGGATCTATCCATTGTGGTATTTTCACTCAAGAGATAGAGGTATTATCTGTATGGGGAACGGTTTGAGGTGTTTTTCGATCATAAAAGCCTCCAGTACTTATTCACACAGCTTGATCTTAATCTTCATCGGAGGCGATGGATGGAATTGATGGAGGACTACGACTTCCCATTAGAGTATCATCCTGACAAGGCCAATGTGGTGGCCAAAGCTCTTAGCAAAATGTCTAGATTCACCATTACAGTGATGAGGTGCCACTAGGTGAAAATGTTTGGTGAGTTGCAGAAGTTCAACTTGCATGTTTAACAGGGTTACAATAGGGCATACCTTTAGGTGTGGTGGCTTGGCCACTCATCCAGAAAAAATTCTAGATGCACAGTTATGTGATCTCGATTTTGCTTAGTATTAAGATCGTATTTAAGATGGGGAAATATTTGACAACCTTACTGTGGATAAAGATGTTAGAGTGTGATGTAAGGGTCAGTTAATTGCCTATATTATCCACAAAATTTAGGACAAGGTGATGGCGAAATCCCATCATTCTCCCTTTAGCATACATCCCGGTGCCACCAAGATTTATAAGGACCCGTATAGGTATTTTTGGTGGTGCGGCATGAAAAAGGATGTGGCGATGTATGTAGCCAATAATACACTTGTCAGTAGGTAAAGACTGAGCATAAGAAGCTAGAAGGGCCATTGGAGCCACTACCCATGGAAGAATGGAAGTGGGATCATATCACGATGAATTTCATCACAACCTTACCACAGTCTGAGCATGGTCAAAATGCAGTGTGGTTAATAGTGGATCGACTCACGATGTTCGCACATTGTCTAACAATAAAGGTCACGAAAATCATGACTAAATTGGCAAGACTATATATGTGATAAATAGTCAGACTTCACTGTGTCCCACTCTCGATCATCTCAAACAGGTACCCTCGATTTGTATCTCAATTTTGGAAGGAGTTTCAACAGGAGTTGGGAACTGAGTTGAATATGAGTATAACATATCATACTGACACCGACGAACAGTCAGAACGAACCACTAAGATCCTAGAGGATATGCTGAGAGCTTGTGTAATCGACTTTTAGGGTAGTTACGCAGATAATCTGCATCTGGAGGGGTTCACCTATAATAATAGCTATTAGGAGAGCATCGATATGGCTCCCTACGAGGTCCTTTATAGGGGGCCATGCCTCTCTCCAATTTGTTGGGATGAGATAGGAGAGAAGCATCTCACCAATTTAGAGTTAATTCAAGAAATGATGGAGAAGGGTTGGGTAATTAGATATAGGATTATGACGGAGCAGAGTCGACAAAATAATTATGTCGATAATCATTGAATACCCTTGGAGTTTTGGGTAAGTGACCATGTGATGCTTAAAGTTATAGTGAGAATCGATAGTCAACGATTCAGGTAGAAAGGGAAGCTGGCCCCATGTCATATCATCCCTTTTATATCCTTAAATGGACTAGGGATGTATCGTATCACCTGGAACTACCTCCATAATTTCCCCAAGTCCATAACGTGTTCCATGTCTCTTTGTTGAAGAAGTATCTTCACGATCCCAAAATATGATCGATTGGAGTCTCGTTGAGTTAGAGGAAGATGTTACGCTTCTATTTTGGACCACGAGGATAGGGTCCTACGTAACAAGGTCATCCCCTTGGTAAAAGTTCTTTAGGAGTTTCAAGGTGTTTAAAGTGCTACATGGGAACGCAAGTCGTAGATGCAGGAGAAGCACCGAAAACTCTTTCCCTAGTCGGTTGTTCTTATTTCAGAGACAAAAGCTCTTAAGGAGGGGATAATTTAATACCCATGCCCTCGATTTTATCTCTTTCCTTATAAAGTTGTAATTGTAAATGAAGATTTAATCGTCATTGTAACCTTCATGCTTGTCGAATCAAGGTTTTTATAACATAAAGTTTATTTCAAGGAAAATAAAAGTCGTTCGAATGAGGGTCATTCTCCTTCGAATGGGTCGTTCGAATGAGCTTTTGACGACTTGAAACATGGTCAATTTCCCTCGCTCTCTGTAATCTATGTGGAAGTGAATGTTCGAATGAAGTCTCATTTTGTTCGAATGAAAGGGATTGTCATTCGAACGAAAGGGGTTGTCGTTCGAATGATATTAGATAATGTTCGAACGACCGGTGCTGTACTAAAAAATTCTATAGATTTTAATGTGTTGTCAACATAACAAACCTTGGATTAATGATATGTCGACATCTGATGATTTAAAACGTGTATAACATGTGGGGTTTGAGTTTTTAATTCATTTTGTGGTTTTTTTGTGGTTATAAGAAGAGACAGAGGGTCGGTTCCTTCCCCACCATTGTTATCAACATTTCTCTCTCTCTCTCTCTCTCTCTCTCTAAGTTTAAGAGTTCATCCTTCCCTCCCAAGCATTTCCCACTAGAGCCACACCTTGACACCATTTTGATACACCATTATACACCATTCCCAAATCTTGTCATCCTCTTCAAACATTACTAAGGGAGGAAGTGAGTAGAGCCAAACTTGTAGGACGAGCTTTGGAGTATTTTGAAGATCTTTTTCAGATCTTTGGAGTTAGGCGCTTCCATAGCCATCTTTTTTTTATCTCCTCTTAAAACTTTAAGGTAGGGTTTTTCTCTTCTTAAGATTTCAATATTTCTAGCAATGAAAATGTGTAGGATTTATGGTAGATGATATTTAATGCTAAAGATGAAGTTATTTGTTAATATTTTCAAGTCTTGTAAAAATGGATTTTCAAAGAAGATAGTGCTTAGATGGGTCTTTTATGAACAATGGCATTTTCCCTTGAAATATGGAGAGAACGCATGAAAAATATAAACCCAAGATTTGCATCTTGTTTAGTTCATTATGAGGAATTTCTAGGCTTGAAATCCTCCATAACATGAGTAGAATCGTGTAGTATGGTAACAAATGACATCTTAGATTTGATAAAACATGTTGAAATTGATTTTATGAGGAAATGGTTAAATATTGAAAACAACCCTAAAAATGTGTTATAAATATTATTAGAATGATATTTGAAGTCATATGTGATAATAGAGCAAGTTCTGTCCATTTGGTTAAAAATGGTCTAGAATGATTGAATGTATTTTATGTGGTAAAACATAAAATGTTGTTTTGATATAAAATCATAAAAAGGATGAATTGAAAGGAAAATGTTGGATTTTAGTGCCAAGATGAATTAAATATGTTTTTCCACAAAGTTATGATGAAAGAAAGGGAAAAATGGTAATTTTGACAACCTTTAGGGTTCTAGTGGTTGGACTTCCTCGTTCGACCTTATCGATTAGTTTTTGGTGAAAACGGATAAAGTAGGCAAAATAGCACGTGGCAAATTGAAATGGTAATATAAACTGTAGAATGATAAAACTGTATAATGACGAAATAATGCGGACATCAGCTAAAATGTTAACACACATTAATATGGACAAGGACGACACGAGGATAATTCAGGAAGGCGCCAAGCCCTGGGATAATAGACCCAAAATCACTGGCCACAACATATAGTGGTATAACCAGTTGTGTGGAGCCGTTAAAGTATACAATTATTGAAAGATTTTGAGAAAAGATAATGAAAAAGGAAAGAACAATGGTTGTGCTTGAAAATGCTTAAGTAGGACAACCAAATGAAATTTGATAAAAGGAGACTAATGAACAAAATTGGATTAATAGTCTCTAGACCCGCTAAAGGGTAGTGAAAATGGTCAAGTGTGAGTATGAGCTCATCGCTCGGGTGCATTGTATAGGAGCTGCACTAATACAAGCTAAATTATTAGACTTTTTCGAAATTGATTAAAATGCATTATGTATGTATATTATTTTTTTGGAAAACATATAGCTTAGTATTACCCACTCTAGTGAGTGTTTGCTCACCCCCCTGCTTTTTATGTTAAAACCCTTATCCCACCCACCCCAGGTACTTTAAGTAGGGATGTTGGGAATGACGCGGAGAAGGCCCCAGAGGGCAATTAATGTCGTTAGTGTTGTTTCATTTTAATGACATCATGTTTTGAAACTTTGGTAAATCTGGGACTTTAAACATTTTATTCAGGACTTTGGTCATGGTTTGTAATAATATAGGGATGAATGTGGTTTATTTCTTATTCAATTAGCATTGTAGATTAAATCAGAATTTTATAAACAAACCTTGTAACTTGGCTTAATTAATTAAAGTGGCCACCTCTTTTTTCTAACTTAAAACAGGTCAATTAATCTTTGATAAATGGTGAAATCAAAGGTTTTCTTAAATAATCAAATTGGATTCTCCCCTTCCCCTTTAGCTCCTTGATTTGGTGTGAGTTGACCCAACGGTGAACCAAATTCGGGTTGGGGCGTTATACCTACGATCGTTTCCCAAGCTCTAACGGGTAAAAACAACACACAAACAAAAGTTGGGTGGGCCAGTAAAACGGACTAATTCACTTGCATACCTAACCGATTTGGTTCGCTCCCCCAGTGAACCAGTTTGGTTCACTGGGTTGCGTATCATTTTCTTCCTTGGATTTTTCTCTTCCAAATCCTCTAATGGAGGTCCAAAACCACCCTAAACATAAAATTGACCTCCCTCTTCATTATGATAATATCCCAGAAGTATTTTGTCTTAGAAGTATTCTAACACATAATCAAGCCGAATAATGTATAAAAACCCTAAGACTTTAAATCAAACATCAATTCTATTAAACTCAGAATATATCCGAATTGGATTTTCAAGATTTTAACCTTCCTATCAGTGTTCTACATGCTTAACATTGTAACCCACATTTAATTTCGAATTTACTATATGATCAATACTAAGTAGTAATCAAATCATATCATAGATTAATTATCATCTACATCTCTAAATCCATTAATCAAAGTTCCAATCTTTACATCTTTAAATCCCAAATTTTTATCATTAATATGAAAGTGATTAACTACATACAAATATAATTTAAACCCAATAACAACTTGCCTTTGTGGATTTATATTTGAAGTTTCTATGTTTGTGATGGGTTGGATCCGAAACTAGCTCATTTCTTCTGTTATTCAAGCCTTTCACTTCTTTCTCTCTTCTGTTCAACTCTCTCTCAAGCTAGTTTGTGCAGAATGTTGATGGGGACTTCCATCCACATTTCCAACATTTAAATACCTCGTTAATTTACCTTAATCACATTTTTTTGATTAAAGCCTAGGTCTAAAAGACCCTCTTACCTTTATACGGACCGTGCTATGTCTAAAAAGTCTCGAAAACCCAATCATAACACTCGGGTACTTATTATGGTATTTCGACCCATACCGAATCATTAGTGCACTAAAAAAGGTCACTTGAGTCAGCTAAAAACAAATATTCTAACAACTTACTAATCAGTCCTGACACATGCATAGCGTACGTGTCGCCCATAAATATACCGATCCATCGATGTAACAAATTATCGACATATAATAATAAACCCTCGCTTTCACTCATACGCAGCATATAATACATCATATATCTATTTACTTATCATGCCCAAGTAAATAATAATAATAAATATTAATCCTTTATCTCGCTAATTAACATTAATCGAAACCCAATTTAATTTCCCCCAATTAAATTAATAATTATAAGCACACGAAATCAAATAATCATAAAAGTACAGGGTATTGCAATGTTAAGTATAATTTGGTTGCCATATATTTATGTAGTTCTTGATAAAATTTACTAATGAATCGAGAATATCTGTCAGATACAATGGACAGGATTACTTCGTGGAGTCCAATAATCTCTTGAAGATAGAGTTCACTGATTTTTTGAAATATATCGGAAGTTTTGTTTCGTAAAAAATGTGTTGATTTAATAAGTTGGTCGACTATAAACCACATCGAATTATAATGTTGAGATATTATCAGTAATTGACGGATAAAATCCATTATGATATGATCGCATTTCAACTCGGGAATACAAATGCTTATAGGTCTTAAAGGTGGTATGTGTAAATTTTGTCCTTTGATAGTTTTATGGTTATTTTAGTGTACTTTATATACGTTTTTTTTAAAGTTTAGGGGTAAAATGTATAATTTTTTAAACTTTAAAAGATGGTCTTGTAATATATATATTATTTTGAAGTCATATTGTGATTTTTGTGGCAAGATTTTTATCCTAAGGGTTTTTAATAGGTTTATGCAATGTATTGATGTGTGTAGGGGATTTTTTGTAATTTTGTGAAATTGGGATTTAGTAGGGTAATTGGTATGGTTTGAGGTTCATTTTGAAGTATATATCTCATACTCGAGTTTATACATGGTTTCGAGTTTAACTAGATACCTTACATATCTTTTAAAGTAAAGGTCATGAAGAAATGGTTTTTCAATAGTTTAGGGTTTTTAGGGTAAGGATGATATATGCTCACAGGAATTCTATGGATTGTTACATTTTATGTCTATAGGCAGGCCTAGGCCTATGCTGATCGGCCGATCCTCTAACCCTAAGAGATTCCTATTTAAAGGGAGCCATGACTTCATTTGAAAACCCCTTTTTCAGATCCCAAGAAAGGTTTGCCTCAAAATCAGTATGTAGTCTTTTGCACATCCCTTTTAAAAAATTATTCTCATATTACATTACATCACCCTTACACCACACCTTTTTTACCCATTTTACCACCATTACCCCACCACAAAAATCAACCTACATCGCCATCAAAGCCGTAAATCAAGCTTCATAAAATGTCCAAATCTTGTTTAATCAAACTTGATACTTTATTGATATTACCCATTTTCTACTTACTGATATTTTGTTTAAATTCAATTTCTATTCCATTACCCTAACCACTTTCTTTATTACTCATACATTCACAAAACTTATTTTCATAAACTTACCCCCCCTAAAAAAAATTGAGTTTAATCTATTAACACCAAATTAGATTTCCCCCATTTTCCTACCCTTATTTAACTTGTGCACACTTTTCAAACCAAAATAAGGAAATTCAAATTTTTGGTTCTTGGGTCAATTCCCACCGTTGTTTTGTTGCTTTCAAACTACATGAACTTTGATGCCATTTTTAACTATGTATGCATCTCGAGTTTTCTTTGGGATTCGATTCCTCTTTTCTCGCCTTTTCATTTTATTCATTCTAACTTTTATTAGTATCACATACACGCGCGCACGCGCGCACACACACACACACACACATGTTTATATGTTCTTAACAACCCCGTAAGACGTGTATATTCACCTCCTCATAGTGAATCGTGATTCACTTTTTTGCTCACATTATATTATATTTTCATATTTTCTATTCTCTTTCATTTTCACAATCCCGTTAGACATGTATATCCACTTCCTCATAATGGATTATGATTCGGTGCATTACATATAGCGTATCCTTTTCTCTTTATCATATTTTTAGCGGCCCCAACATGCATATTCCATTATTTGCGATGGATTGTGATCTGGTGTGCTGCTCAATTTCGGTTGATCTTTCTCCCACTCAGTGTTTTAATTACCGCACATTCACACTTAAACTACATATATTTTGTTCCAACTAACTAAAAAGGTTAATCGGTCATTAGGTAATCCTAAACCCTCGAAGCTTTATCCCTCTTGGTGTATTAATTATCGTGCGTTCACACTTAAACTACATATAATTGGTTCTTGTTAACTTAAAAGGTTAATCAGTCTTGAGGTAATCCTAAACCCCCTAGAGCTTTCTCCCTCTTGATTTTTTAATTACTCTACATTCACACTTAAACTACCTATCTTTGGTTTGGTTCCAGCTAACTAAAAGGGTTAGTCAGTTGAGAGGTAATCCTAAAATTAGCTGAAGCTTTTTGCCTTGGATATTTTAATTACCATACATTAGACTTAAACTATCTATATTTAGTTCCCATTAACTAAAAAGGTTAATCAGTTATGAAGTAATCCTACCCCTGGAACTTTCTCCCTCTTGGTGTTTTATTAACACTTAAACTACTTATCTTTGGTTCCCACCAACTAAAAGGGTTAATTAGTCATAAGGGAATCCTAACCCCCCCCAAATATTTCTCCCTCTTGGTGTTTTGATTATCGTATGTTCTCACTTAAACTACTTATTTTTTATTCCCGCTTAAAAAGTTTAATTAGTCGCGAGGTAATCCCTACCCCCAAGAGATTTCTCCCTCTCGGTGTTTTAATTACAACACGTTAACATTTAAAATACCTACATTTTGTTCTCTCTAACTAAAAAGGTTAATCAGTTGCGTGGTAATCCTAACAACCTCCTTGTAGAATTCTCCCCATCAGTATTTTAATTAATGATAACCGCGGCTCTGAAGTTGTTTCAATTTTACTCTCAGCGCCTCACAAGATTTTGAATAAAAAGTCTATGGTATTATCTTCAAATCAAATCACAAATATATTAGTATTCATAGAGTTAAAGGGATGCATCGTAAGGCTTTTATGGAAATTGAAAATAGAGAATTCTTTATTGTATGTTTTTGTTAAACATAAGTATGATATACATTCAAGTGGAATCTGTCAAACTTCAGGTTTTCTACAAGTATGGAAGCGTTGAGAAATCATAGGCCTAGCATAAGGTATTTGAAGATTATTTGGGATAATAAAATTCCATTTAAGATTTTTATAAATATATGGAGAATTTTATAACAGTACATTCCTTTTGATGTCAAAATTCAAAGTATTAGGATCAGACTTGCATCGATGTGCCCACAAAGAAGAAGAAAGTATGAATCAAACATTTTCATAAAGAAGGAAAATTCCATTTAAGCTTTGTATAAATAATCTTTCTATTCAAGTTCTTTTAAGCAAAAAGTGGTGCAGAGGAGGATCAAAAGAGGAATTCAGCTATTGTGGTTGTTTTTTCCCCAAATTTAGGAACGATATCAATTTAGTAGAAGAGTTCATGTCTTTAAAAAGAGGAATTCACTTGTGTGGTCAATATGGTATAGTTAAGATATTCATTGAATTCGATTATATTATAGTGGTGAATTGTTCAATAACATCCGGAACCCCTATGGAACTTGATATATGCATTGTCAAGCATTCTAGAGGATCTAAAAATTTTTAATAGGTCTATAAAGCATTATTTTAGAGAGGCAAATTTTTTTGCATATGTTTTGGAAAACTAAAGCATATTTATGCTGAGAGAGAAAAAAATTATGTAGGTTTCAAGGATTTACCAAGGCTAGCAAAGGGAGAACGCAAGTTTAATATCTAAGGTGTGCATAGAATTATGATAATTTCTTAATTTTCATCATTCTCAATTTTACCAACACAAATAGACAATGACATATGAAATAATGGGAAGCGTTATAAATATAGTGCCTTCTGTGTTGACACCGGATATGATGGTGTTGGGCATGTTGGAGACATTTGGAACAATTGATAGGAAAGAAGGATGCATGGGTTCCTGTGTGTATCATTGACATATAGAAGATCCTGGGCTGCACAATCAGAACAAACATAACTATTTTGTCTAAATAAGTGTTGAATTAAAGTTACAGAAGAATTTCTTCATACCTTCGCTAGTGTTAATACCCGATGAAACAGTATCGAGAGAGGTTCCTATCAATGGATGATTAGATTGAAAAGGAGCTTGATTAGACTTTGTCACAGATCGTGGAACAAAAACTTTAGCACAAAGCATATGGCAAGAGCCCTAAATCCACAATATACATTCGATTGACTGAGTGATGGTTTTACTTCACTATGAAGCTTAGCGTCTTAGACTTCGGGTTTACTTATTACTTTGATTCTAATACTTTATTCTTTTAATGTTCTATTTCAAAATAAGCAAAAACAAAACAAAAAATAAGGTGCCTGTTGGCATTCCGATTTTCACTAGTTCCTTTAAGAAAATTATCCATTAAAGTTTTTATTGTTTTCTTTTATCAAACTTGCCCATATAATTAGGATTTTTTCCTTTTGCCTCCAAACTGAAGAGGTACCAAGTAGTATTTTTTTCAATAAAGAGAGGTTAATTGTCATTTCCCATTTAGGGCCTCTACTAAATCTAAATTAAACTTATCTTATCCGTAAGGAATTGGGTGATCATGAATATACATGACTCTTATGCACGACCATTTCACCACTATTAAGCACTTGAACCCCAAATAAAATGACTCATTGGTAAATCTTACATGTCATAGATTTTGTATTACTCTAATTACTCCAATTGGACAATCATATAACAATGTTAGTTTAACACATAGTCCTGTAAAGCTATAGAATAATGTAAAATGGTGCAAAGAATATCAAAGCTAGTAAAAATTAAGAGTCATGATTTCAATGTTAAAACTTCGAAAAGTAATTTTTTTTACTAAAATCAATTAGTACACAACCTAAATTTAAGTAACTATAACACAATTGGTATATTTTTTAATGTATGACTTGATTTCATATACCCCAAGAGAGAGTCATTATAATTTTAGAGAAACAGATTACCCAAATAGGATTATATTACACGAAGATAGATCTAGTTTTTGACCCAATCAAATTTCTATCAGCTGAATTAATCCCATTGTCATATAGAGATTTTAGTTATCTAAAATTCAACAATTTCATATAGAAAAAAGTTTGCATGAAATTAATATTAGGATAAGTGACCTAACATTGAATCGAAATTTAAATTTGAGCTAACTAAATCAATCCTTAACTCCAAGCTAAAAGAGTAAATAAATTATTTGGAAACTTAAAAAATCAAATTTAGAGAACTTTATACCTTTACCAATAGTTTGTTATTACTCAAACACTTATAAAAAATGAAGATCGTTTCTTATTCTATTTTTAACAATCGCTTATTAATAAATCGCTAATTGGTGAAAGGGTAATCGAATACCTAAATAATCTTGATTTTCTTATGAAATCACCACTCAAAATGGAAAATAGATAGATGATATCAAATAGGAGATAGAGCAAAAAAAGAAAAAAACAGTACCTGCTTAGATGAAGATGACGGAGAAGTTTTAAATCCGAGTTGTATTCGAACTGTGGCAACATGACATCAAATCTGGGCATGTAAAACAAATTGAACAAAAATTGTGAGAGAAATATGTGCGTGAATCCGTTTGAATTTATAGAAGAGTCTATAGAAGAATGTTCTTCGACCTGGGTGTTAATTTATTGGAGGATTTTGAGGGTTTGGGGAGATGAACGAAGATTTTTGGGGAACTAATTTTGGGATAAGATGAAGGAGGGAGTTTTTGGGGGTAAACCGTAAGGGAGATGAATCGTCCTTTATTTTTTTATTTAGTAGAAAACTAATTCTAGTGCAACTCTAGAAGTTTTTTGTTGCAAATTAATATATTTATTACTAATAAATTTATATTAGTGGCAAATATTTTAAGCTTGTAACTAATTAAAATTTTGCGTTCCCGCTAAATGTTTAATTCTTTTCCCTTTATATTTAGTGAAAAATTAGTGGAGATTTTAATTTGTTGCCACTAATACATTATCTTTTAATGGCAAACATAAATTTTATAACAAAATATACATTTTAATGACAATAAATGATCAACCACTAATAAAATTGTCATGAATTCGTATTTTACTTGTAGTTAATCAATTGTGAGGTTATACTAAATCCCTTCTCCCTATCATTGTTTTAATTATTGTACTTAAATTACCTATTGTTGGTTCCCGTAACTAAAAAGGTGCAATAATCCTAATCCGCCTCCAGAGTTCTCTCCTATTTTAAAAGGGACATATACCAAATAGTCCTTCAAACATTTTTTAATATTCATTTAGTCCAAGTTTTTTTATTTTGCCTCAAAAAATCCTTTGCCACATATTTTGAAGAGGGAGTGCCGCTGGCGCGAACCTCTAAAAATAAAAAAATATTGAGTGCTTGAGAAACTAAATGGATTAAATTAAAAAATGTGTCATTTTTAAAAAATATGCATTTATAATATGAACTATTCAATAATTGACCCATTTTAAAATTTGCATAACGATGATCATTTTATTATTCTTATCAAAGAAATATAATTAAGACCGTGATAATTGTCAAAAAGATCACTACACCATCATTTAAATTTTCTTTCATTTCATTTCCTTTTATTTTTAATTGATCTATTTGTGGATGTGTTCTACTTCACTACCGCTGCTGCTGCTGCTCCTCCTCCTTCTCGACCATCACCACCACCACCACCACCACCACCACCATTAGTATGATATGATCCCTAAAACTAATAAGAAGAGAACACCGGGATTCATTGCCCACCAGAATGAGGTCGACTCATATAACTATAAGATCAACTCAGATACAACTAGGATCATCCGAGACATTATGGCCGAATTTAGTATCCCTGACATCATCTCTATACTAATCTAAAATGCTTTACAAACATTAATATCACTCATCAACAGGACTACCCACGTCAGATTCCATATTCAAGCACCATATTCACATCAGATGCACCCGATTTGGTTCTTATATGTTCGTTACAGATTCCACCAATGCTTCACCTCCAACGTCCATTCTACTTTAACTCTAAACGCCCATTCAGCTTCAAAATAAATTCCATTAAGTCGACAGCTGTGTTGTATCTATCAATAAAGAGTTTTCAGTTGCATAGATGATATTGGGATATGAAGAGTACCCCAAAAATATTGGTGGCAAGTAGCAGAACTTTGGCTCGAGTAAAATTATGAAAGGCAAGGCCAGTAGTAGAACTGGTACTTCCTGTACATTTTGTTGCCGCCTTCTATGATTCCAACCCCAACAAATGTTTAACCCTTGCTAGGTAGAAAATCGATGATATATGGGGAGGCCCCTTGTAATAGAGAATAAAACTCTGAGTTCTGTATTTCTTTCTTATTATCTAAAGAATGAGGAATTACAAATATATATAGATATGTTGGTACAAGACCTGTTAGAAACAGACGGCTAAGATTTACTCTAGTCTAACTAACACTCTAAATAGATAAGGACAGTTACAAGCTGTTTGAGAAAAGTCCTTAACTGAACAGAATTAGTTACTTATGTAATCCCTCTATTACACCCCCTCAAGCTGAGAGGACATTCATGAATTGAAAGCTTGGCCAATAGGAAGAGAAAACGTTGAGAAGACAAACTTTTGGTGAAGATATCCGCTAGCTGATCCTTACTACAGAGATAATGCACTTTCAAAAGATTAAGAGTAACAAGTTCTCGTACATAATGATAGTCAATTTCGACATGCTTGGTTCGGGCATGAAACACGGGATTAGAAGCCAAGGAAATGGCACTGATATTATCACACCAAATGAGAGGTTGAGGATGTAAAAAGATTTTCAAATCTTTGAGTAAGTAGCAGATCCAAGTTATCTCAGCAGCTGTGGTGGCTAAAGCTCTATATTCGGCTTCAGTTGAAGATCGAGCAACAGTATTCTGTTTCTTGGCACTCCAGGAGATGGGATTAGATCCAAAAAATAGAATGTATCCACTAGTAGAGCGTCTGTCAGATAGTGATCCAGCCCAGTCTGCATCACAGTAGGCTTGTAGAGTTTGAGTCCCCTTGACTAAGTGAATACCATGAGTAATAGAGCCCTTAAGATAACGCAGTATTCTTTTGGCTGCAGTAAGATGAGATTCCTTTGGTTGACTCATAAATTGGCAAACTTGGTTTACCGCAAAGGAGATGTCTGGTCTTGTCCAAGTGAGATATTGTAATGCACCAACCATTGATCGATAAGTAGTAGGATCAGAAAGCAGAGGATTAGTAAATGGTTCAAGTTTAGTAGTGCAAGAAGGAGTAGTACAGGGCTTTGCACCTTGCATATCAAACTTTTGGAGAAGATCAAGAATATATTTAGTTTGAGATAGGAATATTCCCTTATTGTCACGTTGAACTTCAAGACCCAAAAAATAATGCACTGGACCGAGATCTTTCATTGCAAAACTAATGCTCAATCGCTGAATGATAGACTGACAATATATGGGTGAGTTTCCTGTGATGAGAATATCATCTACATAAATGAGGATGTAGGTGATATTGTGTTGATCTTTCTTAACAAACAACGAGGAATCTGATTTAGCTGTATCAAATCCTATTGCAACCAAAGCTTGAGCGAGCTTCTCATACCAAGCGCGGGGAGCTTGTTTCAATCCATAGAGAGATTTCTGAAGTTTGCAAACATAAGATGATTTGGTGGGATCAATGAATCCAGGAGGTTGAACCATATAGACTGCTTCTGTTAATGTTCCGTGTAAAAAAGCATTACTAACATCAAGTTGCCTCACCTCCCAATCAAATTGAACAGCCAAAGAAAGAACCAATCTAATAGTAGTTGGTTTAGCTACAGGACTGAATGTATCATTGTAATCGATCCCATGTTGTTGATGAAAACCCTTGGCTACCAGCCTAGCTTTATATCTCTCAATCGAACCATCTGCATGACGTTTGAGTTTGAATACCCATTTACAGCCCACCAAATTATATTGAGGGTCATGAGGAACTAATGACCAAGTTTTGGTTTGTAATAACGCATTAAATTCAGTAGTCATTGCATTCCTCCAGTTTGAGTCCTTAACTGCTTGAGTGTAACATGTTGGTATGACAGGAGCAGAGCTAATATCAGCTATGAGAGCATGAGGAAGTGGATACTTTGTGGCTATAAATGTTTTTGGTTTAAAAATACCATTCTTGGACCTGGTTTGCATAGGATGATTATTAGGTACAGTAGGAGCTGTGGTAATAGGTGTAGCAGGAGTAGTAGTAACTTGAGGTAAACAGGAAGGTTCATTGTTGATATAGGAAACTGGTAACTGGGAGGGATCGGAGGGAGGTAAGGGAGACTGGACAGGATCCTGTACTGAAGTAGGAGAAGTGGAATTAATGGTAGTTGGAAAAGGTGGTAAGAATGAAGGTGCTAGAGCAGAGACAGGAGATTGAGGTGAAGTATTAGACTGGGAAGATGAGAAAGGGAAATTTTGTTCATTGAAAACTACATGTCTAGAAATAAAAACCCTCCCGGTGAGAGGATCAAGACATCTATAGCCCATGTGATTAAGGCTATAACCAATAAAGACACAGTGTCTGCTTCTAGACTGTAGTTTATTAGAGGTATATGGTCTTAACCAAGGAAAGCAGCTACAACCATAGGTTTTGAGAATAGTATAATTGGGCTTCGCATGATAAAGTTTTTCCCAAGGAGATACATTATTTAGAGTAGAAGAAGGCATTCTATTAATGAGATAAACAGCAGTTTGAAAAACTTCTACCCAGTAGATATCAGGAACATTAGATTGAGCTAGAAGAGTTCTACTGGTTTCAAGTATATGCCTATGTTTCCGCTCAACAACTCCATTTTGCTCAGGAGTATGAGGGCAAGAAAATTGATGAGATATACCACAAGAAGCAAGGAAATCTTCTAAAATCTTGCTAGTGAATTCACCCCATGAATCAGTGCGTATGCATTTGATTTTCAAATCAAGAGATGATTCAATTCGAGATTTGAATGATAGAAAAGAAGAGTAAAAATCAGATTTCCTACATAGAGGAAGAATCCAACAATATCTTGTAAAATCATCAACAATTGTAGCAAAGTATCTATAACTATTTACAGAAGATACAGGAGATGGACCCCATAGGTCAACAAAAAGCAACTGTAATGGTATAGATGATTTACAAGCAGAAAGAACAAAAGGAAGTTTCTTACTTTTGCCTAATTGACAGGCATTACAAAAGCTAAAATCACTGATAGTACCATTAATAGGTAAACTGTTTGATGAAAGTATGATTTGAAGAGTTGAAACAGAGGGATGTCCCAATCTCTCATGCCAAGTTGTAGAGGAGACTTTGACAGCAAGAAGAGCAGAAGATACATGAGTTGAATCTTGGAGAGGAGATTGAGACGAACTAGAGAGATGAATGGGATATAAACCATCCTTAGTTGGTTCTTGGAAAAGAGTCTTCCCTGATTTTAGATCCTTCACAGTGACAGCATGAGAAGTAAAAATTAGAGCACAATTGTTGTCAGAGGCAAATTGGTGAACAGATAGAAGGTTTTGAGTTATTGAAGGAACATGTAAGATTTTGTTCATTTTGAAACAATGATTAGCATTGGAATAGATTGAAGAACCTGTGTGAAGAATGTTCAAACCTTGACCATTACCAATCGTGACTTGTTCTTTACCCTTATAGTCAGTTTGAATATCCAAATTGTTGAGGTCAGAAGTGATATGATTTGTTGCTCCTGTGTCAGCATACCAGTAATCAGGACTGAATGAGGTACCAGCAAGCATAGCTTGAAGTCTAGCAGGTGGAGTTTTGCCAATGAAGGAAAGATTCAGCCGATTATAACAGTCAATAGCAACATGCCCAGGCTTTCCACATATTTGACAAATAGGTCGATTGGAGTTGAATTGTCCTTGTGAGAAGGAAGAATTAGATCGATTTGATTGAAGACCTTGATTTCTCCCACGACCTCTGCCTCGAATGAAATGTAGATTAGGACCAGTGGTTTTGAATTGAGATGAAGAGTTAGGAATATTGGATGTCTGAACAGAAGCATAAGCATGAGTTTGTGGCTCAGAGTGCACAACAGAGATATTTCGATTGATCGTTACTTCATGACTAACAAGTAAACCATGGAGTTCATCAGCTGTAACAGGAGGAGATCGGAGCTTTATTGAGGTGACAAATGATTCATATTCAGGAGGTAATCCATTAAGAATATGAACTACAAGGTCTCGATCTGGAGCAGGAGATCCTGAGGCAGCGAGTCGATCAGCTATTGCTTTAATTGATTGAAGATAGGTCGAAATTGAGGATGCGCCTTTCTTGATATTAGTTAGGTCAGATTGGAGTTGAATCATATGTGAGGTTGAGAGAAAAGAGAATCGTTTCTCTAGAGTTAGCCAGAGTTCTCTAGATGTAGAAGCTCCAACAACATAGGGCAATAGAGTATCAGAAATGGTTGTATTGATCCAGATCATGAGGGTTTGATCACGATCAATCCATTCAGTGTAAGAGGGATTGATTTGATCAGAAATAACTCCAGCTGAATTAGTTTCGTATTTTGAAGGACAACAAGATGATCCATCAACAAGATCAAGAACTTTGTACTTTCGTAGAACAGGTAGGAAAAGAGATTTCCAAGTAAGATAATTTCCAGTGTTTAATTTGGTTGGAATGATATTCATCATATTGTGAGGTGCAGGAAGTTCAAAAGGATTAGACATAAGAACAGATTGAATATCACGAAGAGAGAGGCTTTGAAGCAGAAAGGATCAAAAGACTAGGGTTGAGAAAGAAAGCTCCGTAGATTTGGAGCTGTGAAGAGGATCAAAGCCGTGAGGCTATAGCTCTGATACCATAATAGAGAATAAAACTCTGAGTTCTGTATTTCTTTCTTATTATCTAAAGAATGAGGAATTACAAATATATATAGATATGTTGGTACAAGACCTGTTAGAAACAGACGGCTAAGATTTACTCTAGTCTAACTAACACTCTAAATAGATAAGGACAGTTACAAGCTGTTTGAGAAAAGTCCTTAACTGAACAGAATTAGTTACTTATGTAATCCCTCTATTACCTTGGGCCCAGATGAGTTGGAAAATGAGTCAGTGGCGACCGACGCAGAGTTGGAGGGTGGTTGGTGGGTTTTGAGCGGTGTGACTGAAGGTGGGGAGCCATTCGATGTCGGCCAACTATGAGGTTGGGGGTGTATGAATTCCGTTTCAAAATCTTTTGTTACGGAATAGTAACATCCACAGTGGTATGGTATAATAGGATAGAGAGAGAGAGACTCTGTTGAAAACGGGTCCCACCTTACCACTTTCTTTGTTGGCTGATCCTGACGGTGGCTGATGTGATGATTGCCACTATTCCGTGGATGTTACTTCACATTTGAAAACTCCTATTTTGTTACTATTCCGTTACAAAAGATTTTGAAAGATGCTATTTTGTTATAGTTTTGAATCTACAATTTTTACATTTGAATTTTAAGTTTTGAAAGCTCCTATTTAGTTTTGAATTCAAAACTCCAAACGAATCATCAACCACCCCTTTTTTTAAGTTCTTATCCAATTTCATATAAATTTCGGTACAACTTCATGGGTTTCAATCGCCCCTTAATACAATGAATGATACGAGTAAAATGATGACAAGACAAAAGCTTTAGAAGGTAAGGGTTTGTCAGATTTGATTTTCGAATATTGATGGTTTTGCTAATCCATATTTTCAGATTTATTTTTTTACATTGTTGGATGAATTTTTTTATTTGTTTTTTCCCCCAAAATTTGATGATAGTTTTTTGTCTATTAGAAAATAGTTTTTTTGGATAAAATTTACTTTTTTTGGAAATCATTTTTATTTTGCTAGAAATTATTTTTGAGATGGAAATAATTTTTTTTGCTGAAAATCTTTTATCAATATTTTTTTTTTAATTTTTAATTATTTTTTTTGGTTTTTTCTGTATATTCCAAGTTTCCGTTAATTATTGAATATTTTCCCTGATTTTATTAGAAATTAGGTATTATTATTGGAGATCTATTTTGTTTTTGGAAATTTATTTTTTGCACTACTTTTTTAAACTTTTTAGAATATTTATTTAGTTTGCAAATTTAAAAAAAAAATATATTTTGAAATTATTGAATATATTTTGATTTTTCTTTATGTATTTTCCATATATTTACTTATTTTTTCTCTATTTTTTTTTTGTAATCTCTAGATTTTAAATAATTATTGAATATTTTTTCTATATTTCTTTAGAAATTTATTTTTAATGGGAAATATACTTTTTTTTTATTTGAAATCGATTTTTTCGCAATAGTTTTTCAAACTCTTTAAAATATTTATTCAAATTTTTGCACGCTTTTTAAAAATATTTTCTAGATTTTTATGTTGATTTTTTTAGTATTTTACTAATTTTAATAGGAAATATTTTTTTTAATTGGAAACCTTCTTTTGTTGGAAATCTGTTTTTTTTGGTTTTTATTGGAAATATGTTTTTTTTTAATTGAAAATATTTTTTACATGATTTTTTTTAATTGCTAGATTTTTAAAAGCATTATTATTCAATTTTTATTTATTTGAAATTTTAGTTTAATTTTGACCAAAATACTCTCAAATGTGATCATGTGCAGCACACGTGACTAATAATTTTCGGCAAAAAATAACAGAGTTCGACGATAAGTGTTAATTGAAAGTCATGTTGGAATGATGACAAAGCAATGACTTTAGAAGGAAAAATATGAGATTCATTTTAATTTTGTGTCCATGTTAGTTAATTTTAATTTTTGATGAAGGTTCACTATTTATAATGGCAAAATGATATGTTTAGGTTTGAGGGAGTATATTAGACAGGTGTTCTTAATTTCATTAAATGAAATTGAATCTTTGGAGCTCATTTTCACTTTTATTAACTTAATCTTCTATTTATATGTTTTTGTCATTTTCTTCTAATATAATAATTTGTGTAATCACTCAAGTTTGGAATTAAATAAATATGTTAACATACACACACACACACACACACACACACACACACACACGTGCACACACACACACACACACACACACACACACACACGTGCACACACACACACACACACACACACACACACACACACACACACACACTAGCAAGGAACCAGCGCGATGCGCGGGCGAATTATAAACAAATCTACTTAAAATTTATTTAAAATATTTTTAATAATATAAATAGTTAATAATTGATAGTATCGGATGACACAAAGCATTATTTAATGATACAAGCATATGTATTAACTAATGTTTTTCGTCATAAAGTCAAGTAATGTTGAAAACACACGTATGCAACCCGTGCGATGGACGAGTAACTTACAGATAATTGACACAAAATATATCAACAAAGAATCAAATAAGAGACAAGCACGATGCTGTCAGAATATTATATGTAAACCTATTGGATTTATACCCAAAAATTCTTCAAAGGACATGAAATGTATGAAGAAAAAATTCTTTGAGAATTTCTAAACTTAAATTATAAAAAATATTCTCAATCTATAGAATACATGAACATGTAACATAAATCAAGCCATCTCATCACCAATTAATCACATTAAAGAGAAAATATGAGTACGAAAAAAAATATTAGTGAAACTTGAATCGAAGTGGTTAAAATGATGCAACCCAAAAAGTGGGTCTAAATTTATATCCACACCTAAAATGAAGAGAGTGCTTGATCTAAATGATATTTCTTCACTAAGAGCATCCGTAATGGTGGAGCAACAAGACAGATAAATTGTTAAAGTTGCAAATTGAGTAGTCTCGAATGGTGGACGAAAGGCAACAAATTCCGTAGTCAAAATGGTAGTGGTTTGCTAGTTTTACGGAACGCCTACTGAATTTGTAAAGCTTCTTACGAACTTCATTTATTCGTAGAAAGTTCCCACGAACTTCATTTGTTCGTAGGAACTTCCTACGAACAAATGAAGTTCGTAAGAAATTTTTACCAAATATAAAAATTCAATTTTTATTAAAACATGAGGTTTTACACATTCCTACGAACTAATGTTCTTTGTTAGAAATGTTTTTAGTTTCCTACGAACAACATTAGTTCGTAGGAAAACTGGGTACAATTTCCACCACTGTGAAGGCTACCTTTGATGAATGGTAAATTGCCTTAATCATTTGGTACTTACCTTTCGTACAATTCCCCCCCAATAGAGATGCTCTAAAGATTAAATTAAAATAAATAGAAGTTTTAAAGGGACTTACCATTATAATCATTTTGATGTTTTGTAGTAATGTGCACCTAACAAAAAAAATGCACAATAAAAAAATATATTAAAAAATAATCCAAACGAGTATTACTGTATTTTACCATTTAATATAATAGATGCATTTTAACAAAAATGAATGGTAATTAATCAAAATACATACCAACACACTTGAGAAGTTGCTAAAAAAATAAAAGAATCCAACATGGAACAAACCATGGGAATATGTATCTGTAATTAAAAGAAAGATTAATGAATGAAAAAAAGAAAGAAAGAAATGGGGAAATTGAACCTTCGAAACATGGTTTTAAACAAGTGAAACCCATTATTTTCTTCTTCATTATTCTGTTAAAAAAATGAAAGGAAACAAATTATCCAATAATCCAAAAAAATTCAGATTAACAATCAATTGAAAACCCTATACCCTAACAATATTGAAGAGACAAACACTGAAAAACCAAAATCAATGAAGATCAATACCCTTATATTTTAATAGGGGCATTGAGATGTATCAGAATATAAAGAGGGCACTAAAATAAAGAGTAGAGCTATTAAAATATAAGCAGTGATATATCTTTGGAACGGATGAGGAAATGGGAAATGACAGACATAAATGAAGAGAAAAAGTGTAAGAGAAGAGAAAAGGTGTAAGAGAGAAAAAGATGAAAGGGTGGAGGTGAGAAAAAGACGAAAGAGAAAATGAAAAATGAAAGGATGAGTCTTTCAAACGGAACTCCAAGCGTTTTGATGAAACCAAAATAATAGTATTAATTGCAAAGGGGTGAAGCATTAACACCTCTAATACAATTGTATTAGAGGTATAATATATATATTTCTCTCTATGTGTGTGTGTGTGTATCACTCGCACATCGCACGACTTTTCAATTAGTATTTACAATTATTCATCTACTAACAGTAAGTCAGGCAGTGGGATAGCGTAAGCAATCCACTCATGTACTAGAAACGAACTAATATTACTTCCCTCTATGTTTTCCCATGCTAACTTTACAATTATTCCTCCACTATCATGTAAAGTGGGTACTTGTTTATTCTATAAAGACAATACCCCTAACACGCTCTAATGGGTTGGCTGTAATAGCCAATCAACAAGTACTCCCACACCTATATTTAAGGAGGCAAGGAGTAAGCTAGAAACAACAACAACTGAGATTTCACATTCTCATGAAATAAAATCAATACTATCTACACTTGCACTTGTGGACATAGGCACCACCTTAGGACGAACCACCTAAATCTAGATTCATTCCCTTTTTCTCATCTCTCTTTGTAGCAAGTCTTAGATAAATATTCCATTGCCTTTCATCTTTTTATCTATTAATATTTATGCATGTATGCTTTAGCTATGATATAATTAGTGTACCAGTTTTAGGCGATAATAGATTGGCGTTGTCTGTGGGAAACGCAACAAGCCATTCATTGTTTCGATCATTATTAATTTTCTCAATCATGAAGATACCCGTTTTTTAGTAAACTTGTGAATCACATCTCAGTTCATATAGGTTTTGTCGGGTTATAATTATTTTTAAATAATTATCATTCAGTTATCTTTAAATACTTCAATTCACCATCGGATTTATCCTTTCCTGGATCAATTTTTTTTAATAGCTTTTGCTATAAAAATTTACATACTCTATTTTCAGCATTACGATACTCTATTTATCTAGAAAAACTTTGAGTATGACGAAAAACCCAGAAAACAGTCGAGCCACTGAAGGAATTCCCCCTTAAATGCCTATAGGTATGGACAATCTATAGGAAATCTTAATGAGACCGGCTAGAGGCCAGGAGGCTATGAAGGAAAGTGTGAAGCAACTGCTATAGAGTTATCAGAATGGGCAAAACAAACCAGAATTGAACTTGGTTACCCCCACAAGGGGTGAGAACTTTGATAGGAGATGGGATATGATACACCCATCCCCATAAAAGGATAGGAGGTGGGATCATTGCGACATAACAATGAAAAATCCTGGGAGATTGGATTTAGACTCATGAGGCAAAGGTAGCAGATCCAAGTACTCTAAATTAGGTCAGGATGATAGATCCTTTTACCCAGAGGAAACCTTCACTCTTAGATCAGAGGGTATGCTGATGAATAAACCTATTCCTTAAAATGTCTAAGTGTTATTGGAAGAATAAACAGGAACTCTGCATTTGATTGGTTGGGCCCAAGAGCAGAAAGGGAACATTAACACAAAGAACCAAGAGAGGGCAGAAAAGAGATAGAAAGGTCTGAGAAGAGTAAGGTGGAATGCTCAGCCAGGTTAACACCAAGTGTGCGATGGCCAACAAAAGTTGAGCAAACTTCTTAGGAAGAGATCTCAGTCGAAAGCCAAGATCGATTAGATAAGGCCATTATAGTAAATATAAAAAATGAAGAGCAACCCTAAAAAGGATATATTCAATGCTTGGAAGACTGGATGGGAGAAATCATTAAAACAACTGAGAGTGACCAATTCTCTAATGGCTTAAACTTATTAAATTATATGTCAATTCCACAAACAAATTTTAATTCATTTAAATCCTAAATCACGCATTTAGGTGATTCAAAGCACTAAGTAAATAAAACATGCATGAAAAACAAAATTTTATAGAAAAAACCTCAAAGGAAAAACCCTTTTATTTCACTATAGTTTACAAATCTCAACTTACAAATACAATAGAGAAATACAGCCCAACGAATCTCCCATTGATGACTCTCGTCTTCTTCAGCAATAAATTCTCGTAAGAACTCACAAAGACTGCAACCTTTAATCAGTAATGATTGCCTAGAGAATCTAAAAAATAGCATTAGAGACTCCTTCTCTACAAGGTCAGTAGTGAAGACTCCTTCTTTACAAGAGTAACTTCCATATAGAAGTATTTTGGGTTCCAAATATGATTCACAAAAGTATAAAGGAGAGATTGTGTGAATCTTAAAAGTGGAGACATTTTTCAGCAGGTCTGCAGTTTTCATAAATAAAAAGTGTTAACAAAAAAACCTATCGAAAACAGGTATTTATAGGCAGACACAAAAATCGAGGCGGTGCGACCTCGTTCGAACGAGAAGCGGACCTCGTTCTAATGACATGGAGATGTCATTCGAACGACATATAGTTCTCTTCTATTGACATTGAAAAATCCAAGACGGTAAGCCCTCGTTTGAACTTCATTTGGGAAATGCTTCAAACAACCTTCTAACGAGATCCAGGTAATTTCTAATGAGATAGTAGTCTCGTTTGAACGAGACTATCGAAAAATAAAAAAAAAAATCTCCTAATACTTAGTAAAAAATCCACGAAACACAAAATAACAACCATACCAATTTTATGTGAAGTCGTGGAGCTTGTTGAAGTTTCTTGATAATCAGATCCGTCTACTTGAACTTGTGAGTGAGAAACTCCATGACGGATGTAACGGGATATGCCATTCTCAATGTAATCTAGACTCTATGGACAAGTCCTAGATGCAAAATGACAAAAAAATTGCCCTTACAAATCTCCCCCCATGGCTATTCCAGTACAAAATATAAAAAATTCAAATTATCCAACAAATCCAATACAAATATAATACCCTCCTAAAAACTAAAAAATGAAAAGATACCAAACATGTACAAGTCTTCGAAATCTTCAACTATCTAAATCTTCAATTCTCTTATTTTCTTTTGATCTTCTTTTAGGGAGATTTTCCAAATGTGTAATTTTCATATGCTCATCAAAGTGTACCTGCACACAATATACAAATAAATATACCTTGTGACGTATCGAGTTTGAAATAAGATAAAACTCATAAATCAAATCAATTCTCCCCCATAATTCAAACTATAACTCCCCCACAATTCATTTTCTCCCTTTTTATTTGTTTGAAATAGACATGGAAAAGAAACAAAAATAATAAAGCGAAGTGTGTCACAACAATCATCAAATATCATCACAAATATAATACAATAAGAATCAAGTAGTGATAAACTAAGCAACTTCCCTACAATTTGCGATTTGAGTTTTCATCAACTAGAGTCTCTTGTAGTAGCCTCATGCTTTAATCTAAAGATGGGACAATCAAATGTGTGGAACTCTCATCAAAAGAGCTACTGACCTGGTTCTCGCACCCGTTGTGTGTGTGAGATGATAAGAAAATATGGGCTTATGTGATGCAGAAAGTGCTTCCGCAGTAACGCCAAGGAGATTGGCTTCATTAAGTATTTCTCAATGATTTATCCCATCTCCAAATAGAGGATGATCTCACCCAATTATAGTGCTATTGGTATTATGACTTCTCGTGTTTTGCATCTTTGGAGAAAATGGATACAATCAAAATGAAATGACTAGGATTGTTCTTGAGTTGATTTGTGGACATTAAAAATATTATTGTCACTTGTTTTGAAGCAGTATCATATTCTTCCTAAAAAAATAATAATAATAATAAAAAAAACCAACTATTTTTGAAATTTTTCAAAATTTTCAATCAAATAATTTTTTACAAAAACAACACACACCATGTGTGGGTACCCGGAATTTAGTACTATAAGCCTGGACGAGTAGCCCAGCCCAAGCGGCCCAAAGTCCAGGCCCCTTATCTTTTGTATGGATCCGATTTCCCCACGATCCCATGAAGGGAAGTTATGGGGGAGCACGATCCCATGAAGGGAAGTTATAGGGAAGATGGCTAAAATGGAGGAATCCATCATCTCCATTAACTAACCTACACATATATAAATTAAACCCTAGGTCCGGGGCAAAGGACAAGTTGTATTCTCTGTACTTATTCTCCAGAATATAGAGAAATAATACTGACTGCACCACCGTAGACGTAGGCACATCTTTGCTGAACCACGTACACCTGTTGTTGTGTGATTGGCATTTTATTTGTTCTTTCTTTGTCATTACTTCTCTCATATTTATTTGTGTTGCACAATAATTGTCACCAACAGTAATTGCAACCACAATTGGCGCCGTCTGTGGGAAGCGTTCATCTTTCCCTGAGAAGAGCCCACGCCAAGGAAAGAATCTAAGATGTCTGGTCACAGCAGCAACGCTCCTCAAGAAGGAGATATTCAAGAGCCACCTGCTCCTCGCAGGATTAGGTCTGAGGTCCGACGCTCAGATCGTGGGGCTCGCTTGGAGAGGCCAGCCTCAGAAGAAAGTCAAGAACCAGCAAGGTCCACGCAGATATCCAGATTGATTGATGCATACGAGGCAAGGCTCCATGAGCAGAGGGAGTCTTCTCGCAGATACGAGGCTGAGAATGCTCGCTTGAAAAGCAGACTGGAAAGACTGGAGAAGGAACTACGTCCCAATACCAGGAGACACCCCTATCGCACTCCTAGCCCTCAGGTGAGCAAATATCACAACCGAGGAAGGAGCCCTAGGTGGGAATATCAAAGGATCGAAGGTGGCAACTCAGACGACGACCTCCGCGAGCAACTCAGAAAAGTTCACCGCTACCAGAGCCCTGCTCGTAGCGACAAAAACATACGGAACCTAGTCCGCAGAGAAATGGACCAATATCCAGCTCACCGCGGCACCAGGTCGACCAGAGAACTCGCCAGGAGGGCGCTCAAGACCCAGATGAAGTCACCATTCACGAAGGAAATTAAAGAGGAAGAGGCTCCCAAGAAATTTGCCATTATAAGGTTTAAGATTTATGACGGGAAGACTGATCCCATTGATCATGTCAGGCAGTACCGGCAAGCCATGACCCTCTGGAATCACCAGGATGCACTGATGTGCCGTATTTTCCCCTCGAGCCTCCATGACGTGGCCCAGAAATGGTTCTAAAAACTCCCTCACCGATCCATCAGAAATTTCAAATCCCTGGCCGAGCTCTTTACGGCCCGGTTCATCACCAACAGCTCCCATCCTAAAAGGATGGATGCTCTATTAACCATGAAGAAAATGCCTCAAGAAACACTCTGAGACTATGCGAAGAGGTACTGGGAGTTATTCAACGAGATCGAGGACTGCGTGGAAGAGGTGGCAGTGGATTCCTTCAAAATTAGATTACCTAGCTCTTCCCTCCTTTACCAGTCCTTGACGAAGAAGGAAGCTATGACCATTGACGACCTGATGGCCCGGATTGAGAAATACGCAAAGGTGGAAGATGTCACCCGCCTTAATGTAGGAGAAAACGGTCGAGCCAAGCTCACTACCAAGGGAAGTGAGAAAGTTGAAAACCAGAAGAAAGGAGGAAAGAGTGGGGGCAAGAATGGCTCCAAAAACAGAGGGAACCCTGATGTAACAAAATCGTTCCAAGCGGTCAACACCGTCTTCAAAGAGCCGATTTATAAAATTCTCCCGGAGATCAAGGATGAGCCGTTCATCAAATGGCCCCGGAAAATGGGAGGAGACCCCTCGAAAAGAAACAATGCATTAAGATGCACTTTCCACAAAGAGGGAGGGCATAAGACCGAGCACTGCAAGGCTCTTAAGTCCCACCTCGAGGAGTTGGCCCAGTCCGGACATTTGAATGACTTTGTGGAAAAGAAGGTAGAGAAAGTGTCTGCCCACAAAGAGGCGAAACCCGACAACGTGTTAGAAGATGATGCCGGAGACGAATTCGCAGTAATCTACGGAGTATCTGACGTCAAGCAAATCCAAGGGAACTCAGCTCGAATGGAGGTAAAGAAACTGACAGCGGTAATGCAAGCTTTTCAGATTGATCCAGCAAAATTACAGTCAGGAAAACGTCTTCGAGCAGAGGACATCAACTATAACAAGCATATTGTCTTCACGGATGAAGATCTTGTGGGAGTAAGGACCCCACATCATGATGCCTTAGTCATTACACTCAGGATAACCAACTTTGACATCGACAGGCTGCTCGTCGATCAAGGAAGCTCATCCGAAGTAATGTACATCGACCTGTTCCGGAAATTGAAGTTGAGCGTCGCCGACCTAAAGGGAATTACTGTCCCTCTGGTCGGCTTCGCTGGAAAAATAACCATGCCTCTGGGCAAAATAGTACTGCCAGTGCGCGCTGGAAATGTTTCCAAGATGATCGAATTTTTAGTGGTCGACATTGATTCACCGTATCAGGCCATCCTCGGCAGGGGATGGCTTCATGCAATGAAGGCAGTCTCCTCGACCTACCACCAGAAGCTCAAATATGTCACCGAGCGAGGAGTAATGGAGATACATGGCGACCAGGCGATGGCAAGGAAGTGCTTCATAGCGGCCATCCGACCAAAGCCAGAGAAAAAAGCCGTTCAACCCAGAGAGAAAGTGGAGGAAGGTGCAATTCCTTCCAAATAGCAATTAAAATATGGAAGGCCTGGAGTGGAAGAGACCAGGCTCCTCCCCTCTGAGCGTGTCGTCGAGGACCTGGTAGAAGTGGCGGCTAGAGAAGGCGACAACAGTAAAGTCTTCCTGATCGGAGCATCACTCACTGACCAAGAGCAAAAGGAGTTGTCAACCTTACTCAGAAGCAACATAGATGTTTTCGCTTGGGAACCTTATGAGCTGCCAGGAATCAATCCTAATATGGTCTGCCATCAGTTGCACGTCGATCCCACATTCAAGCCAATAATGCAGAAGGCACGACGAACTGCTCCCGAGAAGGCCAGAGCAATAGAAAAAGAAGTCGAAAAACTGCTGGATACAGGATCCATACGGGAAGTGCAATTCCCCAAATGGTTATCCAACCCAGTGGTTGTTCCGAAAAGCAACGGGAAGTGGAGAGTTTGCATAGACTTCACTGACCTCAACAAAGCCTGCCCCAAGGATAGCTTCCCTCTTGAAATGATTAGAATCTAGCCTGTCTCAAAAGTGCGTACAATCTAGGCTCAAGTGCAAGCCTGTCGCTCAAGTAATAAACCCGGTAAGTCGGGATCGTATCCACAGGGATCGAGATTGCCAAATAGTAATAAGAAAAATTATTAAATCTTGAAATGATTTCGTAAAAGAAACGAAAAGATGATTAATAATTGGGAAAATTTCTATTAAAAAATTACTTAAGAAAAATAAACTGAAAAGTGCAAAAGAAATTAAATCTGACAAATGGGAGAAAATAGGGTAGGGTACAATCCCTCAATCCTTAACAAATTACCGTATAGAATACTAGAATTGTAAATTAGAATTATTGACTAGATCCGGTCTTTATACATTCTAAGCATTACATATACGAGGTTCAAGCCCGCATCATATGAAATAAAAGATAGATATAAAGCGGTGAATGAATCCAGTCTTTATATATTCTAAGCATTACGTATATGAGATTCAAGTCCGCACCATACGAAATCAAAGATAAATATAAAGCAGTGCTTTCACGATTCAATCAATATTTTAATTTAACCTCTATTTTCTACATAAATAATTTGCCTTGGATTGAGTTCATGTACCCCAACCCTTGGGAATTTAGCTACTCATGATTTGGTTCAAGAATAAATTCACACACAAAATTATGGATCTACAAGACATGGTAAATAATTTGCAAGTAATAAAATAAGAGAATGGAAAGAGTTTACTTGAATTCAGCAACAAAAAATGGAATTGGAATCCAGAATTTCTTACAACTAGGGTTCATGAAAACTCTTGAAGGAATAGAAAATTTGCTCTCAAAATCTAACCCTAAAATTTAATCTAGCACTTCTAACCTACTCCTAACCTAGCCTCTCTCTAGCAACTCTCCTTTGGAATGACATAGGGATTGGCCTTTTATAGATCTCAAAAAGGACTTTTCCCATGCCTCTCCACGTTTTGACCTTTTAATATACCTAAATGAGACTCTTCCCATGCCTCTCCATGTTTTACAACTAATAAAAACGAATTAAACAAGAAATTTCAAGAGTTGTCTCTTCAGTTCTGAAAATGACTCTTCATTTCTGAAAATGACTCTTCATTATCTCGCAACTTCAAAACCTCGTAACTTCTTCACTGTAGCTCGGATTGAGGTACCGTTTTTTCCAGTGTTCTTGTAATTTATAGCTCTTCAACTTTCTAGTTGGCCCCACTTCCGGGCTAAAGCTGAAAAATTACGAAAATGCCCTTGAACTCCCCATTTCTTGCTTTCTTTCACTGTTTTGCATTCTCTTTCGCACTTATTTGCATGAAATACCTGTAAAACACATGAGAAATACACAAAATAAGAAATACTTGCAAAAAAGGTTAGTAGCATAAATAAGAGACAAATCCAAGATAAATACACTGGACGGGATCATAAAAATACCGAAATTAAGGGGATAAATGTGAAGAATATGTGCATAATCAAAGTGCAATTCCCCAAATGGTTATCCAACCCAGTGGTTGTTCCGAAAAGCAACGGGAAGTGGAGAGTTTGCATAGACTTCACTGACCTCAACAAAGCCTGCCCCAAGGATAGCTTCCCTCTTCCAAAAATTAACCAACTAGTAGACGCCACCATAGCTCACGAACGAATGAGTTTCCTGGACGCGTACTCAGGATATCACCAGATTCCCCTGTATGCCCCAGATCAGGACAAAACGGCTTTTATCACGAAGGTTGGTTTATATTGTTACAAGGTCATGCCTTTTGGACTAAAAAATGTAGGGGCAACCTATCAGTGGCTAGTTACTAAAATGTTCAAGAATCAAATAGGAGACACAATGGAGGTCTACATCGACGACATGCTCGTCAAGAGCAAGGAGAAGAAGAATTACCTCTCGGACCTGTCAAGTACCTTCGAAATCCTCAGGAAGTACCGAATGAAACTCAATGCGAGCAAGTGTTCCTTCGGTGTCCAGTCAGGAAAGTTTCTTTGGTATTTGGTCAGTAAGCGAGGCATAGAGGCTAATCCGGACCAGATTGAAGCAATCAACAGAGTGCAACCTCCTCGCACAGTCTGAGATGTACAGAAGCTCACTGGAATGCTCGCTGCTCTAAATCGTTTCATTTCTAAATCCTCCTAGAGATGCAAGCCTTTCTTCCAACTCTTAACAGGCAGCAAAACAGTAGAGTGGAGCCCAGATTGCTCGCGAGCATTGGACGAGCTGAAGTCCTATCTAAGCACTCCACCACTGCTTGTCATACCACAGCAAATGGACTCTTTGTACCTCTACCTCTCTGTATCCAGTCATACTGTCAGCTCAGCGCTAATGTGTGAAGTTACAGGAATCCAACATCCAGTCTATTACGCGAGCAAAACCTTATAGATGTCGAGCAGCGCTACCTACCATTGGAAAAGCTCGCATTCGCCCTAGTAATAGCCTCGAGGAAACTGAAGCATTAATTCAAAGCTCATACGATCATCATCCTTACATCACACCCCCTCAAGGCTGTCCTAAGGAAGGCGGATTTTTCGGGCAGACTGTCTAAATGGTGAGTCAAGCTCGGCCGTTTTGACATCCAATTTCAACCAAGGACACCTATCAAGGGTCAAATTCTTGCTGATTTCATAGCTGAATTCACAGGCGAAGAAACCTTCGACCAGCCTAAGCCAACAGAGCAAAACAACCAAGCTATAGTGGAAAGCTGGAAACTATTCGTTGATGGAGCCTCCAACTCAAAGGGGGCAGGGGTAGGAATTGTTCTCATCACTCTAGAAAACACAGTCCTTGAGCAAGGAATCAGGCTGGGATTTGTAGCCTCCAACAACGAAGCAGAATACGAAGCCCTAATAACAGGTCTCCAAAAAGCACAAACTCTGGGAGCAAAGCATTTACAGGTATTCGGTGATTCGCAACTAGTTTCCAACCAGATAAGTGGAGACAATAACGCGAAGGATGAGAGAATGGCAGCCTACCTCTCCTTAGTAAAAAACTTAATGACGAGCTTTGAAGAGATCAACATCCAACAGTTTCCCAGGGATCAAAACAACCACGCTGATGCGTTAGCAACCCTGAGCTCGGCAGTTGATTCTATCCTTAAAAGGGTTATCCCTATCGATTTCCTCAGTTGCCCAAGCATTTACCCCAACTGCGAGCTGACAAAAGCAAAACCAATACTCCAATTGGAATCAGCCCCCAGCTGGATGGATCCCTTGAAGGACTATTTAAAGAATGGAATGCTTCCAGAAGACAAGAGAACTGCCCACCAGATAAGAGTCAAAGCTGCTCGCTTTCACTTATCCACAGGAGGAGACTTGTATAAAAGATCTTTCTCCGGCCCCTACCTTAGATGCGTCCACCCAGGCGATGTCAAGGCAGTGCTTCACGAGATTCACGAAGGAATCTGTGGAAGTCATGCCGGAGGAAGATCTCTAGCCTTCCGAGCAATGAAGGAAGGTTATTGGTGGCCATACCTGCAAAAGGACTCCGCAGTATATGTCCGCAAATGCCTAAAATGCCAACTTCACGCTCCTATGGTCCACCAGCCCACCAGCGAATTAAAATCCCTGACCAATCCCTGGCCTTTCGCCCAGTGGGGAATGGACATCGTGGGACCACTGCCCACCGCTGCCGGCATTCGCAAATACCTGTTGGTTGCAACAGACTACTTTACCAAATGGATCGAGGCAGAACCACTAGCGAACATCCGAGATACTGACATGATAAGGTTCGTATGGAGGAATATAATCACTCGATTCGGAATCCCCAGGACCATCATCACTGACAATGGAACACAGTTCGAGAGTGGCCATTTTTAGGACTTCTGTAATGAACACGGGATCAGGCACCACTTCAGCTCGGTGGCCTACCCTCAAAGCAACGAACAAGCTGAAGCCTCTAACAAAACAGTGATCGCTGGATTGAAGAAGCGGTTAGAACGAGCCAAAGGCGCATGGGCAACCGAGCTACCGCATATCCTATGGGCATACAGAACGACTCCTAGGCGAGCAACAGGAGAAATGCCATTCTCACTAGCATATGGTATGGAGGCGATCATCCCACTAGAAGCGGGATTGCCAACAATGAGATCCGACCTTGTCGAACAAGGCCAGAACGATCAGGCTTTGCTCGCTAAACTCGACCTGGCCAATGAGCGCAGGGAACTTGCCCTAGTGAAACTAGCGAGCTATCAGCAACAGCTCGCGAAGCACTACAGCAAAAGGGTCAATCCGAGGAAATTCAAAGTTGGGGACCATGTTCTAAGAAAGGTCCTGGGCAACACAGTGAAGCCATCAGACGACAAACTGGGCCCAAACTAGGAAGGACCTTATAAGATAATTAGAGACGACCTGCAAGGTGCCTATTTGGAAACGATGGAGGGCAGGGAGATACCACGAGCATGGAACACAGCTAATCTCAAGAAATTCTATTTTTAGGAACTTTATTATTAAATCTTTTATTGTATTCGTTATGTGAAAGGACAGTTCATTTCTCATTTCACTAATGAAAATCTCTCAGTTAATCACTCTCTAATTAGTAACGGTCATATTTTATTACACATCCCTTCCAAATCACAGGCATAATGGTCGACATAGCAGGGGAACACCCCTCCTCAGGTCATTATTATGAAGCACGACTCAGGTCATCGTCATGAAGCACGACAGACCTCTTAGCATTGCCCCTGGCAATATATGAAGCCCTACAGAGTATTCTTAGGCATCAAACCTACTTTGGTTGAACAAAATCCTGATCGGATGAAGACATCCAATACTAGGTGTGTCCTCGCCAATTGCCCTACTTAGGCCTAAGGGAGTGTGACGACACAACCTAAAAGGTAAAGTGAGGGAACAATGGTATTCTTATACTGGACTGGGCGGACACTCACATGACAAAATAAAAAGGATTGTGAAACAGCAAAAATATAAAAGGATTGGATGAACACGTTTAGTCGGCAAAATTACCCAAAACTCGAACTTTTCATTAATCTTTTATATTTACAAACAATGATAATACATGTTTAGTCGGCGAAGCTCGCCCAAAGCATTTACAATTATCAAAAAGAAAAAGAGTAACAAAATCTCAAGGAGGTGGAAGCCTCCGAGCAATATAATCAGCAACTTTAGCTCTCCCTCCATCATCAGGAGCAGGGGCTAGCTCTTTCACGACCTCATTTGCGTCCAATTCCAATAGTTGCCGGGGAATAGCATCAATGGGGATCCATCGATCATCCCTCCTGAATGGATTGGGAATCAGAGTGGAGGAGGACATCTCGTGTCGATACCACAACATCGAGTTCCTCGGGACCTGCAGCTCTTTGAGGGCACTCAACCACCCTCTGATGAAGGAGAGATCCTCGAACTCTGATAGTCTCGTCGGAGCATCCAGCCATCCTTGATCGTAGCCATTGGACCAAACTTATCGAGGACCGTTCTTGAACAAATGCCGTAGTCGGGTGACGTCCCTCTGGAGCCCAGCAGCAGTTACATAAGCTCACCGAACATCGCCACGCAGCTCCTCCATCTCCCTCTCACGCTGTTCCTCGACTTCACTGTTCCTACCCCTAGCACTCCTACCAGCACGCGGGAGGGGAGTCCGAGCAGCTCGCGATGAAGAAGAGCCTTGTAGGACCGCCGAAACGGTGCTCGGCGAATGCTCCTTAAGCCTTAGGACCTCCCTCCTCAAGTCTTCATTCTCCTGCTGCAGGAACTCCCCAACCTGGTTAATCTCAGTGGCCTCCAGAAACCTTGCTCTCAGTGCACTGACTTCTTCTTGTACAGAAGCACCAATTTCTTCCATCTCTTGGAGCCTATCCTTCAGCTTGGCCACTAGTTCGAACTGATCCTTATATTTTTGGTTCCTTGACTTAGCAAACCTGCAAAATCTAGCAAAGACCTGGCGAACTGCAGGGCTTGCATTAGGACCAAGAGTCCTACCCAGTTGGGAGGTAACAGGAATATAGTCATCCACATCAACCAACTACAGGTAAAAGAAAGATAGAAGAGAGAAAGGGATCAGCGTAAACAAAAGGAGAATCTTCTCATTTCATTAATAAAGACCAAGTACATCGAGCAGAAAAAAACTTGGGAGATTACAAGAAAAAAGTAGAAAAGAAAATCCTAAAAACAGATTAACTAGCAACCTCAGGCTGCCCAGCGGTGTCTGGATGCTTCCCCTTATTAGCTGCAGCAGAGCTATCCCCCTCAGCAGGAATGCTTTCAGTTGCCTGAGTAGGGTGAACACCAGCAAGAACTGTATTCGAGGGAAGATCAGTACCCTCGATGGTTGGAGCAGGAGCTTCTTCTTCCACAGTTGGCTTGGGACCCGGGTCGTGCTCGTCAAACAGGGAAGACTCAGCATCCACACCAGCAGCCAGAAGAGCTTTGTTCCAGCCCTTCTTGAAGTTCAGACGACTGATGTAGCCAATTTGAACCTCAGCATCATCATAAGCAGCAGCCCACCCAGAGTTGTACGAGTCCTCCTTAATGGTGGCTGCCTGGGCTTTTTCCGCCTCCAGCTGCTCGGCCAGAACCCTGTTCTTCTCTGCGAGGTCCATCTTGCTCGAGCACACTAGGTCATAAGCCTTCCTCAGCTCACCCAACTCCTTAACCGCATTATCCCTCTCGCGGGCAGAATTGATGAGGGTCAGATCAGACGAAACTCGAGCTTCCTCAGCGGCTTTCAGATCAGTCTCTAGCTGAGAACCCCTGGCCTCCAGAGCAGACTTTTGCTGCTCCAACTCACCGTTCCTCGTTACCATCTCATCGCGAGAATGGTAGAGCACAGCGAATTCGGTCACAAACTGCAAAGAATAAAGAAGAGATCAGGAAGAGAAAATAATCAAGACTTGTTAAAAAATTGAGAATTAAAAGGAAATTTTACCAAGGCCAGCCTCTGGCTAGCTTGCAGGGCTAGCTGATCGGATCTCAGCGCCCTCTGGCGATCCGCAGGAAGAACTTCTCTCTCAAGCAGCGCAGGAGCTAGCTGAGGAGAAATGGCCACCGAAGCCCCCTCGGGCAAGGCAGATACTGGTCCAAACCTTGACCTGCCTTGGTCCTTGATTCCAATTTCCTCCTCTCCTCCTCCTTCTCTTTTTCCCTTCTCTTCCTCTCCTCTACTCTCTTCTTCTCCTCCACCTTTTTTCTCTCCTCCTCCTTTTTCCTCTCCCTCTCTTTCGCCTGCTCCTCCTCTCTCCTCTTCCTCTCTTGCTCCTGAGAGGAAGGCCGAGAACTTGTAGCCACAACCCCAGATGTAGTCTTCTGTTTCTTTGACCGTTGTGCAAGGAGCACATGGTCATCATCATCATCATCCCTGATCAGGTTCTTTCTTGGAGGCATATCTTCACCAGAACTGCTGGAAGTACTCGACGATCCTCGAGCCTTAGAAGCCTCTTCAGAATCAGAAGAGCTGCTACTATCAGAGCTCCCTTCACCGAGAGTACCTGCAGGCTCACTTTTAGAGTTGCTTTCTTCCTCGTCCAACTGTATCGGCTCAGCAGTGGTCTCTTCCAAAGAATCGAACTCTGGTACACTGTCCACAGGCCGAGCTATGAAGCTAGAGCACACATTCTTGTACTCCAACAAAAAAGCGGCAGATCTGGGATGCTCGCCGTCACCCAAAGGCTCTCTGATGTTCCAAGCTTTAACCAATTCAGAAATCCGAACTTCGCCAAGAGCAGGCTCCAAGTTCTGTGACCTCGCTGTAAAAGAAAAGCGCAGAAAGGAGTTAGAAAAATCATAAATCAGCAGATATTGAAATAATAGTTTAATATCTACCTATATATTCTTCCCCATAAAAGGGAACAGTGAACCTCTCAGACCTCGACCCTTCAGATTGGGGGGAGAACTGCCAATTCCTAACAAGAAAACCTTCTTGCCAGTAGTCCTTATGGGAATTAGGTAAATTTACTACCAATACCCTACCAGGGCTCCTAGCTTTAAGGTACAGGACACCTGAACTAGTTCGAGAGACGGAGTAACAAAAGCAGACCTCGACAAGCCCTAACCTTGTGCCGTACAATTGATTTATCCTATGCACGCCGTTCACTATTTTCCATACGTTGGGCGAACATTGTGCAGGTACAATACTAAAATAGCTAAAGAAATGCAGAAACAGATCATTAGGGGGAAAGGTAAGTCCCCCCTGGGAGAGCAACAAAACATGAATCCAGTGTGCATCCTCTATATCCCTAACGTTCCTAGGAGGCGAGGCACAACACTCAATCTCTACCCACTCAGGAATGTTGTAGAATTTTCTAAACTCCAAGATTGACCTATTCCCAATCTTCGCCATTGGAAAATACAAGAAAAACTACAAACCAAAGAGAAAATGTAAGGAGCATGAGAGACTTACAAGACAGAAGATCAGGTCAAATAACGAAGAAGCAACGAGAGTGGAGATCGAAAGCAGAAGGTACAAAGCGTAAGAGTTCTAAGAAGATAGAAGATTGCTGGAAAAGCTGAAACGACGAAAAAAAATGTGCCTTATTCCAACAAACCTTCAAAATCTAATCATATTGCACAATAAGCGAAGCGGCTACCTCCAGAAATCGACTCTACAGCTCCCGAGGAATGGCAACGCAATAATCATTTAAATCTGTTGGGCCCACATGCATGGCACAACAAATTTAGGGGCAATTGTGGGTACCTGGAATTTAGTACTATAAGCCTGGACGAGTAGCCCAACCCAAGCGGCCCAAAGTCCAGGCCCCTCATGTTTTGTATGGATCCGATTTCCCCACGATCCCATGAAGGGAAGTTATGGGGGAGCACGATCCCATGAATGGAAGTTATAGGGAAGATGGCTAAAATGGAGGAATCCATCATCTCCATTAACTAACCTACACATATATAAATTAAACCCTAGGTCCGGGGCAAAGGACAAGTTGTATTCTCTATACTTATTCTCCAGAATATAGAGAAATAATACTGACTGCACCACCGTGGACGTAGGCACATCTTTGCTGAACCACATACACCTGTTGTTGTGTGATTGGCATTTTATTTGTTCTTTCTTGGTCATTACTTCTTTCATATTTATTTGTGTTGCACAATAATTGTCACCAACAGTAATTGCAACCACACCATGAACTAACACTAAGACAACTAAGTCGGGAACACGTAATGAATGGGTGTGAACAAATTCAATAGGAAAACTAACTCAAATAATCATAACATATCTGCACGATGAATTTTTGATACTCCTAACGAATGAAATCAAAGTCGACCTTAGGTATAAAATATTGAATTCATATGATATCGACTACATCTAATCAACAAATCAAAGTCTAAAATGATTTTCACGCCAATAACTCCCAAAAGTATGTAATAATTTTATGAGACTTTTTAAGATGTGCAAACCCATTGATCTTCAACTAAACTCTCTCAAAACTCATATTTAAAATATTTCGCTTAACTCTTTTATTTTGAAGAAATCAATGCTCATATGCAGCGAAGCATCAATGTTCTTTAAATTTGGCCATGCACTTTTATATTTTTTCTTTCATGTGCCTTTAATCTTTTAGGATCTTTTATTTTTTCAAATAGTGGCTATTCATGCAAAGATCTTTTTATTTTGTATCCCGATTCCATTGCTTCAAATATTACACATTTATCGGAGATATAATTTTCAATGTTTCCAATCCGGGCAATGGTTCTTACAAGCACTACTCTCGCTATCTCGTTTTATCGCATTTGGTTCATTTTAAAGACAGAATGGAGATGAAAACACCTTGAAAAACATGTGATAGACAAGTACAATGCTCAAATAAATTCTTGCATGTGTGCATAAAAGGAGACAGTGAGCCAAACATGTTGAAAGTAATTACAAATCACATCTCAATGACTCCAACACATTATAAATCACATGGATAAAATGACGTTGTGTCTCAAAACACTATAAAAAAGTCACGTGGATAATTGATGATATTGTGACTTGGCAATCCTAAATGTCCATCCATATATGGTATAAACAAACTACAAAAATCTTTTTGTGTTTTTCAAAAATTTTATCAAAATAAAATATTTTTGTCTTTTTCTTAAAAAAAAGAAACTATTTTTGGATTTTTTAAAAAATATATCAAAATGAACAAATAAATACAATGGTAGTACACTCTAGCGATAAGCATGAATGATATAAACCTGAAAAGCATCCTATGCTAATAAACAAGTCTAAACCTCAATCATTTGGTCAGGAGGTGTTCTCCAAATGAGGTGACACCCTATGAAAAACATCCATCAAATCATGTGAAGTTTTGACCAAATACTCAATTTGCTCACGAAAATGCTCAAAATCTATCATGTGATGTGTGTGAGCATGCAAAGTAATATGTGTAGGAATGCGTATGGGAACACGTGTATTAGCATATTGTTGAAGATACCTATGAGACACACTACCCAACTTAAAACAAAATTCCCTAAGGTACTCTTTTCTTGCAATGGAAATAAACATAAATGGGCTAAGGAACACCTTTCTTAAAACGTCTAGGATATGCTCTCCTATGGGGTAACGGACGCCTAGGTTGGTTAGGTCGAGAACCATATGGATTTATCACAAACTCGGGAATCGGCTCAGGTGCAACATGGGAAGTAGACATACAGTCATATCCTATTTCTAGGCTCTTAACATTACCTAAAGTGGTACCGAGGAGAATCTTTCCAACCTTTTTAGATGTGTCCTCTAAAGTGACCTTGACCTCTCAGGCATATTCGAGATCTCTCTCGAGTTGGGATACACAGGCTTCAAGTTTCTCACGAGTCTCCAGTGAAGATTAAAGATTTCCTGTAAGACTAGCCACAGTGTTGGTAAATTCACTCTTTTCCCGTCCTAAGATGATCAACTATTCACATAAAGAAACTTTCACCTTCTCGAGTTGACTCGCAGATGCCTCACACACCCTCAAAACTTCTACCTCTCTCTCCAAATCTATCATCCTAAGAGATAATTCCTTATTCATATTTTTCATCTTCAATGTCTCGGTCTACAAATCGCTAAAGTCTTTTTGTATATCCCCTTCTACCTCACTTGCAATCTCATCCTCACACTCACTCGAATGGATTGAAACATCATCGAGGCCCTTATTTTTACATGTGTTCTCATTATCGTGGGAAAAACTAGAAGTACTCACGTGACTAGCCATGAAAGCAACGCACTTTTCATGTGGTGATTCTCCCCCTGAATCAATCGACTCGATGTCACTATAGCTAAGAGTGGCTTTATTAGCAATCTCTTTGCCCTTTGTATTTAGCATAGTGGGACACTCAAAGCTTAGTGCCCTTTTCCCTTGCACTCAAAGCACCTTATATCTTCCTTTTTCTCACCGATGTCCTTGACCTCATTATTCTTTTTGTTTTTCTCAAAAATCTTATTATTGAAAGAACTATTTTTGGAAAATTTGAGAAACTTTTTAAAAAAATTCGTAAACAAGGCCAAGTCTCCGAAATAAACTTTACCCTTAGATTTATACTCACAAACTTTCTATTTTTTCTTTTTCTTAATTTGAGTCTTTAAATATATCCCTCTATCCTTAGGCTTAATAGTTTTGGGAAACTTGTCGATCTCAAAAGTTTGAAGGTGTCCTACGAGTTCTTCTAACCTAAGAATGTTTAAGACCCCTAAAGAGTTAAGCATGGTGACCTTAGGAATAAATCGGGGAGGGAGTGACCTCAAAATCTTTTCCCAACTCTCAACTCCTCAATTCTCTCACCCAAATTAAAACTAGTGTTAATAATGTCTGATAACCTAACATGAAATTCATCAAAACTCTCGGACTCTAACAAAGTGATGGTCTTAAATTGGGTGGTCAAAATTTTAAGCTTAGATGCCTTAACAGTGTTGGTACCCTCATGTGTTAACTTGAGGATATCCCATGCTTCCTTAGACGTCGTGCACGTCATGGTGCGATGGAACTTGTCAGGGGTGATGACTCGAGAAATAGCACTAAGGCCGCGGGAGTTGTAGGTACTCCACTAAAACTCATCATCAGTCCAATTAAAAATAGGTTTGGGATTAATGTCATTCCCAACCGTGATAGTGGGAGGATTCCACCCACTTCACAAACAAGCCAAACTCTTTCAACAATATCTTTAAACAAGATCTCATACAAGCCTTCTAATAAGCATAACTTATGCCATCAAAGATAGGCATCTGAGTATATAAGTTATCCATCAGAAAATTTGTGATTTTTCAAAACAATTGATATCTCCGAAAAAATTACGAAAAAAGATTTCACGATAATTTGGTGAAATCGACTTTGATACCAATTTGAGAGTGCATAATTCTCTAAAGGCTTAAAATTATTTAATTAGATGTCAATCCCACACACAAATTTTAATTCCTTTAAAAAATAAATAATGAATTTAGGTGATTCAAAGCACTAAGTAAATGAAGCATGCGTGGAAATCACAATTTCAAGAAAGAAGCAAAGGGAAAAACCTTTTATTTCACTATATTTTTCAAATCGCAACTTATAAATACAATGGAGAAATAAATACCTAAGAATATCCCATAGGTGACTATCGTCTTCTTCAGTAATGAATTCTCGCAAGAACTCACAAAGATTGAAGCCTTCAATCAGCAATGATTCCCTCAAGAATCACAATAGTAGTAGTAAAGACTCATTCTCTACAAGGTCAACAGTGAAAATTCCTTCTTCATAGGAGTAATTTCAATACATAAGTGTTTTCGGTTCCAAAGATGATTCACAAAAGTATAAAGGAGAGATTGTGTGAATCAAAACAAGTTTTTCCCTTTTAAAAGTGACGAGTTTTTATAGAAAGTCTGCAGTTTTCGTAAATCAAAAGTCTTAACAAAATACCTATTGAAAATAGGTATTTATAGGCAGGCACAAAAAATAAGGCAGCACAACCTCGTTCGAACGAGAAGATGGCCTCGTTCTAATAACATGGAAATGTTGTTTGAACGACATACAATTGGCTTCTAAGGAGAATGAAAAATCCAAGACAGTAATCGCTCATTTGAACCTCGTTCGATAAATGCTTCAAACGACTTTCTAATGAGATCTAGGTCGTTATAACGAGATAGTAATCTTGTTTGAACGAGACTGTCGAAAAATAAGAATATTTTTAAATTAAAAAATGGTTCAAAACACTGCCTCATTTTGAAAAAAATCAAATTAGAAAAATCTTGAAATACTTAGTAAAAAAATCCATGAAACACAAAAGAACAACCATACCAATTTTATATGAAGTTGTGGAGCTTGTTAAAGTTGCTTAATAATCGAATCCATCTACTTGAACTTGTGAACGAGAAATGCCATGACGGATGTAATGGGATATTCCATAATCGATGTAATCTAGACTCTATGGACAAGTCCTAGATGCTAGAGGAAATTATAGAAAATACGCCCTTACAATAACGATGCCTTTCTAGAGGAGGGGGTCATTTAAGGATCACCATTCATAGCTATTGAGATGGGTTATCCGCTCCCTATAATTTCAAACCATTAGTTATCACTTCCAAGTATGATGGGAAATCTGATCTGACATTTCACGTGGGGCAATAGCAGGACACTTTAGATATTTATTATGCTTATGATGAAATGCCGGGATTTTTCTAAATTATCACTGGAACGACTGAAATATTGTATAATGGCTTACCAAGAGGGAATATATCAACTTTCCAGTAGTTATCCCACCTCTTTTGTCAATAATTTTTGATTTAGTACAAAAGATATGGAAAAAAGTTTCTCACCAACTGGGCGTTTGTTAAAATGTTGATGAAATAATAAGAGAATTCAGCACACAATTCTACACAGAGAAGCTTGAGGTGATCGACTATGATGAAAAATTACCATTACCATTATCATGAGAGGTCTTTTGCCTGGAAAGTTATAATGGACGCTAGATAAAGAGCCGCCGATCATGATGGTCTAGCTTCTCATGAAAGCCTGAAAAATTATGAATGCCGAGGAGGCAATGGCAGTAAAAGAGTCCAATCACGACAAATTCAAGGCTGGCAAGAGTTGTAGCATCCTTGGTGAAATTTGGGGAAGTAGGGAACTAAAATGGACAGGTAAATTGAAGTATGCACTTAACAAAAAAGATAAGGATAAGTACTATGAGTTCCACAAAGATTACGATTATAATACCAGTAATTTCTTAGCGCTGAAAAATGAGGTAGAATCCTTGATTACGTGCAGTAAATTAATGAAGTATGTGGAGAGAGGTGGTCGTCCAGATATGAGGGATGAGCATAAACATAGGCAACGATCTTAATCCCTTACAAAAAGGCAAATGAGAAGAAAAATGGCCAAGATGAGGACCTAAATGATGGACAAGACCCAAATTTACCCAAAAAGACTAAAAAGACAATAAATAATATAGCCACGATTTTTTTTGGTTGTCACTTCATAGCTGGAGGTGACGCCGTTGGAGGATATTGACTATCAAGAGGAAAGCCTACCTCAATGAGGCAAAGGCTTATTCTCATATTAGAGAGATTAATTTGGACGCTATCGGAGAAACTCATCCTCTGAAGGTAAATAAAGACCATCTCATTGTTGGGTTGGAAAAGAACATATGTTAAGAGTTCTTCTCCCCCCATGAAGACCCTCTAGTAGTTACTATGATGGTTCACGAGAGTAGAGTAACAATAATTTTAATTGATGATGGTAGGTTTGCAGATGTACTGTTTCTTTATGTAGTCGAGGTTGAAAAAAAAAACACTAAAGGTGTATCACATACACTTATCAATTTTTAGGGGAGAAAGTGTAACCCTTAGGAACGATCGAATTAGAGTTTATCTTTGGCGAATGGCCTACCTACCGAATAGAAACTATACATTTCTTCGTCATTGATGAGAACGTCCACTCCATCTATAAGATCATCTTTGGCAGGGTCATATTGAAGAAATTAAAAAAAATTACCTTCCACTGTTCACCAATGCCTAAAATTCCTAACAAACTATGAGGTTGGTAATGTAAAGAGAAACAAAGTGGAAGATCATGAATGCTATTACACCTCGATAAAAAAAGAAGGACAAAAGAAACTGATTGACACTTATCAAGTCGAGATGGATCCTTGAGATGAAGATAAATTGATCACACGCGAGTTTGATAAGAAAATCGAACACATGATTCTAGATGACGAATATCTTGAGAGGATAGCACAGATCGGTTTGTCGCTAGACCCAACCTTCAAAAAAGAGTTGGCACACTTTTTGAGGAAAAAAAGAGTGTATTCGCCTAGAGTCATAAAGAAATGCCGAGAATAGATTCATCATTTCTCTTTCACAAGCTCAGTATCATAAAGGATGCCAAACCCGCTAGATAGAAGTGTTAAGTGCTGATCCTAGAGAAGAATTTGAACATCACATAGGAGGTTGACAAATTATAAAGGCATACTTCATTGAGCATGTCAGGTAAACGAAATGGATGTCTAATGTGGTCATGGAAAATAAGAATAACCACAAGTGGTGAATTGCATCGCTTTTATCAACCTCAACAAAACTTATCTCAAGGAGCATTATCCCTTAACCAAAATTGATCAGTTGGTCAACACCACAATTGGCACGAGTTACTCGGCTTCATGAATGATAATTCGTGGTATAATCAGATCAATATGAAGCTAGAAGACAAAGATAAGATCTCATTCATCACCAGTCGAATAATATAATGTTATAACATAATGCCCTTCGGGTTGAAAAATGTTAGAGATACTTATTAAAGTCCGGTGAACAAATTATTTCACGAGCATGTTGGAATCAATGGATTTTTACATGGATGACATCCTAACAAAGAGTAAGATGAAAATCGATTGACCAATTGGAAAAATATCAAATAAAGCTGAATCCAACAAAGTCTCTTCAAAATTAAGGAATAAAAGTTCCTCGACTTCGTTTTTAATCAGAGGGGTATATAGGCCAAACCCAATAAGATTCAAGAATTAATTAACATGAGTCCACCTGTAAGTAAAAAAGAAATCTAAAGACTGACAGGACGAGTAACCGTACTGAATAGGTTTGTGTCAAGATCCACCAATAGATGTCTTTCATTCTTTAAAGTACTAAAACAACCTCGAGTGGACTGAATAATGTGATAATGCTTTAATGGAACTAAATAAATACTTAGGATTAGTGCCTTTATTGTCAAGGCCACTCATAGGTGAATAGATTTACTTATATTTGGCAGTATTATGATCAGTAGTCATCTTTGTATTAGTTTGATAAGAAGACGGAATAGAAAAGCTCGTATACTACATTATCAAGGCATACTATAGAGCTGAAATTCGATACCCTAGGTTGGATAAGTTAGCATTGGATTTGATTAAAGCTTATAGAATAATGAAACCCTACTTTCAAGATCTCAGAATCGTGGTATATACATAACTTCCTTTACAACAATCCATTCACAAACTTAAAAAATCTAGCAGACTGATGGCTTGGGCTATGGAACTAAGAGAGTATGACATCACATATGAGCCCAAAATGGAAATAAAGGGTCATGGTGTGGCATATTTTATAGAAGAATTTACTTACGAGGAGAAAAGAACTGAGCAGACTTCTTCAGAAGAGATATCAGTGATAAACATATCCGTGTAGGCTTCTTTTGAAAAGAGTTTAATATTAAAAGTAGCCTAGTAGACTTCTACGAAAGAGAGATAAACCATAAAAATGTCTAGACAGAGACATAATTCATGTTCATCGTCTCAACAAGATATAAGAACTCATGAGGCATAGCATATAAAAAGTTGTTCAAGAACAAATGTTCGATAAGAAATTTTGAAAAAAAGCCTCCTATATGGAAGTTGTTTGTAGATGGTTCATCATGTGTTAATGGAAGTGGGGCAGGTTTAATCATCAATATACCTGACGATGGAGGCGTCGAGTATGACCTAGGCTCAACTTTGAGGCCTCTAATAATGAGGCAGAATATGAAGTACTCATGGAAGGCCTGGGATTGGCATCGTCGTTAGGCATTGAGCAATTATCAGCATATAATGAATCTCAGTTAGTTGTAAACAAAATTCTTGGAATTTACAAATCGAGAGAAGAAACAATGATGAAATATGTGGTAAAAGTAAAAACATTTCTAGGTTTTCAACTGTACAAATGGTTAGAATTCTAAGGGTTGATATTGTAAGGGCATACGCCTTTTTTCATCTAGCATCATCAATAAGAGCCAAACTTGGGAGAACATTTCCAGTGGAAATCTTATCATTACGTAGAACAAAAGAAGATTACATCCAAGTTTTGGAGTTAAATATTGGAAAATCTTGAATGGATATCATCCGCGCATACTTGGAGACTAGTATCGTATTAACAGATCCAAAGGAGTAAATGAGGATACACTATAAAGCAACGAGGTGCTTGGATGGGGAATTCTATTCAAGAGAGGATTCATTATCTAACTACTTAGATGCATATATACTAATGAGGTCAAGTATTTAATAAAAGAAATACACGAAGCATTATGTGGAGCTCATTTGGTAGGAAGATGATGAAATGGGTCGCCACCAAAGGGTATTGTGGCCATCTCGGGATCAGATTCCCTCCGGCATGAGCAAAATATCAAGGAGTCGATCATCATCATGTGGGGGAAAATGTAAAGAGATAGATTCGCCAACCTATTTTGCTCAAAATAGGCAAAATAATGTCGTCATCTCGAGAGAACAGTATCAAAGCCAAACTGATGCTTGTGAAACTAAATGATTCGCAGGTCCGGGAATAAGTTATGGAATGGAAAGGTGTTAGGTACCCATTCCACCCTTTCGGTCTCTCATAGGATAATGTTAATCTTCTTCTTTTAGACTCCATAATGTGCGTGTATGTGTGCATAGCATAAGCAATAAGAGAATGGAATTACCCAACTCGCATTATGGAAAGGACGAAGTGAATTAATCTGTAGGAATGTTTTCGAACATAATGATAAAAAATATGATGTAAGTGTTTGTCGAATAAAAAATTGTTATGAAAGAGAGAATGTGCATATCAGATAAGACACAAGTACATAGGAGTATAAAAATCACAATATATATATATATATATATATATATATATATATATATATATATATATATATATATATATATATATAAGATGTAAAAGAAGTATATAAACATGAAAAAGGAAGGATTCGAATCTCGGGATTGGCCTAAGACGCCTACGTAGCCCAAGGGGGCATCAAAGTCCACATTTTTCGAAAATAACATAGGGGTGGGGTTCAGCCCATAAATCCAAGTGTGGGACTTCTCTTATGTGTGTGTAGATAAAAATTTGTTGTAAGAGTGAAAATGTGAAATAAAAATCCCACTTTTGGAATTTGTGGATAAACCCACTTTTTCATCTTTTTTTTTTTATGAAAATAGGTTATGTGAAATATTATTAATAAAGAGTAGAGATTAATGGATGTGATGTATGAAAAAAGTTTAAAAGTAGAAATAAGAAAACAACACTAAAATGGAAAAAACTAGAGAAGGGGATGGAGAAGTAGACCTCCTTGCGAGTGCTTGTTGCTAGTTTTGAGATGCTAATATGCTGATATTGAAATGTTATGGAAGTTGTATGAAGAGGTTGGGTGGATTACCAAGTGAGGTAAGATGGAAGGAAATGTGGGGTAATGGGCGTTTTGGGAAAAGGGAAAGGCTATGAATTCCAGAGGAATGTTCTCTGACTTTCTGAGAGGGGTATCCCTTATGTCTTTTCAAGATGATGTCATGTCATCTATTTATAGGATCAAAGGGGGGTGTCGATTAGCATAGGACGTGGTTACCTATTAGCAGGGTGCTTTCCTTTTCGATCAATGAAAAGGACACCCTGCCGATCCTGCGGTGCCTATAGAAAGTCTAGAATGATTTTTTGGAAAAAAGATCATAACATGAAAAATGTAAGTGGTAATCGCACATGAGGTGGACCATTTAAAAGGGTATTCAGTGCCCTTTAATAATCCTTGAGCCACTCCGGGGTTCGGGAGTTGACCAAAGTAAAAATGGGGTTCGAAAGCGCCCGATGGTTTCTAGAGAGGAGGTTTTCGGAGGAAAATGGATCGTTCATCCGTACCGTAAGGCATATTCATGAACTGGGTGTACTATTGGATAGGGAATTCATTGCCCTTGATATTTCATTGAGTTTTGCTCAGTTCAAATAATTGATTAAGGTCAAAACGAGCCCGAAAGTGCCCGATGACCTTTCGGAGTAAGGCGAATTGTTCGTTCGAACTATAAGGACGATTCAACCAAGGGGTAGACTGTTGGAAAGGGTATTTAGAGACATTCAAAGATTCATTAATCCTTGCTCAAATTTGAGAGTTAATCAGAGTCAAACGGGGGCGGGAGCTCCCAGTGGCCTCTTGATGAGGGTTCAATGTAAAATGGCTCATTTGTGCGGACCATGATGCCAATTCACACATGGGATGGTCCATAAAAAAGGGAATTTAGTACCCTTGGAAAATTCATTAATCTTCGCTCAAGCTAGAGAATTGATCGGAGTCAAACGAGACTCTGGAGAATCCGATGGCCTCTAGATTGGTACTCAAAGTATGGCCTAGGGTTTATGGTAAACGGGTGAGTACTTGGTACCTAAAGAGGTGCTTAAGAGGGATCCTAGGATGGAGTGTCTATAAAGCCCCTCGATAGGAAGCTTAGAACAGTGAAGGCCGCCAAATAATAGACACCAAATCGAGGTGGGGTAGAGGATTGAGGTCAATTCTACAGACCTAAGGAGTGTAGTGATCGATTCAGAGGGTTGAGGTGAATTCTATGGATCTAAGGTTGTGATGACCAATTCTGTGGGTCAAGGTCAATTTTGAGGACCTAGGGAGTGTTGTGGTCAATTATGTGGACCTAAGGGGTTGAACAACCGAGTCAGAGGGCTAAGGTCAATTCTAAAATTAAAGCGACTGATTCTGCAGGCCGAGGTCAATTCTGAGGACCTAAAGTTGTGATGAATAATTCCTTGGGTCGAGGTTAATTCTAAGGACCTAAAGTTATGACGACTAATTCTACGGCCTGAGGTCAATTCTGAGGACCTAAAGTTATATCGATCGATTCTATAGGATGAGGTCAATTCTGAGGACCTAAAGTTATGACAACAAATTATGCGGGCCACTTTTAATTTTGAGGACCTAAAGTTGTGATGACCAATTCCGCGGGTCGAGGTCAATCCTGAGGACCAAAAGTCATAATGACTGATTCTGTAGACTGAGGTCAATTATGAGGATCTGAAAGTTATGACAACCATTTTACCGGCCGAGGTCAATTCTGAGGACCTAAAGTTGTGATGACCACTTTTGCAGGCCGAGGTCAATTCTGAGGACCTAAAGTTGAGTTCGAAAGGGGATAGCTCAACTAGGGAAATAGTGAATAATTTTGGTGCAGGCGCACTTTTGGTTCCACTGGGGATTGTGTTGTCCTGCGATTTCTGCTAGGGGAAATATAGTAGGCTCGGATGCGAGTGCACCATCGGTTTCACTGGAAAATACATTCGCGATAAGGGTGTGAGGTTAATCCAACTGGAACTTTGAGAGTTTGTGTGGGATTACTACTTTAAAATGATAATTTCCTTAGGAAAAATAATATTTTGTAATTTTCAGGCAATTTTTGGATTTTTTTGACATTTTCGAACAATATATGGAGGGGACTGCCAATAGGCAAGTCTAGGGAGGTTGCTATTAGCATAGGGCATGGACTTTTAGGTTTCTTGGGGGAGGGGAAAAGGCCACTACCGGTCGGCATGGTCAGGGGCTGTCAATCGGCATGCTCCTTAACCTTCTATAAAAGGGGTGGCCCCTCCTCATTTTTCACACCTTTAAGTGATTAAATTTCTTGCTTTCTCTCTCTAAGAGTCTTTCCTAAGTCTTTCTTTATTCAAGACTTCAAATGGCAAGCACTTCTGGCGATGGTAATAATGACGAGTGGTAATAACAACGATTGGGCATTACTAGAGTGGCGGTCGGTGGTTCCCCTTGCGTTGGGAAATGAAAATGCCTATGACTCCTTTGAGTCGATTGTTGAGGAGAGGGCATTGTTGCGCGAGCCTTCATATCACCTTCAACAAGGGTGAAGAACCTAATGGCTATGTGATCATTATTACCTTTGATTTTCTAATTCATTTTCTCTTTTCCTTTTCCCATGCTAATGAAGGAATTTTCTTTATTTTTTTTACAGACTGATATAGCTCCTTCGAGCATTTGGTCCCGAGGGATGATCGGGTTGAAGGATGTTTGGGACAAGCTCCCTGAAGCTGTATGCTAGATGGTGTTATTTTCAGGTTTATCCCGTTGGAATATGCATTGGACGAGATGTCATACTCTACTGTGGTGTTGTGTGCTCTTAGTGAGAAATAGTGGGACATAACCCACACGTTCTATTTGGGGTTCGGGGAGATGATCGTCACTCCCATTGATGTTTACCAGCTTCCGGGGATGGATTGTGATGGGCATTAGATTGTGGTAGATCATACTCTATGGGTCACACCATAGGCAGTGAATGATGCTCTGGGGGACGTAGGTAGAATTGTGTCGGGGGATTTTATTCGGATTGTTGTGCTAAGGGAAAATTTGTTGAAGAGAAGGGTGGATGTGATAGATGGGCGGAAGGTGAGATAGACAACCATTTATTTATTTTGCTTTCTCTTAGGGGATTCATAGTTGCGCGAGCAGCGACATCGTCCACTTGTGGATTTTATCGTACTTACGGCTTATGTTGGATGTACCTTTGTACGATTAGGGGAGCTTTACCTTGGAATCCCTTTATGCTTCTCTGGACGAGTTCAAGCAAAGCCGCCGACAGATTTTACAGGATTTACGTACCTTCTGGAGGTAACTTTATATTTATTTTCCTTTATTTTCTTATAGTCCTTCTCTTTATTTCTTTTAGATTTTTATTCTTTGAAGACGTGGTTTTACAAGGTGGTGGGGTATATCGTGAGGTTGGTGTCCCTAAAGGATAGTTATTTGGGGGAATTCTGTCGGATGTATTAGTGATGGAGTATAACCGATAATCGAACTAGTCCTTGACCTTGAAGGACGTGTGAAGGGATCAGAATGACCTGACGACCGATCTAGTTAACCCTTGTCTGTTTTTGAGTTTTCCGGCATCTTTATTTTTTAGTAGATACTGATTATTTATTGGGGATATAGGTGACCTAATACCCTTAAAACATTCCTTCGTGGGTGAGGGAGATTGTGAAGGAGGAGGTGGAGGTCCCATTATCGGTGCCCCTGATGTTTATGAGGTGGGTGAGGGAGATGTCAGATGATGCTAGGGTGGCGGCCATGATAGGGGATACCTATACGCTCAATATGGATTACGATTATCTAGATTTTGTGACAAGTTAGTTGACGCCCTCCAGCATATATGAAGTGGATAATATGCCTCCACTCATCACCATTTTAGGAAGGGGTACTAACGCATTGGTGGGGTCGGCCCACAGCACGGGAGGTGGTTCGGCGTCAGCGGTGGAGGAGGCTCCACTTATTTAGGTCACTCCTCCTTCTTATAATTTTTGGTTGAATAACGGGGAGACATTGATCATACCCCACCGTCCTCATGCGTCGGTATCCGGGTTGATAGGGCTTACAGATAAGGCTCTCAGGCCTGAGTTCTATCTCTCTTCTTTCTCGTTTTCATTTGCTATTTTATTTTTTCTCTTTAGTGACTGGCTCGTCTTTCATTGCTATTTTCTTTCTTTTTCTTTAAAATTTTTACGGGTGCTGACCAATTGGCTACGGGATATCAAGGACTGGATGGCCTTTATGTCTGCAAATGTGAAGAAGTCAGCAACTTCATACATGGTGCCGTTAGCTAGTTTCGATGACGGTTTTGGCTCCGAGAGTGTAGGATCTTTCGCCTGTCGCAAATGGAAATGTGTGCGCCGCAGGTGCTGAGGTTTTTGTCAAAGAGGTTGTGAGAGAAAGTGCTCGAGCAAGGGCCCGTTCTATTTTGTTTTTTCTTTTTTATTCTTGCGAAAATGTAATAATGCCAAGAAAGAATTATATATGAAAAATATGCATTTCTTTTTGGTATTTTTCTTGATTTAGTGACTTAATCTATGTGAACATAATTTTCTGCTTAAACTATTTATTTAATTGCAAAGACAGAGATAAGTATAAAAATGGTTTTGAAGAAAAATGTTTATTTTTATAAAAGGGAGAGTAACAAAAAGAATTAACTGAGGGGTAAATTTTTTTCAAAGTAAGAACTTTTGGAAATTGATTTTGGACAAAAGAGGAAAATTGAATTTTTCTAGGGGGGGTCGTTGATCAAAATTCCCCTTGCCATGCCTATCGGCATAAGTTTTAAGTCAAACCATTATTTTGGCCTAGATTTCATTTTCTGCATACTTGGAGTACTTGTAGGGAAGAGGGATTAATGATGTTCAGGGTAATTTGTCTTTCGTTAAGACTTTTGTGTATAAAAGCGGAGTTTGTGGCAGGAATTTTTCACCACCATCCACATCTCTTCTTTTGTGTCTTTCTTCTCTTTCGCAAATGGCCCTCCCAATATCTGAAGAATTATCTTCCTACCCCGAATTCTTATAGGCCATGTGCATCTGTAATGTCGACTATGATACTTTCAGCTTGCGTCGGGTCTCTTTATGGCACAATCTGGCTATAGAATAGAATTTGTGGGAGGCAACGGTACAATTATGGTACCCCAAGGATCATTTTGCCTAGATGAGGTCTGCCTCACTTATGAGGAGGTTTTAGCGATGTTGGGAGTCAGCCCCATTGTGGTAGTGGCTATGCCTGGCTTATCCCGTTCTCCTCGAGTGTCTTTAGCTGAGTTACTTCATATCTTTCCTTCGAAGGCTTGACCATGAGTCAATGGAGAGAATATTACTATCCCAAAGGTTATGAACTCGGTGTGCTAGAGGGACTTCTCTAATGCTGGTTTTACAAGAGTTGTTGCCTTAGGCTTGACTGCTAGGCTATTACTGGGGATGGGTAACCTGAGGGCCAATTTTCAGGTGGCCATGTAAGTGGTGTGGATGTCTTACCATTGTAGTCCTACGGTGGTAGTGCTAATGGAGACCTTGAATGGTATTGATGATTGGAAGGAGGTTTGTTCTAATTTTTTATAGGGAGACAGATGATGCTGTTCATGTGGATTTTTAAGAGGTTGTGCATGGAGGCCCCTCCTAAGTACCAACTTCTTCGTCCGTACCTTCTTTAGTTTCCGACCTCAATAGGAAATTGTGTTAATTAGTTCATGAGTACGGGGCCTAGTGTCTTCTCTAGTTTGTGGCATAGTAGAGGGAGTTGCATCCCATTTTGCAGTTGGGAAAGTACTAGTATGTAGAGATGGTTAGCCTTCTGCAGACTCCCTTCTATTTTCCTTGACAACCTCTGCTCCACGTGGGGTGGGAACAAATAGTGCCTCGTCATTCGATATGGATTTGACTGAATCTTTACGGATGATACTGGGACCCTTATGACCGTGCCATCGGATGTCTACTCGTTTGCCATAATCAATTGAAGGGGCCTGACATGTGTCTGGGGATTATCTGCGGTGGCTATGGAAGAGTGTAGTCAGAAAGATTTTGGAGGAAAAGACTGGGCAAAGGTGGCTTGTGGCTTTTGACACCATGGAGGAGGATGTTGTTGTTTCATCCAAGCGTGCCATGGCATACCGTTGCATGAAGCGCATACGGAGCATTAATAAGGATTAGGAGACTTATGGACCTCCGGGAGTAGGTAATGATGGTGAGGCAGGGCCATCTGGTAGTTGAGGGTAACATTTGTGAAGCTGAGGGTAGTATTTGTGAAGTTGGAAAATTTTATTTGTGAAGCCGAGGGTAGTATGTTTGGGGTGATTTGTGCTGGTATTTAGCATATTTTAGGATTTTTCTGTGGAACTGGTTATTTAATAGGGATTGAGTAGGTTGGTTTTGCTATTAGAGTTGGGGTCTGTTTGACTTCCTCTACTGATATTTTATGTAATGGATGGGTTATTTGATTAAAAATAAAAGTGATTTTCATAATATTTTACTCTGTCGTTGATGAATGTTGCATTTGAACTATCTATACCAATCACTAAGGCATACATAATCCTTTTGTTCTCTTAAATGATGATATGGACTACTGTTCTCGGGGGTTAGAAAATAATATCATTTTATGAAAATGAAAGGACCGTGCCCATGTGTGTCGTATGGGTGCCAACATATCTCTGAGGACTTTAAAAATTTAACCAGTTTCCTTTTGAAAAGAATTTTATAAGAGGATATGGTCCCACGTAGTTCTAGATAGGGGGAAATAACAATTTTTTTTTGGAATAAAATAGGGGTGAGAAGGGTTGTAGCGCGCTGATAATTCAAATTAAGGGCAAAATTTCTTGAGACGGACAAGATTTACTGGACGCACCGTCTCTTATTCATCGAGATCTGTGAGCATAGCGGTGCCACTTAACATGATTTTCTTCTAGATGTAGGGTCCTCTATAATTAGGTTTAAACTTCCTTTTATAGTCCTAGACAGGTTCTATAATTTCTTTAAGGGAAAGGTCTCCTTCTTAGACACCGTTGTCCTTGAAAATGATCATAGTACCACTGTATATGGTATAGAGCTTTGAGTCTCTTTTCATCTGAAAGTGAGAGGTCATCACAACTGCTATGATTCTAATATTCTTAATTGACCTTTCTTTCTAGCATAAAACACGGAGAATGCACTTCTAGCTCAATGGGGAGAACTGCTTCCATGCCGTATACTAGAGAAAAAGGGATAACCCTAGTAGGCGTTCTAGTTAAGGTGCAGTAGCCCTAGAGGGAGTAGGGGATCCAATATGCCCAGTATATGTAGCTTTTGATCATCTTGCTGAAAACATTTTTGAGGCTTTTGGGCGGCTTCGACAACGCCATTAGTTTGGGGTTAGTAAGGAGAAGATCGGGAACTAAGAATTCCATACTTGTTGACCAGTTCTATGACTTCGGATTCGAATTGGAGCCCGTTATCTGATACTAACTCATGAAGAACCCCATATTGGCAGATGATGTTCTTTCTGATGAACTTGGCCACTTTCTTAGAATTTAGTACTGCACATAACTCATCTTCGACCCATTTAACGAAGTAGTCAGTGGAGACCAGGATGAAATCGTTCCCGTTAGAAGATTTGGGAGTGACCTTACCTATGATGTGTATGCCCCAGGTAAAGAAGGTATAGAGCCAGGTTATGTTATATAGCTCCGAGGGGGCAAGTGTTGGATATTGGCAAATTATTGGCATTTGAGGCATCTTTGAACATAGGTAGTGCAGTCTTGAACTATGGTAGTCCAATAGTATCCTTGACAGATGATCTTATTGATAAGAATGTGACTATTCGTGTGGGTCCCACATTCCTCATTGTGAATCTTCTGCATCATTTCTTTAATATCATCCCCTACTATGCAATGCAAGTGGGTTCCATCGCAGTTTCTCTTGAATAGTGCTCTATCGCAAATGATGTACTAGGCAACCAGTTTGTGAAGGGTCGTATGGTCTTTCTTATTTATATCTTGGGGGATATATACCATATTTGAAGAGGTTCCAAATATCATGATTCCATGACCCGAATATGTCAAAGTCTTCTTCGATGATGAACTCAATGTGGTAGTAGTGGGTGGGTGCAACTTGCTTCTGAACTAGGAAAGGGGCCATTATTATTCCTTTGGTTATATCAACTACAGAGGCCAAGTTTGCAAGGGTTCCAGCTATCTTGTTATTTAATCAAGGAATTTAATGAAAGGCGACATCTTTGAACAGGGTGGCAAGATCTTCTAGGTGGGTGTGGAAGGTTAGGATTTTCTCATCTTTGACTTTCCATTTTTTGAGGATTTGTCTGACAATGAGGGAGAAGTCCCCATAGATGTCTAGGTGCTCAATACCTTTCTCGATGGCGATCTTGAGTCCTACGGTGCATGCATCACACTCAGTCATGTTGTTAGTACAAGTGAAGTCCAACTTAATGGTAATGAGGGTGTGAGAGTCATCGGGGGAGATTTGGAGTATTCCAATGTCATACCATTTTCTTGTTTGTAGCTCCGTCGAAGAAGATATGCCATCTGAGATCCTCCTGAGAAGTGCTAAGAATGTCTTTATCTGGGAATGTAGAGACCCAAACATCAGTTCCTTCCATAGGATAATCATCAAGGGTCGAAGATGTCCCTACCCTTCACGACTTTCTATATGATATACACAATGTCAAACTCAACTAGCAACATCAACTAAAAGTCCATTCGGCTTGAAAAAGAATATTTCTCTAGCAAGTATTTGATGGGATCCATTCAGGATACTAGTCTAATGAGAAAGGCAAGCATGTAATTCCTTATTATATGTGTGACCCAGACTAAGGCAACACAAGCTTTCTCTAAAGCAGTGTAATTGAATTCATTCCTAGCCTGTTTTTGACTAGCATAGTAGATGGATATTTCCTTGTGGGATTTTTTAATATATTGGGCTAGAAAATCCCATACTGTAGTACTAGTGATGACCAAGTACAAAAGTAGGGGGATACCTAGCTATGAAAAAATGAGCACTGAAGGTCGAGTGAGGTATGACTTGATTTGGTCAAAGGCTTCTTGGTAGGCCTCATTCCAGACTCTGGTTGAATCGTTTCGAAGAAGTTTAAAAATGGGTTTGCAGATAAAGGTCAGTTAGTTGATGAACTGATTGAAGTATCGCAATTTACCCAAAAATCCCCAAACTTCTTTTTCAGTTTGAGGTGGTCGGATCTCGAGTATGGCTTTCAATTTGGCAGGTCCGCATCAATTCCTTTCTCGCTGACCATGAACCACAAGAGTTTTCCATTAGTGATGCCAAAAACACACTTTTGTGGGTTAAGCCACATCTGTTATAATTGTAGTCGCTCGAAGAACTTCCGGAGGGCGAAAATGTGGCCTTCTCTAGTCTTGAACTTGATGATCATCTCGTAAACATAAACCATGACTTATTGAATGGTTGTGGCACCCCGTTGGTAGGTAGCCCCATTATTTTTTTACCCAAAAGGAATGACGGTATAGCATAAGGTTACCCATAGGGTAATGAAGGCATTTTTATCTTGGTGGTGAGGGTACATCTTAATCTGGTTATACCCAACAAATCTGTTGATAAATTATTTGAGGATGTGGTTGGCCGTATTGTCCACGATCATGTCGATGTTTGGTAATGGGTAATCATATTTCGAGGATGCTTTGTTCAAATCCTGATAGTCAACACGCATGCGAACTTTTCCTCCCAATTTTAGCTCAGGGATGATGTTGGCAATCCATGTAGGGTATTCGACCACGCGAATGAAACCCACGTTTAGTTGTTTGACTACCTCCTCTTTTACTGTGAGGGACCATTCCATTCGGAGCTTTCTCAATTTCTTATTTATCGGTTTGCATTCGAGAAATGTCGGGATCTCGTGTTGATCTATTTTCGGGTTAATGTCGGGCATGTCATCGTAGGACCATGCAAAGAAGTCCATGAATTCTTTTAAAAAATCTTCAAATTGAACACGCTCGTGCTCGTTAAGGGTGTACCATATCTTAGTCTCGTGCTGGTGGCTATTAGAATCAAGGTTAATTATAACACTCTCATCATCATTAGTTTTAATGTGGTTATGTTGTTTATAATTTTCCTTATTAAGATCAGTTAAGAATTGTTAATTTATAAAATAATCATCATCAAAAGTTTGATTAGAATCAAAAAATTAATGTAAGACAAAACAAGATACTCAAAATCCTAATTTATTTCATTTTTAGGGAAAACAACGTTGAGAACCTCATCAAAAGAGGTCTCAGTTACATTTACATTAGGAAAAGGAGAATAAAAAATAGGTGCAAACATTTACTATTGAGCATGAGCAGGCTGTCCTTGATGGAATGCCAATTTAAGAGAGGCATATCAACAACTATGATCTGGGTAGATGGGTTCGATGGCACATCATTTAGCGGATCATAAAAAGATTCAGTCCCAGTGTTTTCAGGTCAAAGGATTCTTCGAATTCACCTCACTCGGAGTTCTCAGTTATTTCCATGGTTTGCTTGATCAGAGGTTTCACTTCATGTTTCCAGTCTTCATCGCAAGTGTTATTATCTTGAAAGAAGTTCTCCAGCCTCGGTTTCATCTTCTTGTCAATATGGTTATACCACGTTTCAGATAATCCACGGACTGAAAAGTCTTCACCCTCCTTGACAAAATTTTCAATCAGAGAGTGCTTGGAAATAGTCTTTTTTTATCCTCTAGGCTTCTTTTTGGTCACAGTCGATGGAGTGCTTTGAGTTCAGCTCATGAAGGTTAGTAGCTCAAGCCATATGGGGAAAGGCTTCTTTCAGGAATATGAGCTCAAGGATTCCTTATTGGCATCTCCCTAGCCCCATTTCAGGCATGAAGTGCATATTTTTGAACATCTCAATTACATTGACATTGTCGTAAAGGATGTGATCGAAACAGTGTTGGTCTTTGAAGTTGTCCCCTTTCGGGACAGGGAGCGGATCAATTCTAAAATTGGAGAGGAGCATATCATTGGTCCCATGTTGAATTTCCAACACTAGATTATTGGTATTGGCACTGTTTGAACTGTCGTTGTCCCCAAAAATGGTGATGACTTGGCCTTTGGCAAAGAATATTAGTCTTTGATGGAAAGAAAAGGATAGACCTCAGATTTTGTGGAGCCAAGGGCGATCAAGGAGTAGGTTAGAGAAAGAAGGTTTGTCAATGACTTGGAATTTCGTCAGAGGATTGATAGGGCTAGCTCCTAGTGTGAGTTTGATGGAACCCATTACTTCTCTACGATTGTTATCATAAGCATGCAAGATAAAAAATGTAGGAGTGAGATCATTGACTTTCAATCTCAAGAAGTTGAAGGTTCTAAGTGGAAAGACATTAAGAGAAAATCCATTATCGACAAGTGATAGTGGGTCCATCTTTCCTAAGACTTCGACAGAGATATTGAGAGCATAGTTATGATCAATGATAAATTTTAGGATTTCTTCTTCGGAGAAAGAGAGGAGTCTAGTAGAGGTCAAGGATCCAACCATATTCACGACTTCTTCGGGACTAGTAGCCGGAGAAACTATGGGTCCAGTGTGGAGCTTTATTAGGGAATTTTAGTGCAGCTAGGAAGACATGAAGAGTCGCCATAAGGTTATGTTGAATTGAGTTTTTTTGAGTTGATCGACAACTTTACTTTCTTCAATGATAATTTCTAGCATTGGGAGATCTTCGACACCTCCCTTTCCTTTGTCTACTCTAGTTGAATGGGATATCGGATCCCTGATCTGGTCACGTGGTTAACAGAGGTAGGGAAGAATAAGAACCCTGTGGCTTCATCTACTTCGGGATCAAAGGATAATTTTTTGATTTCTCCCAATAAATCTTTGACGGAGATCATTCCATATAAACTAGCTTCTGAATTGGATTCTTCATGATTCGGTTCATCATCAAAGCTATCAAAGTCATCCACCCATTTGGTGGTGACGATGCCTTACTTATAAGAGTAATAAATGCATTTGATAACTTCTACAGTCTCATTATATAAATCTTACCATTAAATGGGGAAGTGTAGGAGTGAAGGGACCAATCATCCCTAAAATTTCAAAGTAGTGAGCAACTCAGAGACACTGCAGATTTCCCCCATCTGGTGAAATATATTGGCCACGATCTGTACAACATCATCTAGACGGAATTTTTTAATGGGTACTACCCACTCATCTGATTCTCAATCCCATTTTCTGAATTCCATGAATAGGCTACTGAATCTCTATTAGTCAATTGACATTTTGGTAGGCAATTTCATACCAAATTTTTGGAGTTGATCTAACACAATAGGTAGTTCCATGCCTCCCCCTTTCGATCGAGTGCAAACGATAATACAGGCTCTTATAAGGAGTGACAAATCTTAGTCAGCAAAGCATGTGGGATGTCGGAGAAAGGACGGGCACATCTTGAGAAGTTTGGGTGAGATTTTAGGGATGATGGTTTCCTTGGCAGACATAATCTGGGCAGAAGGATAAAACTCAGGGTTACTTTTTAAGAATATGGAATTTGTCCCAGTTTCATGTGCTGGAAGTGGTTTGTGAGTGGTGTAGGGTTTGGGATTAGCTGGCGGGATGGTGATACCCCGGTCTATTAGACCTTGGATCATATTTCTGAGGTGAAAGCACTAGTTGATGGTATGACCTGTAGATTGGTGGAAGTTAGTGGGCATTAGGCTTGATATTTTTAGGGAGTGGGTTTGGTAATGGTTGGGGTTCTAATTGTTTGATGATATCTCGAGATAACAGGGCCTGGTAAACTTTTTAATGGGAGCATGGAGCATAGTGTACTCATTTCTAGCAGGATTGGGGAGAATTTCTAGTGCCCAAAAGCTAGTAGGTTATGATATGTTGTTAGTGGTTTAGACTGAGGCATTAGTGGCCTTCTCATCCTTTTTTGGTGTAAACTATCTGGTCAACTTCTTTAGTTTAAACTCCACTTTGGTGACACCTTCTTCGATTTCCACACCAGCTTCTCGGAGGTCACAAAAGTGCGGGTAATACTGTCCTCCCATGGATGCTCAGATATGAGGCAAGAAATTCTTCTTCACAATGCTCACTTGTTCCTCCTCTGAGGGCTTGTTTGCCATAGTGGAGACTTTCTCTCTCCACCTTCTTATGAAGCTGCTAACTGATTCCCTAGGGTTTTACTTTAGTAACTTTCGGTTTCTGTGTGTGATTCGTAACTCTTCGTTGTACTTGTACAAAGACATGAATTCCAGGGCCATATCTTCCCAACTACAAATTCTGGATTCTTCAAGAGATAAGAACCATCAAAGGGAACTTTTTTTAAGGCCTGCTGAAATATCTGGGCTATTATATCCTTTGAGGCACCAAATGAGGGTCGTGGATCGATGATAGATGCGTATATGCACGATTGGGGTCCCACTTCCCCTAATTTCTCAATGGTCGACATCTTGAACTTATCTGGAAGTCTATCTTTGGGATAAGGAGACATATGTGTGTAGTTCTAGTTGATTTTGACTTAATCAAATTTTTTCGATAGTATCTTGAGGTATTCCTTGACCTTATTCAGTCCTTTTTCTAAAGGGTCCATGGGAATTAGAGGATTAACCCCTACCAGGACAAGGTTTAGTATCAGGAGTTGAACATATGGAGGCTCATTTATAAGTGGGGCGCGAGTGACATATGGGTATTCTTTTAGGACCCAAATAATCTCGGGGGTAGGTGTACCCATATCACAAGGAAATAGGATCTTGAGTTCATGAGCTTCTGAAGTCTGGTCCCGATGTCCCAATATCTCTTGCACATCGGTTTGAAGGTTGCCGATCTTAGTGCTGAGCCGAGTTAGGATGTCTATCAGATATGGATGGAGATTTGGTAATTGATTAAAATTCTCCATAGATAGCTTGCAAAGTTAGATCCCAAATTCGGTAGAAGTAGCATAAGAAACAATGGAGATTCAGGGTGGTTTGATGGAAGACCGAAGCCAATAATGAGCCTGGACAAAGTTAGGTATGCGATCAATCTGAGAGGGAAAATGATTTTTTTCTATTTTGGAAGAAGAAAGGAGTATTTTTAGTATTTTTGAAAAAGAGGAAAAAATGTTTTTGGTATTTTTGATTTTTCAAAAGGAGGGAAAAAGGAGAGGAATCTCTAGGTTTGCCTAAATGCAACAAAAAAATGTTGGACATAACCCGAGCCTGGGAAAGATCGGGTTTAAAAATATATGACACAGTTTCACTTATTTTTAGGCTTGCGGACAGGGTCTTATTTTTTAAAAAAGGGAAAAATAGTGCGAAAATTCGGGTGGTACGCCGACCCGAAATTTCGGCAGAGTTTCGCATGGTAACCGATAAACTAATTATGAGTGCCCTTAAGGTTGATGCCTATATGAGTTTTATGCATTTGTTGGGTTAGTGGAAGGTTTCCCCCCCTTAGCATTACTTCCATAATATACCTCTTGTCTATAAGGGCAATAATATATCGGTACCTGTGTACAAACCATTTGATATACCTGAGTGTACGTGAATTGCCTAATAATATAACTTGTGGGGATGGTCGTGTGCGATCAAAATAGATACACTCAACATACATGAATGAGTTCCCAGCTATATACCTCCTATCGTGAGTTCGAACAAGTGGTACGATGCGGGTGGAACCGTTTGATATAAGTCGAAGGTACGAGGACAATAGGTGGTGAGAGCCATTTCGCTTAGGTTAGCCGTGCCCCAGTGAAGCCAACACCCATCAAGAAGTGACCCCCCAGTACGGGTCAAAATTTTGGTTAATATTGCCATGCTCTGGTGATGTAGTGTGCAAAAATGCATTAGTTTTATTTAGTATCTTATGGAGAGAATTTTTTATTTTCATGCTAAGTAAGGGGAGTACTACTATAATGAGGGAGAATATACAAATTACGAACAATAAATGTAGCATGGAGCATGAAGACTACACTAAGTATGATGATAAGTAAGCATGTGAATAAATGGATGAGATGTGTAAGGTGAGAGAGTGACATAGGAGTAGTTTGAGTGATCATGTGAACATATACAAGTTAATGTGTGTGCTAGTGATACTAATCATGGATCATCTACAAGTGGTGTGTGAGATGTGTAAGTGATCATTGATATATATACAAGTGAGAGAAGTTTGGGTGTGTATTAGTGAAGCTAAGCATGGATAAGATACAAGTCGTGTGTGGATCATGTGAGTAGAGGTGAAACTATATACAAGTGTAAGTGTGTGAAGTAAGCATGGAGAATATATACAAGTGTGAAGTGAGCATGTGAAAATGAGTTAAAGGTGATATATACACGAGGAGATAACATCGTAGAGATAAGTATGAGGTAGGCATACAAATAAAATAAGCAAAGGAGTAAAAAGGAACATACAAATAGGACTATATGTACACATGTAGAAAAGTAGGAGATCAAAGAGTAACACCCATGTAGAAATAGAGTCCATTCCTTTAATAAAGGTCCCCAACGGATTCGCCACTGTGGCCATCTCGGGGTCGAAATCCCTTCGACGCGTGTGGAATATTAGGGAGTCAGCCATCTTCATGTGCGGGACAATGTAAAGAGATAGAGTCTCCAGCCTATTTTTCTCAAAATAAGCAAAAGAATGTTATCGCCTCGAGAGAACGGCATCAATGTCAAACTGATGCTTGCAAAACCAAATGATTCGAAGGTCCGAAGACTAAGTTACAAAATGGGAAGGTATTAGGCACCCATTCCACCCTTTTGGTCTCCCATGGACTAATGTTAATCTTCTTCTTTTAGACTTCATGATATGTGTATACATGTCTATAGTCTAAACATTGGGATAATGGAATTACCCAACTCGCATTATGAAAGGACGGAGTGAATTCATCCGTAGGAGTGTTACCAAAAATACTGATAAAAAATATGATGTAAGTTTTCGTCAAATCACAAATAGTTATGAAAGAGCGAATGTGCACATTAGACGAGGCACAAGTGTGTAGGAGTATAAAACTCACTATATATATATATATATATATATATATATATATATATATATATATACACACACACACACACACACACTAGCGTAATGGCCGTGCCTGAAGGTACGGCAAAAGCATTCCTAAAATTTCCAAAGTGCATATTTCTAAAATGACATAAATTTCGTTCACCAACAAAACAAAGTGTAATTTTCAAAAAAATGGTCATAATCTCCTTTGTTAAAAGGACTATTGAAATGTGTAAACAATTTAAGTCGAGTTTTATTACAACACAAATGTGAAAATAATTTATTAAATTTGGACATAGTTTCCTTTATTTACAGGACTATCCACCTTGTTAAGAAAAATTAACAATAATACTAAAAGTCCATCCTGGACCTCTAATGAAAAGTTACATCAACCAATTTTTGAATCTTATTAACACTAAAACTATAAGAAATTTATAATATTTAAATATCTAATGTGATGACCCTTAAATGCAAGTAAGATAGTCTAGAATTCTGCATAATTTTTTTATGCAAAATATTGGTGGTGTCTCGTGAAGCTTCTTTGACTTTATCTATTAGATTTAGTCAATGGCCACGATTGGTCCTTAGATTCTCTTGCTCCGACACCTCCATTGTCATTTCAAATTCTAGAAACACAAATCCATATCGGCTAAAAAGTCATGGTGATTAAAAAGATCCATGTGAAATTAGGAAAAAGAAAATAATCAAATAGGTGTAGATACTCATACAAAACATCAAGATGTTACCTGCAACGAAGAGAGGTAACTTTTCAGGATCAATAGTTGAGAATGCTTACATTGGTACTTCTCAACTGGAACTGATCCAAGTTGTGATACTGATCCAAGTTGATATTTTATTTCTATAGTACTAACATCAACAGTTTTTATTGCTAGTTAGGTCAAAATTTTATGTATTTTTTTTTATTTCAACCTCTAATAAAAAACTCCTATCCTTTCCTCCAATCATGATACTAAATGCATTTGCAACCAATTTCAGATTGGATGTTTAAAATACAACTACTAAAGATTTGTGATAATAAAACAACTTACGTCGAAAACACCAAATTACACTTTTGAGCATCCAAATCAGGGATTAGAAACTTAAGGCCAGAGAACATAATAAATATAGATGAAATAAAACTTACCTAGAACATCATTAGCGGCGAGACTTTTTGAAGGATCAACACAGAGCATTCCGGTGATCAAGTTCTTGGCAGATGCTGATAGGTGGTCCCATCGATCAGTAGGGAACTAAGGATCTTCAACTATAAGAGCATTGAAGATCTTCGATTTGGTATTTCCCCAAAAGGGGGTCACTCCATTGAGAAGAATGTAGAGAATAACCCCAACACTATACACAACAGCAACCTGATTATAACCTCCTACCAGCACCTCTGGAGCTATATGTAAAATGGACTCCCAACAGTTCCATATAAACACTGCCCTATTCATACAAAACCCTTATGATTAAACTTGCATATGTTAGTGCAATCCAAGTATTTTTTGTCTTAGGTTATAGTCCCTGACTTAACCAAATCTAACAATGTATACTTTTATATTACAAAAATAGTATTAAATAGTTATTAAAATCAACCACGGGAAAAAATGATCTCACTTTCACCCACTTATTCAACAAACCAAAAATAATTATAACAACAAAAAATTCTTATAGAAAATTAATTAGATCATACCTTTTCAAAGATGATGTCTAACATCCCAGTAACCCCATGTATCTGTTGATACCCATCAATAAAAAAATTAATTGGAGTAATGATGAACAACACATGAGAGAAGTATAATAGCTAAAAAATGTGTTAGCTAAAATCTTAATGCCCAAAAGTTAAAGACAAATTGAGCGCATCATTCTCATTTTTATCTATGTTAGGCATATTACATTTAATATAAAAATTAAGTGGTATTTAAACATTTTTACATTTACACGCGGTCAATGAATCAGAGGAAAAAGAAGAAAATAAAAAGAAGAATAAATTTTCATACAACCTAATCTGAAGAAAACTCACCTTAGATTGGTTCGAGTGCTACATGTAAACTATCATTCTTCATGTTACTTCCTATACTATAGCCATTTAAATCAACAACAAAAAAAACAAATATAACTAATACAATATCAGTGACATTTCATATTCAACCCAAGAAGAAAAAAACACAACAAATTAAGATGAATTTAATAATAAAGTTCATGTCTATCAGGGAAATACCTAAAATTACGAAAACTTAGACAAAATTCAGTCCAGCCTGTAAAATAAATAGAAAACAAAACATAACCAATCATATTTACAGATATAAACAAACTTAAACTATTACATTACTCAAAATCATAATCCAATATATAGGTAGAGTAACATAGAAATGACAGAGCAAAGTGATGCAAAACAGAGGAAGATCCCATCTACCATGCTACAATGAACCATACACAATTGTGACTAACCTTCAGTCTAAATATATATAAATTGAACAGTGAAGTCATCATTTTTTAAACCGAATTACACCAAATTTGCAACGAATTTATATCTTTAATTTTATACGACAAATACACCTGATATTCCATTTTACTAAATATACTACATTATTAAATTAGTACTTCATTAGGGATGAGTTGTTTTACTATAGAGTAGAGGCATTTTTATAGACTATTTAAAAAGTCAGATCAATAATTAATTCACTATTTGTAAGCGTACAATAAATAAAAGCATGTTAAAATTTTCAAACGGAATAAAAGCTTGTTATAATTAATTCAAGATATTAAACCCCAACTTTCCATCCCAAACTCGTAAACGTCATGACATCTGAGCACCATTAATACCTCTATTTAATTACAAAACACATTTGAAAACAAAAATATCAATTTGGCGTACTTCAAAAAAATACAATTACAAAAAAAACTAGGCGCACTCCAATTTACAACATATACACTTACTTTATTTGATTAATGTTTATCTGTTTGCACTTCAAAATGAAGAAAAGAAAACAAAATTTGTTGCTGAAAATTGATACACAAATTAGAGAGAACTACCTCAAAGATCCAAGTGCTAAACTTCTTTACCATGTATGGAGCAATGTTAATAAACCTCAGACATTAAATGAAACCTGAAAAATGAACCAATCACGTCACATAATAAATCATTGAAAAAAGTATTCAATGTCGAACAGAACGCAATAGCCGCTATACAAACAATTAAAAAATAAATAGATAAGATGCTTATATATATATATTTCCACATTAAAAGACTTTAATTGGAAGATACATTTTTCACTCCACTTTAATTGCCAAATGTGGACATGTCTAAGAGAGAAAAAAATGAAAAAGAAGTATGACTAAAAAAGGAAACCTATTAGGAAAATTGGACAAATATTAATATTTATTTGATTGCCTCAAAATAACAACTTAACCAAAAAAATATCAAACAGGCTGAAGAGATTAAATAACTGCTCAAATTATTTAAATTGTGAGAAAATGCATTCAGATAATATAAAAATTGAAATCCAAGGCTTCAGTAAATCCGTATGCGCACCTTCATGATTTATCACCTAAATGTATCTAAACCCTAAAATAACATGTGCATCTCATTCGTCTCCTTCTCCCCACCTAAACTACAGACATCAAACCATGAACTTATTAGCTTAAGTAAATCATGAAAATGCATATGAAATAAAACAAAATACAATAAATCAATGTGCATATAAATACCAACAAAAATACAAATGTCTTGATGTACATAATTATTAGGATATTGGGTAACGAGATATCCTGTTTAAACTCCCTCAAAACTGTCATCAAGGAATCAATTGTGCAACTTAGCATATTTCACTGTCAAGATAGATTTAGAGAACAAAAAATTTCAGTCCCCAAAATGAAATAGTAAAACAAACATATAAAAACTAACAAAAGGCATAGTTAGTTAGTCAGTAGGTTCATAAGTAACAATTACCATGATAAAAGCCCGAGCTAAATACGAAAAAATAATAAAAAATTATTTAATCTCATTTAACATTGTCATCAAGGAATCAATTGTGCGAGTCAACATCAATCACTTTCAAGATAGTGCCGTCCCCAAAATCAAATAGTAAAACAAACATATAAAAACTAATAAAATGCACAATTAGTTAGTTAGATAGCTCATAAGTAATGATTATCATGATAAAAGGCCGATCTAAATATGAAACAACAATAAAAAAGCTTTTACACAAAGAGAAATTTTAGCAAATCAGATAAATAACAGTTTGATTGTTCTTGAAATCGTAATTAAACAAAAAAATTAACTGAGTAGTGTTATTCATCTAGACCGTAATGTGATAACTTTAGTAATGGAATACATCAAATAAATGGTTTCAAACCCTAGAAAAAACGTTTTGTGATTTAACTAAGTGCTAACCAAAATGGAGAGATAAAAGGATTGCATACCTGGGGTGAAGATTGAGGGCGTGAGACCTTTTACGTGTTAGTGCCTCACTATGGAGTTGTAGAGAAAATTATAACCCTCCAAAAAGAACAAATATGGACGCATATGGAGAACACATTCTTGGTGTTTTCTCAGCATAAAACATAAACTAATTAACAATATATCATCAATCTAAAAATATTCATTTAAAGAAATTGTTGTCAATAGGAACAAAGAGCATACAAACAATTTAGTCTCTTCACCCCATCTACAAACAAACACGATATAAAGAAGAACATATTACCTGATGCAGAGAGGAGTAATAGGGACGGGACTTATGGTGGTTCGTGTTGTGCAAAATCATAAGCTAAACATCAAAATGCCAAATAGTGTGGTGTTTTGGCCCCAATAACAAGTAAACTAGCAACAGTAAAACAAAAATATAAGAGAAAAGAAGAAGAAATTACATCCTGGTCCAAGATTCTTCTACCTTTGGCTTTGGTACAGTTGTGCTCTCCTCTTCCACGTTTGCTATCCTTTTCAAAATTAGAAATTCCTTCTTCTCTTTTTCTTCTTTTTATCCGATTTTTATTATTTCTCCACCCCTATTTCTTTCTTATCATCAGCATCTCAAAATATTTCTTCTTTCAAACCTCTTTTTCACTAGTTAACATGTTTTATTCACAAACCCTAAGTTTGTTATCATTTGTACTCTCTGCAACCTCTTTTTCATTGGTTTCTGGAATGATATTTGAAACCAAAAACCTAATTTTTATAATCTAAAAAACTCAATATATAAATCGTACCTTAAAATGAAGAAGACAGATGATCGCCCTTGATGAAAAAGAAGAAATTTATAAGGCCGAGATAGATTGTTGGGTTTGTGCGCGAGAAAAATATTAGTGGTGAGAGAAAGAGAGAATAAGACGTGAGAGATTGAGTGGGTTTGTGGGTCTAATCACTGAGGTGACCCTCATATGGAAAGGAGAAGTTACCAAAATACACCAAATTTTGAAATAAAGTGAAAACAAAAAATAGGAAAATGGGGGAAAACACCCCAAGTGTGTCCCAACCAAATGTGAGCCATTGGATTCAATTTTGCACCATTCAATCTTAACCCCTAATTAAGTTATCATCTTATTGAATAGTGAAAACCTTTTGCTCCTTATTATATTTATATATGTAATAAGATGTAAAAGAAGTATATAAACATGGAAGGACTCAAATATCGGGATTGGCCCAAGATGCCTACATACCCAAAGGGCGAATCAAAGTGCACGCAGTTCAAAAATAACATAGGGGTGGGATTCAACCCATAAATCCAAGTGTGGGACTTCTCTTATGTGTGTGTAGATAAAATTGTGTTGTAAGAGTGAAAATGTGAAATAGAAATCCCACATTTGGAATTTATCGACAAATCCTTGTTTTCTTCTGTTTGGGAACTTTTTTATGAAAATAGATTACGTGCAATATTACTAATAAAGAGAATGTGATGTAATGAAACAAAAGTGTAATAGTAGAAATAAGATAAATAACACTAAAATGGGAAAAACTAGAGAAAGGGTGGAGAAGTATACCTCCTTATGAGTGCTTATTGCTAATTCTGAGATATTAATATACTGATCTAGAAATGGTATGAAGAGATGGGGTGGATTAACTAGTGAGGTAAGAAAATAATGGAAGGAAATGTGGCAAAAATGGGGTTTTTAGGAAAGGGAAAGGCTCTGAATTTGAGAAGAATGTTCTTTGACTTTCTGATAGGGGTATCCCTTGTGTCTTTTTAAGGTAAAGTCATGGCCTCTATTTATAGGGTCAAAGGGGGTACCGATTGGCATAGAGATTAGCATGCTTATCGATAGAGTGATTGCTTTTCGGGCAAGGAAAGGACACCCTCTAGATAGGTAGGGTTCCTGGGGTGCCTATAGGTAGTTCGGTACGATTTTTTGATAAATGCGTATAAAATGCAAATTGCAACTCCGAATCCTGCATGGGGTAGACCGTTGGAAAATTTATTTATTTCCCTTTAAGAATCCTTTGATCCACTCTCAGGTCTGGGAGTTGATCGAAGTCAAATGGGGCTCAAAAGTGCCCAATGGTCTCTAGATAAGAGTTTTTTTTTTAGGAAAACAGATTGTTCGTCCAAATAGTAAGGTTTATTTGCACACGGTGCAGACCGTTAGAAAGGGAATTAAGTTCCATTAGATATTTAATTGAGCTTTGCTAATTTCAGATAATTGACTAAGGCCAAACGGGGTCCAAAAGCGCTCGGTGACCCTTCGAAGTAAGACTGGTCATTTCGAATCGTAAGACCGATTCACACACGGGGAGAACTATTGGAATGGGTATTCAAAGACCTTAGAAGATTCATTATGCCTTACTCCAGTTAAAGAGTTGATTGGAGTCAAACGGGGCCCGAGAGCGCCTGGTGGTCTCTTGATGGGTTTCTAGAGTAAAATGGATTGTTCGTGTGGATCGTGAGGCCGATTTGCACACGGGATGAACTGTCAGAAAGGGAATTGAGTTCCCTTTGAAGATTAATTAACATTCTCTCAAGATGAATAATTAATAGGAGTCAAATGGGGCTCGGGAGTACCCCCTGGCCTCTAGGTTGATACTCAGAGTATGATTTAGGGTTTATAGTGAATGGGTGAGTGCTAGGGACCTAAATAGGTTCTTAAGGGGGTCGTAAGATGGGGTGTCTATAGATACTATTATACCACTATGAAGGAAACTTGTTCTAGTTATCCCCAAAAATTATTTATGTGCCAATGGTATGACGTGATACATAAGAGGCCTGAAGTTGCACTAACATCGATCACTTATCCTTAGCCTTAAGCAATGTGGGAAATCGATATAGTCGGCTCACTGCCAAAGACAAGAGGTAGATTTAAATACTTGGTTATAATAGTGGATTATATCACCAAGTGGGTAGAAGCTGAGGCACTAGTCGAAATGCCATACGAGAAGGTTTTCCACTTCATTTGGATGAACATAATTTATGGATATGGGATGCCTTACTCATCATCACCGACTATGGCACACAATTCAATAATGATAAATTTTAAGACTACTATATTCGATCAGGGATCAATAAGTTATACTCTGCGTAAGCTTATCCTCAATGAAACAAACATACAAAAATCAGGAGCATAACCATGTTAGACGGAATGAAAAGAATATTAATTAATGCCAAGGGAAATTGGATCAAGGAAATTCATATCACACCTTGGTCATACAGAACGATGCTAAGAACAACGAGGGGTGAAACTCCTTTCTTGCTAACATTTGATACGAAGGAGATGGGACCCACTAAGATCGGCTTACCCACCCACAACCTATTAAACTTTGATTATCCAAAGAGTGACCTATAAGAAGACTAGATCTGGACTTGGTAAAGGAAGTCAGGTAACAATAGCCCTTCGCTTACAGTCTATTAACATAAGATTACTTGGTTTTATAATAAAAGAGTAAAGTTAAGCACATTAAAGGAAGGATATTATGTGCTTAAAAAGGCCATCCAAAAAGGAAATAAGTTCGAGTCGAACTGGCATAGCCCATACAAAATATCTGCAGTCATATGACCTAGAACTTATGGAATCCATACCTTTTAAATCGAACAGTTTAAGAAATTATGGAATGCAAAACATCTAAGGAAATACTATCAGCAGTGATTACAATACTAGAAGAGAAAAAAATCAATAATGTATATAGTCCTTCGTCCATTTTTTTAATTAATGTTTGATGACCAATTAAAAAATCTACCTCTACAATACAATGTCATTTCAAAGTTTTCTTCATCGATTCATTTCCCAGCTTATTAGTAAAAGAGTTGTACAGGAAGCTCAGGTCAAAGACATCTCAAAACTGAACATAAAAATAAATAATCAAGAAACACTTCATGAATGGCCTTATCTTAGAGAGGTCACGATCAAGAAGTTTAGTTAAATTGATAAATCCTGTGCTATCACATAAGATGGCTAATGCAAGGATACATCCTGGTATATTTAGCCAAATTTGGGAAATTTAATGCAGTCATATGTTCAACAAGATCCGTCATAATTAAATAAACACAAGGATAAATCCTAGTACATTTGGACGACTCAGAAAACGAATGTTGACACATGGTCAGGATGACAAGATCTATCTATATAACCAGTAAGATGACACAACAATGGTAGATCCTAAGTTAGAAAAATTTAGGTTCCTCCAAAATTAGTAGCTAGTAAGGCATATCAGATCGACAAGATCCGAACACATGATCATAAGACTAAACTACTGGCAGACCTATCTCAATATTAAACATCTAGTAAGTCGATATGGATGGTGGACAAATTACACCATGAGAACATAAGACTAAGACTAACTGGGAGGTCAACATAGTCGAGTAAAGTATTTTTGTCATCATAGCCGAACTAACTGGGAGGTCAACATAGTCGAGGTCAACATTGCCCATCTTTATTTATTAAAAATATTTTTGCACAAACACTTCATTAAATGTGAGGACTGATAGCATAGATGAGAAAATAAAAAATAGACAAACACACGCATGCAGATAAGAATATCAAACAATTCAATTTCTAATAGAAAGTATTCATAAACAAAATAACCGTTAAAGATGAATGTTCAAAATAAATAAGTATTTCTCAAAAAGCTTCACAATAAAGTCAAATTAAGCACCAGGAGAATCTTTATTCTCGGGGGTGACCTGAGGAACATTGATAGTAATAACATCGATCATTTTAGTGTCATAAACAACCTCATCAATTGGATGAGTTTTTGCACCCTCAGCAACGGGTTTGTCCACCTCCATCATCATTTAAGCGACCATGGATGTAGCCTCCTCTTCAACACCCTCCCATTTGCCGAACACCTCGACTATGTTAGGATGATGCTTTATGATAATTTTTTTCATATCATTACAACCTTCAAGAAAGAAGGTTAGGTTTCGAGCTTATAATCAGCAGAAGATTTGAATTTTTTAACTCCAATCTCCTTTGATAGAGCAAGATCCACATTGGCCTTTATCAAAGCCTCGTCATGACTCTGGCGCTTCATAAATTTAGTGGAAATTTGGTCTATCAATTTCATGATCACCTCCTCAGTCGAGCTCAATACCTTTGTCTTCTCAATAAGCTGATTGTCCCTCTAATCCATATCATTATAGTCTTCTTCTCATCATAAAAATCTCCTTGAAACGCTTTATTATCATCCCTATACTCTTCATAGGTAGCTTGGTTTGCTATACCCCCATAGAAAATAATAGTGACAACCATGGAACTCTAAAAAAGTCATAGTGAGGTCCGTAGATTATATGGCATAATCATAAGGAGAGTAAAAATACCGCACACGAAGAACTTACCACGTACGGCCTACATTGAAAAATCACCTGCATGGTGTCATCATCCAAACCGCTGAAGAATTTAAGTCAAAGTTGTTACCATAATAGTTGATCACATCCATAACATTACCCAGGTGGTGTAATATAGAGTTATTACCACACCTGATCTAGTTGATAGTTATAGGGTTCTCCGGATCAAACCTATACTCATATACCATGGGATAGTGGCTAGAAGTATCCACCCTTTTAACAGCTTCCAACGGGATTTACCTTAAAAATTTATGCATTCCAAAGGACTTTTTACTCTAGCAGGAGGACAACCATCCGAGGAAACAACCTTTACCTTGCTTTACCCTTGACAACGTCATCAGTTTTCTTTTGAGCTTCGATCTCAGCTCTTTTTTTGAATTCACCACCAGCCTTATTGTTGGTTGTGAGCTCATCCTTAGCCTTCCTATTAGACTTGTCATCAAATTTTCTATTAGTCTCTACCTCAATAATTTTCCTGCTAGAAGTGGTAAGAGAATCACGATCAATGGGTAATGGAGCCATACCATATGAAAGATTAAAATAAAAGTCTAAAGAATTGGGAGTAGAAGTTGCATCATGTCACATCAATTAGCAAAAAAAATGTTAAGTTAAAGGTGGGTTTATATATATACAAATCCTCATACCCTCTTCAACCAACTTCTCAGCTTGCCGTCCTTGGTTTGTGGAAATATCAGCCTCAACTACCGGTGTGTCATGTTTTGCTCGATGATGAACACCTTGAGGAGGAATGTAATACCCAAGCTCTATAATATTTATTAATGAGAAAATTTTCTCAAATTCAACTGGAATTGGTGCGTACTTGTCCAATACCAATCGTTTTAGAGCAGCTGACAACTTGGGAGCTCTTTTATCTGCAGATAGGTTAAATATGAAAAAAAGTATCAATACATTATAAGTCAGGAAAAATAATAAATCACAATGGAGAAATATATACCAATACGATCTGGTCCATACCAATCACGAGGGACACTACAAGACCGGTTCTTCTTGTTCAAATAAAACTTTTAATCGCCTATCATGTATACAAATTGGTTGTTCTAGCTATGATTCTTCGTTTGAATAATTTGCACCATTTTTAGGTAGGACTTTCAGTGGAAAAGTAGTAATACCCATTGGCTTTGGCATTGTCTTTTATGACATACACAAATCTGAAGATATCCTCACTAAGGTCAAAGCCAGTTTAACCTTCCCAATTGACCATTGACCTTAGAATGGACCTATAAGCATTTGGTGGAAATTGGGTTCGATCCGCGCCATAACCCATTAAGATAGACCTTATAATGGTGTAGAGAGGCAAATAGACTCCAACTTAGAGAGCCCAAATAGGGAATCATATCTTATTAGCGTTAGGTTAGTCGTAGACTTTCCCGGTAGAATTCGACAGCCTCAATGAGATGCCACTAAGGATCTCATATTTATCTCTAAGCTCTTCCAGTCCATTTATTAGGTAAAAACCGAGCGTCGTGTAAGTATTCTTTTCGTTGTCGTCGATTTTTCACCTCAACACAAAAGCCTAAACTTTAACTACACATATTCATATGTTTAGTGGCGAGTTCAGGCATCAAATCCATAGAGAATGTTGTTTAAATTTTATTGATTTATTACTTCTAAAAAATTTAAAAGATGATTTTTGGTTTTTCAAATGTTTCTAACACTACTATTATTTTATGTGAGAATTTAAACTAAATTAATTTATAACTATAAAAGCCATAGGTTGAGAATTAAATCCCTAACTTCGAAATACGTAGTATAAATGGTTACATAGTAAAACATATCTTAAATATGATTAATATCCATTTAAATAATTATTTCAACTCGGGATGTCACTCTCCAAATTTTCATAAAAGTCTAAAAATAATTTTGGCATCAATAATATTCCCCAAATTACACACGCAATGTAATAAATATGGTGCATACGTGAAATTCCCCATTAAGGTCCCTAGGTATAATTTTAGGAATAATCATTTCGTTAAAGCCAATCTATTCCATCATACCATAGCGAAGCAACTACACACCCAAGGTGAGTTAATCTCAACCTAAATAAAATTATATAAAAAGTATTTTTAAATAATTAGACATAATGATTTGTTAGAAGAAACAATTTTTAAAGGAAGAAAACAATTTTTAATGCGAGTGAAACAATTAAGAGAACAATTAACAAAGTTTAAAAGCAATTAACTAATTATAGAAAATAAACTAAATAAGAAATTAAAACTAGAATTACATTACAAGTTACAACTCAAAATGAACTAAACTACAATTATAAGATAATCGTCACGGATGGTGTGTTGAGTCCTTTTTATAGGTGATCAATTGGTATGAGGTGAAAATACAATGGGAATAATGGGTCTCTTTCAGCAGGAGACACGATGCTGTAATTAAGGGCAAAAGAAGTGGGATGGGTACATAGCATATGGGGTTAAGGCTGATGGGGCTTGGAATTTTGTCAAAATTTATGGGTGTTAATATTTTTTATGACCAAAGAGGGAAGCACAAAGGGCAAATGTGGGAAAAAAGAATAAAGGATTTTGATATAGGAAGTATGGATGGAAAAGTTGAACAAAACAAAATAAAAGGAATGAGATGTGGGCTTTAGGTGAAGGAAAGAGAGTGGGTAGATATATAAAATAAAGAAAAGAGTAAACAAGAAAAAAAAAGTGAGGCAAAAACTCATGGGTGTCGAAAAGAAACAAAGGGAGTAGGAATCATGGGAATTGAAAGGAAAAGGGATAGCCGCTGTCACGTGTACGTGGTGCATGCGAAGGAGAGAAGGGGGATTACGAATCACATGGGATAAGTCTAAGTTAGGCTATGGGGGCGCCACGTGATGCACACTGCCACCTGGTGTGCACCTATCTGCTGGATCGCGAATATGGAAATAAATTAAAGATTGGTGTGGGGAAGCTTTGAACCCGCGTCTCACCTCTCTTCCTTTTTAACCTAATCCACTAATCCAAAAATACTTTCGATAATTATTACAGCTCCAAAAATATATTACCATTAAAATGATCCCAGTTTCCATATTATAAATTAAGCCCCAAACTCTATAACTTCTTCATTTGACCTCCAATTTGCACACCTCTTGAACCAACATGACCCTTGTTTCGATGCTAACAATATTTCAACTGTGTTCAGGTCATAGGGTCTGACTCCGATTTAATTTTGGAACTTAACTTTTGACTTTCTTTCAGTTTTAAAATTTTAACGGTCATACTTTCTTCGCTTTAAATCATATTGATGCATCATTTGAATCCAAACATTCCTTGATTCGAGGGCAACAACTTCCATGAAGAGTGGGAGTCCATAATTTGTCATATGAAATTACCATTTTCCCTTAAAAATGCGTATATGAATGGTTTTTTATACCGATTGCTTCCCGACTTCGCCATTAGCATTCTAAACCCTGTAAATAATCAGACAAACCTTCTAAAACAGATTATCCATAAATATTTAAAGTTATACAGTAAATGAGTATAAAATGTGAGTGTAACGAGCATGTGACAGTAAAAATGCAAAGTGAAAGGGATAATAAAATGCAATATTGACATTAATCACACCCCTAACTAACGTGTTGCTATTCCCTAGAGACATAGTAAAAAATTTGTTCGCATCAAAATCTCTATTTTATTCAAAAACTGTAAAAAAAGATAGAGATTCGGTTTCACGGGATGCACGGTTGCATTTATCTTATACAATAAGTCGTTTAATCCCTAGGTTACCATAGTGGATTGTCTCATGAGAGTTTACAGTGATGATACTAAAAAATATGATATTTTTCTCAAAATAGTTGCCCATTTTCTAAATAAAAAGCTTATTCATAATCTTAGATTTTTACAAGTAAATGGCATTGACTGACACATTTCTTCAACAATTTATTTACTATAAACATTATGTTAAAGTAATTCACGAGATTTAAATAGTGACCGAGTATGGTGTGCGTCACAAAATATACAAGTGAATTTGTGTATGACTCGATGTTATAATGTAGCCCACTAGTTCAATTCTCATTTGGGATTACATTCAAAAATTAAAAACACCCTGGATTGGTGTAAGTCATTCGGGACATGTAGGCACAAAATGTAATTTTAATTGAAACCAAAACCTTTCACATGTCAGTGATGAAAGACGTTTATATAAAACAAAAAAAATTATTATCTCATAATAAGATACCATTTTCTAAAGAATGTGAAAATGTAATCTTTTCAAAATGTAAAATCATGTTAACACTCTGATCATATAAGGACTTTTTAGGATGGAAAATGTATGAATGGATGATAATAGTAAACAACTTAAAATATTTTTATATTTAAAGAAATGGTGAACTTTTGAAGAGTAACGTCTTTTTTTTTTCTTTTCTTTGGAATTATTTACACTTTTTGAATTCCTTTATTTATATATTTATTTTCTTTTCTCTTCCTTTATTTTTTTTCAATCCCTATTTCATTTCTTTTTGAATCAATTTTCAAGATGATAGTGAAGTAGATGAAATGATCGAAACGAATGGCCTTTGATCAAAAGTGAGGTTAAACATAATTTTCGAATTTTGTTTCGTAAAAGATCATATTGCGATTCTTTAGTCGACGGTCAAAATAAGTATATTAAATTACCAACAACTTAAAAAAAATTGAAAAGAATAATGATTATGAGAGAGAACACAGAGATCACATGGTAAGTGTACATATGTATTTTTAATTTACGAAGTCATTTAGTTTTTGACAATTACGCAAGTATACTTTGTGTTGTGCATGAGGTGTCAATACATGAATCATATGAATTAATAGAGCATAATAGTGATTGAAAATAAACTAAAGAGCTACTTGGGTTGGTCAATCATTAGGTAAGTTTATTGCTTTTTATTTAAAAGAATGAGGTAACTTAGAGAGTAAAATCCATAAAAAAAACAAAAAACCTAAAAAAGAAGAAAGAAAATATTTTTGATATTTTCAAATCTGTAATTTTTTTTATATTTTTTTGATTTCGCAGTTGGCTTCACCAATAAATTTGTGCCAATAATCACTTAAATTTTATTTATTTATTTATCTTTTTATTTAATAACTGAAAAATGAACATGATGTATGCAAATAAGTCATGACATCCCCCAACTAAAATGTTATATTGTCCTCAGTATTCTTTAAGAACAGTATTCAATTCAAGTGATAGAGAGGTGTTATTTAATATGGGGCGTTCTCCAGATATCAAGTTAAATAATCCCTCAAAATACGTTAGAAATAAGAAAACGAAAATTTTGGGGTTCCACCCATATTTTGAATTTATGAGATTAACTGTGGACTCCTAAGATATTTCATGCCTCCCGAAAAATAGGAGTTTTGTTTATGCAAGGGGGGATATACCTAGGGCGAAAATAATGAACCATCATATATTTTTGAATAAATATTTTTGGAATCCAAGAAAGTCAAAAATTTTATTCCAAAGATTTTCAAATGTAATTGGAGGTGGGGCACGCTCAAGTAAAAATACCATCATGGAAATCATTTCAAAAAAGTATTCATTGACAAGTATTTTATCAAAGTGCTCGAGACTTTCCTCCAATTCTTGCGGTACTTATAATGGTTCGATAACATTAAATGAAAATGATGATGAAAGAAATTTAACTTTGATCTATTTATTATTAAGCATGGATTGAATTTCAAAGGACATGGAATCACTATCAATTCAATCATCGTAAAGTGACTCTATTTTCATGTCCTTCGCATTTTTAATACCCTTTACAATTGGGCGAAATGAATAATGGTTTGTTCTAATGTAAAAATATCTTCAAAGTTCTCGAATTCCTTTTTTAGTTCAAAACATTCTTCATCTTCTAATTTATTAAGAGAAAAACTATTGTTGGATTCAAACAAAGCCTCTAATATGTTTTCCCGATAAGACTTTCATAATAATAATTATCAAATTCTTCATTTTTAAAATTTTACAAATATGCACCAAAATGAATTTGGTGGTAAAGAAACTTCACCAAAAAGAAAATTTTGATAAGTATTATCATAACTATTTTTAAAATTATTAGAATAACAATAGTACGAATTATTGTTAATATATTTTGGAGAATTGTTATCATAGTAGTTGACAATATTATTATAATAATAATAATTTTGAGAAATTTTGTCATTAGATGGATTTTCATATGTCCCCAATTCATTTTAGTGCTTACATAAATAATCGCCTAAGGTCATTTTGCAATTTTTATTTATTTTTATTGTGCATGTATTCCCCAAAAGTTATAGGTTTGGCGGGAATTTTAAAATTATTATTATAAAAAAATTGCATACCCATAATACCATTAGAATCATCGAGAATACCAGGATAATAAATAATTACCTAAAGTGATTCGAAGATGAAATCTCCAAAAGGGTATATGCAGCCGCGAGATTGATGGTTCTTGAAATTCAGTCTTGCATGACCAGTACAAAGTTAAAAAAAGGTATAGTAAATTATAAGTACAATGCAATAAATAAATCAATCTTTAAAGCAAAACAGTTCCAACAATGGCGCCATTTGATTATGTGCATTGTGAGGATCAAAGCAATAAATAATTAATTTTTAAAGTAAATTGTTCCCCAGCAATGGTGCCATTTTAATTAGGTAAAAATCGAGCGTCGTGTAAATATGCTTTTCATTGTTATCGATTTCGCACCTCAATACAATTTTTTTTAACTACACATGTTTTACATGTATAGTGGCGAGTTCGAGTATCAAAACCATAGAGAATGTCGTCTAAAATTTAGTTGGTTTATTACTTCCAAAAAAATATAAAATATAAAATATGATTTTTGATTTTTTAAATGTTTTTAACACTAGAATTATTCTAGTAGAGTATTGAAACTAAATTAATTTGCAACTATAAAAACCATAAGTTGAGAATTGAATCCCTTCCCTTGGAATACGTAACATAAATGGTTACGTATTAAAATAGATATTAAATGTTATTAATACTCATTTAAACCCAAAATGTCACTCCCTAAATTTTCATAAAAGTCAAAAAATGAGGTTGGCGTCAATAATATCCCCAAAATTACACATGCAATGTCACAAATATGGTGCATACGTGATATACCCCATTAAGGTCCCTAGGTGCAATTTCGGGAATATTCAACCCGTTAAAACTAATCTATTCCACCGTACCGTAGCGCAGAAACCATACACCCAACGTGAGTTCATTAATCTCAATCTAAATAAAATTACCTAACAATTATTTTCAAATAATTAAATAAAACAGAGTGAGAAGAAAATAAATTTTAAAGTAACACTACACCACAAATTGAAATTGGTCACGACAAACTGGTCATGGTCTTGGTCCATAATAAGGTGGTCAGGGCCTAAAACATTGACTAGGGTTAAAGAACCCATGACCAGGTCCGTGACCACTCACCACCGTGACATAAACTGGAGAGTGTGAGGGCCTATGACCTTGATCAACCGATTACGATCCTTGATAAGGCTGTGACCATTATGGAGAAAAAGTCCTCCAACAGTGGTCACGACCCATGACCATGACCATGTCCACGACCAATTTAATGTTTTCAGTTGATAGTAGTCACGACTTTGGGCCATGACCATTTTGAATTGGTCATAAAAGACGGTCATGGTTGAGGTCCGTGACCACTATCCGTGGCAATTATTTTTTTTCACGGTTTGGGTTCATGACCAAGTCACCATGATGTTGATGTTGGAAAATTAATTCATCACGGTATGTGGTCACGGTTTATAACCGTGACTACTGTTGTGAATTAAAAGCCCCCAAAATCATTTCACTCTCACTCTCTCCCTCACTAGAACTCTCACTCTCTCCCCTCATTGCCGAAATACTCCCCAAAACCCTTCTCTTCGGTGGCCTCCCCCCTCTCTACAATCAAGTCCGACAACCTTACTCTTTCTATGGAAATTGTGTATGTGTATAAATTTACCTCTCTCTCTCTCTCTCTTTACAATTCTTTAACCCTAGTTAGTGGAAAATTTGTCCAAGTTTAGTATTAGTGGAAAATACCCAAAACCCTATTTACTAAATCCTAATGACTAAACCCCAACACGTAAACCCTAATACTTTGACCCTAAAACATTGACCATAAATCCTAAATCATATACCCTAAATTATAAATTAAAAACTAGTATCCCTAATGCCTAAATGCTAAAACACAAAACATGAAAAATTGGTATTTAAGATTTGGACCCCATTTGTAAAGTTTAACAATTGAGATCTGATAGCACAAGTTGTCGACTTAGATTTAGAGTTAGTGAATTAAAAAATTATGCATGATTTTATAGGATTGTACCTTATTCTTTCAGAGTATTACTTTTGATAGTTACGAACCAAATTGATGAGATTTACTATAAGAACCCTATTCATGTTATAAGAATTAACATGAATGCATTATTGATGACTTGGGACACTTGATAAGTATATGAGCCCTCACAATGTAACAAAATTAAGTTAATTACATGTCTCAATTATGTAAAAACACATATGAGCCCTTATGATGTAACACACTTAAGTTAATGAGATGTCTTTTTTATGCAAGAATATATATAAGCCCTTAATTAAGATGTGATTATTGGTATTTGTTTTATCATGTAGATTATAGAAGGAGTATGGGATAATTGTTGATTGTTGGTTTGGTTGTTAGATAGTGATGTTGGATTTCTTGCATTGATAGTACATTCAGATTTTCAAACTCTTGCCATACTCTTTCATAATAAATCCTAACAAAACGTGTCTTAAAAATTACCCTATCTAAATGTAAATGTAACGAGGGGTTCCTTATTTGGATTTCACTTCGGTGTGACGCCCCACGCATGGGGTTTAGAGAAGGCTACTTATAATGACTTAAAACCTTAATCAAAATAATATATCCTTACTTGAATGCACGGTTTAATTTACATACGTTGGCATAGGACTCATATGTTAAAATAAGATAAACTTAAATTGGATCGGTTAATAATTAATTAGATCCATTACTTGTTAGACTCATATTCACATCATCGTATATTTTTCTCAATAAAAATAAGGAACCTTGATAATCAATGACAATAAGAGTACGAGAGGTTGCAATTAGACAAGACTTATACCTATTTTATTAGTGGATGCCATTTAGAAGGTACTCATATTTACAATTACGGTAATAAGAAGATTAAATAGTTTAACTAGCTTGAAAATTATGGAGTTCATCTCCAGCAAGTGTACCTGCTCAGTCGTATTCTATTTTCCCTACCAGAAAGTTGGGATGACGCTGTAGAGACTATATAATCCCGGTGTAGCCCTGAACTTCCTTACGCTATTCGGGAAGGCAAAAAAAAAAATTCACCCGTTTTGGATACAACTACGTACAAAGAGCATTAACCAAGATTTTGATGTCTCACGACATAAGCATGTTAAATTAAATCTTGCCAATAAGTTGAAGAATATAGGATTTCGAGTTCATGTCATGGACATATATATATATATATATATATATATATATATATACGTTTCCTCCTAGTTGGTCCACGTGCAAAAATCCATAGGTAATACCAAATGGATGGAGATCAAACACATTGAAAACATTTAAGAATCTTATTATGATAATGTACATACATATATAGTCATACACTTGATTAGTTGTCTATAATTTCATATTTTTATAATGATTTCTTCTCTTATTAATTTTTTATGTAGATAATGTCAAGCAACAATGGACAAAATGTATTAAGTGATGAGGTGACACCCCAAACAAGATTATCATATCCTCCACCCCAATGAGAATTCTTATCACCACGTGGTGAGAAATGCTCCACTCCACCATTGGTTCAGTCCAATACTCTAAGTACGAGTAGGAAACAAATCCTTGTTACTCCAACACCCCCACCCAGCGCTGCCGACTCCTACCAATCAAACGAGAAGAAGAACATTAAGTTCTCCCTTATCGGGAATAAACCCACTGATGATGAAAATGACTTCCAAAGATTTAAATCCTAGTATTTGCGACTTGGGAAAATGAATATGGGAGTCGGAGGAGAAAATAAATGGAACTTAGTTGACCAAGCCATCAAGGATGACATTTATGACCAACTCTGCAAGCATTTTTCATTCCCCGACCATTCAAAGAAAAATGTTATTTTCTGAGTTGCTAAACAGGTGAAAACATATTGGAGAAACCTTTAGTAGAGACATTTCCCAAAGGGGCCATTGAGCTTTGACATTTTGGCTCTGAGAGACAGACTGCCTTCAAATCTTAAAATGTCGGGTGATCAATAGAACATCTCTCTAGAAAATGAGGCAACGAACTATTCAGAGGGAGATGAATGAACAAAATAGGGCAAAAATATTGATATCCACATGTTGGGCTCCAAAACCTATGAGGATTTGAAGAGTTAATGGCTAGATAGGACAAATGACGCTCCGAATGCAAAAAAAGAACCTAATCGGGCCAACTTGTATATGTATGCCCAATGGGATAAATTCCTACCACACTTGGCTAAGACCCTTGAATCAATCGAGGCCATTAGCAGTCAGTTCAATTTGAGATCTTACGATGACATTGAAAATGATGCCCTGACCTGGGGCTTTTGGATTGATAAAAGAAGGAGGACGAGAGGTGTCGAATTGTATATGCCAAAAACTAATTTAAAACACACTTCACCTCTCGTGGATGAGCTTTCTTCGGTCAAGAATCATATTTCGAGCCAAGAGGAAAGTCTTCCCAAGACAGATGGAGAAGTACATGAGATTAAAAGTAACCTCGGAGTCTTGACAAGTGAAATTGGGTGCCTTGTGTCCTTATTTATTCAAAGTTTTCATCCCCCGACATCTCCTCAAGGTTTTCCCTACCGTCCTTTCCAAGGTTTCTCCTATCCCCCTCTCCAAATTTCCCCTCACAAATTCCGCCTCCTTCAACATTTCTATCACAAATACCACCTCCTTAATTATTCCCCTTCCCAATGATTTTGTCTACCACAGGCCGTGGATCATCGTTATTCAATCATGATGACTATGGCGAGCACTACTATTTCAGTGGCCTGACCAGTACTAGGGTTATTGGCGTGTGCACACCATCTCCGCAATTATCATAACTCAAGTACATAATCGAACTTTGTAGATGGGAGAGGCTCATATTTTGGTTGATATAATATACAAAGATTGTGAAGATATGTCTGTGCACATTGACAGCGAAGAAGGGACAAAACTAAAATACTATATAAATTGTTTTATTACTTGGTTAATTTATTTATTGGTGAAGGCTAGGACATAAAGAATGTCTGACAATCTGTAATATTTGAGAAAAAGTTGTAATAATATTTGTAACTCATACTGGACCAATGTAACTCATAAGAACTGATCGCGTACTAACATTTGTAAATAAAAAGACTTACGCTTGAAAATGTGCCAAGGAGGAACCCAAAATAGCACTCAAACGGCTTCCTAAAGTGAACGAACACCTCGTACGGGGCTAATGTAACTCATAAGAACCGAATACGTAGTTATGGAAATCCCGATTTGAGAATAGGAATAAAATTTGTAAATAATCAGACTTAGGCTTAAAAATATGCCCTTAAGGGGGAACCCAAGACAACACCCAAACGTCCATGCAAGAGGCACAAACACCTCATAGGGACCAATAAATCGTAGGAACCGACTGAGTAGTCACGAGACTCCCGGATTGAGAATAAGATTAAAATTTGAAATAGGTAGACTTAGGATTAAAAATGTGCCCCTAGGGGAAACCCAAAACAACCCCTAAATGGCCCCACAAGGGGCACGGACACCTCCCATGTGACTAATGTAACTCGTAGGAATCGACTGTATAGTCATGGGACTCTCGATTTGAGAATAGGACTAAAATTTGCAAATAAGTAGACTTAGGCTTAAAATGTGCCCCTATGGGGCACCTAAAACATTCACCGAATGGCCCCACACGGGGCATAAACATCTCGCAGGGACCAATGTAACATAAAAACTGATCGCAAATTCACGGGACTCCCGATTTGAGAATAGGACTAAAATTTGAAAATAAGAAGACGTATGCTTAAAAACATGCCCCTAGGGGGACCCAAAGTAACCCCCTACCGGCCCAGCAAGGGGCGCTAACACCTCGCACGAGACCATTGTAACTTATGGGAAATGACCGCGTAGTCACGGGACTTTTGAAAGGGGAAGAAAGAATACCTCACACAGGTTTTTTCTTCGGAGCTTCCTAAAAATAATTCTTTTTTATATGGATATGGTCACGGCCTAAAGGCGTGACCACATTTTGAAAAAAATAAACTTGCTCATGACCCAAATTCGTGACTAGTTTTTTGTTTAAAAAAACAAAATAGGGGCCACGGACATGGGTCACGACCATTATATGACCCTATGTATATCACTGGTCATGGACTTTGGTCATGACCCCTAGTACAAGTGTAACACTCTGTGATTTTAAAACTGTAAAATCCCTTATAAATTAAAATTTCTGGAAAAACAAACTTTTGGAATTTATTAATTTTATACCTAAAAATGTTGGCTTTCATTTAAGTAAAATGAGATTTTAATTGAATTGAATTCGGGATTTAATTCGAGAAATTATATCTGTTTATATAAAATTTGGGGATTTTGATTTGTCAGGCCATCCGAACCGTTTCGGCCCAGCAATAGGCGGAATTTGGGGTTCTTTTTGTAGTGTTTGTGTAGGACTCAAACTCTTTTCTTTTATTAAAATAAAAAGGCACGAGTTTAGGATTTTAAAACACATTTTAGCCTTCTTAAAAAGAATTAGCCTCCCATGTTTATACCTTCTATCATCTACAAAAACTAAACCACTTTTAAGTCAACTTTCAACACAAGTTTTGAAGATCTAAACCAAGTTTTCTCATAATCATCCAAAAACATGTCTTTATTTTTTTTTTCGAGAGGAACACAACCGTGCAATCAGATTCTTCAAATAACTTTTCACAAGAATGAATACTTCTATTTTTCCCCTTTAGTATTATGCATTTTAAATGTTACCTAAACACTAATAATAATTTTTTTCTTAAAATAAATCAGAGACACTATTTAGGAAAAGTGAAATTAAAGTACTGTTTTTATTCAAATTTTTAATATGAATTAAGGCTCAAAACTCTTTCATGCTTAGAATAGAGATGGGGATTCCGTTAGAATATATGGACGTTTGCATGTTAAAATAAATCATTTGAATTTGATAAATTGAATTCAACTCGTAAAAACATGTTATATATGTATAGCTTGTAGAATAGAAATTTATTGTTGTATGCCCCAAAAATATGCATGTAATTGGAATTATATAAGTTTCTAGAAAGGAAATAAATTGCTTAATTACTATTATAATTATAATTATAATAAAATGGACATAATTTGGATAAATTGTAATCTTGTGATTAATTGGAAGAATTGTTGTGATAGGTTAAAAATATACCATATGTGATCATTAATTTTTGTAAGGACATTTTTGTCCATTATCAATTTGTATGTCATACGCCGTTACACCGTTGAAGAAACTCAAGATCGCATCTACATCAACGGATCCGAATATCAAAGCATCTTCAACATCATAGCCTCTGCGAGAATGAACTTGGTAAAATTTTGTTTTTACGTTCCTTAAAGTTCATATTTAGTATTGGGAAATTTTTATAAAATGCTTTTTATAAAAATAAGAAGTAAGTTTTTTTAAGCAAAATGACGCTTTTAAAAGGATTTTATTTTTCTGGGAAAATCGGACCGATCCGGCCCCATACCGGACCGATCCGCTTGCTCGAAGTCCAGTAGACCCCGGATCCATAGCGAACCGATGAAGATAAATATCCGAACCGATCCGTTGTCAACCGGACCGATCCGGTTGCAATTAAAAGAACCGATCCGGTCTACCGGACCGATCCGCCCTCAATCCGGACCGGTCCGCCTGGGATAATTACGAGCAGTCCCAGTTTTTGTAAACTCTTTCCTTGGTTTTCTTATTTAAAGCCAACTTCGGGGAGTTATTTTTTAAGACTTACATACACGATTTTCAGAGTCCTAAATACTCTAAGTCTTCACCTTTTTTATGTGAAAAACATCTTTTTGATTCACACAAAAATTCCCAATTACTTTTGTGAATCTTTTAGAACCCTAGAACACAAGCTTTGCTATTGTTCAACCCTTGTGGAGAAGCCGTTCTCTTCTTCATTGCAGCCCTACTGGACAGGGATAGTTCCAGCCGCCAACCCTACTGGAAAGGGATATTCCAGCCGCGACTACAGAATCCGATACCCGAGGGTAATTCTTAGTCAAAAAAAACTTGTATTTCAGTGTAATCCGATTGTAAGCCGTTTCTCTTACAAATTATAGTGATATACAAATGGTTTTGCCCCTGTGGGGGATTTTTCTTTAAACTTTGTGTGTTGAATAATTCTTGCATGATTTCATATTGTTTCAATCACACCTAGTTGCATGTTTAGGGTTACTTTGGGTTAAAAGGAATTTAATTAAAATTGGTTTTTATTTGAGAAGTCGCAATATTTCCGCTGCTGCTGCACTCTCAAATTGGTATCAGAGCGGGTTACGCTAATTTATCGCGTGATCCTGATTTTTCGAGGATTTATTTTTTTTAATACAATTTGATTTCTCACGTCGTCAAATTGGTTTCAGAGCCTGTTGCACTAAGTTATTGTGATTTGATTCTGATTTTGCACAAAAATGGCTTTTGATGGTTTTGATGATCTTCGATGTCAAATTTTTGAAAAAATTAATTGGAAAATTCACACGAACTCTTGTTTTAAATCTTCTGTTGAAAACGAATCTGAGAGATGTCCTTGTTGTGAGGGTGTTGGTCACACGTTACATGAGTGTACCACAAATTTAAAGAAGAAATTGAATAAACCGATTTCTCATGTTTCTACCCTTAGTGATTGTGATTCGGAAGAAGAAGTTTTTTGTGCTTCTAGGCGAGAGTTTCCCATCCGTGTGATTAGTGATGATAGTGAAAGTGATGGGAGTGTGGATGAAAGTGAGGAGGAAAGTGTAGATGAGCATGACTTGCAAACTGCTTTCAATGAACTTTATGCTGAAACTTTGAAAACAAAGAAAGAAAATTTGAAATTGAAAGCTCAGTTGAAAGAGTGTGCCATAAAAAATAATGATTTTTTAGTTGAAGAACTTAGGGCTCATGTGAAAATTTTGAAAGAAAAGCTTGAGTACGTCGAGGGTGAGAGAGATAGTCTTAGAGGGTTGATGGAGACTATGAAAAAGCAGCTTTTAGAGTGTGAGGATTCTAGACGAGTACTTGAATCTAGGATAGTTGAACTTGAGATGAAATTGAAAGATTCAAGTAAAGTGAAATTTGATTTGCAGTCTAGGTCTGAAAAACTTGATAAGATTTTAGGCACAGTCGAGATCAAAACGGATAGGGGTGGGATTGGTCTTGAAAAATATGTTGCACCCATTCCCACACGTGTGAGAGAGCCTCCTAGGATTGTTAAGAAAGAGGCACCTAAGTTTGTTAAAAAGGCGCCCCATAGGAACATCGTGAGAGAACCTCCTAGGATCATTAGGAGAGACCCACCTAGGCAAATTCGGAGAGAGCAACCGAGAAATTTGAGGAGAGGGCCACCTTTAGGTAACACACACCGCCCGATTTACTCTTGTACACATTGCGGTAGGCAAGGTCATCTTAGGCAATTTTGTTACAAGCTTTTAAATGAACCCAGGAAGGTTAATGAAAGAATAAATTCGATTCCCAAAACCCCCACACTCCGTTACACATCTATTTGGGTTAGAAAATCGGATTTAAAGGCTTGTGGTTTATTTGTCCACGATTCCCGTTTGCTTGCACGTGATTCACCCCATGTGAAATCTTTTGGTTGATTGTGGTTGCATGTTTGTCATACACTAGTTGTGGTTTCATGATATATTTTTACTAGTGTGATGACTTGTACTTTTTGTATAAATTCTTGTTTTTGAATTTTTTTTTGAAAAAAATACAAAAAGATTTTATTTTGATAAAATTTTGAGAAAATCCAAAAAGATTTTTGTATTGCACCGTTTATGGATGAACACTTAGGATGACCGAGTCACAACATCATTCCATTATTTTCATGTGACTATTTGATAGTGTTTTGAGACAATAGGTCAATTCATCCATGTGCTTTATAATGTTTGGAGTCATTAAGATGCATTTAAGTGTTACTTCCTACATGTTTGACTCATGTTTCCTTTATTGCACACATGCACGGATTTTGTTTGATTATTGTGCTTGTCTTATCACATGTTGGTTGGGTGTTTTCACTTCAATTCTGTCCTTAAAACGAACCAAGCGCGATAAATTTTGATAAGGAAATTGTGCATATTTAAACCGTTTTGTGAGTTTGTGTGTTTTGTTTGATAACGGGGAGGGGCTGCGAAAGGTAATCATCTATCCTTTGCGCAAAAGCCACCGTTAAAAAGGACCTAAAAAATTGAGGAATTTTATTATCCGAGGTCCAAAGAGGTTAAAAGAGCCCGAAAAAATTACAAGGCAATAAAAAGATATTCATGCCAATTATGGGCCATTTAGGTTTTTGCACCAATTCTCCAAAGTTTGAGAATTTAGATCACCTCTAAAAGAAAATATATATGAGGGTGTTTGGTTGGAGAATTAAAACGGGTTTGCACGCCCTTAAAATTCTTAAAAATGCGCTACATAGTTTTGGACGTTATTGGTGTGGAAATCACTTTGACTTTGATTTGTTGATTTGCATAAGACGATGTCATCTAAATTCAACAATTTTTTCACCTAAGGATACTTTTGATGTTCATTCGTTAGGGGTACACATATGCATCGTGCACATATGCTTGATTGAGTTGATTTACCTATCGAATGTGTTCACACCCATTCATTCCATTTCCATGACTTGGTTGTTTGAGTCAAAATCCATGGTGTGATTTTTGTATCATTTTTGTTCATATTGGTATCCTATCTTTGTATGAAAAATTTTGAAATATTCAAAAATAGTTTGTGAAGATTTGTTTGAGCATCTCCTTGCAAGAGCACGTTTACCATATTGTTTGATGCCATGTTTTGTACCGTGATACCCCGGTTTTTGCTTATTTGATTCATTCTTCTCATTTGTCTATTTGGGACATCATAAATAGGGGGAGAAAGAATTATCATATTATGGGGGAGTTTGAATTTTGGGGGAGTTTTTGAGATGTTGCTTATGTTTTTATCATATATTCATATCCATGTTTATCTCATTTCAAACTCGATATGTCACGTGGTATTTGCTTTGTCTCATGTGTGTAGGTATGAAGATTGAAGATCAATATGTTGCACACCCTGATGAGAAAAGCTTTGAGATTGGATGATTGTTGAAGATTGAAGAACAAACGATGAAGATTTATACCTTTGTATCTTTCCATCTTTAGGGTTCATGGGAGGGTAGATTTGTATAGGTCATTAGTTGATAATTCGGATATTTTTTATGTATGTACCGGCATAGACATAGGGGGAGATTTGTAAGGACATTTTTGTCCATTATCAATTTGTATGTCATACGCCGTTACACCGTTGAAGAAACTCAAGATCGCATCTACATCAACGGATCCGAATATCAAAGCATCTTCAACATCATAGCCTCTGCGAGAATGAACTTGGTAAAATTTTGTTTTTACGTTCCTTAAAGTTCATATTTAGTATTGGGAAATTTTTATAAAATGCTTTTTATAAAAATAAGAAGTAAGTTTTTTTAAGCAAAATGACGCTTTTAAAAGGATTTTATTTTTCTGGGAAAATCGGACTGATCCGGCCCCATACCGGACCGATCCGCTTGCTCGAAGTCCAGTAGACCCCGGATCCATAGCGAACCGATGAAGATAAATATCCGAACCGATCCGTTGTCAACCGGACCGATCCGGTTGCAATTAAAAGAACCGATCCGGTCTACCGGACCGATCCGCCCTCAATCCGGACCGGTCCGCCTGGGATAATTACGAGCAGTCCCAGTTTTTGTAAACTCTTTCCTTGGTTTTCTTATTTAAAGCCAACTTCGGGGAGTTATTTTTTAAGACTTACATACACGATTTTCAGAGTCCTAAATACTCTAAGTCTTCACCTTTTTTATGTGAAAAACATCTTTTTGATTCACACAAAAATTCCCAATTACTTTTGTGAATCTTTTAGAACCCTAGAACACAAGCTTTGCTATTGTTCAACCCTTGTGGAGAAGCCGTTCTCTTCTTCATTGCAGCCCTACTGGACAGGGATAGTTCCAGCCGCCAACCCTACTGGAAAGGGATATTCCAGCCGCGACTACAGAATCCGATACCCGAGGGTAATTCTTAGTAAAAAAAAACTTGTATTTCAGTGTAATCCGATTGTAAGCCGTTTCTCTTACAAATTATAGTGATATACAAATGGTTTTGCCCCTGTGGGGGATTTTTCCTTAAACTTTGTGTGTTGAATAATTCTTGCATGATTTCATATTGTTTCAATCACACCTAGTTGCATGTTTAGGGTTACTTTGGGTTAAAAGGAATTTAATTAAAATTGGTTTTTATTTGAGAAGTCGCAATATTTCCGCTGCTGCTGCACTCTCAATTTTGTTAATATTCGACAACACAGGGATGATGAGATTGTTGGGGTAGCTATGTTTTCACTTTATTTTAGATTGATTGCTTGGGACTAGTACGTAGGACTTTATTCTTTTTAACACTTTCTAGGTATGAGACTAGTGAGTGTAGATTTTTACGAATGGATATTTTCGGGGTGGGGATAAGTACTACACTTTTCATTGTTCCATTAATCCAGGTGCAAGACTCGGTGGAAATCCTTAGTAGGTATTCTTCCTAAATGAAAGGTATGGATATACTTGTGTTTTGGACAACTCTAGACAAGGGACTAGGGGGTGGTTTGAGGATTTATGGTCGATTAAAGGGTGGGGCTATTAGAAAATAATTAACTTGATAAAATGGAAAATTAATGCCTTAGATAATAAACGGGTATTAAAATGAATTTGTGTCACCAATAAGTGCAGGCTAACAAAAATTGGGTTGGTTGGCTATAGTGACGTGGGTATTTGTTGGCGTCACCAATAATTTTAGGGCTAAATAAAATTGGGTTGGCTGGATATTGTGACGTATCGTGCACGGAACCTTGTCAATAAGTGTAGGGTTAACGAAATTGGGTCGGTTAGCTATAACAAGGGGAATGTGTGTGGTGTAAAACTTTAGGTGGATCCAAATAAGTGCAAGACTAATAGAAAAGTCGGTTGGCTATAGTGGTGTTACTACAATAATTTTGGTTAATCAAATTAAATTGAGTTGATAGCTTTAATATAATTAATTGATCGAAATATCATAATTGGACTTCAACATTAGGGTGACTTAGTTATGTGGATAGATAGTGTTAGTTTCTTTTAACTCGCATGTTAATATATATCTCATTTAATTTAAAATACTCTATTGTGATATTTATCATGTATAATGCTTCTGTCTGGGTTTACGGGCCCTAATTGGGAGGAGTAGCAAGTATTCATGCAGTGGGTTGTTACCCATTACATTGACTAACCTTTCAGATATAGTGATGGGGTAGTTGCATAAGATAGATTGGAGATCTTTAGAGTGTAACTGGATATTTATTTTTATCGCTTTAGTAGTAGTTTGATTTGTTTTCATTCCGTCGCTTTTTATGGATTTAATAGGCCAATCGGTTCCATAGTTGTTTATGGTTTCAGTCAAATATTTATAGTTGTATTATTTCATTTGAATTTAGTAATTTGGAGTTGGATTTATTTTGGAAATTGCATGGTGATGGATTTTACTTTGCATGAATATTTGTATTTGTTGGATAAATATGAATAGTATCTTGTGGAAAAAGTTTTTAATGTCTAATATTTCTATCACATGTTGAGGATGATAACTTATTTAGTGACGCACGACGTAGTATGGCGACGGCGGCTGGCCACCTCTCTTGCCAAAATGCACAGGGTGTTACACCAATCCTGATCACGTATGTTGTCTGTGACCCCTTGTCCTCCACTGGACATGGCTTAGGTCCATGAACCCCTAATCATGGCCTAAGCCTGTGACAATGAATCCATATACTACTCCACTCTTCAGTTTATGACCCTCACTTTTGGTCAGGGATAAATTTCTTGACCACCAATTTTGGTCATGCCAGAAATGGTTATAAACCTCATTCGTCACCCGAAGGCCTGTCATGACCAAAATTCGTGACATTTTCGGTTTGTGTTTAGTGGAAGAAAATAATTAATGTGGGTGAGATAATTATGAGAATAATTAACTAAATTTCAAAGCATTTAACTAATTATAGAGAACTAATTAAATAAGAGAACAATTTACTAAAACGCGAATTAAATACAAATTACAACTAAAATGAGCTAAATTACGCTACTCTAAACTACTAAAATCTAATATGAGATGATGCCTAATGGATGGTGTGTTGAGTCCCTTTTATTGGCGAGCAATTAGTATGAGGTGAAATATATAATGGGAATAATGGGTCTCTTTCTACAGGAGACATGGACCTAAAATATGGATACAAGGATTAGGCTGGGTACATAGCATATGGGGTTAAGGCTGATGGGGTTTGAATGTGGTCAAAATATATGGATGTTAATATTTGTATATGGGCAAAAATAGAGGAAAACATGGGGTAAAGGTGGGAAAAAAGAATAAAGGAGTTAGGTGTGGGAAGTATGGCTGACAAAGTGGAACAAACCAAAATGAAAAGAATTTGGTGTGGGCTTTGCGTGAAGGAAAGAAAGTGGGCAGAAATATAAAACAAATAAATAAGTAAATAAAGTCAAGAAACAAAAAATCAGCTAGGCAAAAACTCATGGGACAGAAAGGAACAAATTGAGAAGGAATAATGGGAATTGAAAGGAAAAGGGACAACCTCTGCCACGCACGGGTGTGAAGGAGAGAGGGGAAAACGCACATCGTGGGGGAGAAGTCTGGGTTAGGCTATGGGGGCACCATGTGGTATGTGCCTCGCCACTGGATCGTGTTTCCACATGGTGTGCGCCTGGACGTTGGATCGCGAATGTGGATCAAAAATATATATTGATAGGGGAAATTTTGAATCCGCATCTCACCGCTACCCCTTCCTAATCTTAACCACTAAACTGACAATACTTTCAGTAATTACAACAACCCCAGAAGTATATAACCATTAAATTGATCCTAGTTTCCATATTTATAAATTAAACTCCAAACTCCGTGACTTTATTATTTAACCTTTGATTTATGTACTGCTTGAATCAACGTGATCCTTGTCTTGATGCCAACAATATATAAACAGTGTTTGGTCATAGGATCTGACTTCGAGTTTGACCTTGGGGTTTAACTTTTGACTTTCTTTCGATTTTAAACTTTAAACGGTCATAATTTCTTCATTTTATGTCGGATTGACGTGTTGTTTAAACCCAAACGTTCCTTATTTCGAGGCCGATAATTCCTTGAAGAGTCCAAGTCTAAAATTGGTCATTCAAAATGACCATTTTCCCCCTAAAAGTGCATATGTGGATGTTTCTTGCCCCGATTTCTTTTCGACTTCACCATTAGCATCGTAAACCCTATAAATTCCAAAATAAACCTTTAAAAATTGATTGTCCATGAATATTTAAGGTTATACAATAAATGAGTATAAAACGTGGATTTAATGAGCATAGGAATGCAAAAATGCACATTAAAGGGGTAATAAGGTGAAATATTTTATACAAATCATTCATCATTGGTGATGTCTCAACCATGATTTCGAGCATCAGTACTGAATGCGACCCCAGAAGTGCTCTCCTCGATTAGAGGACCAACCACCAAAGAGGTAGAAGACCTAGGATTCTCAGTCATTACTTTCTCTAATGAGGTGTCCATATTAACACTGGATATATCAGACACCACATATATGAATTTTGTACCACCCTCAGGACAGTCCATGTCAGCAATGTTTGTAGGTTATGTAAAATCAAGGGAAAAATGCTCCAAAGCATGGGGGGGTGGGTGGGGGTGGGTGGGTGGGGGTGAAGAACCATCAAAAGAAGCTACCTGAGTAGTATATCGGGGGTGACCAGTATATTCCTCAGGAAAAATAACCCGGAGAGGATTTGGAAACCTTTTGACAATAATACAAGGGAAACACTATTTTAGCCATATCTAAACCCAAGGTCTGTAACTCATCAAGAAATAAAACTTCGATGTATAATCTAGTCTATTAGGGTCAAATAAAATTCTTAGGGGCTATTTGGTTTCAGAAAAGAAGAATTTAGGCAAAAATGAAACCCCTTTACAACACCTAAAAGCCCTGAGAATGGGAAACCCTTGGCTAACCAACTCAATGTCCACCTACGATGTTTTAACTCTAACCAGAGGTTAAATACAACCACCATCTTCAATAACAATAAAAAATTGAAGCTAGAACTGTGGAAATAGCAGAAGGAAATCCTAAGAAATCTATAGGATGAAAAATGGCATGCATGGAGTAATAAAACTAAGAAAGACGACTCTGAATACTGAAGATGGTGACAGACTCCACTAGAAAGATTTTCACAAATGGAGATGGAAGAAAATGAAGAAAAGAAGGAAGAGTTTTAGACGGAGAATAGGGGGTTTGACAACGGGAGTTTCTCTCTCTCTAAAATGCGATCATACGAAGGAATCAAGTTTGGAAAGTTTGAAATGATTTGGAAACCATGTTTTTATACATTTGAGGGGGTAATAATTATCCCTATTGAATTAGTGATTATGTCATGCATGGAAAAAGAAAATTGACGCTTGGGAAGAGAGTGCGCACGTATAACTATGAAACTAACGCAACTATAGATGATTGACATCTAGAAATCTCAAACCAAAGATGGATTTTTTTTACAAGTTGCTTTGGTCGTTTGAGGCCATGACTATGCTTTTCTCAAGGTGAGAAAAAATTAATAATACCGACCAAAATATGAGCTGGTGACATGTCAGTTAAACACTCCACTCACTCAATTTGTTATAACCTCCAATCGTAAGAAAAGTCTTAGGGGATTTTGTTTTACCGTCAATATGGTATGATCCCTAGAACTAATCAGAAAAGGACACCAGGAATCATTGGCCACCATAATGAGGTTGGTTCATATAACAATGAGGTCGGATCAGATATGATCACGGTCAACCTAAGCATTTTAGTCGACTTTAGTATACAAAAAAACAAATTTAAAATTATTCATCCTCTAATAGTGATTCAGGTAGTAGGATGATGTCAATAATGACCTCTTATACTATAAGAAAACAAACATTCCTTCCCTCTATGTTTGCCCATGATAACTTTGCAATTATTCCTCCACTATCAGGTAAAGTGGGTACTTGTTTATTCTATAAAGTTAAGGCCCCTGACGCGCTCTGGTGGGTTAGATGTAATTAGTTCATAAATAAGTACTCATACACCCATATTTAAGGAGGCATCTTGTAATATAGAAACAACAACCAAAACTAATATAATACACTCTCATGCTATAAATTAAATACTATCTACAGTTTCACCTGTGGATGTAGGCACTACCTTGGGTCGAACCACGTAAATCTATATCCATTCCCTTTCTCTCATCTCTCACTGTAACGATTTTTAGATGAGTATTCCGTTGATTTTCATATCTTTATCTATTATCGTTTGCACTCGTATGCTTTAGATAAGATTAAATTAGTGTACCAGTTTTAGGCGATAACAATTACCATTATTATTTTTTTCCTCATTACTATTATTATTATTATTATTATTATTATTATTATTATTATTATTATTATTATTATTATTATTATTATTATTATTATTATTATTATTTTATTTACACTCATTCCCTTATTTTTACCAGGTGTGAATTCATCATGTTTATATCCATATTATTTATATTGTTCTCACAAGGAATTGGAAATTTTAGGCATGGAATTTTTTTATTCTAAAAACACAAAAAACCCAATAGAAACATGCAGTAAACAAAAATATAGAAAATAAATACAAGCTTACATGTGGGAAACCCGTAGGGCATACCCCTAGAACTCAGTGACGATCGCACTCCTATGGTAGAACCTCTCTCTCTCTCTACTCATTCGCTGGATGATGATCATTATATGTTACAAGTACACTTGGCACCATAAACTCGAACTTCCAATCCACCCCCTCCTACTCATTATCATGTATAAGCACACCCTGATGCCCCATGGGTCCCATAACAAACACTGGGGGTGACTGTATTTCCCCCCGCCAGTCCCGCCTGCCCCTCATCACCGTCACCACCCTCACTACCATCCCCTCTGTCCTGGTTCAGGTGTATGGTCTAAACATTAAAATCCATGTCTAAAATATTCTTCTCTTTGTGCATGACATCAAACTACACGAGAGACTCGAAGAAAATACTTACAGATGGGTGCGAAAACCATTTTCTGAGAGAAGAAAATGAGAGAGAAGAAGTTGGAAAAATGAGAAACTAAGCTTCCCCCACATGATAACGGAATAGCTAATGATCTGGGATTTTTAAAAAATTCAACTTTTATCCACACACCCACCACCCCAGTTTTATACACACTTCCATTCCACCTACATATATACATATTACAAATAGGCAAAACCAATTTCCATCCAAATTTTGACGAATAGTGTCCACACTCACGCACTCTTGGTAAACCGCCTCTATATATAAACCATGATTCATAATCGAGGATTGAGTTTATCACTTATTTGACACCACGATAGCCCAAAAAGTGTGAATATGAAACATCACCAAAATAAGGGGGTCAAAATCCTTAAAAGGTATAGGGACAAAAAGAAATTTTGCTAAAATCAAGCCACAAACCCCATAATGGCAAAGTTTTACAATTAACCGAATGGTTAGTGGTATTAACCGAACAATTAACAATCCCCTTGAAATCATTATAGAATAAATTCATTTAACTCAACGGTTAGTCAAAATGGACACTTGTCCTTACAAGATTGGCCCATCCCTACGCATGTCCCTACTAAAGTTAATACACCCTCCATGTGTCCTCGTGATTAATTGTACAATTAATTAACCCATTAATTGTTAATGGGCTTGCTCCAGCCTCTATAAAAGGAGGTCCCCACCAACTTCAAAAATGACCCCAAACCTAACATTGATTAATTTTTCTATCTTTTGTCAACCATGAACATCTCTGAATCTCGCATTCTACAAAAAATTCCGATCGATGTCTTAACTTTCCAAAAAGTTGCTTCCTCTAAAATACAGAGTCAAATCTCTAATCGCAAAAGTCGTGTCTTCTAAACTAAGCTCTGCCCAATCGAATGGTTCCACCTTATAAAGGGTCCTCCCCCGACCAAAATTTGCTCACACTATAAGGGCAAAGAAATTCTACAAAAATTTTGGTTCAATATCAAAAATACAAATTGTGATAGAGAATTGTCCATATATGCCTAGACTATATAAACCCAGTCCCTATTTGGGTACCGGTATGCACTTTACAACATTTGTATTTCAAAGTTTGTTTTTTACCAAACATCACAATCTGTTCATGTATATAAATATACTCATATGTTAAACAAGTGCTAATCAGCTCGTATAATAAATATACGACACAAAAATATACTTTTCAAAACTGTTATTATGAAAGTGTTTGTAAACCGAGTCATTTAGAACTTTTCTAAAGCCAAAGTCTAAAATTCTAATACTCTTCACCACTTATTCTAGTGAACATTACTATCCCAATGATGGCACTCACGAATATGTGTTTACTGCAATACTTATCAAACACATGTCTTTGATTACGTAATTTTAACTCATGAATATGCACTCTAACTCATAATGGAAATTTTATATAAGGACTAGGCACCATAAATTCCATCATATTTTATTATGTACCCGGTATCGTTTAGCCTCCGCCCGTAAATATGCCCCATTAGTTGGAACTTTGTTGGCTTGTATCCTATGATATCTTGGGTGCGTAGGTGAAATACCGAGATTCACTCGTGATCCTAAGTCTTATAATACATATCTCGACACATTATTTATTATATATGCCTCCATCTCTAGTCCAAACCCACATTTTCAAATAGAGTGATCAGCTCTATCATTTTGAATCATTCCGAGGACATACGACACCTGCAGGATTTTAGCCATGTCAATAAGGGATACATAAATCTCTTTTGGTGACTTATTGTTCATTCCAATCCTAAAGAGTTCTGTTCAAGTTGGCCTCTTGGCCCTAGAACATAACATCCTTAGCACAACCCTCACACATTCAACCCTGCACCCATAGGAAATGAAGGATGCCAACACTACATCCTCTATATTTTTTAATTGACACAAAGGTTCAATAACTTGTTTGAGTTAGTGATCGCCCAATAATCATAATAATATGTCTTTGTCGGTGAATTTGGGGTACACTCCCAATATGAACCTCCACTGAAGCTACCATATGGCTCATATATATCTTATCCCCTCTCAAGATAAGTCCTCACACTTTTACACACATCACATTGAAATATTTCCATGTGGCTGACCATAATAACCAAACTACACAGGCTTTGATCTCGTGGCTATATGGGTACGTAGGCACGATATCGAGTCCTTTTGTGAGCACAATCCTCAACAATATATCTCTTGGTATATTATACCCACATAAATGCACCCATCTCTCATAGTACCTTTATATCCTTCACATACACCTCAAACGAGATAACAAACCATCTCAAGCTGCAATTTCTTGCTCATATACATATATTCACTAATAGACTCACGTTACACAATTCGAGCTTTCTTGCACCCATATATAAATGCATATTAATATCCACCTATTATCTGAATACATGTTCACACATAAGCACTCTTGTCTATTTACACTGCTTTAGTGATGTTCTCAAACCTCTCACTATTACCATTTGTATACCTAAGCCCCTATTTACGTTTTTAAGAATTCTCAAACTAAGGTATCTCTACATGTTCTAAACACTACACCAAAAACAGGAATCTGGAACGGTTTAAAACTGTGTCAGATCAAATCTGGCACGGTTTTGAACTGTGCTAGAATCAGGTGTTCCAAAATGACATTTTTTTCTGGCACGGCTCAAAAGTGTGCCAGATTTGGCCAAACAGGAACACTTCTGGCACACTTTTAAACCGTTCCAGAATTTGATATTTCTGGCACACTTTTGGCACAATTTTTAACTGTGCCAGATTCAGCATAGTTTAAAAAAAATTGGCACACTTTTAAACCGTGCCAGAATTTGAGATTTCTGGCACACTTTTGGCACAATTTTTAACTGTGCCAGATTCAGCACAGTTTAAAAAAATCTGACACAGTTCAAAACCGTGCCAAAATATGATACACTTTTCCACGATTTTAAACTGTGCCAAATTTTTTATAAAAAGGAAAAAAAATTAATTATTTGAAAGCACAAAATTCACAAAATAATAATATTGCACATTGTTAATAAACTAATGTACATACAAACTTCAAAATATTACAAGTCTTTAATAGTTCACAGGCCCAAAAAAAATTGGAAAGAGTTTTCTCTATTTTCTAGACATTCCAAAACCTGCTAATACAAAACCTGCCTAACATAAAGCCCGCACGACCACAAAATATAACAATTAACTTACAAAAGCCTGCACTGCCATAAAAGTCAACAATAAAACAACAAAAAACCGCACGACCATGACACAAAAAAATGGAAACATGAATAAACCCCTTGTTGTAAACCATTGAGTTCTCTGTGTGTTTCACGTGAATAAATGCCAACGATAAACTGTTATCCTGGAAAAAAATAGGACACAAAAAAGATACGATATTAGAAAGCCAATGATTTACAAAATTTTTTTTACTCAAACTAAAAAATTACATATATGAGTGGAAATTATCATCATATTCTCAAATCGAGAGTTCCGGGACTACGCGGCCAGTTCCTACAAGTTACATCGGTCCCGTTCGAGGTGTTCGTGCCTCCTACGGGGTCTTTTGGGGGCTGGTTTGGGTTTTCACCCTTTAAAGGCTTGTTTTTAAGTCGAAGTGTGGTTTTTGCAAATTATCATCATATTATCAAACCGGGAGACCCGGGACTACGCGGTCAGTTTCTACAAGTTACATTGGTCCCGTACGAGGTGTTCGTGCCTCCTACGGGGTCTTTTGGGGGTTGGTTTGGGTTTTCACCCTTTGACGGCTTGTTTTTAAGTCAAGTGTGATTTTTACAAATTATCGTCATATTCTCAAATCGAGAGATCCGGGACTATGCGGTCAGTTCCTATAAGTTACATTGGTCCCGTACGAGGTGTTCGAGCCTCCTACGGGGACGTTTGGGGTCTGGTTTGGGTTTTCACCCTTTAACGACTTATTTTTAAGTCTAAGTGTTATTTTTGCAAATTATCGTCATACTCACAAATCGGGAGACTCAGGACTACGTGGTCAGTTCCTACAAGTTACATTGGTCCCATGCGAGGTGTTCATGCCTCCTACGGGGTCGCTTGGGGGCTGGTTTTCGTTTTCACCCTTTGACGGCTTGTTTTTAAGTTTAAGTGTTGATTTTTACAAATTATCGTCATATTCACAAACCGGGAGACCCGAGATTATGCGGTGAGTTCCTACAAGTTACATTGTGACAACTTGTTTTTAAGTGTAAGTGTTGATTTTTGCAAATTATCATCATAGTCACAAACTGGGAGACCCGGGACTACGCGGTCAATTACTACAAGTTACATTAGTCCTGTATGAGGTGTTCGTGCCTCCTACGGGGTCGTTTGGGGGCTTGTTTGGGTTTTCACCCTTTAACGGGCTGTTTCAAGTCTAAGTGTTATTTTTGCAAATTATCGTCATACTCTCCAATCGGGAGACCCGGGACTACACGGTCAGTTCCTACAAGTTACATTGGTCCCGTGCGAGGTGTTCGTGCCTCCTACGGAGTCATTTGGGTTTTCATCCTTTAATAGGATGTTTTTAAGTCTAAGTGTGATTTTTGAAAATTATCGTCATACTCTCAAACCGAGACCCAGGACTACGCGGTCAGTTCCTACAAGTTACATTGGTCCCGTGCGAGGTGTTCATCCCTGTTACGGGTCTGTTTGGGGGTTGGTTTAGGTTTTCACCCTTTAGCAGCTTATTTTTAAGTTTAAGTGTTGCTTTTTGAAAATTATCATCATATTCTCAAATCGGGAGACCCGTGACTATACGGCCAGTACCTACAAGTTACATTGGTCCCGTGCGAGGTGTTCGTGCCTCCTACGGGGTTGTTTGGGAGATGGTTTGGGTTTTCACCCTTTAACAGCTTGTTTTTATGTTTAAGGGTTGATTTTTGCAAATTATCGTCATATTCACAAACCGTGATCCCCGGGACTTCACGGCCAGTTCCTAAAAGTTACATTGGTCTCGTACGAGGTGTTCGTGACTTGTACGGGGTCGTTTGGGGGCAGGTTTGGGTTTTCACCCTTTAACGGCATGTTTTTAAGTTTAAGTGTTGATTTTTGCAAATTATCATCATATTCACAAACCGAGAGACCCGGGACTACGTGGTCAGTTCCTACAAGTTACATTGGTCCCGTGCGAGGTGTTCGTGCCTCCTACGGGGTCGTTTGGGTGATGGTTTGGGTTTTCACCCTTTAACGGCTTGTTTTTTAAGTCTAAGTGTGATTTTTGCAAATTATCATCATATTCCCAAACTGGGAGACCCGAGACTACGCGGTCAGTTCCTACAAGTTACATTGGTCCCGTACGAGGTGTTTGTGCCTCCTACGGGATCGTTTGGGCGATAGTCTAGGTATTCACCCTTTAACGGCTTGTTTTTAAGTCTAAGTATGATTTTTACAAATTATCGTCATATTCTCAAACCGGGAGACCCGGGACTACGCGATCAGTTCCTACAAGTTACATTGGTCCCGTGTGAGGTGTTCGTGACTCCTACGGGGTCGTTTGGGGGGATGGTTTGGGTTTTCACCCTTTAATGGCTTGTTTTTAATTCTAAGTGTAATTTTTGTAAATTATCATCATATTCACAAACTGGGAGACCCGGGACTACGCGGTGAGTTCTTATAAGTTACATTGGTCCTGTATGAGGTGTTCGTGCCTCCTACGGGGTCGTTTGGGGGCTGGTCTGGGTATTCACCCTTTAACGGTTTATTTTTAAGTCTAAGTGTGGTTTTTGCAATTTATCATCATATTATCAAACCGGGAGACCCGGGACTACGCGGTCAGTTTCTACAAGTTACATTGGTCCCGTACGAGGTGTTCGTGCCTCCTACGGGGTCGTTTGGGGGTTAATTTGGGTTTTCACCCTTTGACGGCTTGTTTTTTAAGTCTAAGTGTGATTTTTGCAAATTATCATCATATTCACAAACTGGGAGACCCGGGACTACGCGGTCAGTTCCTACAAGTTACATTGGTCCCGTACGAGGTGTTCGTGCCTCCTACGGGGTCGTTTGGGCGATGGTCTAGGTATTCACCCTTTAACGGCTTGTTTTTAAGTCTAAGTATGATTTTTACAAATTATCGTCATATTCTCAAACCGGGAGACCCGGGACTACGCGATCAGTTCCTACAAGTTACATTGGTCCCGTGTGAGGTGTTCGTGACTCCTACGGGGTCGTTTGGGGGGATGGTTTGGGTTTTCACCCTTTAATGGCTTGTTTTTAATTCTAAGTGTAATTTTTGTAAATTATCGTCATATTCACAAACTGGGAGACCCGGGACTACGCGGTGAGTTCTTATAAGTTACATTGGTCCTGTATGAGGTGTTCGTGCCTCCTACGGGGTCGTTTGGGGGCTGGTCTGGGTATTCACCCTTTAATGGCTTGTTTTTAAGTCTAAGTGTGGTTTTTGCAATTTATCATCATATTATCAAACCGGGAGACCCGGGACTACGCGGTCAGTTTCTACAAGTTACATTGGTCCCGTATGAGGTGTTCGTGCCTCCTACGGGGTCGTTTGGGGGTTAATTTGGGTTTTCACCCTTTGTCGGCATGTTTTTAAGTCTAAGTGTAATTTTTACAAATTATCGTCGTATTCTCAAATCGAGAGACCCGGGACTACGCGGTCAGTTCCTACAAGTTACATTGGTCCCGTGCGAGGTGTTCGAGCCTCCTACGGGGACGTTTGGGGTCTGGTTTGGGTTTTCACCCTTCAACGACTTATTTTTAAGTTTAAAAAATCAACACTTCAACTTAAAAACATGCCGTTAAAGGGTGAAAACCCAAACCAGCCCCCAAACGACCCCGTAGGAGGTACGAACACCTCGCACGTGACCAATGTAACTTGTAGGTACTGGCCGCATAGTCTCGGGGTCACGGTTTGTGAATATGACGATAATTTGCAAAAATCACACTTAGACTTAAAAATAAGCCGTTAAAGGTGAAAACCCAGACCAGCTCCCAAACGACCCCGTAGGAGGCACGAACACTTCGCACGGGACCAATGTAACTTGTAGGAACTAACCGAGTAGTTCTGGATCTCCCAGTTTGTGAATATGACGATAATTTACAAATCATATTCACAAACTGGGAGACCCGAGACTACGCGGTCAGTTCCTACAAGTTACATTAGTCCTGTACGAGGTGTTCGTGCCTCCTACGGGGTCGTTTGGGGGCTGGTCTGGGTATTCACCCTTTAACGACTTATTTTTAAGTCTAAGTGTGACTTTTGCAAATTATCATCATATTGTCAAACCGAGAGACCTGGGACTACGCGGTCAGTTCGTATAAGTTACATTGGTCCTGTGCGAGGTGTTCGTGCCTCCTACGGGGTCGTTTGGGGGATGGTTGGGGTTTTCACGCTTTAACGACTTGTTTTTAAGTCTAAGTGTAATTTTTTCAAATTATCATCATATTCACAAACTGGGAGACCCGAGACTACGCGATCAGTTCCTACAAGTTACATTGGTCCCGTACGAGGTGTTCGTGCCTCCTACGGGGTCGTTTGGGGGCTGGTCTGGGTATTCACCCTTTAATGGCTTATTTTTAAGTCTAAGTGTGATTTTTGCAAATTATCGTCATATTATCAAATCGGGAGACCCGGGACTACGTGATCAGTTCCTACAAGTTACATTGGTCCCGTGCGAGGTGTTCGTGCCTTCTATGGGGTCATTTGGGGGATGGTTTGGGTTTTCATTCTTTAACGGCTTGTTTTTAAGTCTAGGTGTGATTTTTGCAAATTATCGTCATATTTTCAAACCGGGAGACCCCGGACTACACGGTCAGTTCCTACAAGTTACATTGATCGCGTGCGAGGTGTTCGTGCCTCCTATGGGGACGTTTGGTGGCTGGTTCAGGTTCTCACCCTTTAATGGCCTATTTTTAAGTAAGTGTTATTTTTACAAATTATCGTCATATTCTCAAACCGGAAGAACCGTGACTACGAGGTTAGTTCCTACAAGTTGCAATGGTCCCGTGCAAGGTGTTCGTGCCTCTTACGGGTCCGTTTGGCGGTTGGCTTAAGTTTTCACCCTTTAACGGCATGTTTTTAAGTTTAAGTGTTGAGTTTTATAAATTATCATCATATTCTCAAACCGGGAGACCCGGGACTACGCGATTAGTTCCTAAAACTTACATTGGTCCCGTGCGAGGTGTTCGTGCCTCTTACGGGGCCATTTGGGGGCTAGTTTGGGTTTTCACCCTTCAATGGCTTATTTTCAAGCCATATCGACATATTTTGAATTTTTCTTCTTATTCTCAAACCGGGAGGCCCGCGACTATGTGGTCATTTCGTACAAGTTACATTTGTCCCGTGCGAGGTGTTCGTACCTCTTACGGGGCCGTTTGGGGGGTGGTTTGGGTTTTCACCCTTCAATGGCTTGTTTTTAAGCTTAATCGATATATTTGCAAATTACCATCATATTCTCAAACCGAGGGGAGCGTTTGGAGGTTATTTTGGGTTTTCATCCCATAACGGTATGTTTTTAATCAATTTAGAATGTTTATTGATTTTAGAAAAAATTGACGTAGTTTCATTTGTTTATTCGTTAAATCTAACATGTTTTAACATTTAAAATAAACTCAACAGCAATAGTAAATTCTAAAACCAAACCTCTAGCAAATCCCTTCCACCAATTTAACTAAATAAGCTCATAAAGTAAGCCATGAAGTGATTTTCAAAATTTAAAAGGAATGATGAGATATAGAATGAAAAAGACATACTATAAATTCAAAGTAGAAATAATTCATTGCATTTTAAAAGGTTAATAAATGGGCACTAAATAATAGTTACCTGTAGGAACTTGATTAAGATTGGATGGAACTGGCCTGAGTTAAACCTTTGTAAAACAAAATCAAACAAATCACTGGTAGCCTATGCTGGCCTTTTGATCTTCAAACCTCCCCAATACCTGCATTCAATTTCCACCCAGCACTGGATAACACTCTTTAATATTTCAGTACCCATATATGATTATACACACACACATGTTATCCAGGGTTAAATTACATATATGGTCGAATATAACTTACCAACGTGTTGCATATAGTTGTTAATTTACTAACACTACCAATTCTATGACACAAACACCAGGTGGACATTCTTCCCAGTCCCTCAGTATAGCTGTTACACGTTTAATCCAATCTTGAATGGCATCCGTGATATGAGGGGAAACCTGACCAAGGGAAGTAACATGTGAGGACAGGAATATAAGTGATTGTACAATATAATAGATACATTTCAGCAACAATGAAAGAACTGAAACAGTTTTTTCAAGATAATCCCCCTTTTTCTCTTTATCAATGACAAACTAACAGAATGGTTCTTCTACCTCTCCACCATCGTCCAAGACAGACACTTCTCCATGCTCAAAAGGGGATATGGTTCCTGCATCTGTATTCAAGTATGGATCTGAATGTAATGCAAAAGAATAGTTTATGTGAAGAAATTCTAAGCAAAATCCAATAATAAGAAATTATTGGATCATCAGACTCGACACAACCCTTTCATCTCATTTTCGATTTGTGTTCATAAATAAAAGAAAACGAAAGGAAAGAAGTAAAAATCATCGAAAAAACTAGGAATGAGAAAAGGGGAGCAGCGAATTGGCCCGTCTCTTGAATTACCAAATGAAATACAAGGACAACTAACATAGTTATGAACATCACAAATACAGAGTATCACAAACACCAAATTTTAACTCGAAAAAATCTCCCTCCCAACAATAGTAAGCATGCCATTTAACTATATACACAACTAATTTAATTAGTATCAATCTATATATTAAGATTTACTAAATGCAAATCAACAAACATGTAAAAATACAAACTTCCGCTAAAATAGTGTACACATTTCAAGTAAAGCAAAAGAGTAAATTAACGACTTCAATAAAAATTTTGAGATTGGAGATCTATCAAAATAACACATAAACCCACAATAAACACTATATGTTGTAGATATGGCCAATTTCAACCACTTAATTATTTTCACAAACACAAAGCAACATAAACATCTAGAAGCCATAAATATCCTATCATCAAACCATTCTAATAAGACACTACCTGAAGGCGGCAGCGGAGAGTGGTTACGCCTATCCCTAGCATCCCTGTCAAAAGTCATAAATAAAAAGTCAAATCCCAATTAGTTTTGGGAGTGACAGGTGCTGTGTTGTTCCCACGATATAATCAATTGATTTTTCAATTCTGTGCATCAACGGGAATGATGAGAAGTTTGAAATTAGCTAAATTAAACCACGATATAATCAATTGAATATATAGCAAGACCAAATTACAAGGGTTTAATTAGTGTGCCATTAATGCTTATGGTTTTGAATTTTAAGATTACAGTATCAGAGGCCAAAAATTATATTTGTTTTTTGACACTTCAAAGATTAACCTAGTATACATTTCTTCTTCATATGTAATCAGAATATCCAAACTTGAAACCGTTTTGATGTTTTTATGATCTTTTTTCTAATTATTACCAACTGGACCAAAATTATAAAAAAGTTGGCAATTGAAATTATAGATATTATTCCAGATTACTTTGAAAACCCAGCTGAACCAGTTTGTTATTTGTATGGCCTTCTAGAGTATGGATGGAAGTTTCAGTTTGATACAAAAGCTATTATATATTTATGATATCCATAAAAAATATGGGAAACTAAATATTGAAAAGAATAGAACTTGCATACCTTTCGATTTTTCACCGGCCGTGAGAACCAAATACGATTTTCACCGGTCGTGAGGATCAAATAGAACTTGAAATCATCAGAACCAGTGACCAAATACGATTTTTCACCGGCCATGAGGAAATCAACACAATTTATCCTTTTCGAATGGGCTTTCCGTGTAGAATTTGGATTAGGGGAACCAAGACTCCATATCTGTAAAGTGACATTTAGATGATGGGAGGAAAAATTAACATGTTAAATTGGTAACGGAGAGAGCGATCTCAGTGGAGAAAGATGGAGAGCTGGCCGACGGCGGCATCGGAGAGAGAGAGAGAGCTGGCCGATATAGAGAGCGGGAATGAGATGAGAGAGAGCGAGCCTTGAGCGGGAATGAAAGAAAGTTTTTCTAATGTTTTTTCTTAGGGTATTTTATATTTTACCAAGTGTACTTTGGCACAGTTTTAAACTGTGTTAGATTTTTAATATTAGGGTGTGCCAAATTGCTATTTTTGGTGTAGTGAAAATAAACTAAAAAGTAATCATAAATGTTGAATGTTGTAATAAGTATACAGATAAGGAAGCATAAAGAATAAGTGGGGTGCCTAAAACCTTCCCCACTCATAACTCGATTCTCGAACCCATACCAAGAATCTCTAGATAATCCATAAACCTAATTTTTCCTTAAGATTGGCCCGAAAGGTCTAAGCCGTACCATTTTTGTCTTTAATATAAATAAGCTAGCAATTCTGAAAAAATGACGACCTCTCACACAAATATTTAGCCTGATGCCTAAACATGGGAGTGCAACAAAAACTGGATATGGTGTCGAATAAATTCTAAGGATAATCAACCATAACTGAGACTCAGTCTCAAGGGGAATGACGAGTCAAGAGACAAGCACTCGCACATCCCCAAAGGGATTAAGCAACAACACGTTTTTTGCATGTGTGTGCCACTTCTCCCTCAAGTCCCATATGGGGCTTGCAATATCACAATGATTTTTTCTAAGAATGTATTCTCTTTAATTTTTTAGTGGTATCCATGAGAAATAATTGAACAAAAAATGTTATGGTAAAAGAAGGGGTATAGAAAATAATATAAGATTTCGTGAATTTATATAAAAATGGTGTATCAGAGTGTATATTTTATTATGATAAAAGAGGAAAATGGACTTTGCCAAAAATGATGGATTATCGATCGATAGACCTTTCTTTATGCCGATCGGTAATACCGATTTTGTCTTTTAGGTGAGTTTTAGTGGTTAATGGATTGAAAAGATGTCTTAATCGATTGAGGATTTTGACTATATTCAAATGAGGAGATATTTTTCTTATAGTAGGGAATTTAAGTGGATTTTGAAACACATGCTCCATTCTCTTGAATATTTCTTAACCCTTATTTGTCCTATAATTCTTTAATAGTGGATCCATTCTATGGAGTGCAACAATTATCTCATTTAGATTGAGGAGATGTGCACGTATGAGGCTGTTTATGATGATTTTATTCTGCAATTAGTTTCCCAATAAAAAAAATCGTTCAATTTACTGAAGATTTCTGTCGCCAACAATGAAGTTATGGTACCTTGAAAAACTTGTATTTCATTTTAGGTTGGATTATATTTGTCTAACTTAATATGAATTCTTTATGATGATGGGTCAATATCCAAACTCGGTGGTTATGGTCCCTAATTTTTCTCATTTTTCTTAGGACATCTTGACTCATCTACATCATATGTCCCCTTCAGAAGCAAAGACACTAGTGAGACATTCTGAAAATTTTCTTCAATGGGTTCTCAAAGTCACTTGATTATAAGGTCTATAATTTGTGGGCTATGCAGGTGTTATTATGTTGTGTTTGAAGACAAAGTTGTTATTAGTGACAAGAGAGATGAGAGTTGATTCATGGGTGGCCACTATCGTGCTCTGGATGAGACATTATTTTAATTTAACTGTTGTGATTATGGATACGACTTTGATTGGTTTTGATAACTAGATAGATGATCACATTACCCTCTTAAAAGGTAGACCAATTTTAGTATACATATGGTTATTAGAGAGGTTTTATTTGGTCATGACTCCATCATTCTAGCCTTTTGAAAACGATCACTTCGTCATGCGGGTCTGTGTGAACCATGAGCATGACTCAATTATTGTTTAGGATAATTTATTTTTGGTGCACGAAGATATTGAGGTTCGCTAGTTTGTTCCTTGGTTGGGGGACCTGATCCACATGTTGTACCACAATGCTTAGCTATTGCCGATCCCCAAGACGCCTTTGGTTGAATGTTCACACCTGATCCCCTTTAGTGACAGTAGGCTGCACTTCCTACATTCACTCCCGGAAATGGAAACAGAAAAACAGGAATGGAAACCTCCCGGTCGGAAACTGGTATTCTTTTTATGGTGTAAGGGTCGACAGCAAGCATAGGAGCTGAGGTCGAAAGCGAGGTGGAGTGAAGCCTTACTCTAAGAGCGGCAACAGCTAATTGGCTCAGGCGATTCTTGTTGTTGTTGAGGGCGTAGGGTAGGACCCTCTTTCGAGTTTCGGAGGTGAATCCTCATATGAAGGACTCCCATCCCCGGGAAAGTCCCCAACTGGATCAATCTTTGTTGGCTGGCTTGCTTTGCTTGGTTGGTGGATAGGGCGAATCCCCGGGTTGCTTCCCCAGCCCCTATTTGAGTAAGGTGAATCCCCTGCTGTTGTGTTGCTTGCTTTGCCCGCTATCCATCATCCCATCCGTCTCGTCTTTAGGGACTATATTCATTGTAATTAAGCAACCGTTTCTTGCGTTCATCTCTTTTATTTACGAAAACATCATTTAAAATTTCCTTATGAATGTTGCATCAGGATAACTAAGAGAAAATCATTCATCCACCTATAGATAACTTCTTTCTTATTGAGAATATTATCGAAGGTTTATAGATATGTTTAGGTAGTTCTTAGCAATGATGAAGGATAACACGACACCCGAACACTTTAACTAGTGATCTTGGTTAGTTTTTAATGACTTTCAATGATGGCTTTTGAAAAATACATGGGTAAAGGTTTGTGATCATGATATGGCTATAACATGGTTACTAAATATAGGGGCTATCATAGATGGTATGATTTCCAGTTAAAAATTCGTTAGGGTTTATAAGTGGGTATAGGGGACAAGATGAGCTCTTTAGATGGTGGAGGCATGGGGACCAAATAATGGTTATGCTTGTGGTGGTTGTGATGATTGTAAAGGTCCATAAAGTGTGATGGATAAGTGTATATGATTAGGGTAGTCTTTTAATGTTAGTGTGTTTTTATATGTTATATATTGTCTTGTGTTTTATTGTAAGTTACGGTTTATGTTAGGGAAATTTTATATGGCATGTCGGTTTTGGATATCAAAAGAATGTTTTATCTTATTTTAATGAAATATAATACTGGTATAAGAGTATCTACATTGTGCCTTATGAAAATAAGCTTTTTGTTTCAATTATCTATATGAGTCGCTAACAAAGATAAAAAAAATTGTGTTCATGTTAAATTGTGATAAAATGCATGTTTATACTCTAGGGGTGTGAAAAGGAAAGAAAAAAAACCTAATAAAAAGTCATTTTATTGGTTTCCTATGTATGTTTACGGATATAAAGTAAAAAGGGTGTTTCATTTGTTTTGAAAATTTTCTTGCAAGAGGATCAGGTCTAACGTAGTTCTGTTAGGCAAAAGTTTTATTTTTTATTTTTTTAAAGAGAATGATATGAGAGAAGAGTAAGAATATTGAAATTAACAAATTAAACTTTTTAAGGCAACCAAGATTAACAGGTCAGATAAATTCTTCGCCATTGAGATCTGCTACAATTACGGCACCACCTAACATTACACCAAAAATAGTAATCTGGCACGGTTTAATACTGTGCCAGATCAAATCTGGCAAGTTTTTGAACTGTGCCAGAATCAGGTGTTCCAAAATGGCCATTTTTTTCTAGCACGGTTTAAAAGTGTCAGATTTGACCAAACAGGAACACTTCTGACACACTTTAAAACCGTGCCAGAATTTAATATTTCTGGAACACTTTTGGCACACTTTATAACTGTGCCAGATTGGGTAAATTTTGGTACACTTTTGGCATAGTTTAAAACCATGCCAAAATTTGATTCACTTTTAGCACGGTTTTGAACTGTGCCAAATTTTTTTATCAGAGAAAAAAAATTATAAATAATATTACAAAAAAATTAATTAATCTTACATATCGAGTACAAAGAATTAATGAGTAACTTTATCTAACTAAACCTTCTAGACAAATTCACAGATAAAGACTATCTTTATAGAAAACTCGAAGAGCCAAATTTATTAAAACAAAAAGAACAAGTAGACAAAAAATCTCCAAAATGAAAATAATGAAAGAACCTGAGCCTCATAGAGATGGCTACAAGAAACTAAAGTCTTCGGTTGAGTATTAAACCAATGACACCCATGCTACGGATAATCAAAAAAGGAAAAGTGGGGATTTTTTGAGATGCAAATGAAATAGATACAGATAAGGAACACAAGTAATAAAAAGAAAATCCAAATGTGGATCATGGAGATCCGTTGGTAAAAATCTGCAACTTTCCATCTTCCAAAACACCTTGAGCTCTATGCAAATAAAATGCTCTTGCATTAACTTCACGAGGCTTTGTCGACATGATTAACACATTGCAAAATAGTAGCAAAAGTCAATACCACTGAAATGATGAGCACGAGAAAAACATAACTCGCATAAAGGTTTTACTAAGTGTCCATTTAGAAAAAAAAATGGAATAGTCTCCTTTGTTTATTGGACTATCCACCCTCTCAAGGGATAACAACCAATCCGACAATATTCAATGATCTCAAATTCATCTAACAAATACTTCAACGAAACAAACTTCATAAAAAAAATCACAAATATATAACCTTAGGTTCGAGGACCCTCCGCATACCAACTTAGAAAAAAAGGTACCTTTAAATTTTGTAGTCTACCTTCCGCATACCAACTTAAAATTGCAATGGTTTAAGATTGAATCTCCAAAAAGGAGAGAAAAAAAACTCTGGCTGAAATGAAATCAATTAGTGAATCAACATAAAATGAACAACACAAAAGGAGAGAGAGTTGTTCTAGAAATTAATTTCTTAGAAACTCCCTATTTTGGCGCCTTTAAAGCAATATATATATATATATATATATATATATATATATATATATATATATATATATATATATATATATATATGTGTGTGTGTGTGTGTGTGTTAAAAACACAACAACACATATTGTAGAGGGGGCTTGAAGGTAATCTTGACATTAGGGACAAATCCCCAGTTAGCAACAGTGTTTGAGATTATGCAACCAAGGTAGCTCAAGCGTGGCAACTCAGCAAGGCAGCTCGGCGCGGCAGCTCATATTTTAGCTTGTTGTATTAGTCATATTGTATCTTTGTTTATATTGACTGTAAGCTATAACGGTTGTAATGACGTAACGATAATAACAAAAGAGTTTGTATGAGGTCAAACGGTACTTGCGAGAGACCAGGCTTGGCAGGGCCTGGGAGAGCTTTCATGCTCTATCGAATGACCTCACCGTGGGAACTTTAGAGGGACTTGGTTTGGAGGATTGAGAAGTAAGGCACCGTTGGGGCTTGTCCTGACCATCTTAGATACACCTGGTAAAACACCGAAGGACCATGACCATGGAACCTCAAGCGGAGAAGCTTGAAGTTCCATCGGGCATTGAGTTATGGACCAAGTAGCCCTCTACTTAATGTCACATATACTGTAGGTGATGTCACTAGCCAGCTAAACAATGTCAGACCTACACTTGAGTAAACCACTGTGGTATTTGGGGCCATCAGGCAGTTGGTGAGCCACCTCTGCGACAACAGCCCCCTGACACACAGTGGTTAGGAAAAAGGCATGTCTTGGCATTTAATGTTTATGACGTGTAGACAACTAGTGCATCAGGCATTTATTGTTGTGACATAAAGTATGAGGGATGTCTTTTCGTAGTTTTAATGACTGAGTTGCCTCGGGGGTGGTGTGGAGGGCTATTTAAGGACCCCAACCACCTTTGAGGAAAGGGAGAGACTTTTGGAGAGTTAAGAAGTTATTGCAAAACCAGAGAGTTTACTCACTCACCATTGTCATTTATTATAAAGCTTTTAATACTTGACAGAGATTCTTGAGGGTGTTTGGTGTGTTTCTACCTGCCTGCTAAGGTGTATCTAGGGTGCTTACTTCTCTCTCCCTCTAGCTAAGCCATTTCTAAAGTTCATTATCATTCCCTGAGTTATACACGAGAGACTTTGTGAGTTTAAGCTGAGTCTATCTTCATTGGGCTCGTGTTTATGTGTTATGTCATTAATCCAAAGCTTTGGCCAACTAACTTGTCATTACCATACTCAATAGGGGTTACGCCTCCATATATAATCTAAAGTACCCTCCTACATTTGGCGACTCTGCTGGGGAGGCATCCTTCTAGATAAGGAGTATGGAGCAAGATAATGCTACTCGGAGACTCAATTTCAATGACATTCAGCATAATGAAGAACAGGCTGCGAGAGAGCAAGAGGCCCTAGGAGATGGGGCTCCTCGAGTAGAGGTACCTCTGGCACCAGCAACGATAGGCATCCCTGGGGTCGCCCAACCTCCTGTGATCACGGGGTTGGTACCCTCCCTGATTTCCCTCCTCATGAGCAAGTTTCACGAGTTCTTGCAAACTCCGGTGGCTTCAACTATGCTAGGAGGGTTAGAGGCTAACGCTTTCGTAACACCAGGAATAGCCCCAACGGTCCCACCAGGGGCAGGTGTTACAGGAGCAGTCCCAGCAAGTGTACCCTCTGTTGGGAATCTAGTTTTGGGTACCTCAGGAGTTTCAACGGCACCACCGGTAACGTTCGTGTCGGTTACAACGAGCGCTCGGACCTCTGCCCCATCGCTGGTGGCCCCAATAGCCTCGCCCATGGAAGAAATGAGAAAAGAGATGCAGAAGGAGATGCTGAGGTTCATGCAGGCTTCCTCACAGGCTGTGGGCGAGGTGGCTTCGGTCTACGATTACTTTCGAACACCTTACCCCCAGGAATACAACGAAGAACCCTACCCGAAGGACTATATTCCCCCTAACTTTGAAAAATACGCAGGGAAGGGTGGGAACCCGAAGGAACACATTAAGCGTTTCGTTGAACACTTGGGAGCGCACTGCAATGACAAAAAGCTTAGACTGAGGGAGTTATCCAAATCCCTGACTGATAAAGCATACACTTGGTACTCCCATCTGCCTCCCAATAGCGTCTCTACGTGGGAGGAGATGCATGTTTTGTTCGTTCGAAAGTTCTTCTTGGCAGAAGATGAGTTCACCCTAACCCAACTTGGCAGGGAGAGGCAAAGGCCAGGAGAAGAGGTAGTGGCCTATATTCGAAGGTTTAGGGAAAGGTCCCTCTATGTAAGGGAAGAAGCTACGGAGGCCAGGTTACTACAGATTTGTGCTGAGGGATTACTTCCTGAGTATATCTGTCACCTAATCAATGAGACACGCGAGGGAACATTTTCAGCATTCTTAAAATCCGTAAGAAATATCTCCTTGGTGGTGCGACCTAGCCCGGTAGTAGCTCCCATAGTGTTCAAACAGCCGATACAACCCATTGGAGGAAGGTCTCAGGCCCCACGGGTGGGATATATCGAGAGGGAAGATGGGGGCAAGGCCCAGAGGAAGGACAACAAAAGAAAGTTTGGAAGAGATAGAGAAGACCCGCCACCGCTACCTTGTACGGTGGAGGAGGCTGTGAGTTGCTATAATGCAATGGTCCAAGGCGGAACAGTTTATGAACCAAAAGGTGTTCCGGAGGAAGAGCCCGACGCAACAACTAGGGCTGACCCCAAATATTGTCAGGTTCATCGAAAGGTCCAGCATCCAACAGAAAGCTGCTTCACGCTGCGAAGGATAATCGACAAGTACATGAAGGCGGGGACATTGAAAATTCCCCCGCAGAACGTTAATAATAACCCACTCCCGGCGCATGGGGCCAATCTGGTAACGGCCTATGATAAGGAAGGAGAATGGGAGGGGGGAAAGGCAACGACGAAGGAGTTCGATGAAGCACTGGAGCATTGCACTAGGGGAATGGCTAACGTAGTTCTAGCTTATGATGAAGCAAGTGCTAGGGACGTAGAAGACACCTACAGCGTGGAGGGTGAAGAAACGGACCCAGTTGTAGAATATAGCGCAGTTTCAAAATCTCCAAGTTCACTTGGTTCTTCGACCAAGTGGGAATCCCAAAAGAGAGCAGAATGGAGATAACTCAGGCGATCTTAGATATTGCAAGGAGAAATGCAGTCCCCTCGATAAGATGGAGGGGACCCATGGCTAGGCTGGTAAAGAAGTTCCTATCATAGGTAACGTTCAGCGATGCGGATAGAGCTGTAAGGTTCCCCCATAATAGGCCTCTGTATGTAACCTCCAGTGTTAACGGGGTCAGCTTTGCAAGGACTCTTATGGATGGGGGTGCTTCCATTAACATTATGCCAATCAACTCCTTCCACGCGGCCAATATTCCTAACGAAAGGTTGGTTCCCATGCCCTTGGTAATCTCGGGCTACGATAATCAATCTTCCAAATCCATCGGGTATGTAAACGTGGGGATAGTAATGGGAAATTTGAGTTCCCATATCAAGTTCCATATAATAGAAAGTGCAACTTCCTATCATTTGTTAATAGGAAGAGTATGGATGCACAACCAAGGGTTAGTTCCCTCAACGTACCATCAGTGTGCTAAGGCGAATATCAAGGGGACAGAAGTGACTATTAGGGCAACTAAGAGGCCTTTCGCTATCGAAGAAGCACACTTGGTGGATGTAGACTTTTATACAGAGCTCGAAGAGGACGTGCGGGTTCTAACAAGAAGAATGGAGGGAGCATGGGTCCCCTCGATTAGAGAAAGAATGGGACCTTTAAATCAGAGTGGCGAAGGGGGGAGGATCGAGGAAACATATCGGGCGGTCCCTCGACCCCAGTTAATCTCGAAGCAGCTCAAAGAAAAGATGAGGCCTAGGACAGACCCAGGCGACCATGAGGTCCAACGACAAAGCGTGTTAAATCGTTTTTCAGGGGAAAGAATCGCTGAGGTGTCCAGATAAAGGAAGAGAAAGGCCGTAGCAACAGCTACCAGCAGGCAATGCAAGAAAATTGTCACTAAAGAGGGAAAAGTGGTGTACCGCTTATAATGGTGTGAACGGGCGGCCAAAAAAGCTAACATTGAGGTTGACCCGATATATGAGTGTTTTTTAGTAGATCAACGGGGGAAGTGTATGGTGATAGACAACTCCAACATACAAGAGTTCGTAGAAGATGTCGCCGAAGAACCAGACTACATGATGGACCAACCAAGGCCCCAGGCACAAGAGTTGGAGCAGCTAAACTTGGCAAGAGAAGGAGAAGATCCAAGGCCTATCTTTATCTGGAAAGATCTTGGTAAGGAGAAACGAGAAGCCTTGGTTGACCTGATTCGGGAATTCATAGATGTTTTCGCATGGAAGTACACTGAAATGGAAGGGATGGATGAGGAAGTGAGCTGCCACAAGTTGAACGTGATGCCTTCGGCTATTCCGGTGAAGCAGACAATAAGAACTTAAAGGAAATAGATTTAAAGATTAAAGAAGAGGTCCAACGCTTATTGGAAGCAGGATTTATCAAGCCCATACAACATCCCCTCTGGCTATCTAGTATTGTGCCAGTGGGGAAGAAAGACAAAAACCAAAAAAGGATCTGCGTGGACTTCAGAGACTTGAATAGGTCTTGCCCCAAGGATGAGTTTCCCCTAACCTCCATCGATAGTTTGATAGATGCCACGGCTGGTCATGAGATGTATAGCTTCATGGATGGATATGTGGGATACAACCAGATCAAGATACACCCCTCTGACGCAGAGAAAATAACATTCAGAATGCCGTTGGGCAACTTCATGTACAAAGTAATGCTGTTTGGACTCAAGAACGCCAGGGCTACGTACCAAAGAATAATGATGGACATTTTTCATGACTTCTTCCACAAATTTGTGGAATTCTACGTAGACGACTTGGTCATCAAATCAAAGAAGGAGGAGTCCCATCTGAACGACTTAAGGAAGGTGTTTTCTCGGTGCAGGAGGTATAAGTTAAGGATGAACCCGTTAAAGTGTGTCTTCGGAGTAACAAGTGGTAAGTTCTTAGGCTTCGTGGTTAATCGACAAGGGGTACAGATGGACCAGGATAAACAGCGGGCCATCTTGGAGATGCCATGTCCAAGAACGGCGAAGGAGCTGAGAAGTTTTCTCGGTAAAGTCTCCTACCTTAGGAGATTTGTGCCTGGATTGGCCGAAATAACACACCCAATGATGCAGCTGCTACGAAGGAACACGAAATTTAGATGGGAAGAGGTTCACCAGAAGTCCCTTGTTGGGTTGAAGAAGCTGCTCGTATCACCACAAATCATGGTTCCTCCCCAGGCGGGAGATCCGTTGCAGCTATACCTTACATCCACCACGAGGTCCGTTGGAGCTCTGCTGGCACAAGAAGTAGACGGGAAAGAACGACCGGTTTACTACCTCAGCAGAATTATACATGGTCCAGAAACTAGATATACTAGCTTAGAAAGGACATGTTTAGCCTTGGTCTTTGTAGCACAAAAACTTAGGCATTATATACTGTCTTTTACCATTCATATTGTAATTAGATGCGACCCAATTAGGTATTTGCTCGCAAAGACTATATTGATTGGCAGGGCAGCTAGATGGTTCCTTATTCTCTCTGAATATGACTTAAAATGTGTGGTCCCTCGCACAATCAAAAGCCAGGCGTATGCCGACCTATTGGCCATCTTCCCTTCAGGAACCTTCGAGCCACCTAGGGAAGACATTCCAGGAGATGATTTACAGGCCAATTACCTGGATGCAACCGAGGAGGAATGGACGATGCAGTTCGATGGATCTTCGGCGAAAAAGAAGGGAGGAGCAGGGGTTATCCTTTCAAAAGGGATGGAAGAGATTTGCCTTTCCTACAAACTAGATTTCCCTTGCTCTAATAACGAGGCAGAATACGAGGCGTTGGTACTAGGGCTTCTTGAGGCTCTTCGGAGGGGAATTCATTCACTCTGCATTAAGGGTGACTCGAACTTAGTAATTCAGCAGGTAAATGGAGAATATGCGTTGAAACACATGAGCCTGGCGCCCTATAGAACAATCATTTAAAGGCTCCTCAACCAGTTCCATCGGACCAAGATCAGGAGACATCCCAGAACGATGAACCGCCATCCGGACGCCTATGCCACTATTGCCCAGAAGATGATAATGAAAACCAATGAGACTACAGTTGTGATCCAACGAAGAACAGCTGCTTCGGTAGTACAGTCAATACTACCGATGGAGGAAGAGGTGGGCTGGAGAAGAGATATTAAGAAGCAACTGGACTCTGGGGAGGGGGCGATGCGGCTACGAGAGTTGGCCCAATATTTTACATGTTAGGGAAATCTCTATTTCAGAAATACAGGAGGATGGTTGTCAAGATGCGTCAGCCCAGAGGAGGTCGAGCAAATATTGAGGAAAACGTATGAGGAGCACTGCGAAACGACTGAGATACCTCTATATAGGAGAATTCAAAGGGAGGGGTATTTCTGGCCTAGAATGAAGCAAGATGCGGCAGAGCTACAACTGAAATGCAATAAGTGTCAGCTATTCTTCGAAGCAGCTGAGGCCATTTTATTGAAGCTCAAACGGACTGGAGGCAGCCCTACATCGACTTCATTCAGGAGGGGGTTATCCCAACGGAGAAAATAGATGCAATGGGTCTGAGACGAAGGTCTCCAAGGTTCTACGTCCAGGAGGGGCATCTTTATCGAAAGGGGTACTTTAACAGGACCTTGCGATGTGTCACCAGGGAAGAAGCAGTAGAGGTCCTCAAACAAGCGCACAATCCAGCACATATAGAAGGAGCCAAGCTGTATGATCAGTTGATGACATTGGGGTATTATTGGCCAATAATGGAGAAAGACTCTGCGGAGTTTGTTCGAAAATGCAAGGCTTGCCAACTCCATGGGAATATGATCCATGCCCCATCGGTAGACTTTCACTCTCTATCAACCCCCTATCCATTTCATACTTGGGCGTTCGACCTAGTGGGGGCAATACACCCCTCTTCGAGAGGCAAGATATGGATACTAGTAGCAACGGAATGTTTCACAAAATGGGTCGAGGCAATACCACTCAAACGGGCAACGGCTGGGGTGGTGAGAAACTTCATCAGAGAATACATCATTTGCCATTTTAGGATCCCAAAAGTAATTCTCTCGGATAATGGGACCCCCTTCGTCAATTCTGAAGTAACAATGCTCACGGACAAGTACTCCATTGTTCATCACACTTCAACTGTGGCATACCCAAAGGGAAATGGTCAGGCCGAAGCAACTAACAAAACCCTGATTAATATCTTGGCCAAAATGATGGAAGACTTTCCAGGGGCGTGGGATGACAAGATACCAGCTGTCTTGTGGGACTATCGAACAACCAAGCGAAAACCCACAGGATACACGCCGTTCTCTCTTATTTATGGGGCTGAGGCAATCCTCCCAGTAGAATTGGAAGTCCCCTCTGCTCGTTATGCCTTGAGAAGTAGCATGCTCCCTCATAGTAGACATGTACAGCTGGAAGCGTTGGATGAACACAGAGATAACTCGATGCAACACTTTCAAATATATACAAAATAACTCTCCAGGGCATATGACAACTTGGTGAGACCAAGGAAGTTCGTGGAAGGAGACCTCGTATTGAAAGCGGCAGTGAAGCACATCAGGGGACTTCCTCTACCAAAGTTCGCAGCCAACTGGGAGGGACCTTTCGTTGTGAAGGAAGCTCATGACTCAGGTTATTGCTTAATTTCGAAGTTAGAAGAAGACAAGCCATTTAAGATTAACAATAAGTGGCTGAAGGTTTATCATGTGTAAACAACTAAGTTTGAACTGATGATTTGACTAGCTATCGTTATAAATATACAAGTTTTGGGTGATATTTTTTTAGCATAATGGAAGAATTGCAGAAATACAAAACTCTATAGCACACAACAACAGTCACAACACGCGAAGGGATTGAAAAGTATATGTTCTTCATTCATAAACAATAGAGCATTACAAAATTTCTTTTGGGAGCTATTGACCAAGAATTACATAGATAAAAGAAGTAAAGGATCTGTATACAAGAAGTAACTAGTCTAAAAGAAAAGATAAATCTGAGGAAGAGAAAAAATCTCCAGGAAGGCCCGAAGAAGCTGCTGTGAAAGACCATTGGGCGTTAATAGAAACCTCCAGCCTCGTTTGCACTTGTGTACGTTCGATCAGGAGTCTATCACGCTTCAGTTTGACCAGTCACAAAGCTTTTTTGATATCCTTTACCTCTTGATCCACTGCTTCCAAAAGGGGTGCCAATGCGACCAACCTGGCTTCCTCAGCTTCCGGGTCCTCCTGGTGCTTTCGTAACACTTCCCTCTGGCCGATCAGTTGCTGGTTCTTCAAAGTCTTCAGATACGTTATAAGCCAGTCAAAACGGAAACCATCACGTCCCAACTCCTTTAGAAAACCCACAAATTGGTTAAGAAGGGATCTGGTAACACTTGCAGTAGGGGTACTGGCAATTTCAGCAACAACGATCGCCATGCCTTGCAGTCTGTGACTCATCACATGAATATTGGAGCGCAGGCAATCTGGTGTGAAGGTCTCAGGGTGGAGATTCACCAGTTGCTCGATCACCAAGCGATGGTTAACAAGCATTTGAGGAGACTGTCGAAGCACCATCAGGCAGAACGCATGAGGAGCCAGGTTGGGAAGAGGCAATTCGCACCCAGACTCGCTCTCGGCTGCAGCACCATTCGTAGAACCTTGATCATCATGAATAGAATTTTCCGAAACATCAGGTTCTCGGAAGGGCGAGCCTACAGGTGAGAGAACTGGGGGTGAATTTTCCCGAGCAACCTGAAAAGAGGTAGTCCACATGATGAAATTATGAATAAAAACTTAACAAGTATTTTCGTTGTTAAGTCACCGTTATAAGGTGGAGTTTATGGAAAAATCTTAACAAGCGCTTTCGTCGTTAAGTCACCGTTATAAGGTGGAGTTTATGAAAAAACTTAACAAGTGTTTTCGTTGTTAAGTCACCGTTATAAGGTGGAATTTATGAAAAACTTAACAAGTGTTTTCGTTGTTAAGTCACCGTTATAAGGTGAAGTTTATGAAAAAAACTTAACAAGTGTTTTCATTGTTAAGTCACCGTTATAAGGTGGAGTTTATGGGAAAAAATCTTAACAAGCGCTTTCGTTGTTAAGTCACCGTTATAAGGTGGAGTTTATGAAAAAAAAACTTAACAAGTGTTTTCGTTGTTAAGTCACCGTTATAAGGTGGAGTTTATGAAAAAAACTTAACAAGTGTTTTCATTGTAAAGTCATCGTTATAAGGTGAAGTTTAAGAAAAATCTTATGAAAAACCATAAGATGGAGATTATGGAAAATAGTAACAAAAGTTAGCAAGAAAAATATACCTCAGTCACAACGGGAGCATATGAGGCAGCCACAAGGACAGGAACCGTTGGGGGAGAGATTACTACGCCAGAAGCCATAACGGGGTCCCTGGACGCAGAAGCCTCCACGATTGACAAAACTCTTGGCAAAACCCTTTCACCCGTATAGGGCACAAGGGCCAGCATACGGGGTTCATCATGCAAAGACACTGAGCCCTCAAACAAAGCCACATCAGGAGGGGGTGTAAACGCACCAACCTGGGCCCTCACTATAGGAGTTGGTGCAAGATCAGGAGAAAACTGTGCACAAAGCCAAGTGTTAGAAAAGAAGAATGGGCACAGAAAATATGAAGAAATACTCCTACGTGTTACTTACCTCAGTTATGATACTAAAAAGAGGAATGGCAGTCAAGGGTCTCATCAGCGTCGTCAGAATAAGAACGCTTGCCAACAACGAAGATACTTCAACCTGGGGTACCTGAAACATATCAAAATTCAGCAAGCCAAATAGGAAAGGAGTGGGACCGAAAAGACTACAACAAATATACTATAGAGGAAATCATACCTCGGGCTCACTCTCCCCAACAAGAACAATGGGGAGAGAAACCTCAGGTGAGGCCTGTAGATCAGAAGGGGCTGAGGGTGTTATCTCGGATTGTGTTATTTCGGGTGGTGTTACCACTTCAGGTGAGGAATCACCTCCCCCAACGACCTCCCTTACACATTGACTGCCAGCACGTCGAGAATAGGTAAGCCCCGTCATGGGAGAACAGGGAGGAGTCACATCGGTACGAGGTGCACCGAAGCTTCCCCCCACAAAATGGCTTACGGGAGGGCTAGAGGGGTCTGGTCTTTCTATTTCAACTCCCTGCACCACAGTTGTCAAAAAAAAAGAGAAGGAAAATATATGTATAAGTAAAGACAGTCCTCCTTAAGCAAAAGGGAGATAATAACTAAATCAGGCATACATACCTCCGATTCAGAAGGAGAACGAGAAGGCACGACCACGGGAGAAGAAGGAGGAGTAACAACAACAGAAGGGGCATGAGTGGAATGCACCTCAGGAGTCCGTTTCTTCTAGGACTTGGTGCCCAGAGTCTTCTTCCTTGATCCTGCTGCGCCAGTACTGACCCCTTGAGGAACCCTGGAGCTCTTCCTCCTTCTGGCCGTTGGCTCTGAAGGATCCACCACCACCGTGGGGAAAGCAACAGAGGAAGGGACAATGACTGCATGCCGTTGATACTCGGCATTTGTTCGGTCTAGTTCTTCTTGGGCCTCCCTCCTTACACGCTCAGCCATCTCAGCAGACATGGGAGGTGGAACGGAGGCTATGGGAAGAGCCGCCACGGGAGTTTGGGGCTTCTGGGACTTCAGCTTGGATGACCCACTCTTGGCCATTTTTTACCTCTTGGCAGGTGGTGGAGAAGCCCCCTCGTGGGTAGTAGCTGCAGTAGAGGGGGCAACCTTCTTTGGAACAGCAGGAGTCCTCGGTCTTGGCGTTGTAACTGGTACCATGGGGCAAAGTGGGGGAAGCTCGGTAGGAGGTGCTTTGTGGGTTGAACTTAGGGGGAATTCTATCCCAAGCATAGAGTTGCCTTTTAGCCCCAACTCTAGGGCAGAAAATGAAGAAACAGGAGGGTACATCGGCTCTCCCTCAACAAACTTAGCAATTTTAGCTAGTTGTTTTGGCCAATACTTGGTGGCAAACAAAGGGGTCACATCCCCATGTCTAGTAATACTGGGAAGGGTGACACACCCAGCCATTGTTGAACATATCCCCCACACAGCAGTTGAAGAAAACAAGGAGCATGCCTCGCCAAAGGATACCTTGGGATTTGACGACTGAAACACTGGACGTGGCACCCCCTGGTCAAACCCAAACTGACGGCTGCATCAGTTGGGATTATAATGCTCGCTCGTGTATCCCCACTCGGTGTAGGAGGGCAGATATCCAGGAGAAAGCAAAAGAACCACGGCAAGCGAGGGATCCTCAATGTCGGGAGAAGGGTCCTGTATCAATCTGGCATCATGATGAAAAAATTCACAAGTGTGAAAAAAGGCCTCTTCCTGATAGGGCCTCATAACGAAATTCTCGAAACAGTCAATCACAGAAATCAACTCCTTTAGGCTTTGTCTCTTATGATAAATGAAAGACCGAGGAGGCAAAATTGTTTCACCCGAAGGAGGACTGTTGGGATTGGCCTCTACGGCAGGAAAGCGAAAGTAGAGAAAGCTGGTCAGAAGAACGCTGTTGGCAAAATTGGCCAAGTTATAACGACCAATAGAGCGTTCCATGTTAAATAAATCCCTATCCAACTAGGTGTACAGGGATCCCAAGGCAATTACAGCCAGGGAAGCTTTATGCCTAGAGCTAAGCGAAGGGACAGGTTGATAAGGTCTCTTCGGGGCTAGTCGTTGGGCTTGCCCGTCAAAAGGAAACGGGACAGAATTACAAGAATGTAAGCGGGAAGCTCCAACGGCGTACCTTGACCAGGGGAAGTTGATGAAGAACTGCCTTCACTAGAACTCTTGAAGAAATAATTGATCAAGGGAGAAAAAGTAGCTTTGTTGGAAGAACCGATGCAGCTTCGGCATATGCGATCCAACTCCAAATGATCTGCAGTCTCTTGAGCATTAAGAGCCTCATCAGTGTAAGGCTCATGGCCTGATGCATCGAGGCCCAGGAGCTCACACACATCCTCCAGAGTTATGGTAAACTCATCCCACACAGCGATGAACGTATGAGTATCCACGTTCCATCGAGAGACCAGAACAGGTAGGGCAGCATTGTTCTTTGATAGAGTAAACTCACCAAACCATCTAGCCCGTTGCAGCCCGATCTTAGTAAGGACATCAGCATAGGAACTCTGCATGTGAGAGTTCCAGGCAGCAAAGTGCGCGGGGGATCCCCCGGGTGCTTCGAAATCAATATGGGACCATGGAAAGTCCCCTCGCTCCAAGAGAAATCTGAGAGTTCCTTATGGGGGCAGAAATCCCCACTTAGATAATTCTTCGTCCTCATCACCCAACAGTAGGGCGTCAAACTTGGAAGAAAAACACACAACCTTACAGGCAACAGCAAAGCCATCACCCTCCCCAAAAATGGGAGAGCGACGATAAAACCTTAGCTGTTCCTGGCGAGCAGCACCCAGGGTGGAGGCAGCAGTGGTGGTGGCAGACGGAACACTGGTGGCAGACACGGTGGGGTTGCTTGAAGACGCCGTGGCAAACAATGAAACCGTAACAGAGAAAGCTTCGAGAAAAAAAGGATTGAGAGCGATAATGGAGAAGCACGATCACAAGTGGTGGTATGGAAGATGAAGAATAAAGCTCTTGCAACAATGGAGTCTCTCTCTCTCTTTCTAAAAAAGAAACGCCAGTCTGAAGAAGATAATAACGGAGTAAGAAAAAACAAAGGAGAAGGTTCAAAGTATTTTGAATATGGCTATTTGAAAATCTCAATTTTTGGCGTTTAGTTTTCCTAACCCTCGCACGTGCACGGCCACCTATAATCATTTCACATGAACACGTGGCACCTTGGGAAGTGCTTTGACAGTTGAGAGGACTGCGCCACCTCATTAATGAAGTGACGTCTGGGGAACACTAATCGTTGCCTTCCTATACAAGCTTGAGTTTTGGCGCCAATAAAAGTTCTTGTCAGACTTATCCCTTAAAGCGCCAACGAAGAAGATGTCCCAACGGTTCTACATAAAGGAAAAAGGCCTGAATATTTTCACACAAAGAAAAGTCCATCGGTTTGAGACATTTCGTGTAGACATTTCTTGTTCCAACAAATCCCTCCACGAGGGGGAAAATGTGGAGGGGGCTTGAAGGTAATCTTGATATTAGGGACAAATCTCCAGTTAGCAACAGTGTTTGAGATTATGCAACCAAGGTACCTCAAGCGTGGCAACTCAGCAAGGTAGCTCGGCGCGGCAGCTCATATTTTAGCTTGTTGTATTAGTCATACTGTATCTTTGTTTATATTGACTGTAAGCTATAACGGTTGTAATGACGTAACGATAATAATAAAAGAGTTTGTATGAGGTCAAACGGTACTTACGAGAGACCAGGCTTGGCAGGGCCTGGGAGAGCTTTCATGCTCTATCGAATGACCTCACCGTGGGAACTTTAGAGGGACTTGGTTTGGAGGATTGAGAAGTAAGGCACCATTGGGGCTTGTCCTGACCATCTTAGATACACCTGGTAAAACACCGAAGGACCATGACCGTGGAACCTCAAGCGGAGCAGCTTGAAGTTCCATCGGGCATTGAGTTATGGACCAAGTAGCCCTCTACTTAATGTCACATCTACTGTAGGTGATGTCACTAGCCACTTAAACAATGTCAGACCTACACTTGAGTAAACCACCGTGGTATTTGGGGCTGTCAGGCAGTTGGTGAGCCACCTCTGCGACAACAGCCCCCTGACACACAGTGGTTAGGCAAAAGGCATGTCTTGGCATTTAATGTTTATGACGTGGAGACAACTAGTGCATCAGGCATTTAATGTTGTGACATAAAGTATGAGGGATGTCTTTTCATAGTTTTAATGACTGAGTTGCCTCGAGGGTGGTGTGGAGGGCTATTTAAGGACCCCAACCACCTTTGAGGAAAGGGAGAGACTTTTGGAGAGTTCAGAAGTTATTGCAAAACCAGAGAGTTTACTCACTCACCATTGTCATTTATTATAAAACTTTTAATACTTGACAAAGATTCTTGAGGGTGTTTGGTGTGTTTCTACCTGCCTGCTAAGGTGTATCTAGGGTGCTTACTTCTCTCTCACTCTAGCTAAGCCATTTCTAAAGTTCATTATCATTCCCTGAGTTATACATGAGAGACTTTGTGAGTTTAAGCTGCGTCTATCTTCATTGGGCTCGTGTTTATGTGTTCTGTCATTAATCCAAAGCTTTGGCCAACTAACTTGTCATTACCATACTCAATAGGGGTATATATATATATAATGACACAACACACACACACACACACACACACACACACACATATATATATATTAAACAACATGTAATAGAAGTGTGATGCATCGAACCAAGGAAAAAAAATGAAAACAACTAGAAAGATCTGAACTCCAATGCCGTTTTAGCCCAGAAAAGTTTAGAGAATTGTATTTTATCCCACAGTAGGTACTGAATAATTTTGGTACATTAACACAGAGTGAGAGGCTTGGGTTAATGTTGGGAAGTTAAATATTGAATTAAGGATAGAAAATTATGTGAGTGATAACTACATAATAACATACGATGAATTATGTTTGAATAATTTTGGTATATTAACAAGGAGTGAGAGACTTGGGTTAATGTTGGAAAATAATGTTAAAGTGAGAATGACATTATGTCAGTGATAACTACAAACTAAAGTACGATAAAGAGAATAATCGTAATTAACAAGTACGGATAGTATTGATAAATACAATTGGTAATTGGGATAGGATAAATTCCTATTATAATATATACAGGTCGAGTGTGTGCCTATTACTGTATAGGATGAGTAAATACCTATTGATTGATAATTTGTGTGTATGACATACCTCTTCTACTTGCTATCGACGGGAGGTTTGCGCGTAGAGGGCAGTCATACCTGATGAGTCTTAAAGGGGATCTTTGACTTGTTGCCTCAAAACATAGGACTTAGGTTTGATTGCCATTAGTGAGAACAATGGTGTTGAACAATCTTTTGGGTGTGTAGGTGAGTGCGTTGGCCAAAGGCTTAGGACTATGTTCGCCTCCACTGTTTGTGATTTTTAGTTATGGTTCGTGGAACATACCGAACCTATGGTCCTTTATACAGTGATGAGATGTACTGGAACATGATAGCGGAGTACGCGCGCACCGCAACTAAGCCTCGAGGTGCAGCAATGTGTATATATAATAGAGTGAATGTGTATATATACTTGTGATAGTGTTTACTGGGTGAATGAAGTAGACATGAATGATAATGAAATCTGAAATGAATTAAGTAAGTAAATACTTAATTATATTGAATTGGAAAAGGGATTATCCATGTTAAAGAGAAATTTGATATATATATATATATATATATATGTGTGTGTGTGTGTGTGTGTGTGTGTGTGTGTGTGACACCCCGCCTAATTAAATACCGGGCGATCACTCCTTTATTAAATTAAAAATCAAGGTGAACAGTTGGTTCATTCTTAGCATCACTGTTGTAAAAATAAACTTTTCCAAATTAACACCCTAATTAATTAAGCTAAGTGTCAAAACCATTTTTAACCTTTCTAACCAAATTGTATTTTTAAAGAAAAACTTATTTATTTAATTAGTAACAACATTTTCAATAAGTAAGAATCATACAACAATTATCCTGGAACATAATCCAATTACTTTAAACATTCAACATCCAAAATCCTAACATTTAAAACTAAATGTAAAACATACATGCTGAATAAATCCCTAAGTAACAGTACTAGAAATAACTGAAATACAAATGTCCCAACAGAACAGATAAATAGTGGAAAGGGCGGCACATTCCCCAATAACTGAGAATCATAGGAGTGGAAACAAGTAAATGAAATCATCTAAGCAAGTGGCCTACAACTCCCACCTAAGCTGCAGCACGTTCCTTCCAAGGGATCCTAAGAAAGACGCCCCTGCGGCTGGGCACCTCTAGTACATACATATATATATACAAGAGAGAGAGAGAGAGAGAGAGAGAGAGAGAGAGAGAGAGAGAGAAACAGGTCAGAGCCCGATAGTGTATATGATTTAAAAATTGTTTAGCAAGTATTTAAATTGATACAAGCCAATGCAACAACATATTAGTGAGACACTCTCTTGAGAAATTCTCACCTCTCTTCTAATGTGCACACCTATCGCACTAACCCTCCCAGTGGTCTAACTCATCATATATCATGCTATCCTTTCCCAATGGTTTAACTTATCTTAGGTTATTCACAGGATTCAAAATTTAACGATTCAATTGTTTGAAAAGAATATTTCAATTAGTAACCAAAGTTCTCATTTTAACTTTATTAATCAATAAAGTTTTCCAGTGTCATATTATACTTTCTCAAAGTAAGTATTTACAATTTGAGTCATCAACCATGTACTACATATCAAATCACAGTAGGCAGTTCCAGATTTCAGAATTTCATATATATATTAACTACTCATAAATATATATATATATATATATATATATATATATATATATATATATATATATATATCATAACAGCACCCCGAATAAAAATTATGGTGCGGGCATACTCTACTATCCAATCCCCGTATCACTCGTACTAAGGGAATACAAATTCGGAATCACTCTCGAACTGTATTGACACATACTCAAACAATATTGAGGCGAAGCATAGATCCCAAGTCTCTAAGAGGATGGCATATATCAACGTCTCTTAGGACCGTCCGAACTATCACTGCGATAGCCTGTACCAAGGATATATACACACAAACAATATGAGGCGAAGCATAGATTCCAAGTCTCTAAGAGGAAAGAACATACCCGCGTCTCTTAGGACCGTTCTAACTATCATTCCGATAGCCTGTACCAAGGATATCTATCTTCTAGGGTATAAGCCAATATCCCCCATAAAGGTCCCATCGACATAAGACTGTCCCAGCGCGGAAACCTCAGGGATAGCAAGTAGCGTGGGCATGATTTTCACACATAGATAGTATATGCATACACAATCATATAACTATACCAATATTACCATATCAATAATGGGTATATTCTCAATTCCCATAATTTCGACATTTGTATTTATTTCTCATTATTTAGTTATCACGTATAACCATTCACATCTTACTTTAATTTGAGGAACCTTTCCACTTACTACATAACGCTCATGGATTCTATCCTCCCAAGTATAAAATTCAGTAGGTATACACATTTGTCCCAAAGTAACTCTCTTACGTGTCTCTCTCTTTAAATCATAAATTCACCGACCCTTATGTAATTATCCCAAAATACAATCTTTGCCCGACATCAAGGGTCCAAAAATCTATTCACACGTCCTACTGGTCTTCCCTATCTCCCAAAATATTTTATTAAGGATGCCCAAGAACTATCTCACAATAAATTGAATTTAACTCATTTAAAAGGAAATAGGAGTCTGCCAGGAGGGGTCGATCGATCGAGGTCTGGGGCTCGATCGATCGAACCTTCGATCGATCGAAGCTCTGGGCTCGATCGATCGATCAAGTAGGTATTGCGATTTCTGCAGAATTGCAGTTACGGGTTCTAACACATTTCTTCATCCAAATCCATATTTTTCAATCCCAAACGTCTCAAAAATTGTACTACCAACATTATATCATCCTACTAGGTATTTCCAACGTGAAGCATGAGGAATTCTATCATTATACATGGATTAACCAACCAAAAATCATTATAAGTATCAAGAACCCTAGAATTCTCTTAAACATGGTTCTAACAAGTATTTCCAGAAATCTCCTTCTTGTAAACATCATAATTTCGAGGGTAATTCCTCTACATGGAAAGGGTTTCCAGAATTATCAATTTATTCATCACTACATGCAATTTCCTAACTCATATCTTAGGTTTCTTCCATAAAAACTCATTCTAATTACTCCTACACTAATATGAAAGATGCACCAACAAAATAAGCAAGATAAACACTTGCCTGGGATTTTTGGTGTTCTGATTTACGGATGATTTTGGTGTGGTTGCGTTCCCCGTCGCGCGATCTACGCGTTGGTGGTGGTGGCGGTGCAAACGGATTGATTTTGGGCCTTGAATTTGCCTTGAGAGCTCTCTCCTTCCTCTCCTATGGCCGTTCTTGTGTTTTTGTTTTCTAACCCGAGTTGACTAACCTAAATGGCTGATATAGATTACTGATTTTCGTGGGTTTAATTACCCAAAAATGTGAAATGTCCAAAATGTCCTCCCGGGGTACCACTTAGGCCTAAAAATGCCCCGAGACCCAAACTAAACCCCCGGGTACACTTTTCTGACTATCTCGACCCTTCTGGACGCGTTGACGCACTCAAAATGACCATACGAATGACTTATAAAATATTCACTTTTATTTATCAAAGTTTAGTCCAGACGCGACACGGGCGCGTCCCGACTCAAATTTCCAAAATTGTCATTTTATTCACTCGTGACATTCAATATAACCAATATTACATATTACTTTGATCATTAGTAATATTCAACAAATTTCCCATAATTACTAACTCTCGTCACGTTAATAATTATAACATAATTAATTTCCGGATTTTTATTAAATAATGAGCTCACATTAAATTTAATAAATCCCCAAATTAATATAGCATAAAAATACAGGGTATTACAATATATATATATATATATATATATATATTGCGAGAGAAATACGTGGGAAAGATATGGGCTATGGTTAGTTGGCACTGATATGAACTCGTTAGGGTGGGAATAGTAACTAGTATAGTTTTAAGGTACGTTAGGTGTGCACTCTAGATGAGAGGTTAGGATCTCAAGAGAGTGTCCGATAATATAACATGTATATAATAATTGCTGAATATAGCATTTATTCACTTGCTGTTTTCTAAACTATTTTTACATCGGGCTCTGACCCATTTTCTTTCATATTTTCCTATCTTGTATCTCTTATATCAGGTGTCCAGCCGCAGGGATGCCAACCATAGAGGATTAAGATTTTTGACGAACTATGGATGCTATGGAGTTTTGGACTTTATTTAGATGCCTTCATATTCATTGATTCATACTCTTTAGTTGATCTTTCATTTAGGGCATCTCGCCCAAGAGGATTATAGTTATTTCTTTTCTATCTTAGGCAGATTAAGTTCTTATGTCGGTTTTGGTACATTTAATTTTTGATGGGATTATTGTATTGAGATATTTAAACTGGAGAGTTTTATCCCTGTTGCATTTCATTCAGTTTGATATTACTCAACTGTTATTCATTGTGTGAATGGATTGTGTTATATGGTTTATGTTTTAAAAGTGGAATTTTTAATTCTATTAAAATTTAAAAAGTTTAACACCTGCTTAATTGGATATTAGGTGATTAAATAAACAAAAATGTTTTTCTACACTGATGCTAAGAATAAACCAACTATAAATTCTATTTTAATTGGGTATAGGACTGACCACCCGGTATTTAATTGAGTGGGGTGTTACACTATGATCATTTTTGGTTCATTTAATTGTCATGTAATTACAGGTGGCGATGCAAAAGGAGGCGATCATACTTCTCAAAGAAAATCTTACTTGAATGAGGCCTAGGTTTGTTCTTATATCCAGAGAATAAATCTAAACGAAGATGATCGATCGAGGAAGGTCAATAAAAACAAACTGCTGATTAGTTTTTCTAAGAACGACCTCTCTGGCGTACTTTATCCCCACGATGACCCCTTGCTCGTTAAGTTTAGGATCCAGGATGCTATTATCCCCAGGGTTTTGATTGATAATAGAAGCTTGACATATATTATGTTTTATCCTTGCTTTCAGAGTCTCGATTTGAAACATAAACAATTGGAACCTTACAACATGCCATTAATAGGATTTTGTGGTGAAAAAATTTACCCTCTTGGGACAGTCAGGCTACAAGTGTTGTTCAACACTTGGATGACAACTCGTTATGAAAAAATACACTTATTTATGAGGGATAAAAACATTAAATTTGCCTATAATATGATCCTCGGTAGAGTAGGGTTGAAGAAATTTGAAGTTGTAACATTAACAGTCCACCAATGCTTGAAGTTTCCAACTCATTTTGGGGTAGGTGTTGTGAAAGCCGACCAAAAGGTGGCCAGAGAGTGTTACTACTCCTCAACCGAGTAAGAGGATTTGATTGAATTGAATAATAATACTTGCACCTATTAGATTAATACCACTGAGCCTAATAGCGAATCTAAAGTTAAAACTTTAGATTCACGAGATATACAAAATTAGTCAAGGGATAAATTATAGAAACTACTGAAAGCTTTATCCTGGATGACAATAAATCGAAAAGAACTACGCAGATATGTTCAACAATGGATCCAGTCCTTAAACATGAATTAATTATGTTTTTGAGGCAATGGAGAAATGTGTTTGCTCGGATCGATGAGGACATGCATGGGATTGATCCCAATTTCCTATGCCAAAGCTCAATATCAATAAGGATGCCAAGACGATCAAACAGAGATGAAGGGTTTTCAGTCCGAAAAAGAATCAAGCTATCCAAGAAGAAGTCGTGAAACTTCAAAAAGCCTAGTTTATTGAAGATGTGAAGTATTCATCTGGTTGTCCAACATTGTGATGGTCAAGAAGAATAATGATAAATGGAGTATGTGCGTGGATTTCACTAATTTAAATAAAGCCTGTCCCAAAGACCACTTCCCTTACCTTGAATTGATCGATCGGTGGATGTTATGTCGGGACATGAACTTTTAAGCTTCGTGGAATCCTATTCTGGGTATAACCAGATTAATATGAAATTATAAGATAGGGAAAGCCCTTCTTTTATCACCAACCGAGGAACTTATTGCTACAACGTAATGCTCTTTGGGCTAAAAAATACCGAAGCGACATATCAGTGGTTGGTGAACAAGGTGTTTGAAGAACAGATAGGTTATAACAAGGAGGTTTATGTGGACCATATTTTAACAAAAATCAAGAAAGCTTCAAATCATATCAGCTATCTTGGCTAGATGTTTGACCAATTGAAAAAGCATCAGATGAAGTTGAATCCGACCAAGTGGGTGTTCGGGGTCAAGGATGGAATGTTCATTGGCTTCATAGTCAATTAAAGCAGGATTGAAGCTAATCCCGCAAAGATCAAAGCATTGATCGAAATGTAGTCCCCAGCTTACAAGAAAGATGTACAAAGGCTCACTGGAAGAGTGGCAACAACTTTAAAAATATTTATGTCTAGGGTAACTGTAAAATATGATGATGTGATAATTGATTAAATTAATTCGCAAATTTCCAATTTAACCTTATTTAATTAGAGTCTATTTAGAAACAACCACTAAACAAGCAACTACGTGTGTGTGTGTGTCAAACCATAAATAAAGCATGCGACACAAATTTCAGGAAAAATCCCCGAAGGGAAAAACCTTTTACATTTAGAACTTTGACAAGTTTACAAGACCACTGACTTACATACCATCTTTCTTTCGCCCACAAGAGTAACACACGGTGTCTTCGTTAAACCTCCAAACCAACGGATAGAAATAAACCAGCAATGGTTCACACGCAACTATACCACCAGGACGCGTAGTCCAGACATACAGTCTAAAATTTTCACAAGGACTCTCTCCATAATAAAACGCGATTGTCGGTTGTAGATCTCTCCCCACAAAGAATGAACAAAAGTAAAGTGTGTTCTTGAACACCAAAACAATTCACCAAAGCGTATGGGATTTTTGTGAATTGAAAACAAAAGGGATGAAAACCCTAAAAGAAAAAGTCAAAAAAAATTCTGCAGATTGACAGTTTTTCGTCTTTCAAAACGCTTGGACTTCTTAATGAAAACAAAACCATTTAATGAGTATTTGTAAAAAATAACACAGCCTCGGTCGTTCGAACGAAAAGGAGATCTCCCTCGAACGAAAATGAGATCTCGTTCAAGTGACTTCGCGCGACAATGCAATGTCATTCGAATGTCAGAGAAAATTCGTTTGAATGACTGGAACGTCAGAAAATATTATTTTAATATCCGCTCCAACACTTAGAAAAAATACTCATTCTCAAATTTTGACGAAAAAAGTCCGCTCCAACACTTAGAAAATATTTTATAAAAATATCCCAAAGCTCTATATGTAAACTTAAGGTATTTAAAACATAACCTTACCAAAGTAAGCTTTACAGAGGCTTTTTGATGAAGAACCTTGATATATTCGGATCCTTCTTGATGTAGATTTCTCTTGAACTTCTTCGACGGTTGTAATGGTATACAACATAATTAATTGTGACGGACATTTATAAAAATATGTCCTTACAGATCTCCCCCTATGTCTATGTCGTAACATACATAAAAACATCCGAATTATCAAATACCAAAATGCCTATACAAATCTGTCCTCCGAAGAATATCAAAACTGAAAAGGTACAAATTTGCAAGTTCTCAAATTTTTCTTCAAAAATCTTCATCAAAACTCAAAGCTTTTCTCATAAGGGTGTGTAACATAATGATCTTCAATCTTTGTACCTGCACACATGAGATAAAGAAAAAACCTTCGTGACGTATCGAGTTTGAAATGATATAAGAATAAATCATTAATAAATCAAATCTCCCCCATACTTTAACCCCCCCCCCTCCCCCAACATGATAATTCTTTCTCACCCATTTTATGATGTCCCCAAATAGACAGATAAGAAGAAACAAACTAGACATGGAGTGTCACGATAAAATTCATAGCAAACATGAATCAAACGACGCGCATGCAAAGGAGTATCTCAAAAGATTCCACAAACTATTTTTGGATTTTCCAATTTTTTTCAAAGAAAAAATAATGTTACAAAAATCACACCATGGGTTTAACTAAAACAACCAAGTCATGGAAATGGAATGAATGGGTGTGAACATATTTGATATATAAATAAACTCAATCAATCATATGTGCACGATGAATCTGTGTACCCCTAACGAATGAACATCAAAAGTATCCTTAGGTGTAAAAATTGTTGAATTTAGATGACATCGCCTTATGCAAATCGACAAATCAAAGTCAAAGTGATTTCCACCCCAATAACGTCCAAAATTATTTAACTCTTTTTCAACACTTTCAAGGACGTGCAAACCCATTTTAAATTCCATCCAAACTCCCTCATGCATATTTTCTTTTAGAGGTAATCTAAATTCTCAAACATTGGAGAATTGGTGCCAAAACCTAATGGCTCCTTTTTTGGCATGAATTTTTTTTATAGTCTTTAAATTTTTTCTGGCTCTTTTAAACCTCTTTGGACCTCGGATAATAAAATTCCTCAATTTTTAGGTCCGATATAACAGTGGCTTAGTATTTGAAAATGGCGAATGAACCTTTTGCAGCCCTTCCTCATTTTCAAATAAAGCACACAACCTCGCCAAACGTTCTTATGTGCACTACTTTCTTGTCAAGTTTTATCGCGTTTGGTTCATTTTTAAAGACATAATTGAAGTGAAAACACCCAACCAACATGTGATAAAACAATCACAATAATCAAACAAGTCCGTGAACGTGTGCAATAAAGGAAATCATGAGTCAAACATGTAGGAAGTAACACTTAATTACATCTTAATGACTCCACACATTATAAAGCACAAAGATGACATGATATATTGTCTCAAAACACTATCAAATAGTCATAAGAAAAAGGGAATGATGTTGTGACTCGATCATCCTAAGTGTCTATCCATAAAAGGTGTAAAACAAAATACAAAACTCCTTTTGAATTTTCTCAAAATTGTATCAAAATAAAATCTTTTTGTCTTTTTCAAATTTTTTTAACTTTTTGATGTGGGAACTAGGAGGTGGTCGAGATGGTTCGTTATCTTGAAAATATCATAAAAAAAGTTATAACTGTGGTAGAATAAATAACCCACACTTATATATTATTCTTTTCCTAAATTCCATCTTTCCTCATTTATCAAAATCAATTTCAGCAAAATGGGAGGGTGGGGGGTAGCTGATCGGCATACCGCTTAACCTGACAATCGACATGGGTGCCAAGTTAAATCATCCCTAAGATTTGATTGCACTTTTTTGCATATTAGGGTACTCTGGTGGGGTTGCATTTTACTTGGGTTTCTAGGCCTCTTGTCTTTTGGTAACCCGTTAGTAAACATAAACTATATTCGATTGTAATTAGGTCATACGGCTTTAGTATTCTTTGATTTTATTATAAGAAACCACATTGGTCCTCAAGAAAGACGAGGGAAAACTTTGTTTAAAACCATTAATTTGGTGATTATAACCCTCGGCTATAATGAGGTAGCATGGATGCCGTAATCTGAAAAATGGTCACTTTTGTGAGCACTGCAGTACACTGGGAGTAGTTGGCTGTTGACGACTACACGCACCTCTCACGACTCCCAAGACTCTGGATAGAAAGTCATCCGTCATCCATGCGGTAGGACACCTGTAGTAATATATATATATATATATACATACAAGCAGGAGAGAAAAGTAAACGGGTCAGAGCCCGAGTTGTGAAAAAGTTAACCGTGCATAATAAATATCGGTGCACACATTTCACAATTAAAAGTGGATCGCACTCTCGTGGAACCCTAACTCACCTCTCATCTAAAGGCGCGCACCTATTCGCGTCTCCAATTTTAGTTAGATTATCCCCATTTATTAGGACAACCTAACTTATAAATTTGAAAATAGGCGCTCACCTATTCAAATGTATTGTATCAATTTTTTTAAAAAAATAGTAAACATATAAACAAGGTACAAACTAGAATTAGGATAATAATATCATCATGCAAATCAACCTATGCTAGTAAACAAGTCAAACCTTTATCGTTAGGTGCAGAGGGGTTTTCCAAAGGTGGTGTCAACTTATGAAAAACCTCCATCAAATTTTGTGAAGTTTTGCCTAAAAACTTAACTTGTTCACCTAGATGTTGCGGTCATATTCATCACTGTAGGAATTGGGTTCAAGCTTTCCCCAAATAGGGGATTTTGCTAAGTCGATTCTTAGAAAAGCTCGAACCAAACCATTTGTCCTTATTTCAACAAAGGAAAAACTCTAGGATGCGCTCTTCTAATAGGAATGGGACGCCTAAGTGGGTTAGGGTGAGACTCATGTGAATCTAACACTAAAGTGGGAACCAGCTCGGGTACTACTTAGGAAGTAGAAGCACCATCATGACTTATTCCTAAACTCTCACCACTACCCAAAATAGTATTGAGAACCATCTTTCCAACCTTCTTATATGAATTCTCTAAAGGGACTTTCACCTCCCGGGCACGTTCGAGATCACTCTCGAGTTGAGATACACGTGTTGTCAGACTAGACACCGTGTTGGTCAAATCACACTTCTCCCTACCTAAAGCAATCAACTGCTCACTCAAACTCACTTTCACCTTCTCAAGTTGACTTGCTTTGGCCTCAAACTCACCCAAAATCTCAATCTACCTCTCCAAATTTTTCACCTTCAGACTTAACTCTTTATTCAATTTTTTTGTCTTTAAAGTCTCAGCATACAAATCTCTAAAAGCAATTTGGAGTTCACTTTCATCTCCACTTTCACACTCACCTTCACCCTCACTCGAAACACTAAAATTATCCTCCTCTGGTGTCTCACGACACACATACCGTGCTCTTTTTCATCACTCGAATAAAAAACCTCCATGTCGCTATCACTAAGTGTGGTAGGCATAGCCACTTTCTTTCCCTCTCTCGTGGCACACTCATACGCCTTATGCCCTTTAACCCCACACCCAAAACACGTCAAAGTTTCTAAATTTTCTTCACTCTCCTTTTCTTTTTCTCTCCCCTTCTCTTTCTCACCGCTTTCTTTGGCCTTTTTATTTTTCTAAAAAAATCTCTTATTGGAGGAATTATTTTTGTTCATGTTGAGAAATTTTTTAAAATTTTTTGCAAACAAGGCCGCATCTTTAAAATCAAAATATTCCTCAGACTCGGACTCACAAACTCTTTCTTTCTTTTTCTTCTCTCTCCTCTCAGAATGTGTCCTAAGAGCAACTCCACTCTCCTTAGGTTAAGGGTGTCAGGGAACATGTCAATATCATAGGTTTGAAGATCTCCTACCAACTCTTCTATCTTAAGATTTTTTAAAGTACTCATGGAATTTATCACCATGACCTTAGAAGTAAATAGTTTTGGGAGAGATCTCAAAATCTTTTTAATGACACGTGTGTTATCAATCACCTCACCCAAATTAAAATCGGTGTTTATAATATCCGACAAACGTGCATAAAAATCATCAAAGCATTCAGACTCAAACATAGTGATAGTGTCAAATTGGGTGTCCAAATTTTGTAATTTTGATTCTTTAACAGTGTTCGTACCCTCATGTGTCAATTTTAAAACATCCCAAGCCTCTTTAGACGTGGTACACGTCATATTTCGACGAAACTCACCAGGATTGACAGCTTTAGAAATAGCACTCAGTACACGGGAATTAAAATCGACATTTTAAAATCGTTCTCAGTCCAATCTGACACAGGTTTTAAAGATGTGATATTTTCAACGGTGATAGTGGGAGGATTACATCCATTTTTGCAAAGCAACCAAACACGCTCGTCAATGGCTTTTAAACTAGATTTCATGCGAGCTTTCCAATAGGCATAATTTTCCCCATAAAAAATAGGCACCTTATTAAATGAAAGTTTGTAAGAACATAATTCTTATCATGTACTTTTGTTTTAATTGGCTTAATTCCGAAAAAAATAAATTAAGTCTAGGCTACTTTTAATTATGAAGTTTAATTGAGCCTATGATAAAGTTCAATTCCAAGAATGTGCAATTTAAAGCTTTGAAGAAGATTTCAAGTCAAGAGGTGTTGCATATGTTTAAGATCATTTAGGTATGAATACTTACAAGCATTTGAGAATTTTTGTGTATTAATTAAATGCTGGGTGATTTAAATATTTGAGAATTAAATCTTTTTATGTTTTAAAAATATTTATGAGTTGGAAAATTTTTAAAGAAAATTCGAGAACTTTTTTTTTAAAAGAAAAAAATATTAATTTAACACTGTAGCTCGCTCGAACGAAATAGTGGCTCGTTCAAAGGATATCCTTATGTCGCGCGAACGAGATCCACTTCTCGATCGAACGACCTTCACCCTCGATTTTCTTGTTTTCATTTCTTGGACTCTGTGCTGCTCCGTTATAAATAAAAAACGTATCTGCGAAAGTTTGATAGGCAAAACAGTTTCGAAAATTTATTCCCATACAGTTTTTCATTCATCCGGTGTTTATTCAAGATCGTATTACTCAATTCCATAATTAGTGATCTTGAACGCGTTTAACGGAAGACAATTCATTCGCTACACCTTGTTTCACTTTGTGAGGAGAACTCTACAATCGGAGAGCTGCGTGCTATTGTGGAGGGAGTCCTTACGAAGTAACTTGTGGAGAATTCATTCTCTTCTCTACTGCTGCCCACCTGGAGTTTCTGCGGGAGATTTTAGTCGAGACATCAAAACCGACATCTGCAGGTATTTCATATGTCACCCTATTTCATTGTAATCCATGTAAGTTATGTCTTACAAATTATAGTGAAATAAAAAGCTTTGGCCCTTCGGGAATTTTTCCTGAAATTTTTTCTTTTACCGCATGCTTTATTCTTCGAATGGATTGAATCACTTAGATGCATGTTTAGGGTTTAAGAAGTTAAAATTGGGTCTAACTAAAAAATTGGAACAAAGTTGGTTTTACCAAAAAGTACACACTAAAGGGCCTTTTTAAATTGGTATCAGAGCTTGTTGCACTATCTTATTGTATTTGTGATCCCGTGTCTTTAGGAATGCCTTTCGATGGTTTTGATGATGTTAAAATTCACCTGTTTGAATCATGTAATTGGAACTCACACATGAAAACTGATCTTAAAAAATTGGTTAATAAGGGTGATTGTGAAAAGTGTCTTTACTGCGAAGGGTTTGGTCACAGGATAGATGAGTGTCCCACTAAACTTAGGGAGAATTTTAATTAACCGATAAATCGTGTTTCTACTCTTAGTGATAGTTACCCATAAGAAGAAAACTTTTATACTAGTAAGCGTGAACTTCCCACCTTTGTGGGTAGTCATGTAAGTGATAAAGACTTACCTTTGCATGATTCTTCTGCAGCCACAGAAGTTGATACACCAAAGAGTGAGGGTGAGGTGAGTGAGGATGAAATCAAAGACAAAAGACACTTGCAAACCTCTTTTAAAGAATTTTATGGAGAAACATTAAAAGCAAAGAAAGAAAACGTGAAATTAGGAGCTATATTGAAAGAACGTGCCATAGAAATAAATAATTCCAATGCTTTAATTTAGGATCTTAGTGCACAAGAAAAGAAAATTCGAGAGAAGCTAGAATATGTCGAGGGTGAGAGAGATAGTCTTCGGGGGTTGATGGAGACTATGAAAAAGGAAATTCTGGAGTTTGAGAATTCTACCCATTTACTTGAGTCAAGGATAGGTGAGCTTGAGGAAAAACTGAGAGATTCGAGTAAACTTAAGTTTGATTTGGAGGCTAGGTCTAAAAAGTTAGACAAAATCTTAGGCATCGTCGAAATCAAAGATAATCGGAGAGGTATTGACTTTAATAATAATGTCGCACGTTCACCCAAAGCCAAAACCATGCAAACAAGAGAGCTTCCGAGGAACTTCAGGAGAGAGCCACCTAGGAACGTGAGGTATAATCGGCTTATAGGACACGTTCCTCACCGTATCTACACTTGCACTCATTGCGATAGGAGAGGTAATCTTAGATGGTTTTGCTACGATCTTATGAACGCTCATAGAAAGTCTAAAGCCATTCCGGTTCCCAATTCCCCTACTCAACGGTTCACACATACTTGGGTTAGGAAGTCGGATTTAGAAGCATTATGTATTAGGCTTGGTGATTCTCGCGTCATTGCTCGTGGTTCTCCTCATCTTTCATCTTTCGATTGAGGTTGTTCGTTGTTTTTTCATACACTAGTATTTTCATCAGGCGTTATATTTTTCTAGTGTTATGGCATGTTTCTAATTTTTGGAATGTATTTGAGTTTTATCAAAAATACAAAAAGATTTTTTTATAAACAAATTTTGAAAATACAAAAAGATTTTGATTTTTATAAAAACTTTTGAAAATACAAAAAGATTTTTGGATTTTGAGTCGTGAGGTTACATGGTTGATATGGGATATTAGTGTGCTTGACCCCCCCCCCCCCCCCCCCTTTTCTTTTCATTATTCATGTGGCTAGGACATTTGGTCATTATTATTTATGCCTAGAATGATCTTAACCTTTGCACTATGGGGTTGTTTCGAAGTTGATATGCATTTTCATTTGACTTTGCCTATATGCCATCCTTGCACACAAGCACGAGTTTATATGAATGTTTGACTTCTCTTGCATATTTGAGTTTGGTGAGACATTCTTATCTCAATTTTGTCATCTATGCATAAGTAAACTTAAGGAGGAGGTGTGCTTGTAAGAACCATATTTTGTGAGAATTCATATTAAAAAATGATGAGCGTTCACGGGAAAGGGCTGCGAGAGTATAAAATTGACTCGCCATGAAAACCACCGTTTAAAAGAGCCCAAAAGAGAATTAAGGCAATAAAAATTCATATGCCAATAATTGGTGCCAATAGGATTTTCTCTAAGTTGAGATTGATAGATTTTTCTAAAGATCTTAAAAAATTCATATATATGAGGGAGTTTGGTTGGAAATTAATTTAAACGGGTTTGCACCACGAATCCTATGTTGAAACATCGTATCATGATACTATTATTTATAGAATCGTCAACAATCCAGACTTGTACGCATGTTGATTAAGTTTAGTTCATCAAACTCACACTTATTTTGTCCAACATGGCTTTGATGAAGTTTGATGATTCCTTGCTATCAATTAGAACTTTTTGATCGATTCGACGTATTTAAATGATGACTCATTTGTTGTAGCTCACTCCCAAACAATTCACATTCATGATTGAGAACATTGGTACCATGTTAACATGCATTTCCCGTTGGTCTCTTTTTACACCATTTCTATTTTGCAGTCTGTTTCTGTGTTCTAGGTACTATTTTGGGAAAGTTTTTTCACTGGGCAAATACTGACTATTTTTGGGGTATTTCTGGAAATTTTATTTTTAACGTTCGAACAACATCAGTTATGGCGTGAACTTGTCGTTCAAGCGACATATGCAAGTCGTTCGAGAGACATCAAGCGAGACCAGGGTTTCTCTTCACAGCTCGTTCGATTTGTTCGTTCTCTCATAACCCTTCCCTTCATTTTTTAAAATCGGCGACATCAGTATTTCCCTCTCTAAATCGCTATTGTTGCTTATATTTTCTCCGGCAACTGACCTAGTTCGCAAACCTCCATTTGTGCCTCTCTCACTCACGTGGCTTATCCATCTTGGATTTCGTGTGGACTCAAGCCACTTTGTTTTCATCCATTGATGCTCCTGACCTCCTCAGTAATAGCTCTGGTTCAAAAAGAGATCGACGACGGCCATTTCTTTTTTAGTTGATTCTCCAACATTCTCAGTTAGTTCTCCGACGTGTGTTCCTAGCATTCTTGCTCCGGCGTTTCTTCGGCGACAGAACCTATTCAGAACGATCGTCGACAACAATTTTTTCGAGGTGTTCTCTAGCATTTTCGAGGTCTTATTGTTCTCCGACGTTTGCAAGGTACTTATGTTCATGGATTTCTTTTGATTTTTTTAAATCATTTGAAATTTGGTTGCTGTTTCTGATTTTGCCTGTTGTTGTGGCTGGTGTTCGCGGTGGTTTGGATGAATTGTTGTACGGAGATAGGTTCTTATGTGTCTGTGTTCTCCTCGATGACTGTACTCTATAACTCATCACACATTACACTCTTTTGTCATGGCACCTAGATGTCGTGGTGCCCCGACAGGACGACTCGATGCGCCACCACCCTCTACTCGAGCTGAGAGAGCTCAGAACAGTAGACCTCCGTACTCCCCAGTGAGATGGGCCACCCGTGTTGAGTATGATCATTACTGATTATTAGGTATCCACATTCAGTCTGTTGTTCAGGAGAGGGTGTTTCGTTATTCTGAGTTTCAGGGGTTAGGCATTCAGCTCTGGTTTTCTGGTAGGGGATGGGATTATATGTTTGAGGCTCGTGGGGTTGTTTATTCGAACATTGTCTGAGAGTTTTTCTTTCGCGCTCTTCCCCACGCTGAGGGAAACTTTTTTACTTTACGAGGGATTCCTGTTCTGGTCACAACAAATCTCATAGATGCCTTTTTGCACCTTTCTTCTATCCCTGACGCTATGTTTCCTCGTTATACCGACGATGGACCTACCTATGATGATATTCTGCGTCATTACCTCTGGGAGATTCCCCAGGAAGGTACTACTATGTACCATCGCTAACTTTTTCCTGCCTTTCACGTACTTAATAGGTTTGTGTCAGCAACCGTTTATCCTAGGATAAATCATACTCAGATCGGATCTGACATTATCTGTTTCATGTATCACGTCTCTCAGAGGTGGGATGTTGATCTACAGATGACCATGCTTCATGTTATATCATCTGTTACCATCAGTGGTTCCACTCCTATCTACCCTGCTCTACCGTATGGGACTCTCATTTCCCTCATTTGCACTGTTGTCGGGGTTCCTGTTATAGAGGGTGGTCAGCGTCTCCCTTCATTTTCCATTATTGATCATAATACTTTCACTTGTTTCGAGAGTCATATGCCATAGGTAGCGAGAGCTAGAGCTCCACCCCATGAGGGAGGCTACCCCGATGATGATCCTTGTCCGCCTGGTGATCACACTGTCCCAAGAACCTCCAAGTTTTCTCAACCACCACCCCCCACCTCTGCTCCCACTCAACCTATTGAGGAGGAGGTTTTTACCTTACAGGCATAGGTAGCTTCTCAGTCCAGGATGTATGACACTATCATTGCTAGATTTGATGTTGAGGCCTAGGCTCGTGTTCGTGCCGAATTTAGGATGGCAACATTTTTTGATGAGATGCGGCAGAGAGAGCAGCTGAGAGGCGCAGGATCCTCTAGACTAGGTCATATTTCATCTATATACTCTGATGACACTGCTGCTACTGATGATGATGATGATGATGCTCCTGCCGATGCTGATATGTATTTGTTTTATTGTATCTGAGTCATTGAGATTCCTGCTGTATTTATTTATTCTCAGATATGATGTACTATTCTGGACAGTTGTATCTCTCTTAGTTTATTTTATGACATGGATGTACAATTTTCTTTGCAGTTTTAGTGATTCTCTCTTCATGCTTCAGATACTGCTATTTTACTATCCATTGTCATGCTGTTATTGTTTATCTAGCCATATTGTTCATTCTCATATATTCATGCTAGACTTGGTGTGTTTGTCCCACCTTTTGTCTATTCTAGGCAAAAAAGGGGAGAGATATGTGATGTAGGGGGAGTATTTATTATGATATTATATTTGTTTTATTCCTCCATACTCCACTTGGGTATCTATTTTTGCCTCATGTGTGTAGGTATTGTTTTCAGATATTCATATATTTAGACATCAAATTTAGAGGTAGATTCAGATGATTTCCATTTAGAGACAGAATCAGAGGCTTGCCATTTATTCAGTTTCACTATGTCCCGTACTTTTATATTTCTGAATTTTGAGATAGGGGATGTATTTGGTTACGGCATATAGCATCTCTGTTTAGTTTTGTCTCGAAATATCCAAAGGGGGGAGATTTGTAAGAACATAATTCTTATCATGTACTTTTGTTTTACTTGTCTTAATTCTGGACAAAATAAATTAAGTCTAGGCTAGTTTTAATTATGAAGTTTAATTGAGCCTACGACAAAGTTCAAGTCCAAGAATGTGAAATTTAAAGCTTTGAAGAAGATTTCAAGTCAAAAGGTGTTGCATATGTTTAACCTCATTCAGGTATGAATACTTATAAGCATTTGAGTAATTTTGTGTATTGATTAAATGCTGGGTGATTTAAATATTTGGGAATTAAATCTTTTTATGTTTTAAAAATATTTCTGAGTTGCAAAAAGTTTAAAGAAAATTCGAGGATTTTTTTTTAAAAGAAAAAGAATATTAATTTAACACTGTAGCTCGCTCGAACGAAACAGTGTCTCGTTCAAACGACATCCCTATGTCGCGCGAACGAGATCCAATTCTCGCTTGAAATACCTTCCGCCTCGATTTTCGTGTTTTCATTTTCTTGGACTCTGTGCTGCTTGGTTATAAATAAAAAACATATCTGAAAAAGTTTGTCAAGCAGAACAGTTTCGAAAACTTATTCCCATACAGTTTTTCATTCATCCGGTGTTTATTCAAGATTGTATTACTCAATTCCAAAGTTAGTGATCTTGAACGCGTTTATCGAAAGGCAATTCATTCACTACACCGTGTTGCACTTTGTGAGGAGAACTCTATAACCGGAGAGATGCATGCTATTATGGAGGTAGTCCTTATGAAGTAAGTTGTAAAGAAGCCGTTCTCTTCTCTACTGCTTCCCACCTAGAGTTCCTGCAGGAGAATTTAGCCGAGACATCAAAAATGACACCTACGGGTATTTATTATGTCACTCTATTTCATTGTAATCAGTGTAATTTGTGTCTTACAAATAGTGAAATAAAAAGGTTTTGCCCTTCAGGGATTTTTCCTGAAATTGTTTCTTTTACCGCATGCTTTATTCTTCGAATGGATTGAATCACTTAGATGCATCTTTAGGGTTTAAGAAGTTAAAATTGGGTTTAACTAAAAAATTGGAACAAAGTTGGTTTTACCTAAAAGTACACACTAAAGGGCCTTTTCAACGTTTCATTGAAAAAATTGTGATTTTTCACAAAATTAATTTTTCAAAAAAAATCAACATCACACACTTTTATGGAAAATAGGAATACGCGATAAATTAGGGCGTTCCGCTCTCATACCAATTTGTAAAATATGACGGTGTGATAATTGATTAAATTAGTTCACAAATTTCCAATTTAACCTTCTTTAATTAGAGTCTATTTAGAAATAACCCCTAAACAAGCAACTACATGTGTGCGTGTGTCAAACCATAAATAAAGCATGCGGCACAAATTTCAGGAAAAATTCCCGAAGGGTAAAACCTTTTATTTCTATAACTCTGACAAGTTTACAATACCATTAACTTACATACCATCTTTCTTTCGCCCACAAGAGTAACACATGGTGTCTTCATTAAACCTCCAAAGCAACGGTTAGAAATAAATCAGCAATGGTTCACATGCAGCTATACCACCAGGACGCGCAGTCTAAAATCTTCACAAGGAATCCCTCCATAATAGCACGCGACTGTCGGTTATAAAGCTCTCCCTACGAAGAATGAAAAAAAGTAAAGTGTGTTCTTGAACTCCAAAACAATTCACCAAAGCATAAGGGATTTTTGTGAATTGAAAACAAAAGGGATGAAAACCCAAAAAGAAGAAGTTAAAAAGAATTCTGCAGATTCACATTTTTCTGTCTTTCAAAACGCTAGGACTTCTTAATGAAAATGATACCAATTAATGAGTATTTATAGAAAATCGCACCGCCTCGGTCGTTCGAACAAAAAGGAGATCTCGTTCAAGCGACTTCGCGAGACAATGCAATGTCGTTCGAACGACAGAGCACAGTCGTTTGAATGACTAGAACGTTAGAAAATATTATTTTAATATCCGCTCCAACACTTAGAAAAAATACACATTCTCAAATTTTGATGAAAAAAGTCCACTCCAACACTTAGAAAATATTTTGTAAAAATATCCCAAAGCTCTAAGTGCAAAGTTAAGGTATTTAAAACATAACCTTACCAAAGTAAACTTTGCGGAGGCTTTTTGATGAAGAACATTGATATATTCAGACCCATCTTGATGTAGATTGCCCTTGAACTTCTTCGACGGTTGTAACGGTATACGACCTACTTAATTGTGATGGACATTTAAAAATATATGTCCTTACTGTAACAGACAGGTTTTTGCCATTTTTCAAGGTGTTGAGAAAGACATTTAAGTGGAATACAGAATGCGAAGAAACTTTTCAAGAATTGAAGAAGTACCTAGGATCAGCTCCTTTGCTATCCCGACCAGTTTTAGGAGAGAAATTATACTTATACCTAGCTTTTTCTGAATCTGCACTTAGCTCGACCTTGGTTAGATTGGATAATGGGATCCAAAAACCTATTTATTACACAAGAAAGGCATTCAGGGGAGCTGGGATCAGATATCCATGCTTGGAAAAGTTGGCGATAGAACGTATTGAAGCTTCTAGGCATATGAAACCTTACTTCCAAGAACACATTATAGTTATGTATACTGATCTACCTCTTTGACAAGCACTCTGCAAGCCTGAAAAGTTAGGAAGATTGATGTAATGGGTGATAGAGCTGGGAGAATATGACATTGTCTATGAACCAAAATCTTCATTAAAAGGCCAAGATTTAAAGAAATTTATTGCTGATTTCACCTATCTAGAGGTTTCCTACCCAAAAAACTTGCCTGCTGAGCAGACTTCTAACCTGAAATTACTGTCGATTAACCTGAAATTACTGCAAGCTGAAATTACTGCCGATTAACCTGAATCATCCAAAACTCAGGAACTCGCCCAAAAATATGCAAAGGAGAGTAAAACTATATTCCATTATGGAGTTTTGTCTGAGGAAAGTGTCACTAATGATATCCCATTATGGAATCTGTATGGCGATGGTTCTTCATGTGCTACTGGGAGTGGAGCAGGTATAATACTCAATACTCCTGATGATATTGATGTTGAATATGCACTTAGATTTCAATTTAAAGCATCAAACGAGGTAGAATACGAAGATTTGATAGTTAGATTATATTTGGCCCATTCACTAGGAACTAAGCAAGTAATGGCGCACAGTGATTCACAGTTAGTAGTTAACCAAGTGCTTCAGTTATATGGAGTTAAGGGAGAGTTGATAACCAGGTACATTGCCAAAACCATAGAAGTTATTTCCAAGTTTCCAGCCGTATGAATGAATAGGATCCCTAGAAGGGCCAACGCCCGAGTAGATGCACTTGCTCGACTGGCTTCAACAACCTGAATGAACTCAAGTGCACCATCCCGATAGAGATCCTAGATAATTGGAGCATTGACGAGGACTTAATGGTTAATTTTCATTTCCCTAGATCTGGGACCTTCCTGGATGGACCCAATCAAATCCAATATTGAATATGTAATCCTACCACCTGATCCCAAAGAGGCCAAGAAGCTCCGATATAAAATAATAAGATATTTGTTAGGCAAAGGAGTTTTATACATAAGGGGATTGACGATATCCTTGCTATGCTATGTTCATCTAATGGAGGTGGAAGATTTTATCAAAGAAGTGCACAAAGGTTACTGTGGAGCTCATTCCGCTGGTCTATCATTGCTCCAATGAATCAAGACACAGGGATTATTGGCCGATTATAAGGGAAGATTTTACAGCCTTTGTAAGAAAGTGTGCCCAATGACACAAGTTCTTTGCAATTTTTAAAATGCCCAATGCTGTTCTAGTATCCATAACTTCACCTTGGCCATTATCTATCTCGGGAATTGACCTAGTCGTCCCACTTCCGACCACCAAAGAAGGTTTAAATATTTGGTTGTTATTATTGTTGATTACTTCACCAAATGAGTGGAGGCATGACCATTGATAGATATGCCTTATGATAAGGTGTATGAGTTTATTTGGAAGAATATTATATGTAGATATGGACTATCGTACGCCTTCATTATTAATCACGGAACCCAATTTGATAACAATGAGTTTGAAGCATATTATTTCCAATCTAAAATCCAGAAACTCCATTCTGTACCAGGCTATCCTCAAAGTAATGGTCAAATAGAACTAATCAATCAAACTTTTCTCAATGGACTGAAGAAGAGTCTTGATGCTTTAAAGGGCAACTGGATTAGTGAATAACATTATGTTCTTTGGGATTATAGAACAATAACTGGAAAGACACCTTACATACTTGCATTTGGGACTGAAGCCATGGTACCAGCCAAGATAGGCCTACTAACCCACTGGGTACTGAAATTTGATTATCTAACTAGTGACTTGATGCGACGAATAAATTTATACATGTTGGAGGAAGTCCGAGATGTTGCTGTATATCAATACAAAACTTCTTGCTTCTATAATAAAAGGGTCAAGTCAACCAACCTTAAAGAAAGCGATTATGTCCTCAAGAAATTTATCTAAAAGAATAACAAGCTTGAAGCTAACTGGCATGACCCATATTGCATTTCATCTGTCATCTGACCAAGAACATATCAGATTAAAACATTGGAAGGAGAATAATTCAAAAACCCCTTGAATGCCGAGCACCTCTGAAAGTATTCTTAATGATTCAAGGGATTATTCTTATTGTATTTCTGTTGATCTATGTTTTACAATCATTCAAGTTTCAATAAAATACTGATTTCAACCCCTTCAATTTGTTGTTGATTTTTTTAGAGTATGGCGATATATATCTCCCTAAAATAACAAATTAGAATGTCTCTTGGTCTTTAGCTTTTGTCGATACTTAATCAGGTTGAACTTATCTCTCGATTGGTTGTCGATCAGCAGATCATACTTAACCAAGTTGAATTTATCAAATTCGATATGCACTAGCAGCTAGAGGCACAATTATTTCTCACTTAAATATAAACTTCATGTATGAATTCGTACATACAAGTCACGAACAAGAAGTAATTATGACTTTATGTATGGCTCTATATAAACAAGTCACGAATAAGAAGTATTATCTAACTAAGTTTAGAAATAATTTACTTCATGTATGACTTCCTCATTGACGAGTCAAGAATAAGAAGGCTGTAAAACTTCACATACAACTAAAAAAGTTACAAACAAGTTTTACTCGACTAAGTTAAATGCAGGAAGACATGTAAACATTCCTAAATACTGGAATACAAACATATATATTCCTCATACACTTGGTTACCACTGATAACTAATGCTAAATTTTGATTAATATATCTAAGTGCATTAGTGGAATCTATGGCATTACAATAAGATTTTGACTGATTGATTAAAATAATCATAAGTTAACAATACAGACATATGGATTTTCATTTATATAAAACTATATTACATTCAAATGAATAACAAAATATATAAGAATTATTCAATAAGACATTTTCCTTGAGCTTTGGAGGTAGGTTGAGATGGCTTCACTCTTTTCATTCTAGTAGGAGGATCATTCAAAGTATAGGGAGAACAAATAAGTCAAAATCCCTTAACATTCTTCTATTGGTGCTGCTCGATACATTGATCAAGTAAGGAGGATGGACTATCTCATGAACATGATGTAAACCATAGTCCCCTAAGTATTTAGTGATCATGTATTGGGGAATAACATCAATCGGGATCCATGAAATATCCAACTTGAAGGGGGGATTCACAATCTAGAAGACCAGACGCGTTCTAATACAACAATTAGCTATTACGATTATGCTTCAACAAAGTCAAGCAATTGGTCTAACCCCATTTATAGCCTTCACAATGGGTCTGATCAAGGTGATTATCTACATGGCCTAAAGCTTTATTGTATCCTTTCATCCACACCTCTCTAGGTTGTTTGTGAAATTGAAAGGTTAACCTTGCAACGTGTTGTTGAAGTTTCTTCAAAATATTATCTTTCACATTCAATTGTACGGATTGGTCGATAATGGCGTTGTCTTTAGCTTCCATCTTTGTAGACAGGTCGATAATAGCTTGACTCTTTGCTTTCAGCTGGGCAGCCTGGTTATCTAAGGTTTTCTTGGACCTAGTTTCTTCAACAATTGGTCGTCTTGTTCTTTCTTTTCTACAAGATTGCACATGTTTGGATTTCTACAAAGTTTCAAGTTCCTTCATCAGCCTAGCATGCTCATTCTCTAAAAAGGAGGCACCTTCATCTATCTTCTTACATGACTAAGATCCTAGTCAGCAGATAGTATCTTGGTGGGTATGCCAACCAACATAAAGAATGGAAACCACCAATATTAAGGAAGCGTCATAATACCAAGGGTCTTGTCGCACATGGTTCACATAACCAATCATCACATTCATTATGTACGGTTATAAATGCTTAAATGTATAAAGGCATTCCATCCATTAATATTCCAACCCTTGATATCTAGGTCACTATAAATACATTGTATCCCTTTCATCGAAGTCAAGATATAACATATCCTAGAATATTCTTATGTACAAGAATATCTAGTTTTCTATAATCTCTTAAATCAATACCATAACAATGGACGTAGGTTTTGTTACATAGCTGTAACACCTTGTGTGACGCTTTTAATTTATTTCATTGCAATTTTATATTTTATATGTGACTCTCAAATTGGACCATGTCCATTTTTTGACATCAACATTGATCATCATATGTGCTAATTAATTGGTTAATTAGGACACATGGTATTATGGACAACGTGGCTTAATTTTTCAACCTGTCTAGATCAAGATTTCTCTATTAAATAAAATAATCTTTATTCTTTTCTAAAATTTAATTAAATCACCTAATCAATTTATTATACAAATTAAATTTTGGTATCTTGGTTTTTATTTAAATTATAATATTTTGGTATTTTGGATTTTTTATTTATTTAAATTGTAATATTTTCTTATTTTGGAAAATTAAAATAGTGAGGCCTGCTAACTTAATTCGTGCAGGAAATCGAGATATTATTGTCAACTTAATTCAAGAAATTAGAATCGAATAATATTTTTATAATAACCCGAAGTTTAAAATATTAACTGTCAGAGGGATTTCCAAAATAAACTCAGCAGTCACCTTTGGGTTTTTAAGAGGTGATATGATTAATTCATTGCGTTAGCTTGACTTTCCTCCCAAACAAATGAAATTAACCACAATCATGGAACTTTAATACTCTTGAGTGATAGTTATTTGGAATCAAATATGAGTATGTTAAATCCCCTCAAACAGAAAAAATCTAAATGACAGAATTTAATTTTAAAGAATAAAACAATGATATAAACATAAACACAAGTAGTGATATCCTCCCCAATTAAGTCACTATCATTAATTGTGGGAAAAAAAGATGTCTATTTAGTTATATGGGAAAAAGGTTTTGTGGACTATATAGATTTCATAATTGAAAGATGTAATACTTGCCTAATTCATTGTCAAATAATTTAAGCTCCAAATGAGAAATTTCATTTCACAAAGGAATTATGAGTCTCGACTGGAATAATTCTAATTAGTGGCAGAGATAATATAATTTAACATTTAATCAAAATATATATTACCACATATGTAATTGAAAATTTTCTTATTTCAATGATGATTCTCAAATTCCAAAAATGGGCTCAACTTTCAACCCACTTGCATCGATTCTAAAGGAAAACATATTAACTGGAATGAATTTCATATACTCGAAAATAAACCTAGATATGTTAAGGATTAAAAGTTTGTTTTTAATTAATCAGAACATGCCAAAACTCAGAATGAGTCATTTGAGTTAGATGTTCAGGCATGTCAGAAGTGGTAGAGAGCTAATTAGATGGCTTATTTCTATATATTTCATTTATGACCAATGTATTTCAACACTAATAGTAGAATGTGTCAAGTTATTTCGGCATGATTTTGAACCTCAAGGACATTTTTGAGTATCAAAATCGTGTCGCGAAATTTGATGTTGTGGCATATTTGGTAAACAGAAAGATGAATGATGGTAATCCAATTAGGGAGAATAATTTAAAAGTTTTGTCCATTATAGGTTAATTGTATTTACTTAAATCTAAAATCTATGGTGAAACCTATATCGATTTTGTGATCAAATCACTCATGGAGTCCTTTAAGAATTTTTGACCAACTATTATATAAAAAGTTTTACTACTCTTTAGTGCAACTAATTAAAGAACTCCAAGTTATTAAGAATATCATCAAATAAAAATGTGTTGTGAAAGTTTTTAAGATAGCCTCTTACTCCTCTATCCAGAAGATGAATAACAAAAAGAAGAAAAAAAAGAATAAATATAAGAAGAAGAATAAGGTATAAGGTTATAAAAATAATAATTGTAGAACCCTCTCTCTCTCTCTCTCTCTCTCTCTCTCTCATAAACCCTAACTAGGGTTTGCATGGAGCCTCCACCTACTGCCCTCAAGGTAGCAGGTTCATCGTCCAACCCTATACCTCTATCAAACACGTTCTCTTCCCCTCTCACAAGCCATGTTGATCCTCTACTCACACAAAACATCCAAGTTCCAGAACCCAAACAAAATAAAACCTTTGCATCTGTCATATCTACTCCTACAGCTAAACCCTTAACATTAGAACCGATATCCATTCATAAAGGTGAGCCAACAATTTTCTATGAAGAATCAGCATTAAAGGAGATGGAAAAACCTTTCAAGCACTCTATTGTCGGGAAATTCTCACATGGACGTCCATCCATTGATGATATTCGATCTTTTTTTTCTTTTCTACACCTTAAGGTAGCTTTTCATATTGGCCTTATCGATCAAAAGTACATTTTGATTCGACTAGATCATATAGAGGACTTTTATAGATTGTGGCTAAAGTAGACCTGGTTTATTAAATGTTTCCCAATGCACACATTTAAATGGGATCTTGATTTCAATCTAGACTCAGAATCATCTATTGTGCCTTCATGGATCAGCGTACTACTATTGACTATCCACCTGTATAATAGAGATGCTTTATTTTCAATTGCAAAGGTGGTAGGTACTCCTCTAAAAATGGATTCTGCAACTACATCCCTGGAAAGACCTAGCCAGGAACGAGTTTGTGTTGAAACTGATTTAAAAAAGACTCTCCCTTCAAGAGTGTGGATTGGTAACAAAGCTAGTGGATAAGGGTTTTGGCAGCCTATTATATATGAGGATCTCCTTCCTTTTTGCTACTATTATGAGAAGAAAGGTCACTTACAAGATACATATTACGCTAAGAAGATGGCAGATGAAAAAATGAAGAAACCTGAGCAAACTATGAAGAAGAGGCCAGAAACAACTAAAGAATTGGTAAAGTGCTCATTCATGGAAAATCAAAAAGCAATTCTTGAAGTAGAAGTAGAAGATGGAGAGTTATCATAGAGCACCCAATTAAAATTAAAGCTCCCAAACAGAAACTGCTCACATCTTTCTTCACCAAAAATAAAGGGAAACTACTGGAGTAAAGTATCCTTCATATGCTATCTCTAAGGGATAAGGAGGAGTCCCACCAGACATCAAATGCAAATTATAGAGAGGAAAAAGAATATCACTAGGAGGAAATAAATAACAACATGGAGCACACAAAAGCCAATCTTTTAGAAATTGAAGCAAAGCTCCAGGATCCAAATAATTCAGAAGAATGTAATCAGGGAGAAATGAAGCACCTTATACTCTTGACTCACTTGAGTCTGCATTGTATAAGTGCTCATCTAGTTTGGAAATTTTGTCAAAATTAGAGTCCCATTCCCTATATACCAAAGAGCCTCGAAATCTTCTTCTTTATGCCACACTTGATTCAATTGAAGGTATAATGCTCATTCACACACACTAGGGTTGCATACATTGTTCATATAGTGTATTATTTGATTGTGTGTGAGTTGTGTGTGGTTATTCCCATTTAAATTGACTTTAATAATTTTTGGGGAGTTTTAAATAATTTTTAAATGATTTTTTGGAAATTAAAACTTGGTTTATAAAACTTTTGGGGTTATTGTGTAATTACTGGTTTTATGTTTTCATACCTGAAAGCTGGATTGGGTAGGATCCAAAAGCGCTTGAAAATTCAGGGTGCGTGTGTAATTATTTTTGAACATGCGTGTGAGAACTGATCTCAGCCCTACACCTGCCATCCTTATACCGTTCTAATTTGTGTTTGTTGCAAGACACATAAACCTTGTGTTATCTCAGCAATAAGATCATTGTTATCAATGCTCTGCATACGTTTGAACTCAATCCCTGTGAACCTCTCTAGACCAATTAGAGGATGTTTAATCCAATCAGAGGACGTTTAATCACCGTTGTTCTCTAATCGTTGGATCAAAGTCAATTGCTTTAGACCAAATCTCAGCCTTAGATTTGGAAAGCCATTCTCGAACCTTCATCTCTCTGTATAAAAGGATGCCAAGCCTTAGCATTTGGTAACTTTTGGCAGTTCGTCTAAATAGAGAGAGAGAGATAAGAGATAAGAGAGAGAAGAGAGAATCCAGAGAGAGAAAGAAACACTAAATCGTCCAAACCCTTTTCGTTTTCAAACCTTAACTCATTTCTCCTAAAAAACATTTACCAAACACTATACCTCTGTGTTTGAGAGTGTTGTTGGTGGGGATTTGAAGCTTGTTTAAGGTTTTATCCTCTGAGATATAGATCTTATTTCCAACTTAGACATTTCATGTTAGATCTATATTTATCTTTCATAGAAACATTAGATTTGATTGTCTGCAAATTTTAGTTTCCCATCTTGAGAAATCATATTTGTTGGTTTCAGTTCTGTAAATGTTTTTTAAAACTTTAGAATCAACAAATATATTTTTGGTTACTAGTTCTTATGAAACAAGACTGTTGACCTACTTGAAATCGCAATTGGCAGTTTTTAATTTTAAAAATATTTTTAAAACCCTCTGAAATTGATTAAAACCTTGAACCGTCTTTCGAGAAAGGTAGCCTTAGATTCTAGGTTTATTTGAAAGGTCAAATAAAGTTTCTTTTTTTTTCTAAAGAAGAGAGAAACTGAAACAACATCATTTAGATCTGATCTGTAATTTGATAGGACTGTTTGTATAAAATAAGTGTGTGTGTGTGTGAATGTATGTGTTAGAAGCACTTTCACAAACACTTGTCACACTACAACACAGAAGTGTTGGCTATAAGATCTTGAATCTACAAGAGTTGACGTAATTACTGGAACAAAGTGGAGAAGTTAGCAAACTGGGTAAGCCACATCAACATCAGACCTGCAGATAAGTTAGAATCAAACCAGTGGGTACATATTCTAAACTTGTATAGGACTATTTTGTGTGCATGTGTGTTAAATAGTTTGTAACTTGTATATTTTGTTTTAGTGGATTTTTTTATTTGCGACTTAGAAGTCACCATGGATGTTTCCTTAGTTGGGTGAGGTTTTACCACGTTAAAAACGCTTTGTCCTTAATCTTTCTACATCTCATCATCTCATTCTTGCTGGTGTGCTGATTAAACACATCTTGTGAATAATCTATTATAATTTAAAGAAAAGAGTTTCTTCAAAAAATAGTTCGGAGTTACTTAAATAGTTTAATCTTGTATTAAACGGCCTAAGTAACAGATTTTCAATTGGTATTAGAGCCATGGATTTTTTTTAAAAAGATCTTGTGTTTCTGAAATTGTTTTCTTAAAACCAAACAATGGACGAGAAAAATGAAAGATTTGGTAACTCGAACAGACCTCCTCTCTTTGATGGAAACAACTTTGCTTACTGGAAAGTAAGGATGGTTACTTTCATACAAGGAACCTTAGGAGATGATGTCTGGGACATTGTTGAAAATGAATATACTTATCCTACAAAACCATCCACTGAAGGAAGTAATGAGAGGATTAAGAAACTATTAAGTGAATTCACTCAAGAAGAGAATCAAGTTTCTCGAAATAATAACAATGGAAAGAATGCCATTTTTATGTCTATAAATAAACATGAGTTAAATAGGATCTCATCTTGTGCCACTTCTAAGGAAGCTTGGGATACACTAATTACTGCATATGAAGGTGACACTAGAGTTAAGGCTGCTAAAAAACAGATGCTTGTCCAGCAGTATAACTCTTTAATTATGTCAGACTCTGAATCTTTTGATGACGTTTACATGAAATTGACTGACATTGTGACCAAATTGCATGCTAATGGGATAACTTATGATAGACATGAAATTGTCTCTAAAATTCTAAGATGATTATCATAGAAATTTGATAACAAAAGATATGCTATTGAGGAAATGAGGGACCAAAATCTCACTCATGAATTACTCAGTAGTAAATTGAGAACTGTGGAAATGGAATTAGAATTTAAGAAACAATTGACCCAATCCCATAGGAAACAGACTAGTTCCAATTTGAGTTTTTCCTCTAAGATGATGAAACCTGAGCTTACTATTCCCAATAATGACTCTGATGAGGAATGTGATATAGATGGTTTGGATAATCAAATTGCCTTGATATCAAAACAGTTTAAGAAAATTATCAAATTTAGAAATAAAATGGCAAACAGACAAGGCAAACCAAATTATCTAACTCAGTCTAACCACAATCTCATGAGAAAGGTCAAGACAAACATCACAAGGACATTTATACGAGACCTAACAAAGACTTCAAGAACATTGAATGTTTTAGATGTGTTAAATTGGGTCATATAGCACAAGACTGTAGAGTTAAATTAAGCACGACCAATAAACATACTAGGGACAACATTTGTAAGACATGGGATGATTCAAGTGATTCTGAAAATGTGGAACCTGAATCATTTGATGTTTTTTATCCTTTCATGTACTTGTTTGCTAAGATAATATATAATGATGATATGCTTGTGCCTTTGTATGAGAATCATGATAATATCTCTACTTCTGTTGTTATGAATCATGTTGCTACTGGTTTAGATGCTTTAATTTATGAGAACAATGCTAGTTCTACAGCAGGGTGTGTGAGTAAAAGGCAAAGCGATAATGACGATGTTAATGTGTGTGTGAGTTCAAGAATTGAATCCTTAGGGGTCATTTCACACACTACACTTAGTGACTCGGACATTGAAGACCTCCCTGATATTCACAAACTTTATGCGAAAACTCTCAAGAAAAGCTCTAGACTAGAGAAGGCTGTGGAAGACCTCACTAAGAAACTAGAAGACCTAAGTCTAATGGTTAAACTTAACGCTGAAGAGTATACTACCCAATGTCTAACTCATGAAAATGAAGTCAATTTTTGATCAAAAATTGAAAATTTTGATTGAAACAAATGAAACTCTGGAGAAAAAATATAAAGGGACATTATTAGAATTGGAACAAGCTAAAGAAAAAACAACAACTATTTTCAAAAAATTTGCTAAGTTTGAAAACAATTCCAACTGGTTTGGCTGACTCAAAAACCAATTATGATGATCGAACTGGAATAGGGTTTTGACCAAATTTAAAGACACAAACTGAAAACTTTGAATCAATCAAGTTTGTGTTAAGAGGCAAAAGACCTATAGAAACTTGCCCATATTTTCATTCCTTAAAAGACGAGTTTGATGAAAAACAACAAAAGATTGATATTGGGGAATCAAGTCACTCTAAGTATGATAGTCAACCTAAGGCTAAATACATCTGACCCCCGATTAGGAAGAGTGTTTCTGCTTTTCAAACTATACTCCCTAGGAATAAGGCTCAACATCAAAATCCCATAAAACCTATGTTTAAAGACTTTCCTAAGGAGATACCCTCTTCAAGCAATCTATATTGCTCTTACTGTGATATATACGGTTATTCTTTTGAAGGTTGCTACTCTAGACGTTTAATAAAACCCATCTGTAATACTCCTCTATACCAGAACTTTAACTACTTTAGGAGAAGCTGTAACAATTATGTCCTGCCCAGACAACCAAATAAAAACTCTAACTATAGAAAGAGAAAGACCAAACCTAAAAGATCATTTCCAAGAAGGACAACAAGGCACTTTCCAAAACCAAATGGTCATATTTTTCATAAATTCAAAGTCATGCACAAAACATTTTTCAACAAAAATCTAATGCTCGTAAATTTTATCAAATGAGAGAAAATATGCACAAAATAAAAACAAGAGCTATTTGGGTTAGAAAAGATGAGCTATTACCCCAGATGAAGTGTAACATTGTGATTACTGCTTTAAAAGATGAACATACCTCTTCTGGTTGGTATTTAGGCTCTTAGTGTTCAAAGCACATGACTGGTGATGATACAAAACTTTTAAACAAAACCAGATTTGCTGGGGGAGAAGTCATATTTGGTGATGATATATAATCTCAAATCACTGGTAAAGGAACACTCCAAGAAGAAGGAATGCCTGTTCTTGAAAATGTTCTTCTAGTAAAAGGTCTTAAGGCTAATATACTTAGTATTTCGTAATTTTGTGACTCAAATCATACTGTCACCTTTTCAAAGAATAATTGCAAAATTTTAAATGAAAAAGGTGAGTGCATACTTATAGGACTTGGAACTCCTGACAATTGTTATACTGTCTAGAATAGTACTGAGGTTTGTAACATTGCCAGAATGGATGACAATGAAATATGGCAGAGTAGGATGGGTCAGATAAATTACGATAACCTCAGTGGATTATCTTCACAAGAAAATGTAAGAGGAATTCCAAAGATCAAACCTATCTCTAATATTGTCTGTGGATCATGTCAGGAAGGACAAATTATTAAGGTATCTCATAAGAAAGTTAAAGATATCCTTACCTCTAAACCCTTGAAGCTCATCCATATGGACCTAATGGATCCCTCTCGAACTGTTAGTCTTTGTGGACACAGTTACATTCTTGTTTTGGTTGATGACTCCACCAGATTTACTTGGGTGGACTTCTTAAAACAAAAGTCAGACACTTTCCAAACCTTTTTGAAAATTCTTCTTTGAATTGAAAATGAGAAGGACACTCAATTAAATAGAATTCGTTGTGATAGAGGTGGAGAATTCATAGATACTAGTATTATAAAGTATTGTGACTATAATGGTTACAAACATGAGTTTCGTGCTCCTAAGACTCCTTAACAAAATGGAATTACTGAGCGAAAGAATCGTACCCTTCAAGAAATGGCCCGTGTTATGATTCATGCCAAGTGTTTACCTAAATACTTTTGGGTAGAATCTATTCGTACAACTTGTCACATTATCAATAGGTCTATCTTAGGAAGAATTCCAAACAAACTCGTTACGAACTATGGTATGGGAAAAAACCCAATCTTCAATACCTTAGAACCTTTGGTAGTATGTTTTATGTCTGCAAAGATAGAGAACACTTATCCAAATTTGAGACTCGTGGAGATAAAGCTATCTTTCTAGGATATTCTCCTGACAGTATAGCATACTGTGTCTATAATCTTAGCACAAAGACCTTAATGGAATCCATAAATGTTATTATAAGTGACACTACTGTTGAGAGTAAGACTGGAGAACCAACTATTGTGGAAGAGTCTAAAAATGTTTTAGAAAATGGCTCTCTAGAAATAGATGATTCTTTACCAATTGAGACACCTAAAGTACCTAACTAGGTTTCTAAAGATCATCCCATAGATAACGTTGTTGGTAACCCTAGTGAGCCTGTTCGTACAAGATCTCAATTAAGAAACTATGCTCATTATACATGTTTTGTTTCCCTTGTGGAACCAAAGAATGTAAATGAGTCATTGAATGACCCTCATTGGATTTCTACCATGCAGGAAGAACTTCTTCAATTTGTCATTCATGATGTTTGGTATCTTGTACCTAGGCCTGATCATAAAAAGGTTATTGGCACACGTTGGATATTTAAAAATAAATCTGATGAAAATGGGATAATCATTAGAAACAAAGCTAGATTAGTTCCTCAAGGATACTCTCAAACTGAAGGAATAGATTTTAACGAGAATTTTACCCCTGTTACTAGCTTAGAATCTGTTCGTCTTCTTTTTGTAATAGCTTATTACTTGTATTTTACGCTTTACCAAATGGATGTTAAATCTGCCTTTCTTAATGGAATCTTGACTGAAGAGACCTATGTTGAACAACCCAAATGGTTCATTGACATTCAATATCCAAATCATGTTTATCATCTTAAAAAGGCTTTGTATGGTCTAAAACAAGCACCAAGGGCCTGGTATGAGAGTCTTTCCAACTTTCTCTTAGAAAAAGGTTTTAAGAGAGGCGAAAATGATCAAACTCTTTTTGTTAAACATTTTGATAAAGATATCATTATAGCTCAAGTCTATGTCGATGATATCATTTTTGGATTCACTTCCCCTTCAGAAGTTAAATCTTTTTCTGAAATTATGCGTAGAGAATTTCAAATGTCTCTTATGGGGGAGTTGCAACTTTTCCTGAGTCTTCAAGTCAAACAGAATTCAAAAGGTTTATTTGTTTTTCAATCTAAATATGCTTTAGAGATTGTCAAAAAATTAGGCCTTGAAAGTGCCAAAGAAGCTAAAACTCCCATGAGTACCACGGTTAAACTATCTAAAGATGAGAGTGGTAAATCCATAGATCCTACTCTGTATCGTAGTATGATAGGAACCTTGCTATACCTTACTGCCTCGTGTCTTGATATTATGTACGCAGTTTGCGTGTGTGCCCGTTATCAAAACAATCCTAAAGAGAGCCATTTAGTTTGTGTTAAAAGAATCATTAAATACATAAAAGGCACTCTAAATTTAGTACTTTGGTACACCAATGATACTTCTAGTACTACAATAGGATACACTGATGCCGACTGGGCTGGGTGTACTGATGATAGTAAGAGCACATTAGGAGCATGTTACTATATCGGTAATGATTTGGTAGGATGGAGTAGTAAGAAACAAAACCACACTTCTTTATCTACAGCTGAATCTGAATACATAGCCGCTGGTAGTTACTGTGCTCAATTACTTTGGCTTAAACAAATGCCTAACGATTATGGTATTTAAAAAGATCAACTACATCTCTATTGTGATAATCAAAGTACAATCAATATCTTTAAAAATACTGTTCAACACTCGTGAACAAAACATATAAAAATTAGACATCACTTTATACGTGAATTAGTTGAGACCAAGGAATTAGAAATTAATTATCTTCCTTCTGATTTGCAACTCACAGATATGTTTACCAAACCTTTGGATTACAATATATTTCTTTCTTTTCGAAAATCAATAGGAATGGTTTGTGCTAAATAAACTCCTATGGCTTAAGTATTATTCCCTTTGTCCATTTGAGACAAAATGGGGGAGGAATTTGAGTCTTATGAGTTCATTTTTTTCATATTTATAATAAGCTTGATCTTAGTGATTATTTTCAGGAATCCATACAGTTCTATTCAACAGATGTTACTAGGGTATTGGTTTGTAAGTAGTTGAGTTATGTAATTTTCTATTTCTAGGAAATGGGTAGATAGAATTTTTGTATATGAATAGGTTTTTCCTTTTTTTTTTGTAGCCCTACGAGTCCTAGATGACTCAAAGGAGATTTTGTCTCATATTTTCAAAGGGGGATATTGAAGCACCTTATACTCTTGACTCACTTGAGTCTACCTTGTATAAGTGCTCATCTAGTTTGGAAATTGTGACAAAATTAGAGTCCCATTCACTAGATACCAAAGATCCTTAGAATCTTCTTCTTTATGCCACACTTGATTCAATTGAAGGTATAATGCTCATTCACACACACTAGGGTTGCATACATTGTTCATATAGTGTATTATTTAATTGTGTGTGAGTTGTATGTGGTTAATCCCATTTAAATTAGCTTTAATAATATTTTAGGAATTTTAAATGATTTTTTGGAAATTAAAACTTGGTTTATAAAAATTTTGGGGTTATTATGTAATTACTGGTTTTATGTTTTCATACATGAAAGTTGGATTGGGTAGGATCCAAAAGAGCTTGAGAATTCAGGGTGCGTGTGTAATTATTTTTAAACACGCGTGTGAGAACTGATCTCAGCCCTACACCTGTCATCCTTATACCGGTCTAATTTGTGTTTCTTGCAAGACACATAAACCTTGTGTTATCTCAGCCATTGGATCATTGTCATCAACGCTCTGCATGTGTTTGAACTCAATCCCTATGATCCTCTCTAGACTAATCAGATGACGTTTGATCCACCGCTATTCTCTAATCATTGGATCAAAGTCAATTGCCTTACACAAAATCTCATCCTTAGATTTGGAAAGCCATTCTCGAACCTTCGCCTCTCTGTATAAAAGGATGACAAACCTCGCATTTTGGAACTTTTGGCAAGTCATCTAAATAGTGAGAGAAGATATAAGAGAGAATCCAGAGAGAGAAAGAAACCCTAAATCGTCCAAACCCTTTTCGTTTTCAAACCCTAACTCATTTCTCCTAAATAGTATTTACTAAACACTATACCCGTGTGTTTGAGAGTGTTGTTGGTGGGGGTTTGAATCTTGTTTAAGGTTTTATCCTCTGAGATCGAGATCTTGTTTCCAAATTAGACATTTCATGTTAGATCTATATTTATCTTTCATAGAAACAGTTGATCTGATTATTGCATGTCATATTACACTTAGATATGCACATTTTAGTTTCTTATCACGAGAAATCGTAATTGTTGATTTCAATTCTGTAAATGTTTTTTAAAACTTTAGAATCAACAAATCTATTTTCTATTTCTAGTTCTTATGAAACAATACTGTTGACCTAGTCTGAATCGCAATTGGCAGTTTTTAATTTCAAAAATATTTTCAAAATCCTCTGAAATTGATTAAACCTTGAACCGTCTTTCGAGCAAGGTAGCCTTGGATTATGGGTTTATTTGAAAGGTCAAATAAAGTTTCTTTTTGTTTCTAATGAAGAGATAAACTGAAAATAACATCATTTAGATCTAATATGTAATTTGATAGGACTGTTTGTATAAAATAACTGTGTGTGTGTGCATGCATGTGTTAGAAGCACTTTCACAAACACTTCTCACACTACAACACATAAGTGTTGGCTATAAGATCTTGAATCTACAAGGGTCGACGTAAAGACTGGAACAAAGTGGGGAATTTAGCAAAATGGGAAAGCCACATCAACATCATTCCTGCAGAGAAGTTAGAATCAAACCAGTGGTACATATTCTAAACTTCTATAGGACTATTTTGTGTGCATGTGTGTTAAATAGTTTGTAACTTGTATAATTTGTTTTAGTGGATTTATTTGTTTGTGACTTAGAAGTCACCTTGGATGTTTCCTCATTTGGGTGAGGTTTTACCATGTTAAAAATGCCTTGGCCTTAATATTTCTACATCTCCTCATCTCATTCTTGTTGGTGTGATGATTTAAACCATATAGTTTTGTTTTTCAAAACTAGTTAACTAATCTTGATCAAGTCTCGTGCATTTTTTACTAAGCACATCTTGTTATTAATCTATTTTGATTTAAAGAAAAGAGTTTCTTCAAAAAATAGTTCGGAGTTAATTCAATAGTTTAATCTTGTATTAAACGGACTAAGTAATAGATTTTTCAAGAAATTGATCCAGGAGAACAAAACCATTACATCTAGTCACTAAATAATGGAGTTGAAAATGAATAAGGCTTTACTGTTGTCACAAGGAAGAAGAAAACCACAAAAGTAGTCCAGAAGGTAGCTTATGGGACTGTTAGAATACTCAGGTCCCACTCAAAATCCCCATCTCTGAATCTAAAATGGTAGGAGCAATCATTTGGAATGTGAGAGGCATCTCCAAAAATGGTGCTATAAGAAGAATCAAAAGGCTTAATAAAATGCATAAATCTCATGTTTTTGTGTTATTGGAGCCTATGCAAGACATTTCCAAAATTCAATCTTAATGTCTTCAATTAGGTTTTGGTTCTTGTTTGACCAACCAAAATAGTAAGATTTGGTGTTTTTTTAAGGATGAGATTCAGTGGGAGGTAGTATCTGAAATGCCTCAATGTATTACGATAAATATAAAGATGAATGGTAGCAACAGTATGTTTCAAGGCAGCTTTGTTTATGCTAGCTCTAATAGAATTATTAGAAGATCTGTGTGGGAATATTTGAGGGCCTCTTACACAGATACTCCTTGGTGGATAGGAGGATATTTCAACATAGTAGATGATATGTCAGAGAAAGTAGGGGGAATGAGGTAAATCTAGGCGCCATATATGAGTTTCTAGAATGCATTGAGGTAAATGGACTTGTGGATGCGGGTTATATAGGCTCCAAATATACTTGGCATAACAAGAGGGCTTCAGAGAATAGCATCTGGTGTAGGCTAGATAGAATATTAATGAATCAAGGCTGTTTAGATTTGAATGTCAATTAGAGTGTGAACCACCTCAATAGAAGTGTGTCAGACCATTCTCCTCTCTTTCTTACAGGTTAACTTCAAAATGTTAATGTTTCTTAGAGCTTTAAGTTTTTAAACTTCTGGACAAAAAAGAAAGAATGTGTGGAGTTGGTGGAAAAGACGGGAGGAAGTAGACTGTCCTAATCCAATAGTAGGACTCTCTCTCAAACTTAAACAAGTAAGAAGAAAATTGAGTACATGGAGCAAAGTCACATATGGGGACATATTTCAAGAAGCCAGAAATGCTGAGGATGCTCTCCTAGCTACTGAGAATTCTTATGATCAGGATCCTACTGAAGAGAAAAGAGAGGTTCTTCAACAAGCTACTGCCATCTACAATGGGAACCTCAAAATTGAAGAAGATTTTTGGAGCCAAAAAGCAAATGAGAAATGGTGTACTGAAGGTGACAAAAACACGACTTATTTTCATAGAATGGTGAAAGGGAAATAGAAGAGAATGAAAACTCAGAAGATAAAGAATATGGAGGATGTTTAGGTGGATTCTATAGAGGATATAAAAGTTTCAGCTCTTGAATTTTATTCTAATCAATTTAAATCTCCAGAAAGGGTGGAAACTAGTAGTTAGTTCTCAATTTTGGATGCTATTCCAACTCTGATCAGTGCAGAAATGAATGCAGCTCTAACCTCATGGCCAACGATAGTAGAAGTGGAGACAACAGTAAAGGGTCTGAATCCTAAGAGTAGCCCAGGTGTGGATGGCTTCAATGGCCAATTCTTTCACCACTTTTTGGAGGTCATAAAGGAAGATATTTGAAATAAGTGATGTACTTTTTTTTGCAGGTAAAACCCTTCCAAAGATGTGTACCACCACTAGAATAGCTCTAATTCCAAAAATAGAGCATCCTCAATCATTTAGCAATTTCAGGCCTATAAGTATGCAGAATTTTGTTAATATGATTTTTTCGAGAATCTTAAATGATAGAATATCTACTATCCTCTCATCTATCATATCCCCAATGCAATTAGGTTAAGGCAGTGTGACAACCCGCTCAAAATAATAATGGGTGTCCAGCCCTATACTACATTAAATCAGGTATCTTAGATGGCACAATCTCAATATCAACTAACAATACTAAATAATATAAGGCAAACAACCCGAAATCATTAAAAGTGGATTGTCCAGAATTTAAAACTTTTATTTAACAACAACAACAACAAAATCAACTATCCAACCATAACCAACAATACACATCTAACTATGATGAGTGATATGTGCAAATTCCAATATATACAAGAGTGAAATACAATGTATAAATAAAATACTCGAATATGCTGTCGGGACATAGACAATACAAATAATCCGAGGAAAGAAATGTAAAAGTGTTAATCTACAACACTTGAGTATAAACTTGAGATACAAACTGAATCCTAATCTAGATACATCAAAGATAGGAATCGTCTATACAAGATACCGCAACAGTCCGCTACTTCCACAGCTCCACGAGTACACTGAATGGAAGAACATCAATGAAGTCCTTGAGGAGGAACACCTAAAGTAATACAATATATATGCAGAGGAGGAAAAATATAAACGGGTCAGAGCCCAAGTTGAAAACATTTTATAACAAGTGTATTAAAATTCATAATAATTATAAATGCGTTATTACATGATTAAGGTGGAGTCAAACTCTCCATAATAATTTCCCTCGCCTCTCAACTAAAGCGTGCAACTAAACGTATGCACGTGATCTCCAAATGGATGCCCAATTCTATTTAGGTAAAAGGATTCTAACTTAAACCCAATTGAATAATTTAATTAAAATCATCTAACCAATCTCCCAATCTACACTTATCTATATTCATTAAAATCATTTACCTTAACTTTAATGTTATAGTTCTCTTTATTTTTGTTCATTTATTGAACATATAAAGTTGCATAATTAACTTCATAACCACATCATCACAATACATTAACCTTCTCATTTACAAGAATTTCATATATTCTAGTTATACCCTCATTTGGCATGTAAACATATATACACATATATATATATGAGTTATTACCATCAAGTGCTAAGGACTAAACTTCTCCCGATTCTCAATACGACACTGCGTTTCGTGCGTGGGACATCTTGCCGAAGAAAAATCCAAACAAGGAACCCCCCCCCCCCCGTTACACTACTCCTGACAGTATTGCTCCTCGAGATTCATTATGCCCTCAATGCATGATGCATGTAACCCAAATTATTATTACTACATTTTAATTACTTAATATTCCCAATTCTCAACAATACACGGCATTTCATGCGTGGGACGTCTCACCGAGGCAAAATCCAAACAAGGAACCCCCCGTTACACTACTCCTGGCACTGTCGATCGTCGGGATAGGTGATATATATATCACTATGAGCATTAAGGACCAAATTCTCCCCAATTTCCAACGTACACTGCGGTTCGTGCGTGGGACGTCTCACCGAGGTGAAATCCAACCAAGGAACCCCCCCGATACACTAATCCTGTCAATATTGGTCGTTGAGGTCCATTAAGCCCTCGATACCCAAGTAAAAGCACAATAAACAATATCATAACCATCCAACCGAGCTATAACTCGAGGACGCAGGCTCACATGCTATCATCTTCCAGCAGCCCATTCACATAGCAAACTGTGGCCACCTGGTGGGGTTCAACGGCACCCACCTCGTGATCAACTCACACACACGACGTCTCGGAAAGCGGTCATAGCTCCTAACCGGAAAGTGAGAACGTCACATACCCCCGACTTCTCACACCCAAAAAGAATGGATATATATATCGCATAATAATCACTATGGACGACTATGACCTGGGGAATATCCACACCCTGCTCTTTGAGCCAAGATGCTCACCCTCAACGCACACAACTTCCCATGATAGGAAGGAGGGGGTATGCTTCACTATATATATATATATATATATATATATATATATATATATACCATCACATAAGGTATACATACATCATCACATAATATAAAGATATACCATCATATAAGGTATACCTGCCACATTGTTTTCACATTTACTATACTCTCTTAGGCGCAATAGAATTAATACCATTGTTTCGTATGTTTCCCTCTTGATATACTAATCGTCAATTCTCACAGATCTTCCCCACTTAGTATACACTATACTATTTCTCGTTTGAATATCACATGTCGCTTCAATTAGCATTTCTCATCGTGTGAGACATCTCCCAAATCAATCATCATAAAGGATACTTCTATATCCGTATGCACATCAAATAGAATTTATAATTCTCCATCCATAATAGGGTTCAATTCATTTTATGAACCTTTAAAGTTATACCATTTGGATCGGATCCTAAGATCCGATATCTCTAAATTATTCTGATTCTTTCGTATGAATTTATTATTATCTCCAAATAGAATCTTCAATAAAAGTGGGATTCCCCACTTAGAATATACCATAATATCTAATCGGTATTCCTCAAATTTAGTCAATATGACTTAAAAAATTTCTTATAAGGGAAACTCGCTAAAAGTCTCCAAAACATACTCCAAATATCTCCTATAGAGGTTCCCAATCGATAACCTCGAACAAATTGGAATGAAATTCTCCCTAGAAAAACATTCCCCGAAAAGCCCTGTTTCCGAATCGATTCGGGCCAATTCAGAATCGATTCGGCCCAGCAAATCGATTCGGGTCATCAGACCTGGGACTCTGTCTCAGGATGAATTTATTTGGTTGGGGTCCGAATCGATTCGGTCACTCAGACCTGGGCACCTGCATATTTCCGAATCGATTCGCTAGGAGGCCGAATCGATTCGGCCCTTCAGAACTCTCGAAAATGGCTACTTTTGAAGTAAGCCAAAATCACAAAATTTGTTTTAATCATCTTCTCTTCATTTATCTTCAACCCAATCACAAATATAACACTAATATTCATCCAAGAACACATATTAACTAATGTCTATCCTCAAATCAAAGATCTACATATCAAATCTAAGATTATACCCAAAAGTTAGGTTTTGATAAACTAAATCTCAAACCAATAAATTTGATCCACAAACCATGAAATAAATGCACACAACAATTATTTAGCAAGTTTAATCACTTGCCTCGAGTTCGTAGGGTCTGAATCCGCCTTGAGATCGCGTATTGGCCGGAAAATCCTCTTTCTCTCTCTTTTCTCTTTCTTTCTCTTCTTCTTTCTTTCTCTCTTTCTATTTCTCTTTCTCTCTTTTGGAGAAATAAATCTCTCGTAGGCTTAATAAGCCTATTCTCCCAAGAACACATCTTTAAATGATAATACACACTTTAAATGACTCGGTAACTTTAATTCGAGTCAAACGTACTTAAAATATTTCGGAACCTAAATACTCCCCAAGTACAGTCATTTTGACTTTCTCGACCCTTCCGGACACAACAACACCCTCAGAATCGTCATTCTAAACACTTTCTAACGACTCCAAATTTTCACCTCAATTGCCAATTTAATTAATCTCCGAATAAAATAATATTTATTTCTCCCAAAATAAATAAATCATCGTCTCCAAGACCTCGGGTTGTTACAAACTTCCCCACTTACAAAAATTTCGTCCTCGAAATTTTATCTAAGCCTAATTCTCCAAAGCTCAGTTAGTTCTACTACACCCATCCTCGCTAAACCTATCTCTAAATCTCTAACTTCCCATGACGAATTAATTTAATTTATTTTATTTTAAGTTGATTTTGAGTCTTATAAAACCAATTTCCACAACTAGGGTGCCCATACAACCTTTATATTCGATCTATCACTCGTACCAATCATGATGAGGCTTCATTTGCCTCCAAAATTCTACAATTCCATAGATATAAAGTATACCAGCATTTTAATAACATAAAAATTTTGAATGGTCCAAAGAAATAACTCCTCTCAATTCCTGACATTCGCCACTTTCGTGCGGGGGACGTCTCGCAAAAGCGAAATCCAAACAAGGAAACCTCCCAATACACTACTATGTAGCGACTTCGGGGATTGAGAGTTTGTTAAATCTGAACTAGTGTTTAAAAAAATATTTTGGCGAAAAATCATTTTGATATGGCCCAAGGCCTAGAAAAAGTTTTATTTTGAAAAACAGTTATGAAAAATATTTTGGTTTATGCCTTACAATATTTACAAAAAGTGCTTTATATCTAGCACAAGGTCTTTTAAATCATCATACATATAACAAAATATAGCTCACAAAAATTAGCATAATTATGAGCTAAAATTTTCTTGCGTCCCATCAATCCACAATCTTTAAACTCTTTTCCGTAATGATATCTCATATCATATTAACATATTGCCATTTATAAGGCTCATCCATAACTGGAATACAACAATTATATAAGTCTAACATGACTATATAAAAAGAAGTAGCTTTATCATTACTACTTATCACACCATAACCATTCTTCCATTTACCACAAGGTTTATAGCTCTTTTTGAGCATATTAAAAAAATTATCTATTCTATCGAAATATAATAACATAAGAGCCTAACTTGCTCAAAATTCCCTTTTCGGGTCGTTACATACATAATAGGGTTATAACACTACCCTCTCATCAATATCTGCCATACAATATATCAAAACTTCATATAGTAATAATCCTATTCCGAAAGGAAAATTAACTTACATCATCCATCTCTAGTCCGATTGGCCTTCCTCATTAATGGGCTCCCAAACAAAGTCCCCCGGTATAAAATGACCTCGAATCTGCTATAGGGGTTGTACTTCCAAGACTTCATCAAAAGGTGGTCTTTTACCTCTTTTAGGACAGTCTCTCTTTCTATGACCTATTTCTTTATAAAAGAATCACTTACTCACAAATCCTTTTTTCCCACTCGCATTACTGGCACTCTCATCGCCAAACTTACTTGATGAAGTCGAATCTCCAAAGTTCTTACCCTCTTGCGAATGAAGACGATATTCATGACACTTTAATAGAGCCGCATTCACTACCTCGATGAAAGTCACTAACTTGGGACTCTCGAACAATTGTTGTTGGATTTTCAAATCTAAACCTCGAACAAACTTCGATATACTTTTCTCTTCTGTATTTACCTCATCAGGTACTAATTTCCCCCATCTAGAAAAATCTTCCTCATATTCTGCTACCATTCTATTACCTTGAAAAATCTCCATATTCTGGGTCGGGGAAGGAAAATACCTTCGATCAAAAAGTTCCCAAAATTCTATTATAGGTAAAGTATCTCTCTGTTCAGATGTGGTGACCGACTCCCACCATTGAAGAGCTGCACCCGATAACTTAAAGGTGGCTAAAAATTGCTTATGCACCTCACTAGAATCAACCATACGGAGGTGCCTCCGCATACTATTATTCCATTGACTTGCAGCCATTGCATCAACTCCCCCTGCAAACTCGGGAGGATGCCCCTTACTAAAATCTTCTCGCACTCTTTGCCATAAAGACAATCCTAAATAGGGTTGGGCTGCTCGAACGGAAGATTGCTGGACCATCGTAGAAATGGCAGCAGTTACTACTTGTGCCATAATATTGGCAACTTCATTTGTAGTCATGTTCCTTTGTGACATTTGGGGTTGCACATTTTCAGCCCCTTTGTTTGCCCTGACTGAACGAACTCCCTTTAGTGGCATCTGAAACAAGAACAATTGTATCAGAACGCCTTTCAAATACTTTCAAGTCACCAAAGAAATATAGATGTAAGAATGCAATCGTCCTAACAATAAGGATCTACATCAAGAACTCTTACGGAAGATCGTAGTCACCCGCACAGATCATAAAGACACTAGAACCTGATGCTCTGATACCATCTGTGACAACCCGCTCAAAATAATAACGGGTGGCCAACCCTATTCTACATTAAATCAGGTATCTTAGATGGCACAGTCTCAACATCAAATGACAATACTAAATAATATAAGGCTAACTACCCGAAATCATTAAAAGTGGATTATCAAAATTTTAAAACTTTTACTTAACAACAACAACAACAAAATCCACTATGCAACCATAACCAACAATACACATCTAACTATGATGAGTGATATGTTCAAACTCCAATATATACAAGAGTGCAATACAATGTAGAAATAAAATACCCGAATATGCTGTTGGGTCACAGAAAATACAAATAATCTAAGGTAAGAAATGTAAAAGTGTTAATCTACAACACTTGAGTATAAACTCGAGATACAAACTGAATCCTAATCTATATACATCAAAGACATGAATCGTCTATACTAGATGCCGCAACAGTCCGCTACTACCACAGCTCCACGAGTACACTGGATGGAAGAACATCAATGGCGTCCTTGCAGAGGAACACCTAAAGTAATAAAATATATATGCAGAGGATGAAAAATATAAACGGGTCAAAACCCGAGTTGAAAACATTTTATAGCAAGTGTATTAAAATGCATAATAATTATAAATGCATTATTACATGATTAAGGTGGAATCGAAATCTCCATAATAATTTCCCTTGCCTCTTAACTAAAGAGCGCAACTAAACGTATGCACGTGATCTCCAAATGGATGCCCAATTCTATTTAGGTAAAAGGTTCTAACTTAAACCCAATTGAATCATTTAATTAAAATCATCTAACCAATCTCCCAATCTACACTTATCTATATTCTTTAAAATAATTTACCTTAACTTTAATGTTATATTTCTCTTTATTTTTGTTCATTTATTGAACATATAAAGTTGCTTAATCAACTTCATAACCACATCATCACAATACATTAACCTTCTCATTTACTAGAATTTCATATATTCTAGTTATGCCCTCATTTGGCATGTAAACATATATATATATATATATATATATATATATATATATATATATATATATATATATATATATATATATATATATATATGCATTATTAGCATCAAGTGCTACGGACTAAACTTCTCCCGATTCTCAATACGGCACTGCATTTCGTGCGTGGGACGTCTCGCCGAAGCAAAATTCAAACAAGGAACCACTCTGTTACACCACTCTTGACAGTATTGATCCTCGAGATTCATTATGCCTTCAATGCATGATGCATGTAACCTAAATTATTATTACTCCATTTTAATTAATTAATATTCCCAATTCTCAACAGTACACGTCGTTTCATGCGTGGGACATCTCGCCGAGGCGAAATCCAAACAAGGAACACCCCCGTTAAACTACTCCTGGCACTATCGATCGTCGGGATAGGTGATAAATATATAAATATGAGCATTAAGGACCAACTTCTCCCCAATTTCCAACGTTACACTGCGGTTCGTGCGTGGGACGTCTCGCTGAGACGAAATCCAAACTAGGAACCCCCCCGATACACTAATCCTAGCAATGATGGTCGTTGAGGTTCATTAAACCCACGATACCTAAGTACAAGCACAATTAACAATATCATAACCATCCAATCGAGCTATAACTCGAGGACGCAAGCTCACATGCTATCATCTTCCAGCAACCCATTTACATAGCAAACTGGGGCCACCTGGTGTGGCTCAATGGCATCCACCTCGTGATAAACTCACTTACACAACGTCCCGGGAAGCGGTCATAACTCCTAACCGGCAAGTGAGAGCATCACATACCCCCAACTTCTCACCCCCAAAAGAATGCATATATATATCGCATAATAATCATAATGGACGACTATGACCTGGGGAATATCCACACCCTGCTCGTTGAGCCAGGATGCTCACCCTCAACGCACGCAACTTCCCATGATAGCAAGGAGGGGGTATGCTTCACTATATATATATATATATACCATCACATAAGGTATACATACATCATCACATCATATAATGATATACCATCATATAAGGTATACCTGCCACATTGTTTTCACATTTACTATACGCTCTTAGGCGCAATAGAATTAATACCATTGTTTAGTATGTTTCCCTCTTGATATAATAATCGTCAATTCTCACACATCTTCCCCACTTAGTATACACTATACTATTTCTTGCTTGAAGCTCACATGTCACTTCGATTAGCATTTCTCATCATGTGAGACATCTCCCAAATCAATCATCATAAAGGATACTTCTATATCCGTATGCACATCAAATAGCATTTATAATTCTCCATCCATAATAGGGTTCAATTCATTTTATGAACCTTTAAAGTTATCCCATTTGGATCGGATCCTAAGATCCGATATCTCTAAATTATTCTCATTCTTTCATATGAATTTATTATTATCTCCAAATAGAATCTCCAATAAAAGTGGGATTCCCCACTAGAATATACCATGATATCTAATCGGTATTCCTCAAATTTAGTCAATATGACTCAAAAAATTTCTTATAAGGGAAACTCGATAAAAGTCTCCAAAACATACTCCAAATATCTCCTATAGAGGTTCCCAATCGATAACCTCGAACAAATTGGAATGAAATTCTCCCTAGAAAAACATTCCCCGAAAAGCCCTGTTTTCGAATCGATTCAGGCCAATTCCGAATCGATTCGGCCCAGAAAATCGATTCGTCCAGGAAGGCGAATCGATTTGGGTCATCAGACCTGGGACTCTGTCTCAGGCTGAATTGATTTGGTTGGGGTCCAAATCGATTCGGTCACTCAGACCTGGGCACTTGCATATTTCCGAATCGATTCGCTAGGAGGCCGAATCGATTCGGCCCTTCAGAACTCTCGAAAATGGCTACTTTTGAAGTAAGACAAAATCCCAAAATTTGTTTTAATCATCTTATCTTCATTTATCTTCAACCCAATCACAAATATAACACTAATATTCATCCAAGAACACATATTAACTAATGTCTATCCTCAAATCAAAGATCTACATATCAAATCTAAGATTATACCCAAAAGTTAGGTTTTGATAAACTAAACCTCAAACCAATAAATTTGAGCCACAAATCATGAAATAAATCCACACAACAATTATTTAGCAAGTTTAATCACTTGCCTCGAGTTCGTAGGGTCTGAATCCGCCTTGAGAACGCGTATTGGCCGGAAAATCCTCTTTCTCTCTCTTTTCTCCTTCTTTCTCTTCTTCTTTCTTTCTCTCTTTCTATTTCTCTTTCTCTCTTTTGGAGAAATAAATATCCCGTAGGCTTAATAAGCCTATTCTCCCAAGATACACATCTTTAAATGATAATACACACTTTAAATGACTCGGTAACTTTAATTCGAGTCAAACGTACTTAAAATATTTCAGAACCTAAATAGACCCCAAGTACAGTCGTTTTGACTTTCTCGACCCTTCCGGACACAACTACACCCTCAGAATCGTCATTCGAAACACTTTCTAACGACTCCAGGATTTGACCTCAATTGCCAATTTAATTAATCTCCGAATAAAATAATATTTATTTATCCCAAAATAAATAAATCATCATCTCCAAGACCTCGGGTTGTTACAAACTTCCCCACTTACAAAAATTTCGTCCTCGAAATTTTAGCTAAGCCTAATTCTCCAAAGCTCAACTAGTTCTATTACACCCATCCTCGCTAAACCTATCTCTAAATCTCAAACTTCCCATGACGAATTAATTTATTTTATTTTATTTTAAGTTGATTTTGAGTCTTATAAAACCAATTTCCACAACTAGGGCACCCATACACCCTTTATATTCGATCTATCACTCTTACCAATCATGATAAGGCTTCATTTGCCTCCAAAATTCCACAATTCCATAGATATAAAGTATACCAGCATTTTAATAACATAAAAATTTTGAATGGTCCAAAGAAATAACTCATCTCAATTCCTGACATTCGCCACTTTCGTGCGGGGGACGTCTCGCAAAAGGGAAATCCAAACAAGGAACCCTCCCCATACACTACTATGTAGCGACGTCGGGGATTGAGAGTTTGTTAAATCCGAACTAGTGTTTAAAAAAATATTTTGGCGAAAAATCATTTTGATATGGCCCAAGGCTTAGAAAAAGTTTTATTTTGAAAAACAGTTATGAAAAATATTTTGGTTTATGCCTTACAATATTTACAAAAAGTGCTTTATGTCCCGCACAAGGTCTTTTAAATCATCATACATATAACAACATATAGCTCACAAAAATTAGCATAATTATGAGCTAAAATTTTCCTGCGTCCCATCAATCCACAATCTTTAAACTCTTTTCAGTAAGGATATCTCATATCATATTAACATATTGCCATTTATAAGGCTCATCCATAACTGGAATACAACAATTATATAAGTCTAACATGACTATATAAAAAGAAGTAGCTTTATCATTACTACTTATCACACCATAACCATTCTTCCATTTACCACAAGGTTTATAGCTCTTTTTGAGCATATTAAAAAAATTATCTATTCTATCGAAATATAATAACATAAGAGCCTAACTTGCTCAAAATTCCCTTTTCGGGTCGTTACATACATAATAGGGTTATAACACTACCCTCTCATCATTATCTGCCATAAAATATATCAAAACTTCATATAGTAATAATCCTATTCCAAAAGGAAAATTAACTTACATCATCCATCTCTAGTCCGATTGCCCTTCCTCATTAATGGTCTCCCAAACAAAGTCCCCCGGTCTAAAATGACCTCGAATATGCTATAGGGGTTGTACTTCCAAGACTTCGTCAAAATGAGGTCTTTTACCTCTTTTTAGGACAGTCTCTCTTTCTATGACCTATTTCTTTACAAAAGAAACACTTACGCACAAATCTTTTTTTCCCACTCGCATTACTGGCACTCTCATCGCCAAACTTACTTGATGAACTCGAATCTCCAAAGTTCTTACCCTCTTGCGAATGAAGATGATATTCATGACACTTTAATAGAGCCGCATTCACTACCTCGACGAAAGTCACTAACTTGGGACTCTCGAACAATTGTTGCTGGATTTTCAAATCTAAACCTCGAACAAACTTCGATATACGTTTCTCTTCCGTATTTACCTCATCAGGTACTAATTTCGCCCATCTAGAAAAATCTTCCTCATATTCTTCCACCGTTCTATTACCTTGAAAAATCTCCATATTCTGGGTCGGGGAAGGAAAATACCTTCGATCAAAAAGTTCCCTAAATGCTATTATTGGTAAAGTATCTCTCTGTTCAGATGTGGTGACCGACTCCCACCATTGAAGAGCTACACACGATAACTTAAAGGTGGCTAAAAATTGATTCTTCACCTCACTACAATCAACCATATGGAGGTGCCTCCGCATACTATTCTTCCATTGACCTGCAGCCATTGCATCAACTCCCCTTGCAAACTCGGGAGGATTCCCCTTACTAAAATCTTCTCGCACTCTTTCCCATAAAGACAATCCTAAATAGGGTTGGGCTGCTCGAACGGCAGATTGCTGCGCCATCGTAGAAATGGCAGCAGTTACTACTTGTGCCACAATATTGGCAACTTCATCTGTAGTCATGTACCTTTGAGGCATTTGGGGTTGCACATTTTCAGCCGCTTTGTTTGCCCTGACTGAACGAACTCCCTTCGATGGCATCTGAAACAAGAACAATTGTATCAGAACGCCTTTCAAATACTTTCAAGTCACCGAAGAAATATAGATGTAAGAATGCAATCGTCCTAACAATAAGGATCTACATCAAGAACTCTTACGGAAGATCGTAGTCCCCCGCACAGATCATAAAGACACTAGAACCTGATGCTCTGATACCATCTGTGACAACCCGCTCAAAATAATAACGGGTGGCCAACCCTATTCTACATTAAATCAGGTATCTTAGATGGCACAGTCTCAACATCAAATGACAATACTAAATAATATAAGGCTAACTACCCGAAATCATTAAAAGTGGATTATCAAAATTTTAAAACTTTTACTTAACAACAACAACAACAAAATCCACTATGCAACCATAACCAACAATACACATCTAACTATGATGAGTGATATGTTCAAACTCTAATATATACAAGAGTGCAATACAATGTACAAATAAAACACCCGAATATGCTGTTGGGTCACAGACAATACAAATAATCTAAGGAAAGAAATGTAAAAGTGTTAATCTACAACACTTGAGTATAAACTCGAGATACAAACTGAATCCTAATCTATATACATCAAAGACATGAATCGTCTATACTAGATGCCGCAACACTCCGCTACTGCCACAGCTTCACGAGTACACCGGATGGAAGAACATCAATGGAGTCCTTGCGGAGGAACACCTAAAGTAATACAATATATATGCAGAGGATGAAAAATATAAACGGGTCAAAGCCCGAGTTGAAAACATTTTATTGCAAGTGTATTAAAATACATAATATTTATAAATGCATTATTACATGATTAAGGTGGGATCGAACTCTCCATAATAATTTACCTTGCCTCTCAACTAAAGAGCGCAACTAAACGTATGCACGTGATCTCCAAATGGATGCCCAATTCTATTTAGGTAAAAGGTTCTAACTTAAACCCAATTGAATCATTTAATTAAAATCATCTAACCAATCTCCCAATCTACACTTATCTATATTCTTTAAAATCATTTACCTTAACTTTAATGTTATAGTTCTCTTTATTTTTATTCATTTATTGAACATATAAAGTTGCATAATCAACTTCATACCCACATCATCACAATACATTAACCTTCTCATTTACTAGAATTTCATATATTCTAGTTATGCCCTCATTTGGCATGTAAACATATATATATATATATATATATATATATATATATGAATTATTTGCATCAAGTGCTAAGGACTAAACTTCTCCCGATTCTCAATACGGCACTGCATTTCGTGCGTGGGACGTCTCACCGAAGCAAAATTCAAACAAGGAACCCCTCTGTTACACTACTCCTGACAGTATTGATCCTCGAGATTCATTATGCCCTCAATGCATGATGCATGTAACCCAAATTATTATTACTCCATTTTAATTAAGTAATATTCCCAATTCTCAACAGTACACGTCGTTTCATGCATGGGACATCTCGCCGAGGTGAAATCCAAACAAGGAACCCCCCGTTACACTACTCCTGGCACTATCGATCGTCGGGATAGGTGATAAATATATAAATATGAGTATTAAGGACCAACTTCTCCCCAATTTCCAACGTTACACTGCGGTTAGTGGATGGGACGTCTCGCCGAGGCGAAATCAAAACAAGGAACCCCCCCGATACACTAATACTGGCAACGATGGTCGTTGAGGTTCATTAAACCCTCGATACCTAAGTATAAGCACAATTAACAATATCATAACCATCCAACCGAGCTATAACTCGAGGACGCAAGCTCACATGCTATCATCTTCCAGCAACCCATTTACGTAGCAAACTGGGGTCACCTGGTGGGGTTCAACGGCACCCACCTCAAGATAAACTCACTTACACGACGTCCCGGGAAGCGGTAATAGCTCCTAACCGGCAAGTGAAAGCGTCACATACCCCCAACTTCTCACCCCCAAAAGAATGCATATATATATCGCATAATAATCATAATGGACGACTATGACCTGGGGAATATCCACACCCTGCTCTTTGAGCCAGGATGCTCACCCTCAACGCACGCAACTTCCCGTGATAGCAAGGAGGGGGTATGCTTCACTATATATATATATATATATATATATATATACCATCACACAAGGTATACATATAAGGTATACATACATCATCACATCATATAAAGATATACCATCATATAAGGTATACCTGCCACATTGTTTTCACATTTACTATATGCTCTTAGGCGCAATAGAATTAATACCATTGTTTAGTATGTTTCCCTCTTGATATACTAATCGTCAATTCTCACACATCTTCCCCACTTAGTATACACTATATTATTTCTCGCTTGAAGTTCAGATGTCGCTTCGATTAGCATTTCTCATCGTGTGAGACATCTCCCAAATCAATCATCATAAAGGATACTTCTATCTCCGTATGCACACTAAATAGCACTTATAATTCTCCATCCATAATAGGGTTCAATTCATTTTATGAACCTTTAAAGTTATCCCATTTGGATCGGATCCTAAGATCCGATATCTCTAAATTATTCTCATTCTTTCTTATGAATTTATTATTATCTCCGAATAGAATCTCCAATAAAAGTGAGATTCCCCACTTAGAATATACCATAATATCTAATCGATATTCCTCAAATTTAGTCAATATGACTTAAAAAATTTCTTATAAGGGAAACTCGTTAAAAGTCTCCAAAAAATACTCCAAATATCTCCTATAGAGGTTCCCAATTGATAACCTCGAACAAATTGGAATGAAATTCTCCCTAGAGAAACATTCCCCGAAAAGCCCTGTTTCCGAATCGATTCGGCCCAGAAAATCGATTCGTCCAGGAAGGCGAATCGATTCGGGTCATCAGACCTAGGACTCTGTCTCAGGATGAATTGATTTTGTTGGGGTCCGAATCGATTCGGTCACTCAGACCTGGGCACCTGCATATTTCCGAATCGATTCGCTAGGAGGCCGAATCGATTCGGCCCTTCAGAACTGTCGAAAATGGCTACTTTTGAAGTAAGCCAAAATCCCAAAATTTGTTTTAATCATCTTATCTTCATTTATCTTCAACCCAATCACAAATATAACACTAATATTCATCCAAGAACACATATTAACTAATGTCTATCCTCAAATCAAAGATCTACATATCAAATCTAAGATTATACCCAAAAGTTAGGTTTTGATAAACTAAACCTAAAACCCATAAATTTGATCCAAAAATCATGAAATAAATGCACACAACAATTATTTAGCAAGTTTAATCTTTTGCCTCGAGTTCGTAGGGTCTGAATCCGCCTTGATATCGCGTATTGGTCGAAAAATCCTCTTTCTCTCTCTTTTCTCCTTCTTTCTCTTCTTCTTGCTTTCTCTCTTTCTATTTCTCTTTCTCTCTTTTGGAGAAATAAATCTCCCATAGGCTTAATAAGCCTATTCTCCGAAGATACACATCTTTAAATGATAATACACACTTTAAATGACTCGGTAACTTTAATTCGAGTCAAACGTACTTAAAATATTTCGGAACCTAAATAGACCCCAAGTACAGTCGTTTTGACTTTCTCGACCCTTCCGGACACAACTACAACCTCAGAATCGTCATTCAAAACACTTTCTAACGACTCCAAATTTTGACCTCAATTACCAATTTAATTCATCTCCGAATAAAATAATATTTATTTCTCCCAAAATAAATAAATCATCATCTCCAAGACCTAGGGTTGTTACAAGCAGGTCTATAACTGAAAATGTGTTGCTTGCTCAAGAATGTATATCCAGAATTAATTCAAATTTTTTTGGTGGAAATGTTATTATGAAGGTTGATATGAGTTTCTTGGTGGTTCCTTATAAAGGTAATGAGGAAAATGGGCTTTTGTGAAGTTTGGATAGACTTAGTTTGGAGAATCATCTCTAACACATGGATTACCATAATTGTAAATGGGGAAAATGTTGGTTTCTTCCATGCTACTTGGTGTTTAAGGTAAGGGGATCTATTATCCCCAAGCCTCTTTATCATAATGTTTGACGTCCTTTCTAGAAACTTGCATAATCTTATTCTGTAGCCCTCTTATGTAGGCTACAAGATGACTATAGGTAGTCCCAGATTTAATCACCTAGCATTCCCTGATGATCTGATCATTTTTAGCTCAGGTATGAGAAAGGAAGTGAAGAATCTAATGGAGGTTTTGAGGGCTTATGATAGGGAGTCAGGTCAGCTAATTCATACATCCAAAAGTTACCTTGTTCTGTCAAACTAAAACAAACCGGGCTCTATAACATTCCTAAGGCAGTCTACTGGTATGTGCATCAAGAATGATCCTATAACCTACCTTGGATGCCCTTTATTCAGTGGGAGAAGGAGAATTATTTACTTTGAAGGTATGGTTCAAAAAATTAGGCATAAACTTACAGGATGAAAGCTAAATGTTTATCTACAGGTGGCAAGATGGTCCTTATTAAGTCTGTGCTAATGTCTATAAATCTTTATCTTATAGCTGAAATGTCTCCTCACAAAACAGTTATTAATAGATTGCACAATCTTATGGCTAAATTTTTTTGGAGCTCGAGCAATGGTGATCAAAGATATCATTGGTGCAAATGGGTAAATATCACTAGACCTACTAATGAAGGAGGTTTTGGGATCATAGATCTTTATGATATAGACAAATCTTTAAGCATGAAGATGTGGAGGAGTTTAAGGAGTAAAAGATGTTTATGGTCTCAATTTATTCAGGTTGCGTATTACAGGAATGATCATCCAATAACTACTCCTTCAAAAGTAGGAGCTCATACATGGAATAGAATGTGTTTGATTAGAGAGGATGCTGAAGAACATATGCAATGGAAAATTGGTGGAGGGGAAATTAGTATTTTTAAGGATAACTGGGGTATCGAAGAAGTAAAGAATCTGGAGGTGCTAGAGGATTAAACTGTCAAAAAATTCTGGAATTTGGATAAAAAATGGGACAAAGATAAGCTGGAAAAGTACTTTCCTTGTGAGACATATGCAAAGATATTGAAATATCAAGATATTTGGGAGGAACAGCCTGATAAGTTGATTTGGAAATTAAGCAACAATGGGTCTTTTATTATATCTTCTGCATGGGAGGTATGTAGAATAAGGAAATTAATTCAAATCGATGCAGAATTCATATGACATCAATATATTCCCATCAAGATTTCATTTCTAATGTGGAAACTCTTAAACAATTTGCTTCCTACGGATGACAAGATTAAATCTATAGGGATAAGAGGTCCTTCCAAATGTCAGTGTTGTACTTACCCTCAAGAGGAAACCATTGACCATATATTTGATGAACGGGAGGTTGCTTCTAAAGCTTGGGATAAACTTACTCAAGAGCATGGTATTAGGAAAATAAATGGAGGAATTCAAAGACAATTGTTTCAATGGTGGCTTCATGGCCACAAGACTAACTCTGTCATCAATCAAGTGATTCCATCTATTGTGTGTTGGTGCCTATGGGTTCATAGAAACAAATGCAAATATGATGAAGTTTTGACTAATGCTTGTTCAGTGTTGTATCAGGTACACCAAATGAAGATTCTTCTCATTCCATATCCTTCCCAAAAAATTCTTCTAAAAGGCTGCAGGTTAGATGGTTGGTTCCTCGCAATGGTGCTTTGAAGCTTAACATAGATGGTAGTGCTTTGTCTTAAAATGGTAAGGGTGGAGGAGGTGGGATTATTTGAAATCAGGAAGGAGATCAGCTATGGGCATTTTCCGCATCTCTAAAAGATGTAAGAATTATGGAGGCATAGGCTATAGCTTTAAAATATGGATTGGAATACTAAATGGATCTTAAGGACTATGAGCTTCATATTTAATGAGATTCAAAAGTATTGGTAGATATTTTCCAAGGAAACTCATCAATCCCTTGGAAAATCAACTGGACTATGCGTGTAATTTTTTAAATGCGGCAGAAGATAAATTTCTCCATCACTCACATATATAGAGAAGCAAACAAAGTGGCAGAGTATCTTGCTAATCTGGGGAGTAAAGAAGATAAAAACATCTTTGCTCACTCTCATCAAGCGTTGCCAAAGAAATTAAAAGGGCTTTTGACCACAGATAGATGGAGTTTTCCAAATTTTATAAATGTTTAAGTGTTCATGGTGTCATATTCTTACTATTAGTGATTTCAAGCTAGGATTAATTTCATCACCTATCTCTATATCTCATGTAAGGGTTCTCATATATAAAGAACCTCATTTAAGTGTTTTGTTTTTAAAGGATTATAGTAGAATCCTTGATGTAAGCTATTTAGAATAGGCCAGTTCTTCTATTCCTTCTGCAGAATAAAAATCACTTTCCCAAAAAAAAAAAAAAAAAAAAAATAATTGTAATATAAAAGTTGGTCTAAGATATCTTATATCTTTCTTCTAAGACCTATTCAACAAAGGCCTTTATTGTATGCTTCCTTGGAAAATTAATAAATAAATTTACCTTTGCCCCCCCCAAAAAAATTACTAAACCTCTGGGGTCATGGAAACATTGAAAGGAAAGTGTTATATTTACCAATGGTCAAGACATTGGAAAAATCACTGCCCATTTCACTGTACTAAACAGAGGAATGGAATGATAACTTATCCCTTATCATTAAGACATGTTTATGGTCAACTTCTCTTTTATCATTAAGACATATTTATGGTCCAATATACTAGGAGTTAGTGTGTATATTCGGGAGCCACTAATCATATTTATAACTTTGGCTACGGCTTCCAGATAGCTAGCAAGCGCTGTGAGTGAGAAATACTTTTGTTCATAAGTGATCAAATCAATTCATCATTATTAGCAGTATGATATCTATCTTTAGAATTTGGTAGAGACAAAAAGATAATATAAGATAATTATTTTAATAAATCTACTATTAGAAGAAATTTAATTTTAATTTTTATATTAATGATTAATGGATATTCTATTTATTTTACTAAAGGCATTTTTATCAAAATGACAAATCTTTATTTTTCTAATACACTGGAAAATGATTTGTATGTTATAAAGCATGTTCACCATTATGGCTAAATAGTGAAATGAAGAGCTCAAATGGAAATAATCTAAAGATAAAGAAACCTTCTAAGTTGAATCGAACATATCTTTGTCACTTATCCCTTGGTCATATTAATTTAGAAAGAATTGAAAGTCTGATGTTAAATAAGTAATTAAGTTCATTAGAAGTGGAGGCATTTTCAATCTACAAAAATTGTTTAAAATGTAAATTTACTGGTGGGCCCTTTACAGTTAAAGGCTATAGAGCTAAAGATGTGTTGGAACAGTTCATTTTGATTTATATAGTCCTATGACTATTTCAGTAAGAGATGGTTATGAGTACTTCATCACTTTTTCACTTTTGACGGATGATTACTTAAGTTGGGAATATGTTTACTTTATGCACCACAAGTCAGAAGCCTTTGAAAAGTTTAAAGTGTACAAGGCTGATATAGAGAGTTGGCGTGGTAAACTCAACTAACCCTACGATATGATCGTAAGGTTGAGTACCTATTGGGAGAGTTTAGGTATTATTTATTGGAGGTGGGGATTACATCCCAATAAACTGCATCGGGCAATTCACTAAAAATTAATGTAGCGAAAAGAAGGAATAAGAGTTATTTAGACATGGTTAGACCCATGATGAACTTTCTATCGAATTTTCTAGGGGGTTATGTAGTATAGATGTTAAATTATTTAATAAACTTAGTTCCTTCTAAATTGGAAGCAAGTCCCATGAAAATGTGGACACGGTGTAATCCTAGTCAAGGGGATGTATAGATTTGGGGTTGCCTAACACTCATGCTGATGAAGGATCCAGGGAAGTTTGAATAGAGGAGAAAAGTATGTCTCTTTATAAGTTACTCAAAAGGAACTAAATGTAGTGTTTTATAATATTAAAGACCATTGGGTCATTATTAGTACTATTGTCTAATATTTAGAAAATGAATATATAATGGACTACAACCCCAATAGTAGGTTGACCTCATAAGATCTAAGAGAACAATAACTAGTAGTTTCTTTTTAACCACCCATACAGGATGAAATATAACATGATATCAATAACACAAGAATTACTGGAAGTGGGATCATTATCGATGATCACGATATATGTGCCACTTATAAAGGATAATAAGTGGAGCCACATTGTAGTGGGATAGTCAGGCGACGTTCTAACAAGTTAGTGTATTTAGGTAAACATTTCAGTGACATCCCAGGGTAGCATGAAAATAATCCCCTAAACTACAAAGTCACTACAAGTCAAGAACTTTGAGAGTTTTCTTAAGGTTATGAATATAGGGAGAAATTTTATGTATTAGAATATATTTTTGGAGCTTATAAACTTTTTGGATAGGATACAACTAATCGGATGAAAGTGGAACTACAAGAATAAAATGGGGTAGATAGGAAGTTGCAAACCTTCAAGGCAAGTCTTATTATGAAAGGGTCACTCAAAAATAAGGTATTGATTATGAGAAACCTTCTCTCTGGTAGCCATTATAACTTTTATTTGGATCCTTTTATCCATTGTGGTTCATCTCAATTACATGATTTGGCAAATGGATTCCAAAACTGTGTTCTTGAATGGTAGTTTTGAAGAGTGCTTCTATATTTTGGCCAAGAAATTATTCATAGAGGGGGTGAATTAGGATCATGACATTTTGTCAAATTTTTTGCGGATTAATATTTCTTACATTTCATAGTCATTTTATAAAAAATGCAACTTAGTAAAAAACATTTCTTAATTTGTTAACAAAATGACTTGTTTATTTGTTGTCTTGCATCCATTAATATTCACATTCATATTCACATTGAAGATATAAGTATTAAGAATTTAAAGTAAAGCATGAATGTAAATATAGTAAGGTGTTAGTGGGTTTCAAGGAACTTTACAAATCTAGTTTTTTAATGCATGGTACTCCAGAACTTCACTATCTAAGATTCACTTATGGTAAAACCAAAACCTCACAATGAACTCTACTTTATAACATCACAACCAATAAGACGATATCCTCATCCTTGACCAAGTGGTACCCAAGCAATAGCCTAAGGACTTAAATGCTTTGACTACCAGAAATAATAGTGCTACCGGACGTGAAGATACATTGAAGTTTCTCGTAGTAAATAGTATAAGATTTTTGTTTGAAACGTAAAGGAATTTCTTTACGAAAGTTCTTCGAATGACTGCGACGATATCAGATGAGACTCAATCCATAGAAATGTGTCTTCGGTGTTACAAAGGGGAAACACTTGGGATTCATGGTCAGTGAAAAAGGGATAGAAGCAAATACTGCCAAGCTAAAAGCCATACTTGAGATGCCACCTCCCCGAACGGAGAAAGAAGTCCGAGGTTTTCTTAGGAAATTACAATACATCAGTCGGTTCATCAGCCAGCTAACCTTCACCCTTACCCCTTTTTATACTTGAAAACCCCCACAAAAGACACAACCCCTGCAGAAATATGAGGAAATCTTGCCCCACAAAGTACTAAAGGATGAAGAGAGTACCAATCAAATCCTTGACTAATTGGACTGGACTGACCTGCCGATAGGCAGGACAAGGGTCTTACCGATCGGCAACCCCCTACTTTTGGAAATTTTACTTTTTCCTCTTTTGTAAAAAATCAGAAAACTCAATAAAAATAAATTGATATTCTCAAAAGAATTTCAATTTTCTTTCCATCTTTATATAATTTGTCATTATGAATAAAAATTTCTTTCAAAACTCCAAAAATATTTTGCGGTCTCAGCAGCAAAGTAAAAAAAGTGCATGTGCATGCATTTATTCATCATTAATAGAAGATAATAAAAAAACTCCATTGCATTGCATAGATATGTTTCTGTGTTACATCATTTTTGCAGGAAAATAAAGAAAAGAAAAACAATGGGAATCAGCCTGAACCCACATTAGCTCTCTCTCTCTCTATCACTTACCCTTTCCCCTCTCTCTCCTAAGAGCTTCCACCCCTACGATGCGCTCTTTTTCTCCTGCGGAGGGATGATGCACCACCGCTACCTGAACCAGACTCCTCCCCAGACGAGGCAGACGACACCAAGCAAGAAGGAACCGTATCCCGAATATGGGCAGTCACCGAAGATATAGCCCATCCCTAATATCCCTCAACCAAGTGGAGGACACCCGAACGTGCTGCAGTAAAAGGCAGAATCAGTATCAAGTAAAAACTATCAAAAGAAACCAAAGGAGAAGAACATAAAGGAGATACCTCAAGATGAAGGACTGCCTCTATCAAGCCCAACTCCTCCGGATCCATCGCATGAGGACGATGCAACATAGGCACCATCCCTCCATCAGCCCGCCGAATATTATATGAAGGAGTATGCAACCGCACACAAATGGCACCTCCGAAGCCGCCACCGCAGATGTTGATGGACCGCCACCATTGTGGGAAGACCCCGTTGGCCGACTCAAACCCGCAGGAGGGAAAGGCAGTGCATCATATATGTTAGGCGCCATCATCCAGCTTGTCACGAAGTCCATATAATGGTACGATGCAATCGTATTGGTGTATAGCAGATAGGACTCGCCAATCATCACCGCAACCCTTGCATCCTCTGTAAATAGCCACTCTCGCCTCATAGACATAGGAGGCCTCGCAGGTGGATCCACCACTTCCTCCTCAGTAATCTGTCGAACGACCCTCTCCCCGAGATACCAAGAGTGTCCGATCACATGCGCCAATAAGCACCTCATCTGTGCATTCACTCCCGTCAACCCCGTATCCTGAATGGTCATCCTCCAAGAGTAAAAGGTCACCTATAAAATCCCCAGCAGATACAAGTCAATATAGGGTCAAAGTACACAAAGACCAAAACTGAAGAAGGGAAAAGACTTACCCTACCACTGGTTAGGCCATTCAAGGACTAACGCATCGCCTCTAAAGAGAGAGACTTCCTCGACTGTCGATTGGCCTTGCGTCATCGATGCAACCGAAAAAATCCCTAATGGTCTCGTCCTTCAAATCAATCAGCTGGGTATTGCACCTGATCACCTCATAGAACCATGTTTGCCAAAGACAAAATTTTGCAACTAAAAAGATATGCATAAGGAAAACACGAATGCATGAAAGGAAAATGCACAAAATTAAAGAATACCTCAAGAAGATACATGGCTCTAGTAAAAGTCTGCCGGCAGCACCGGTTGAATGCATCCAGAGAAAAATAAAAGGTCGCCAAAGTCAGGCCCCACCAATCATAGAGAGGGATGTTCGAAAACATCCTTAAGTATGGGAAAAACCATAAATGGATGACGTCGCCGCTCGACGCCACCAGAAATCCCCCCAGCACTAGCAAAATGAACAGTCGGGCCACCTACCTCACATGCAGCTCGTCCTCCACATCAATTACCCTACCCAGTAAAACATCCTTCAGCAGCGACAAGTGAATGGAGTTCCCAGACACTATCCTCCCCACATCACCAAGCACCCTCCACACTATACTGACTAGCACCTCCATTAAATTTTTGTACAGAAACTCCTAGAAAATACCAGAAAATCCTGAAAAATCCTCAAAAATTTCCTAAAAATCCTAGAAAGGATTTAGAGCATTTTCACCAAATTTTTTTTGCACTTCCTCAAGTAGAACCCCTTTTTCCCCAGCGAAACTCTCAAAAGACAAGCAGACCTCTCTATGGCAACATCCCCAGTGGACCTCCAAAATATCTAAAACTTCAGGTCTCAAATCTCCTCGAGAAATACATCCAAACCCTAGACCACCTAATTACTTCCCCAACATCAGATTGGTTGTTCCCCAGGTAAAGTCTCTAAAAGACACAAGGATTTCCCCTGCAATTAGCTCCTCAGCTCAAATCAAAATCATAAGGTAATTTTCCTGGGATAGTTCCCCAAGAACTTCTCAACTAAATCCCGCAGAATTGACTTCGACCCACAGAATTGGTCATCTCACCTAAAGCCCGCAGAATTGGCTTTGACCCGCATAATTGGTCATCTCACCTAAAGCCTGCATAATTGGATTCGACCCGCAGAATTGGTCATCTCACCTAAAGCCCCCAGAATTGGCTTCGATTCGTAGAATTGGTCATCTCAACTAAAGCTCGCAGAATTGGTTTTGACCTGCAGAATTGGTCATCTCACCTCAAGCCCGTAGAATTGGCTTCGACCTGCAGAATTGGTCATCTCACCTCAAGCCCATAGAATTGGCTTCGTCCCACAGAATTGGTCATCTCAACTCAAGCCTGCAGAATTGGCTTCGACCTGCAGAATTGGTCATCTCACCTACAGCCCACAGAATTGGCTTTGACCCGCAGAATCAGTCACCCTCATCTTCAAGCCCTCATAATTGGCTTCGACCCGCAGAATTGGTCACCCTCATCTTCAAGCCCACTAAATTGGCTTCGACCCGCAGAATCGATCACCCTCATCTTCAAGCCCACAGAATTGGCTTCGACCCGCTGAATCCGTCACCCTCATTTTCAAGCCCACAGAATAAGATTCGACCTACAAAATCGATCACCCTCATCTTCAATCCCTCAGAATTGGCTTCGTCCCACATAATCGGCCATCGTCATCTTTAAATCCTTAGAATCGACCTCGGCCCATCCTCTTTCAAAGGCATCATGTGGTGTCTATTCGACGGCTATCATTTGTTCCAAACGAAGCCGTCGAGGGGCTCAGTAGACACCCCATTATAATATGACCCATAACCTCTCCTTAGGTCCCAAACACCTCCCTTCATCATTACAAACCCAAGTCATACCCAGGTACTGACCCAAAGGCCATCGGGCACTCCCAGGCTCCGTTTGACCAAAAGTCAAACTCTTTAGCTCGATCGAGACTGAATGAATATTCTAAGGGCACTGAAACCCCTTTCCAACGGTCCATCATGTGCACAATTTTGACTTACCATGCGGACGAATGACCCATTTTCCCCCGAAACTCGATCAGCAGGTCACCTGATGCTCCCAGTCTTCGTTTGACCAAAGTCAACTCTTCATCTCGATCGAGACTGAATGATTCTTCAAAGGTCACTGAAACCCCTTTCCAACGGTCCACCCCGTGCGCGATTCTGACTCACAGTACGGACAAACTATCCATTTTACTCCGAAAGGTCATCAAAGGCTTCCAGGCACCGGTTGACCAACGTCAACTCCCCGAACCGAGTCAAACTCTTTGGAATGTCGAAATACATCTCCTCACATTTCTAACGGTCCACCCCATGCACGATTCTGACTTACCATGCGTACGAACGATCTATTTACGTCCGACGAACACTTCCGAGCCACATTTGACCCAAAGTCAACTCCCAGACTCGGGAGAAGTCCAAAGGACTTTCTAAGGTATCTGAAATACCTTTCCAACGGTTCACCCCGTGTGTGATTCGGATCAATAGTTAGCTCTCTACAGCCTATTTTCTGAAGGAACATGAAAGACACTGCCAAATGGCAGGTGCCTATCAGTAGTGTGCCTAAACACACCTGCCGATTAGCAGTACTAGGGCTATACCGATCGGCAATGCCCCATGCCTATAAAAAGGAGGGCCTAACCTCATTCCAAAGAGGAGAAAAATCAGAGATTCATCACTCTCAGCAAGCTTCGAAAACCCCTCTCGAAGTCAGCGTGATTTCCACATCCAAATCCCTTTTCAACCTTCACATTTCATCATATTTTTCATCCAATTTGGTGAATTAAGTTCCCTCCATCATCACCCAAGTGCAAGGGATGATCTCCAACATTCAAGATCAGGCTCAAGATCTTGAAGAAGGTCCAACTTTCTCAACTCTCTCTCTAAATTCTCCTAAATTCACATTAATTTATTTTATTGATTAGCACTTTTATTCTCTCATATCACATATCCTAATATACTTTTTATTTAGTATTATTGCACATCTCTTATTTTCATATAAATAAACCCAAAAAAATAAGAAAAAGAGGGTTTGCTCATAAATTCTAAATGAAAATTCTCACACTTTTCTCACTACTAAAACACTTTTTACACACACACACACAACTATAAGAGAAGTCCCCGATTGGATTTATGGGATAAAACCCACCCCCTGTTTTGCATACGAACTACGTGGACTTTGATGACTCTATAGGCTATGTATGCGTCTCGGGGTAAAACTCGAGACTCGAGTCCTATTTCTTCCCACTTTCATTTATTCTTCCATTTTCTAACTTAATTCTATTAGATTCTATATCTATATATACACATATATTTGTTCTTAGTGGCGCATTACCCCACATGCATTATCATTCCCCTATAATGATCGACGCTAGAATAATCGCGTAAATCCTATTTTGTAATATTACTTCTAAGAGCATTCATACGAATGATTAGCTTTATCTCTTCCATGATACAAGTTAATAATTCCTATCTCCACTACATATACACATGCACACATGTCACGGGGAAATAAAGGAAAATAACAACAGCCCATGAGAGACTGTAAGGGCGAAATGGGTGTCTAACACCTTCCCATTTCGTAACTTAGTTTCCGGACCCTTTTCGAATCATTTTTTGGTTTCATATGTATCGGTATGTCTTCGAATGATGTCCTTCGAGAAGGATCCCCTTTTCTTTTGTCTGTTTTGAGTAAAATAGACTGGCAACTCCATCTCTCTAAATTTTTCACCTCATCACTGACGCCGGCTGAAGCGCTCCCGAGATGGATGCACGGAACCAAGATCCTCCCGAGAAGAAGAAGACCCCCACTCTTCTTTCGTCTCTTTCTCGCCGCGAGGATCGGAGGGGATGGCCACACCATGTTGCAGTCCAATTGGTCCTAGGTCAATAGGGAGGTAAGGGGAAACAAGTTGGGTTTTTGGTTTGATCCTTGGGTGGTTTTGGTTTAGAGTTTAGGGCTTGTAAGTTATTTCTTAAAAGTTTCAGGGGATTATTTGAAATTTCTTAAATTTAGGGGATTGGTCCATGATATTCCTGTAAAATATAAGTTAATTGGTTAAACTTTAGGTTAAAATTAGGGTTTAATTATGTAAAGACATATTTGTGTCATTATCTGTTAGAATCTAGGTCATCTCAGTATCATCCTAGATCACATGAGATATGGCATATCCCATTACATTGGCATGTCTACATGATCATTGATTAAGGGTGAAAAGCGGTGATCATCAAATGTCGATCGTTGTTTTATGTTCACCGCCTCAATACAAAAACCTAAACTTATGACTATAATCAACGGGTGAGTATAGCGGCCAAGTACGGGTATCGAAAATCCATAGAGACGAGTTCCTAGAATTTAATTTGGTTTAGTATTCCTAAATAAAAGAGTAAAAGATAACTATAACAAAAGGAAAAAGATGCAAAAAGGGAAAGATTAATCTATGCGTGTATTTAAACTTGACTAATAAAGCGGTCAAAAACTAAAGGTTGCGTCGAATATCCCTCACACGAGTTAATTACTATAAAATGGTTACATGGGTCGACGAATTATTAAGACTGCGTCTCATTTCGATAGTTAATTAAATCAAGAGTTGTCACACCCCTAAATTATCTTAAAAGTCTAATATGATTTTGGCGTCAACAAATACCCCAAAAATTACGCACGCAAGGTCATAAGCATGGAGCATACATGATAAACCCCGTCAAATCTCCTAGGCATAATAACTAGGACAAACCTCGAAATAGACTCGTAAACACCATCACCAAAGCAAAGCAACACATCAACCCGGGGTGAGTTCAATCCGACACAACCTAGACTAAATTGGCAAGAAAGCATATTAAAAACGAGGTAAATAAATGCAATAAGACTACACTAGAAAGCAATAAATGAAAGTATGTAAATAAAGCATGTAAACTAAATTAGAAAGCAAGAAATTAAGGAAATACAAACTATATTAAAGGAGAGGGAAGATGAATAGTCAACTTACAAACTCAAATGGGTGTCAAACCAAGAGGAAATAAAGAATGAGCTCTCAAACTCCCAAACCCTAAACTAAACTATCTAAAAACTCTCTCTCTCTCTCTCTCTCTCTATATATATATATATATATATATATATATATATATATATATATATATATATATATATTACACAAAAATGCTTTATATAGTAAGTTGGAATAAAAATAGAAAATAAAAGGAAAAAGAAAATAAAAGGGGAAAATATCGCAGAAAATAGGGGATCGATCGATCAGATATTTGCCCACTACCAAAGCTCGAAGGATGAAAATTGAAGGATCGATCGATCGATCAAGAAGGTCTCAACCTTTTCCCCCTATTTTGGTTCCATTATAGTTCCCTTCCGCTAAAAATCCCGTAACATCTTCGTTCGGACTCGGAATCATGCACCGTTCGCGGCCACACAAAGCTTGAGAGGAGGGATACAACTTCCTTGAGATGTTGGGCTAGGTGACCAAGATGTGAAATAACTAAAATTCCCTTGAAGGTGCGATTGCGTATGGAAATTAGCCGGAATACATCCAAACTTCACACTTAGCATCCAAATACCTATAAAAGCTCAATTAACCCCTGAAAAGCATGTTAACCTAGAAATCCAAGGTTGTCTGGTTAACGAGCATAAATATAGGAAATAAGATACCCGAGGGGGTTAAAATGCGTAGGTTCGAGGGATAAAATAAACGATACTTGCATATTATCACACCCCCTAACTTACACATTGCTAGTCCCTAGCAATTAAATGAAATACAACAAGAACTACAAGCAAACCAAAAGCAGGATAAAAGTACAAAAATATGGTATAAAAGCATAAGGCTACTTTCGTGGGGTATTCGATTGCATTTAGCATATGCAATAAGACGTTAAATCCCTAGGTTACCCTAGTGGACGAGTGTCATCTCGTGAGGGTTTTCAAGGATGAAACCCACAAACATCATACAGTTTCCTCAAAATATGCCCAAACCAACATGCGACAAGCCCAACAATACGAACAAGATTTCATACACATTATTAGAAAAATGAATGAATTCAAACGAAAGTTCAAAATCATTAACATTATAGAATGAACCTCATAGAATTGAAACCTTAAAATGTGGGAGGGGAGCGAGGACATGCAAAATGTGATTTGGCAAAAAATTAAATAAATAGGATACTAAATAAAGAAAGCATATATTCAATCCTCACGGGCATTACACTCATCACGTGAATTCACTCAAAACAGGGAGGTAACACACGGAACATGTGGGCATAAAGAGTAAATGTAAATGGAAACTAAGCCGCGCACATGTCACACATGAAGAACGCTATATAGGAAATGAAAAAATGTAATCTCAATGAAAGATACCACACATTAAAGGAGGCGAAATGCATTTTCACATATTATCAAAACTATTTAAACCTTTAAATTACAGCTACTTAAGATCACATAGGACTTCAATAGGATTGTAATGTAGGCTTGGCTAGGGTACGAAATGAAAGGAATGTATGTACGGATTCAAAGTGTTCGGAATGAAAAACTTAGAATAATGGGAAATAATGGGCAATAACGAAAATGGAAAATAAGTTCCATAATCAAGCATTAAATATAACAATTGGAGAGCAATCAAAGCTTATTGAACTATATACAATATTTACAACTTTCTCTTTCTTTTTCTTTTCTTCTTTTTCTCATTTTTTCTCTACTCTTTTCTTTTGTTTTCTACTTTCTCTTTTTCACTTCTTTCTTTTCTTTACTTTTCTCACTCTCACATGCCTAACTTGCAACCACACAACAAGAACATCATTCAATCCCAAGTAACATTCCAAACAAAGGTATGGAAGGTAATATATATGGTATATAACTCCAATTCGGAGTTGGTTATGGGAATTTTGGGTTATAAAACGAAAGGCTAATATTTAGGCGCAAAAAGGATGATGAGGGAAACATTTAAGGTGAGGTTGAGGCTAATATGGGTAATATAACAAATATTGCCTATGATCATTTCCTAAAGTTTACACAATTCTCGAGTAAAAACAAACTTTGAAAATCGTGATCAAGTAATACATTTCAAGAATGAACTCAATTAATGAACGATCAAATGAAAGAATAGAGAGATTACCAACGATTGTAACGTTTTCAAAGACGAAAGAATAGTGTATACACTCACAAACGAAAGGTACAAATCTTACTCGGTGTAAGTAAATACAATGCAACAAAATATTCCCGAGTTATAAAAATCTTAAACCAAATCAATAGAACAAGAAAAGCGCATGTGCTCATGGGATTAAAGTTTAATTCATGAAGTTATTCATAATATCAATAATTGAGGACTAATGTCTAATAACTTCTAAAATCGAGAACATGCATCGTTGAGTTATCTATTGGATCGGGAAATTATTGAAATTTATCATCGAAAACAAAAGTAAAATGCCCAAAAAAAGAGAAAAAAGAAAGAAAATCTTTTTGAAATTTTTGAAATTTTTCTAAGAAAAGCATACTAAGTAACTAACATGTGAGCAAAAACATGGACTAAATAAAGAAATGGATAGAATATCCCACACCCCTAACTTAAAACCTGACATTGTCCTCAATGTGAATTAAGAACCAAGTTAAAGAGAGGAAAATAGCGATATTACCCAAAATTGGAGCGATTCCCATAAGAACAAGTCCAAAGAATCTACAAAACAAGTTAGTACCGGGCATAGTAAAAACAAATAACAAAAAGTTAACTAATTACACTAGAATAAATTAAAAAAAAATAAAAAAACTAAAAAGAAAGAAAGAATAAAAAGCTAACTATAAACAACCTACTATTTAGGCTTCACACTAACTATACACTAAAAGTCTAAATAGTAGAGGGTCCTCCATGAAAACTAGTTGACTTTGGAGGGTGACCGGTGTACCCTCACTCTCAAGCATGCCTTTCTAAAAATATGAAACCGTTTGAACAACGGACGACATGTGTAAGGCGAAAGAAATGAACCATCGCCAATTAAAAGTTTTGGAGGGACGATGGGGGATTTGGATTGAACGGGTGACAAAAATATTTGGGGACCAAAAAAATAGAATATCCTCCCAAGGATTTTGAAATTGGAATGGGCATGATGCACATGAGGGAAAAGATGCCTTCATGGAAGGAGAGTCGAGCAAGTACTCCTCGTCGACGAAAAGGTTTAACATAGTAAAGATTGAAACCGATTCGTCGGGTAATTGTGACGGTGTGATAACAGAGAATGAAAATGGGGAGGAAAGAAATTCAAACTCAAGATATGAGTCATCATCGCTTGAAGATTGAGTTTCGAAGGAAATAAGATCATTTTCAATGAAATGTCCTTCTTTGGGGGGCAAAGAAGAAATCATTTCATTTCAAATGGATATTACTTCCATTTCATCCCCACTTGCAATATCTATTACTCAATGGGCAAAGTCAACAATGATTTGCTCCAAAGTAGGCAAAAAGTCCTCATTTGGTTCAAAACATTCCTCGACTTCAAAAGTCTCGGAAGAAAAATCATCGTCGGATTCGAATAATAAATCCAACTCATGTTCCCAACAATGATTTTCTTCCCGATAACGATTTTCAATTCTCATTCTCAAGCATACTCAAGCCCTCACCAAATGTCATAGGTCGAGGCGCGGATTCTTGAAAATGCGAACTTTGAAAATTACCATCAGACTTAAACTTAAACTCATTATTATAAGAATTTTGAAAACTATTGCAATTCATTTCAAAATTCCTATTATAAGTAGTTAGAGGCCCAAAATCATTATCATCATCATCAAAATTGCAAGAACCTAGGTTTTGACTTTCGTTATACTTTCCCAAAGTCATTTTTGAATTTGTAGTTTTTTGGGACTCTAAGTATTGATCGAAAGTCATAGGATTACGGGCATTTTGAGAATTATAATAATGATTACCGAAAGATTTGGAATAAGACATGCTTACCCAAAAAATGGCTCGAAGTGGCGAATTCCACAAAGTAGATGCGCGCGTGAGAAATTCAAGTGTTTCTTGGCGCTCAAATGTAGAAGTCCTACAAAAAATGTTAGGCAAATAATAAAAATATAAAGAAAATACTAAGAAATACTAAATCAAATAAATTCTAAAACAAACTCATCCCCAGTAACGGCGCCATTTTAGTTAAGGGTGAAAAGCGGCGCGCGTCAAATGCTGGTCATTATTTTCTGTTCACTGCCTCAATACAAAAATCTAAACTTATGACTACACTCAACGGGTGAGTATAGCGGCCAAGTTCGATTATCGAAAATCCATAGAGACGAGTTGCTAGAATTTAATTTGGTTTAGTATTCGTAAATAAAAGCGTAAAAGATAATTACAACAAAAAGGAAAATATGCAAAAAGGGAAATATTAATCTAGGTGTTTATTAAAACTAGACTAATAAAAGCGGTAAAAACTATAGGTTGCGTCGAATATCCCTCACCCGAGTTAATTAGTATAAAATGGTTACATGGGTCAATGAGTTATTAAGACTGCGTCTTGTTTCGACAGTTGATTAAATTAAGAGTTGTCACACCCCTAAATTCTCATAAATGTCTAATATGATTTTGGCGTCAATAAATACCCCGAAAATTACGCACGCAAGGTCGTAAGCACGGAGCATACATGATATGCCCCGTCAAATCTCCTAGGCATAATAACTAGGACAATGCACTTGAAATAGACCCGTAAACACCATCACCAAAGCAAAGCAACATGTTAACCCGGGGTGAGTTCAATCCGACACAACCTAGACTAAATTAGCTAGAAAGCATATTAAAAACATGGTAAATAAACGCAATAAGACTACACTCGAAAGTAATAAATTAAAGCATGTAAACTAAATTAGAAAGAAAGAAATTAAGGAAATACAAACTATATTAAAGGAGAGGGAAGATGAATAGTCACCTTACAAACCCAAATGGGTGTCAAACCAAGAGGAAATGAAGAATGAGCTCTCAAACTCCCAAACCCTAAGCTAAACTATCTAAAAACTATCTCTCTATATATATCACACAAAAAATCTTTATATAGTAAGTTGGAATAAAAATAGAAAAGAAAAGGAAAAAGAAAATAAAAGGGGAAAATATCGCAGAAAATAGGGGATCGATCGATCGACCCCTTTGGTCGATCGATCAGATATTTGCCCACTGCCAATGATTGAAGGATGAAAATTGAAGGTTTGATCGATTGATCAAGCAGGTCTCAGCCTTCTCCCTCCTATTTTGGTTCCACTATAGTTCCCTTCCGCTAAAAATCCCGTAACTTCTTCGTTCTGACTCGAAATCACGCACCGTTCACGGCCATGCGAAGCTTGTAAGGAGGGATACAACCTCCATGAGATGTTGGGATAGGTGCCCAAGGTGTGAAATGACTAAAATACCTTTGAATGTGTGATTGTGTACATAAATTAGCCTAAATGCGCCCAAACTTCACACTTAGCATCCAAATACCTATAAAATCTCAATTAACCCTTAAAAATCATGTTAATATAAAAATCCGAGTTTGTCTGGTTAACGATCATAAATATAGGGAATAAAATACCCGAGGGGGCTAAAATGCATAGTCTCAAGGGATGAAATACGCAATATTTGTGTATTATCAATCATCCATGATGTCCATAATCCTAATCATTAGCAATGTGCATCGTCAACATGAACCACTCATCTTGAACGTGCATCACGTTCTACTTCAACCATTCTCCACTACTCTACATCTTTATGGTATATTCTTTATTTGGAGTTCTTAGTTTTTTGCAAATATTTTCTGGGAGAATTTTATTTAAATTTTACTTGGTTTTATTTTATCGAAATTAGGTCGGATTTTTAATAAAAAAATTATTTTTTTCCCTTATATCGTTAGACTGCCATGGACTTGTCGTTCGAATGACATTCATATGTCATTTGATACATCGTTTGATGGCTTACATCGAATATAGATTAAATGAAGGAGTACTGTTTTGATTTTTATAAGTCGTTTAATCGGCCATTAGAGGGCCTATTTTAGCAAGATTCATATCTCATTTGAACGATCTGACATCGCCTCAAAATTTGTGGTTTCCTATTTAAACCGAACACCAGTAAGTATTTTGCAAGAATTTTCAACCTCTGTCTTCTGCAGACCTGTTGCACATAAAGTCTCCCTTTTCAAAGGCTATAAACCCTTTTGATTCACATAAACCTCCCAATCAATATTATGTGAATCTCTTTTAAATCCTGTCATTATCGTATTCCATTCTTGGAGTAGCTCTTGTGGAGAAGGTGTCTCCACTACTAGACTTGTAGTTCTCGAGGGAACTATTGCTGAAGAACACGAACCAAAGCCTGCGGGATTTTTGTCTTTCACCTTTTGTATTTCTCAATGTACATGTAAGTTGGGATTTGCATATATAGTGAAATAATAATGGTTCTTCCCTACGAGGTGAAACTGGTCTTCTTGGTTGTTGGTTTCCTGCTTGTATGATTTTCTACTTTCAATCACATAATTTCATGAACTAGGGTTTAAAACTGGTTAGGTTGATATTTAATTAAATAAGTTTGAACCTTTGAACCGTAGTGCACTCTCAAATTTCTATCAGAGCCGTTTACATAACTTTACCGTGTAACTGATTTTTCATAAAAAGATATCTTTATATCAATTTTCTGAAAAAATTAATTTTTGAAAAATCTAAGTTCGAATGGATAACTTATATAATATAATGCCAACTTTTGATGGATCTAATTATGCCTATTGGAAGCCTAGAATGAGATCCACTTTGAAGGCTATTGAGGAACGCGTCTGGATTACATGTGAAAGAGGGTGGACGCCACCCACTCTGGTTTTAGGTAATGATATTAATCCTAAACCTGTGAATTTATGGACTGAAGAAGAATTTAAATGGAGTAACTTTAATTCTCATGGCCTTAGTGATATTTCTAGAGTCGTCACACCCGACGAGTTTCTACGTATTATGATGTGCACAACGTCAAAAGAGGAATGGGATATCCAACAGCTTACACAAGAGAGCACAAATTCTGTTAAGGCATCTAAATTACAAATTTTGACTACTCGAATTAAAACTATAACCATGCTTGAATCCGCAAGTTTTGATGAATTTTATGCTCGCCTGTCGAATATTATTAATTCATGTTTTAATCTTGGTGAAAATATACCTGACGTAAGAGTAGTCAAAAAGATTTTAAGATCATTGCCTACTCATTTTAACCCCAAAGTCACTGCGCATAATTCTTTAAGAATGTTAGATTCCCTTAGGTTAGTTGAACTCGTAGGAGACCTTCAAAATTATGAAATCGATATGCTTCCTAAAACTATAAAAGCAAAAGAGAAAAATATTGCACTTAAGGCACAATCCAGAAAGAGTGAAGATACGTCTAGAAAGATAGAAATGTAGATAGAAAGAGAAAGGAGGTGTCGTACGATTATGAGTATGACTTTGATTTAGATGATTTAGCCCTTTCTACTAAAAAGTTTAAGAAATTTCTCAAACATAAAAATAATGGCGCATCTAAAGATAAAAGAGTTTTGAGAAAAATAAAAGTGGGAAGAAACTTTAAAAAAAAAAAAGATGCCCCGAAGATAGAGAAAAAGAGGTGTTAGAAGTGTGATGAGATAGGTCACAAAGCATATGAGTGACCAACTAGATTAAAGCACCAACGCAAGGGCAAATCTTCCTTGAATTCCACCCTTATTGACAATAGTGAGGTCTAGTTGATGGATTCAGGAGATGAATCACCGCATGAATGTAACTTCACTGGATTCATGGCTAGTCATGTGAGTACATCTAGTGTAGTACCTCATGGAGATGAGGAAACTACTTCATAGGGACACCTTTATAGTGATAACGACATGAGCGAGGGTGAGGGTGTAGAAAGTGATAGAGAGAGTGACCAACATCGCGTGTACGCTGAGTTATACGTTGAGTCCTTCAAAATGAAACATAAAAACAAAGGGGTAGTAACTAGGATCATTGCGCCAAAGAAGGAGTTAGGAGAGATGAAAGAGAGAGATTCCTCCATTGGAGAGTCTTTGAGAGAGAGAGAGAGGGAGAGAGAGAGAGAGAGAGAGAGATTTTGGATAGAGGGATAGAGTTTTTAGAGAGAAAGAGAGAGGGGGCTTGACCAAATATGTGGCTAGTCATACGATTGAGATCCTTGTATCCATGGAGACTCAGAAGAAACTTTAGGCCCTTATAGCCCAACTCGATAAAAATCTTGAAAGAGCTCAGGAGGTTAAGGTAAAGATTGAGGACACATATGGGAAGATGGGAAAGATCTTCATCGGCCCCGCTTTAGGGTTTGGTGGGAGGAAAGGAATAGGTTTCGACGATGCTTCCATGTCACTTGTCGCATCGGAACCAATTCCTGAATTTATTGTGAATCCTTATGGCCCACAACCAAAATCCCAAAGAAACATTCAGCCGGGAAACCAAACCACGGTTGGCCTAAGACTATTTATTTTTGCACTTATTACAGGAGAAGAGGTCACCTTAGGCATTTTTGCTATAGTTTGGGTCAGACTCTATGTACACATACTCCCTCACACCACTTTAGCGACTTTTCTAACCTTAGAGACAAGTTGAGTGTCTAGTACCCACTTTTCATACTTTGATGGAAGTATTCCAATGGATGTCCTTTTCGTCAATGTATACATCCAACATCCTAACTAGACCTAATTATGGTAAGGGTAAAAAAAATGTCACCACTACTTGGGTGCCTAAGCATGAAGAGAAAGCCCTTGTTGTTCACATTGCTCTTAAGGCTCATAATACATCCCAATGGTATTTTGATAGTGGTTAGTCCAAGAATATGACTGGTGACGTCTCATTTTTTACCAATCTTGAGGATCGCAAGGACAGTAAAGTCACCTTTGGAAATAGGAGTAAATATGGAATTATAGGATGTGGTACAGTAGATATATCAAGCATTCCTAAGCTAAATAATGTTTTGTACGTCAAAGGTTTGAAATCAAACCTTATCAGCATCAGCCAGTTGTGCGACTCAGACTTCACTGTAAACTTTTACCAAAACGAGTGTAACATTTTTTATCAAGCCGATAAACTTTTACTGTAATGGGTGAGAACAAAAGATAACTGTTATGGGATTGTTCCTAAGTCATCATTTATGTGCAACAATGCCACGATCTTTTCTATGGATTTGTGGCAACAATGTTTAGGTCACGTTAATTTTAAAGATTTGGAATGTTTAGCAAAGAAATACCTAGTACGTGGCTTCCAGTCACTTAGAAAGTTAACTTCCATGGTTTGTTGTCCTTTCCAGTAATGAAAACAATTCTGTAGTCCCCACTGGAATTTGAAATTCATTACCACTTCAAGTGTGCTTCAGTTGATTCACATGGATCTTATCGGTTCTACTCGCACTGAGAGTTTGGGTGGTAATAGGTATATCCTCATGATGGTATTTATTTCTCTTGGTACTCAATAGTTGGTTTCCTGAGAGAGAAATTCGATGTTGTAGAGTTTCTTATGACCAAGTGTCGTGTCCGGAAAAATCAATATGGTTTCACCATTAATAGGATGAACAATGATAATGACACAAAATTTAAAGAAGCAAAGGTGGATCATTACTGTGATAGCCTCAGAATTAAATATGAATTTTCGGTCGTGAAAACTCCTCAGTAAAATGGGATTATTAAGAGTAAGAACTAGATGATTCAAGAGATGGCTAAATCCATGCTTCTTTGTAGTAGAGTGTCTAAGAGGTTTTGGGCTGAGATGGTGTCTATCGCATGCCACACAATGAATAACATATATCTTTGTCCACACACACTTCAGACGCCATATGAGTTGTGAACGGGGAAGAAACCCAACCTTTCGTATTTTCGTGTCTTTAAGAGTAAATTCTACATCCTGAGGTATAGAAAGAAATTAAGAAAGTTTAAATTCCAGAGCAACGACGAAATTCTATTAGGATATTCATCGACGAGAAGAGCTTACCAGGTTTTTAACCTGAATATCTCTAAGGTTATGGAATCAAAAAACGTCACTGTTAAAGATGAAGAGTCACTGGCATTTTTTTTATCCTAACCATTTGTGTGAGGATGATTCACCCCAAGTGATGATGCCATCGTTCCTCACACGCCTAGAGTGGACCCTAATCCTGATTTAGGGGACACACCTGCTTGGGTTAAGGAGAGTCATAACCCTTTCTTAATTTTAGGAGATCTTACTTTAGGTGTCAAGACTCGCGCTCAGCTAGATAACGTTGTTATCTTGATGTGATACACATCCAAAGTTGATCCCAGGAATATCAAAGAAGCACTCAAAGATGAACATTGGATAATTGTTATGCTGGAAGAGTTTCTTTAATTTAGAAAGAATGATGTCTAGGAACTTATCCCCTGACCCGATGAGATAAATATGATTGGTACTAAGTGTATCTTGAAGAATAATATGGATGAGAGTGGTACCATTATCCATAATAAGGCTAGGTTGGTCGCTAAGGGTTATTCACAGATTGAGAGTGTAGACTTTGAGGAGACATTTTCTCCTGTTGCGAAGTTAGAGTTCGCCCAATTACAACTTTCCATCACATATCATATGTGCTTAAAGTTATATCATATGGATGTTAAGAGTGACTTTATAAATGACATTCTACCTGAGGAGGTTTACCTGTAATAAAAAAAGGGTTTGAAGACCCTAAGAACTCGGGACACGTCTATTATCTGAGGAAATCCTTGTATGGTTTTAAGAAAGAACCCCATGCTTGGTACGAGAGACTTACTTCCTATCTCTTAGATAGTGTCTTAAAAAGGGGGTAGTAGGTAAAAAGTTGTTTATTAGGAGTGGAAAAGGTGCTATTTTGGTTGCCCAAGTCTATATGGACGACATAGTCTTTGGATTCACGTGCTCCCTCCATGCTTACGGCTCGGAGAGTGAGTTTAAGATGAGCATGGTTGGTGATCTTACATTCTTCCTTGGTCTTCAGGTTTGTCAGATAGAGGATGGGATTTTCATCTCCCAATCCAAGTATACAAGAGACATCGTGAAGGAGTTTGGGCTAGGCTCTGCTAATCACTCACGCACCCATATGAGTACCTCAATGAAGCTTAGCAAGGACACTTTAGGCAAGTACGTAGAGAAAACCTTATATTGGAGTATAATGGGTAGTCTTTTCTACTTGACTGTCAGTCGTCGTGATATAGTCTTTAGTGTTGGAGTCTGTGTACTATATCAGGCATCCCCGAAAGAGTCACACTTACACGCTCTTAAATTTATTATCAAATATGTGACTGGGACTCTCTCATATGGAATTTGGTATTCCTTTGATACCGATGACAGTTTATTCGCCTATTTGGATGCCAATTGGTCCGGGGAAGTAAATGGATGTAGGAGAACTTCGAGTGGGTGTTTCTATTTTGGGACTACTCTTATCTCTTGGTTGAGTAAGAACCAGAACTCCATCTCTTTGTCCACTACGAAGGTTGAGTACATCGCCGTAGAGAGTTGTTGCACGCAACTCTTGTTGATGAAGAAAATATTGGAGGATTATAGGATTTCACAGGGCACCATGACTATTTCCCATGATAAAATGAACACGATTCATATATCCTGTAATCCAGTCTAGCATTCGCGCACGAAGCATATTAAGATACGCGAGCATTTTATATGTGACCTAGTAGAGGAGAAGGTCTTGTCCTTAAGCTTTGTGACCACTGACCGCCAGTTAGTTGATATCTTCACGAAACCTTTAGATACCCTTAAATTCGAGAGTCTTTGTAATTCTTTAGGTATCTACACAGTTGGTTGAGGGTTGGTTACTTTATCTAGTATAGGATGATTTTTCATGTTCATATTCTTGATTCCTATTGCTAGAATGTATTATTTGTATTATTCGTGTATTATATTTTTTCTTTTTCATTTTTTAGAAAAATCCAAAAAGATTTTTGGTCTTTAGAAAAAAATTGGAAAAATAGAAAAAGATTTTTGGTTTTTAGGAAAAGAGAAAAATACAAAAATATTTTCATTTTTTTTTAAATGAAAAATACAAAAAGATTCTTTTTATAATTTGTTTTGAAAAACACAAAAAGATTTGTGTAGTTTGTTTACACCTTATATGGATACATTTAGTATTGCCAAGTCACAACATAATTTAATTATCCATGTGACTTTTTAATAGTGTTTTGAGACACAACTTCGTTTCATCCACGTGTTTTATATTGTTTGGAGTCATTGAAATGTGATTAGTGATTACTTTCTACATGTTTGACTCATTATTTCCTTTAATGGACAGAAGCATGGATTTATTTGATTTTTGTACTTGTCTATCACATGTTGGTCAAATTGTTTTTATCTCAATCTTGTCTTTAAAACGAACCTAATGCGATAAAATGAGATAATGAAAGTAGTGCATGTAAGAACCATTTCCCGGATTGGAAAAATAAAAATTTATATCTCCAATTAAATGTGTTTATTTAAAAGCAATTGCTCGGGCTGTGAAAGTAAAAAGATCATTATGTGAATAGACACCATTTGCAAAAGAAAAGATCCTAAAAGGTTAAAAGCACTCAAAAGAAAAAATTGTAAAGTGCTAGGCCAAATTGAAAGAACAATGATGATTCGCTACATAAAAGCATTGATTTCTTCAAAACAAAAGAGTTGAGTGAAATATTCTTATGTGAGTTTTGAGCAAGTTAAGTTGAAGATCAACGGGTTTGGACGTCCTGAAAATGTTCCGTAAAAGCATTACATATCTTTATACGGTATCGGTGTGAAAATCATTTTAGTCTTTGATTTGTTAATTAGATTGAGTCGATATTATATAAATTCAACATTTTTACACCTAAGGACAATTTTGAGTTGATTCATTAGGACTATCCAAAATTCATCGTGCACATATGTTATGATTATTTGAGTTGATTTTCCTATCGAATTTGTTTACAACAATTCATTTACGTTTTCACGACTCGGTTATCTAAGTGTTAGTTCATGGTGTGATTTATCATTTTATTTTTTTATAAAAAATTGAAAAATTCTAACAATAGTTGTATATTGTTTGTGACACGCTTTGTATTTTTTGCTTATGTTTATTTTCCTTGTCTATTTGGGACATCATAATAAAGGGGAGAAACTAATTATGGGGGAGTGGGAAAGTCTGATGATTTGCTTGTGCTTATTTATTTATGCTTATCATTTATGTATATCATTTTATTATTTAAAACTTTTGCGCACCACTAGTTTTTGTTTCTTGTCTCATGTGTGTAGGTTCATTTGAAGATCATATTCATGATACACTTGTTGATGACAAAGAAATTTTGGAGATTTTTTAAATATTTAAAGATTTGAAGATTTCAAAACTTATATATTTTAATGTCTTTCCATTTGAGGGTTTTGGGGATATTAGAATATTGTACATATTAGGAATAATTTTTAGGGATGCCTAATTCGGATGTTTTTATCTATGTACCGGCATAGTCATGGGGGGGGGGGGGGGGGGATTTTAAGGACATATTTTTGTCATTGTCCGCTAGAATCTTGGTCCTATCTATATAGTCCTAGATCACATGAGATGTGGCCTATCCCATTATATTGGCACGTCTACACGATCATCCATGACGTCCAAAATTCGAATCATTAGCAATATGTATTGTCAACGTGCACAACTCATCTTCAACGTGCATCACGTTCTACTTTTACCGTTCTCCACTACTCCACATCTTAATGGTATATTCTTTATTTGGAGTTCTTAGTTTTTTTGCAAATATTTTTAGGGAGAATTTTATTAAAATTTTTGTTGGTTATATTTTATCAAAATGAGGTCGTAATAATAAAACAAAATCACCTTATGTCTTTAGAACGACATGGCCTTGTTGTTCGAATGACATTCATATGTTGTTTCATACATTGTTTGATGTCTTACATCGAATATGGATCAAACAAAGTCGTACGATTTTTGTTTTATTGGTCATTTGATGGGTCGTTAGAAGGTCACTTCTAGCAAGATGCATATTTAGTTGGAACGACCTTCTGATCTCGTTCTAATGTCCTGACGCCACCTCAAAATTTGCGTTTTCCTACTTAAACCCAATACCTGTAGGTATTTTGCAAGACTTTTCAACCTCTATTTTCTGCAGACCTGCTGCACATAAAGTCTTCCTCTTTAAAGGTCAAACACTATTTTGATTCGCACAAACCTCCTAATCAATATTTTGTGAATCTCTTTAAAATCCTCTTAATCTCATATTCTATTCTCAGAATTGCTCTTGTGGAGAAGGTGTCTCCACTGCTGGACTTGTAGTTCTCGAGGGAACTACTACTGAAGAAGATGAACAAAAGCCTGACGGATTTTCATTTGTCACTATTTGTATTTCTCTATGTACATGTAAGTTGTGAGTTTCATATATAGTTAAATAAGAAATGGTTTTTCCTTGAGGAGATTTTTCCTGAAACTCGTCTTTTTATTTGTTTAGATGCATTCTCGCATGATTTTTTCTTTCAATCACATAGTCGCATTTTAAAGCTGGTTAAGTTAACATTTAATCAAATAAATTTGAGCATCGCACTCTCAAATTGGTATATGAAAGTGTATAATAACACGATTCTCTATTGAAGGGTATTTTTGTAATTTGATAAAAGTTTCTTGGAAAATTTAGAACTTTGGGGGGACAAAATACCTATTTAGGGTGGGTTGTTTGAGCTAAGGTGATACAAAAGAGTCTGAGGTCTTTTTGATGAAAAAATATCTCTTAGGAAGTAATTAATTGGCTTCTATAAGTATTTCTTGATCACTTAGGACTCAAAAGATTAAAACAAAGCAAAATCACCTAAGTTTGGTGCTTATAGTTAAACATCAGAACCAATAGTGGTTCAGAATATTTGTATACATAATAAATAGATATCTTATAACTTGTTCTCTTGAATAAATTACTTGAATTCTATGTTTTGCAATCTTTCTCATAAAATCCTTATATCTCCATATACTAGACTAGTTAATAACTGATAGTAAAGGCATGGGGAACCATGGACATGCTTTACTGCTATAATAGAATGGTGGATTAGTGGAAATCTTGTAAATGAATGTTGATGGTTGTTAAGTGCATCAAATGGCATATAATTCACTAAGAAAAATTTCAAGTGGTAAATGGAGAATCAAATGTGTATATGAATAATAAGTAAACACGTTATAAGGAACGAGGAAAAAATTATGAGAAAAATACCCTATCTGAGGGTAAAAAAACCTCATGGCGTCCTTGTCTCTCATTATATTTGAAAATTTTGTTTACACGATGCGAGAAGGTGCCTCTCTCTTACTCCCCAATAAGAAATTTTATATGGAAGCGAAGACTATCCCTCATTCTAATGGGAAATCCATTTAAAGCTCCATTAATGAATTCTTCATCCCCCGAACGAACCATGCTTGACCAATTCAATAGATCAAGCACCTCCTATTAGATATCGAAGTATAGATATTCAAATTTAGATGTAGAATAGGTATAATTGTGTCTAACTATGTAGTGTTCAATTTTAAATCACTCTCAAATATCACAATTCATAAATCAAGGATTATTTCAATTTTTCTCTCAATTTAGTAAGATCAAGTGAAGATGAAAATTGAAGTTTTTGAATGCTATCACTTTTATTAAAAATAATCTCTCAAGGTGAGAGAAGTACTTAGGAAACGGATCTCCTAATTTTAGAGGGAAACAGTTCCTATTTATAGAATTTTTAAAAATCTGGTAGCATCGTGCACAGTGGGAATTAAGACCCGTGTACAAAATATTGGGCAACATTCCTTGTCACATGTAAAATGTGATAGTTTTGCGCATGGTAGAAAATTGACCCCATGCGCAAAATTTTAGGAAGAAAAAATATTTGGTTCAAAATGTTCTTGGTCATGCACACGTGGTAATTTGCACCCATGTGTGCGGGTATAGGCAGAGAATTTTCTAAGACTATTTCAATCCAGTCGTGCGCATATGTGCAAACCTATTTATGCGCACACTTATAGCAGAACACAAATTAACCTAAACAATTTTGGCAAGGCAATTATTTTCAAAACGCATTTTCACTTGACCGACATAAAAAATCATTTTATTAAAAATATGAGCACGAATGTGTGCGATGACCTTGGACAATTCAATCAAAACTACCTCAAAAGGAAACGATTTCTTCAAATCTTCTTAAAATCTTCATATGTATTGTGTGAAAGATTTGATGTGGAGGAGACGTATAATCATCAATTCAGTGTTCATAGACTCTTATGAATAAGACTCCCTCTAACCTATCGTCTCACCATGAATCAAGATTTTTAGCTCAATTTTATGCGTGACTCAAATGCTTTGACACAGAATTACGACAACTAAACTATATATACAAATATTTACATTTTCATGGTATAATAGTTTATTTTCTTTCTAACAACCTTCCAGAATGGTCTATTGAGTCTTTGCCTAGCTCTTATGAACTTTCTTAAGATTGAGGTTACAATCATATGATATTGGGTTGTATCGACTAAGTGGAAATGGGACCTAGTACTAGTGAGGTGTGATAAGGTTGATTCTATACTTATGTAGATTCCCTAAACCTTAGAAATTATTAATATGAGGTATGAGACCTTCATTTCTTGGGTAAGAATATTTTCCTAGCCCTTTTCTCCTTAGTTGGACGTGGTGCAGGATTGTTAAGGTCCTTGTCTTACAACACAAATTCTGTCTTTAGGAAATGGGGTCTACTGATGACTGTAGACATTCAATGTTATCTTTAGATAGGCTCATAGAATATCTTTGCTTGAATAGGATTCTTGACCATCTATGAAAGGTAAAAGAGTGTGATGTCCTTATGTATGAACTTTGATCAATGATAGGTATTGGAGACCTCCTTTTAAGGATTTGAGGTTAATATCCATATTTTGTATCATTATAGACCGTTCTAAATATCCAAAGGTGTAACTAATTTTTACTTCATTTATCTCATTATTAGACCCTAAGTTAATTGTGACCGTTCGCATTAGGCACAAAGGGACATTCAAAGTTAAAGTTCATTTTATCAGTAAAAGTGGATATATTATCGATTACATCAAAGTATTTAGCCTAATGTTTTATCCTAAAATGGAAGGTTAAAATTATATATGAGGGAAAATTTAGGTTCTATTAAAGTGCATGGGCTTCCATAGTTTCAAACAAATCATTAGATTGGGGTAGGTGGTGGAATGAAAATTCATCCACTTCAGTTATCATAACATCTTTAAATATATCAATGCCCTTTAGGTCTTCAATCATTTCCCAATTAGCTGATGGTTTCTCTATCTCTTGAATCATGGTGTGATCTTGTGAATGCTATTTTAAACTAACACTGGATGATGTTGAAACTAAGGCTCAGAGGATCCACAAAAGGGAAGTTTTCTCCTTGTTTAACAAAGTATATATTTAGGATCGGGTAATCAAGAAAATTTCCATCCTCTGGTTTCTTGGAGCCTGAACATTTTTCTTTCACATGATTGGAGAATGATTTTTCTTTATTATGAGCGTATATCATCCCCTTGGTGTTAGATTGTAGGGGTATATTAATGGTGAAAGTTATTCCCCATTGTCTTATCCTATCCCCATTATGTACATGTATCTCATATATTTCATCATATGAGTAAAATGATGAGATACATATGCATAATAATGGGGTGGGATTCTATCTTTAGTATCTAAAGAAATTACTTGTGTTGAGGGATTAAATTAAAACCCGATGATGAAAGATATCCTCGTATTTATGTTGAATCTCCAACACTGGGGTACACGGTCCTCCATTGGGAATGCCGGAATCATGAGGAATGGTGACACGTTTTCTCCATTGATGAATATTATATTACGATGTAATAAAAAATAAACTCCTCCGATGTCATGAATACGTGGCCTTACCAAAAGGAGGGTGAAGGAAGCGGACATGCTAATGACTTCAAATTCGGTTAAAGTTGGGGTAGTAAATGGACAGATACAGAGCGGATACCATGCTATCCATATTCGTATCCGTTATCTAGATGAACTATCTGTATCTGTATCCATAAGTTCCCGAATAGTAAAAACAAAAATCCATATCCATATCCTCTCTAATTCCCCGGATTCGGATAATATCTATATTCATTTACATTTTTTATCCATTGCAATTAATATTAATGTTGAAATTAACTAAAATTCACATGGAATAAAAATTAGACGATCAAAGGCCAATGGAATTTTTCTATAATTAATAAACACTTAAGAGAATGTTTAAAATCAAGTTCTAACATTTAAATTGTTGAATCATTATAAGTAAAACATACTGAAAAATAAACAATAGTCCATATAAATCAACAACAGTAAAACTTATTAAAAAATCAATAATATTCATCCCATATAAATAAAAAAATACTAAAATTTATTGAAATTAGCAGGTAATATGTTAGTTTGTTGCTGAAATTAACACTAAAACTTACGTACTGAAATTAACACTATTGAAATTAACAACGCTAAAACTTACTGAAATTTACACTAAAACATACTGAAATCAACAATATTCAATGTGTTGTTGTGTCTGTGTGTGTCTGTGTGTGTGTGTGTGTGTGTGTGTCTATTGATGTGTAAGCATGTGTATGTGTGCCCGTGTGAGGGTGAGAGAGAGAGAGAGAGAGAGAGAGAGAGAGGATCATACTCGGATGGAGGAGAGGCGACGCCTCTGGAGTTCTTTAGGTTTTGGGTGGAGAGAGAAGAGGTCGGATTTGTTTTGGTTAGGTTTGTATCCATTTTAGTACTTTTTTTTCTTTTCTTTGTTTTAAACCATTTTTGAAAAGGGTTATTTTGTTTTCTTGTTTTTAAGCCATTTTTTCTCTTTTGATTTTTTAAAAATTATTATTTGAGTGATTAAGATTTTTACACTATATATTTATATTTTACATTACATATGATAAATATTATAAGTAATAATTATAATATTATACGGATAAGGATATCCAAAAATATGGATACTCCGTTTTGAATACGGATTATCTGTGTCAGATATACATACTATCTGTATACGTATCCATTTTCCCAAATATTATGACACACTATCCATATCCTCTCTTTTGTATTTTTTTGGATAAATATATGTAAAATTCGGACTCGAATACTAGACAGATTTGGATTTTCGAATATCCATTTACATCCCTACTTACATCATCCACTGGCCCTATCCCCAGCTATAACCATGTGGATCCCATGAATTTTCTTCTAGTGTTTTCATTTTATCTAACGACTTGGATTTTTGGAGTGAGATCCACATGATTAATTCCTAGTAATGGGAATATCTTCAAGGGGTACACATCCAAAGATAAGCCATTACCCACTAGAACCATTAGTATACTGTGATCTCTGACTCTTAGCATGATGTCTAAAGCTAGATTCTGACATGATCTAGTCTTTGGGATATCAACATTGGTGTAGGATATTATCCTAAACACTCCTTTATTCCTATAAATGCCTAGGGTGTGGATGTCATAGGTACCTTATTTTATGAAAATTGTCATAGGATAACATCTCGGTGGGGTTGTTATGAAATAAGAAACCTAACGAGTATTTTTTTAGTTTCTTTAGGACAATGGGTTGTTCCCTGTCATTTTCAAAGTCCCTAGTGTATGTACCATTGCATCCATGTGTTTTTGGGTAGGCACCACATATTTTATGTTATTTAGTTATGTATTTTAGACTAGGGTGGATTTATAACTTTGAGAAGATAGGTGTAATGAGGAGAGATTAATATGAGATGTTGTAATCACTAAAAAGGGTGCTTATACCTGACCCATGGTCTAGTAAAGGATTCTTTATTATATTTGGCTTGGTATTTTAAGGTTACGTGAATTTGCCTTAATCTATGAGGTTTTAGATGGCATGATTTAAGGTCTGGAATCTCTTTAAATTATCCTTGACGCTTTGGGTGATTTTTTTGTACAAGTCAGCACAATAATTTTATAAAAAAGTATTGGGTACAACTTTCAAATCCTTAAGATTTAATGACAATTGATTCCATAGATATTTTAAAACTATACTCATAGGAGTGTACAAATGTTAAAACTATTTTTGGAATCTTTTAAAGTCCCACGGTGACAGTTCATTACTATGTATGGCGTTGACTGTGTTGGTGTTGGCGTTCTTCTTCCTCTAGTTAATGAGTTCGCTAGTTTCTCTTCGGGTTTCAGTTTGTATATAAAATTTTCTTCTATTTTGGATCCTACGTCCATATAGGCCTTATAGTGCTCCAACCATCAACCCTTTAGTTGTTCGTGATATGGCTCAATCATATTCTTCTTAACAATGGATAATAACTATCATAAATAAGACATAAAGACATATAAGGAGGATCCAACCCTCAACATCTCTATTATATGATAAGATTAAAAAACTAGACGACTAAAATTGTTGTATCCACACTAGATAATTCTGTAGTATCAACCCTGGTATTGTTAGTGCATATAAACAAAAATGATTTCAATGCATGAGAGTTAAGCCCATAACTTTTTACATGATCTTAATCAGAGGTAAAATATAACTTTATTACAATCATTTCATCAAAACGATAAGTAAATAGGTAAGTCTCATAACCCAATTACTTTTAAAATATCTAAGATAAAACACCCAAATAATTCCAACAATATATAATTCTATCCGCTATCACTAGTATAACAGAATAAGTGAATAAGTCCACCACCAGTAATCATATACATATTATCATCGTTGATAACAAATAAGTCGATATAATATTACTATCACAATTGTAGAAGGGTGCCTCAAGTTTGGCTATTATATTTTGGGGCGAGGGTCCCTCAAATACCCCCCCCCCCCTTTTTAGCCTACAACAAATATGAGGTTGAGGAACCCCTAGTGTCCCTCAACAATGGAAATTCATATTGATAAAGAACCCCCAATGTCACCAAAATGCAAAAATTCATATTAAGAAGGAACCCCAGGGTCCTTCAACTGCAGAAATTCATATTAGGGAAGGAACCCTAGGGTCCCTCAATAACATAAATCCATATTAAGAAGGAACCCCTCAGGGTCCCTCAATAACATAGATTCATATTAGAGAAGGAACCCCAAGTTCCCTTAACAACATAAATCCATCTTGAGAAGGAACCCCCAGGGTCCCTCAATAATAGAAAAACTCATTTTGGAGAAGGAACCCCCAAGGCCCCTCAACTAGTACAAAGTCATAATGGAGAAGGAACCCCGAGGTCCCTCAACTGTATAAATTCATATTAGAGAAGGAAGCCTAGGGTTGAGAAGGAACCCCCCAGGGTCCCTCAACAACATAAAAAATCATATTGGAAAAGGAACCCCTAAGGTCCCTCAACAGTAGAAAGTCATGGTGGAGAAGGAACCACTAGGGTCCCTCAACAAGGAACCCCTAGGCTCCCTCAAACCCCAAAAAACATTTGGTGACAGAATCCTCAAGGTTCCCCTCCCTCAACTGCAAGAACACATTTGGGTAAGGAACCCTTAAGGTCCTCCCCCTCAGCTTCTAAAAAATAATCCAAGATGAGGGGGTGGGAACCATGAGCAAAATCTCACCATGAAAAGTCGTTCTTTAAAAGAACAAAAGTACTTACACTTACTTCCTTATACATGTAGCCTAGTTGATCAGGCAGGGCTTAAATAGGCCAGTTGGGATCTCTTGGGAGTTTTGTCATGGCGACTGAGGAACAAGGTTTGTTGAGCAAGATCAACCACTTAACACTTTAGGATTGAGAGAATACTAGTAGAAAGAACCCGGGAGTCACTCAAGACCACACGCACGTCACACTTAGTCATAAGTTAAGTGAGAAGCCAAAGGGATGCTCAAAAGAAAATGAACTTTTACAAAAATGAGTTTCTCACAAGAGGGGGTTCTGAAGGTCCCTGTCAAGAAAAATGATTTTAGAGGATAGGGGCCCTCAAGGCCCTCCATCAAGATTGATAGTCTTAGAGGAGGAAGTCCTCTAGGCCTCCTCTCTCAAGTTTACAAAGTTTGTACCACAAGTTACTGCTTTAAGACATATTTAACAAATAAGTTATTTTGTCTCCATTGGGAGACATATTTTATTTTTAACTTTGGTTTGCACCAGGTGGAACCTGTCAGAGGGGACAGGAAACTGCACACAAGTAGGGACAGATGTACATTTTAGAACCTGTCCTTCACCAACCCTCTCAATTTTGGCACCCAAAAGTACTAACTCAGACCTAGTGCCCAAGTATAAGTAGGACCCCTAAGCAAAGTAAAAAAAGATATAGAACTCAAGTTCACTATTACTCTGCCAAAATCACACCATAAGTACCTAGTATTCTCTCCCTACTCATTCTCTTAGTGCAAAGTGCCTTGTTCTTTCACTCCTTACCAGGAATCCATCATTCTCAGTAGTTTCTCTTGAGAAAAGTTACTATTCTTGTTGTGGAGGTTCATCTTCTTGCAGGGAGTGAGTTACAGTTTGAGCTCCATTTTTACCAAAAGGAGAAGCTTTCATCAGAAGCTTCACCGGAAGTTATTGAGAACCTTGTAGACAACGTCTACTGGAGTGGTTCACGCCTCACCCTTTCCACTTATTCATAGACCCCAGTCTCACTACCCTCTTACATTTGGTGACTCCACTGCAGAGGTATTCTTGATTTAAGGGACAAAGAAGGTTTTAACATTTCTAAGCAGCTAGTTTTTGAAGACATTCCATCTGGGAATGGAGATCACAGTGACCAGACTACTCAGGTAGAAGTGGTGGTGATCGGAGACAATGGACCTACTCCTCAAGGAGGGCAGACCATCTCGCCGGTAGCGACTCCGATGGAAGGTATGAATCTCATGACTATGTTTTTTGACTTATTAAAGCAAAATAATGTGGACCTATCAAGTTTGTATCAAGGATGTGTAATACCAGCTACTTCCCTCTCTGGAGGGGTAGCCACACTAGTTGTAATTTCGGCAGAGACGATTCCTCCACGAAAGGTGGTGACAGAGTAGGTTGCGGCACCATTAGGCTCACTAGCATCCAAGAGCATGAGTTTGGAGGGGTCACCCTCCAAAGCTGTTATCATAAAGGACGTGAGGAAGGTGATATCCTCCTCGCAGAGTGAGGGTCCTCATCGATAAGAGGAGTTGCAATACCCCTATCCGCACGAAGTAAATGAGAAGCCATACCCAGAGGGGTATATCCCACAAAAATTTATCAAGTTTAGTGGAAAATAGGAGAACCCAAGAGAGCACGTGAAAAGGTTTGTTGAGTATTTAGGAGTACATTCTGGTGACAAGAATCTGAGGTTAAGGGAATTCTCTAAGACCCTCACAAGGACGGCTTACACATGGTATTCCCATTTGTCACCTAACAGCATCCCTACTTAGGAAGAGATGCAGAAGCAGTTTCTTTAGAAGTTCTTCGTAACAGAGGATGAATTCACACTAAGGCACCTGGCATAAGAGGTCCAGAAGCATGGTGGGGAGTTAATGCAATACATCAAATGCTTTCGCGAGAGAGCATTGGATGTCCATGAGGACGTAGCAAAGGCAAGTTTTATTTGATCAAATATGTGTCTAAGGACTCTTGGAGGTATACAAGTTGCATTTGATCAATGAAACTAGAGATGGAACTTTTAGAGAGTTCACCAGGGCCGCCAGCAACATAGCCATGATTATCAAGCCAAGGGCCTCGAGTTGGAGGATGTAGGTACCACTGACTTCTGGTAGGTTTCAAGTTTCAAGGAGGTAAGAAGTTAACTATGTACATGGAAATACCACAGGAAAGAAAGGAGGCTATAGGTCCAAGAACAACAGTCCCGAAAATAAGAAAAAGTTTGGGGAGGATGCCCCACCTCCACTACCCTATAGTATAGCAGAAGATATGGATTTTTATCATACTTTGGTATGAGAAAGGGTAGCAGGTCCTCCTCACTTGAAAGGAGAAACCCCAACTACAGCTGATAAAGCTAACCCAAAATACTGTGAGCTACACCAGCGTTTGCAACACTCCACCAAAGACTGTTACTACTTGAGAAGGATCATTGGAGAGCAGGTGGCTAATGGTACCTTGCAGATCACTCCTGTGGATGTTAATGAGAACCTACTTTCACCAAATCACTTCGGTACTGTCAACATGGTAGTTGCCTATGATGAAGAAGCAACCCGAGAGCTGATGGAGTGGGAGAGTAGTGATCAGTTATGTGAAGGATTTTAAAAGTTATCAGTGAGCAGAGTTAAGATTGAATTAAAGCGAGAATAGTGGTTTTTCACTTCGAAACAAGAAGAGGGTAGAAATAGGGAAATTATGCAAGTGAACCTCTCAGAGGGCGAGATAGATTTCATCCTCCTTCTGGATGAAGGGGGGACATCTGAAGAAGAGTATGTTTGCAACGCCCAGACGTATGAGGTAGACCTAGATTCTGAATGCTAGGACATAGCGAGGTTCCCCAAGTTCAAATGGTTTTTCAACCAGGTAGGGGTGAAATATAACACAAGAATAACCATCACAAGGAAAGTCCTAGAAGCTGTACAGCAGCACGTAGACCCCTCACTAAATTGGCAGGGGCCAATTAGAAGGTTGATCAAGATGTATACTTCTGAAGTGGTGTTTTCAGTGGCAGATAGACAAGTGCCTTACTTCAATAATTATCCATTGTATATTACAGCTATGATCAATGGAGTCTTATTTCCCAAAGCATTACTGGATGGGGAAGCATCTATTAACATCAAGCCCATTAGTACATTGTATGAAATAGGAATTGACCAGGAGAAGGTAGTGCCAATACCGCTAGTGATTTTTGGGTTTGATAATGCTGGAATGCAATCTATTGGATATGTAAACGCGAGAATCAAGTTAGTAAATTTCACTTTCCACATCAAGTTCCATATTATCAATGCTAACATTAGCTACCAACTACTCATTGGGAGGGTATGGATGTATACCCACAGTATAGTAGCCTTCACTTACCATCAATATGTAAAGGCCAACATTTGAGGTACAAAGATAGTCATCAAAGCCACGTAGAGACCCTTCGCCATTGAGGAGGCCCATTTGGTAAATGATGCATTCTATACGAAATTGGATGAGGAAAGGAAGGTCTCTATAAGAAAGTTAGAAAGGAAGCAAATAGTTAAAGGAAGTATCAGTAGAAGAAGTTTGTTCATGATCGCTTGCGGGGAAGGGTAATCCACCATATAGCAAAGTGCAAGAGGAAAGTGAAGGAGGTGGCTAAGCCTCTTGAACTTGCAAAAAGGTGGTCTTACCAGATGGGAAGGTCATATACCTCTTATAATGGTCTGCACTGCCAGTTTTTTGGGATGAGAGCATCGACCCAACATGAGTGTTTTATTGTTGATGAATCCCATATCGTTGAGCATATCGAGGAACCAAAAGAACCTTCAGAATGCATGCATGATGGACCCAGAGAGTAGCTGTAAGAATTAAAGGAGATCAATTTAGGCCAAGAAGGGGGTGAGAGCATACCCATCCTAATCTCCAAGAGTCTATAACCAAAATAGAAGGGCGAGCTCATTGACTTACTCAGGGAGTTCACTGATGTGTTTTCCTATAAGTACACGGAGATGCCAGGAATAGACCCAGAGGTGAACTTCCATAAATTGAACATCCTCCCCAATGCCCTCCTAGTAAGGCAAGCTATACGCACATACAAAGATGACCTAGACTTGAAGATAATGGTAGAGGTAGAAAAGTTATTGGCAGTAGGGGTCATCAAGCCCATTCAACATCATGTATGGGTATCTAGTATAGTGTCAGTTATAAAGAAGGATAAAAGCCAAATTAGGATTTATGTAGACTTTCGCGATCTGAATCGGGCATGTCCCAAAGATGAGTTCCCTCTGCCAAATATAGATATCTTGGTTGATACTATAGCAAGACATGATATGTATAGTTTCGTGGATGAATACGTCGGCTACAACCAGATCAAAATGGATCCGACAGACGTTTAGAAGACTACCTTTCGCACACCATTAGGGAACTTCCACTACATAGTTATGCCTTTCGAACTGAAGAATGCTGAGGCCACATAACAATGGACATGATATACTATTATATGGATGGCCTGGTGGTGAAATCCAAGAAGGAAAGCAAACATACACAGGACTTGAGGAAAGTATTTTATAGGTATCGTAGGTATAAGATAAGGATGAATCCCTCTAAGTGTGCCTTTGGGGTTACCGCGGGAAAGATTTTAAGTTTTGACATAAATGGATGGGGGGTGCAAGTAGACGCAAAGAAGAGGAAAGCCATTGTGATGATGCCACCCCCAAGAGTCAGAGGCAACTTAAGAGTTTCCTGGGAAAGGTATCCTAGCTGAGGAGGTTTATACTCATGCTAGCAGAAGTAACTCACCCATTCAAGCCCCCCTGTTAAAGGACAAAGATAAATGGATTTGGGGAGAAGATCAGAAGAAAGCATTTGAGAAGGTTAAAGAAATTTTAGTCTCTCCGTCCACGATGATCCCACTAGAAGCCGGAGAACCACTTCTGCTCTACCTCACCTCAACAGAGATATCTATAGGGTCACTCTTAGCACAAGAGAAGAAAGGAGAAGAAAAACCAGTCTACTACTTGTCAAGAGTAATCTTTGGAACATAATCTATATACACTAGCGTGGAGAGGCATTGTCTGTCCTTGGTTTTTATAGCTCAGAAGTTGAGACATTATCCGCTAGCCTTCAAAATTCACATAGTCACCAAGTGCGACCCTATAAAGTACCTGTTAGTAACAACAGTACTTATAGGACAAGCAACGAGATGATTTTTAATATTATCGGGGTATGATTTAAAGTGTGTAGTGCCTAAAGAAATCAAGAGTCAAGCAGTGGCAGACCTGTTGGCCCACTTCCCAAGTAGAAATTTTGAGCCCCCCAATGAGGAACTGCCCGGGGAAAACTTTCGTGTATACATGGTAGAGGAAATGGATAAGTGGGCACTCGAGTTCGATGGCTCTAGCGCTCAAGGCACGGGAGGTGCAGGCGTTATACTCTCGAGCAGTAAGGAAAGTATCACCCTTTCTGTCAAGTTAGACTTCAAATGCTCAAACAATGAGTCAGAGTATGAATCTCTCATTCAAGGCATGCTAGAAGAACTCCGGAGGGGTGTTAAAGTACTATGCATCTGGGGGACTCTAACCTGGTAGTAAAACAAGTTAATGGAGAGTTCGTCGTCAAGCATGCTAACTTGGCACCCTATAGGTATATCATCCGAAGGCTGTTGGGACAATTCCTAAAAGTGACTGTTGAGAGACATGCAAGAGCAATTAATAGGCACCCCGATGTGTTGGCTACGATAGAACAAAAGTTAGATACGAATGAGGTAGAAGTGACGATCACAGTGCGTTAGAGGACAGTTGCTACTACAGTGACGTCTTTGTTCCCAAGAAATTAGCCAGAAGACTGGAGACACCTAGTGGTAAAGTAGTTGGAGACAAGAGAAGAGACCATAAAGATGTTAGAGTTGGATAACTACCACTTGTTACAAGGAACACTTTGTTTTTTTGAGAGTCTTGAAGGATTCCTAGATAGGTGTGTTGGGAATCAAGAAGCAAAAGAGAGGTTGGAAGAAATGCACGAAAAACATTATGGGGACACTGACATCCCACTTTATCGTAGGATGCAACGAGGGGGATACTATTGGCCTACCATGAGCATAGAGGTTGCTTTCCTGTAGTAAGGTTGTTTAAAGTGCCAAACTCACTTTGATCAGTCAACAGAAGATAATTTTGTAGAAACCTTTGAAGATTGGAGGAAATCGTATAGCATATCTAAAAGACGGTGAGCTACCCATAGAGAGTGAAGATAAAATCTATCTCAAGAAGAGGGTAGCCCATTTTTACTTAGTGGATGAAGAGCAATACTGGAAAGGTTACAATGAGAAGGAACTGAAATGCATAGCTAAGGAAGACACAACGAATGTACTGAAGGAAGCCCATGAGCCCTCCCACATGGGGGGTGCCAAGCTATATGATCAATTGATGACGTTGGGGTATTATTGGCCAACTATGGAAGCTGATTCCATTGGTTATGTAAAGAAGTGCAGAGCTTTTTAAGTATATGGAAACATGGTGCATGCCCCTTTTGTCAGATTGCAAAGCCTAGAAGCTCCCTATCCCTTCCATACTTGGGCATTTGACCTAGTGGGAAAGATTAGCCTAACCTCCCATGGTAAAGAGTTCATTATCATAGCTACAGAGTTATACACCATGTGGGCGGAGGGCATTCCCCTAAGAAGGGTGATTGCCCAAGTAGTAACATAATTTATAAAGGTATATATCATATGCAGATTCGGTATACCCAAGTTGATTCTCACAGATAATGGGAAATAATTTGTATGAAAAGAGATGGCCCTTCTCACTGATAAATACAAAATCGTGCATAACAGCTCAACCAACTCTTATCCAAAGGGAAATGACCAGGTAGAGGCCACTAACAAGACCTTGATCAATATTCTAAAAAAGATGTTGGAAGATATGCCAGGGGAATGGGATGAGAAGCTACCTATAGTGCTATGGGCTTACCGTACTTCAAAGAGAAAACCGACAGGGTTCACCCCGTTCTCCCTATAATATGGGACCAAAGATGTCCTACCAGTGGAGTTGGTTTTACCCTCAGCCAGATTTGCTCTCAGCAGCGGGCTCATCCCTGACCCAAGGCATGTGCAACTGGAGGCACTGAACAAGCATAGAGACAAGACGAAGGAGAACTTCAAAGTCTACGCCCTTAGGAAGGCTCCTTTTTCGTCAGAGAGGTTGGCAAGTCGGGTTATTGCCAGATTTTAGAGCCAGAGAGTGATTGCATCCAGTTCACCAACTACAGTGGATGAAGAGATATTATTCTTAGTATTGGTAACAAAATTTTCATTTCCGTAATAGAGTCTGAGGTTTGCTCTTATACTAGAAAAGTTCCGTTTGTGAAAAAATGACAGAGCAATACCATATTGTAAATAGTACACAACAGTAACAAAATGAAATAGCAACACTTTTAATCATTGTTGATGCTTTCCTTGATTATATATATATTTAAAAAAATATATACTCTCTACTAGGCTAGAAGAGGGTGCACAAAAAAAGAGGAACTTTGCTCACTACACATGGGGGTAAGTTCATCCTAAAAGAAAACGTTCTCCCAGACACAACATACAGTTTTATCTTTAGTTACCTGACCAGTAGGAGGACAACCTTCAAGTAATAAAAAAATTTCTCACATAAATGCTTTACTTAACTAGATTAATAGAAATGTGAAGAAGGGGGTCAAATTCCCCCTCTCTAATATTTTGAGAACAGAAAATCTCTTAAAGAAAATTTAGAGCAAGGACCCCATAAACTAGGGGCTATCTAATTTCAATCTTTTTTAAATGAAACAAAACTTAAAGGAAGGAGATTGGGTTAGCCCCCCTCCAATCTATTCCTCATGAACACAAGTAATAATGTGCAGGAGCATCCCCAAAAACTGCCGGGGGTGATCCAAAATAGTAACATGCAAACACCTCGCAGTCATAAGAAGTGCATTTAAAAGAACAATGCATACATATACATAGATTTATTAGATTAATGCAAGTACATCGTAGTATATGGGGAAGCCTATGTTCACCAAATGCTCATAGAAATTAGAGCAGGTCTTACTAAACAAACGCCAAAAGTATAGATGGGGAGCAAGAGAAAGTAAAATATAGGAGAAACAAAATGTCATTTTTATCATTTATGAATGATCAGTGTTGTACACATAGAAGCCAAAATATAACAAAGAAAGAACTAGCCTATACACTAGAAATAACAAAAAATAAATCGTCACGAGTGAGGGTGCCGGCATATGAGGGACCAACCTCCTGCAAGAACTTCTCCTCCAGCCTAGTCATCTTGGCCTCATCTTCCTGATCACTAGGCTGAACCTTGTCAAGTCGGGACTAAAGTGACGCAATATGAGACTGCAGTGATGTAATCTGACCCCGAATCTTCCCAACCTCAGCCTGCCGCTGCTTGACCCTAGACTGTCTGTAGGTGTGAAGTCTCACCATCTTTCAGAAGGGAACACTCAGAAAATGATGAACTCCAGCATCAAGACAATCTAGATTAAAATGATAGAAGCAAGAGAGCATCCAAAAACAACAAGGTACGGACGTTTGTCAGCTCAACAGGAGAAGTAGCCAAGAACTCATGAACATGGTTAGTAAGAACCTTCAAGTTGAACACCGTAAGTCTATTAATATAAAGTACACTATGAGGAGTGAATGTCTCAGAATGATGCTCGAATATCATATCTAAGACCTGGCGCTCATGTGTCCCGAAGCGTCCTGGTCGCTCCTCACGCCACATTCTACTCTTGAAGGCTGTAGGGGCCTCTACTTCAGCATCACCGTTGAAATGGGGTGACCCTATTTCAGAGGGGAGGAAATAAGACTCCCCCACCATAATCAACATCACTGACCGTAAGAGTGGCCATAAAACTATGATCTCCCTCAGCAGCTACCCCGGTGGACCCACCAATAAAAGACGGAAAATAAGTATTTATGATAAGTCAAAAGAAAAGAAAGGACATTATGGTATAGGACCTAGCAATGACTACGATATAAATATTATCCCAAAACTCAAGGGGGTGACCATGTTCTCGCCAGTCTGAAGGGGGTCGGCCAAAGAAGGGGCACCAGGCTAAACATAAGAAATATTAATAAGGACTATCAACACAATTCACAAATCAACAACTGAGGAATAGTAATGTGGCTGTGATAGTCAAGTACCAGAGAAGTGTGCAGCTCGGCACTCTCTATTTACTCCAAAGAAACCACTAAAAAAGTAACCTCATTCACCTGGAAACAATGAAACAAAGGTGAAAATGAGAACACTTGCACATTATACATAAGAAGAAAAAAGGGGAACGATAAAAAGAGGGGGTGTGCCAGTTTAATACCTCTCTTGAAGCCACCCCACCATCAGACTCCACAATCACTGGAGCAACCTCATTAACCTAGAAACAATGAAGCAAAGGTGAAAATCAGAACAATTGAACAGTATACGTAAGAAGAAAAAAGGGTAACAATAAGAAGAGGGGGTATGACAGTTTAATACCTCTCTCGCAGCCACCCCACCATCAGGAGCAACCTCATTCACCTAGAAACAATGAAACAAATGTGAAAATGAGAACACTTGCACAATATACGCAAGAAGCAAAGAGAGGAACCGTAAAAAGAGGGGGTATGCTAGTTTAATACCTCTCTCAAAGCCACCCCATCATTAGGCTCCACAGTCACTAGAGCAATCTCATTTACCTGGAAACAGTGAAATAAAGGTAAAAATGAGAACACTTTCATAGTGCACTCAAGAAGAAAAAAGGCTAACAATAAAAAGAGGGGGTATGCCAGATTAATACCTCTCTCTCAGCCACCACACCATCAGACTCCACAGTCACTAGAGAAATCTCATTCACCCTGAAATAATGAAACAAATGTGAAAATGAGAACACTTGCACAGTATACACTAGAAAGAAAAGGGGAATAGTAAAAATAGGGGGTATGCCAGTTTAATACCTCTCTTTCAGTCACCCAACCTGCAGACACCACAGCTACCGGAACAACCCCACCCACTGGAAATAATGAAACAAGGGTGAAGATGAGAATATTTGCACAGTGTAAGCAAGAAAAAATAATGAAAAAAGATAAAAGAAAAAGAGGTATGCCAGTGTAATACCTCTCCCGGCGACATTCCTCCCACGCGTTCCTCCGTCACTGGGATGATAGCAACACTAACCTGAGAGCATAAGAAACATGTAAGTTCTGACAAACATTTGAACATCATAGGGATACAAGAATGACATGAATAAAATGACTACTATCATATACGATACCTGAGTAACAGCCTCTATAGTAGTGAATGGAAGAGCTGCAGGTGCTCCTAAAGGGGCTGCCTCAGTAACAGGTGCTCCTAAAGGGGCTACCTTAGGAACACTGGTCACAGTGGATAAAAAAGACTATACAAAGATAGCTTATAAATAAATAAAAAAGGGGTAGGAATCATCAAATCACCTACCTCATAAAGGTAAAGTGTATAGGAGAAAACTCAAAACTCCGTGAAAAATATGGTTACCTAGAGGGGCACGGTAATAGGGCAAGGTGACCCGCATGTAGTAGGGCCTACTGAAGAAGTGGAAGCAAGAGCCGCCGATGAAACAACACCCAGGGACAACTGTAAATAAAGAAAATAAGGATTTATTAAGTACAATATGGGTATAGAAATGGCCGATAAGAAGAAAATAAAGTACATGGGCCCCATCAAAGGAGGAAGAGCGAAAAAGACAACCGGTGCAGCAGGGGTTATGCTGGATGGCCTACAAATGTTAAAGCATGTTATTATCATGGGCCCAAGATAAGAATCTACCACACTTGAATGGTATGGCCTAACCTGCGGCGTGGGCTTAGTAGTCGAGGCCACAGTGAAAACAGGGCATTGAGAGATAGGCTGAATCAAGGGCCTACCATCTATAGATATACGGATTCGGGGAATAGAGATCCTTCCTGAAGAGGACAACCTTGAAATAGTGACATTGGGAAAGGACAGAGTCCCTCCCGTGGAGGAAAATCCAAAAGGTTCAAGATCCTATGAAATAAAATATGTCAAAGGGTATAAAATACCCATCGCTGAAACAAGAGAACCTTTGAGGTACATACGTCTGAAAATGGGGTAACCGGGGCTCATCTATAGAAATGTTCACTACTGAAGCAAGAGAAGATGAAGTGGCAGAGCTAGAAGGAAAAATCCTCTGCAATTATAAACAGTTAAGAAAAAGGGGGGAAAGAATGGAAATGACAGTGAAAAGAGAGAGAATTATAAAACATACCCGAACATCACATGAAGCCATGAAAGTGGTCATAATTCTAGTAGAATGCACGTAGGATAGATGCAAGAGAATGTTGGTATAGCATTTAATCAGGATGTTAATCACGGCCCATAAATAAAAACAAAAAAATAATAAAAAATAATATCTTTTATTTAGAGGGAGTAGTAAACCTCTCTGAAGAGACCCTAAGAAGAAATGAGCATGGAGTTCCTCTCTCGCTGAAAAGGAGCGCATTGTAATGGGTAAGTGGAGGACTACTCACCCTTATGGAAGTAACCTGCAGAAGTATAGCAAAAATAATTATGTTAGTAAATAAGTCAATGAGGAAAGAGTAAGAATATCATATGCATATAGGTTCTGATAAAAAAAAAACTTACAATAGCGGGACACATAGCCTGACTATAATTAAGGGGTCTAGTAGTGGAGCTAACCCACGCAGGAGAATGCAGAGCCTCATCATCACTGGAAGACTCCCTTGAAATTGATAAAAAAGTATAAGTGTCAGTAGTGATTTCACAATGAAGATTCGAGCCACTAACATTACCTGAAGAGGATCTATGATCATTGTAGGAAGGTGTGCTTCCGTAGTCAACTAATTACTCTTCCAATGAGGGGCAGGGGGAACCAGCATGTGAAACTCTAAAAGAGGAATTCCATTAAGTAAAGAATATTGGGATATAATACCTTCCATAATAGGGATAGATGTGACTTGTGTATCCCAAAAAAAGGCCCAATGCTTCATAACCCCTCTCTTTCACAGTTCTATAAGTTTCCTCCACCCCGAGATCATCGGTATCAGACCCCTGGTCTAGCAAGGAAGGAGCAACAACGTCGATGTTACTCCCCTTCTTCTTCTTCATGGATCGAGTCCTTACAGGAGAAGAGGGTGGAAAAGCGGTAGTAGTATGGATGAAATTAGATACATCCATTTAGGGGTGTTTCCTCTTGTCCTCTGTAAGGGATTTCACTTTTCCTTTGCTTTTTAATTGACCTTTAGACTTCACAGATGGAAACTAGATTGATTGGGGCTGAGGAAATTCATGAAGAAGGGGCTTTACTAAAATAGTGGTGGTCTACTCAAGAGGTGGCCTAGGAGTGGTGCTGAGAAATCAAGTATCCTTATGCATCTGCCTGACCAAAAATTGGGCTTTGACATACTTGATGGGGCTAGTCTCGTGAGAGGAACCAGTTATGCAACCTTAGATTAGAAGAGTGTTCCGCTGCCAAAATAGGAGCCAAGAAGTAGTGAACGACGGTAGATAATCGTGAGGGGGCACGTAAAGCTCCCTAAAGCCATTTGCTCTGTGGACCAATCCCTGGAGAGTGAAGTTAGTGCATGCCTTTAAAAACAACTCAGAGGGATCGGTGCAGGAAGGGGGAAGAGGGGTGTGGACGCCCTGATCATAGTCAAACTGCCTTCTTACCCTATTAGAATGATAAAACTCGACACATCGGCCTAAATCTGTCCAAAAAGGAAGGAGGCATGGTAATAACATTGTTACTACATTGATATGAGGACAAGTAGAAACAGACTCTACATCAAAAGGGAAATAGAAGGTCCCGCCGTCACCAGGAAAAGAAAGCAAGCTAAAGACACCGCCAGGACATTTGTTGCAAGGCCGAAACTGAAACCTTTCAATATTGTTAATAAAATACCCTAGGAGCTTCTTAGGGACTTTCCTATTCCATCTCAGAAGGTGGGAAAAATTACTATAGAAATCTTAAGCCTCAGAAGAAAAGTGAGGGAAATGCTCAAATAGAAAGGCCACCAGGAGGACATCATTTGCAAAATTAGCAGCATCATAGCAACCGCATGATCTCTCAACATCTACATGTGCTTGGTCCATCCAAGTATAAAGGGAACCAAGAACTAAAGCAGCTATAGGAACTGACCTATTGCGAGACAATCTCATAACTAATTTGAAGAGGTTCTCATAAGGAGAATCTTCGAGCTTACCCATAGTAAGAATCGACTAATAAAAATAATCAGAGATGCAGCTAATTCTGAAGGAGAGTGGAGCTTAGGACCGTCCTAGCTCTTAAGGGTTGTGCTGGAAGTCTCCCCTTTCTACGGTTGCTCAAAATACCTAAACCAGTACCTCTTCCACTTGGGAAAGGAGTGTGTAGTAGAACCTGTTAAGTTTATAGCCACATATCTCGAACACTCTACAAGGGCAGACTGTAACTCCTCCACCATCTCCTGCTCCAAGGAATCTTCATAGACATCAGTAAAGACATGTTGCCCAAATAAAGGAAGGGCATATAACTCACACACATCCTCTAAAGTAACAAAAAAAATTCCCCAACCCATCATGAATGTGTGAGACTCCCTAATCCACCAGGATAATAAAAGATTAAGAGAAGAATTGTGTTTAGATACGGTGCAAGATCTCAGGCTATCGATGGTAGTAAGAAGACCAACATCCCTAAGGGTAGCCACATAAGAAGGAATAATAAAAATATAATCAACTCAAATAGCCCATTCCTCCGTGGCACCCCCCGCAACCCTAATCTCAATGTTGGAGTAAGGAAAATCACCACGATCAACCCTGACCCTGAGGAGTAGAATCTGGAAAAATAATAGGAGAATCAGTAGACTCACCTAACCCCACATGGGGTCCCTCAAGTGCAATGCTGGAAAATTTTCTCTTCAAATTGAGCGAGGGAATCCATGAAGTTGTAAACAAGTCCAAAGAAAGGTGCGTGACAATAGAAGCCAAACTCCCTCCTTAGCAAATGTGCATATAATCCTCCCAAGATTGGGAAGAGGATGCCGTGGCAGAAGAACTACCAATGGCTATAAGTTCAAGTAAGAAACCCACCAATAGGGGGGATCATGAGGAACCCTCGACTGACGACGAGCTACCCATGGAAACAATAGTGGGAGAGGAGCCCCTAGCAGTAGTAGCCATTAGCGAGGGACCCTTGGCAGTGGACCCCATCTTTGAAGTTCTATCTGAAGAGAAACCCCTAAGTCTCAAACCATCATATCCCGAGGAACCCACCAATAAGGGGGGGTCACGAGTGTAAGGACATAATTCTATTAATGTCCGGGGTAGAATCTACGAATTTTTTGTTTTCTCCTAGATCACAGTTCATATGTCTGATAACGCTACATTCGGCACGTCAACACGTTCATCCTTGACTGCCTGTATCCGAATTCAATGCAACCACTTTCTTCACGTGCATCATGCTACATGCAACGTGCTGCTCAACTCATTTCCACTACTCCACTACGCCTTATCAGCAAAATGTTTTATTGGAACTTTAAATATTAGCATAAATATTTGGGAATTGTTTTTGAAAATTATTTTTGAATTCTGGACTATTTTTTATCAAAAGCAGAATTTTTCTAAGTGTAGAAGCGAATGGCCTCGATCGACGAGATCGCTCGAGTGACTTTGTAAGTCGTTCGCGCGAGATGGACATGTCGCACGATGTCGTTCGAATGACTTCTGTCCTTCGATCGAGTGACATGCTATCTCGTTCGAGCGACATGCTATCTCGTTCGATCGAGCCACCGCCTCGATTTTTGTATAAATATCTGATCTCCTTCTACACGTTTTTCTAGTCTTTCTGCAATCACGAAATTCTGCGAAAACATCCTAGAATAAGACTTCACCTTTTAAGGTTTTCTAAACCATTTTTTTATTCACAAAACCATTCCCATATATGTGTGTGAATCTTTAAACCTTCAAGAAGATCGTTTACTCATCTGGAGTACTTTGTGAGGAATCCATTCTCTTCGTCACTGCTGCCCTACTGGAAAGGGATTGTTCCAGCCGCCAACAACAAAACCAACCCCCGAGGGTATTTCTGTGTCACTTGTATTTTCATTGTAATCCATTCTCTTACAAAAATTATTGTGAAAATAAAAGGTTTTGCCCCGTTGGGGATTTTTCCTCATATATGTGTTCTTGCATGTTTCATCATTGTATTTAATCACATATAGATGCATGTTTAGGACTTAAGTGGTAAAAACTATGTTTAATTAAATAACTTCCTTATTTAAATGCAAGCACACTCTTTCTCAAATTGGTATCAGAGCCAGTTACACAATTTTACCGTGTAATTTTCCGCAAAATTTTTCTAAGATATCAATTTTCTGAAAATTGATTTTTTGAAAACGAGTGTGTTCATTATGGAGAAGTTATATAATAAAATGCCAGTTTTTTACAGGACAAACTATGCATATTGGAAAGCCCGCATGAGGTCTGCTTTAAAAGCCATTGATGAACGTGTCTGGATTTTGGTTGAAAGAGGGTGGACTCCTCCCTTCGTCACCGTTGATAATGTTATCAATTTAAAACCTGTCACTTCTTGGACTGAAGATGAATTTAAATGGTCATCATTCAATTCTAAGGGTCTAAGTGCTATTTCTGGGTCTGTCACACCTAATGAGTTCAAACGCATAATGATGTGTACCACGTCAAAAGAGGCATGGGATGTTTTACAACTCACCCATGAAGGAACTAATGCTGTGAAAGAGTCTAAATTGCAAAATTTGACAACTCAATTTGAAACCATCACCATGCATGAAACTGAATGTTTTTATGATTTTTATGCTAGAGTTTCTGACATTATTAATACTAGCTTTAATCTTGGTGAGCATATTCCTAGTGCTAGAGTTGTCAAAAAGATTCTTTGTTCTTTGCCTAAGCATTTTATCCCCAAAGTCACTATGCTAAATTCTATGGATAATTTAAATACGCTAAAATTGGAAGAACTTGTAGGAGATTTACAAACTTATGAAATTGACATGTTCCCTAAAACTGCTAGGACTAAAGATAAGGGAATTGCACTTAATGCCCAAGAGAGAAAGAGTGAGGGGTCGGCTAGAAAGAGCGTAGAGTCATCTATAAAGAGAGAGACTGACACGTCGGATTCTGATTGTGATTTTGACTTAGTTGATTTGACTCTTTTTACAAAAAAATTCAAGAGGATTCTCAAATTTAATAAAAATGGCAATTTTAAAGATAAAAAGAAATTTGAGACAAAATAAGTTTGAAAAGAAAAATGAAAAAGTTTTTAAAGATCTTCCTAAGAAAGAAAGTGAGAGATGCTTTGAGTGCGACGGTAGGGATCATAGAGCCCTTGAGTGTGCCACACGTCTCAACAGAGAGAAAGGGAAAGTTGTTCTTAACGCTACCCTTAGCGATGACAGTGAGGTTGAGTCGATGGATTCTGGAGTCGAGTCACCGCATTAGTGTAACTTCACCGCATTCATGGCTAGTCATATGAGCACTTCTAGTTCTCCTCACGACGATGAGGATGATGCTTCACAAGGACACCTCGACATTGAGAGCGATGTGAGTGAGGGGGAGGATGACACAAGTGAGAGAGAGAGTGATATTCAACGCGTCTATTCTGAGTTATATTCTGAGTCATTTAAAACTAAAAAAGCGTAACAAAGCGTTAGTCCTTAAGATCACCGTCTTAGAGGAAGAATTAAGAAAAGCGAGAGAGAGAGAGAGAGAGTCCTCCACCTGCACCGCCCAGAGAGAGAGAGAATCTGCCTTTGTTGAGAAAGAAAGTTTGTTTAGAGAGAGAGAGAGAGAGCACTTTTGAGAAAGAGAGAGGGGACTTGACTAAACAAGTGGCTAGTCTTATGAGTCAGCTCCATTCCTCCGTGGAGACTCGTAAGAAACTTGAAGCCCTTGTTGCCCTGCTAACTCATGATCTTGAGAAAGCACGGGAAGTCAAGGTACAAATCGAGGAGAGATCTGGGAAAATGGGAAAGATGCTCGTCGACCCCGCTTTAGGTTTTGGTGATAGGCAGGGAATTGGGTATGATGGTGCCTCCATGTCCCAAATTGCACCCGGACCAGTTCCTGAGTTTACTACGACTCCTTATGGCCATGGTCAAAAACCTCGAAGGAGAGTTCGACCAAGAAAAGCAAACCAAGGTCCGCCTTTGACTGTGTTCTTTTGTACTTATTGCAAAAGAAAAGGCCACCTCAGGGAGTTTTGCTATAATATGGGTCGGACACGACGTACTACTTCTCCACATCAGCATACTGATGATTTTACTAGTCTAAGAGAGCGAGTTGAGTTTTTAGCTGGCACGTTTCAGAGTTTGATGGAGGAATTTCGACGGATGTCTTTGCCGTCAGGGAATGCTTCTCACATTCCAGCTAAAACCAACAACAAAAAAGGCAAACAAAAGGTCACCACTTCTTAGGTACCTACGAAAGATAAAAAGTCCTTTGTTGTTCATGTCGTTCTCAAAGCACATAATACCTCACAATGGTATTTTGACAGTGGATGCTCCAGACATATGACAAGTGATGCCTCATTTTTTACATCTCTTGAGGATTATCAGGATGGCAGAGTCACCTTTAGAGATGGGAGCATGTCTAGCATTGTATGATGAGGTACTGTAGTGTTACTAGGATTTCCTAAGATAGAGAATGTGTTGTACGTCAAAGGTTTAAAAGTAAACCTTCTCAGCATTAGCCATCTGTGTGACACTGACTTTGCAGTAAAGTTTGATCGGGACGCGTGTAATGTTTACAATCAAGCTGGTAAACTCTTAATGCAAGGGGTGAGGACCGAGGATAATTTCTATGGTATTGTGCCTACTTCCTCACTTGTCTGCAATAGCGCCACGATCACTCCTATGGATCTGTGGCACCAACGTCTAGGTCACATTAATATTAGAGATCTCACTCGCTTAGCTAAAAAGGATCTAATACGTGGATTACCATCTCTTGGAAGGCCAACTTTGACGGTTTGTGGACCCTGTCAATTGGGAAAAAAAATTCGTAGTCCCCATAGGAAGTTGCATTCCATTACCACCTCTCATGTTCTTGAGCTTATACACATGGATCTTATGGGTCCCACTCGTACTGAGAGTCTGGGTGGTAAGAGGTATATCCTCGTGATGGTGGATGATTTCTCCAGGTACTCCATTGTAGGTTTTCTGAGAGAGAAATCCGATGCTGTAGAGTTTTTAACGACCAAGTGTCGTGTCTTGCAAAATTAACACGGAGTCACTATTAACAGGATACGTAGTGTAACGGCACTGAATTTAAGGAATCAAAAGTAGATTTGTATTATGATAGCCTTGGGATCAAACATGAGTTTTCTGCTGTGAAGACTCCTCAGCAAAATGGGATTGTTGAGAGAAAGAATAGAACGATCCAGGAAATGGCTAGATCTATGCTACTAGGTCGTAATGTTTCTAGGAGATTTTGGGCAGAGGCAGTGTCAACTGCATGCCACATGGTGAATAGGGTTTACCTGCGTCCACACACACTTAAAACTCCTTATGAATTGTGGACAAGCAAGAAACCCAACCTGACATATTTTCGTGTTTTTGTGAGTAAATGCTACATCCTACGGGATATAGAGCAATTAGGAAAGTTTGACTCCCGGAGCGATGAGGGAATATTGCTAGGATATTCATCGAATAGCAGAGCATACCGGGTTTTTAACCTGAAGAGCTCTAAGGTTATGGAATCAATAAACGTCACCGTGCAAGATGACGAACCTCCGACGCTTATTGATCCTAACCTTCAGTGTGAGGATGAGGACTCGTCTGACAGTGATCCACTAGTCCCCCACCCACACTCTGTGGTCCCCACTCCTATGTTAGGGGACAGACCCTCTTGGGTTCGCAAGAGTCATGACCCGTCTGCCATTGTTGGCGATCCCACTCTAGGGTTCAAGACTCATGCTCAGATAGATAACGTTGTTAGCCATCTTTGCTACACGTACAAAGTCGAGCCCAAGAACCATAAAGAATCACTCAAGGATGAACACTGGATATCTACTATGCAGGATGAGTTGCTTCAGTTTAAAAAGAATAATGTTTGGGAACTTGTCCCCCGACCTAGTGAGACTAATGTGAAAAACGACGCTAATGCCGTTTAATACAAGATTAAACTGTATAAGCAACTCCGAGATGTTTGTTGAAGAAACCCTTTTCTTTTGAAAATAAAAATGATAAACAACAAGATGTGTTTACAAAAAACTTATGTACGAGAGTAATCAAGACTTTGTAATCAGTTTTTAAAACTAAGAGAGTTTTAAAAATCAGCACACTTTAAAATGAGATGAGGAGATGAAGATAATCTGAACACACAGTTTTTAACGTGGTAAAACCTCTCCCAATAGAGGAAACATCCACGATGACTTCTAAGTCACAAAAGTAAAAATCCACTAACAACAAATAATTGTTACAAACAATACACCATACATGCACACAAATCAACCTATTCTAAGTTTAGGAATATACCCCACTTGGTGTCCTTCTAACTTCTCATAGATCTGATTATTGATGATGTTCTTCCAGTTTGATAACTTCCTTTGCTCTAGCTTCCTTATGTCGACTCAATAATCTTTGATCTTATTCACAACACTTCCAGTGTAGTAGTGCGTTAAGTGTTTGTGATGTGATTCCTATCAACATGCATGAACTCACACACACTTAGTTTTACAGACAGTCCTAGAAAATTACATATAAAGACTATATGCTGTGATTTTCTTTTCTTTCTTTCTTACAGAACTTGAAACCTTTTTGACCTTTTAAATATAACCCAAATTCCACGGATATCTTGCTTCAAAATCGGTCAAGATCTTAATCAATCTCTATTTTAAAAATATTTTTGAGATTGAAAATATCCAAGTGTGAATCCAACTAGGTCAAGGTTAAGTTTCATAAGAATAGAAACCATAAAACATTTTCAAAACTAAATCAGTAAGGATTTTCTTAAATCGAGAAAGAAACATGCAGATCTAGTGAAATATAACATGCAGAGTGTAGATCTACAATTTCTATGAAGCAGAAATACTGATCTTCACACGAATGTTTAAGTTGGTAATAAGATCATAGACTAAGAGGTTACTGCTTCAATATGAACAAACCACTCTCTCTCAAACACTCAAGGTTGTGTTTGGGGTTATGTGTATACGAAGGTTTGAATCAGAAATGAAGTGTTTAGGGTTAGGGTTAGGTTTTGGCTAACAGTTTTCCCTTTCTCTCTCTTCTCTCTTTTCTTTTCTCTCTTCTCTCTCACTTCTCTCTTCTCTCTATTTTTTTCTCAGAAATGACGACTGCCAAAAGTCTTGAAATGTTGAGAAATAGAGGGCTTATATAGGAGGGAAGGAAGGTTCTGGATATTCGAAGAAAATCAAGGGCTGAGATCAAGTCTTCCTAAAATTGACTTGATCCAAGGGTTATAAAAAGGCGGTGGTTAAGTCGAATGTGATTGGTTCACAGGATAGCACAAGGATAGGTTTAAAACACATGCAGGCCATCGATAAGGATTGATCCAACGATCAACAAACCACCAGGAAACGCTCTCACATAACAAACACAAATTGATGCATCAGGCCAGTGACAAGTGTTGCAATGTGATAGGCTTATAAACGCGCGTCAAAATAATTACAGGCAGCACCCTGAAGTCTCTAGCGCATTTACATTCTACCCAATCAAACATTCTAATGAAAAATGAATTTTTCAAAATAGCAAATTAACCCCACAAATTTTATAATCACACTTTTATAAAAGAAAACATTAATTTAAAAAATGTTTAAAAATTCCCAAAAATTATTAAAACAACATTTTAAGGGGAATTCAACACACAATCAATTTTAAGCAATATATACACATGTATGCACTTCTAATTGTGTGTAGTGTGATTCAATTTATACCTTCTTGGATTATTGAAGAGGATTAGAGAGATAAATTCTGAGGCTCTTTGGATTCTAGGTTAGACAACCAGTTTTGTCACTATTTCCAAATTAGTTGAGCACTTATACAATATAGACTTAAGTAAGTCAAAGGTATAAGGTGGTTCAATCTCCCCATTTGGAAATATGAGACAAAATCTCCTTTGAGTTAGCTTAAACTCTTAGGGAACCAAAAAAAATAAAACCTAGTCCTATACAAAAGATACTATCTACCCATTTCCTAGAAAGTCAAAAATTACATAACTCAACTATTTACAAAATTTGTACACTAGAAAAGGTAGACAATCAGAAGAAGAGATTCCTGCAAATATGCACACTAAGATCAAGCAGTTTAGATGAAATGTGAACAAAACATTGAACCCGTAAGACTCAAATTTCTCCCCCATTTTGTCTCAAATGGAAAAAGGGTAAAAATTAAGGTCTTCAGAGTTTAATCAGCACATACCATACCTATAGAATTACACAAATACAGAAATCTGTTATAGTCTAAAGGTTTAGTGAACATGTCTGCAAGTTGCAGATCAGTAGGCAGGTAATGGATTTCTAACTCCTTAGTTTCAACAAGTTCGCGTATAAAATGATGTCTTATTTTAATATGCTTAGTTCGCGAGTGTTGAACCGGGTTTTTAGATATGTTAATAGCGCTTTGATTGTCACAATACAATTGTAACTGATCTTATTGAATCCCATAGTCACTTAACATTTGTTTTATCCCTAACAATTGAGCACATCAACTTCCAGCTGCTATATATTCGGACTCAGCCGTAGATAAAGATGTGCAATTATGTTTTTTGCTACTCCAACCAACTAAATTATTGCCGACATAATAACAGTCACCTGATGTACTTTTACTATCATCAGTACATCCGGCCCAATTAGCATCAGTATACCCTATGATGGTGCTGCAGGTATCATTAGTGTACCTAAGTCCAAGATTAAGAGTGCCCTTTATGTACTTGATTATACGTTTTACACACGATAAATGGCTCTCTTTAGGGTTATTCTGGTAACGAGCACACAGACATACAACATACATTATATCTGGTCGTGAAGCAGTTAGATAGAGTAGGCTACCAATCATACTACGATAAAGTGTGGAATCAACTGACTTTCCATTTTCATCTTTACATAATTTAACAGTAGTACTCATAGGCGTTTTGGCAACTTTAGCATTATCTAAACCAAATTTCTTAACAAGATCTAAGGCATACTTAGTTTGAGAGACAAATAGTCCATTAGAATTCTGTTTCACTTGAAACCCTAAGAAAAGCTGTAGCTCCCCCATAAGGGACATGTGAAACTCCTTATGCATAATAGCAGAAAAAGATTTAACTTCAGATGTTGAAGTAGACCCAAAAATGATGTCGTCTACATAGACTTGGGCTATAATAATGTTTTTGTCAAAATGTTTGACAAAGAGGGTCTGGTCATTTCCTCCTCTCTTAAAACCCTTATCCAACAAAAAGTTGGAAAGGCATTCATACCAAGCTCGAGGAGCTTGTTTTAAGCCATACAAAGCCTTTTTTAGACGAAATACATGGTTAGGGTATTTAGGGTCAATGAACCCTTTGGGTTGTTCTACATACATTTCTTCGGACAGAATTCCATTGAGGAAGGCAGACTTGACATCCATTTGCTAAAGTGTAAATTTTAAGTGACACGCTATGGCAAAAAGAAGTCGAACAGATTCAAGACGAGTGACAGGGGAAAATGTCTAGCTAAAATCTATTCCTTCTATTTGTGAGTAACCTTGAGCAACTAGTCTAGCTTTGTTTCTAAGGATTACCCCATTTTCATCAGATTTGTTCTTAAAGATCCAACGTGTGCCAATAACATTTTTGTTTTGAGGCCGCGGTACAAGATACCAGACATCGTGAATGACAAATTGTAAAAGTTCTTCCTGCATAGAAGAAATCCAGTGTGTGTCATTCAATGCTTCATTAACATTTTTCGGTTCCACAAGGGAGACGAAACATGCATAATTAGCATAATTTCTTAACTGGGATCTAGTACGAATTGGCTAATTAGGATTACCGACCACGTTGTCAATGGGATGATCTTTAGAGACCCATCCAGGTACTTCTGGACTCTCAATAGGTAATGAGTCATCTATTTTTGGTGAATCAGTTTTGAAATCATTTTCAGATTCAACCACAATAGGTGATTCAGATATCTTATTTTCGACAATAGTGTCGCTTACAATTACATTTATCGATTCCATAAGGGCCTTAGTAAGAAGATTGTATATACGATAAGCACGACTGTTTGGGGAGTATCCTAAGAAGATGGATTTATCACCACGCGTCTCGAATTTAGACAAATGTTCTCTGTCTTTACAGACATAACACTGGCTACCGAAAGTTCTTAGATATTTCAGATTAGGCTTCTTACCGTACCAAAACTCATAAGGGGTTTGTTTAGTGTTTTTCCTAAGGTAAACCCTATTAATGATATGACACGCAGTTCTAATAGATTCTACCCAGAAGTATTTAGGTATAGATTTGGCATGCAACATGACACGTGCCATCTCTTGAAGAGTTCGGTTTTTCCTTTCAGCAATACCATTCTGCTGAGGAGTCTTAGGGGCACTGAATTCATGTTTGTAGCCGTTATAGTCACAATATTCAACTATTCCTCTGTCTATGAACTCTCCCCCTCTATCACTACGAATACGATTGACTTGTGTGTCCTTCTCATTTTCAATTCTTAGTAAAAATTTCAAAAAATTCTGAAACGTGTCAGATTTTTGTTTCAAGAAGGAAACCCAAGTGAATCGTGTGAAATCATCAACCATGACAAGGATATAACTGTGTCCACAAAGACTAACAGTTCTTGAGGGACCAATAAGGTCCATATGGATGAGATCTAAAGGTCTAGAGGTGAAAATGTCTTTAACCTTTTTATGCGAAGTCTTAACTATTTTTCCTTCCTGGCAATGACCACAGACAACACTGGAAATAGGTTTAATTTTAGGAATTCCTCTAACAATCTCTTGACTAGATAATCTACCAAGGATATCATAACTTAGGTGACCCATACGATTATGCCAGATTTCATTGTCATCCATTCTGACAATGTTATAGGTTTCAGAACCAGTCTTGACAGTATAACAATTGTCAGGTGTTCTAAATCCGGTAATAATGCATTTACCTTTATCATTAGAATTTTACAATTGTTCTTTGAAAAGGTAACTGTATGGTCAGAGTCACAAAATTGTGATATACTTAGGAGGTTGGCTTTAAGGCCTTTAACTAAAAGTACATTTTCGAGAGTAGGCATTCCCTCTTCTTTTAAGGTTCCTTTACCTATGATCTGGGATGAAACTCCGTCACCAAAGACAACTTTGCCTCCAGAAAATCTGGTTTTGTTTAAGAGTTTGGTTTCATCTCCTGTCATATGTTTAGAGCATCCTGAATCTAAGTACCAACCAGATGAAGTGTGTTCAGCTTTTAAAGCAGTGATAACAATGTTACACTTCATTTGGGGTAAAAGATCATCTTTTCTAACCCAAATAGCTCTAGTTTTAATTTTGCGCAAGTTTGCTCTCATTTGATAAAATTTTCGAGAAGTAGATTTTTGAAAAACATTTGGAGCAACAAACTTATTATTGTGGAAAATTTGAGCTTTTGGTTTAGGATAGTTTCTGGGAGCCTTTCTCTTAAATGAACTCTTAGTTTTGGTCTTTCTATTCCTGTAGTTAGAGTTCTTGTCAGGTTGTCTTGGAAGGACATAATGGTTACGATTTTGCCTAGAATAGTTAAAGTTCTTGTAGACAGATGAGTTGTACATAGGGGTGTTTAGACGCCTAGCATAACAACCTTCAAAGGAATGACCATAAATGTCACATTACGAGCAATATTGATTGCTTGAGGGATGAATTTCCTTAGGAAAACTTCTAAAGATGGGTTTAACCGCATTTTGTTCAGAAGTCCTATTCCTAGGAGGGATGGTTTTAAAGGTAGATTCAGCCTTTCTGATCAAAGGACAGACGTATTTAGTCTTAAGTGTAGTGTCAGCCTTAGAATTACTAGACTCTCCAATGTCTTTCTGTTGTTGCTTTTGATCAAATTTCTTTTTAATAAAATGAAAGTCTAGACATGTATCAATTGGTCTTTTTCCCCCAGACACAAACTTAATAGGTTCAAGATTTGTAGTTTGTGGTTTGTTCTTAGGGCAAAATCCAATACCGGTTCTATCATCAGAATGGGTCTTGGAATCAACAACAAAGTCAGTAAAACATTTTAAATTGTTTTCAAACTTAGAAATTATTTTGAAAACAGTTGATGTCTTTGTTTTTGCTTCCTCTGGTTCTAATAATGTTCCCTTGTATTTCATTTCCAGGGTTTCATTAGTTTTAGTCAACTCTTTTAATTTTTGATCAAAAGTTTCAATTTCGGATTGATGAGACAGACACTGGTTAGTGTACTCTTCGGCATTCAGCTTCACAATAAGACTTAGATCATCTAATTTCTTAGTCAGGTCTCTAACAGTCTTCTCCAGTCTAGTGACTTTTTTTAGGGTTTTAGCATACAAAGTATGAATATCAGGGAGGTCATCTGTGTCTGAGTTGCTAAGTGAAGTGTGTGTAGTGACCCCTAAGGATTCAGTTTTAGTACTCACGCACCCATTTACATCGTCGTTATCGAGATCACTTTGACTCACATACACGGAACTCGAACTAGCAACATTTTCAGATAATAAAGCATCTAGGCCAGTCAAAACAGTATTCACACAAGCAGGAGTAGGAGCATCATTATCACACACAGGCATATCATCATTGTAAATGATCTTAGCATAAAAGGACATGCAAGGGTCAAGTACATTTGATGACTCAAGTTCCTCTTCATCAGAGTCACTTGAATCATTCCAAGTTTTACAGACATTGGCTCTATTGTGTGTGTTGGTTTTATTCAGATTAACTCTGTAATCATGAGCAATGTGACCTAGTTTCCCACATCTAAAACATTCAATCTTTTTAAGGTCTCTGCTGGGTCTGGAGTTGTTGTCCTTAGGATGTTTGTCAAGACCTCTCTCATGAGGTTTGGGATTAGACAGAGTAGGATAATTAGGCTTGCCTTGTTTAGTCGCCTGTTTGTTTCTAAATTTAACATTTTTCTTAAATTGTTTAGACACTAAGGCAATCTGATTATCTAGTTTGTCTATATCACACTCCTCATCAGAGTCAGAGTTGATCAAATTAGTCTCAAGTTTAGATATCTTAGAGGCAAAACTCAAGTTAGAGTTGGGATGTTTTCTTTGTGAATGATTTAATTGTTTCTTAAAGTCTAATTCCATTTCCACAGTCCTAAGTTTGCTACTGAGTAACTCAGGGGTAAGGTTTTGATCACTCATTTCCTCAATAGCATACCTCTTGCTGTCAAACTTTTATGGTAATGATCTTAGAATTTTAGAGACAATTTCATTCCTATCATAAGTTATACCATTAGCATGCAACTTAGTAACTATATCAATTAAGTTCATGTAAAAGTCATCAAAAGACTCAGAGTCAGACATAATCAAAGAGTTGTACTGCTGGGTAAGCATTTGAGTTTTAGCAGCTTTAACTCTTGAGTCTCCTTCATGGGCGTTGATTAATGTGTCCCAAGCTTATTTAGAAGTGGCACAAGATGAGATTCTCTTGAACTTATACTCATTAATAGACATAAAAATGGCATTCTTGCCTTTATTGTTATTTCGAGAAATAGTTCTCTCTTCTTGGGTAAACTCACTTAAGATTTTCTTTATCCTCTCATCACTTCCTTCAGTGGCTGGTTTAGTAGGATAAGTGTATCCATTTTCAATAATGTCCCAGACATCATCTCCTAAAGTCCCTTGGATGAAGGCAACCATTCTTACTTTCCAGTAAGCAAAGTTGTTTCCATCAAAGAGTGGAGGTCTGGACAGATTACCAAACCTTTCATTCTTCTCGTCCATAGTTAGGTTTTTCAGAAAAGGATTTCAGAAACACAAGATCTTTTTGAAATAAAAGCTTACAGGGCTCTGATACCAATTGAAAAACGTCGCTAATGTCGTTTAATACAAGATTAAACTGTATAAGCAACTCCGAGATGTTTGTTGAAGAAACCCTTTTCTTTTGAAAATAAAAATGATAAACAACAAGATGTGTTTACAAAAAACTTATGTACGAGAGTAATCAAGACTTTGTAATCAGTTTTTAAAACTAAGAGAGTTTTAAAAATCAGCACACTTTAGAATGAGATGAGGAGATGAAGATAATCTGAACACACAGTTTTTAACGTGGTAAAACCTCTCCCAATAGAGGAAACATCCACGGTGACTTCTAAGTCACAAAAGTAAAAATCCACTAACAACAAATAATAGTTACAAACAATACACCATACATGCACACAAATCAACCTTTTCTAAGTTTAGGAATATACCCCACTTGGTGTCCTTCTAACTTCTCATAGATCTGATTGTTGATGATGTTCTTCCAGTTTGATAACTTCCTTTGCTTTAGCTTCCTTATGTCGACTCAATAATCTTTGATCTTATTCACAACACTTCCAGTGTAGTAGTGTGTTAAGTGTTTGTGATGTGATTCCTATCAACATGCATGAACTCACACACACTTAGTTTTACAGACAGTCCTAGAAAATTTTATATAAAGACTATATGCTGTGATTTTCTTTTCTTTCTTTCTTACAGAACTTGAAACCTTTTTGACCTTTTAAATATAACCCAGATTCCACGGATATCTTGCTTCAAAATCGGTCAAGATCTTAATCAATCTCTGTTTTAAAAACATTTTTGAGATTGAAAATATCCAAGTGTGAATCCAACTAGGTCAAGGTTAAGTTTCATAAGAATAGAAACCATAAAACATTTTCAAAACTAAATCAGTAAGGATTTTCTTAAATCGAGAAAGAAACATGTAGATCTAGTGAAATATAACATGCAGAGTGTAGATCTACAATTTCTATGAAGCAGAAATACAGATCTTCACACAAATGTTTAAGTTGGTAATAAGATCATAGACTAAGAGGTTACTGCTTCAATATGAACAAACCACTCTCTCTCAAAAACTCAAGGTCGTGTTTGGGGTTGTGTGTATACGAAGGTTTGAATCATAAATGAAGTGTTTAGGGTTAGGGTTAGGTTTTGGCTAACAGTTTTCCCTTTCTCTCTCTTCTCTCTTTTCTTTTCTCTCTTCTCTCTCACTTCTCTCTTCTCTCTATTTTTTTTTCTCAGAAATGACGACTGCCAAAAGTCTTGAAATGTTGAGAAATAGAGGGCTTATATAGGAGGGAAGGAAGGTTCTGGATATTCGAAGGGCTGAGATCAAGTCTTCCTAAAATTGACTTGATCCAAGGGTTATAAGAAGGCGGTGGTTAAGTCGAATGTGATTGGTTCACAGGATAGCACAAGGATAGGTTTAAAACACATGCAGGCCATCGATAAGGATTGATCCAACGATCAGCAAACCACCAGGCAACGCTTTCACATAACAAACACAAATTGATGCATCAGGCAAGTGACAAGTGTTGCAATGTGATAGGCTTACAAACGCGCATCAAAATAATTACAGGCAGCACCCTGAAGTCTCTAGCGCATTTACATTATACCCAATCAAACATTCTAATGAAAAATGAATTTTTCAAAATAGCAAATTAACCCCACAAATTTTATAATCACACTTTTATAAAAGAAAACATTAATTTAAAAAATGTTTAAAAATGTTTAAAAATTCCCAAAAATTATTAAAATAACATTTTAAGGGGAATTTAACACACAATCAATTTTAAGCAATATATACACATGTATGCACTTCTAATTGTGTGTAGTGTGATTCAATTTATACCTTCTTGGATTATTGAAGAGGATTAGAGAGATAAATTCTGAGGCTCTTTGGATTCTAGGTTAGACAACCAATTTTGTCACTATTTCCAAATTAGTTGAGCACTTATACAATATAGACTTAAGCAAGTCAAAGGTATAAGGTGCTTCATAATGTGATAGGTACCCGGTGGATTTTTAGTATAAAGTGGATGGAAATGGTACCATAATAAAAAACAAAGCTAGGTTGGTCGCTCAAGGATACACACAGATATAGGGTGTAGACTTTGGGGAGACATTTGCTCCTGTTGTGAGGCTTGAGTCCGTCCGTCTACTACTCACCATCGCATGTCATCTGCGCTTCAAGTTATATCAGATGGATGTCAATAGTGCCTTTCTGAATGTCATTCTACAGGAGGAGGTTTACGTGGAACAACCAAAAGGTTTTGAAGACCCTCAACACCCTGAGCACATCTACTATTTGAGAAAAGCCTTATATGGTTTGAAGCAAGAACCCCGTGCTTGGTACGAGAGGCTTACTTCCTATCTCTTAGCCCGTGGCTTTAAGAGAGGGGGAGTTGATATGACGTTGTTCGTCAGGAGATATGACGGTGCAATTTTGGTTGCCCAGGTCTATGTGGACGACATAGTCTTTGGATCCACGTGCTCTCAACATGCTCATCACTTTGAAGAGGAGGTGAAAAGTGAGTTTGAGATGAGCATGGTTGGTGAGCTTACCTTCTTTCTTGGTCTCCAGGTTCGCAGCTAGAGGATGGGATGTTCATCTCCCAATCCAAGTATGCTAGAGACCAAGTGAAGAAATTTGGTTTAAACTCCGCTAAGCATGCATGTACACCTATGAGTACCACTACCAAGCTTAGTAATGACACTTCAGGTAAGGACATAGAGCAAAGCTTATATCGGAGTATGATAGGTAGTCTTCTCTACTTGACTTCCAGTCATCCCAATATAGCCTTTAGTGTTGGAGTCTGTGCGTGATATCAGGCATCCCCAAAAGAGTCACATTTACTTGCTCTAAAACGTATTATTAAATACGTGAGTGGGACTCTCTCATACAGTATATGGTATTCCATTGATACTGATGAACGTTTGTCCGCCAATTCAGATGCCAATTGGGTCGGGGATGTAGATTGTTGTAGGAGCACTTCTGGTGGGTGTTTTTATTTTTGTTCTTCTCTAGTCTCCTGGCTGAGCAAGAAGCAAAATTCCATCTCTTTGTCCACTACGGAGTCTAAGTATATAGCCACCGGGAGTTGTTGCACGCAACTCTTATGGATGAAGCAAATGCTGGAGGATTATGGGATTTCACAGGACACCATGACCATTTCCTGTGATAACACGAGCGCGATACACATATCCCGCAATCCAGTCCAGCATTCGCGCGCAAAGCACATCAGGATACGTGAGCACTTTATATGACAGTTAGTTGAGGAGAAAGTCGTATCCCTGAGTTTTGTTCCCACCGACCGTCAGTTAGCCGATATTTTCACGAAACCTTTAGATGCCCTTAGATTTGAGAGTCTTAGGAAGTCTTTGGGGATTTGCACAGTTGACTGAGGGGTTGGTCTATGTCTAGAATAGGATGCTTTTTCACGTTCATCTCTTATGCTTCCTATTGCTAGTCTATTTTTATATGTACCATTGTTTTGTTGTACAGCTATTTATATATTGTTTTGAAAAATCCAAAAAGATTTTTGTTTTTATATATAAATATTTCAGAAAAAGCCCAAAAAGAATTTTGTATTTTTTTATGCACCTTTTATGGATGAACATTTAAGATAGCCAAGTCATAATTTCATTCCATTTATCCATGTGACTGTTTGATAGAGATTTGAGATGCTACATCATTTCATCCATGTGCTTTACATTGATTGGAGTCTTTGAGATGTGATTAGTGATATCTTTCTACATGTTTGACTCCTATCTCCTTTATTGCACACATGCACGACTTTATTTTATTATTGCACTTGTCTATCACATGTTGGCTTGAGTGTTTCCATCTCAATTATGTCTATATAACTAATAATATGCGATAAAACTTGACAAGATTGGATTGCATGTAAAAACCATTTTTCTTATGAGACTAAGTGTTTGTTTAAGAATGGTAAGGGGTTGCGAAAGGTATTTATCACGTCTTTGAGCAAAATCCACCATTCAAAAGGACCTAAAAAATGGAGGAATTTTATTATCCGGAATCCAAAGAGGTTAAAAGAGCCCGAAAAAATTTAAAGGCAATAAAAAGCAATTCATGCCAAATATGGGCCACTTAGGTTTCACCATCAATTCTCCAAAGTTTGAGAATTTAGAAAAGCCTCTATTCAAAATAAAAATCTGAGGGAGTTTGGTTGGAGAATATAAACGGGTTTGCGCTTCCTTGAAAGTCCTGAAAAAGCATGAAATAGTTTTGGACGTTATTGGTGTGGAAATCACTTTGAGCTTTGATTTGTTGATTTGATTGAGTCAATATCTTATATTTCCATTTTTTTCACCAAAGGAAGACTTTGAGTTCATTCGTTAGGAGTATCCGATATTCATCGTGCACATATGTCATGTTTGTATGCATTGATTTTCCTATCGAATTTGTTCACACCCCTTCATTTCACTATCATTGACTTGGTTGTTTTTGTGATCTTTGAGGTGTGATTCTTTGTTGTATACTATGTGTGAAAAATTTTGAAAAATATAAAAATAGCAGTTTTATTACCGTGTGTCATTCTCCATGTGCATTCATTTCTGCTTCTCATATTTGTCTATTTGGGGACGTCATAAAAAGGGGGAGAAGAATTATGGGGGAGAATTATGTTTTGGTTTTTGGTTGATTTATGAATGATTTGCTTAAGCTTAATTGATCATCAATTTTTGCATATCATTATATTTCAAACTGTTGCTTGTCACGGGTATTTGCTTTATCTCATGTGTGTAGGTACATCATTGTTCATTTTTTGGATTGCACACCCTGATGAGAAAAGCTTTGAAAGTTTCTGAAGAGCTGAAGATTTGGAGACATGTCATTTAGTATTCTCAGTTTAAGGGTTTAATGGGGATATTATCTTATATGTCATTTGATTGCATAATTCGTATTTTTATGTATCGGCATAGACATAGGGGGAGATTTGTAAGGACATAATTCTATAAATGTCCAGGGTAGAATCTAGGAATTTTTTATTTTCTCCTAGATCACAGTTCATATGTCTGATACCGCTACATTCTGTACGTGCATCATGCTACATGCAACGTGCTGCTTAGCTCATTCCCACTACTCCACTACGCCTTATCAGTAAAATGTTTTATTTGAACTTTAAATATTTGCGTAAATATTTGGGAATTGTTTTAGAAAATTATTTTTGAATTCTGGACTATTTTTTATCAAAAGCAGAATTTTTCCAAGTGTAGAAGAGAATGGCCTCGATCGACGAGATCGCTCGAGAGACTTTGCAAGTCGTTTGCGCGAGATGGACATGTCGCCCGATATCGTTCGAATGACTTCTGTCCTTCGTTCGAGCGATATGATATCTCGTTTGAGCGACATGCTATCTCGTTCGATCGAGTCACATCCTCGATTTTTGTATAAATATCTGATCTCCTTCTACACGTTTTTCTAGTCTTTCTGCAATCATGAAATTCTACTAAAACATCCCAGAATAAGACTTCACCTTTTAAGGTTTCCTAAACCTTTTTTTTTATTCATAAAACCATTCCCATATATGTGTGTGAATCTTTAAACCTTCAAGAAGATCGTTTACTCATCTGGAGTACTTTGTGAGGAATCCCTTCTCTTCGTCACTACAACCCTACTGGAAAGGGATTGTTCCAGCCGCCGACAACAAAACCGACACCCGAGGATATTTCCGTGTCACTTATATTTTCATTGTAATCCGTTCTCTTACAAAAATTATTGTGAAAATAAAAGGTTTTGCCCCGTTGGGGATTTTTCTTCATATATGTGTTCTTACATGTTTCATCGTCGTATTTAATCACATATAGATGCATGTTTAGGACTTAAGTGGTAAAAAATGTGTTTAATTAAATAACTTCCTTATTTGAATGCAAGCGCAGTCTTTCTCAATGAGGAACCCTCGGCTAACAGTGCACCCCCCATAGTGACAACAGTTGGCGAGGAACCCCTAAAAAAATTAGCTATCGGTGAGGAACCCAAAGTCATCGAGGAACCCCTAAATGTTGAGAGGGCAGACACGGAACCCAAAACCATAGAACCAACGGGCTAGGAACCCTCACTCACAACACATCCCAAATTATTAGACATAGATGTCGTCGATGAGGAACTCATTAAAAAATAAGGGTTCAACCCAATTTCTGATGAAGAACCCACATACCCCAAACCTCCGAGGGAAACCATGCCCATTCCGTGAATGGTACGTGAGGAACCCGGGTTAAAATATGTAGCTTCAGCAGCATGAGAAGATCTTATAGGTCACAAGGAACCCTCGCTAGTTAGAGCAGATGGCGAGGAACTGCCACCCATATCGACAGCAGATGGTGAGGAACCCTCTCTAGTTAAAACAGATGAGGAGGAAGAACCACCCATATCGTTAGGAGATGACAATGAACCCTCGCTAATCATGAGAAGTAGCGAGCAACTCTTAGCCCCAGATCCCAATCCACCGTCAACAGAGGCTCTCATCGAGCACGTCTCAAGCACAGTTCCAAGATGGACGACATCAGCAGTTAAATGATGATCCATGGGTGTGGGAAAAGTGGAACCACCTTGGGTAGTGGTGTGGGACATTGACGTCGAAGATATAGAATTGGTGTTTGGTGCAGAAATTGTAATGGAAAAGGGCATTGAACCAAAACAAGAGGAATAATGGTAGGGGAAATGTTGGAAGAAGTGTTTGATGGTGTTGAAGACATTAATGGTGTATTTGAAGAAAACTTGGAGAAAAAAATGGGGGCTATGGTGTATTTGATTTATCTCTCTCTCTCTCTCACACACACTATAAGCTTGAAACTCTCTATGGGTGTTTTGAAGAAAACGAAAGCTTTTATTAAAAAGTTAAGGGGCTTTATTCTTTACATGAAAATGGGAAAACATGCAGGAATGCGAAAACACTATAAGTCTTTTTTCCTAAATGATGAGATGATAGTTCTCACATGGACACATGAAGTCTCGAAAACCTAAAAAACCTAGGATAAAAGGACAATGCATTTAATGACCCTAGGGGGTAGGGTTGAGAAGCCCCTAGGGTCCCTCAAAATTTTTTTAATTGAAAATTGAATTTATAGCATACAAAGCCTTTTGGTCTGCCCAACACAAAAGACTTTGTACGAGGGTCTAATGTAGAAGGGTGCCTGAAGTTTGGCTATTATATTTTGGGGTGAGGGTCCCTCAAATATCCCCCTTTTTAGCCTATAGCAAACATGAGGTGGAGGAACCCCCAGGGTCCCTCTATATCAAAAATTCATATTGAGAAGGGACCCCCAGGGTCCCTCAATAATAGAAAAACTCATATTAGAGAAGGAACCCCCAGGGTCCCTCAACAGTAGAAAGTAATAATAGAGAAGGAACCCCAGGGTCCCTCAACCGTAAAAATTCATATTAGAGAAGGAACCCTAGGTTCCTCAACAATAGAAATCCATATTGAAAAGGAACCTCCTAGTGTCCTTTAATAACATAAAAACTACTATTGGAAAAGGAACCCCCAGGGTCCCTCAATAATAGAAAGTCACAATGGAGAAGGAACCCCTGGGGTCCTTCAACAACATAAATTCATATTAGATAAGGAACCCCCGGGGTCCCTCAAAACCTAGAAAGAATTTGGTCACTGATGATGAGCTCAAACAATAGTAACCATGGCAGCCATAGAGATGTAAGTGTATAAGTGTGTAAGTGTGTAGAAGGAGATGAGTATAAGAGGAATAAGACAATGATGTATAGTGGTTCAGCTAATTTGGCCTACATCCACTATGAGTGTGTGATCCACTAAGTATGGGCACTAATGGCCTTGGATATAATGCACATAAGCTCACTTTCTCTCTCTACTGTGTGTATAAGCAGAGTTTTTTCTAGGGTTATGATTATTGATCCATCCTCCCCTGTAGGGTTGTAGGTGACAAGTATATATAGGTCTTGGGGGGTGTAGTGTACCCCCCAAGTATGCATGGTGCATGTGAAAGATAATCTAGCCAATCCCCTATTGACACCTGTAGATGCCAAATGATGACATAATATTCCCTCACGTAAGGGTGTGATTTTGTTATAACGGTCTCCCATGTGCCAAGTGAGCCTCACGCGCAATGTTCCACGCGTCTCCCAAACCACGCGATGTGATGATGTCACCCTCGGCCTTTGATATGAGGCCGAGGGCAAAGTTCCTTCCGGCAATGAGTCTGGCCTAATCTAGGCCTCGTACTGTAGTACCCTCGGGGGGTCGTCTGGAGCCTGATGAAGGGTCGGCCCCCTGAGGGGTCATCTGGAGCCTGATGAAGGTTCGTCCCCTAAGGGGTCGTCTGGAGCCTGATGAAGGGTCAGCCCCCTAAGGGGTCGTGTAGAGCCTGACGAAGGGTCGACCCCCTGAGGGGTCGTCTGGAGCCTGATGAAGCGCAGGGCGCCCTCGGCATGGCCGATGGTATATACAGGTATATCAATCACCTCCCAACCCTTAGCCATAAATGATGCTGAGATGGCTGAGGGATAATGTTGCTTTTAAGACTAAGTGTATGGTCTATTTGATGAGTGACACCTATCAAGCTGATGTGACACCTGTCATATTTTTATCCAATGTCGTTCCAGTTTTCAAGGTGTGGCAACTGCATGCTTCTTGGGGCTTTGTGCCCTAATGATGTCCTCCTCGTGGGCTGTGCTTTTCTTTGGGTAATGGGCCCATTCATCACTAATGTATATGAGCAATTTGTGAAACCTTTCCTTCTCTTCTACTTCTTCGCGCCCAAGCTCTCTCTCTAGATTTCCAACAGACAAACCACCATTTCTGCAAATTTCAACATTTCGAGTTTGACAGTTTCGCTCTTCCCTCTCAGGTAATCCCTCTGCCCTAGTGTCCTATTTTCCTTCATTTCTTTCTTGCTTTCTTATTTTAGGCTTGTAGGGTAGGATTTTCCTTAGGGTGTTTCATAACTTTTCTGGCGTCTTCTCCGGCGACTGGTTCTTGAGTGTTCTTGATTAAAACACTTGTTTTCTTTTGTTTCAATCCAAAAGTCCAGTTTGGTCAATTTGCAAACTTGTTTGTAGTTAGCTTAGAAATTCATCCAAGTGTAGGGTCTCCCCCTTAATGCTTAGGAGGCTTTACAGTTTAGCCGAGGAGTTCCCATCCTTGAGAGAGAAGCTCTTCGTATAGATTAGGGGAATAGAGGAAGAGGAGGAGAGGAGACGAGGGGCTGACCCTAATTGGGTATGACCCATTTTTCCCATTCCTCTTGCCACAATAAGACCCTCTGAGTCTTGCGAATCATCTTGTCGTCCAGCCGAGAGTTATTCGAGTGAGATGGATGAGAGAGCATCGTCGCCAATTGGCGCTGGACCTTCTGGGAGAGGAGAGGCGTCTGACCTAAGCCCATGCCGACAGGCCGAGGGTATGGTTACTTCCAAGGGCTGTCCCTGTGACAACTCTATCTCCACATGCCTTCCAGATGGCTTTTCCCCAAGGGCCTCTGAAAGGTTATGAGGCCGAGGCCGAGGGTGAGGGGACTGAGGATGATGAGTACTCAGATGACCCAGTTGACACATCTCACGCCTCGTTTAATATTTCCTCGGTCAAGGATCGTGACCTTCTGCTGTGGAGGCATGCATATGGTGTTCCTCCCACCATATCTATGAGGGTTCTTTATGAGGACGAGAGGGTCTTTGAGGGTGAAGAGGGAGAGATAGCGGTGTAAGAACAAATGTTCAAGGTAGGTGTCAGACTCCCTTTACATCCTGCTATCGTAGATATTTTATCTTCCCTCGGTGTTTCCCCCTCTTAACTTCCTCCCAACTCTTGGAGGACGATCCATGGTTATGTCTCCTTATGGAAAAAATGCTTTCACTGATTAGCCCTCGGCCGACGTATTCTTGGTATGTTACAATATGACCTCCTCGTCCAAACATCCTGGGTATTACCACCTGGGAGCGAGGATGTCTGACAAAAAACTTCTCCACGTGGCACAAACCTCCAACCACGATTGGAAAAAGAGATTCTTCTTTGTCTTCGGAGAATGGGAGTTTTCTGCAAAGGCACAACCTGTAGCTGACGGTCCGAGGGTCCCCAGAAGATGGTCTAACCCTTCAATGTAGGACAGGTCAGACCCCGGACTTAGTCTGGAAGAGAAAGATATAGTTGAATATCTGAGAGGACGAGGGAGAGGGAGTGAACTTCCAAAGTTTGAAGATCTGATGACCCCTCGGTTCCTCAAGGAAGCTGGTCTGAGGGTCGGCCCCCTGACAGAACTATGTGAGTTATATTATTTTTTCCATTCTTTACTTTTTTTCAAGTGTTTCATCATTACCTCTGCATTTTTCTGACGTGTCGTCCTCCTTTCAGGTCGTCCTACTGGTATATTGGACTATCTCTGGGAAATGACTGCTCTCAGTTTGTTGTCAGGCTTGGCCAAGAAGAAAGGCAAGGAGCCTCAGCAAGCTCCGAGGAAGATGCAGAACACAGGGCTGACACCAGCTGAGCCGACCATCGACAAACAGAAGAGGAAAGAGCCTGAGGTCCCCGTAGACCCTCAGCCAGGATCACGAACGAGGGCAAGGGTTGAGGCGTCTGAGGGAACCGCCTCTTCTTCTAGCATGGGGGCCTTCTGGTCCCAGAACTTGGCACTTTTGAAGGCCGAGCCATCATCACTTATCGCGAACTTGAGGGCGGCTAAGGCGTCAATGTTCTCTGCTCCCTCGGCTATCGACTAAGAATTCTTATCTAAGATGCCTCCTGCAAAGGTGTATGACTACGGTCTGCACGCCCTGGCTCAGGTACTTATCTTGCTTCATTCCCTTAACTGCATTCTTTCACCAACTGTATCCTCGGCCTCTTAACAAGTTCTTTTTCTTATGCAGTCTGTTTGTGCTTTTACCTCGACCACCAAGTGGATGGTGGAGAATCAAGAGAAATTTCATGAGGCCGAGAGGGCCATCCAACATGAGGCCGATCTGCAGATTGACTTAGAGACTACAGGGGCTGAGCTAGAGAGTGCCAGGACCGAACATGCAAGGATTCTGGATGATCTTACGAGGCAGCACAACGAGGACCTGAAGGCCAAAGACTTGCCCATTAAGGAGAAGGATGAAGCCTTGACCAACCTAGGGATTCAGTTCAAGGTTGAGCTATCTGAGGCAGTGAGGAAGGAAGGGGTCGATGCTGTGGAGGCTTATAAACTCTCATACGAGTTCCAAGGCTTTGGTCTTCAGTACTTAGAGAGAGGGATCAGGACGGCTTACTGGTGGGTCGTTCTCAAATTCGGCGATGTCGTCTCTTCTGTTTGCCCCTCTATCGAAGCAGTCCAACTGAACGACCCCCTGATTGATGAGGTTCTAACCTAGGTGGAATCCCAGGTGCACGTCGACGGTGTCGGCACGTCTGAAGACCAGCCAGTCGTGGTCGTTGAGGAGACCTCTCTTATTGATGTTGAGGCCCTGCCCTCTGATGTCACTCCATAGGATGGCTGTCTGTAGCCTATACCCTCTTGATGTAATCAATATTTTTGTACTCCACTTTGTAGAACACTTTTTAATATTTCATTTATATCATCATCTCTCTTGTTGTCTTCCATATTTGTCTTTTGTATGATTTGCATTGTGAATTTTTTATATTATCACTAACCCCTCCCTCATCTTTCTTGAGGACCATGGTGGGGTCGTCCCCTCCATGCGACCTCATTATAGCCGAGGTTTATAATCACCAAATTAATGGTTTTAAACAAAGTTTTCGCTCGTCTTTCTTGAGGACCATGGTGGGGTCGTCCCCTCCATGGGACCTCATTATAGCCGAGGGTTATAATCACCAAATTAATGGTTTTAAACAAAGTTTTACCTCGTCTTTCTTGAGGACCATGGTGGGGTCGTCCCCTCCATGGGACCTCATTATAGCTGAGGGTTATAATCACCAAATTAATGGTTTTAAACAAAGTTTTCCCTCGTCTTTCTTGAGGACCATGGTGGGGTCGTCCCCTCCATGGGACCTCTTTATAGCCGAGGGTTATAATCACCAAATTAATGGTTTTAAACAAAGTTTTCCCTCATCTTTCTTGAGGACCATGGTGGGGTCGTCCCCTCCATGCGACCTCATTATAACCGAGGGTTATAATCACCAAATTAATGGTTTTAAACAAAATTTTCCCTCGTCTTTCTTGAGGACCATAGTGGGGTCGTCCCCTCCATGGGACCTCATTATAGCCGAGGGTTATAATCACCAAATTAATGGTTTTAAACAAAGTTTTCCCGTGTCTTTCTTGAGGACCATGGTGGGGTCGTCCCCTCCATGCGACCTCATTATAGCCGAGGGTTATAATCACCAAATTAATGGTTTTAAACAAAGTTTTTCCTCGTCTTTCTTGAGGACCATGGTGGGGTCGTCCCCTCCATGGGACCTCATTATAGCCGAGGGTTATAATCACCAAACTAATGGTTTTAAACAAAGTTTTACCTCGTCTTTCTTGAGGACCATGGTGGGGTCTTCCCCTCCATGCGACCTCATTATAGCCGAGGGTTATAATCACCAAATTAATGGTTTTAAACAAAGTTTTCCCTCGTCTTTCTTGAGGACCATGGTGGGGTCGTCACCTCCATGGGACCTCATTATAGCCGAGGGTTATAATCACCAAATTAATGGTTTTAAACAAAGTTTTCCCTCGTCTTTCTTGAGGACCATGGTGGGGTCGTCCCCTCCACGGGACCTCATTATAGCCGAGGGTTATAATCACCAAATTAATGGTTTTAAACAAAGTTTTCCCTCGTCTTTCTTGAGGACCACGGTGGGGTCGTCCCCTCCATGGGACCTCATTATAGCCGAGGGTTATAATCACCAAATTAATGGTTTTAAATAAAGTTTTCCCTCGTCTTTCTTGAGGACCATGGTGGGGTCGTCCCCTCCATGGGACCTCATTATAGCCGAGGGTTATAATCACCAAATTAATGGTTTTAAATAAACTTTTCCCTCGTCTTTCTTGAGGACCATGGTGGGGTTGTCCCCTCCATGGGACCTCATTATATCCGAGGGTTATAATCACCAAATTAATGGTTTTAAACAAAGTTTTCCCTCGTCTTTCTTGAGGACCATGGTGGGGTTGTCCCCTCCATGGGACCTCATTATATCCGAGGGTTATAATCACCAAACTAATGGTTTTAAACAAAGTTTTACCTCGTCTTTCTTGAGGACCATGGTGGGGTCTTCCCCTCCATGCGACCTCATTATAGCCGAGGGTTATAATCACCAAATTAATGGTTTTAAACAAAGTTTTCCCTCGTCTTTCTTGAGGACCATGGTGGGGTCGTCACCTCCATGGGACCTCATTATAGCCGAGGGTTATAATCACCAAATTAATGGTTTTAAACAAAGTTTTCCCTCGTCTTTCTTGAGGACCATGGTGGGGTCGTCCCCTCCACGGGACCTCATTATAGCCGAGGGTTATAATCACCAAATTAATGGTTTTAAACAAAGTTTTCCCTCGTCTTTCTTGAGGACCACGGTGGGGTCGTCCCCTCCATGGGACCTCATTATAGCCGAGGGTTATAATCACCAAATTAATGGTTTTAAATAAAGTTTTCCCTCGTCTTTCTTGAGGACCATGGTGGGGTCGTCCCCTCCATGGGACCTCATTATAGCCGAGGGTTATAATCACCAAATTAATGGTTTTAAATAAACTTTTCCCTCGTCTTTCTTGAGGACCATGGTGGGGTTGTCCCCTCCATGGGACCTCATTATATCCGAGGGTTATAATCACCAAATTAATGGTTTTAAACAAAGTTTTCCCTCGTCTTTCTTGAGGACCATGGTGGGGTTGTCCCCTCCATGGGACCTCATTATATCCGAGGGTTATAATCACCAAATTAATGGTTTTAAACAATGTTTTTCCTCGTCTTTCTTGAGGACCATGGTGGGGTCGTCCCCTCCATGGGACCTCATTATAGCCGAGGTTTATAATCACCAAACTAATGGTTTTAAACAAAGTTTTCCCTTGTCTTTCTTGAGGACCATGGTGAGGTCGTCCCCTCCATGCGACCTCATTATAGCCGAGGGTTATAATCACCAAATTAATGGTTTTAAATAAAGTTTTCCCTCATCTTTCTTGAGGACCATGGTGGGATCGTCCCCTCCATGGGACCTCATTATAGCCGAGGGTTATAATCACCAAATTAATGGTTTTAAACAAAGTTTTCCCTCGTCTTTCTTGAGGACCATGGTGTGGTCGTCCCCTCCATGCGACCTCATTATAGCCGAGGGCCGTTCTCTGAAGATGTTTTCATGCGTACTAGAACTGATAAACACAAGATGAGGTGAAACACTCATATTTCTCATTAATTTTCCAAGTGTTTTGTTGGAGCAACTCCTATTACAATTATGGTCTATCAAGACCTTACAACACTATTGATAGTATTTTTTCAAATGATCTGCATTCCAGGGGTTGGAAAAGGGTTCCCCCTCTAGGTTTTCTTGTCTATAGGTCTCAGGGACGACTTCATCAATGACCCTATATGGGCCATGCCAATTAGGATGGAGCTTGTTGGGCTTCTACCAAGTCTTTTTGAGGACCAAGTACCCTACTGCAATTGGTCTTTGCTTAACTCTCTGATTGCAAAACCTTGCAGTCCTCTGATGGTAGGCAGCTTGCCTTATATCAGCGTCTTCCCTCTTTTCCTCAATCAGGTCTAAGTCGAGTCTCCTCTCTTTTGTATTTCTCTGGGGGTCATACATTTGGACCCTATGAGTAGGAAGCCCAATCTCGGTGGGGATGACAGCTTCTGTGCCATAAGCTATCATGAATGGGGTCTCTCCGGTAGAGGTCCTCACTGTCGTCCTCTATGCCCACAGCACGGCATATAACTCCTCGACCCATCTTCCTTTTGCCTCCTCAAGCCTCTTCTTGATTCCATCTAGGATTGTCCTATTTGTAACTTTTGTTTGCCCATTGGCCTGAGGTCGGCCCGGGGTAGAGAAGAATTATTTAATACTCACCCTTTCACAGTACTTCTATAGAGAGTTATTCTTAAACTGAGTCCCGTTATCCGAGATGAGGGTGTTGGGGAGACCATATCTGCATATAACATTTTTTCAGATGGACTGGAAGGTCTTCTGCTCTGTAATCGTGACCATCGGTTCGGCCTCCACCCATTTTGAGAAATAGTCAATCTCTACGATGAGGAACCGATAGTTATTGACTGCTCTTGGTAAATGTCCTACGAGGTCGATCCCCCATACTACAAATGGCCATGGGGATGTAATGGAGGTAAGAGGCTGATGGGGTTGGTGAGGGATGGTATAAAATCTCTGGCATTTATAGCACTTTTTACATATACCGCGGCGTCTTTCCCCAAGGTCGGCCACTAGTACCCTTGGGTGATCAGCCTCTTCGCTAAGGATTTGCCCCCAATGTGGATTGAGCACGATCCTTTGTGCACATCTTGCAAAATGGATGGGACCTCAGATGGGTGCACACACCTAAGTAAGGGGAGTAAAAATCACTTTTTGTACAAGGTGTCCCCAATGACAGCAAACTTTGCAACCCTGTATCTCAACTTCTTCCTTTCTTGCCTTGCTTCTGGCATCTCCCCCTTTTTAATGTATCTGATCAGAGGGTCCATCCACGAAGCTTCCTGAGAAACATTTAGGCAATTGCTAAGTGTTCCCTCAGCGTCTTCAATAGTTGGCCGAAGCAAAATTTCCACTGGGACCGTCCTCTTGATGTTTGTCCTAGTTGCCGAGGCCAACCTAGCAAGGGCATCAGCACGACCATTGTCGAGCCTAGGTATCCTCTTTAATTTCACTTATCTGAAGCCCTTCAGTAACGACCTCACCTTCTCAAAGTACCTAGTCATCCTCTCGTCCTTGGCCTCGTAGGCTCATAGTATCTGATTCACTACTAGCCTCGAATCACTATGAACCAAAATCTGGCCGACACTAAGAGATATGGCCAAGGAGAGGCCTGCTATCAAGGCCTCATATTCGGCCTCGTTGTTGGAGGCCTTAAAGTTGAACCTTAGGGTGTACTCAATGTCTGTGCTGTCGGGTGCTGATATTATTAATCCATCTCCACTTCCGCTTTCGCACAAGGACCCGTCGACGAAGAAGCTCCACACGGTATGTTCTTCTGAGAAGCTTCCCTCGGTGACTGACCCCTGTCTAAAGAGATATCTTCCCTCTTCATTTTCAGCCACTTTCCTTCTAGCGATGCTTGTCTCAGTCTTATCTACAAGTGTGTCGGTGAGCTCACCTTGTCAGGTATCTATCTTCCCGAGGCTCTCACCCTCGGCTTCATCTTATTCCCAAGTAAACTCGACCATGAAGCCTGCCAATGCTTGCCCCTTAATGGTCGTCCTAGGCTGATACACTATGTCAAACTCCCCCAGCTCTATATCCCAGGCCATTAACCTCCCTGATTTTTCAGGCTTGTGAAAAACCGGCCTAAGGGGAGAGTCAGTGAGGATGACCATTGTATGGAACTAGAAGTATGGCTTCATCTTTCTCGATGCATGGATCAAGGCATAGGACAACTTCTCCATCCTTGGATATCTTTTCTTTTCCCCCTGAAGTGCCTTGCTGTTAAAATACACAGGCTTCTGCACTCCATCTTTGTCTCTCACAATGGCTGCACTGATGGCTGACTCTGAGACGGCAAGGTACACATAAAGTCGTTCACCCTACACGGGTCGTGACAACAGCAAGGGTGACCCCAGGTATGATTTTAACTCCTTGAAGGCCTCATCACACTCTTTACTCCATTTTAAGGCTTTTCAGAGAATTTTGAAGAATGGTAGACACCTATCTGTGGCCCTAGACACGAACCTCTTCAAGGCAGTAACTCTCCCTGTGAGTCCCTGAACGTCTTTAATGGACTTGGGGGTCATCATCTCAAAAAGGGCCTTTATCTTTTTAGGATTGGCCTTGATGCCTCTTTGTTTGACAATGAACCCCAAGAACTTCCCTGCTCCGACCCCGAAGACACACTTGGCCGGGTTAAGCTTCATCTGGTATTTTTCCATTGTATTAAAGGTCCTCTCCAGGTCTGCCACATGATCCGCTGCCTTTAAACTTTTAATCAGCATGTCATCTACATAGACCTCCATAGACTTCCCAATTTGGTCTTCGAACATTTTATTTACGAGGTGCTGGTACGTTGCCCTCGCAATTTTTAGGCCAAAGGGCATGACCCTATAACAGTATGTCCCCTTGTTAGTAATGAAGGCTATCTTCTCGGAGTCCTCAGGGTTCATGAAGATCTGGTTGTACCCTGAATAGGCATCCATAAAGATCATGAGCTTATGGACTGTAGTAGCGTCTACCATCTGGTCAATGCGGGGGAGAGGGAAGCTGTCTTTGGGACAGTGCTTGTTGACGTCGGTGAAGTCCACACACATTCTCCACTTCCCGTTGGCCTTTGGGACAATGACTGCATTGGATAGCCATTCAGGGTAGATGACCTCTCTGATAAACTCAGCGTCTTCTAATTTCTTGACCTCATCTCTAATGACCTCATACTTTTCTCTAGAGTAAATTCTCCTCTTCTGCTTTACTGGCTTTGCACCCTCTATTATGTTGAGCTTGTGGTTCATAACTTCGGGGTTGATCCCCGGCATATCTGTGTGACTCCACGCAAAGATGATATGTCTTCTCTTCAACAGTTTAGTGAGGTCTTCCTTGATATTTGTCTTCAGAGACTTACCGATTTGGACGTGTTTTTCCGGGTCATCCTCATTGAGGATGATGGATTCTACCTCTTCCGCGGCCTCTCCTTTCTTTAGCTTCGTCTCGTCTCTAGGGTCTAGGGTATCAATATTGTATGTGGTTGTAGCCTTCTTGTGTGCCTCTCTTTCTTCAGCGGAGTTGTAGTAACATTCTCGTGCTGTCGTCTGGTCTCCCTGAACTTCCCCCACCCCGTAAGGGGTAGGAAATTTAATCATCTGATGGACCGTAGACGACACAACTTCAAAACCCTTGAGGGCCACACCCCCCAGTATGATGTTGTAGGTCGAAAACACATGTTCATCCATCACAAAGAAACTGACCTTCTTGGTAAGCCATCTCGGCCACTCGTCCCCCATCCTAACATCGTCCTCATACACTCCAAGGGGATGAACCTTTTCCCCACTGAACTCAATCAATGGATGATGGTATGGGACGAGTCTAGCACGGCTGAGACCTAAGGCTTTGAAGCATGGCGAAAACATTACATCTGCAGAGCTTCCCCCGTCGACCAATATCCTCGGCACCTCACACCCGTGAACCCTAGTTGTGATGACGAGTGGGTCGTCGTGTGGGGCTAGGAGGCCTTTAAAGTCCATTATCGAGAACCCCACTATCAGAGTGTCCATATCGAACTTCTTCCTCTTTTCTGACTTGACCTCCAGAGAGGTTGAGTGTACCGTCTTTGTCACTGCCTTGGCCTCATCCACATGGGCCTTCCTGTCAGCGACCTCAGACCCTCCTCCTGCTAGACCCCCGGAGATCATTCCCACTCCGAGCGAGATTATATTAAGCCTCTTGACAGGGCCGTGGTCGTCTCTCGGTGGGAGGTCAGGGTCGTCCTCATCATCAGAAGGGTTGTCCCTTCTTTTTTAAGGACCTTCTCTATATGCATCGCCTCACTTCTTTCTGGGGTCTTCCCCTCGTCCCCTCTTGAAGGCACCTTTGTCGACGTACTTTCTGAGCTTACCTTCTTTCAGCATCTTCTCAATCTCATCTTTCAGAGCAAAACATTTGTCTGTCACGTGGCCATGGACTTGGTGAAATTCACACCACGGGTTCTTATTCCTCTCATTGGGGGCTGCCCTCAACTTCTCAGGCCACTTCAGAGACCGGTCAATCTTTATCTCATTTAGAATCTGTTCACAACTGACCGTTAGAGGGGTGTAACCAGCGAACTTGTCGTCCATAGACCTCTTCTTCCCCTCTTTGTTCTTCTTAGGGTATTTACCCCACTAGCGCCTCCTTTTTCGTCTTCGTATTTTGCAACCATCGCCTCTTTGACGTTCATCACCTTTCCTGCTGTTGACAGTAGTTCAGCCATCGTTCTTGGAGGATCTTCAGCAAGCTTCCATAACAGCTACCCCTTTTGGAGTCCTCTGATTAGGGCTGTCATAGCTATGCTCTCCTCATAGTCTTCCACCTCCAACTTTTCTTTGTTGAATCTGGCTATGTAGTCTCTTAGACTCTCACTCTTCCCCTGCTTAACATAGAGCAGGTGGGTGGTCTTCTTCTGTGGCCTCATCCCAAAACAAAAGTTGTGGATGAACCGGTCTGCCAACTGCTTAAAGTTTTCAATGGAGTTTTTTTGGAAGAGACATGTACTAGACATGTGCAGCCCCAGTCAGGGTACCAGAGAAGGCACGACACCTCATCTCATCTGAGATAGAGTATATGTCTGTTGTTGATTGATACATCTCAACATGGTGGACAGGGTTGGTGCTCCCGTCATATCTTGGGGTGACCACAGGTGGCTTGAACTTTGATGGCATAGGGAAGTTGACTATCTTCGCCACAAAGGGTGAGCCTATGGTGTATCCCCTCTGAAGAGGGTCCTGGATTTTCAGTATATCACCAATATTATCTTCCAGTCGCTGGATCGAGTCATTCCATGGCCTCGTAGGGTCGGCTTGGCCAATGTTATCCCCTGCCACTTCTTTGAGATGGACTGAGGGTTCTACCGTGGCTGGCCTGTGTCGGCTGTTTACTTCCCCCTGGCCTTCGTCTCATCCCCGGGGCCGGCCCCTGTGGGGTCGGTCAACTGCTGCGGCACTCCTTGACCTGGATAATTTTTCCCGCAGATCATTCACTGGGCCCGGCCTCTCAAAGGCTGACCCCCTGCTTAGGCGATCGAAAGCAGAGCCTCTCGGGCGATCGTCACGATTTTTCCTTCTTCACTTCCCTTTGCTCTCCTAAAGAGGTCTTACAGTATTATTGGAGACATCATATGGTTCTCAGCATTCTATGTGGGCCTCCTCTCCCTCCAGATCGTCATACCTGTCCTCAGGGCAAGGGTTTCCTTGCCTCCCCAGGTGTAGACGTCGGGGGTTAGCAATATCCCTACACCGCTGAGGGGGTGGCAGGTCTTTGCGTGGTGCCTGGGGTGGTCCCCTGGCCTCATGTTGTCCTGGAGGTGCTGCTGGAGTAATCATCTCAGGAGAGACCCCTGGTGGTCTTAGTATGTTCTGGCTCAGAGTTGTGAACTGCTCCTGCATGATCCGCTGGCTTGATTCCAGGGACTTCAAGGCTGCCGCCACATCAACCATCTCAGACTGAGGTGGTGGCTGACTGGAACTGGGTCCTCCTCCATCATCCGGTGGGGGAAGTGGTGGTGATGGCATCTCCGGTGCCATGTGTTTTAGCTGTGAAGAGCTGAACTGGAAAAAAGACTGGTGAGCTTGAGAACCTTAGTGGGTCTCTTTCAATGGTGAAACATCTCCTTTCAAGGGGAGAACCGGTTCACCACCAGAGTGCCCAGTGAGGTCAAGTTGTACAAAGGAAGAGATGTCTTCTCGTTTTCCCACAGACGGTGCCAAACTGATGATGCTTAGATTTAGCACCACCGGATAAGTGATGATGAGCTCAAACAATAGTAACCATGGCAGCCATAGAGATGTAAGTGTATAAGTGTGTAAGTGTGTAGAAGGAGATGAGTATAAGAGGAATAAGACAATGATGTATAGTGGTTCAGCCAATTTGGCTTACAGCCACTGTGAGTGTGTGATCCACTAAGTATGGGCACTAATGGCGTTGGATACAATGCACATAAGCTCACTTTCTCTCTCTACTGTGTGTATAAGCAGCGTTTTTGCTAGGGTTATGATTATTGATCCATCTTCCCCTGTAGTGTTGCAGGTGACAAGTATATATAGGTCTTGGGGGGTGTACTGTACCCCCCAAGTATGCATGGTGCATGTGAAAGATGATCTAGCCAATCCCCTGTTGACACCTGTAGATGCCAAATAATGACATAATATTCCCTCACGTGAGGGTGTGATTTTGTTATAACGGTCTCCCATGTGCCAAGTGAGCCTCACGCACACTGTTCCAAGCGTCTCCCAAACCACGCGTTGTGATGATGTCACCCTCGGCCTTTGATATGAGGCCGAGGGCAAAGTTCCTTCCGGCAATGAGTCTGGCCTAATCTGGGCCTCGTACTGTCGTACCCTCGGGGGGTCATCTGGATCCTGATGAAGGGTCGGCCCCTGAGGGGTCATCTGGATCCTGATGAAGGGTCGGCCCCCTGAGGGGTCGTCTAGAGCCTGACGAAGGGTCGACCCCGTGAGGGGTCGTTTGGAGCCTGATGAAGGGTCGGCCCCCTGAGGGGTCGTCTGGAGCCTGATGAAGCGCAGGGCGCCCTCAGCATGGCCGAGGGTATATACGGGTATATCAGTCACAGAATCCACAAAGTTCCCCTCCTTTAATTGGAAGAACACATTAGGGTAAGGAACCCTCAAGGTCCTCCCCCTAGCTTCTAGAGAATAAGCTAGGATTAAGGAGTGGCTACCATGAGCAACCCCTCACCATGAAAAGGAGTTATTTAAAAGAACAAAAGTACTAATACTTACTTTCTTGTACAGGTATCCTAGTTGAGCAAGCAGGGCTCAAATAGGTTAATTGGGATCTTTTAGGAGTTTTGGCTTAGCGACTGAGGAACAAGGTTTTTAGAGAAAGCTCAATCACTTAGCATTTTAGGATTGAGAGAATACTAGTAGGAAGATACCAAGAGTCACTCAATACCACATACACCTCACACTTAGTCACAAGTGAAGTGAGCAACTAAATGGCTGCCCACAAGAAAATGAACTTTTACAAAAATGACTTTCTCACAAGAGGGGTTCCTCAAGGCCCCTCTCAAGAAAAATAATTTTAGAGGATAGGGGTCCTCAAATCCCTCCCTCAATATTGATAGCCTTAGAGGAGGAGTTCCTCCTAGCCTCCTCTCTCAAGTTTATAAAGTGTGTACTAAAAGTTACCGTTTCAAAAGATATTTACCAAATCAGATATTATGTCTCAATTGGGAGACATATTTTCTTGTTTACATTGATTTGCACCAGTTGGCACCTATCAGAGGGGACACGCAACTACACATAGGTAGGGACAAATGGTACATTTCAGACCTTGTCCCTCACCAACCCTCTCAATTTTGGCCCCCAAAAATGCCAACTCAGCCCTAGTGCCCAAGGATCAATGGGACCCTTGGGCAAGGTCACAAGTTACACTATTACTCAACCAAAATCACACGAGAACTACCTAGTATTATCTCCCTGCCCATTCTCTTAGTGCTAAGTTCCTTGTTCTTTCACTCCTCACCAGGCATCCATCATTCTCAAGAGTTTCTCTTAAGAAAAGTTACTATTCTTGTTATGGAGGTTCATCTTCTTAGAGGGAGTGATTTACAGTTTGAGTTCCATTTTTACCAAAAAGAGAAGGTTTCATCAGAAGCTGCACCAGAAGTTCTTGAGGACCTTGCAGGCAGCGGCCATTAGAGTGGGTTACCCCTCACCCATTCCAGCTATTTATAGACCCCAGTCTCACTAACCTCTTACAACAATAATCAACATGAGTTATCTTGACCCATTTCCACTGAGAGTAGGTTACTCACACGTCCTACACATAAGATATCTCACAAAGGTCTACATCTCCAAAGGTCCCTAATGCCTCTTCCAGTACAAATTAAATATGGTCCCAACTCTTAAGTCTCAAAACATATCCAGTGGAAATCAATACGGTATCACACCAAATGTGTAACTAGATATTGACATCTACATTAGAAAGATTGAGTCCCATTATCCCAACTCGAGATATAGAGACCTCGGGATATAGGATTGGATTAATACGAACATATACACAACCGGTGTTATCAGCCCGAGGTGTGGTACAAGGCTCCAGTGTACGTGTTACACCACTAGCCTACATGCCCACAGGTGGTATGTTCACCTACATAAAATCATACAATTATAAAAAAAACGTAGCCTATAAGGTTATATGATGTCCACTAATGCCTTATGATTCACCATCGTTTATTAAATTTCCAAAAGTATTCCAATTTGACATAGGGTTATAGTTACCCGCTTTCCCTTATGAACCTGCGTAATGGTCTAAAACCTTGGTCAAATTGCATTTAGAATATCTAATATAATTGAATCTAAAATCCAATAATCCCAACAGCCCTCGCATTCTAACTTCACAGAACCGAATTGACCTTATCAAATTCTCAGCTCAATTCGATTAGTGATACCGAAAAATTCTTCCTAGATTTTTCTTAGAATATCCTTAAAAATCACCCAATCTCAATTCTATGTTTACTGAATTTGATTTCAATGATACAATATAAGTTTAGGGTATACATATCATTAGTAGAACACCTAGATCATGAATTTAGTAACCCAACATAATTCGTAACCACATTGAATGATATAACATTATACGAGCCCTAGTTCCAAAAAACATGACTTATATCATAGGTTTCATGCAATTAACATAATTCAACATGAATTTGATTTATTACTTTATTTCTAACGTGGCTGACTTCCCAATTTCATACAAGATGACAATTTAATCTTCCAATTAGCATAATTCTAATACAAACCATGGTTTTAATTTAACCGAAGATTAATATATCAATTATCCAATTTAATTAAAATTGCCAAAAAAACTACTCAAGATAATAATTAAGTTTTGTTAATCTACTCTAGGCATCAAATACTCTATATATCTAAATTTCTCAAGAAATTAAATTAAAATTAACATCTTAGTTATTAGGTTTCTAACACTTGACTTTTATCATTTTGATATGAAACCAAAAGGGAAACGTAGAATTGAAGTTATCGCCTTGATCGGTAAATACTAAAGTTCTCTAATTTATGTAGAGGAATATCTGAAAGTGATGATTCTCATTCTAATTCTCTACGCTTCATCCTTTTTCGGTGGCCTCCAAATTTGCCTCTACAAGCTTCTCTCACTCTAGTCTCTCCGTATCTTCTAAAATTTTGTGTTTAAGAATGAACAAAGAAGCCAAACTAACCTAATCTTATGTTTATATAATTATGAAATCGCATGCTACTTATAACTTTATACTATCATCACCTTATGGGATCCAAAACTTTACATAAATTCTACTAACTAGACATAATCGATGACCAAACTAATATCTATAATTCCCCATATTTTGTAAACTATTTGGTCTTTCTAACAACCCAATAATTTCAATGCAAAACCACTATCTAGTAAATTTATACCAAATTAATGAAATAAAATGAGCACATAATATACACAAAAGGTCTATCTATTTTTTTTTGTTTTAAATTATGAGAGTGGAGAATTAATTTATTTATCACATAATTGAATTATTTAGTAAATAAAATTTATTACTTAAAAAAATTAATCTAACATGGAAATAACCACTAAATATTTAATTAAAATCACAAGGTATCAGAAGAAGTAGCTCTAGCGAGTTTCTGGGATGATAATAAGGCCTCCCCTCGCCATGTCCCGTTCCTAGCACCTCCTGGTCATCCTATAGGGTTGTCGATTACTAGGCCCTAGCCGGTGTTGACTGGGACCTCTTTGATTTTGTTACAAAGAAGTATTTTTTTTGTTTAAAATTTAATTTCGTTATCCAAAATTATATAAAATTAATTTTTAGCCGAGTGAGATTTTTAGTTGCTGAGTTATCTCAAAAAAAAAAATTGCCCCGTGTTTAAAGTATTTATGACTGATTTTTCCTTATGTCTCCTTAGGATTTAAACTGTTATACAAGCAACACATTAATTTACGAATGACCGTCCCACACTTGCTGTGATGCAAGCATGCTTCACCATGATGTGATACCCTTTTAGGATGTCAAAGCATCTTTCACACTAGGCACTGAACCCTTTTCGAGCATTTCTCGATGACATCTGCGGTGTTTTTGGAACTAACCTTTAATGCGCACTTCCACATTGTTATTGTTACTATTTGTGTCTCAAGCTCTTTGTACAATGGAAATTTATGATGAGACGCGATCTTGTTGTCAAATCTAGGGATGCAAAATCGGTACGGTATGATCGGTAATGATCGTTTATTAATACTAAAATCACAATGTCCGGTATGGTATGATCGATAATAATCGCTTATCAATACTGGAACAATGATCTAAATGGTAAAATCGTACCGTACCAATTTACCGACCGGTACATCAAAACAAAAACCAAAACCAAACCGACCGGTTTTTCGATTTTTTCGATTTTTTTTGGTTTTTTTTGGTATCGGTAATTTTGGTTTCAATTCGGTTTTTTCCCGATAAAAACCAGAATTTCATACCGGTTTATGCATTCGGTAAATTCGGTATTTCGACAACAATATGATTCCAGTAAATATCAAATATATTATTTCAAATATAGACAACAATCAAGATAAGCGTGATAAATAAAGAGTAATAGACCCCTATGGTCCTTGAACTATACAAGTTTGGCCAATTTAGTCCCTAAACTAATAATTTAGCCAATTTAGCCCCTAAACTATACAAATGTGGCCAATTTAGCCCCTAAACTATACAAGTTTGGCCAATTTAATCCTTAAAATTTGCCCATTATTAATTTAAATAGGATAAAAACTGCTTTTTAAATCAGATAAAAAACAGTTTTCTAAATAGGATAAAAAAACTGTTTTTAAATAGAATAAAAAATAATTTACTGCCGATTTAAAAAAACTGCTTTTAAATTTGAAAAAAAAAACTGTTTTTTTAAAATAGGATAAAAAAACTATTTACTCTAAATTTAATAAAAATAGTTTTTTTAAACAGTTAAAAATTGTTTAAACAGTTAAAAACATTTTTCAAACAATTTTTAAATAGGATGAAAAAAGTTTTTTTCCTATTTAGAAAAAAACAGTTTTTAAATTTGAAAAAGAAAACTTTTTTTTTAAATAGGAAAAAAATTAGTTTTTTTTTTCAAATTTAAAAACTGTTTTTTATAAATAGGAAAAAACTGTTTTCCTAACTTTTTAAAAAAACTATTTTTTATTTAATTTAGAGTGAACAGTTTTTTATCCTTTTTAAAATAAACAGATTTTTTTTTCAAATTTAAACACTGTTTTTTTAAATAGGAAAAAAACTGTTTTTTTAAACTATTTAAAAATACGGTTTTTTAAACTGTTTAAAAAAACTATTTTTTTATATAATTTGAGTAAACAGTTTTTTATCCCATTTAAAATAAACAGATTTTTCTTTTCAAATTTAAAAACGTTTTTTTTTAAATAGGAAAAAAGTTGTTTTTTGTTACTGTTTAAAAAAGTTGTTTTTTATTTAATTTAGAGTAAAAATTTTTTTTATCCTATTAAAAATAAACAAATTATTTTTTTCAAATTTAATAACTTTTTTTTCCTATTTAAAAAAAAAACTGTGTTTTATCTTACATTTCAAAAGCTGTTGTTACGTTTTAAAATCAAAATTAGTTTTATCCTATTAAAATCTGTTTCAAAATCAAAATCTGTTTTATCCTATCAAAATCAAAATATGTTTTATCCTATTAAAAGTAAACTGTGTTTTTTTTTTCAAAAGTTGTTGCTACGTTTCAAAATCAAAATCTGTGTGAATAGGAACGTAACAACATCTGTGTTGTGTGATATCTGTGTGATAAAATCATTTGATATAGAAACAACTGTGTAAATAGGAACGTAGCAACAGCCGTGTTGTGTGATATAGAGATATAGAGATAATATCAAAAGCTTTGATATTATCAAAAACATTTGGAGAAAGCATTTCAAAATCAAATGATATTATCAAAAGCTGTTAATAGGAAGCTTCATAGTGAAGAAAGATATGAGAGATATAGAGAGCATAGTGAAGAAAGTACCTGAGATTTGGAGAGAGCGGCAGCTGATTTGTTGTGTTGTGTGTTCAGGGTTTTGTTTGCTTTGGTTGGTGGGATTTATAGTAAAGGAATTCAACGGATGAGATTGGTTTAAAAAAATGAAGGATCTAGATAATTGGGTTATTAAATTTAGTTAAAAACAATTTTTATTTGGAAAATGATATGGTAATATGCGGTAATTTTGGTACGGTATTTCGGTACAATATATTTGGTAAGTTTGGTACGGTATTTTGGTACGGTAAATTCGGTAACTTTGGTACGGTAAATTCGGTACGATAAGCCGGTACGGTAAATTGGTATTTTATATCTAAAAACCAAAACCAACCAAATTTTTTTCAATATTTTCGGATTCGGTAAAATCGATTTTCGGTATTTCATAATATGAAACCAAAACCATTTTTCCTCTGTCCAAAACGGTACGGTACGGTAAAAACCCGTACCGATTGCACCCCTAGTCAAATCTTTCTTGATTTTTAAGGTGCCTTCATGCTAAAGGTCGTGCCTAACTAAAAAAAACTTGTGGTTCTCGAAAGTGCGTCGACACATGTAACGTTAGAACCGTCTTACTGCTAAGCACTACAAGACATAACATGAATTCGAAGAATCCCACCACTTTAGTTTAGAGCATCCACAATGGTGGATGCTCTCGTAAGTTAACTTTGTAAATTCAAAAAGTTACATTTATTTTTCGTGGGTAAAAGCCTGCACAGTAATAATAGATCAGTAATGTCAAAATTGGTAAGTGTAATACTTTTTACGAATTATATTAGTTCGTAAGAATTTTTTACAAACTAATATAATTCGTAGGAACCTATATATACCCTAAAAATTAATTATTTGTAGTTGTTAGGAACTTCATTTGTCCGTGTTAATTCCTACGAACAAATAAAGTTCGTAGGAACTCCTCCGAACAAAAGAAGTTCGTAAGAATATTTCACTAAATTTGTACCCATTGAGTAAATCTACAAATGTTGAACCTTTTCTACTGCAGATTTTGTACGTTTTCTCCCACCATTGTGAGCTGATCGATTTGCAAACTTACCAATTTTTTTGTCCATTGGCTCCACCACTACGGATGCTCTTAGTAGGGATACAGGCTTTCGAGGAGAACATTTTACTCGGTTCTTATTATCCTATACGAAGGTTTGATAGGAGGTAATACAATGATTAATTCCCCATCCATTGCGATTGACAAAATAAACCTCTAAAGATGTCAAAATTCACACCTCCAATGCCGCAGTCACATGCACATACAAACAGAAGTCTCCACTCGCCATCAAAGGTTGAGTCCCAAGCCGAACTTGGGTGGTCTAAGGATCAAGTTGTAATACCCCATATTTGTATGCATTAAATAAATCATAAAATTATCTTATCTTACTTTCCTGACGTGACATGTGATGTCACCAATGTGTTATATTCTATTAATTGCCTCACGTGACATGTGATATCACTAATGTGTTATATTCTTTTGTAGTGATATATTCTTATGGTTTATATAAATTACATTATTGTGGCGATACAATTTGTAAAAAAAATCTAGTTTTATACATGATAAAATAGTAAATAAATATTTTTACGCGACTGTGTATTATGGGCGACTATGAAACGGTCAGTGATTTGGTACTGAGGATTTTCTAGTTCGAATTATCCCCTCAGTGTCGAGTTCTAACGATTGTAAAGTACTTGCCTATAATGTCGGTTACACCGAATTAGTAAATCAATTAAATCTTAGACAACTGGATTCGTGTAGACTAAATTACTAATTTTTAAGTAAGATTAGTAAGAAATATAAAGAAAGATTGTGGGTTCGTTTCGGGATACGTATAAGGTCCCTTTTAGTCTATAAATGTAGGTTTTAGACCCATTGGGCAAGCATAAAACTTGGACAAGGTTTTAGCCTTATTATAGATTTTTTGGACCTAATTAGATGAGGCCCATATAGTGGTTTAACCTAATTTCATGGGTTGTAAGTCTTGAGAGGACATTGGGGTTTCCTTATTTCACAAATTACAATTGGAAAGCCTTCATAATGACTAGAGAGGAGACACTTCAAGAGAATATGAAGAATAGATAAGAATTGGGAACCATTTCTTCACCATTTAGGATTAAGTCAAGTTTAATTATGGTTGGATTTTAATTTCATTTGATTATTGTATTCCTATTTATTTTAATCTTAATTAATTCACGTGTAAATATGAATTGATGGTTAGAATTAGTTAGATTATAATTTGATTAATTAAGATAAGAAATTATACTAATGACATAGTTGATTTTGGAGGAGTGATATTTGAATTTTAATGGGAATTGTTTAAGGAAGAGTAGTAATCGATTATACTATGTTTAAGATTCAAAATCCACATGTTACTGTTTTGAATTTATGGGCAATTGAATCAAATTGATTAGATTATTTAGAAACTAGGGTTCTTAACTTAAATTGGAAATTATCCTTTAAATCCTTTTAGGATTGTGTAAAATGTTTATATATGGGTTATATATATATATATATATATATATATATATATATATATGTGTGTGTGTGTGTGTGTGTGTGTGTGTGTGTGTGTGTGTGTGTGTGTATTGTGGGGACCAAACCATAATTGGGCCAAACTCTGGCCAACCCAAACAAGCCTAATAATGCCTATCATAAGTCCATCCCAATCTATCAACAAGGAGGATCAACACAAGCATTTATCACATGGATAATTATGGAGTAATTGTCCTTTGAATATGCACATATTGATTATCGAAATCTCGTATGAGATAATGATGGAATCACCACACGAGCCAATAGTAAGCCAAGGGAGTTCCTTGAACAATTCAACTGTTGTAGCTTTATATGACTATAAATACAGCCCACGCCCTAGGGCCAAGGGGGACGTAATTTTTAACTTTGAGAGACACTAATAATAATTCAGTAAACGCTCCGTGGATATAGGCAATTTTTCGAACTACGTATATTTGTGTGTTATGTGACATTTGCATGTTTTTTCATTAATTATTTTCTAGAATCTATTAATTGTGATTAATTGCACTCACAATATATATATATATATATATATATATATATATATATATATATATATATATATATATATATATATATATATATATTATGTATGAAGGAGATTCAATTACATTTTGGTATGAGGAGCTTGATAAACATTAATAGAAGATTAAGTGTTTTAATCCCATAATTAGGAAGATAATGAACACTCATACCATCGATCGACCATCCCTGTTTGGAGTAAAGTTAGTTTAAGTTTGTTTTGATAACAAATGGATAGTTTAGAATTAATTATAGGTTATTTATCCCTGTGGGATTATACGAATATCATTAATTAGAAACTTTGAAACTCGTGTTGGAATTGAAGGACTTAACGTTATGGAAAGTTATAAAGTAAGGGATTTCAATAAATATTTAGTAACCTTATATACTAGGTTTTATTGTTCTTGTATTTTATGTGCAACATACCTAGTCTTGAGTCCTCCAGGTATTACATACTAAAGGGGATAATTATAAGGTGCATGGTACCCCTGTTCTGAGATGGGCTTTACCTTGATTACTTTACCCCGGACACTACGTGACGGTTGTACCTATATTATCCCATGATGATAATGCAAAAGAACTCTTTCATATGTCCTCGGGTATGTAACCATACGATTAGTGTTAAGGTATAGTGATGATCCATGGTTGATATTTTGGAGTTATATGGGTAAGATAAGCTATAACTCTACCTAGTACGATGTAAGAGTTTTTGGAGGCATTATGTAGCCCTTCGTTATGTGAAGGCTAAAATGGAGCCCTTATATGTTGATGTAAGTGGACAGGACCATACTGATGTTAAATTTAGACTTATAGAATATCTTTACTTATGTCATTATACACAAATGATATTAAGTGTAGAATTATCTTGGATCCATTAGTTACATTCAATTGAGAGGAATATTAGTTAATCATGTATCACTTGATCTTAGGTGTAGACACATGAGATATTCAGGGTTGTTTGTTTTGTATTAAACTTAAAAATAACTAAAAACGAGAGGAAGGTGCATAGTAATATGTAGGTAACTCACCTACATATTGAGGATAATTCTCGTCTCTAGCTACGACTGAAAATAATGGAGAGAAAAATCCTACAGGAAAATTAAAAATGTCGTGGTCGGACTCCTAGCCCTCAACTAAGCAAGAATCAAAGTAGAGAAAGAAGCACCGAGCATAACCAAAAGAGTTCAAAAAATGGGAATCACCCAAGGAGGCACCACCGAGATAATTAGTTCCATAGGGATGACATAAGGAGTTTTGTCCGAAGGGAAATGGACCATCACCCAACTCATTGAGGAGCTAAATCTGTAAAGGAGATGGTAAGGACAACTCGAATTACCCAAATGAAATCTCCTTTCTCAAGGGCTATTGAGTATGAGGAAATCACGAAGAAGTTTGAAACACCCAAATTAAAAATCTAGGATGGCAAGATAGGCCCTATAGATTATGTTTAGTCATATAGGTAGTCCATGATCGTATGGAGTCACAACGATGCCCTGATGTGTCTTATTTTCCCTTCTAGCTTATGTAATGTTTCCCATAAGTGGTTTGAGAGGCTGCCTCATAAATCAATTAAGAGCTTTAAGGTCCTCGCTAAGGCCTTCACCGCTCGCTTTATAACTAGCATCTCTCACCCGAAGAGGATGGACTCGCTATCCATAATGAGGAAGAATCCACATGAGACTCTATGCAAGTACGCCAAGCATTATTGGGAAGTGTTCAATGAAGTGGAAGACTGCTCGGAGTAGGTTACCGTGGCATATTTCAATATTGGTTTACCCATTACTTTCATACTGCACCATTCTCCTGCCAAGAAGGAGGCTGACACCATTGATGATCTTATGTCACCTATTAAGAAGTACATCAAAATAGAGGACCTGGTCCATACCAGCCAGATAGAAATAGGTCGCGCCAAAGCAAACAAAGGGGGTGGAAAAGAGAATAATCCTAAGAAGGGAAACAAGAAGAAAAATAGTGCCGAGAAGGGAGTCAAAGAGGATTCATCCAAAGCTTTTCAATCCATCAGCACAGTTTTTAAGGAATCGATCTACAAGATCCCGGGGAAGATCAAGGATCAACAGTTTTTCAAGTGGCCAAAGAAAATGAGAGGAGATTTAACCAAGAGGAAGAACACGCTCCGGTGTACGTTCCATAATAAAAATGGTCACAAGACAGAGAACTGTAAACTACTTAAATCTCACTTAGAAGAGTTGGACCAGGCTGGGAACTTAAACGAGTACATAGAGAAGAAGTCCAACTAAGTCATCGCTAACGATGACCAAAAACCTAACAATGTATTGTATAATGAGACAGGACATGAGTTCGAGTTTTCGGTGATACATGGGGCATCTGACCTCAAGAAGATCCAGGTTAATGTTGTTCAGATGGAGCTCAAGAAGGTCAAAGTCGTAATGGAGGCTTTCTAGATAGGTATTGACAAAAGCAAAGCTAGATAGTGTCGATGGCCAAAGGACTCTAATTATAACAAGCATATTATTTTCACGGAGGAAGATTTGATTGGGGTGAGAACCACACACCATAAGGCACTAGTGATCACTCTTAGGATTGAAAACTGGGATGTGGACGAGTTGCTGATGGACTAGGGGAGTTCCTCGATGGTAATGAACTTAGATCTCTTCCACAAGCTTAAGCTCAAAATATACGATTTGAAGAAAATAACTATCATGCTGGTCGACTTCATAGGGAAAACAACCATTCCAATAGGGAAGGTGGTCCAACTAGTAGGGGCAGGGAATATTTCAAAGTTTATTGAGTTTCTGGTGGTAGACATTGATTCGCCCTATCATGCCATTCTCGACAGAGGGTGGCTTCATGCCATGAGATAGGCCCATTCAACTTACCACCAAAAGCTCAAGTGCATCACAGATCGGGGCATAATGAAGATAAGAGGTGATAATTAGTTGTTCAAAAATATTACATCGTCGTCATTAGACCCAAGAAGGAGAAGAAGAAAGATAAAGAGGCACTTATCGAAACATCCTAGGAGGGGGTCACTCCCTCTAAATAGTAACTATGAAACGACCGACCAGGGGTGGAGGAGACCAGGATTTACCCTGTTGAAAAGGTCGTTAAAAACTTGGAAGAGGTTATTTTTAATAAAATCTGGCCGGAGAGGAAATTTTTGATCGGAACAACACTGACCGATAATAAAATAGGGGATTTGGTCGTCCTCCTAAAACATAACTTAAATTTTTTTAAATGGGAGCCATACGACATGACAAGAATCAATCCTAAGGTCGCCTGCCACCATTTCTATGAAGATTCGAAATTCAAGTCGATCATACACAAGTCTCACCGAATAGTCCTAGAGAAGGCAAGGGCGTTAGATAAGGAGGTAGGGAAACTTCTAAACGCGAGGTCCATAAGAGAAGTTCAATTCTTGAACTTTATCTCGAATCCTGTCATAGTCTGTAAAAGCAACGATAACTAGAGAGATTGTATAGACTTTACTGACCTCAGTAGGCCTTATCCTAAGGAAAGTTTCCCTTGCCAAAATAAATTAACTTGTCGACACCACTGCAGCCTATGAACGAATGAGTTTTCTGGATGTTTATTCAAGGTATCACCTGATTCCTCTATTCGGACCTGATTAAGACAAAACTTCATTCATAATATCGTTGGGCTTGTAATGCTATAAGGTCATTCCATTCTACCTTAAGAACGCTGGAGCCACCTACCAAAGACTAGTCACAAAGATGTTCAAATAACAAGTGGGGGAAATAATGGAAATATACATTGATGATGTGCTCGTCAAAAGCAATAATAAGGGAGACCATCTAAGACATTTGGATAACACCTTTGAAATCCTTAGGCACAATCGAATGAAGCTCGACATGAGCAAGTGCTCATTCGGGGTCCATTTAGGAAAATTTCTAGTTACCTTGTCAACAAGAGGGTAAGTAAGGAAAATATAGATAAGATAGAGGCTAATAATTATGTCCAGTAGTCTAGGACATTATGCGATATACAAAATGTCACTAGGATGCTGACAATGCTCAAATGCTTCATCTCTAAGTCATCGAAGTGATGTCGACCATTCTCGCTTCTCCTTAAGAAAGAGAAAAGTCTCACCTGAAATGACAAATTCTCAAAATCTCTCGAAGGAATTAAGTCGTACCTGAGCAAACCTCCCTTGCTGAAAATTCCCAATCAAGGGAACCCTCTCCACCTCTACCTTCCAGTTCCAAGCCACGGGGTCAGCTCAGCCTTGGTTTGCGAGAAAGAAGCAAAATAGTTTCTTATTTATTATGCTAATAAAAACCCCTAGACGCCGAGTAGTGCTACTTGCCACTAGAAAAATTAGCTTTATGCATTGGTGATAGCTTCTTAGAAGCTTAAGCACTACTTCGAATCCCACTCCATTACTATCATTACATATTTACCCCTTAAGGTTATCCTTCGCAAATCTGATCTATTTGGATGAATGTTAAAATGGTCACTAAAACTTAGGAGGTTTTACATTCGCTTTCAACCAAGGATGGAAATCAAGGGCAAGATATTGGCCGAATTCATAACAAAATTCATCAGAGATGGCCTAAACGACTAACATGTGATCGAGAAATCAATAGTCTATAAGAAGAGTCAATCTGAGAGCTGGACGTTATATGTTGATGTTGCCTCCAATTCTAAAGAAGCAGGCATAATAATTGTCCTAGAAACACCAAAAAATGCAATAATCGAACAAGGGATCAGGTTGGGCCTTGAAGCCTCTAACAATGAGTTTGAGTATGAAGCACTTATAACCAGCATGCACAAGGCCCTTTTTCTTCAGCCAAGTCAGCTGAAAGTATGCTATGACTCCAAACTAGTGTTCAATCAAGTCAGTGGAGACTTCAATGCTAAGGATGATATGATGACAACCTAACTTACTATAGCGCACGAGTTATACCATAATTCGAGGAAGTCCATGTTTAGTAGTTCCCTAGGGGCACAATAGTCATGCAGATGCTTTAGCAACCCTAAGCTCAGTAGTAGACTCTAATCTCAAGCGAACAATCGAAGTTAAATTCCTTGTCAAGCCCAACATTGATAAAATAATTACCTCCGAGCGCATTCTCTACATTGACAAGGGTCCAAGTTGGATGGATTTAATCATCACATACTTACAAAACAATCTACTACCAACCGATAAGAAATAGGCTCATTCAGTCAAGGTAAAAATTTCTCGCTTCTACCTGGGTCCTGAGGAAAATCTTTATAAAAGGTCTTTTACAAGCCCCTGCCTTCAATGCCTATACCCAAAAGATGTCGACCAAGTCTTCTATGAACTTTACGATGGGATTTTTTGCAGTCATGTGGAAGGAAGTTCTTTGGCATTTTGAGCAATTAAAAAAAGGCTACTGATAGCCATATATGCAGAAAAACGCATGTATTTATGCTCAAAAGTATGAGAAGTGCCAAAAATTCTCCCCTATGCTCCGTCAACTGGCCAGCGACCTGAGGCCATTGAGCTGACCATGGTCATTCATGCAATGGGGACTATATATGGTAGGGCCACTGCATACTATGCCAGGGAATTGCAAGTACTTATTAATCAGCACAGATTATCTCACTAAGTAGATTAAAGCAGAACCACTAGCAAACATTAAAGATGTCGACATGATCGAATTCATCTGGAGAAAAATTATAACTTACTTTGTGGTACCTAGGACTATCATAACAGATAATAGTACACAATTTGAAAATGGAACTTTTTAAAGCTTCTACGACGAGTACATAATCAAGAACCACTTCATCTCTATGGCGTACCCCCTAAGTAATGGCCAAGTATAGGCCTCCAACAAGACAATGCTCGATGGCATAAAAAAGAGGCTCGAAAGAGAAAAGGGTGCTTGGGTAGATGAACACCCTCATATCCTCTGGGCATATCACATAACACCGAGAAGACCCAATGGGGAAACACCCTTTTCTTTCACATACAGAATATAAGCTGTGATTCCACTAAAAGATGGTATCCTGACCATGAGAACAAAAGTTCTTGATCAAGGACTGAACAATGATGAACTTTGTGCTAACTTGACCTAGACGATGAACAAAGGTAGAAGGCCATGATCAAGATATCCTCCTACTAGCAATAGTTGGTGAAATAGTACAATAAGGGAGTAGCCGAAAAAATTCTAAGTTGGGGATTACATCCTCAGAATGGTTCTAGGTAGCGCTATAAGTCCATCAAACGACAAGCTAGGATATAATTAGGAGGATCTGTTAAAAGTAATAAAATATGATTTGCAAGGATCCTATCACTTAGAAACAATGGAGGGAAGGGAGATACCTCGAGCATGGAATTCGTCCAACCTCAAGAAGTTCAATTTTTAATTTTATTTTCAGCACTTTGTTTTTGAAAATTTTCATTTCAAAACTCATGTTTCTCGCATTTTATTACTCCAGTTATATCAAAAAGCCTTTTTCATACTCTCAGATTCTTAATTGTTCAATCGATGTAAATTATTTCCAAGTAACTGGCTCAAATTGGAATTAATCTTTAAAAGTGTCGATCAGGTTTTAACTTAATTACAATGACAACTTTTCTTACTATAATTAAAATTAAAGTCCTCAAGTCCTTGTTACTACCAACACAAGTGACCTCACGACTTGCTAAATCCCTACGAGGGATCCCTGGGCAGTAAACTAACTTTCTTTGGTCGGATAAAATCCTGAACAGGTGGACTGCCCATACACCAGGTGTATTTTGTCATTGTCTGTTCTATGCCTAAGGGAGTATGACGACACAACCTAAAAGGTAAGATAGAAAAATATAACACATCCTTGGCACAAATGAACGTAAAAATGCAAAAAAAAAAAATGGTATTGATTTAAATTTTTAGCAATGTCCGATTACAAAAGGATACCAATTACAAAACTTATTACAAACAATACAAAACATTATTATAATAATTTATGATCGACTGACCAAGAAATTCATGACTTACCTCCTTCGGCTATCATTAGGATCACGTTGGTATTCATCGTTACTGTTGTGACCTTCCAAGTAGCTCTCAATGAGTTGAAGGGGAATGGAATCGAGGGGGATCCACTTCTCATCACGTCCAATGAGAGGTCGTCTGTATTTCGGGCACTAAATATGGTAAATGTATCAAAGTTGATAATCCTTGAGCTCTTTTACTACATTAAGAGAATTAAATAATCCATTCTTATAGGCTACGTCCTGATCCTCTTATAGCCTAATTAAGGCAGCCTTCCATCCCTCATCATAGCTAGCCGACCAGGCTACTCAGAGGCCCATTTTGAATAAGTATTGAAGCTTTTTCATGTCACGGCTAATTCTTATGACCATGATGTTAGATCATTGTACTCCTTTAGAGTCCATAAGATTCTTCTCGAGATCACCATTCTCAGACTATACTAGGGCATTGACCTTACCTACGGCCTTTACCTCACCAAGTCGGGCTCTCAAATTGTTTATTTTCTCTTGCATAGATGATCCCATGTCTTCCAAATCTTTTAAATCTTATTTAGCTTAGCTACTAGGATTGATTGATCCTTATAAGCCTTGGTCATCTTCTTTAAGGATTTATGGATGAAACAAAAATGCTAAGCGAGCCTGAGCACTTGTGTCCTGTCCAAGAAAACTATCAAGGCTACCAGTAAAAGATGGAATCTCTTCAACAATAGGCTACTATATAAAAACAAACATAAAATGAGAAGGAATTCAAAAAGGGCATTCAAATGGACAAAAAAAATTATAAAAATCATATTTCAATGATATAACTAAGCGGGCAGAGCACTTACACATCGATAAGAAAAATAAAAAAGTATAAAACCCAACAAAACCTAATCAAAGAGGACCTATTCCTTCACCTGTTGCTCAGTCTTGGCTTCCATGTACTTGGTTGACACTTTCTTGGCCTGATTAACTGGGACATTGGAGGAATCTTCCTCGCCAACCCTTGGGGGGAGCCAGGATGGTGCTCCCTAAAGATCTCAGAGTCTGTAGGGACCTTGGTCTTCACTAGGGCTGCAACCCAAACCTTCTTAAAACTGGACTTTTAAATATATGCCGGCTAGAACTTGGCATTAACATAGGCCTCTCCCCAACCTTTCCCAAAATTGGCATCCTTTATTGTAGGAAACTCATCACCCTCTTTTACCTACCGATCTCTTTCTTCCTTAAGTTAAGAGTCCTTAACTTTAATCTTCTCATTATCAGTTTTCAGCAAGCTTATCGCATCATTAGTGTATTTTTTCTCATTTTCATAGGCCTTTTGGGCATTGCCCATGGCCTCTTGGGATTCCCGAAGAGATAAACTTAGCTCATCATTGATCTTGGACAGGTCCTAGTGACCATATAAGAGTTGAACAAACTCTGCCATAAATTATAAGCAAAGATATAAGGTAGTTGTCAAGCAAGCTTAATCGAGAAGTAACAATAGAAAATGAGAAAGAGAACATTGGCAAAGGAAAAAAAAATTCTTACCATTAACAAAATTTAGAAAGGATAGAGTGAAAGATGATCAGAAGCCAATAACCTAAGTTGCTCGTGATCAATAGTTAGTACCCTTAGCAGACCATGGGGAGGGAAGGATTCTGGGCTATAGACATGGTTTGGGAAGAACTGTAAAAGGGGGGGGGGGGATCTCATTCTTCTTAGAAGGAGGAGGGACCATAGGGTTCTTCTCCTTTTTTTTCTTTGATGACCAACCTTTGGTCATTGCCCTTATTTTAGGGTCAGTCCTCTTCTGGGACTTGGCTTTGATGGAGAGGGGGCATCATCATCATCTTCTATCAGGAGAAGTCTCTTCCTGGGATGTTCCATTCAATCCTCTTCATAGATAAGGAAGGAGTTGACGTCCTCAGACTCAAATGAGGAGGAAATAAAGCCTCTTCATCTGAAATGGAAAAAATAGGAATGTCATCTACTGGGAGAGAAGTGAAGCTGCCGGTAGTGTTGGTATATTCAAAGAGAAATGAGGCTGATCGAGGGTGATTACCTTTAGCAAAGTATTCTCTTTTCTCTAAGCCATCAAAAAATCTGCATCGTTTATATGGTTGATAAAGGGATCTTTGTTCTTCATGCAATCTTCTAAAAAACACAACAAGAAGCACTATTAGAAATAATATTTCAAAATAGTGAACAAAATGTAAATAAACAAGAGACAACATTAACCTGTGTCACCGCCCTAAGTTGGGTCGAGAAACCCAGTATATTCATCGCCCTCGAGGAGAGGTGGATATTACTAGTTTCTACCAATAAACCATTGATCCCAATATCACTTATTATAAGCAGGGAGGTTTTGACCAAAACTCTATTAGCCTTTCTCTCCTTTAAGTAAACAAAACCATCAGTGGTGTGGGACTAGGAGTAACAGTACCTAATTTCTGGAATACCAAGGTTAGTCCCATAAAGCACATTGATTATGTGCACCCCATATACAATATGCCATGTATTGGGGCACATTGATATGGTACCACCCCCAAAGAACTCATAAAACTCTAAGAAGAGAGGGTTTGAGGAAAAGTCAATCCGCTCTGAACCACAGCCAGGGTATAAATCCAGTGCCACCATCCACAGTAATGACATTTATTATCATGGGGGCACATTTGATTATAACCCATGGAGAAATTTAATAAGTTTTCCTAAATTTTTTTAAGTTTTTACCATGAAGGGTATTCACCATTTTCAATAGAGATAAAGTACAACTGCTAAAGAAAATAGAGGAGATGGGGGAGAAGGAAGATATAAAAAAGGAAGACATGATAAAGAGGATGAGAGGAACTTACAAATTAGATGAACACGAACTGAGAAGCTCTGAGGTTTTTTTTAGCAGAAGCCAGAGAGCAGAGTGAAGGCTTCATTTGAATTTTGAGTGTGGAAACACATTATGTTTGAGAAGTGCATACAATTATATGGAACGAGAATCAAAATGAATTTTTTGAGCTCCATCTCTCTCAAAGACCAGTATACCCTTGGAAGTTGAAATCTATTTATAGAATTAGCCTACCGGTAAACTTCATTAAAGTGTTATTAGATTAATGGGACTTTAGAGAGTGTAAAATCCTCAGGCCCAATTTTAGCCTTAATTTGGCTACGAATTTTAGGGGCAATTATGGGGACCAAAACATAATTAGGCCCAACTCTGGCCTACCCTAATAATACCAACAACGCCTATCACAAGTCTGACATAATCTACCAACAAGGAGGATCACCAAAAGCATTTATCCTGTGGATAATTATGGAGTATTTATCCTTGGAATAGGCTCATATCGATTACCTAGAAGCTTAGACCAAATACTTATGGAATCATCACACGAGCAAATAGCAAGCCAAAGGAGTTCCTTGAATAATTCAACTATTGTAGCATTATACGACTATAAATACATCCCACACCCCAGGGCTAAGGGGGATGTAATTTTCGAAGTTTAAGAGACACTAATAATAATTCAATAACCTCTTTGTAGATGTAGGCAATTTTTTGAACCACGTATATTTCTGTGTTCTATGACATTTGCATGTTCTTTCATTAATTGTTTTCTATAATCTATTAATTATGCTTAATTGCACTCACTATATATATATATATATATATATATATATATATATATAAAGGAAATTCAATTAGATTTTATTTTGAGGAGCTTGATAAGAATTAATGGAAGATTAAGAATTTTAATCCCGTAATTAGGAAGATAATGAACACTAAGACCATCGATCGATCGATGATTGCCAATCGATCAACCATCCCTATCTGGAGCAACGTTGGTTTAAGTTCATTTTGATAACATATGGATAGTTTAGAATTAATTGTAGGTTATTTGTCCATGTGGAATTATATGAATCTCATTAATTAGAAACTTTGAAACTCGTGTAGGAACCGAAGGACTCAACGTTATGGAAAGTTATAAAGTAAGAGATTTCAATAAATATTTAGTAACCTTGTATAGTAGGTTTTACTGTTCTTATATTTTATGTGCAATATACCTAGTCTTGAGTCCTCCAGGTATTACATACTAGATGAGATATTCTTATAGGGCGCATGCGATGTTGATTGGTATCCCTGTTACGAGACAAGATTTACCTTGATTACTTGACCCCGAACACTACGCGACTGGTATACCTGTATTATCCCATGGTGATAATATGAGAGAACGCTTTCATATCTCCTTAGGTAATGGAACATATTATTAGTGTTAAGGTATAGTGATGATCCCTAGTTGATATTTTGGAGTCATATGGGTGGGAAAACCTATAACTCTACCTAGTGTGACGCGAGAGTCTTCGAACGTATTATGTAGGCCTTCGTTATGTGAAGGCTAGAATGGAGCCCTTTTATGTTTATGTACATTGACAGGACCATACTGAATTAAATTCAGACTTATAGGATATCTTTACTTAGGTCCTTATACACAAATGATATTAAGTGGATAATTATCTTGGATCCATTAATTACATTCAATCGAGAGGAATATTGCTTAATCATGTATCACTTGATCTTGGGTGTAGACACAAGATATATTTAGGGTTGTTTAGCTTGGATTAAACTTAAAATAACTAAAAAAACTAGATAAAGATGTGTAGTAATATGTTATCTAAATTCACTTAAAATCTTGTTCTATTTGGACTTGCTGTTAATGTTGTTGACTTTATCTTTTAGTACCTAGGACATTGTTCCCGCCTTCTCCCTAATCTTCCTATTTAGATTTCATCCTTGTCGTTGATATTATGATGTAGGAGTCAGGTATGCATAGACATTCTCTTGGATGTTGGATGGATGTAGCAGTTTTATTATTGGATGTTAGGTTGTGTTGGGATAACTTTATTATTTCCAATCAGATGTTGATATGCCAATAATAGTATCAACATGTTATTGGGCTTCCACTTGAGTAATATTTCAGTTATTTTCTTTATGTACGTTTTTTTTATTGTCAGTTTCTTACAATGGTATTCAATTTCATTAACTCATATATTATTTATTTAAGATTTAATCAACATATTATTAGATTTTACGGGATGTCATAGTTGGTATCAGAGCATTCTAGGTTTTAGTGTCATAGGGTCTTAGGTGCATTCATCGCCTTTATGCATTGAGTTCTTTGATAACATAAAGCTTTAGCATGTATATTTTCACTCTAATACTCGTAAATTAACTGATATTCTTTCGGTTTACTATATTTTATATGGTGAACACTCGTAGATGCGAGGTACGACCATTACCGATCGCGAGCACTAATTTAAAGGCAGTTGCACCTCTGCCGCAATACATTCACCACCACCACAAGGACATGTACCAGTCATAGCGCTGACAAATTTAGAACCTATCATTTCTTAGACAGTGGATTTGACTCTGGAAACCATACATCCGTAGCATCCGCAACCACTACCACCCCTCGTGGATGCACAAGTACCTACACCACCTACTACTTCTTCGCGGGAGAGTACTGAGAGTACTTTCAGTAAGTGGCATCTACTATATTCTCTGGATCTATAGATCCTGATGTAGTGCTATAGTGTATGCACGATATTGTACGACATTTGTGGCTGGTAAAGTGCACGGAGGTGCAGTAGATGCTAGCGAATTTCAGATTGGTTGGGGGCGCGTTGGATTGGTGGGAGTCCATTAACACCATAGGGGATAGGTCACTGCTAAACTTAGAGAAGTTTTGGAAGAATTTTAAAGGATAGTATGTCCCTTTCTCACATAAAAGAAATTGAGGGCTTAGTTTTGTAGGCTGAAACATGAGAATCAAATGGTTGGTGAGTAAGAGAGTTTACTCACCCTTTTCTCTTTGCACCAGATATTGAGAGTTCTAATGGTTTATTAGAGGATTATCATGGAGAATTAGGCGAATACTAATGGTTAATCCGACGTATCATATATATATATATATATATATATATATAATGCCTTTATGTAGACTAGTTCGCATTATAAGAATGCGGACCGGACATGTATGGCCTAACGGTGCGCCAAGAATTTATCACTTAAATTATAGGCACACTCTCTCTCTTTTTTGGGTTCACTGCCAGGTGACACGTGTCCAGTTCGCACTCTTAAAATGTGGACTGGTCTGCACAAGATCAGGACTGTATATGTATATATATATATATATATATATATATATATATATATATATATATAGGAAGTTTATATCGCACTACTCCATTACACAAATCGTCAAGAGTTTCAACGTGCGCACGAGAGAGAGAGAGAGAGAGAGAGAGAGACGAATAAAAAGAAAGGAGGAGATGACCAAGTGTCAAAGTCTACTGATGTCAAAGAGTCATCCGAGGGAAATAGGGATTCGATCAGCATTATAGAGGTCCAACACAGGGGAAGAAGCCCTTTGAGAGGTTTCGTGGAGATGACCATCGCTGTTAGGGTTGTCAGGGACAGTATGTTTATCAGGGCTAGACAGGGCAGTGGCAGAGACCACAACACAAACACCAGAGCCAGGTTCAGGGATAGTAGGGCCAATATCCAACCTATCATATCAAGGGAGAGTTTTCATGTGTGGCGATACTGGTCATTCATTCTGAAATTACCCTAGAGGCAATCAGGTTGGATAAGGGAATCAGCAAGCTCTTCCAGACCCACCCTTATTTTCGTCATTGCCACCCGCACCATAGTGTCCAGCACTGCCTCATTAGAGGGCTTAGATACAGGTATGCCCACTATTGTATTATGGATGTGTGTTAAACGTGTACGAGAAGTATCATCCAATAAAGCCCCAAACGATTGAGGGTATGTTTTATATTTACTGTAGTTATGCTAGGGTACTTTTTGACACGAGAGCGTTGCATTCTCTTACTACCTATAGATTTTCTTCTTCGTCGAGTATAGCAGGTATAACGATGGATGTCTCTATGAATGTGGATACCCCAGTATGTAGGGGCGTTACTTTATATTAGGTTTGTAGAGACATAACAATGAAGATCGATCGACTTTATTTTTTCTCTGACTTGTTGTTATTGGATATGACTACGTATGATGTTATTTTGGGTATGGACTGATTAACCACATATCACGCTCAGATTGATTGCAGTAGGAAGGCTATTACATTTGCTATTCCCGCGCTGGAGGTTTTCTTATCTCTATGTCTAGGATCAAGGGAGATTCTAGCACACATTAATGGTATATCGATGTGAGTACATCTGAGGATGTCACTATATTGTTAGATTAAATTTTGATCATCTAGGAGTTTATAAATTTGTTCAAGGAGGTACTAGGATTATCGCCAACCATAGGGATAAATTATTTATTAATTTATCTCTGGGCACCAGGCCCATAGTAAGGGCACTATATCGTATGGCTCTTTTAGAGATGTGGGAGTTACGAGAGCAGATCTAACAGTTGTTGAGTCAGGGGTCCATACGTAGGAGAAAATCTCCATAGGGAGCTCTTATGTTTTTCATAAAGAAGAAAGATAGGTCACTCCGATTATTAATGGATTATAGAGATATGAATAAGGTTATGATATGGAACAAGTATTCATTGTCACATACCGATGATCAGTTTGATCAGTTAAGGGGAGTGTCATTATTTTCCAAATGAACTTGTGCTCTAGTTATTACCACTTACATATTTGGGAGGAGGACATTCTAAAATGAAATTTCTTACATGCTACATATCATATTAGTTTTGGGTCATGCCATTTGGGTTGACCAATGCGCCAATAGCTTTTATAGATATAGTGAATCACGTGTTTCGTCCATTCTTGGAACAATTCATCATTGTATTCATTGACGATTTTTTTTTATATTCACATTAAGAATAGGATCATGTGTGTCACGTGATGATGCTTTTGCAGTCGTTTAGATAGAAAAAATTGTACTCAAAGTTTTTTAAATGTAAATTTTGTTTACAAGAGGTTCACTTTTTAGGACATGTTATATCTGAGAAGAAAATTTCTATGGATCCTAACAAGGTGTCTACTATTATGGAATGGGGACAACCCAGGGCACCTAAGAAGGTTAAGAGTTTCTTGAGCCTAAAAGTGTACTACAAGAGGTTCATCCAAGGGTTTTTGAAGATCGTCGAACCATTGACTAACCTCATTAAAAAGGGAGTACAATTTGTATGGATTACATACTATCAACGATCATTCGAGGAGCTCAAGTAAAAGCTCACCATCATATTTGTTTTTTATTTACCTCAAGACGGTCTAGAGTATATGATTTACACTGATGCATCACTTCATATTTTAGGAGGAGTTCTGATGCAGAACAAGAGACCCATAACTTATGCTTCTTGTAAGCTTAAGTCACATGAAATAAATTACCTGACCCGTGACTTAATGTATCTTCATGTCTGGCGACACTATCTATTGGGTGAGAGGTTCACTTTATTTTTTAATCATGAAAGTCTTAATTACATATTCACACAGAGGGACCTGAATATGAGGAACTAGATGTCTTGATTTTGTAAACGATTATCACTTTTCCATTTAGTACCATCAGATAAAACTGAATGTGGTAGCGGGTGCGTTGAGTCAAATACTGACTGTTACTTTAGTGACATTATTGGTAGAGTATAAAGATAATATACCTGGTACTTAGGCAATACATTGGAAGTCCAGACGTGAGATGGATCTAGTGGATGATTTCTTAGCTATTGTAACCATTACCCCGTTTATTATATCACGAGTGCTTCAGGCACAGAGTTTGGATTCTTTTTCGGGAAAAGAAGAACGAACTTATAGTGGGTGGAGTTCCTGTCTTTTTTTATTGGGTTAGATGAAGGATTACGGTTCTAGGGATGTCTAGGAGTTCCTGAAGATCTAGAGGTGAAGAAGGTAGTATTATCCAAGGCCTATAACTCATGATATACTGTACATCCTGAAGGGAATAAGACATACCAAGATATGCAGAGATCATATTGGTGTTCCGGGATAACGAGGGACTTTACTGAGTTTGTGTCAAGATCCACCATCTGTCAGCTAGTAAAGGTATATCACTAAAGATCAGTAGAATAGATACGACCGCTCAAGATTCCTAAGTGAAAGTGGAGAAACATATCCATGGACTTTATTGTGAAAATATCGAGTTCACTGAGGGGAAACGATTGCATATAGGTTATTATTAATATACATAAAAATATGGACCATTTTTTCCAGTTCGGACAGATTTCACCACTGAATAATATGACAAGATATTTGTGGCACAAATAATATGACTTCATGGAGTACCATTGGATATAGTGTTCGACGGGGATAGGAATTTCATTTCCGATTTTGGAGGGTTTTTTAGGATGCAGTAGGGTTGAAATTGAGTATGAGTACATTATGTCACCCTTAGTCAGACAGTCATACTGAGTGAGTGATCCAGATTTTGGAAACATTCTTTGAGACTATGTACTATATTTCAAGGGAATTTCGGACACACATTTATGTCTTATAAAGTTTGCATACAATAATAGTCACCAACAGACTATTAGGAGGGAAACTTACGAGGAATTGTATGGATGACCGGATTATTTGCCTAGTTATTGGTTAGAGTCTGGGTAGTACAGGATGTTATGACCAAATATTCACTACACCAAAACTGGCGATTGGTCACGGCCAAAATCCCTGACCAAAACCGTGGGTCGCGGACTTGGGCCGTGACCATTTCTGGCGTGACCATTTTCGTCCATTTTCGTAGGTCGCGGTCCAAGTCCGTGACCAAAAAATGGTCACGGCCGAGAGGGGTCACGGCATATGGTCGCGGACTTGGGTCGTGACCCATACCGTGATGGGTTGCGGCCCTAATCCGTGAACCACAACCGTGACAAATTGGTCGCGGCCAAAGTCCGAGACCCACGTCCGTGACAAAAAAAAAATGTCGCGGCCAAAGTCCGCGACCCATAGCCGTGACAAAAAAAAAAAATTTTGGTCGCGGCCCTTATCCGTGACCCACAACCGTGACATATGGCTCGCGGCCAAAGTCCACGACCCACAATCGTGACAAAAAAAAAAAAAAAAATTGTTGCGGACTTTGGCCGCGACCATTTTTATGCTCGACGAAAAAAATAAAAATGGCCATGGACAAAGTCCATGACCATATTTAACTATAATTAAAAAATATATATATTTCTTTTTTGTCCAATCCTAAAATTGGGGGTCCTGTGAGTGCACCGTCCGTTGCTACGTGTAACATTGGACGTGTACGAGGTGTTAGAAATATTTATTATTGGCAAAACAATTAAAAAATCACATTGCGAATCAAGAACATTGTTAATAAACAAATAAATATACAAACTTTTAAATATTACACGTCTTAATAATCACAGACCAAAAAAAAAAATGGGCGGAGTTTCCTCTATTTTCTTGACATTCCAAAACCAGTAAATGTTAAACCTGCTTATTATAAAGCCCGCACGACCATAAAATTCAACAATCAAATTATAAAAGCCCGCACGTACATAAAACTAAACAAAAAAGGCCCGCACGGCTGGAACACAAAAAAACAAAATCCTGAATGTCCACAACATATAAACAATCTTCATGCTGTAGACCATTGCCTCCTTCGTTTGTTCCGTGTACAAAAATCCCAAAAATGATAGGATACATAAAAAAAAATATCAGTAACCAAGTAGGTTTACAAAAAAATTAATCAAGCTGGAAAATTGCATATATGAGTTAAAATTACCAGTAACCAAGTAGAATATATGAAAATTACCGTCGTATTCTCAAACTGGGAGTCCCGCGACAGTGGGGTCAGTTCCTACGAGTTATATTGGTCCCGTGGGAGGTGTTGGTGCCACCCACGGGGACATTCGTGGATGTTTCTAGTTCTCACCCTCTAATGACATGTTTTTAAGCCTAAGTCTAGAAATATGCAAATTACCGTCATACTCTCAAACCGGGAGACCCGCGGCTGCGGGGTCAGTTCCTACGAGTTACATTGGTCCCGTGGGAGGTGTTGGTGCCACCCACGGGGCCGTTCGGGGGCTGTTTCGAGTTTTCATCCTCTAACACCATGTTTTTAAGCCTAAGTCTAAAAATATGCAAATTATCATCGTATTCTCAAACTGGGAGCCCCGCGGCTGCGGGGTCAGTTACTACGAGTTACATTGATCCCGGGGAGATGTTGGTGCCACCCACGGGGACGTTCGGGGGCTGTTTCGAGTTTTCACCCTCTAACGCCATGTTTTTAATCCTAAATCTAGAAATATGCAAATTATCGTCGTACTCTCAAACCGTGAGACCCGCGGTTGCGAGGTCAGTTCCTACGAGTTATATTGGTACCGTGGGAGGTGTTGGTGCCACCCACGGGGCCATTCGGGGGATGTTTCTAGTTATCACCCTCTAACGCCTTGTTTTTAATCCTAAGTCTAGAAATATGCTAATTACCGTCGTATTCTCAAACCGGGAGTCCCGCGGCTGCGGGTTTAGTTCCTGCGAGATACATTGGTCCCGTGGGAGGTGTTGGTGCCACCCACGGGGCCGTTCGGGGGCTGTTTCTACTTCTCACCCTCTAACGCCATATTTTTAAGCCTAAGTCTAGAAATATGGAAATTACCTTCGTATTCTCAAACCGGGAGTCCCGCGATTACGAGAACAGTTCCTACGAGTTACGTTGGTCCCGTGGGTGGTGATGGTGCTACCCATGGGGCCGTTCAGGGGCTGTTTCGAGTTTTCACCCTCTAACACCATGTTTTTAAGCCTAAGTCTAGAAGTATGCAAATAACCATCGTACTCTCAAATCGGAAGACCCGCGGCTGCTGGGTCAGTTCCTGCGAGTTACATTGGTCCTGTGGGAGGTGTTGGTGCCACCCACGGGGCCGTTCGGGGACTATTTCTAATCTCACCCTCTAACGACATGTTTTTAAGCCTAAGTCTAGAAATATGGTAATTACCATCGTATTCTCAAACTGGGAGTCCCGCGGTTGCGGGGTCAGTTCCTACGAGTTACATTGGTCCCGTGGGAGGTGTTGGTGCCACCCACGGGGCCGTTCGGGGGATGTTTCTCGTTCTCACCCTCTAACGTCATATTTTTAAGCCTAAGTCTAGAAATATGGAAATTACCTTCGTATTCTCAAACCGGGAGTCCTGCGGCTCCGGGGACAGTTCGTACGAGTTACATAGGTCCCGTGGGAGGTGTTGGTGCCACCCACAGGGCCGTTCAGGGGATGTTTCGAGTTTTCCCCCTCTAACACCATGGTTTTAAGCCTAAGTCTAGAAATATGCAAATTATCGTCGTATTCTCAAACCGGGAGTCCCTCGGCTGCGGGGTCAGTTCCTACGAGTTACATTGGTCCCGCGGGAGGTGTTGGTGCCACCCACGGGGCCGTTAGAGGGCTGTTTCGAGTTTTCACCCTCTAACACCATGTTTTGTTTAAGTCTAAAAATATGTAAATTAAATTCGTATTCTCAAACCGGGAGTCCCGCGACTGCGGGGTCAGTTCCTACGAGTTACATTGGTCCCGTGGGAGGTGTTGGTGCTACCCACGGGGACGTTCAGGGGCTGTTTCTAGTTCTCGCCCTCTAAAGCCTTGTTTTTAAGCATAGGTCTAGAAATATGCAAATCGTCTTACCCTTAGATCGGGAGACCCGCGGCTGTGGGGTCAGTTCCTATGAGTTACATTTGTCCCATGGGAGGTGTTGGTGCCAACCATGGGGACGTTCGGGGGATGTTTCTACTTCTCACCCTCTAATGCAATGTTTTTAAGACTAAGTCTAGAAATATACAAATTACCATCGTATTCTCAAACCGGGAGTCCCGCGGTAGCAGGGTCAGTTCCTACGAGTTACATTGGTCCCGTGGGAGGTGTTGGTGCCACTCAGGGGGGGATTCGGGGGCAGTTTCTAGTTCTCACCCTCTAATGCCATGTTTTTAAGCCTAAGTCTAGAAATACGCAAATTATCATCGTACTCTCGAACCGGGAGAGCCGCGGAGGCGGGGTCAGTTCCTACAAGTTACATTGGTCTCGTGGGAGGTGTTGGTACCACCCATGGGGCCGTTGGGTGGCTGTTTCTAGTTCTCACCCTCTAACAACTTGTTCTTAAGACTAAGTCTAGAAATATGCAAATTACCATCATACTCTCAAACCGAGAGACCCGCGGCTACGAAGTCAGTTCCTACGAGTTACATTGGTCTCGTGGGAGGTGTTGGTGCCACCCACGGGGCCGTTCGGAGTTGTTTCTTGTTCTCTCCCTCTAACGACATGTTTTTAAGCCTAAGTCTAGAAATATGCCAATTCCCGTCGTATTCTCAAGCCGGGAGTCCCTCGGCTGCGGGGTTTGTTTCTACGAATTACATTGATCCCGTGGGAGATGTTAGTGCCACCCACGGGGCCGTTCGGGGGCTATTTCTAGTTCTCACCCTTTCACGCCATATTTTTAAGCCTGAGTCTAGAAATATGCAAATTACCTTCGTATTCTCAAATCGGGAGTCCTGTGGCTGCGGGGACAGTTCCTACGAGTTACGTTGGTCTCGTGGGAGGTATTGGTACCACCCACTGGGCCGTTCGGGGGCTGTTTCTAGTTCTCACCCTCTAACAACATGTTTTTAAGACTAAGTCTACAAATATGCAAATTACCATCGTACTATCAAATCGAGAGACCCGCGGATACGGGGTCAATTCCTAGGAGTTACATTGGTCCCGTGGGAGGTGTTGGTGCCACCCACGGGGACGTTCGGGGGCCGTTACTAGTTCTCACCCTCTAACGCCATGTTTTTATGCCTTAGTCTAGAAATATGCAAATTACCGTCGAACTCTCAAACCGGGAGTCCTGCGGCTGCGGGGTCAGTTCCTATGAGATACATTGGTCCGATGGGAGGTGTTGGTGCCACCCACCGGGCTGTTCGTGGGATGTTTTGATTTTTCACCCTCTAACGCCATATTTTTAAACCTAGGTCAAGAAATATGCGAATTATCGTCGTATTTTCAAACGGGGAGTCCTGTCATTGCGGGGTCAGTTCCTACGAGTTACAATGGTCCCATGGGAGGTGTTGGTGCCACCCACGGGCCCATTAGAGGGCTGTATCGAGTTTTCACCCTCTAATGCCATGTTTTTAAGCCCAAGTATAAAAATATGCAAATTACCATCGTATTCTCAAACCGGGAGTCCCGCGGCTGCGGGGTCAGTTTCTACGAGTTACATTGGTCCCGTGGGAGGTGATGGTGCCACCCACTCGGCCGTTCGGGGGCTGTTTCTAGTTCTCACCCTCTAACGCCATATTTTTAAGCCTAAGTCTAGAAATATTGAAATTACATTCTTATTCTCAAATCGGGAGTCCCGCGGCTGCGGGGACAGTTCCTACAAGTTACATTCGTCCCGTGGGAAGTGTTGGGGCCACCCACGTGGCCGTTCGGGGGTTGTTTCGAGTTTTCATCCTCTAACGCCATGTTTTTAAGCCTTAGTCTAGAAATATGTAAATTATCATCGTATTCTCAAACCGGCAATCCCACGGCTGCGGGCTCAGTTCCTACAAGTTACATTGGTCCCGTGGGAGGTGTTGGAGCCACCCACGGGGACTTTAGAGGGCTATTTCGAGTTTTCATCCTCTAACACCATGTTTTCCTTAAGTCCAGAAGTATGCAAATTACCGTCATAATCTCAAATCGGGAGTCCCGCGGTTACAGGGTCAGTTCCTACGAGTTACATTGGTCCTGTGGGAGGTGTTGGTGCCACCCACGGGGACGTTCGTGGGTTGTTTCTAGTTTTCATCCTCTAATGCCATGTTTTAAACCTAAGTCTAGAAAAATGCAAATTACCGTCGTACTCTCAAACCGGGAGACCCGCGACTGCGGGGTCAGTTCCTACGAGTTACATTGGTCCCATGGGAGGTGTTGGTGCCACCCACGGGGATGTTCGGGGGCTGTTTCTAGTTCTCACCCTCTAACGCCATGTTTTTAAGCCTAAGTTTATAAATATGCAAATTATCGTCGAACTCTCAAACCGTGAGACCCGCGGCTGCGAGGTCAGTTCCTTCGAGTTATATTGGTACCGTGGGAGGTGTTGGTGCCACCCACGGGGCCATTCGGGGGATGTTTCTAGTTGTCACCCTCTAACGCTAAGTTTTGAAGCCTAAATCTAGAAATATGCAAATTACCGTCGTACTCTCAAACCGTGAGACCCGCGGCTGCGAGGTCAGTTCCTACGAGTTATATTGGTACCGTGGGAGGTGTTGGTTCCACCCACGAGGCCATTCGGGGGATGTTTCTAGTTATCACCCTCTAACGCCTTGTTTTTAATCCTAAGTCTAGAAATATGCTAATTACCGTCGTATTCTCCAACCGGGAGTCCCGCGACTGTGGGTTTAGTTCCTACGAGATACATTGGTCCCGTGGGAGGTGTTGGTGCCACCCACGGGGCCGTTCGGTGGCTGTTTCTACTTCTCACCCTCTAACGCCATATTTTTAAGCCTAAGTCTAGAAATATGTAAATTACCGTCGTACTCTCAAAACGGGAGTCCCGCGGCTGTGGGGCCAGTTCCTATGAGTTACATTGTTTCCGTGGGAGGTGTTGGTGCCACCCACGGGGCCGTTCGAGGGATGTTTCTAGTTATCACCCTCTAACGCCATGTTTTTAAGCCTGAGTCTAGAAATATGCTAATTACCATTGTATTCTCATACCGGGAGTCCCATGGCTGTGGGTTTAGTTCCTACGAGATACATTGGTCCCGTGGGAGGTGTTGGTCCCACCCACGGTGCCGTTAGTGGGTTGTTTCTACTTCTCACCCTCTAACGCCATATTTTTAAGCCTAAGTATAGTAATATGTAAATTACCATCGTATTCTCAAAACCTGGAGTCCCGTGGCTGTGGGGCCAGTTCCTATGAAGTACATTGGTTCCGTGGGAGATGTTGGTGCCACTCACAGGGCCGTTCAGGCGCTGTTTCTAGTTCTCACCCTCTAATGCCATGTTTTTAAGCCTAAGTCTAGAAATATGCAAATTACCTTCGTATTCTGAAATCGGGAGTCCCGGGGCTGCGGGGTCTGTTCCTACGCGTTATATTGGTTCCGTGGGAGGTGTTGGTGCCAGCCACAGGGCCATCCGGGGGATGTTTCGAGTTTTCACCCTCTAATGCCATCTTTTTAAGCCTAAGTCTAGAAATATGAAAATTATCATCGTATTCTCTAACCGGGAGTCCTGCGACTGCGGGGTCAATTCGTACGAGTTACATTGGTCTCGTGGGAGGTGTTGGTGCCACCCACGGGGCCCTTAGAGGGTTGTTTCGAGTTTTTACACCCAAACACCATCTTTTTGAGCCTAAGTATAAATATATACAAATTATCGTCGTATTCTCAAACCGTGAGTCCCGCGGCTGCGGGGTCAGTTTCTACGAGTTACATTGGTCCCGTGGAAGGTGTTGGTGCCACCCATGGGGACGTTCGGGGGCTGTTTCTAGTTCTCACCCTCTAACGCCATGTTTTTAAGCCTAAGTCTAGAAATATGAAATTACCATAGTAGTCCCAAACTGAGAGAGCCACGGCTACAGGGTCAGTTCCTACGAGTTACATTGGTCCCGTGGGAGGTGTTGATGCCACCCACGAGGCCGTTCGGGGGCTGTTTCGAGTTCTCACCCTCTAACACCATGTTTTTAAGGTTAAGACTAGAAATATGCAAATTACCGTCGTATTCTCAAACTGGGAGTCCCGCGGCTGCAGGGTCAGTGCCTACAAGTTACATTGGTCCCGTAGGAGGTGTTGGTGCCACCCACGGGGCCGTTCGGGGCCTATTTCTAATTCTCACCCTCTTACGCCATGTTTTTAAGCCTAAGTCTAGAAATATGCACGTTATCGTCGTATTTTCAAACCAGGATTCCCGTGACTGTGGGGTCAGTTCCTACGAGTTACATTGGTCCCGTGGGAGGTGTTGGTGCCAGTTACAGGGCCCATTAGAGGGCTTTTTCGAGTTTTCACCCTCTGACGTGATTTTTTATGCCTAAGTCTAAAAACATGCAAATTATCGTCGTATAATCAAACCAGGAGTCCCGCGACTGCGGGGTCAGTTCCTACGAGTTACATTGGTCCCGTGGGAGGTGTTGGTTCCACCCAAGGGGATGTTTAGGGGATGTTTCAAGTTTTCATCCACTAACGCCATGTTTTGCTTAAGTATAGAAATATTCAAATTATCGTCGTATTCTCAAACCGAGAGTCCCGTGACTACGGGGTCAGTGCCTACGAGTTACATTGGTCCTGTGGGAGGTGTTGGTGCCACCCACGGGGATGTTCGGGGGATATTTCTAGTTCTCACCCTCTAACGCCATGTTTTTAATCCAAAGTCTATAAATAAGCAAATTACCGTCGTACTCTCAAACCGGGAGACCCGCGGCTGCGGGGTCGTTCCTAAGAGTTACATTGCTCCCGTGGGAGGTGTTGGTGCCACCCACAGGGCCGTTCGTGGGCTGTTTTGAGTTCTAACCCTCTAATGCCATATTTTTAAGCCTAAGTCTAGAAATTTGAAAATTACCACCGTATTCTCAAATCGGGAGTCCCGCGGCTACGGGGTCAGTTCCTACGATTTACATTGGTCCCGTGGGAGGTGTTGGTGCCACCCACGGGGCCGTTCGGGGGATGTTTCTAGTTATCACCCTCTAACGCCATGTTTTTAATCCTAAGTCTTGAAATATGCTAATTACCATCGTATTCTCAAACCGGGAGTCCCGTGGCTGCGGGGATAGTTCCTACGAGATACACTGGTCCCGTGGGAGGTGTTGGTGCCACCCACGGGGCCGTTCGGGGGCGGTTTCTACTTATCACCCTCTAACGCCATATTTTTAAGCGTAAGTCTAGAAATATGGAAATTACCTTCGTATTCTCAAACCGGGAGTCCCGCGATTGCGGGAACAGTTCCTACGAGTTACATTGGTCCCGTGGGTGGTGATGGTGCTACCTAAGGGGCCGTTCAGGAGACGTTTCGAGTTTTCACCCTCTAATGCCATGTTTTTTTGCCTAAGTCTAAAAATATGCAAATTATCGTCGTATTCTCAAACTGGGAGTCCCGCGGCTGCGGGGTCAGTTACTACGAGTTACATTGATCCCGGGGAGATGTTGGTGCCACCCACGGGGACGTTCGGGGGCTGTTTCGAGTTTTCACCCTCTAACGCCATGTTTTTAATCCTAAATCTAGAAATATGCAAATTAGCGTCGTACTCTCAAACCGTGAGACCCGTGACTGCGAGGTCAGTTCCTGCGAGTTATATTGGTACCGTGGGAGGTGTTGGTGCCACCCACGGGGCCATTCGGGGGATGTTTCTAGTTATCACCCTCTAACGCATTATTTTTAAGCCTAAGTCTAGAAATATGCCAATTACCGTCATATTCTCAAACCGGGAGTCCCGCGGCTGCGGGGTTAGTTCCTACGAGATATATTGGTCCCGTGGGAGGTGTTGGTGCCACCCACGGGGCCGTTCGGGGGATGTTTCTACTTCTCACCCTCTAACGCCATATTTTTAATCCTAAGTCTAGAAATATATAAATTACCGTCGTACTCTCAAAACGGGAGTCCCGCGGCTGTGGGGCCAGTTCCTATGAGTTACATTGTTTCCGTGGGAGGTGTTGGTGCCACCCATAGGGCCGTTCAGCCGCTGTTTCTAGTTCTCACCATCTAATGCCATGTTTTTAAGCCTAAGTCTAGAAATATGCAAATTACCTTCGTATTCTGAAACTGGGAGTCCCAGGGCTGCGGGGTCTATTCCTACACGTTATATTGGTTCCGTGGGAGGTGTTGGTGCCATCCACAGGGCCATCCGGGGGATGTTTCGAGTTTTCACCCTCTAATGCCATCTTTTTAAGCCTAAGTCTAGAAATATGAAAATTATCATCGTATTCTCTAACCGGGAGTCCTGCGGCTGCAGGGTCAATTCGTACGAGTTACATTGGTCCCGTGAGAGGTGTTGGTGCCACCCACGGGGCCCTTAGAGGGTTGTTTCGAGTTTTACACCCAAACGCCATCTTTTTGAGCCTAAGTATAAATATATACAAATTATCGTCGTATTCTCAAACCGTGAGTCCCACGGCTGCGGGGTCAGTTTCTATGAGTTACATTGGTCCCGTGGAAGGTGTTGGTGCCACCCATGGGGATGTTCGGTGGCTGTTTCTAGTTCTCACCCTCTAACGCCATGTTTTTAAGCCTAAGTTTTGAAATATGAAATTACCGTCGTAGTCCCAAACCGAGAGAGCCGCGGCTGCAGGGTCAGTTCCTACGAGTTACATTGGTCCCGTGGGAGGTGTTGATGCCACCCACGAGGCCATTCGGGGGCTGTTTCGAGTTCTCACCCTCTAACACCATGTTTTTAAGGTTAAGACTAGAAATATGCAAATTACCGTCGTATTCTCAAACCGGGAGTCCCGCGGCTGCAGGGTCAGTTCCTACAAGTTAGATTGGTCCCGTAGGAGGTGTTGGTGCCACCCACGGGGCCGTTCGGGGCCTATTTCTAGTTCTCACCCTCTTACGCCATGTTTTTAAGCCTAAGTCTAGAAATATGCACGTTATCGTCGTATTTTCAAACCAGGAGTCCCGTGACTGCGGGGTCAGTTCCTACGAGTTACATTGGTCCCGTGGGAGGTGTTGGTGCCACTTACAGGGCCCATTAGAGGGTTTTTTCGAGTTTTCACGCTCTGACGTGATGTTTTTATGCCTAAGTCTAAAAACATGCAAATTATCGTCGTATAATCACACCGGGAGTCCCGCGGCTGTGGGGTCAGTTCCTACGAGTTACATTGGTCCCGTGGGAGGTGTTGGTTCCACCCAAGGGGATGTTTAGGGGATGTTTCGAGTTTTCATCCACTAACGCTATGTTTTGCTTAAGTATAGAAATATTCAAATTATCGTCGTATTCTCAAACCGAGAGTCCCGCGACTATGGGGTCAGTGCCTACGAGTTACATTGGTCCTGTGGGAGGTGTTGGTGCCACCCACGGGGATGTTCGGGGGATGTTTCTAGTTCTCACCCTCTAACGCCATGTTTTTAATCCAAAGTCTATAAATAAGCAAATTACCGTCGTACTCTCAAACCGGGAGACACGCGACTGCGGGGTCAGTTCCTAAGAGTTACATTGCTCCCGTGGGAGGTGTTGGGGCCACTCACAGGGCCGTTCGTGGGCTGTTTTGAGTTCTCACCCTCTAATGCCATATGTTTAAGCCTAAGTCTAGAAATTTGAAAATTACCACCGTATTCTCAAATCGGGAGTCCCGCGGCTACGGGGTCAGTTCCTACGAGTTACATTGGTCCCGTGGGAGGTGTTGGTGCCACCCACGGGGCCGTTCGGGGGATGTTTCTAGTTATCACCCTCTAACGCCATGTTTTTAATCCTAAGTCTTGAAATACGCTAATTACCATCGTATTCTCAAACCAGGAGTCCCGTGGCTGCGGGGATAGTTCCTACGAGATACATTTGTCCTGTGGGAGGTGTTGGTGCCACACACGGGGCCGTTCGGGGGCAGTTTCTACTTATCACCCTCTAACGCCATATTTTTAAGCGTAAGTCTAGAAATATAGAAATTACCTTCGTATTCTCAAACCGGGAGTCCCGCGGTTGTGGGAACAGTTCCTACGAGTTACATTGGTCCCGTGGGTGGTGATGGTGCTACCCAAGGGGCCGTTCAGGAGACGTTTCGAGTTTTCACCCTCTAATGCCATGTTTTTTTGCCTAAGTCTAGAAATATGCAAATTATCGTCGTATTCTCAAACCGGGAGTCCCGCGGTGGTGGGGTCAGTTCCTACGAGTTACATTAGTTTCGTGGGAGGTGTTGGTGCCACCCACGAGGCCGTTCGGGGGTTGTTTCTAGTTCTAACCCTCTAACGCTATGTTTTTAAGCCTAAATCTTGAAATATGCAAATTAGCATCGTACTATCAAACTGGGAGAGCCGCGGTTGCGAGGTCAGTTCCTACGAGTTACATTGGTCCCGTGGGAGGTGTTGGTGCCACCCACGGGGCCGTTCATGGGATGTTTCTAGTTATCACCCTCTAACGCAATGTTTTTAAGCCTAAGTCTAGAAATATGCTAATTACCGTCGTATTCTCAAACCGGGAGTCCCGCGGCTGCGGGGTTAGTTCCTACGAGATATATTGGTCCCGTGGGAGGTGTTGGTGCCACCCACGGGGCCGTTCGGGGGTTGGTTCTACTTCTCATCCTCTAACGCCATATTTTTAATCCTAAGTCTAGAAATATGTAAATTACCGTCGTACTCTCAAAACGGGAGTCCCGCGGCTGTGGGGCCAGTTCCTACGAGTTACATTGGTCCCGTGGGAGGTGTTAGTGCCACCCACGGGGCCATCCGAGGGCTGTTTCGAGTTTTCTCCCTCTAATGCCATCTTTTAAGCCTAAGTCTAGAAATATGAAAATTATCGTCGTATTCTCTAACCGGGAGTCCCGCGACTGCGGGGTCAATTACTACGAGTTACATTGGTCCCGTGGGAGGTGTTGGTGCCACCCAGGGGGCCCTTAAATGGTGGTTTCGAGTTTTTACCCCCAAACGCCATGTTTTTAAGGATAAGTCTAAATATATACAAATTATCGTTGTCTTCTCAAACCGTGAGTCCCGCGGCTGCGGGGTCAGTTTCTACGAGTTACATTGGTCCCGTGGAAGGTGTTGGTGCCACCCACGGGGACGTTCGGGGGCTGTTTCTAGTTCTCACCCTCTAACGCCATGTTTTTAAGCCAAACTATAGGAATATGAAATTACCGTCGTACTCTCAAATCGGGAGAGCCGCGGCTGCAGGGTCAGTTCCTACGAGTTACATTGGTCCGGTGGGAGGTGTTGATGCCACCCACGGGGCCGTTCAGGGGCTGTTTCGAGTTCTCACCCTCTAGAAATATGCAAATTACCACCGTATTCTCAAACCGGGAGTCCCGCGGCTGCAAGTCAGTTCCTACAAGTTACATTTGTCCCATGGGAGGTGTTGGTGCGACCCACGGGGCCGTTCAGGGGCTGTTTCTATTTCTCACCCTCTTACGCCATATTTTTAAGCCTAAGCATAGAAATATACAAATTACCTTCGTATTCTCAAACCGGGAGTCCCGCGGTTGTGAGAACGGTTCCAACGAGTTACATTGGTCCCGTGGGTGGTGATGGTGCTACCCAAGGTGCCGTTCAGGATACGTTTCGAGTTTTCACCCTCTAATGCCATGTTTTTTTGCCTAAGTCTAGAAATATGCAAATTATCGTCGTATTCTCAAACCGGGAGTCCCGCGGTTGTGGGGTCAGTTCCTACGAGTTACATTAGTCTCGTGGGAGGTGTTGGTGCCACCCACGGGGCCGTTCGGGGGTTGTTTCTAGTTCTAACCATCTAACGCTATGTTTTTAAGCCTAAATCTATAAATATGCAAATTAGCATCGTACTATCAAACTGGGAGACCCGCGGTTGCGAGGTCAGTTCCTACGAGTTACATTGGTCCCGTGGGAGGTGTTGGTGCCACCCACGGGGCCGTTCATGGGATGTTTCTAGTTATCACCCTCTAACGCAATGTTTTTAAGCCTAAGTCTAGAAATATGCTAATTACCGTCATATTCTCAAACCGGGAGTCCCGCGGCTGCGGGGTTAGTTCCTACGAGATATATTGGTCCTGTGGGAGGTGTTGGTGCCACCCACGGGGCCGTTCGGGGGCTGGTTCTACTTCTCATCCTCTAACGCCATATTTTTAATCCTAAGTCTAGAAATATGTAAATTATCGTCGTACTCTCAAAACGGGAGTCCCGCGGCTGTGGGGCCAGTTCCTACGAGTTACATTGGTCCCGTGGGAGGTGTTAGTGCCACCCACGGGGCCATCCGGGGGCTGTTTCGAGTTTTCTCCCTCTAATGCCATCTTTTAAGCCTAAGTCTAGAAATATGAAAATTATCGTCGTATTCTCTAACCGGGAGTCCCGCGGCTGCGGGGTCAATTACTACGAGTTACATTGGTCCCGTGGGAGGTGTTGGTGCCACCCACGGGGCCCTTAAATGGTGGTTTCGAGTTTTTACCCCCAAACGCCATGTTTTTAAGGATAAGTCTAAATATATAAAAATTATCGTTGTCTTCTCAAACCGTGAGTCCCGCGGCTGCGGGGTCAGTTTCTACGAGTTACATTGGTCCCGTGGAAGGTGTTGATGCCACCCACGGGGACGTTCGGGGGCTGTTTCTAGTTCTCACCCTCTAACGCCATGTTTTTAAGCCAAACTATAGAAATATGAAATTACCGTCGTACTCTCAAATCGGGAGAGCCGCGGCTGCAGGGTCAGTTCCTACGAGTTACATTGGTCCCGTGGGAGGTGTTGATGCCACCCACGGGGCCGTTCGGGGGCTGTTTCGAGTTCTCACCCTCTAGAAATATGCAAATTACCGCCGTATTCTCAAACGGGGAGTCCCGCGGCTGCAAGTCAGTTCCTACAAGTTACATTGGTCCCGTGGGAGGTGTTGGTGCGACCCACGGGGCCGTTCGGGGGCTGTTTCTATTTCTCACCCTCTTACGCCATATTTTTAAGCCTAAGTATAGAAATATACAAATTACCTTTGTATTCTCAAACTGGGAGTACCGCGGCTGCGGGGACCGTTCCTACGAGTTATATTGGTCCCGTGGGAGGTGTTGGTGCCACCCACGGGGCCGTTCGGGGGCTGTTTCGAGTTCTCACCCTCTAACGCCATGTTTTCAAGGTTAAGTCTAGAAATATGCAAATTACCGTCGTATTCTCAAACCGGGAGTCTCGTGGTTGCGAGGTCAGTTCCTACAAGTTACAATTGTCCCATGGGAGGTGTTGGTGCCACCCACGGGCCCATTAGAGGGCTGTTTCGAGATTTCACCCTCTGATGCCATGTTTTTATGCCTAAGTCTAAAAACATGAAAATTATCGTCGTATTCTCAAACTGGGAGTCCCTCGGCTGCAGGGTCAGTTCCTAACATTGGTTCCGTGGGAGGTGTTGGTTCCACCCACGGGGACGTTTAGGGGCTGTTTTGATTTTTCACCCTTTAACGCCATGTTTTGCTTATGTATAGAAATATGTAAATTATCATCGTATTCTCAAACCGAGAGTCCTGCGACTGCGGGGTCAGTGCCTACGAGTTACATTGGTCCCGTGGGAGGTGTTGGTGCCACCCACGGGGACGTTCGGGTGCTGTTTCTAGTTCTCACTCTCAAACGCCATGTTTTTAAGACTAAGTCTATAAATATGAAAATCACCATCTTACTCTCAAACCGGGAGACCCGCAGCTGCGGGGTCAGTTCTTACGAGTTACATTGGTCCCGTGGGAGGTGTTGGTGCCACCCACGGGGCCGTTCGTGGGTTATTTTGAGTTCTCACCCTCTAACGCCATATTTTTAAGCCTAAGTCTAGAAATATGAAAATTACCATCGTATTCTTAAACCGGGAGTCCCGTGGCTGCGGGGTCAGTTCTTACGACACACATTGGTCCTGTGAGAGGTGTTAGTGCCACCCACGGGGCCGTTCGGGGGGCTGTTTCTAGTTCTCACCCTCTAACGCCATATTTTTAAGCATAACTCTAGAAATATGCAAATGACCTTCATATTCTCAAACCGGGAATCCCACGGTAGCGGGGACAGTTCCTACGAGTTACATTCGTCCCGTGGGAGGTGTTGGTGCCACCCACGGGGCCGTTCGGGGGCTGTTTCGATTTTTCACCCTCTAACGCCATGATTTTAAGCCTAGGCCAAGAAATATGCAAATTATCGTCGTATTTTCAAACCGGGAGTCCCGTGGCTGCGGGGTTAGTTCCTACGAGTTACAATGGTCCCATGGGAGGTGTTGGTGCCACCCACGATGCCGTTAGAGGGCTGTTTCGAGTTTTCACCCTCTGACGCCATGTTTTTAAGCCCAATTCTAAAAATATGCAAATTATCATTGTATTCTCTAACCGAGAGTCCCGCGGCAGCGGGGTCAGTTCCTACGAGCTACATTGGTCCCGTGGGAGGTGTTGGTGCCACCCACGGGGCCGTTCGGAGGCTGTTTCGAGTTCTCACCCTCTAACTCCATGTTTTTAGCCCTAAGTCTAGAAATATGCAAATTATCGTCGTATTCTCAAATCGGAAGGCCCGCGGCTGCGGGGTCAGTTCCAACGAGTTACATTGGTCCCATGGGAGGTGTTTCTTCCACCCACGGGGACATTAGAGGACTGTTTCGAGTTTTCACCCTCTAACACCATGTTTTGCTTAAGTCTAGAAATATGAAAATTACTGTCGTAATCTCAAATTAGGAGACCCGCGGTTACGGGGTCAGTTCCTACGGGTTATTTTGGTCCCGTGGGAGGTGTTGGTGCCACCCACAGGGACGTTCTTGGGTTGTTTCTAGTTCTCATCCACTAACACCATGTTTTAAGCCTAAGTCTAGAAATATGCAAATTACCGTCGTACTCTCAAACCGGGAGACCCGTGGCTGCGGGGTCAGTTCTTAGGAGTTACATTGGTCCCATGGGAGGTGTTGGTGCCACCCACGGGGATGTTCGGGGGCTGTTTTCTAGTTCTCACCCTCTAACGCCATGTTTTTAAGCCTAAGTTTAGAAATATGCAAATTACCGTCGAACTCTCAAACAGGGAGATCCGCGGCTGCGAGGTCAGTTCCTACGAGTTACATTGGTCACGTGGGAGGTGTTGGTGCCACCAACGGGGCCATTCGGGGGCTGTTTGTAGTTATCACCCTCTAACGCCATTTTTTAAGCTTAAGTCTAGAAATATGCTAATTACCGTCCTATTCTTAAACCGGGACTCCCGCGACTGCGGGGTTAGTTCCTACGAGATACATTGGTCCAGTGGGAGGTGTTGGTGCCACCCACGGGCCGTTCAGGGGATGTTTCTACTTCTCACCCTCTAACGCCATATTTTTAAGCCTAAGTCCAGAAATATGGAAATTACAATCGTATTCTCAAATCGGGAGTCCCGCCATTGCGGGAACAGTTCCTACGAGTTACATTGGTTCCATGGGTGGTGATGGTGCTACCCATGGGGCCGTTCAGGGGCTATTTCGAGTTTTCACCATCTAACACCATGTTTTTAAGCCTAAGTCTAGAAATATGCAAATTATCGCCGTATTCTCAAACCGGGAGTCCCGCGGTGGCGGGGTCAGTTCTTAAGAGTTACATTAGTCCCGTGGGAGGTGTTGGTGCCACCCACGGGGCCGTTAGAGGGCTGTTTTGAGTTTTCACCCTCTAACACCATGTATTTCTTATTTATAGAAATATGGTAATTACTGTCGTATTCTCAAACCGGGAGTCCCACAACTGCTGGGTCAGTTCCTACGAGTTACATTGGTCCCGTGGGAGGTGTTGCTGCCACACACGGGGACGTTCAGGGGCTGTTTCTTGTTCTCACCCTCTAACGCCATGTTTGTAAGCGTAAGTCTAGAAATATGGAAATTACAATCGTACTCTAAAACCGGGAGACCCGCGGCTGCGGGGTCAGTTCCTACGAGTTACATTTGTCCCGTGGGAGATGTTGGTGCCACCAACGGGGCCGTTCGGGGGCTTTTTCTGGTTATCACCATCTAACGCCATGTTTTTAAGCCTAAGTCTAGAAATATTCTAATTACCATCGTATTCTCATACCGGGAGTCCCGTGGCTACGGGGTCAGTTCCTATGAGTTACATTGGTCACGTGGGAGGTGTTGGTGCCATCCACGGGGACGTTCGGGTGCTATTTCTAGTTCTCACCCTCTAATGCCATGTTTTTAAGCCTAAGTCTAGAAATACGCAAATTATCGTCGTATTCTCTAACCGGGAGTCCCGCGGATGCGGGGTCAATTCCTACGCGTTACATTGGTCCCGTGGGAGGTGTTGGTGCCACTCAAGGGGCCGTTAGAGGGCTGTTTCGAGTTTTCACCCCCAAACGCCATGTTTTTAAGCGTAAGTCTAGAAATATGCAAATTACCATGGTATTCTAAAATCGTGAGTCCCGCGGCTGCGGGGACAGTTCCTACGAGTTACATTCGTCCCGTGGGAGGTGTTGGTGCCACCCACGGGACCGTTCGGGGGTTGTTTCGAGTTTTCACCCTCTAACGCCATGTTTTTATGCCTAAGTCTAGAAATATGAAAATTTTCATCGTATTTTCAAATCAGGAGTCTCGCGGCTGTTGGGTCAGTTCCTTCGACTTACAATGGTCCCGTGGGAGGTGTTATTACCACCCACAGGGCCGTTAGAGGGCTCTTTCGAGTTTTCACCCTCTAACGCCATATTTTTAAGCCTAGGTCTAGAAATATGCAAATTACCTTCGTATTCTAAAATTGGGAGTCCCGCGGCTGCGGGAACAGTTCCTACGAGTTACATTCGTCCAGTGGGAGGTGTTGGTGCCACCCACCGAGCCGTTCGGGGGCTGTTTCTAGTTCTCCCCCTCTAACGCCATGTTTTTAAGCCTAAGTCTAAAAATACGCAAATTATCATCATATTTCAAACCGGGAGTCCCGTGGCTGTGGGGTCAGTTCCTACGACTTATAATGGTCCCGTGGGAGGTGTTATTGCGACCCACGGGGCCGTTAGAGGGTTGGTTCGAGTTTTTACCCTCTAATGCCATATTTTTAAGCCTAAGTCGATAAATATGCAAATTACCTTCGTATTCTCAAACCGGGAGTACCGCGACTGCGGGGACTGTTCCAATGAGTTACATTCGTATCGTGGGAGGTGTTGGTGCCACCCACGGGGCCTTTCGGGGGCTGTTTCAAGTTTTCACCCTCTAACGCTATGTTTTTAAGCCTAAGTCTAGAAATATGCAAATTATCATCGTATTTTCAAATCGGGAGTCCCGCGGCTGCGGGGTCAGTTCCTACGAGTTACAATGGTCCCGTGAGAGGTGTTGGTGCCACCCAAGGGGCCGTTGGAGGGATGTTTTGAGTTTTCATCCTCTGACCCCATGCTCTTAAGCCTAAGTTTAAAATATGCAAATTATCATTGTATTCTCAAACCGGGAGTCCCACGGCTGCAGGGTCAGTTTCTACGAGTTACATTGGTCCCGTGGGAAGTGTTGCTGCCACCCACGGGGACGTATGGGGGCTACTTCTTGTTCTCACCCTCTAATGCCATGTTTCTAATCCTAAGTCTAAAAATATGCAAATTATCATCCTATTCTCAAACCGGGAGTTTTGCGGTTGCGGGGTCAGTTCCAACGAGTTACATTGGTCCCGTGGGAGGTGTTGGTGCCACCTACGGGGCCGTTCGGGGGCTGTTTTGAGTTTTCACCCTCTAACGCCATGTTTTTAAGCCTAAGTGTAGAAATATGCATATTACCATCGTATTCTCAAACTGGGAGTCCCGCGGCTGCGGGTTCAGTTCCTACGAGTTACATTCGTCGCCTGGGAGGTGTTGGTGCCACCCACGGGGCCGTTCTGGGACTGTTTCGAGTTTTCACCCTCTCCCGCCATGTTTTTGAGCCTAAGTCTAGAAATATGCATATTACCGTTGTACTCTCAAACCAGGAGACCCGGGGCAGCGGGGTCAGTTCCTACGAGTTACATTGGTGCCATGGGAGGTGTTGGTTCCACCCACGGGGACGTTTAGGGGATGTTTCGAGTTTTCACCCTCTAATGCCATGTTTGTAAGCCTAAGTCTAGAAATATGCAAATTATCATCGTATTCTCAAACTGGGAGTCCCGCGGCTGCGGGGTCAGTTCCTACGAGTTACATTGGTACCGTGGGTGGTGTTGGTGCCACCCACGGGGACGTTAGAGGGCTGTTTCGAGTTTTCACCCTCTGACACTATATTTTGCTTAAGTCTAGAAATATGCAAATTACTGTCGTATTCTCAAATGGGGAGTCCCGTGGCTGCAGGGTCAATTCCTATGAGTTATATTTGGTCCCGTGGGAGTTGTTGGTGCCACCCACATGGACGTTCGGGGGCTGTTTCTAGTTCTCACCCTCTAACGCCATGTTTTTAAGCCTAAGTGTAAAAACATGCAAATTACCGTCGTACCCTCAAATCAGGAGACCTGCGACTGTGGGGTCAGTTCCTACGAGTTACATTGGTCCCGTGGGAGGTGTTGGTGCCACCCACAGGGCCGTTCGGGGGGTATTTCTAGTTTTCACCCTCTAACGCCATGTTTTTAAGCCTAAGTCTAGAAATATGCAAATAACCATCGTACTCTCAAACTGGGAGACCCGCGGCTGCGGGGTCAGTTCCTACGTGTTACATTGCTCCCGTGGGAGGTGTTGGTGCCACCCACGGGGCTGTTCGGTGGTTGTTTCTAGTTATCACCCTCTAACGCCATGTTTTTAAGCCTAAGTCTAGAAATATGCTAATTACCGTCGTATTCTCATACCGGGAGTCCTGCGGCTGCGGGGTGAGTTCCTACGAGTTACATTGGTCACGTTGGAGGTGTTGGTGCCACCCACGGGGACGTTCGGGGGATGTTTCTAGTTCTCACCCTCTAACGCCATATTTTTAAGCCTAAGTCTAGATATATGCAAATTACTTTCATATTCTCGAATCGGCAGTCCCGCCGCTGCGGGGACAGTTCCTACGAGTTACATTCGTCCAGTGGGAGGTGTTGGTGCCACCCACGGGGCCGTTCTGGGGCTGTTTCGAGTTTTCACCCTCTGACGCCATGTTTTTAAGCTTTAGTCTAGAAATATGAAAATTACCGTCGTACTCTCAAACCGGGAGACACGGGGCTGCGGGGTCAGTTCCAACGAGTTACATTGGTGCCGTGGGAGGTGTTGGTTCCACCCACGGGGACGTTTAGGGGATGTTTCGAGTTTTCACCCTCTAATGTAATGTTTTTAAGCCTAAGTCTAAAAATATTCAAATTATCATCGTATTCTAAAACCGGGAGTCCCGCGGCTGCGGGGTCAGTTCCTAAGAGTTACTTTGGTATCGTGGGAGGTGTTGGTGCCACCCACAGAGCCGTTAGAGGGCTATTTCAAGTTCTCACCCTCTAACACCATGTTTTGCTTAAGTCTAGAAATATGTAAATTACCGTCGTATTCTCAAACGGGGAGTCCCGCGGCTGCAGTGTCAGTTCCTACGAGTTACATTGGTCCCGTCGGAGATGTTGGTGCCACCCACGGGGTTGTTCGGGGGCTGTTTCTAATTATCACCCTCTAACGCCAAGTTTTTAAGCTTAATCCTAGAAATATGCTAATTACCATCGTATTATCAAATCGGGAATCCCGCGGATGCGGGGTCAGTTCCTACGAGTTACATTGGTCACGCGGGAGGTGTTGGTGCCACCCACGGGGCCGTTCGGGGGCTGTTTCGAGTATTCACCCTCAAACGCCATGTTTTTAAGCCTAAGTCTAGAAATATGCTAATTATCATCGTATTCTAAAACTGGGAGTCCCGCGACTGCGGGGTTAGTTGCTATGAGTTAGATTGGTCCCGTTGGAAGTGTTGGTTCGACGCACGGGGACATTCGGAGGTTGTTCCTAGTTCTCACCCTCTAACGCCATGTTTTTAAGCCTAAGTCTAGAAATAGGCAAATTACCGTTGTACTCTCTAATAGGGAGATCCGCGGCGGCGGGGTCAGTTCCTACGAGTTACATTGGTACCGTGGGAGGTGTTGGTGCCACCAACGGGGCCGTTCGAGGGCTGTTTTTAGTTATCACCATCTAACGCCATGTTTTTAAGCCTAAGTCTATAAATATTCTTATTACCCTCATATTCTCAAACCGAGAGTCCTGCGGCTGCGGGGTCAGTTCCTACGAGTTACATTGGTGCCGTGGGAGGTGTTGGTTCCACCCACGGGGACGTTTAGGGGATCTTTCGAGTTTTCACCCTCTAATGCCATGTTTTTAAGCCTAAGTCTAGAAATATGAAAATTATCATCGTATTCTCAAACCGGAAGTCCCGCGGCTGCGGGGTCAGTTCCTACGAGTTACATTTGTCCCGTGGGAGGTGTTGGTGCCACCCACGGGACCGTTCGGGGGCTGTTTTGAGTTTTCACCCTCTAACGCCATGTTTTTAAGCCTAAGTCTAGAAATATGCAAAATTTTGTCGTATTTTCAAACCGGGAGTCTCGCGGCTGTTGGGTCAGTTCCTACGACTTACAATGGTCCCGTGGGAGGTGTTATTGCCACCCAAGGGGCCGTTAGAGGACTGTTTCGAGTTTTCACCCTCTAACGCCATCTTTTTAAGCCTAAATCTAGAAATATGCCAATTACCTTCGTATTCTCAAACCGGGAGTCCCGCGGTTGCGGGGACAGTTCCTACGAGTTACATTAGTCACGTGGGAGGTGTTGGTGCCACCCACGGAGCCGTTCGGGTGATGTTTCTAGTTCTCACCCTCTAACGCCATGTTTTTATGTGTAAGTATAGAAATATGGAAATTATCGTCGTATTTCAAACCGGGAGTCCCGCGGCTGTGGGGTCAGTTCCTATGACTTATAATGGTCCCGTGGGAGGTTTTATTGCCACCCACGGGGCCGTTAGATGGCTAGTTCGAGTTTTCACCCTCTAACGCCATATTTTTAAGCCTAAGTCTAGAAATATGCAAATTACCTTCGTATTTACAAACTGGGAGTCCCGCGGCTGCGGGGACAGTTCCTATGAGTTACATTCGTCTCGTGGGAGGTGTTAATGCCACCCACGGGGCCTTTCGGGGGCTGTTTCGAGTTTTCACCCTCTAATGCCATGTTTTTAAGCCTAAGTCTAGAAATATGCAAATTATCATCGTATTTTAAGCCTAAGTCTACGAGTTACATATGTCCCGTGGAAGGTGTTGGTGCCACCCACAGGGACGTTCGGGGGCTGTTTCTAGTTCTCACCCTCTAACGCCATGTTTTTAAGCCAAAGTTTAAAAATATAAAATTACCGTCGTACTCTCAAACCGGGAGAGCCGCGGCTGCAGAGTCAGTTCCTACGAGTTACATTGGTCCCGTGGAAGGTGTTGATGCCACCCACGGGGCCGTTCGGGGAGCTGTTTCGAGTTCTCACCCTCTAACGCCATGTTTTTAAGCCTAAGTGTCGAAATATGCAAATTACCATCGTACTCTCAAATCGAGAGACCCGCGGCTGCGGGGTCAGTTCCTACGTGTTACATTGCTCCCGTGGGAGGTGTTGGTGCCACCCACGGGGCTGTTCGGCGGTTGTTTCTAGTTATCACCCTCTAACGCCATGTTTTTAAGCCTAAGTCTAGAAATATGCTAATTACTGTCGTATTCTCATATCGGGAGTCCTGGGGCTGCGGGGTCAGTTCCTACGAGTTACATTGCTCCCGTGGGAGGTGTTGGTGCCACCCAAGGGGCTGTTCTGCGGTTGTTTCTAGTTATCACCCTCTAACGCCATATTTTTAAGCCTAAGTCTACAAATATGCTAATTACCGTCGTATTCTCATACCGGGAGTCCTACGGCTGCGGGGTCAGTTCCTACGAGTTACATTGGTCACGTTGGAGGTGTTGGTGCCACCCACGGGTACGTTCGGGGGCTGTTTCTAGTTCTAACCCTCTAACGCCATATTTTTAAGCCTAAGTCTAGAAATATGCAAATTACCTTCGTATTCTTGAATCAGCAGTCCCACCGCTGCGGGGACAGTTCCTACGAGTTACATTCATCCAGTGGGAGGTGTTGGTGCCACCCACGGGGCCGTTCTGGGGCTGTTTCGAGTTTTCGCCCTCTAACGCCATGTTTTTAAGCCTAAGTCTAGAAATATGAAAATTACCGTCGTACACTCAAATCGGGAGACACGGGGCTGTGGGGTCAGTTCCTACGAGTTACATTGGTGCCGTGGGAGGTGTTGGTTCAACCCACAGGGACGTTTAGGGGATGTTTCGAGTTTTCACCCTCTAATGTAATGTTTTTAACCCTAAGTCTAAAAATATTCAAATTATCATCGTATTCTCAAATCGGGAGTCCCGCGGCTACGGGGTCAGTTCCTAAGAGTTACATTGGTATCGTGGGAGGTGTTAGTGCCACCCACGAAGCCGTTAGAGGGCTGTTTCGAGTTTTCACCCTCTAACACCATGTTTTGCTTAAGTCTAGAAATTTGCAAATTACCGTCGTATTCTCAAACGGGGAGTCCCGCGGCTGTAGTGTCAGTTCCTACGAGTTACATTGGTCCCGTCGGAGTTGTTGGTACCACCCACATGGACGTTCGGGGGCTGTTTCTGGTTCTCACCCTCTAACGCCATATTTTTAAGCCTAAGTCTAGAAAAACGAAAATAACCATCGTACTCTCAAACCGGGAGACTCGCGGATGCGGGTTCAGTTCCTACGAGTTATATTGGTCCCGTGGGAGGTGTTGGTGCCACCCACGGGGCTGTTCGGGGGCTGTTTCTAGTTATCACCCTCTAACGCCATGTTTTTAAGCCAAAGTCTAGAAATATGCTAATTACCGTCGTATTATCACACCGGGAGTCCCGCGGCTGCGGGGTCAGTTCCTACGAGTTACATTGGTCACGTGGGAGGTGTTGGTGCCACCCACGGGGCCGTTCGTAGGCTGTTTCGAGTTTTCACCCTCAAACGCCGTGTTTTTAAGCCTAAGTCTGGAAATATGCAAATTATCATCTTATTCTAAAACCGGGAGTCTCGCGGCTGCGGGGTTAGTTTCTACGAGTTACATTGGTCCCGTTAGAAGTGTTGGTTCGATGCACGGGGACGTTCGGAGGTTGTTTCTAAGTCTCACCCTCAAACGCCATGTTTTTAAGCCTTAGTCTAAAAATTTGCAAATTACCGTTGTACTCTCAAATAGGAAGATCCGCGGCTGCGGGGTCAGTTCCTACGAGTTACATTGGTCCCGTGGGAGGTGTGCCACCAACGGGGCCGTTCGGGGGCTGTTTCTAGTTATCACCATCTAACGCCATGTTTTTAAGCCTAAGTCTATAAATATTCTAATTACCGTCGTATTCTCAAACCGAGAGTCCCGCGGCTGCGGGGTCAGTTCCTACGAGTTCCATTGTTGCCGTGGGAGGTGTTGGTTCGACCCACGGGGATGTTTAGGGGATGTTTCGAGTTTTCACCCTCTAATGCCATGTTTTTAAGCCTAAGTCTAGAAATATACAAATTATCATCGTATTCTCATACCAGGAGTCCCGCGGCTGCGGGGTCAGTTCCTACGAGTTACATTCGTCCCGTGGGAGGTGTTGGTGCCACCCACGGGACCGTTCGGGGGCTGTTTTGAGTTTTCACCCTCTAACGCCATGTTTTTAAGCCTAAGTCTAGAAATATGCAAAATTTTGTCATATTTTCAAACCGTGAGTCTCGCGACTGTTGGGTCAGTTCCTACGACTTACAATGGTCCCTGGCAGGTTTTATTGCCACCCAAGGGGCCGTTAGAGGAATGTTTTGAGTTTTCACCCTCTAACGCCATATTTTTAAGCCTAAATCTTGAAATATGTAAATTACCTTCATATTATCAAACCGGGAGTCCCGCGGCTGCGGGGATAGTTCCTACGAGTTACATTCGTCCCGTGGGAGGTTTGGTGCCACCCACGGAGCCGTTCAGGGGCTGTTTCTAGTTCTCACCCTCTAACGCCATATTTTTAAGCCTAAGTCTAGAAATATGCAAATTACCTTCGTATTCTCAAACCATGAGTCTCGCGGCTGCGGGGACAGTTCCTACGAGTTACAATCGTCCCGTGGGAGGTGTTAGTGCCACCCATGGGGGCGTTCGGGGGCTGTTTCGAGGTTTCACCCTCTAATGCCATGTTTTTATCCGTAAGAATAGAAATATGAAAATTATCGTCGTATTTCAAATCGGGAGTCCCGCGGCTGTGGGGTCAGTTCTTATGACTTATAATGGTCCCGTGGGAGGTGTTATTGCCACCCACGGGGCCGTTAGATGGCTGGTTCGATTTTTCACCCTCTAACGCCATATTTTTAAGCCTAAGTCTAGAATTATGCAAATTACCTTCGTATCCGCAAACCGGGAGTCCCGCGGCTGCGGGGACAGTTCCTATGAATTACATTCGTCTCGTGGGAGGTGTTAATGCCACCCACGGGTCCTTTCGGGGGCTGTTTCGAGTTTTCACCCTCTAATGCCATGTTTTTAAGCCCAAGTCTAGAAATATGCAAATTATCATCGTATTTTAAGCCTAAGTCTACGAGTTACATTTGTCCCGTTGAAGGTGTTGGTGCCACCCACGGGGACGTTCGGGGGTTATTTTTAGTTCTCACCCTCTAACTCCATGTTTTTAAGCCAAAGTTTAGAAATATAAAATTACCGTCGTACTCTCAAACCGGGAGAGCCGCAGCTGTAGGGTCAGTTCCTACGAGGTACATTGGTCCCGTGGGAGGTGTTGATGCTACCCACGGGGCCGTTCGGGGGCTGTTTCAAGTTCTCGCCCTCTAACGCCATGTTTTTAAGCCTAAGTCTAGAAATATGCAAATAACCATCGTACTCTCAAACCGGGAGACCCGCGGCTGCGGGGTCAGTTCCTACGAGTTACACTGCTACCGTGGGAGGTGTTGGTGCCACCCACGGGGCTGTTCGGCGGTTGTTTCTAGTTATCACCCTCTAACGCCATGTTTTTAAGCCTAAGTCTAGAAATATGCTAATTACCGTCGTATTCTCATACCAGGAGTCCTGTGGCTGCGGGGTCAGTTCCTACGAGTTAGATTGGTCACGTTGGAGGTGTTGGTGCCACCCACGGGGACGTTCGGTGGCTGTTTCTAGTTCTCACCCTCTAATGCCATATTTTTAAGCCTAAGTCTAGAAATATGCAAATTACCTTCGTGTTATCGAATCGGCAGTCCCGCCGCTGCGGGGACAGTTCTTACGAGTTACATTCGTCCAGTGGGAGGTGTTGGTACCACCCGCGGGGCCGTTCTGGGGCTGTTTCAAGTTTTTACCCTCTAACGCCATGTTTTTAAGCCTAAGTCTAGAAACATGCAAATTACCGTCGTACTCTCAAACCGGGAGACACGGGGACGCGGGGTCAGTTCCTACGAGTTACATTGGTGCCGTGGGAGGTGTTGGTTCCACCCATGTGGACTATTAGGTGATGTTTCGAGTTTTCACCCTCTAATGTAATGTTTTTAAGCCTAAGTCTAAAAATATTCAAATTATCATCGTATTCAAAAAACTGGGAGTCCCGCGGCTGCGGGGTCTATTCCTAAGAGTTACATTGGTATCGTGGGAGGTGTTGGTGCCACCCACGGGGCTATTCGGGGGCTGTTTCTAGTTATCACCCTCTAACGCCATGTTTTTAAGCCTAAGTCTAGAAATATGCTAATTAGCGTCGTATTATCATACCAGGAGTCCCGCGGCTATGGGGTCAATTCCTACGAGTTACATTGGTCACGTGGGAGGTGTTGGTGCCACCCACGGGGCCGTTCGTAGGCTGTTTCGAGTTTTCACCCTCAAACGTCATGTTTTTAAGCCTAAGTCTAGAAATATGAAAATTATCATCGTATTCTAAAACCTGGAGTTCCGCGGCTGCGGGTTTAGTTGCTACGAGTTACATTGGTCCCGTGGGAAGTGTTGGTTCGACGCACAGGGACGTTCGGAGGTTGTTTCTAGTTCTCACCCTCTAACGCCATGTTTTTAAGCCTTAGTCTAGGAATATGCAAATTACCGTTGTACTCTCAAATAGGGAGATCCGCGGCTGCTGGGTTAGTTCCTACGAGTTACATTGGTCCCGTGGGAGGTGTTGGTGCCACCAACGGGGCCGTTCGGGGGATGTTTCTAGTTATCACCATCTAACGCCATGTTTTTAAGCCTAAGTCTATAAATATTCTAATTACTGTGGTATTCTCAAACCGAGAGTCCCGCGGCTGCGGGGTCATTTCCTACGAGTTCCATTGGTGCCGTTGGAGGTGTTGGTTCCACCCACGGGGACGTTTAGGGGATGTTTCGAGTTTTCACCCTCTAATGCCATGTTTTTAAGCTTAAGTCTAGAAATATACAAATTATCATCGTATTCTCATACCGGGAGTCCCGGGACTGCGGGGTCAGTTACTACGAGTTACATTCGTCCCGTGGGAGGTGTTGGTGCCATCCACGGGACCGTTCGGGGGCTATTTTGAGTTTTCACCCTCTAACGCCATGTTTTTAAGCCTAAGTCTAGAAATATGCAAATTTTTGTCGTATTTTCAAATCGGGAGTCTCGCGGCTGTTGGGTCAGTTCCTACGACTTACAATGGTCCCGTGGGAGGTGTTATTGCCACCCAAGGGGCCGATAGAGGATTGTTTCGAGTTATCACCCTCTAACGCCATATTTTTAAGCCTAAATCTAGAAATATGCAAATTACCTTCGAATTCTCAAACCGGGAGTTCCGCGGCTGCGGGGACAGTTCCTACGAGTTACATTCGTCCCGTAGGAGGTGTTGGTGCCACCCACGGAGCCGTTCGGGTGCTGTTTCTAGTTCTCACCCTCTAACGCCATATTTTTAAGCCTAAGTCTAGAATTATGCAAATTACCTTCGTATCCGCAAACCGGGAATCCCGCGGCTGCGGGGACAGTTCCTATGAGTTACATTCGTCTCGTGGGAGGTGTTAATGCCACCCACGGGGCCTTTCGGGGGGTGTTTTGAGTTTTCACCCTCTAACGCCATGTTATTAAGCCTAAGTCTAGAAATATGCAAATTATCGTCGTATTTTAAGCCTAAGTCTACGAGTTACATTTGTCCCGTGGAAGGTGTTGGTGCCACCCACGGGGACGTTCGGGGGCTGTTTCTAGTTCTCACCCTCTAACGCCATGTTTTTAAGCCAAAGTTTAGAAATATAAAATTACCGTCGTACTCTCAAACCGGGAGTTCCGCGGCTGCAAGGTCAGTTCCTACGAGTTACATTGGTCCCGTGGGAGGTGTTGATGCCACCCACGGGGCCGTTCGGGGGCTGTTTCGAGTTCTCACCCTCTAACGCCATGTTTTTTATGTTAAGTCTAGAAATATGCAAATTACCGTCGTATTCTCAAACCGGGAGTCCCGAGGTTGCGGGGTCAGTTCCTACAAGTTACATTGGTCCCGTGGGTGCTGTTGGTGCCACCCATGGGGGCCGTTCGGGGGCTGTTTCTAGTTCTCACCCTCTTACGCCATATTTTTAAGCATAAGTATAGAAATATGTAAATTACCTTCGTATTCTCAAATCGGGAGTTGCGGGGACCGTTCCTACGAGTTATATTGGTCCCGTGGGAGGTGTTGGTTCCACCCACAGGGCCGTTCGGGGGATGTTTCGAGTTTTCACCCTCTAACGCCATGTTTTGCTTAAGTATAGAAATATGCAAATTATCGTCGTATTCTCAAACCGAGAGTCCCGCGACTGCGGGGTCAGTGCTTACGAGTTACATTGGTCCCGTGGGAGGTGTTGGTGCCACCCACGGGGACGTTCCGAGGATGTTTCTAGTTCTCACCCTCTAACGCCATGTTTTTAAGCCTAAGTCAGTAAATATCCAAATTACCGTCGTATCCAAATTAACGCCATGTTTTTAAGCCTAAGTCTGGCCGACCTTGCCTACACCCTCTTTGAGAGCCTGCTGCGCTCCTCGACCTTGATAGCCTGTGTCTTAGGTCATTCACCGGGCCCAGCCTCTCGAAGGCCGACCCTCTGCTTAACCTGTCCAAGGCCGACCCTCTTCGTTGGGCCTCTTCTCTTCTTTGACCGACACATCCTTGACTCTGCCTAAGAGGTCGTACAGTGTTATCTGACACCTCATATGGCTCCCAACAGTCTTCTGGGGCCTCTTCAGCTTCTAGGTCATCATACCTGTCATCTGGGCAAGGATTTCCCTGCCTCCCCAGGCGAAAGCGCCTTGGGTCAGCAACGTCCCTCCTCCACTGGGGTGCAGAATGGTCCTTCATTGGCGCCTGGGGTGGTCCCCTGGCGTCAGGATGAGGCTGAACTGCCTTCGGAGTTTTCATGTCCGGTGAGACTCCAGGTGGCCTCATCATCATGGTTTGGCTGAGCTGGGAAAATTGCTCCTTCATGGCTTGCTGTGTCGCAGCTTAAGATTTTAAGGCTGCTACTACCTCCGCCATTTCGGACTGGGGAGGAGACTGATTGGAGCTAGCCCCTCCACCTCCGGGCGGAGGAAGAGGCGGTGGTAATTCTGGTGCCATGTGTTAACAATAAAGAGCTTGAGCAACAAGTGAGCTTAATACCTTAAAGGACCTCTTTCAATGGTGAAATAGCTCCACGCAAGGGGTGGTTCCTGGTTCACCACCAGAGTCTCCGGTGAGGTTAAGCTGAAGAAGAGGAAGAGATAGCTTCTCGTTCCCACAGACGGCGCCAAAATGATGATGCTAAGAGTCAGCACCCCCAGGTAAGGTGTTTTCACGCTCAATATAGGAATAATAATGGCATCACAGTTATATAGAGAGATGAGAGAATGAGATGAGGATAAGAGGAATCAACACCGGAATATAAGTGGTTTAGCCAATCTGTCATACGTCCACTGTGAGTGTGTGAGTAATATCACTAAATGATGGCACTAGTGGCCATGTATATAATTCTCTCAAGCTTTCTCTCTCTACCGTATCTTTAGACAGAGTTTTATCTAGGGTTAAATAACTGGGATCCTTTTGCAAGGTAGGGGATGATACCTATATATAGTGCCTAGGGGGTGTAATGTACCCTCCATGAATGTAAAGAGCATGTGTGTGGTAGCCTCACAAATGTGGGAGTGCCATCTGTCACTGTCACCTGTATATAATGATGATGAAATATTCTCCCCATGTGTGGAGAATAATCTTGTTACAACTGATTTGTGCCCATGTGTCCTTATCCAAATGTCAACAGATGCTCGGCCGCCATATTGGTGGATGACCTCGGCCTGGGAGAGGCCGAGCTGTAAAGGCTTGATGTCCGTTCAATCCGAGATGTGTCATAGGGAGTCTCGGCCTGATCTCAGCCGAGACTTATGCTGGGGTCGGCCCCAGCCGAGGTTGTACATATAGCATGCTGACAATTATTAAGGCTTCTTGTCACCTCGGCCCAAGCCGAGGTTGGACTGGTTTCATGGTGAAGGTTACCAAGGCTCCTTGTCACCTCGGCCTACCCTCGGCCGAGGTTGCCATACCCAGGTATATGAAGATGCTGTTGATGCCTGTGATGCGCGTAGTGTCCATTGAGTATGTAGGTGGAAGTGTCGGCCCAGGCCGACACTGGTCTGGCCGACATTTGTCTGGCCGAGGGATGATATCGTGGGCCCATAGCTTATCTAGGGTCGATCAATATCTCGACCATCATCTAGGCCGAGGTTGGTGTCTCTAGGACGAGGTTACACTTGGGGCATATCAATCTTTTTAAGCCTAAGTCTAAAAATATGCGAATTATCGTCGTATTCTCAAAGCGGGAGTCCTTCGACTGCGGGGTCAGTTGCTACGAGTTATATTGGTCCTGTGGGAAGTGTTGGTGCCACTCACGGGGACGTATGGGGGCTATTTATAGTTCTCACCCTCGAACGCCATGTTTTTAAGCCTAAGTCTAGAAATATGCAAATTACCATCGTATTCTCAAACCGAGAGTCCCGCGGCTGCGGGGTCAGTTCCTACGAGTTACATTGGTCCCGTGGGAGGTGTTGGTGCCACCCACGGGGCCGTTCAGGGGCTGTTTGTAGTTTTCACCCTCTAACGCAATGTTTTTATGCCTAAGTCAAAAAATATACAAATTATCATCGTATTCTCTAACCGGGAGTCCCGCGGCTGCGGGGTCAATTCCTACGAGTTACATTGGTCCCGTGGGAGGTGTTGGTGCCACCCACGGGGCCATTAGAGGGCTATTTCGAGTTTTTACTCCCAAACACCATGTTTTTAAGCCTAAGTCAAAAAATATTCAAATTATCATCGTATTCTCAAACTGGGAGTCTCGCGGCTGCGTAGTCTGTTCCTACGAGTTACATTGGTCCAGTGGGAGGTGTTGGAGCCACCCACGGGGCCGTTCGGGGGCTGTTTCAAGTTCTCACCCTCTAACACCATATTTTAAGCCTAAGTCTAGAAATATTCAAATTACCTTCGTATTCTCAAACCGGCAGTCCCGCGGCTGTGGGGTCAGTTCCTACGAGTTACATTCGTCCCGTGGGAGGTTTTGGTGCCACCCACGGGGCCGTTCTGGAGCTGTTTTTGGTTTTCACCCTCTAACGCCATGTTTTTAAGCCTAAGTCTAGAAATATGAGAATTACCGTCGTACTCTCAAACCGAGAGACCCGGGGCTGCGGGGTCAGTTCCTACAAGTTACATTGGTGCCGTGGGATGTGTTGGTTCCACCCATAGGGACTTTTAGGGGATGTTTCGAGTTTCCACCCTCTAATGCCATGTTTTTAAGCCTAAGTCTAGAAATATGCAAATTATCATCGTATTCTCAAACCGGGAGTCCCGCAACTGCGGGGTCAGTTCCTATGAGTTACATTGGTACCGTGGGAGGTTTTGATGCCACCCACGGGACCGTTAGAGGGTTGTTTCGAGTTTTCACCCTCTAACGCCATGTTTTTAAGCCTAAGTCTAGAAATATGCAAATTACCGTAGTACTCTCAAATCGGGAGACTCGCGGCTGCGGGGATAGTTCCTACGAGTTACATTGGTACCGTGGGAGGTGTTGGTGCCACCCACGGGGCTGTTTGGGGGGTATTTCTAGTTCTCACCCTCTAACGCCATGTTTTTAAGCCTAAGTCTAGAAACATGCAAATAACCATCATACTCTGAAACCAGAAGACCCGCGGCTGCGGGGTCAGTTCCTACGAGTTACCTTAGTCCCGTGGGAGGCGTTGGTTCCACCCACGGGGACGTTCAGGGGCTGTTTCTAGTTCTCACCCTCTAACTCCATGTTTTTAAGCCTTAATCTAGAAATATGAAAATTACCATCGTACTCTCAAACAGGGAGATTCGCGGCTGCGGGGTCAATTCCTACGAGTTACATTGGTCCTGTGGTAGGTGTTGGTGCCACCCACGGGGACTATTTCTAGTTCTCACCCTCTAACGCCATGTTTTTAATCATAAGTCTAGGAATATGCAAATTACCATCGTACTCTCAAATCGGGAGACCCAGGGCTGCGACGTCAGTTCCTACGAGTTACATTGGTGCCGTGGTTGGTGTTGGTTCCACCCACGGGGACGTTTAGGGGATGTTTTGAGTTTTCACCCTGTAATGCAATGTTTTTAAGCCTAAGTCTAGAAATATGCAAATTATCATCGTATTCTCAAACTGGGAGTCCCGTGGCCGCGGGGTCAGTTCCGACGAGTTACATTGGTACCGTGGGAGGTGTGGGTGCCACCCACGGGGCCGTTAGAGGGCTGTTTTGAATTTTCACCCTCCAACACCATGTTTTGCTTATGTCGAGAAATATGCAAATTACCGTCGTATTCTCAAACGGGGAGTCCCGCAGCTCCAGGGTCAGTTCCTACGAGTTACATTGGTCCCGTGGGAGTTGTTGGTGCCACCCACATGGACGTTTGGGGGTTGTCTCTAGTTCTCACCCTCTAACGCCATGTTTTTAAGCCTAAGTCTAGAAATATTCAAATTATCGTCTTACTCTTAAACCAGGAGACTCATGGCTGCGACGTCAGTTTCTACGAGTTACATTGGTCCCATGGGAGGTGTTGGTTCCACCCACGGGGCCGTTCGGGGGGTATTTCAAGTTCTCACCCTCTAACGCCATGTTTTTAAGCCTAAGTTTAGAAATATGAAATTAAATATCGTACTCTCAAACCGGGAGACCCGCGGCTGCGGGGTCAGTTCCTACGAGTTACATTATTCCCGTGGGAGGTGTTGGTGCCACCCACGGGGCTCTTCGGGGGCTGTTTCTTGTTATCACCCTCTAACGCCATGTTTTTAAGCCTAAGTCAAGAAATATGCTAATTACTGTCATATTCTCATACCGGGAGTTCCGCGGCTGCGGGGTCAGTTCCTACGAGTTACATTGGTCACGGGGGAGGTATTGGTGCAACCCACGGGGAAGTTCAGGGGTTGTTTCTAGTTCTCACCCTCTAACACCGTATTTTTAGCCTAAGTCTAGAAATATGGAAATTACCTTCGTATTCTCAAATCGGGAGTCCTGTGGTAGCGGGGATAGTTCCTACGAGGTACATTGGTCCCATGGGAGGTGATGGTGCGACCCACGGGGACGTTCGGGGGCTGTTTCGAGTTTTCACCCTCTAACGCCACGTTTTTAAGCCTAAGTCTTCAAATATGCAAATTATCAACGTATTCTCAAATCGGGAGTCCCGCGGCTGCGGGGTCAGTTCCTACGAGTTACATTGGTCCCGTGGGAAGTGTTGGTTCGACCCACAGGGACGTTCGGGGGCTGTTTCTAGTTCTCACCCTCTAACGCCATGTTGTTAAGCCTTAGTATATAGAAATATGAAAATTACCATTGTACTCTCAAACAGGGAGATTCCCAGCTGCGGGGTCAGTTACTACGAGTTACATTAGTCCCGTGGGAGGTGTTGGTGCCACCCACGGGTCCGTTCGGGGGATATTTCTAGTTCTCACCCTCTAAAGTCATGTTTTTAAGCCTAAGTCTAGAAATATGCAAATAACCATCGAACTCTCAAATTGGGAGACCCGCGGCTGCGGGCTCAGTTCCTACGAGTCACATTGGTCCCGTGGGAGGTGTTGGTGCCACCCACAGGGCCGTTCGGGGGCTGTTTCTAGTTATCACCCACTAACGCCATGTTTTTAAGACTAAGCCTAGAAGTATGCTAATTACCGTCGTATTCTCCTACCAGGAGTCCCGCAGCTGTGGGGTCAGTTCCTACGAGTTACATTGGTCCCGTGGGAGGTGTTGGTGCCACCCACGGGGACGTTCGGGGTCTGTTTTTAGTTCTCACACTCTAACGCCATATTTTTTAGCCTAACTCTAGAAATATGAAAATTACCTTCGTATTCTCAAATCGGGAGCCCCGCGACTGTCGGGACAGTTCCTACGAGTTACATTTGTCCCGTGGAAGGTGATGGTGCCACCAACGGGGACGTTCGGGGGCCTCTTTCGAGTTTTCACCCTCTAACACCATGTTTTTAAGCCTAAGTCAAAAAATATGCAAATTATCGTTGTATTCTCAAACCGAGAGTCCCGCGGCTGCGGGGTCAGTTGCTACGAGTTACATTGGTCCCGTGGGAAGTGTTGGTGCCACCCACGGGGACGTATGGGGGCTATTTCTAGTTCACACCCTCTAACGCCATGTTTTTAAGCATAAGTATAAAAATAAGCAAATTATCGTCGTATTCTCCAACCGGGAGTCCCGCGGCTGCGGGGTCAGTTCCTAGGAGTTACATTAGTCCCGTGGGAGGTGTTAGTGCCACCCACGGGGCCGTTCGGGGGCTGTTTCGAGTTTTCACCCTCTATCGCCATGTTTTTAAGACAAAGTCTAGAAATATGCAAATTACCATCGTATTCTCAAACCGAGAGTCCCGCGGCTGCGGGGTTAGTTCCTACGAGTTACATTGGTCCCGTGGGAGGTGTTGGTGCCACCCACGGGGCCGTTGGAGTGCTATTTCGACGTATTCTAAAAATATTCAAATTATCGTCGTATTCACAAATCGTGAGTCCCGTGGCTACGGGGTCAAGTCCTAAGAGTTACATTGGTCCAAAAGGAGCTGTTGGAGCCACCCACGGGGCCGTTCAGGGGCTGTTTCGAGTTTTCACCCTCCAACGCCATATTTTTAGGCCTAAGTCTAATAATATGCAAATTACCGTCGCATTCTGAAATCGGGAGTCCCGCGGCTGCGGGGTCATTTACTACGAGTTACATTGGTCCCGTGGGAGGTGTTGTTGCCACCCACGGGGCCGTTCGGGGGCTGTTTCAAGTTCTCACCCTCTAACGTCATTATTTTCAGCCTAAGTCTAGAAATATGCAAATTACCTTCGTATTCTCAAACCGGCAGTCCTGCGGCTGCTGGGACAATGCCTACGAGTTACATTCGTCCCGTGGGAGGTGTTGGTGCCTCCCACGGGGCCCTCTCGGGGGCTGTTTTGAGTTTTCACCCTATAACGCCATGTTTTTAAGCCTAAGTCTAGAAATATACAAATTACCGTCGTATTCTCAAATCGGGAGTCCCGTGGCTGCGGGGTCAGTTCCTACGAGTTACATTGGTCTCGTGGGAGGTGTTGGTGCCAACCACGTGGCCGTTGGAGGGCTATTTCGAGTTTTCATCCTCTGGCACCATGTTATTAAGACTAAGTCTAAAAACATGCAAATTATCATCGTATTCTCAAACCGGGAGTCCCACGGCTTTAGGGTCAGTTGCTATGAGTTACATTGGTCCCGTGGGAAGTGTTGGTGCCATCCACGGGGACTTGCGGGGGCTATTTCTTGTTCACACCCTCTAACGCCATGTTTTTAAGCCTAAGTCTTAAAATATGCAAATTATCATCATATTCTCAAACCGGGAGTCCCGCGGCTGTGGGGTCAGTTTCTACGAGTTACATTGGTCCCGTGGGAGGTGTTGGTGCTACCCACGGGGTCGTTCGGGGGTTGTTTCGAGTTTTCACCCTCTAACGCCATGTTTTTAAGCCTAAGTCAAAAAATATTCAAATTATCGTCGTATTCTCTAATCGGGAGTCCCGCGGATACGGGGTTAATTCCTACGAGTTACATTGGTTCCGTGGGAGGTGTTGGTGCCACCCACGGGGACGTTAGAGGGTTATTTCGAGTTTTCACCCTATAACACCATGTTTTTTAGCCTAAGTCTAGAAATATACAAATTACTGTAGTATTCTCAAACCGGGAGTCCCGCGTCTACGGGGTCAGTTCCTACGAGTAACATTGGTCCCGTGGGATGTGTTGGTGTGACCCACAGGTCCGTTGGAGGGCTGTTTCGAGTTTTCATCCTCTGACACCATGTTATTAAGCCTAAGTCTAAAAATGTGCAAATTATCATCGTATTCTCAAACCGTGAGTCCCGGGGCTGCGGGGTTAGTTCTTGCGAGTTACATTGGTCCAGTGGGAGGTGTTGGAGCCACCCACGGGGACGTTTGGGGGCTGTTTTGAGTTTTCACCCACTAACGCCATATTTTTAAGCCTAAGTCTAGAAGTATGAAAATTACCGTCACATTCTTAAACCGGGAGTCCCGCGGCTGCGGGGTCAGTTCCTACGAGTTACATGGGTCCCGTGGGAGGTCTTGGTGTCACCCACAGGGGCCGTTCGGGGGCTGTTTCAAGTTCTCACCCTCTAACGCCATGTTTTTAAGACTAAGTTTATAAATATGCAAATTACCGTCGTACTCTCAATCCGGGAGACCCGCGATTGTGGGAACAGTTCCTACGAGTTACATTGGTCTCCTGGGAGGTGTTGGTGCCACACACGGGGCCGTTCGGGGGCTGTTTTAAGTTCTCACCCTCCAACGCTATGTTTTTAAGCCTAAGTCTAGAAATATGTGAATAACCGTTGTATTCTCAAACCGGTAGTCCCGCGGCTCCGGGGTCAGTTCCTACTAGTTACATTGGTCCCGTGGGAGGTGTTGGTGCCACCCACGGTGTCGTTCGAGGGTCGTTTCTAGTTCTCACCCTCTAACGTCGTGTTTTAAAGACTAAGTCAAGAAATATGCAAATCACCATCGTACTCTCAAATCGGGAGACCCGCGACTGCGGGGTCAGTTCCTACGAGTTACATTGGTCCCGTGGGTCGTGTTGGTGCCACCCACGGGGCCATTCGGGGGCTGTTTCGAGTTCTCACCCTCTAATGCCATGTTTTTAAGCCTAAGTCTAGAAATATGTAAATTACCTTGGTATTCTCAAACCGGCAGTCCCGTGGCTGCGGGGTCAGCTCCTACGAGTTACATTGGTCCCGTGGGAGGTGTTGGTTCCACCCACGGGGACGTTTAGGTTCTGTTTTGAGTTTTCACCCTCTAATGCCATGTTCTTAAGCCTAAGTCTAGAAATATGCAAATTATCGTCGTATTCTCAAACCGGGAGTCCCGATACTGCGGGGTCAGTTCCTACGAGTTACATTGGTCCCGTGGGAGGTGTTGGTGGCACCCACGGGTCCGTTAGAGGACTGTTTCGAGTTTTCACCCTCTAACACCACATTTTACTTAAGTCTAAAAATATGTAAATTACCGTCGTACTCTGAAACGGGGAGTCCCGCGGCAGCAGGTTCAGTTCCTACGAGTTATAATGGTCTCGTGGGAGTTATTGGTACCACCCACAGGGACGTTCGGGGGCTATTTCTAGTTCTCACCCTCTAACGCCATGTTTTTGAGACTATGTCTTGAAATATGCAAATTACCATCATACTCTCAAACCGGGAGACCCGCGACTGCGGGGTGAGTTCCTACGAGTTACATTGGTCCCGTGGGAGGTGTTGGTGCCACCCACAGGGACGTTCGGGGAGTATTTCTAGTTATCAACCTCTAACGTCATGTTTTTAAGCCTAATTCTATAAATATACAAATAACCATTATAATCTCACACCGGGAGACCCACGGTTGCGGGGTCAGTTCCTACAAGTTACATTGGTCCCGTGGGAGGTGTTGGTGCCACCGATGGGCTGTTCGGGGGCTCTTTCTAGTTATCACCCTCTAACGCCATGTTTTTAAGCCTAAGTCTAGAAATATGTAAATTACCGTCGTACTCTCAAACTGGGAGACCCACGGCTGCAGGGTCAGTGCCTACGAGTTACATTGGTCCCGTGGGATGTGTTGGTGCCACCCACGGGGACGTTCAGGTGATGTTTCTAGTTCCCACCCTCTAAAGCCATGTTTTTTAGCCTAAGCCTAGAAATAAGCAAATTACCGTCATATTCTCAAATCGTGAGTCCTGCTGTTTCAGGGTCAGTTCCTACGAGTTACATTGGTCCCGTGGGAGGTGTTGGTGCCACCCATGGGGCTGTTCGGGGGCTCTTTCTAGTTATCACCCTCTAACGCCATGTTTTTAAGCCTAAGTATAGAAATATGCTAATTACCATCGTATTCTCATACCGGGAGTTCTGTGGCTGCGGGGTCAGTTCCTACGAGTTGCATTGATCATGTGGGAGGTGTTTGTGCCACCCACGGGGACGTTCGGGGGTTGTTTTTAGTTCTCACCCTCGAATGCCATATTTTTTAGCCTAAGCCTACAAATATTGAAATTACCTTCATATTCTCAAATCGGGAGTCCCGCAGTTGCAGGGACAGTTCCTACGAGTTACATTGGTCCCGTGGGAGGTGTTGGTACCACCCACAGGGTCTCTCGGGGGCTGTTTCGAGTTTTCACGCTCTAACACCATCTTTTAAGTGTAAGCCTAGAAATATGCAAATTATAATTGTATTCGCAAACCGGGAGTCCCGCGGCTGCGGGGTCAGTTGCTACAAGTTATATTAGTCCAGTGGGAAGTGTTTGTTTGACCCACAGGGACGTTCGGGGGCTGTTTGTAGTTCTCACCCTCTAACAACATGTTTTTAAGCCTTAGTTTAGAAATATGCAAATTACTGTTGTACTCTCAAACAGGGAGATCCGCGGCTGCGAGGTCTGTTCCTACGAGTTACATTGGTCCCGTAGGAGGTGGTGGTGCCACCCACGGGGCCGTTCGGGGGATTTTTCTAGTTCTCTCCCTCTAACGTCAAATTTTTAAGCCTAAGTCTAGAAATATGCAAATTAACTTCGTATTCTCAAACCGGCAGTCCGACGACTGTGGGGAGAATGCCTACGAGTTACATTCGTCCCGTGGGAGGTGTTGGTGTCACCCACGGGGCCGTTCGAGGGATGTTTCGAGTTTTCACCCTCTAACGCCATGTTTTTAAGACTAAGTCAAAAAATAAACAAATTATCTTGGTATTCTCTAATCGGGAGTCCCGCGGCTGCGGGGTCAATTCCTACGAGTTACATTGGTCCCGTGGGAGGTGTTGGTGCCACCCACGGGGCCGTTGGAGGGTTGTTTCGAGTTTTCACCCTCTAACGCCATGTTTTTAAGCCTAGGTCTAAAAATGTTCATCCCATGGGAGGTGTTGGTGGCACCCACGGGGCCGTTCGGGGGCTGTTTCAAGTTTTCGCCCTCTAACGCCATGTTTTTAAGCCAAAGTCCAGAAATACGCAAATTACCGTCATATTCTCAAACCGCGAGTCCCGTGGCTGCGGGGTCAGTTCCTACGAATTACATTGGTCCCGTGGGAGGTGTTGGTGCCACCCACGGGGCCGTTGGAGTGCTATTTCGAGTTTCCATCCTCTGACACCATGTTCTTAAGCCTAAGTCTAAAAATATGCAAATTATCATCATATTCTCAAATCGGGAGTCCCGTGGCTGCGGGGTCAGTTCCTACGAGTTACATTAGTCACGTGGGAGGTGTTGGTGCCACCCACGGGGACGTTCGGGGGATATTTCTAGTTCTCACACTCTAACGCCATGTTTTTAAGCCTAAGTCTAAAAATATGCAAATTATCGTCGTATTCTCAAACCGGGAGTCCTGCGGCTGCGTGGTTAGTTCCTACGAGTTACATTGGTCCCGTGGGAGGTGATGCTGCCACCCACGGGGTCGTTCGGGTGCTGTTTTGAGTTTTCACCCTCTTACGCCATGTTTTTAAGCCAAAGTTTAAAAATATGCAAATTATCATCGTATTCTCAAACCGGGAGTCCCGCGACTGCGGGGTCAGTTGCTACGAGTTACATTGGTCCAGCGGGAAGTGTTGGTTCGACCCACGGGGACGTTCGGGGGTTGTTTCTAGTTCTCACCCTCTAACGACATGTTTTTAAGCCTAAGTCTAGAGAAATGCAAATTACTATTGTACTCTCAAACAGGGAGATCCGCGGCTGCGGGGTCAGTTCCGATGAGTTACATTGGTCCCGTGGGAGGTGTTGGTGCCACCCACGGGGCCGTTTTGGTGCTTTTTCTAGTTCTCACCCTCTAACGTCATATTTTTAAGCCTAAGTCTAGAAATATGCAAATTACCTTAGTATTCTCAAACCGACAGTCCTGCGACTGCGGGGACATTGCCTACGAGTTTCATTCGTCCCATGGGAGGTGTTGGTGCCACCCAAGGGGCCGTTCGGGGGCTATTTCAAGTTTTCACCCTCTAACGCCATGTTTTTTAGCCTAAGTCTAGAAATATGCAAATTACAGTCGTATTCTCAAAACGGGAGTCCCGCGACTGCGGGGTCAGTTCCTACGAGTTACATTGGTCCCGTGGGAGGTGTTGGTGCCACCCACCAGGCCGTTGGAGGGCTGTTTCGAGTTTTCATCCTCTGACACCATGTTCTTAAGCCTAAGTCTAAAAATACACAAATTATTATCGTATTCTCAAACTGGGAGTCCCGCGACTGCGGGGTCAGTTCCTACGAGTTACATTGGTCCCGTGGGAGGTGTTGGTGCCACCCACGGGGCCGTTCGGGGGCTTTTTCTTGTTCTCACCCTCTGACATCATATTTTTAACCCTATGTCTAAAAATATGCAAATTATCTTTGTATTCTCAATCCCGCAGTCCTGCGACTGCGGGGACAATGCCTACGAGTTTCATTCGTCCCGTGGGAGGTGTTGGTGCACCCACGGGGCCGTTCGGGGGCTGTTTCGAGTTTTCACCCTCTAACGCCATGTTTTTATGCCTAAGTCTAGAAATATGCAAATTACCATCGTATTCTCAAACCGAGAGTCCCGCGGCTGCGGGGTAAGTTCCTACGAGTTACATTGGTGTCATGGGAGTTGTTGGTACCACCCACAAGGACGTTCGGGTGCTGTTTCTAGTTCTCACCCTCTAACGCCATATTTTTAAACCTAAGTCTAGAAATATGAAAATTACCATCGTACTCTCAAACCGGGAGACCCGCGGTTGTGGGGACAGTTCCTACGAGTTACAATGGTCCCGTGGGAGGTGGTGGTGCCACCCATGGGGCCGTTCGGGGGCTTTTTCTCGTTCTCACCATCTAACGTCATATTTTTAAGCCTAAGTCTAGAAATATGCAAATTACCTTTGTATTCTCAAACTGGCAGTCCTGCGACTGCGGGGACAATGCCTACGAGTTACATTCGTCCCGTGGGAGGTGTTGGTGCCACCGAGGGGGCCGTTCGGTGGCTGTTTCGAGTTTTCACCCTCTAACACCATGTTTTTGAGCCTAAGTCTTGAAATATGCAAATTATCGTCGTATTCTCAAACCGAGAGTCCCGCGGCTGTGGGGTCAGTTCCTATGAGTTACATTGGTCCCGTGGGAGGTGATGGTGCCACCCCTGTGGCCGTTGGAGGGATGTTTCAAGTTTTCATCCTCTGACACCATGTTCATAAGCCTAAGTCTAAAAATAAGCAAATTATCATCGTATTCTCAAACCGGGAGTCCCGCGGCTGCGGGGTCACTTGCTACGAGTTACATTGGTCCCGTGGGAAGTGGGTGCCATCCACTGGTACATACGGGGGCTATTTCTTGTTCTCACACTCTAACGCCAAGTTTTTAAGCCTAAGTCTAAAAATATGCAAATTATCGTCGTATAATCAAACCGTGAGTCCCTCGGCTGCGGGGTCAGTTCCTACGAGTTACATTGGTCCCGTGGGAGGTGTTGTTGCCACCCACGGGGCCATTCGGGGGCTGTTTCAAGTTTTCACCCTCTAATGCCATGTTTTTATGCCTAAGTCTAGCAATATGAAAATTACCATCGTATTCTCAAAACGGGAGTCCCACGGCTGCGGGGTCAGTTCCTACGAGTTACATTGGTCCCGTGGGAGGTGATGGTGCCACCCACAAGGGCCGTTTGTCGGCTGTTTCAAGTTCTCACCCTCTAACGCCATCTTTTTAAGCCAAAGTCTAGAAATATTCAAATTACCTTCGTATTCTCAAACCGACAGTCCCGTGGATGCGGGGTCAGTTCCTACAAGTTACATACGTCCCGCGGGAGGTATTGGAGCCATCCACGGGGCCGTTCAGGGGCTGTTTCGAATTTTCACCCTCTAACGCCATGTTTTTAAGCCTAAGTCTAGAAATATATAAATTATCGTCGTAATCTCAAACCGGGAGACCCGGTGTTGCGGGGTCAGTTCCTACGAGTTACATTGGTCCCGTGGAAGGTGTTGGTTCCACCCACGGGGACGTTTAGGGGATGTTTCGAGTTTTCACCCTCTCATGCCATGTTTTTAAGCCTAAGTCTAGAAATATGAAAATTATCGTCTTATTCTCAAATCGGGAGTCCCGCGACTGTGGTGACAGTTTGTACTAGTTACATTGGTCCCGTGGGAGGTGTTGGTGCCACCCACAGGTCCGTTAGAGGGCTGTTTCGAGTTTTCACCCTCTAACACCAAGTTTTGCTTAAGTATAAAAATATTCAAATTACCGTCGTACTCTCAAACGGGGAGTCCCGAGGTTGCAGGGTCAGTTCTACGAGTTACATTGGTCCCGTGGGAGTTGTTGGTGCCACCCACAGGGACGTTCGGGGTCTGTTTCTAGTTCTCACCCTCTAACGCCATCTTTTTAAGCCTAAGTCTAGAAATATGCAAATTACCGCTATAGTCTCAAACCGGGAGACCCGCGGCTGCGGGGTCAGTTCCAACGAGTTACATTGGTCCCGTGGGAGGTGTTGGTGCCACCCACGGGGACGTTCGGGGGGTATTTCTAGTTCTCACCCTCTAACGCCATGTTTTTAGGCCTAAGTCTAGAAATATGCAAATATCCATCGTACTCTCAAACCGGGAGACCCGCGGCAGCGGGGTCAGTTCCTACGAGTTAAATTTGTCCCGTGGGAGGTGTTGGTGCCACCCACGGGGCTTTTCAGGGGCTGTTTCTAGTTATCAGCCTCTAACGCCATGTTTTTAAGCCTAAGTCTAGAAATATTGTAATTACCATCGTATTCTCATACCGGGAGTCCTGAGGCTGCAGGGTCAGTTGCTACGAGTTAGATTGGTCACGTGGGAGGTGTTGGTGCAACCCACGGGGACGTTCGGGGGCTGTTTTTAGTTCTCACCCTTTAACGCCATATTTTTTATCCTAAGTCTAGAAATACGGAAATTACCTCCGTGTTCTCAAATCTGGAGTACCGCGGCTATGGGGACAGTTTCTACGAGTTACATTGGTCCCGTGGGAGGATATGGTGCCACCCACGGGGCCATTTGGGGGCTGTTTCGAGTTTTCACCCTCTAACAGCATGTTTTTAACCCTAAGTAAAACAATATGCAAATTACCTTCGTATTCTCAAACCGACAGTCCCGCGACTGCGGAGTCAGTTCCTACGAGTTACATTGGTCCCGTGGGAGGTATTAGAGCAACCCACGGGGCCGTTCAGGGGCTGTTTCAAGTTTTCACCCACTAACACCATGTTTTTAATCCTAAGTCTAGAAATATGAAAATTACCGTCATACTCTCAAACCGGAAGACCCGCAACTGCGGGGTCCGTTCCTACGAGTTACATTGGTCCCGTGGGAGGTTTTGGTGCAACCCACGTGGACGTTCGGGGGGTATTTCTAGTTCTGACCCTCTAACACCATGTTTTTAAGCCTAAGTCTAGAAATATGCAAATAACCATCGTACTCTCAAACCGGGAGACCCGTGGCTGCGGGTTCAGTTCCTACGAGTTACATTGGTCCCGTGGGAGGTATTGGTGCCACCCACGGGGTTGTTTCTAGTTATCATCCTCTAACGCCATGTTTTTAAGCCTAAGTCTAGAAATATGCTAATTACCGTCGTATTCTCATACCAGGAGTCCTGCGGCTTCGGGGTCAATTCCTACGAGTTACATTTTTCACGTGGGAGGTGTTGGTGCCACCCACGGGGACGTTCGGGGGCTGTTTTTAGTTCTCACCCTCTAACGTCATATTTTTGAGCCTAAGTCTAGAAATATGGAAATTACCTTCGTATTCTCAAATCGGGAGTCCCGCGGTTGCGGGGACAGTTCCTACGAGTTACATTGGTCTCGTGGGAGGTGATGGTGCCACCCACGGGGCCATTTCGGGTCTGTTTCGACTTTTCACCCTCTAATGCCATGTTTTTAAGCCTAAGTCTAGAAATATGCTAATTATCATCATATTCTCCTTTTGATAGTCCCGCGGCTGCAGGGTCAGTTCCTACGAGTTACATTGGTCCCGTGGGAGGTGTTGGTGCCACCCACGGGAACGTTCGAGGGCTGTTTCTAGTTCTCCCCCTCTAACGCCATATTTTTTTGCCTAAGTCTAGAAATATGAAAATTTTCTTCGTATTCTCAAATCGGGAGTCCCGCGGCTGTGGGGACAGTTCCTACGAGTAACATTATCCCCGTGGGAGAAGATGGTTCCACCCACGGGGCCATTCGGGGGCTATTTTGAGTTTTCACCCACTAACAGCATGTTTTTAACCCTAAGTCTAAAAATCTGCAAATTATCGTCGTATTCTCAAATCGGGAGTCCCGCGATTGCGGGGTTAGTTCCTACGAGTTACTTTGGTCCCGTGGGAAGTGTTGGTGACACCCATGGGGATGTACGAGGCTATTTCTAGTTCTCACCCTCTAAAACCATGTTTTAAGCCTAAGTCTAAAAATATGCAAATTATCGTCGTATTCTCAAACCAGGAGTCCCGCGGCTGCGGGTTTAGTTCCTACGAGTTACATTGGTCCCGTGGGAGGTGTTGGTGCCGCCCATGGGGCCGTTCGGGGACTGTTTCGAGTTTTCACCCTCTAACGCCATGTTTTTAAGCCGAAGTCTAGAAATATGCAAATTACCGTCGTATTCTCAAATCCGAAGTCCCGCTGCTACGGGGTCAGTTCCTACGAGTTACATTGGTCCAGTGGGAGGTGTTGGTGCCACTCAAGTGGACGTTCGGGGGGTATTTCTAGTTCTCACCCTCTAACGCCATGTTTTTAAGCCTAAGTCTAGAAATATGCAAATAACCATCATACTCTCAAACCGGGAGACACGCGGCTGCGGGGTCAGTTCCTACGAGTTACATTGGTCCCGTGGGAGGTGTTGGTGCCACCCACAGGGCAGTTCGGGGGATGTTTCTAGTTATCACCCTATAATGCCATGTTTTTAAGACTAAGTATAGAAATATTCTAATTACCGTCGTATTCTCATACCGGGAGTCCTGCGGCTGCGGGGTCAGTTCCTACGAGTTACATTGGTCACGTGGGAGGTGTTGGTGCCACCCACGGGGACGTTCGGGGGCTGTTTTTAGTTCTCACCCTCTAACGCCATATTTTTTAGCCTATGTCTAGAAATATTGAAATTACCTTCGTATTCTCAAATCGGGAGTCCCGCAGTTGTGGGGACAGTTCCTACGAGTTACATTGGTCCCATGGGAGGTGATGGTGCAACCCACGGGGCCGTTTCGGGTCTGTTTCGAGTTTTCTCCCTCTAACGCCATGTTTTTAATCCTAATTCTAGAAATATGCAAATTATCATCGTATTCTCAAATCGGGAGTCCCTCGGCTTTGGGGTCAGTTGCTACAATTTACATTGGTCCCGTGGGAAGTGTTGGTTCGACCCACGGGAGCGTTCGGGGGCTGTTTCTAGTTTTCACCCTGTAACGACATGTTTTTAAGCCTTAGTCTAGAATTATACAAATTACCATTGTACTCTCAAATAGGGAGATCCGCGGCTACGGGGTCAGTTCCTACAAGTTACATTGGTCCCGTGGGAGGTGTTGGAGCCACCCACGGGGCCGTTCGGGAGCTTTTTCAAGTTCTCACCCTCTAACTCCATGTTTTTATGACTAAGTCTAGAAATATTCAAATATCCATCGTACTCTCAAACCGGGAGACCCGCGGTTGCGGGGTCAGTTCCTACGAGATAAATTTGTCCCGTGGGAGGTGTTGGTGCCACCCACGGGGCTTTTCAGGGGCTGTTTCTAGTTATCACCCTCTAACGCCATGTTTTTAAGCCTAAGTCTAGAAATATTTTAATTACCGTCGTATTATTATACCGGGAGTCCTGCGGCTGCAGGGTCAGTTGCTACGAGTTACATTGCTCACGTGGGAGGTGTTGGTGCCACCCACGGGGACGTTCGGGGGCTGTTTTTAGTTCTCTCCCTTTAACGCCATATTTTTTAGCCTAACTCTAGAAATATGGAAATTACCTTTGTGTTCTCAAATCGGGAGTCCCGCGGCTATGGGGGCAGTTTCTACGAGTTACATTGGTCCCGTGGGAGGAGATGGTGCCACCCACGGGGCCATTCGGGGACTGTTTCGAGTTTTCACCCTCTAATAGCATGTTTGGAACCCTAAGTCTAAAAATATGCAAATTATCATCGTATTCTCTAACCGGGAGTCCCTCGGCTGCGGGGTTAATCCTACGAGTTACATTGGTCCTGTGGGAGGTGTTGGTGCCACCCACGAGGCCGTTAGAGGACTTTTCCAAGTCTTTACCCCCAAACGCCATGTTTTTAAGCCTAAGTCTAAAAATATCCAAATTATCGTCGTATTCTCAAACCGTGAGTCCCGTGGCTGCGGGGTCAGTTCCTACGAGTTACATTGGTCTAGTGGGAGGTGTTGGAGCCACCCACGGGGCCGTTCGGTGGCTGTTTTGAGTTTTCACCCTCTAACACAATGTTTTTATGCCTAAGTCTAGAAGTATGCAAATTACCATCATATTCTCAAATCGGGAGTCCCGCGGCTGCGGGGTGAGTTCCTACGAGTAACATTAGTTCTGTGGGAGGTGTTGGTGCCACACACGGGGCCGTTCGGGGGCTGTTTCGAGTTTTCACCTACTAACGCCACGTTTTTAAGACTAAGTCAAAAAATAAACAAATTATCTTGGTATTCTCTAATCGGGAGTCCCGCGGCTGCGGAGTCAATTCCTACAAGTTACATTGGTCCCGTGGGAGGTGTTGGTGCCACCCACGTGGCCGTTAGAAGGCTGTTTCGAGTTTTCACCCCTAAACGCCATGTTTTTAAGCCTAAGTCTAAAAATATGCAAATTATCGTCGTATTCTCAAACGAGGAGTCCCGCAGCTGCAGGGTCAGTTCCTACGAGTTACAGTGGTCCCGTGGGAGGTGTTGGTGACACCCACGGGGCCGTTCGGGGGATATTTCTAGTTCTCACCCTCTAACGCCATGTTTTCAAGCCTATGTCTAGAAATATGCAAATTACCGTCATACTCTCAAACCGGGAGACCCGCGACTGCGGGCTCAGTTCCTACAAGTTACATTGGTCCCGTGGGAGGTGTATGTTCCACTAACGGGGACGTTCGGGGGAGGTTTTTAGTTCTCACCCTCTAACGCCATCTTTTTAAGCCTAAGTCTAAAAATATGCAAATAACCATCGTACTCTCAAACCGGGAGACCCGCGGCTGCGGGGTCAGTTCCTACGAGTTACATTGGTCCCCTGGAAGGTGTTGGAGCCACCCACGGGGTCGTTCGGGGATTGTTTCTAGTTATCACCCTCTAATGCCATGCTTTTGAGCCTAAGTCTAGAAATATGCTAATTATTGTCGTATTCTCATACCGGGAGTCTCGCGGCTGCGAGGTCAGTTACTACGAGTTACATTGGTCCCGAGGGAGGTGTTGGTTCCACCCACGGGGACGTTCGGGGATTGTTTCTAGTTCTCACCCTCTTACGCCATATTTTTTAGCCTAAGTCAAGAAATATGGAAATTACCTTCGTATTCTCAAATCGAGAGTCCCGCGGCTGCCGCGACAGTTCCTCCGAGTTACATTTGTCCCGTGGGAGGTGTTGGTGCCACCCACGGGGCCGTTCGGGGGCTGTTTTGAGTTTTCACCCTCTAACTCCATATTTTTAAGCCTAAGTCTAGAAATATGAAAATTATCATCGTATTCTCAAACTGGGAGTCCCGCGGCTGCGGGGTCAATTCCTACGAGTTACATTGGTCCCGTGGGAAGTGTTGTTGCGACCCACGGGGCCGTTAGAGGGCTGTTTTAATTTCTCACCCTTTAACGTCATATTTTTCAGCCAAAGTCTAGAAATATACCAATTACCTTCGTATTCTCAAACTAACAGTCCCGCGAATGCGGGGACAATTCCTACGAGTTACATTCGTCCCGTGGGAGGTGTTGGTCCCACCCACAGGGCCGTTCGGGGGCTGTTTTGAGTTTTCACCGTCTAACGCCATGTTTTTAAGCCTAACCCAAAGAATATGCGAATTATCATCGTATTCTCTAACCACGAGTCCCACTGCCGCGGGGTCAATTCCCACGAGTTACATTGGTCCCGTGCGAGCTGGTGGTGCCACCCACGGGGCCATTAGAGGGCTGTTTCGAGTTTTCACCCCCAAACGCCTTGTTTTTAAGCCTAGGTCTAAGAATATGCAAATTATCGTCATATTCTCAAACCGTGAGTCCCGCGGCTGCGGGGTCAGTTCCTACGAGTTACATTTGTCCGGTGGGAGGTGTTGGCGCAACCCAATGGGTCGTTCGGGGGTTGTTTCGAGTTTTCACCCTCTAACGCCATGTTTTACTCAAGTCCAGAAATATGTAAATTATCGTCGTATTCTCAAATCGGGAGAACCTTGGCTGCGGGGTCAGTTCCTACGAGTTACATTGGTCCCGTTGGTGGTGTTTATGCCACCCACGGGGACGTTCGGGGGCTGTTTCTTTTTCTCACCCTCTAACGCAATGTTTTTATCCCTAAGTCTAGAAATATGAAAATTACCATCGTATTCTCAAACTGTGAGTGCCGCGGCTGCGGGGCCAGTTCCTACGAGTTTCATTGGTTCCGTGGGAGGTGTTGGTGCCACCCACGGGGACGTTCGGGTGATGTTTCTAGTTCTCACCCTCTAATGCCATGTTTTTAAGCCTAAGTCTAATAATATGAAAATTATCATTGTGTTCTTAAACCGGGAGTCCCGCGGCTGCGGGGTCATTTCCTACGAGTTACCATGGTCTCGTGGGAGGTGTTGGTGCCACCCACGGGGCCGTTCGGGGGCTGTTTTGAGTTTTTTTCCCTCTAACACCATGTTTTTAAGCCTACGTCTAGAAATATGCAAATTACCGTCGTATTCTCAAACCGGGAGTCCCGCGGCTGCGGGGTCAATTCCTACGAGTTACATTGGTTTCGTGTGAAGTATTGGTGCCACCCACGGGGACGTTAGAGGGTTGTTTCTTGTTCTCACCCTCTAACACCATGTTTTTAAGCCTAAGTCTAGAAATATGCAAATTACCGTCGTACTCCCAAATCGGAAGAACCGCGGCTGAGGGGTCAATTCCTACGAGTTATATTGGTCCCGTGCGAGGTGTTGGTGCCACCCACGGGGCCATTAGAGGGTTGTTTCGAGTTTTCACCCCCAAACGCCATGTTTTTAGGCCTATGTCGAAAAATATGCAAATTATCAACATATTCTCAAACCGTGAGTCCCGCGGCTGCGGGGTCAATTCCTACGAGTTACATTGGTCCCGTGGGAGGTGTTGGTGCCACCCACGGGGTCGTTCGGGGGCTTTTTCGAGTTTTTACCCTCTAACGCTATGTTTTGCTTAACTCTAGAAATATGCAAATTACCGTCGTATTCTCAAACCAGGAGAATCGCGGTTGCGGGGTCTGTTCCAACGATTTACATTAGTCACGTGGGTGGTGTTGATGCCACCCACGTGGACGTTCGGGGGTTGTTTTTAGTTCTCACCCTCTAACGCCATGTTTTTACGCCCAAGTCTAGAAATATGCAAATTATCATCGTATTGTCAAACCGGGAGTCCCGCGGCTGCGAGGTCAATTCCTACGAGTTACATTGGTCCCGTGGGAGGTGTTGGTGCCACCCCCGGGGCCGTTAGAGGGCTGTTTTGAGTTTTCACCCTCTAACACCATATTTTGCCAAAGTCTAAAAATATGCAAATTACCGTCGTACTCTCAAACCGGGAGTCCCGCGGCTGCGGGGTTAGTTCCTACGATTTACATTGGTCCCGTGAAAGGTGTTGGTGCCACCCACGGGGACGTTCGGGGGAAGTTTCTTGTTCTCACCGGGTAACGCCTTGTTTTTAAGCCTAAGTCTAGAAATATACAAATTAACGTCGTACTCTCAAACCGGGATACCAGCGGCTGCGGGGTCAGATCCTACGAGTTACATTGGTCCCGTGGGAGGTGTTGGTGCCACCCACGGGGCCGTTCGGGGGCTGTTTCCAGTTCTCACCCTCTAACAACATGTTTTCAAGCCTAAGTCTAGAAATATGCAAATTACCATCGTATTCTCAAACCGGGAGTCCCGCGGATGCGAGGCCAATTCCTACGAGTTTCATTGGTTCCGTGTGAGGTGTTAGTGCCACCCATGGGGACGTTCGGGTGCTGTTTCAAGTTCTCACCCTCTAACGCCATGTTTTAAAGCCTAAGTATAAAAATATGAAAATTATCGTCGTATTCTCAAATCGGGAGTCCCGCGGCTGTGGGGTTAGTTCCTACGAGTTTCCTTGGTCCCGTGGGAGGTGTTGGTGCCACCCACGGGGCCGTTCGGGGGCTATTTTTAGTTTTCACCCTCTAACGCCATGTTTTTAAGACTAACTCTAGAAATATGAAAATTACCGTCGTATTCTCAAATCAGGAGTCCCGCGGCTACGGGGTCAGTTCCTACGAGTTACCTTGGTCCCGTGGGAGGTGTTGGTGCCACCCACGGGGAGGTTCGCGGGCTGTTTTTAGTTTTCACCCTCTAACGCCATGTTTTTAACCCTAAGTCTAGAAATATGCAAATTATCATCGTATTCTCAAACCGAGAGTCCCGCGGCTGCGGGGCCAGTTCCTACGAGTTACCTTGGTCCCGTGGGAGGTGTTGGTGCCACCCACGGGGCCGTTCGAGGGCTGTTTTTAGTTTTCACCCTCAAACGCCATGTTTTTAAGCCTCAGTCTAGAAATATGAAAATTATCATCGTATTATCAAACCGGGAGTCCCACGGCTACGAGGTCAACTCCTACGAGTTACATTGGTCCTGTGGGAGGTGTTGGTGCCACCCACAGGGTCGTTCGGGGGCTGTTTCGAGTTTTCACCCTCTAAAGCCATGTTTTGCTTAAGTCTAGAAATATGCAAATTACCGTCGTATTCTCAAACTGGGAGAACCGCGGCTGCGGGGTCAGTTCCTACGAGTTACATTGGTCCCGTGGGTGGTGTTGATGCCACCCACGGGGACATTTGGGGACTGTTTCTAGTTCTCACCCTCTAATGCCATGTTTTTATGCCTAATTCTAGAAATATGCAAATTATCATCGTATTCTCAAACCGAGTGTCCCGCGGCTGCGGGGTCAATTCCTACGAGTTACATTGGTCCCGTGGGAGGTGCTGGTGCCACCCACGGGGCCGTTAGAGGGTTGTTTTGAGTTTTCACCCTCTAACACCATGTTTTGCTAAAGTCTAAAAATATGCAAATTACCATCGTACTCTCAAACCGGGAGTCCCGCGGCTGCGGGTTCAGTTCCTACGAGTTACATTGGTCCCGTGGGAGGTGTTGGTGCCACCCACGGGGACGTTCGGTGATAGTTTCTTGTTCTCACCGTCTAACGCCATATTTTTAAGCCTAAATCTAGAAATATGTAAATTACTGTCGTACTCTCAAATCGGGATACTTGGGACTGCGGGGTCAGTTCCTACGAGTTACATTGGTCCCGTGGGAGGTGTTGGTGCCACCCACGGGGGCGTTCGAGGGTTGTTTCCTATTTTCACCCTCTAACACCATGTTTTGCTTAAGTCTAGAAATATGCAAATTATCGTCGCATTATCAAACCGACAGTCCCGCGGCTGCGGGGTCAGTTCCTACGAGTAACATTGGTCCCATGGGAGGTGCTGGTGCCACCCACGGGGACATTCGGGGGTTGGTTCAATTTCTCACCCTCTAACGCCATATTCTTAAGCTTAAGTCTAGAAATATGAAAATTACCTTCGTTTTATAAAACCGGCAGTCCCGTGGCTGCGATTACAGTTCCTACGAGTTACATTCGTCCCGTGGAAAGTGTTGGTGCCACCCACGGGGCCGTTCACGGGATGTTTCAAGTTTTCACCCTCTAACGCCATGTTTTTAAGCTAAGTCTAGAAATATGCGAATTATCGTCGTATTTTCAAACTGGGAGTCCCGCGTCGGCGGGGTTAGTTCCTATGAGTTACAATGGTCCCGTGGGAGGTGTTGGTGCCATCCACGGGGCTGTTAGAGGGCTGTTTTGAGTTTTCACACTCTAACGCCATGTGTTTAAGCCTAAGTCTAAAAATATGCAAATTATCGTCGTATTCTCAAACCGGGAGACCCGCGGCTGTGGGGTCAGTTCCTACGAGTTACATTATTCCCGTGGGATGTGTTAGTGCCACCCACGGGGCCATTGAGGGGATGTTTCTAGTTCTCACCATCTAACGCCAAGTTTTTAAGCCTAAGTCTAGAAATATGCAAATTTCTGTCGTACTCTCAAATCGGGAGACCCGCGGCTGCGGGGTCAGTTCCTACGAGTTACATTATTCCCGTGGGATGTGTTAGTGCCACCCACGGGGCCATTCAGGGGATGTTACTAGTTCTCACCGTCTAACGCCAAGTTTTTAAGCGTAAGTCTAGAAATATGCAAATTTCTGTCATACTCTCAAATCGGGAGACCCGCGGCTGCGGGGACAGTTCCTACGAGTTATATAGGTCCCGTGGGATGTGTTGGGGCCACCCACGGGGCCGTTCGGGGGTTGTTTTTAGTTCTCACCCTCGAACAACATGTTTTTAAGCCTAAGTTTGGAAATATGCTAATTACCGTCGTATTCTAAAACCGGGAGTCCCGCGGCTGCGGGGTCAGTTCCTACGAGTTACATTGGTCCCGTGGGAGGTGTTGCTGCCACCCACAGGGACGTTCGGGGGCTGTTTCTAGTTCTCACCCTCTAACGCCATATTTTTAAACCTAAGTCTAGAAATATGCAAATTACCTTCATATTCTCAAACCGGGAGTCCTGCGGCTGCGGGGTCAGTTCCTACGAGTTAAATTGGTTTCGTGGGAGGTGTTGGTGCAACCTACGGGGACGTTCGGGGGCTGTTTCTAGTTCTCATCCTGTAAAGCCATGTTTTTACGCCTAAGTCTAGAAATATGCAAATTAACGTCGTACCCTCAAACCGGGATACCAGCGGCTGCGGGGTCAGATCCTACGAGTTACATTGGTCCCGTGGGAGGTGTTGGTGCCACCCACGGGGCCGTTCGGGGGCTGTTTCCAGTTCTCACCCTCTAACAACATGTTTTCAAGCCTATGTCTAGAAATATGCAAATTACCATCGTATTCTCAAACCGGGAGTCCCGCGGATGCGAGGCCAATTCCTACGAGTTTCATTGGTTCCGTGTGAGGTGTTAGTGCCACCCATGGGGACGTTCGGGTGCTGTTTCAAGTTCTCACCCTCTAACGCCATGTTTTAAAGCCTAAGTATAAAAATATGAAAATTATCGTCGTATTCTCAAATCGGGAGTCCCGCGGCTGTGGGGTTAGTTCCTACGAGTTTCCTTGGTCCCGTGGGAGGTGTTGGTGCCACCCACGGGGCCGTTCGGGGGCTATTTTTAGTTTTCACCCTCTAACGCCATGTTTTTAAGACTAACTCTAGAAATATGAAAATTACCGTCGTATTCTCAAATCAGGAGTCCCGCGGCTACGGGGTCAGTTCCTACGAGTTACCTTGGTCCCGTGGGAGGTGTTGGTGCCACCCACGGGGAGGTTCGCGGGCTGTTTTTAGTTTTCACCCTCTAACGCCATGTTTTTAACCCTAAGTTTAGAAATATGCAAATTATCATCGTATTCTCAAACCGAGAGTCCCGCGGCTGCGGGGCCAGTTCCTACGAGTTACCTTGGTCCCGTGGGAGGTGTTAGTGCCACCCACGGGGCCGTTCGAGGGCTGTTTTTAGTTTTCACCCTCAAACGCCATGTTTTTAAGCCTCAGTCTAGAAATATGAAAAATATCATCGTATTATCAAACCGGGAGTCCCAGGGCTGCGAGGTCAACTCCTACGAGTTACATTGGTCCTGTGGGAGGTGTTGGTGCCACCCACAGGGTCGTTCGGGGGCTGTTTCGAGTTTTCACCCTCTAAAGCCATGTTTTGCTTAAGTCTAGAAATATGCAAATTACCGTCGTATTCTCAAACTGGGAGAACCGCGGCTGCGGGGTCAGTTCCTACGAGTTACATTGGTCCCGTGGGTGGTGTTGATGCCACCCACGGGGACATTTGGGGGCTGTTTCTAGTTCTCACCCTCTAATGCCATGTTTTTATGCCTAATTCTAGAAATATGCAAATTATCATCGTATTCTCAAACCGAGTGTCCCGCGGCTGCGGGGTCAATTCCTACGAGTTACATTGGTCCCGTGGGAGGTGCTGGTGCCACCCACGGGGCCGTTAGAGGGTTGTTTTGAGTTTTCACCCTCTAACACCATGTTTTGCTAAAGTCTAAAAATATGCAAATTACCATCGTACTCTCAAACCGGGAGTCCCGCGGCTGCGGGTTCAATTCCTACGAGTTACATTGGTCCCGTGGGAGGTGTTGGTGCCACCCACGGGGACGTTCGGGGATAGTTTCTTGTTCTCACCGTCTAACGCCATATTTTTAAGCCTAAATCTAGAAATATGTAAATTACTGTCGTACTCTCAAATCGGGATACCTGGGACTGCGGGGTCAGTTCCTATGAGTTACATTGGTCCCGTGGGAGGTGTTGGTGCCACCCACGGGGGCGTTCGAGGGTTGTTTCCTATTTTCACCCTCTAACACCATGTTTTGCTTAAGTCTAGAAATATGCAAATTATCGTCGCATTATCAAACCGACAGTCCCGCGGCTGCAGGGTCAGTTCCTACGAGTAACATTGGTCCCATGGGAGGTGCTGGTGCCACCCACGTGGCCATTCGGGGGTTGGTTCAATTTCTCACCCTCTAACGCCATATTCTTAAGCTTAAGTCTAGAAATATGAAAATTACCTTCGTTTTCTAAAACCGGCAGTCCCGTGACTGCGATTACAGTTCCTACGAGTTACATTCGTCCCGTGGAAAGTGTTGGTGCCACCCACGGGGCCGTTCACGGGATGTTTCAAGTTTTCACCCTCTAACGCCATGTTTTTAAGCTAAGTCTAGAAATATGTGAATTATCATCGTATTTTCAAACTGGGAGTCCCGCGTCGGCGGGGTTAGTTCCTATGAGTTACAATGGTCCCGTGGGAGGTGTTGGTGCCACCCACGGGGCTGTTAGAGGGCTGTTTTGAGTTTTCACACTCTAACGCCATGTGTTTAAGCCTAAGTCTAAAAATATGCAAATTATCATCGTATTCTCAAACCGGGAGACCCGCGGCTGTGGGGTCAGTTCCTACGAGTTACATTATTCCCGTGGGATGTGTTAGTGCCACCCACGGGGCCATTGAGGGGATGTTTCTAGTTCTCACCATCTAACGCCAAGTTTTTAAGCCTAAGTCTAGAAATATGCAAATTTCTGTCGTACTCTCAAATCGGGAGACCCGCGGCTGCGGGGTCAGTTCCTACGAGTTACATTATTCCCGTGGGATGTGTTAGTGCCACCCACGGGGCCATTCAGGGGATGTTACTAGTTCTCACCGTCTAACGCCAAGCTTTTAAGCGTAAGTCTAGAAATATGCAAATTTCTGTCGTACTCTCAAATCGGGAGACCCGCGGCTGCGGGGACAGTTCCTACGAGTTATATAGGTCCCGTGGGATGTGTTGGGGCCACCCACGGGGCCGTTCGGGGGTTGTTTTTAGTTCTCACCCTCGAACAACATGTTTTTAAGCCTAAGTCTGGAAATATGCTAATTACCGTCGTATTCTAAAACCGGGAGTCCCGCGGCTGCGGGGTCAGTTCCTACTAGTTACATTGGTCCCGTGGGAGGTGTTGCTGCCACCCACAGGGACGTTCGGGGGCTGTTTCTAGTTCTCACCCTCTAACGCCATATTTTTAAACCTAAGTCTAGAAATATGCAAATTACCTTCATATTCTCAAACCGGGAGTCCTGCGGCTGCGGGGTCAGTTCCTACGAGTTAAATTGGTTTCGTGGGAGGTGTTGGTGCAACCTACGGGGACGTTCGGGGGCTGTTTCTAGTTCTCATCCTCTAAAGCCATGTTTTTACGCCTAAGTCTACAAATATGCAAATTACCGTTGTACTCTCATTCCGGAAGACCCGCGGCTGCGGGGTCAGTTCCTACGAGTTACATTGGTCCCGTGGGAGACATTGGTTCCACCCACGGGGACGTTCGGGGGCTGTTTCTAGTTCTCACCCTCTAATGCCATGTTTTTAAGCCTTAGTCTAGAAATATGCAAATTACCATCGTACTCTCAAACAGGGAGATCCGCGGCTGCGGGGTTAGTTCCTTCCAGTTACATTGGTCCTGTGGGAGGAGTTGGTGCCACCCACGGGGACTTCGGTGGTTATTTCTAGTTCTCACCCTCTAACGCCTTGTTTTTAAGCCTAAGTCAAGGAATATGCAAATTACCGCCGTACTCTCAAACCGGAAGACCCGCGGCTGCAGGGTCAGTTCCTACGAGTTACATTGGTCCCGTGGGAGGTGTTGGTGCCACCCATGGGGCCGTTCGGGGACTGTGTTAATTTCTCACCCTCTAACGCCATGTTTTTAATCCTAAGTCTAGAAATGTGCAAATTATCATCGTATTCTCAAACCGAGAGTCCCGCGGCTGCGGGTTCAGTTCCTACGAGTTACCTTGGTCCCGTGGGAGGTGTTGGTGCCACCCACGGGGCCGTTCGAGGGCCGTTTCTAGTTTTCACCCTCAAACGCCATATTTTTAAGCCTCAGACTAGAAATATGCAAATTATCATTGTATTATCAAACTGGGAGTCCCGCGGCTACGAGGTCAATTCCTACGAGTTACATTGGTCCCGTGGGAGGTGTTCGCACCACCCACAGGGTCGTTCGGGGGCTGTTTCGAGTTTTCACCCTCTAACGCCATGTTTTGCTTAAGTCTCGAAATATGCAAATTACCATCGTATTCTCAAACCGGGAGAACAGTGGCTACGGGGTCAGTTCCTACGAGTTACATTGGTCCCGTGGGTGGTGTTGATGCCACCCACAGGGACGTTCGGGGGATGTTTCTAGTTCTCATCCTCTAATGCCATGTTTTTATGCCTAATTCTAGAAATCTGCAAATTATCATCGTATTCTCAAACCAAGAGTCCCGCGGCTGCGGGGTCAATTCCTACGAGTTACATTGGTCCCGTGGGAGGTGCTGGTGCCACCCACGGGGCCGTGAGAGGGTTGTTTTGAGTTTTCACCCTCTAACACCATGTTTTGCTAAAGTCTAAAAATATGACAATTACCATCTTACTCTCAAACCGGGAGTCCCGCGGCTGCGGGTTCAGTTCCTACGAGTTACATTGGTCCCGTGGGAGGTGTTGGTGCCACCCACGGGGACGTTCGGGGATAGTTTCTTGTTCTCACCGTCTAACGCCATATTTTTAAGCCTAAGTCTAGAAATATGTGAATTACCATCGTACTCTCAAAGCGGGATACCTGGGACTGCGGGGTCAGTTCCTACGAGCTACATTGGTCCCGTGGGAGGTGTTGGTGCCACCCACGGGGGCGTTCGGGGGCTGTTTCCTATTTTCACCCTCTAACACCATGTTTTTCTTAAGTCTAGAAATATGCAAATTACCGTCGCACTCTCAAACCGACAGTCCCGTGGCTGCGGGGTCAGTTCCTACGAGTAACATTGGTCCCATGGGAGGTGTTGGTGCCACCCACGGGGCCATTCGGGGGTTGGTTCAATTTCTCACCCTCTAACGCCATATTCTTAAGCTTAAGTCTAGAAATATGAAAATTACCTTCGTATTCTCAAACCGTCAGTCCCGTGGTTGCGATTACAATTCCTACGAGTTACATTCGTCCCGTGGAAAGTGTTGGTGCCATCCACGGGGCCGTTCACGGGATGTTTCAAGATTTTACCCTCTAACGCCATGTTTTTAAGCTAAGTCTTGAAATATGCGAATTATCGTCGTATTTTCAAACCGGGAGTCCCGCGTCGGCGGGGTTAGTTCCTATGAGTTACAATGGTCCCGTGGGAGGTGTTGGTGCCACCCACGGGGCTGTTAGAGGGCTGTTTTGAGTTTTCACCCTCTAACGCCATGTGTTTAAGCCTAAGCCTAAAAATATGCAAATTATCGTCGTACTCTCAAACGGGGAGTCCCGAGGTTGCAGGGTCAGTTCCTATGAGTTACATTGGTCCCGTGGGAGGTGTTGCTGCCTCCCACAGGGACGTTCGGGGGCTGTTTCTAGTTCTCACCCTCTAACGCCATATTTTTAAGCCTAAGACTAGAAATAAGCAAATTACCTTCATATTCTCAAACCGGGAGTCTTGCGGCTGCGGGGTTAGTTCCTACGAGTTAAATTGGTTTCGTGGGAGGTGTTGGTGCCACCTACGGGGCCGTTAGAGGGCTGTTTCGAGTTTTCACCCTCTAACACCATGTTTTCCTTAGGTCTAAAAATATGCAAATTGCCGTCGTATTCTCTAACCGGGAGTCCCGCGACTATAGGGTCAGTTCCTACGAGTTACATTGGTCCCGTGGGAGGTGTTGGTGCGACCCACGGGGACGTTCGAGGGCTGTTTCTAGTTCTCATCCTCTAAAGCCATGTTTTTGCGCCTAAGTCTAGAAATATGCAGATTACCGTTGTACTCTCATTCCGGAAGACCCGCGGCTGCGGGGTCAGTTCCTACGAGTTACATTGGTCCCGTGGGAGACATTGGTTCCACCCACGGGGACGTTCGGGGGTTGTTTCTTATTCTCACCCTCTAACGCCATGTTTTTAGGCCTTAGTCTAGAAATATGAAAATTACCATCGTACTCTCAAACAGGGAGATCCACGGCTGCGAGGTTAGTTCCTTCAAGTTACATTGGTCCTGTGGGAGGTGTTGGCGCCACCCACGGGGACTTCGGTGGTTATTTCTAGTTCTCACCCTCTAACGCCTTGTTTTTAAGCCTACGTCAAGGAATATGCAAATTACCGCCGTACTCTCAAACCGGAAGACCCGCGGTTGCACGGTCAGTTCCTACTAGTTACATTGGTCCCGTGGGAGGTGTTGGTGCCACCCATGGGCCCGTTCGGGGACTGTTTTCATTTCTCACCCTCTAACGCCATGTTTTTAAGCCTAAGTCTAGAAATATGCAAATTACCGTCGTATTCTCAAGCCGGGAGTCCCTCGGCTACGGGGTTAGTTCCTACAAGTTACATTGGTCCCGTGGGAGGTGTTGGTGCCACCCACGGGGACATTCGGGGGCTGTTTCTAGTTCTCACCCTCTCACGCCATATTTTTAAGCCTAAGTCTACAAATATACAAATTACCTTCGTATTCTCAAACTGGGAGTCCCGCGGCTGCGAGGACAGTTCCTACGAGTTAAATTAGTCCCATGGGAAGTGTTGGTACAATCCACGGGGACATTCGGGGGCTATTTCTAGTTCTCACCCTCTAACGCCATGTTTTTAAGACTATGTCTACAGATATGCAAATTATCCTCGTATTCTCAAGCCGGGAGTCCCGTGGTTGTGGGGTCAGTTCCTACGAGTTACATTGGTCACGTGGGAAGTGTTTGTGCCTCCCACGGGGCCATTAGAGGGCGGTTTCGAGTTTTCACCCTCTAACACCATGTTTTGCTTAAGTCTAAAAATATGCAAATTATCGTCGTATTCTCAAACCGGGAGTCCCGCGGCTCCAGGGTCAATTCCTACGACTTACATTGGTCCCGTGGGAGGTGTTGGTGCGACCCCCGGGGACGTTCGGGGGATGTTTCTAGTTCTCAGCCTCTAATGCCATGTTTTTAAGCCTAAGTCCAGAACTATGCAGATTACCGTCAGACTCTCCAATCGGGAGACCCGCGGCTGCGGGCTAAGGTCCTACGAGTTACATTGGTCCCGTGGGAGGTGTTGGTTCCACCAACGGGGACGTTCGGAGGCTGTTTCTAGTTCTCACCCTCTAACGCCATGTTTTTAAGCCTTAGTCTAGAATTATGCAAATTACCGTCGTACTCTCAAACAAGGAGATCCGCGGTTACGGGGTCAGTTCCTACGAGTTACATTGGTCTCATGGGAGGTGTTGGTGCCACCCACGGGGTCGTTCGGGGGTTGTTTCTAGTTCTCACCCTCTAACGCCATGTTTTTAAGCCTAAGTCTAGAAATATACAAATAAACATCGTACTCTCAAACCGGGAGACCCGCGACTGCGGGGTCAGTTCCTACGAGTTACATTGGTCCCGTGGGAGGTGTTGGTGCCACCCACGGGGCCGTTCGGGGGCTGTTTCTACTTATCACCCTCTAACACCATGTTTTTAAGACTAAGTCTAGAAATATACAAATTATCATCGTATTCTCTTACCTGGAGTCCCGCGGCTGCGAGGTCAGTTTCTACGAGTTACATTGGTCCCGTGGGTGGTTTTGGAGCCACCCACGGGGACGTTTGGGGGATGTTTCTAGTTCTCACCCTCTAATGCCATATTTTTAAGCCAAAGTCTAGAAATATGGAAATTACCTTTGTATTCTCAAATTGGGAGTCCCGCAGCTGCGGGGACAGTTCCTACGAGTTACATTGGTCCCGTGGGAGGTAATGGTGCCACCCACGGGGCCGTTTGGGGATGTTTATAGTTTTCACCCTCTAACGCCATATTTTTAAACCTAAGTCTAGAAATATGAAAATTACCTTCGTATTGTCAAACCGGAAGTCTCCTGGCTGCAGGGACAGTTCCTACGTGTTACATTCGTCCTGTGGGATGTGTTAGTGCTACCAACGGGGCCGTTCAGGGGGTGTTTCGAGTTTTCACCCTCTAATGCCATGTTTTGAAGCCTAAGTCTGGAAATATTCAAATTATCGTCGTATTTTCAAACCGGGAGTCCCGCGGCGGTGGGGTCAGTTCCTACGAGTTAAATTGGTCCTGTGGGAGGTGTTGGTGCCACCCACGGGGCCGTTCGGGGGATATTTTGAGTTCTCATCCTATAACGCCATATTTTTAAGCCTAAGTCTAGAAATATGTAAATTACCATCCTACTCTCCAATCGGGAGACCCGCGGCTACGGGGTCAGTTTCTACGAGTTACATTGGTCCCGTGGGAGGTGTTGGTTCCACCCACGGGGGCGATCGGGGGGTGTTTCTAGTTCTCACCCTCTAACGCCATGTTTTTAAGCCTAAGTATAGAAATATGAAAATTACCCTCGTATTCTAAAACCGGGAGTCCCGCGCCTGCGGGTTTAGTTCCTAAGAGTTACATTGGTCCCATGGGAGGTGTTGGTTCCACCCATGAGGCCGTTCGGGGGCTGTTTCGAGTTCTCACCCTCTAACATCATGTTTTTAAGCCTAAGTCTAGAAATATGCAAATTATCGTCATATTCTCAAACCGGGAGTCCCGTGGCTACGGGGCAAGTTCCTACAAGTTACATTGGTCCCGGGGGAGGTGTTGGTGCCACCCACAGGGACGTTTGGGGGATTTTTCTAGTTCTCAGCCTCTAACGCCATATTTTTAAGCATAAATCTAGAAATATACAAATTACCTTCATATTCTCAAACCGGGAGTCCCGCGGCTGCGGGGACAGTTCCTATGAGTTGCATTGGTCTCGTGGGAGGTGTTGGTTCCACCCACGGGGACGTTCGGGGGGTTGTTTCTAGCTCTCACCCTCTAACGCCATGTTTTTAAGCCCAAGTCTAGAAATATGCAAATTACCATCGTACTCTCAAACCGGGAGATCCGTGGCTACGGGGTCAGTTCCTACGAGTTACATTGGTCTCGTGGGAGGTGTTGGTTCCACCCATGGGGACGTTCGGGGGCTGTTTCTAGTTCTCACCCTCTAACACCATGTTTTTAAGCCTAAGTCTAGAAATATGCAAATTATCATTGTACTCTCAAACCTGGAGTCCCGCTGCTGCGGGGTCAGTTCCTACGAGTTACATTGGTCTCGTGGGAGGAGTTGGTGCCACCCACTGGGCCGTTAGAGGGCTGTTTCGAGTTTCCACCCTCTAACACCATGTTTTGCTTAAGACTAGAAATATCCAAATTACCATCGTATTCTCAAACCGAGAGTCCCGCGACTGTAGGGTCAGTTTCTACGAGTTACATTGGTCCCGTGGGAGTTGTTGGTGCCACCCACGGGGACGTTCGGGGGGCTTTTTCTAGTTCTCACCCTCTAACTCCAAGTCTTTAAGCCTAAGTCTTGAAATATGCAAATTACCATCGAACTCTACAACCGGGAGACCCGCGGCTGCGGGATCTGTTCCTACGAGTAACATTGGTCCCGTGGGAGGTGTTGGTTCCACCCACGGGGACGTTCAGGGGCAGTTTCTAGTTCTCGCCCTCTAACGCCATGTTTTTAAGCCTTACTGTAGAAATATACAAATTACCATCGTACTCTCAAATAGGGAGATCCGCGAATGTGGGGTCAGTTCCTACGAGTTACATTGGTCCCCTGGGAGGTGTTGGTGCAACCCACGGGGCCGTTCGGGGGCTATTTCTAGTTCTCACCCTCTAACACCATGTTTTTAAGCCTATGTCTAGAAATATGCAAATAACCATTGTACTCTCAAACCGTGATATCCTCGGCTTCGAGTTCAGTTCCTACAAGTTACATTGGTCCCGTGGGAGGTGTTGGTGCCACCCACGGTGCCGTTCGGGGGCTGTTTCAAGTTATCACCCTCTAACGCCATGTTTTTAAGCCAATGTCTAGATATATGCAAATTACCATCGTATTCCCATACCGGTAGTCCCGCGGCTATGGGGTCAGTTCCTACGAGTTACATTGGTCCCGTGGGAGGTGTTGGTGCTACCCACGGGGACGTTCGGGGGTTGTTTCTAGCTGTCACCCTCAAACGCCATATTTTTAAGCCTAAGTCTAGAAATATGGAAATTACCTTTGTATTCTCAAATCGGGAGTCCCGCAGTGGTGGGGACAGTTCCTACGAGTTACATTGATCCCGTGGGAGGTGATGGTGCCAACGACGGGGCCGTTCGGGGGCTGTTTCGAGTTTTCACCCTCTAACGCCATATTTTTAAGCCTAAGTCTAGAAAAGTGCAAATTTCCTTCGTATTCTCATGACGGAAGTCCCATGGATGCGGGGACAGTTCCTACGTGTTACATTCGTCCCGTGGGAGGTGTTGGTGCCACCCAAGGGGCCGTTCAGGGACTGTTTCGAGTTTTCACCCTCTAACGCCTTGTTTTTAAGCCTAAGTATAGAAATATGCAAATTATCGTCGTATTTTCAAACCGGTAGTCTCGAGGCTGCAGGGTCAGTTCCTATGAGTTACATTGGTCCCGTGGGAGGTGTTGGTGCCACCCACGGGGCCGTTAGAGGTCTGTTTCGAGTTTTCACTCTCTGACGCCATGTTTTTTAAGCCTAAGTCTAGAAATATGCAAATTATCGTCGTATTCTCAAATCGGGAGTCCCGCGGCTGCCGGGTCAGTTCCTACGAGTTACATTGGTTTCGTGTGAAGTATTGGTGCCACCCACGGGGACGTTAGAGGGCTGTTTCTTGTTCTCACCCTCTAACACCATGCTTTTAAGCCTAAGTCTAGAAATATGCAAATTACTGTCGTACTCCCAAATTGGAAGAACCGCGGCTGAGGGGTCAGTTCCTACGAGATATATTGGTCCCGTGGGAGGTGTTGGTTCCACCCAGGGGGCGTTCGGGGCTGTTTCTAGTTCTCACCCTCTAAAGCCATGTTTTTAAGCCTTAGTCTAGAAATATGGAAATTACCATCGTAATCTCAAACAGCGAGATCCGAAACTGCGGGGTTAGTTCCTACGAGTTATGTTGGTACCGTGGGAGGTGTTGTTCCCACCCACGGGAACGTTCGAGGGCTATTTCTAGTTCTCGCCCTCTAACGCCATGCTTTTAAGCCTAAGTCTAGAAATATGTAAATTATCGTCGTACTCTCAAACCGGGAGTCCCGCGGGTACGGGGTCAGTTCCTACGAGTTACATTGGTTTCGTGAGAGGTATTGGTGCCACCCACGGGGACGTTAGAGGGCTGTTTCGAGTTTTCACCCTCTAACACCATGTTTTGCTTCAGTCTAGAAATATGCAAATTACCGTCGTATTCTCAAACCGAGAGTCCCGCGGCTGCAGGGTCAGTCCCTACGAGTTACATTAGTCCCGTGGAAGGTGTTGGTTCCACCCACGGGGACGTTCGGGGGATGTTTCTAGTTCTCACCCTCCAACGCCATGTTCTTAAGCCTTATTCTAGAAATATGCAAATTACCGTCGTACTCTCAAACAGGGAGATCCACGGCTGCGTGGTCAATTCCTACGAGTTACATTGGTCCCGTGGGAGGTGTTGGTGCCACCCACGGGGACGTTCGGGGGATATTTCTTGTTCTCACCCTCTAACGCCATGTTTTTAAGCCTAAGTCTAGAAATATGCAAATTATCGTTGTACTCTCAAACCGGGAGACCCGCGGTTGCAGGGTCAGTTCCTACGAGTTACATTGGTCCTGTGGGAGGTGTTGGGGCCACCCACGGGGCCGTTCGGGGGTTGTTTCGAGTTCTCACCCTCTAACGCCATGTTTTTAAGCCTAAGTCTAGAAATATGCAAATTACCATCGTATTCTCAAACCGGGAGTCCCGCGGCTGCGGGGTCAGTTCCTAAGAGTTACATTGGTCCCGTGGGAGGTGTTGTTGCCACCCATGGGGCCGTTCGGGGGCTGTTTCGAGTTCTCACCCTCTAACACCATGTTTTTATGACTAAGTCTAGAAATATGCAAATTATCGTCGTATTCTCAAACCGGGAGTCCCGCGGCTGCAGGGTAAGTTCCTACAAGTTACATTGGTCCCGGGGGTGGTGTTTGTGCCACCCACGGGGACGTTTGGGGGATGTTTCTAGTTCTCACTGTCTAACACCATATTTTTAAGTCGAAGTCTATAAATATACAAATGACCTTCATATTCTCAAACCGGGAGTCCTGAGGCTGTGGGGACAGTTCCTACGAGTTGCATTGGTCCCGTAAGAGGTGTTGGTTCCACCCAAGAGGACGTTCGGGGGTTGTTTCTAGTTCTCACCCTCTAACGCCATGCTTTTAAGCCTAAGTGTAGAAATTTGTAAATTACTGTCGTACTCTCAAACCAGGAGACCCGCGGGTACGGGGTCAGTTCCTACGAGTTACATTGGTCCCGTGGGAGGTGTTGGTTCCACCCACGGGGACGTTCGGGTGCTGTTTCTAGTTCTCACCCACTAACTCTATGTTTTTAATCCTAAGTCTTGAAATATACAAATTACCTTCGTATTCTCAAACCGGGAGTCCCGCGGCTACAGGGACAGTTTCTACAAGTTACATTGGTCCCGTGGAAGGTGTTGGTGCAACCCACGGGGACGTTCGGGGGGCTGTTTCTAGTTATCACCCTCTAACTTCAAGTCTTTAAGCCTAAGTCTTGAAATATGCAAATTATCATCGGACTCTCCAACCCGGAGACCCGCGGCTACGTCGTCAGTTCCTACGAGTTACATTGGTCCCGTGGGAGGTGTTGGTTCCACCCACGAGGATGTTCAGGGGCTGTTTCTAGTTCTCGCCCTCTCACGCCATGTTTTTAAGCCTTTGTCTTGAAATATGCAAATTACCTTCGTACTACCAAACAGGGAGATCCGCGACTGCGGGGTCAGTTCCTACGAGTTACATTGGTCCCTTGGGAGATGTTGGTGCCACTCACGGGGCCGTTCGGGGGCTGTTTCTAGTTCTCACCCTCTAACGCCATGTTTTTAAGTCTATGTCTAGAAATATGCAAATAACCATCGTACTCTCAAACAGGGAGACCCGCGGTTGCGGGTTCAGTTCCTACAAGTTACATTGGTACAGGGGGAGGTGTTGGTGCCACCCACGGGGACGTTTTGGGGATGTTTCTAGTTCTCACCCTCTAACGCCATATTTTTAAGCCGAAGTCTAGAAATATATAAATTACTTTCATATTCTCAAATCGGGAGTCCCGCGGCTGCGGGGACAGTTCCTACGAGTTGCATTGGTCCCGTGGGAGGTGTTGGTTCCAACCACGGGGACGTTCGGGGATTGTTTCTAGTTCTCACCCTCTAACGCCATGTTTTTAAGCCTTAGTCTAGAAATAAGTAAATTACCGTCGTACTCTCAAACCGAGAGACCCGTGGCTACGAGGTCAGTTCCTACGAGTTACATTGGTCCCGTGGGAGGTGTTGGTTTCACCCATGGGGACATTCGGGGGATGTTTCTAGTTCTCACCCTCTAACGCCATGTTTTTAAGCCTAAGTCTAGAAATATGAAAATTATCGTTGTATTCTCAAACCTGGAGTCCCGTCGCTGCGGGGTCAATTCCTACGAGTTACATTGGTCTCGTGGGAGGTGTTGGTGCCACCCACGGGGCCGTTAGAGGGCTGTTTCGAGTTTTCACCCTCTAACACCATGTTTTGCTTAAGTTTAGAAATATGCAAATTACCGTCGTATTCTCAAATCGGGAGTCCCGCGGCTACAGGGTCAGTTCCTACGAGTTACATTGGTCCCATCGGAGGTGTTGGTGCCACCCACGGGGACGTTAGGTTGGCTGTTTCTTGTTCTCACCCTCTAACTCCAAGTCTTTAAGCCTAAGTCTTGAAATATGCAAATTACCATCGGACTATCCGACCAGGGGACCCGCGGCTGAGGGGTCAGTTCCTACGAGTTACATTGGTCCAGAGGGAGGTGTTGGTTCCAACCACGGGGACGTTCGGGGGCTGTTTCTAGTTCTCACCCTCTAACACCATGTTTTTAAGCCTTAGTCTAGAAATATGCAAATTACCATCGTACTCTCAAAGTGGGAGATACGCGAATGAGGGGTCAGTTCCTACGAGTTACATTGGTCCCGTGGGAGGTGTTGGTGCCACCCACGGGGCCGTTCAGGGGCTATTTCTACTTCTCACCCTCTATCACCATGCTTTTAAGCCAATGTCTAGAAATATGCAAATAACCATCGTACATTCAAACCGGGAGACCCGTGGCTTCGGGTTCAGTTCCTACGAGTTACATTGGTCCCGGGAGAGGTGTTGGTGCCACCCACGGGGACGTTTGGGGGATGTTTCTAGTTCTCACCCTCTAACGCCATATTTTTAAGCCGAAGTCTAGAAATATACAAATTACCTTCATATTCTCAAACTGGGAGTCCCATGACTGCTGGGACAGTTCCTACGAGTTGCATTGGTCCCGTGGGAGGTGTTGGTTCCACCCTCGACAACGTTCGGGGGTTGTTTCTAGTTCTCACCCTCTAACGCCATGTTTTTAAGCCTAAGTCTAGAAATATGTAAATTACCATCGTACTCTCCAACCGGGAGACCCGCGGCTACGGGGTCAGTTCCTACGAGTTACATTGGTCCCGTGGGAGGTGTTGGTTCCACCCACGGGGACGTTCGTTGGATGTTTCTAGTTCTCACCCTCTAACACCATGTTTTTAAACCTAAGTCTAGAAATATGCAAATTATCGTTGTATTCTCAAACCTGGAGTCCCGCCATTGCGGGGTCAGTTCCTACGAGTTAGATTGGTCTCGTGGGAGGTGTTGGTGCCACCCACGGGGCCGTTAGAGGGTTGTTTCGAGTTTTCACCCTCTAACACCATGTTTTGCTTAAGTCTAGAAATATGCAAATTACCGTCGTATTCTCAAACCTGGAGTCCCGCGGCTACATGGTCAGTTCCTACGAGTTACATTGGTCCCGTGGGAGGTGTTGATGCCACCCACATGGCCGTTCGGGGGTTGTTTCGAGTTCTCATCCTCTAACGCCATGTTGTTAAGCCTAAGTCTAGAAATATGCAAATTTCCATCGTATTCTCAAACCGGGAGTCCCGCGGTTGCGGGGTCAGTTCCTAAGAGTTACATTGGTCCCGTGGGAGGTGTGGTTGCCACCCAGGGGCCGTTCGGGGGCTGTTTTGAGTTCTCACCCTCTAACACCATGTTTTATGCCTAAGTCTAGAAATATGCAAATTATCGTCATATTCTCAAACCGGGAGTCCCGCAGTTGCGGGGTAAGTTACTACAAGTTACATTGGTAACGGGGGTCGTGTTGGTGCCACCCACGGGGACGTTTGGGGGATATTTCTAGTTTTCACCGTCTAACGCCATATTTTTAAGTCGAAGTCTAGAAATATACAAATGACCTTCATATTCTCAAACCGGGAGTCCTGAGGCTGTGGGTACAGTTCCTACGAGTTGCATTGGTCCCGTAAGAGGTGTTGGTTCCACCCAAGAGGACGTTCGGGGGTTGTTTCTAGTTCTCACCCTCTAATGCCATGTTTTTAAGCCTAAGTGTAGAAATTTGTAAATTACCATCGTACTCTCAAACCAGGAGACCCGCGGCTACGGGGTCAGTTCCTACGAGTTACATTGGTCCCGCGGGAGGTGTTAGTTTAACCCACGGGGACGTTCGGGGGCTGTTTGTAGTTCTCACCCTCTAACTCTTTGTTTTTAAGCCTAAGTCTAGAAATATGCAAATTATCGTTGTATTCTCAAACCTGGAGTCCCGCCGTTGCGGGGTCAGTTCCTACGAGTTAGATTGGTCTCGTGGGAGGTGTTGGTGCCACCCACGTGGCCGTTAGAGGGCTGTTTCGAGTTTTCACCCTCCAACACCATGTTTTTCTTAAGTCTAGAAATATACAAATTACCTTCGTATTCTCAAACCGGGAGTCCCGCGGCTACAGGGACAGTTTCTACGAGTTACATTGGTCCCGTGGGAGGTGTTGGTGCCACCCACGGGGACGTTCGGGGGGATGTTTCTTGTTCTCACCCTCTAACTCCAAGTCTTCAACCCTAAGTCTTGAAATATGCAAATTACCGTCGGACTCTCCAACCCGGAGACCCGCGGCTGTGGGATCTGTTCCTACGAGTTACATTAGTCCCGTGGGAGGTTTAGTTCCACCCACGAGGACGTTTGGGGGATGTTTCTAGTTCTCGCCCTCTCACGCAATGTTTTTAAGCCTTTGTCTAGAAATATGCAAATTACCTTCGTACTCCCAAACAGGGAGATCCGCGAATGTGGGGTCAGTTCCTACGAGTTACATTGGTCCCTTGGGAGATGTTGGTGCCACCCACGGGGACGTTCGGGGGCTATTTCTAGTTCTCACCCTCTAACGCCATGTTTTTAAGTCTATGTCTAGAAATATGCAAATAACCATCGTACTCTCAAACTGGGAGACCCGCGGCTGCGGGTTCAGTTCCTACGAGTTACATTGGTCCAGGGGGAGGTGTTGGTGCCACCCACGGGGACGTTTCGGGGATGTTTCTAGTTCTCACCCTCTAACGCCATATTTTTAAGCCGAAGTCTAGAAATATATAAATTACATTCATATTATAAAACCGAGAGTCCCGCGGCTGCGGGGACAGTTCCTACGAGTTGCATTGGTCCCGTGGGAGGTGTTGGTTCCACCCACGGGGACGTTCGGGGATTGTTTCTACTTCTCACCCTCTAACGCCATGTTTTTAAGCCTTAGTCTAGAAATAAGTAAATTACCGTCGTACTCTCAAATCGGGAGACCAGCGGCTACGAGGTCAGTTCCTACGAGTTACATTGGTCCCGTGGGAGGTGTTGGTTTCACCCACGGGGACGTTCGGGGGATGTTTCTAGTGCTCACCCTCTAACGCCATGTTTTTATGCCTAAGTCTAGAAATATGAAAATTATCATTGTATTCTCAAACCTGGAGTCCCGCCGCTGCGGGGTCAATTCCTACGAGTTACATTGGTCTCGTGGGAGGTGTTGGTGCCACCCACGGGGCCGTTAGAGGGCAGTTTCGAGTTTTCACCCTCTAACACCAAGTTTTGCTTAAGTCTAGAAATATGCAAATTACCGTCGTATTCTCAAATCGGGAGTCCCGCGGCAACATGGTCAGTTCCTACGAGTTACATTGGTCCCGTGGGAGGTGTTGGTGCCACCCACGGGGCCGTTCGGGGGTTGTTTCGAGTTCTCACCCTCTAACGCCATGTTTTTAAGCCTAAGTCTAGAAATATGCAAATTACCATCGTATTCTCAAACCGGGAGTCCTGCGGCTGCGGGTTCAGTTCCTAAGAGTTACATTGGTCCCGTGGGAGGTGTTGTTGCCACCCATGGGGCCGTTCGGGGGCTGTTTCGAGTTCTCACCCTCTAACGCCATGTTTTTATGCCTAAGTCTAGAAATATGCAAATTATCGTCGTATTCTCAAACCGGGAGTCCCGCGGCTGCGGGGTAAGTTCCTACAAGTTACATTGGTCCCGGGGGTGGTTTTGGTGCCACCCACGGGGACGTTTTGGGGATGTTTCTAGTTCTCACCGTCTAACGCCATATTTTTAAGTCGAAGTCTAGAAATATACAAATGACCTTCATATTCTGAAACCGGGAGTCCTGAGGCTGTGGGGACAGTTCCTACGAGTTGCATTGGTCCTGTAAGAGGTGTTGGTTCCACCAAAGAGGACGTTCGGGGGTTGTTTCTAGTTTTCACCCTCTAACGCCATGTTTTTAAGCCTAAGTGTAGAAATTTGTAAATTACCATCGTACTCTCAAACCAAGAGACCCGCGGCTACGAGGTCAGTTCCTACGAGTTACATTGGTCCCGTGGGAGGTGTTGGTTCCACCCACGGGGACGTTCGGGGGCTGTTTCTAGTTCTCACACTCTAACTCTATGTTTTTAAGCCTAAGTCTAGAAATATGCAAATTATCGTTGTATTCTCAAACCTGGAGTCCCGCCGTTGCGGGGTCAGTTCCTAAGAGTTAGAATGGTCTCGTGGGATGTGTTGTTGCCACCCACGGGGCCGTTAGAGGGCTGTTTCGAGTTTTCACCCTCTAACACCATCTTTTTCTTAAGTCTAAAAATATACAAATTACCTTCGTATTCTCAAACCGGGAGTCCCGCGGCTACAGGGACAGTTTCTACGAGTTACATTGGTCCCGTGGGAGGTGTAGGTGCCACCCACGGGGACGTTCGGGGGGCTGTTTCTAATTCTCACCCTCTAACTACAAGTCTTTAAGCCTAAGTCTTGAAATATGCAAATTACCGTCGGACTCTCCAACCCGAAAACCCGCGGCTGCGGGGTCAGTTCCTACGAGTTACATTGGTCCCGTGGGAGGTGTTGGTTCCACCCACGAGGACTTTCGGGGGCTGTTTCTAGTTCTCGCCCTCTCACGCCATGTTTTGAAGCCTTTGTCTAGAAATATGCAAATAACCATCGTACTCTCAAACCGGGAGACCCGCGGCTGCGGGTTTAGTTCCTACGAGTTACATTGGTCCCGGGGGAGGTGTTGCTGGCACCCACGGGGACGTTTCGGGGATGTTTCTAGTTCTCACCCTCTAACGCCATATTTTTAAGCCGAAGTCTAAAAATATATAAATTACTTTCATATTCTCAAATCAGGAGTCCCGCGGCTGCGGGGACATGTCCTACGAGTTGCATTGGTCCCGTGGGAGGTGTTGGTTCCACCCACGGGGACGTTCGGGGATTGTTTCTAGTTCTCACCCTCTAACACCATGTTTTTAAGCCTTAGTCTAGAAATAAGTAAATTACCATCATACTCTCAAACCGGGAGACCCGCGGCTATGAGGTCAGTTCCTACGAGTTACATTGGTCCCGTGGGAGGGGTTGGTTTCACCCACGGGGACGTTCGGGGGATGTTTCTAGTTCTCACCCTCTAACGCCATGTTTTTAAGCCTAAGTCTAGAAATATGCAAATTATCGTTGTATTCTCAAACCTGGAGTCCCGCCGCTGCGGGGTCAATTCCTATGAGTTACATTGGTTTCGTGGGAGGTGTTGGTGCCACCCACGGGGCCGTTAGAGGGATGTTTCGAGTTTTCACCCTCTAACACCATGTTTTGCTTAAGTTTAGAAATATTCAAATTACCGTCGTATTCTCAAATCGGGAGTCCCGCGGCTACAGGGTCAGTTCCTACGAGTTACATTGGTCCCGTAGGAGTTGTTGGTGCCACCCACGGGGACGTTAGGCTGGCTGTTTCTAGTTCTCACCCTCTAACTCCAAGTCTTTAAGCCTAAGGCTTGAAATTTGCAAATTACCATTGGACTATCCAACCAGGGGACCCGCGGGTGCGGGGTCAGTTCCTATGAGTTACATTGGTCCCGTGGGAGGTGTTGGTTCCACCCACGGGGACGTTCGGGGGCTGTTTCTAGTTCTCAACCTCTAACACCATGTTTTTAAGCCTTAGTCTAGAAATATGCAAATTACCATCGTACTCTTAAAGAGGGAGATCCGCGAATGCGGGGTCAGTTCCTACGATTTACATTGGTCCCGTGGGAGGTGTTGGTGCCACCCACGGGGTCGTTCGGGGGCTATTTCTAGTTCTCACCCTCTATCGCCATGCTTTTAAGCCAATGTCTAGAAATACGCAAATAACCATCGTACATTCAAATCGGGAGACCCGTGGCTGCGAGTTCAGTTCCTACGAGTTACATTGGTCCCGGGAGAGGTGTCGGTGCCACCCACGGGGACGTTTGGGGGATGTTTCTATTTCTCACCCTCTAATGCCATATTTTTAAGCCGAAGTCTAGAAATATACAAATTACCTTCATATTCTCAAATTGGGAGTCCCGCGGCTGCGGGGACAGTTCCTACGAGTTGCATTGGTCCCGTGGGAGGTGTTGGTTCCACCCACGGGGACGTTCGGGGGTTGTTTCTAGTTCTCACCCTCTAACGCCATGTTTTTAAGCCTAAGTCTAGAAATATGTAAATTACCATCGTACTCTCCAACCGGGAGACCCGCGGCTACGGGGTCTGTTCCTACGAGTTACATTGGTCCCGTGGGAGGTGTTGCTTCCACCCACGGGGACGTTCGGGGGATGTTTCTAGTTCTCATCCTTTAACGCCATGTTTTTAAATTTATGTCTAGAAATATGCAAATTGTCATCGTATTCTCAAACCGGGAGTCCCACGGCTGCAGGGTCAGTTCCTACGAGTTACATTGGTCTCGTGGGAGGTGTTGGTGCCACCCACAGGGCCGTTAAAGGGTTGTTTTGAGTTTTCACCCTCTAACACCATGTTTTTCTGAAGTCTAGAAATATGAAAATTACCGCCGTATTCTCAAACCGGGAGACCGCGGCTATAGGGTCAGTTCCTACGAGTTACATTGGTCCCGTGGGAGGTGTTGGTGCCACCCACATGGCCGTTCGGGGGTTGTTTCGAGTTATCACCCTCTAATGCCATGTTGTTAAGCCTAAGTCTAGAAATATGCAAATTTCCATCGTATTCTCAAACCGGGAGTCCCGCGGCCGCGGGGTCAGTTCCTAAGAGTTACATTGGTCCCGTGGGAGGTGTTGGTGCCACCCACGGGGCCGTTCGGGAGCTATTTTTATTATCACCATCTAACGCCATGTTTTTAAACCTAAGTCTAGAAATATACAAATTACCGTCGTATTCTCATACCGGGAGTCCCGCGGCTACGGGGTCAGTTGCTACGAGTTATATTGGTCCCGTGGGAGGTGTTGGTGCCACCGACTGGGACGTTCGGCGGTTGTTACTAGTTCTCACCATCTAACACCATGTTTTTAAAACTAAGTCTAGAAATATACAAATTACCTTCGTATTCTCAAACCGTGAGTCCCGCGGTTGCGGGGTCAGTTCCTACGAGTTACATTGGTCCCGTGGTAGGTGCGGGTGCCACCCACGGGGCCGTTCGGGGGTTGTTTCGAGTTTTCACCCTCTAACCCCATCTTTTTAAGCCTAAGTCTAGAAATATGCAAATTACCTTCCTACTCTCAAACCGGGAGTCCCGCGGCTGCGGGGTCAGTTCCTACGAGTTACATTGGTCCCGTGGGAGGTGTTGGTGCCACCCACGGGGCCGTTAGAGGGCTGTTTCGAGTTTTCACCCTCTGACGCCAAGTTTTTTTGCCTAGGTCTAGAAATATGCAAATTATCGTCGTATTCTCAAACCGGGAGTCCCGCGGCTGCGGGGTTAGTTCCTACAAGTTACATTGGTTTCGTGTGAGGTATTGGTGCCACGCACGGGGCCGTTAGAGGGTTGTTTCGAGCTTTTTCCCTCTAACACCATGTTTTCCTTAAATCTAGAAATATGCAAATTACCATCGTATTCTCTAAGCGGGAGTCCCGCAGCTGCAGGGTCAGTTCCTACGAGTTATATTGATCCCGTGGGAGGTGTTGGTGCCACCCACGGGGACGTTCGGGCGCTGTTTTTAGTTCTCACCCTCTAACGTCATGTTTTTAAGTCTAAGTCTGGAAATATGAAAATTACCGTCGTACTCTCAAATCGGAAGACCCGCGGCTGTGGGCAGTTCCTCTGAGTTACATTGGTCCCGTGGGAGGTGTTGGTTCCACCCTCGGGGACGTTCGGGGGCTGTTTCTAGTTCTCACCCTCTAACGCCATGTTCTTAAGCCTTAGTCTAAAATATGCAAATTACCATCGTACTCTCAAACAGGGAGATCCGCGGCTGCGAGATTAGTTCCTACGAGTTATATTGGTCCCGTGGGAGGTGTTGGTTCCACCCACGGGGATGTTCGGGGGCTATTTCTAGTTCTCACCCTCTAATGCCATGTTTTTAAGCCTAAGTCTAGAAATATGTAAATTATCGTTGTACTCTCAAACCGGGAGTCCCGCGGCTACGGGGTCAGTTCCTACGAGTTACACTGGTTTCGTGGGAGGTATTGGTGCCACCCACGGGGCCGTTAGAAGGCTGTTTCGAGTTTTAACCCTCTAACACCATGTTTTGCTTAAGTCTAGAAATATGCAAATTACTGTCGTATTCTCAAACCGGGAGTCCCGCAGCTGCAGGGTCAGTTCCTACGAGTTACATTAGTCCCGTGGGAGGTGTTGGTGCCACCCACGGGGACGTTCGTGCGCTGTTTCTAGTTCTCACCCTCTAACGTCTTGTTTTTAAGCCTAAGTCTGGAAATATGAAAATTACTGTCGTACTCTCAAATCGGAAGACCCGCGGCTGTGGGTCAGTTCCTACGAGTTACATTGGTCCCGTGGAAGGTGTTGGTTCCACCCACGGGGACGTTCGGGGGCTGTTTCTAGTTCTCATCCTCTAACGCCATGTTTTTAAGCCTTATTCTAGCAATATGCATATTACCGTCGTACTCTCAAAGAGGGAGATCCGCGACTGCGGGTTCAATTCCTACGAGTTAAATTGGTCCCGTGGGAGGTGTTGGTGCCACCCACGGGGACGTTCAGGGATTATTTCTAGTTCTCTCCCTCTAACGCCATTATTTTAAGCTTAAGTCTAGTAAAATGCAAATTGTCGTCGTACTCTCAAACCGGGAGACCCGCGGCTGCGGGGTCAGTTCCTACGAGGTACATTGGTCCCGTGGGAGGTGTTGATGCCACCCATGGGGACGTTCGGGGTTTGTCTCTATTCTCAGCCTCTAACGCCATGTTTTTAAGCCTAAGTCTAGAAATATGCAAATAACCATCATACTCTCAAACCGGGAGTCGCGCGGCTGCGGGGTCAGTTCCTACGAGTTACATTGGTCCAGTGGGCGGTGTTGGTGCTACCCATGGGGCCGTTCGGGGTATGTTTTGAGTTCTTACCCTCTAACGCCATGTTTTTAAGCCTAAGTCTAGAAATATGCAAAGTACCGTCATATTCTCAAACGGGGAGTCCCGCGGCTGCGTGGTAAGTTCCTACAAGTTACCTTGGTCTCGTGGGAGGTGTTGGTTCCACCCATGGGGACGTTCGGGGGTTGTTTCTACTTATCACCCTCTAACGCCATGTTTTTAAGCCTAAGTCTAGAAATACAAAAATTACTTTCGTACTCTCAAACCGGGAGACCCGCGGCTGCGGGTTCTGTTCGTATGAGTTACATTGGTCCCGTGGGAGGTGTTGCTTCCACCCACGGGGACACTCGGGGGCTATTTCATGTTCTCACCCTTTAACGCCATATTTTTAAGTTTAAGTCTAGAAATATGCAAATTGTTGTCGTATTCTCAAACCGGGAGTCTCGCGGCTGCGGGGTCAATTCCTACGAGTTACGTTGGTCTCGTGGGAGGTGTTGGTGCCACCCACAGGGCCGTTAAAGGGTTGTTTCGAGTTTTCACCCACTAACACCACGTTTTTCTTAAGTTTAGAAATATGCAAATTACAGCCATATTCTCAAACCGGGAGACCCGCGGCTGCGGGGTAAGTTCCTACGTGTTAAATTGGTCCCGTGGGAGGTGTTGGTTCCACCCACGGGGACGTTCGGGGGCTGTTTCTAGTTCTCATCCTCTAACGTCATGTTTTAAGCCTTAGTCTAGAAATATGCAAATTACCGTCATATTCTCAAATCGGGAGTCCCACGACTGCGGGGTCAGTTCCTACGACTTACATTGGTGCCATGGGAGGTGTTGGTGCCACCCACGGGGACGTTCGGGGGCTGTTTCTAGTTCTCACCCTTTAATGCCATATTTTTAAGACTAAGTCTAGAAATATGCAAATTACTGTCGTACTCTTAAACCGGGGGACCCGCGGCTGCAGGGGTAGTTCCTACGAGTTACATTGGTCCCGTGGGAGGTGTTGGTGACACCCATGGGGCCGTTTGGGGTTGGTTTCGAGTTATCACCCTCTAATGCCATGTTTTTAAACCTAAGTCTACAAATATGCAAATTATCATCATATTCTCAAACCGGGAGTCCCGCGAGTGCGGAATCAGTTCCTACTAGTTACATTGGTCCTGTGGGAGGTGCTGGTGCCACCCATGGGGACGTTCGGGGGTTGTTTCTAGATCTAACCCTCTAACACCATGTTTTTAAGCCTAAGTGTTAAAATATGCTAATTACCATTGTATTCTCGAATCGGGAGTCCCTCGGCTGCGGGGTCAGTTCCTACGAGTTACATTGGTCCCGTGGGAGATACTGGTGCCACCCGCGGGGCCGTTCGGTGGCTATTTCTAATTCTCACCATCTAACGCCATATTTTTAAGCCTAAGTATAGAAATATGCATATTACCTTCGTATACTCAAACTGGGAGTCCCGCGGATGCGGGGACAGTTTCTACGAGTTACATTGGTCCCGTGGGAGGTGTTGGTGCCACCCACGGGGCCGTTCTGGGGCTGTATTGAGTTTTCACTCTATAACGCCATATTTTGAAGCCTAAGTCAAGAAATATGCAAATTATCATCATTTTCTCAAACCGAGAGTCCCGTGGCTGCGGGGTCAGTTCCAACGAGTTACATTGGTCCCGTGGGAGGTGTTGGTGCCACCTATGGGCCGTTAGAGGGCAGTTTTGAGTTTTCATGCTCTGACACCATATTTTGCTTAAGTTTAGAAATTTGCAAATTACCGTCATATTCTCAAATCAGGAGTCCTGCGGCTGCGGGGTCAGTTCGTACGAGTTACATTGGTCCCGTGGGAGTTGTTGGTGCCACCCACATGGACGTTCGGGGGCTTTTTATAGTTCTCACCCTCTAACGCCATGTTTTTAAGCCAAAATCTAGAAATATGAAAATTGCCGTTGTACTCTCAAACCGGGAGACCCGCGACTTCGGGGTCAGTCCTACGAGTTACATTGGTCCCGTGGGAGGTGTTGGTGCCACCCACGGGGCCGTTCGGGGGCTGTTTTAAGTTCTCACCCTCTAACACCATGTTTTTCTTAAGTCTAGAAATATGCAAATTACCGTCGTACTCTCAAACCGAGAGTCCCGCGGCTGAGTGGTCAGTTCCTATGAGTTACATTTGTCCCATGGGAGGTGTTGGTGGTACCCACGGGGCCGTTAGAGGGATGTTTCGAGTTTTCACCCTCTAACACCATGTTTTTCTTAAGTCTAGAAATATGCAAATTACCGTCGTATTCTCAAATCGGGAGTCCCGCGACTGCGGGGTCAGTTCCTACGAGTTACATTGGTCCCGTGGGAGGTGTTGGTGCCACCCACGGGGCCGTTAGAGGGATGTTTCGAGTTTTCACACTCTAACACCATGTTTTGCTTAAGTCTAGAAATATACAAATTATCGTCGTATTCTCCAACCGAGAGTCACGCGGCTGCGGGGTCAGTTCCTACGAGTTACATTGGTCCCGCAGGAGGTGTTGGTTCCACCCACGGGGCCTTTCAGGGGTTGTTTCTAGTTCTAACCCTCTAACGCAATGTTTGAAAGACTAAGTCTATAAATATGCAAATTACCGTTGTACTCTCAAACTGGGAGACCCGCGACTGCGGGGTCAGTTCCTACAAGTTACATTGGTCCCGTGGGAGGTGTTGGTTCCACCCACGAGGCCGTTAGAGGGCTGTTTTGAATTTTTACCCTCTAACACCATGTTTTGCTTAGGTCTAGAAATATGTAAATTACCGTCGTATTCTCAAACCGGGAGTTCCGCGGCTGCGGGGCCAGTTCCTACGAGTTACATTTTTCCCGTGGGAGGTGTTGGTTCCACCCACGGGGCCTTTTAGGGGATATTTCTTGTTCTCACCCTCCAACGCACTGTTTTTAAGCCTATGTCTAGAAATATGAAAATTACCTTCGTATTCTCCACCTTGGAGTCCTGCAATTGTGGGAGCCATTCCTATGAGTTACATTGGTCCCGTGGGAGGTTTTGGTGCCATCTACGGGGCCGTTCGGGGGCTGTTTCTAGTTTTCACCCTCTAATGCCATGTTTTTAAGCCTAAGTCTAGAAATATGCAAATTATCATCGTATTCTCTAACCGGGAGTCCCGCGGCTGCCGGGTCAGTTCCTACGAGTTACATTGGTCCTGTGGGAGGTACTGGCGCCACCCACGGGGTGGTTAGAGTGTTGTTTCGAGTTTTCACCCTCTAATGCCATGTTTTTAAGCCTAAGTCTAAAAATGTGCAAATTATCGTCGTATTCTCAAATCGTGAGTCCCACGGCTGCGGGGTCAGTTCCTACGAGTTACATTGGTCCCGTGGGAGGTGTTGGTGCCACCCACAGGGCCGTTAGAGGGCTGTTTTGAGTTTTCACCCTCTAACACCATGTTTTTCTTAAGTCTAAAAATATGCAAATTACCGTCGTATTCTCAAACCGGGAGTCCCGCTACTGCGGGGTCAGTTCCTACGAGTTACATTGGTCCCGTGGGAGGTGTTGGTGCCACCCACGGGGCCGTTTAAGGGATGTTTTGAGTTTTCACACTCTAACACCATGTTTTGCTTAAGTCTAGAAATATGCAAATTACCGTCGTATTCTCCAACCGGGAGTCACGCGGCTGCGGGGTTAGTTCCTACGAGTTACATTGGTCCCACGGGAGGTGTTGGTTCCACCCACGGGGTCTTTCAGGGGTTGTTTCTAGTTCTAACCCTCTAACGTAATGTTTTGAAGACTAAGTCTATAAATATGCAAATTACAGTTGTGCTCTCAAACTGGGAGACCCGCGACTGCGGAGTCAGTTCCTACGAGTTACATTGGTCCCGTGGGAGGTGTTGGTGCCACCCACGTGGCCGTTAGAAGGCTGTTTAGAATTTTTACCCTCTAACACCATGTTTTGCTTTTGTCTAGAAATATGCAAATTACCGTTGTATTCTCAAACCGGGAGTTCTGCGGCTGCGGGGCCAGTTCCTACGAGTTATATTTTTCCCGTGGGAGGTGTTGGTGCAACCCACGGGGCCTTTTAGGGTATGTTTCTAGTGGTCACCCTCCAACGCCATGTTTTTAAGCCTTAGTCTAGAAATATGCAAATTACCTTCGTATTCTCCACCCGGGAGTCCCGCAACCGTGGGAGCCATTCCTATGAGTTACATTGGTCCCGTGGGAGGTTTTGGTGCCATCTACGGGGCCGTTCGGGGGCTGTTTCTAGTTTTCACCCTCTAATGCCATGTTTTTAAGCCTAAGTCTCGAAATATGCAAATTATCATCGTATTCTCTAACCGGGAGTCCGACGGCTGCCGGGTCAGTTCCTATGGGTTACATTGGTCCTGTGGGAGGTACTGGCACCACCCACGGGGCGGTTAGAGTATTGTTTCGAGTTTTCACCGTCTAACACCATGTTTTTAAGCCTAATTCTAAAAATGTGCAAATTATCGTCGTATTTTTAAACCGTGAGTCCCACGGCTGCGGGGTCGGTTCCTACTAGTTACATTGGTCCCGTGGGAGGTGTTGGTGCCACCCACAGGGCCGTTAGAGGGCTGTTTCGAGTTTTCACCCTCTAACACCATGTTTTTCTTAAGTCTAAAAATATGCAAATTACCGTCGTATTTTCAAACCGGGAGTCCCGCTACTGCGGGGTCAGTTCCTACGAGTTACATTGGTCCCGTGGGAGGTGTTGGTGCCACCCACGGGGCCGTTTGAGGGATGTTTCGAGTTTTCACACTCTAACACCATGTTTTGCTTAAGTCTAGAAATATGCAAATTACCGTCATATTCTCCAACCGAGAGTCACGCGGCTGCGGGTTTAGTTCCTACGAGTTACATTGGTCCCACGGGAGGTGTTGGTTCCACCCACGGGGCCTTTTAGGGGTTGTTTCTAGTTCTAACCCTCTAATGCAATGTTTTGAAGACTAAGTCTATAAATATCAAATTACCGTTGTGCTCACAAACTGGGAGATCCGCGACTGCGGAGTCAGTTCCTACGAGTTACATTGGTCCCGTGGGAGGTGTTGGTGCCACCCACGAGGCCGTTAGAGGGATGTTTTGAATTTTTACCCTCTAACACCATGTTTTGCTTAGGTCTAGAAATATGTAAATTATGTCGTATTCTCAAACCGGGAGTTCCGCGACTGCGGGCCAGTTCCTACGAGTTTCATTTTTCCCGTGGGAGGTGTTGGTGCCACCCACGGGGCCTTTTAGGGGATATTTCTAGTGCTCACCCTCCAACGCACTGTTTTTAAGCCTATGTCTAGAAATATGAAAATTACCTTCGTATTCTCCACCTTGGAGTCCTGCAATTGTGGGAGCCATTCCTATGAGTTACATTGGTCCCGTGGGAGGTTTTGGTGCCATCTACGGGGCCGTTCGGGGGCTGTTTCTAGTTTTCACCCTCTAATGCCATGTTTTTAAGCCTAAGTCTAGAAATATGCAAATTATCATCGTATTCTCTAACCGGGAGTCCCGCGGCTGCCGGGTCAGTTCCTACGAGTTAAATTGGTCCTGTGGGAGGTACTGGCGCCACCCATGGGGCGGTTAGAGTGTTGTTTCGAGTTTTCACCCTCTAACGCCATGTTTTTAAGCCTAAGTCTAAAAATGTGCAAATTATCGTCGTATTCTCAAACCGTGAGTCCCACGGCTGCGGGGTCAGTTCCTGCGAGTTACATTGGTCCCGTGGGAGGTGTTGGTGCCACCCACAGGCCCGTTAGAGGGCTGTTTCGAGTTTTCACCCTCTAACACCATGTTTTTCTTAAGTCTAAAAATATGCAAATTACCGTCGTATTTTCAAACCGGGAGTCCCGCTACTGCGGGGTCAGTTCCTACGAGTTACATTGGTCCCGTGGGAGGTGTTGGTGCCACCCACGGGGCCGTTTGAGGGATGTTTCGAGTTTTCACACTCTAACACCATGTTTTGCTTAAGTCTAGAAATATGCAAATTACGGTTGTATTCTCCAACCGGGAGTCACGCTGCTGCGGGGTTAGTTCCTACGAGTTACATTGGTCCCACGGGAGGTGTTGGTTCCACCCATGGGGCCTTTCAGGGGTTGTTTCTAGTTCTAACCCTCTAATGCAATGTTTTGAAGACTAAGTCTATAAATATCAAATTACCGTTGTGCTCTCAAACTGGGAGATCCGCGACTGCGGAGTCAGTTCCTACGAGTTACATTGGTCCCGTGGGAGGTGTTGGTGCCACCCACGAGGCCGTTAGAGGGCTGTTTAGAATTTTTACCCTCTAACACCATGTTTTGCTTTAGTCTAGAAATATGGAAATTACGGTCTTATTCTCAAACCGGGAGTTCTGCGGCTGCGGGGCCAGTTCCTACGAGTTACATTTTTCCCGTGGGAGGTTTTGGTGCCACCCACGGGGCCTTTTAGGGTATGTTTATAGTGCTCACCCTCCAACGCCATGTTTTTAAGCCTAAGTATAGAAATATGCAAATTACCTTCGTATTCTCCACCTGGGAGTCCCGCAACTGTGGGAGCCATTCCTATGAGTTACATTGGTCCCGTGGGAGGTTTTAGTGCCTTCTACGGGGCCGTTCGGGCCCTGTTTCTAGTTTTCATCCTCTAATGCCATGTTTTCAAGCCTAAGTCTATAAATATGAAAATCATCATCGTATTCTCTAACTGGGAGTCCCGCGGCTGCCGGGTCAGTTCCTACGAGTTACATTGGTCCTGTGGGAGTTACTGGCGCCACCCACGGGGCGGTTAGAGTGTTGTTTCGAGTTTTCACCCTCTAACGCCATGTTTTTAAGCCTAAGTCTAAAAATGTGCAAATTATCGTCGTATTCTCAAACCGTGAGTCCCACGGCTGCGCGGTTAGTTCCTGCGAGTTACATTGGTCCCGTGGGAGGTGTTGGTGCCACCCAAAGGGCCGTTAGAGGGCTGTTTCGAGTTTTCACCCTCTAACACCATGTTTTTCTTAAGTCTAAAAATATGCAAATTACCGTCGTATTCTCAAACCGGGAGTCCCGCGACTGCGGGGTCAGTTCCTACGAGTTACATTGGTCCCGTGGGAGGTGTTGGTGCCACCCACGGGGCCGTTAGAGGGATGTTTCCAGTTTTCACACTCTAACACCATGTTTTGCTTAAGTCTAGAAATATGCAAATTACCGTCGTATTCTCCAACCGGGAGTCACGCGGCTGCGGGGTTAGTTCCTACGAGTTATATTGGTCCCACGGGAGGTGTTGGTTCCACCCACGGGGCCTTTCAGAGGTTGTTTCTAGTTCTAACCCTCTAACGCAATGTTTTAAAGACTAAGTCTATAAATATGCAAATTACCGTTGTACTCTCAAACTGGGAGACCCGCGACTGCGGAGTCAGTTCCTACGAGTTACATTGGTCCCGTGGGAGGTGTTGGTGCCACAAACGAGGCCGTTAGAGGGCTGTTTAGAATTTTTACCCTCTAACATCATGTTTTGCTTTAGTCTAGAAATATGCAAATTACCGTCGTATTCTCAAATCAGGAGTTCCGCGGCTGCGGGGCCAGTTCCTACGAGTTACATTTTTCCCGTGGGAGGTGTTGGTGCCACCCACGGGGCCTTTTGGGGGATGTTTCTAGTGCTCACCCTCCAACGCCATGTTTTTATGCCTAAGTCTAGAAATATGCAAATTACCTTCGTATTCTCCACCTGGGAGTCCCGCAACTGTGGGAGCCATTCCTATGAGTTCATTGGTCCCGTGGGAGGTTTTGGTGCCATCTACGGGGCCGTTCGGGGGGCTGTTTCTAGTTTTCACCCTCTAATGCCATGTTTTTAAGCCTAAGTCTAGAAATATGAAAATTATCATTGTATTCTCTAACCGGGAGTCCCGCGGCTGCCGGGTCAGTTCCTACGAGTAACATTGGTCCTGTGGGAGGTACTGGCGCCACCCACGGGGCGGTTAGAGTGTTGTTTCAAGTTTTCACCCTCTAACGCCATGTTTTTAAGCCTAAGTCTAAAAATGTGCAAATTATCATCGTATTCTCAAATCATGAGTCCCACGGCTGCGGGGTCAGTTCCTACGCGTTACATTGGTCCCGTGGGAGGTGTTGGTGCCACCCACAGGGCCGTTAGAGGGCTGTTTCGTGTTTTCACCCTCTAACACCATGTTTTTCTTAAGTCTAAAAATATGCAAATTACCGTCGTATTCTCAAACCAGGAGTCCCGCGACTGCGGGGTCAGTTCCTACGAGTTACATTGGTTCCGTGGGAGGTGTTGGTGCCACCCACGGGGCCGTTTGAGGGATGGTTCGAGTTTTCACCCTCTAACACCATGTTTTTTTTAAGTCTAGAAATATGAAAATTACCGTCGTATTCTCCAACCGGGAGTCACGCGGCTGCGGGGTTAGTTCCTACGAGTTATATTGGTCCCACGGGAGGTGTTGGTTCCACCCACGGGGCCTTTCAGAGGTTGTTTCTAGTTCTAACCCTCTAACATAATGTTTTAAAGACTAAGTCTATAAATATGCAAATTACCGTTGTACTCTCAAACTGGTAGACCCGCGACTGCGGAGTCAGTTCCTACGAGTTACATTGGTCCCGTGGGAGGTGTTGGTGCCACCCACGAGGCCGTTAGAGGGATGTTTAGAATTTTTACCCTCTAACATCATGTTTTGCTTTAGTCTAGAAATATGCAAATTACCGTCGTATTCTCAAATCAGGAGTTCCGCGGCTGCGGGGCCAGTTCCTACGAGTTACATTTTTCCCGTGGGAGGTGTTGGTGCCACCCACGGGGCCTTTTGGGGGATGTTTCTAGTGCTCACCCTCCAACGCCATGTTTTTATGCCTAAGTCTAGAAATATGCAAATTACCTTCGTATTCTCCACCTGGGAGTCCCGCAACTGTGGGAGCCATTCCTATGAGTTCATTGGTCCCGTGGGAGGTTTTGGTGCCATCTACGGGGCCGTTCGGGGGGCTGTTTCTAGTTTTCACCCTCTAATGCCATGTTTTTAAGTCTAAGTCTAGAAATATGAAAATTATCATTGTATTCTCTAACCGGGAGTCCCGCGGCTGCCGGGTCAGTTCCTACGAGTTACATTGGTCCTGTGGGAGGTACTGGCGCCACCCACGGGGCGGTTAGAGTGTTGTTTCAAGTTTTCACCCTCTAACGCCATGTTTTTAAGCCTAAGTCTAAAAATGTGCAAATTATCATCGTATTCTCAAATCATGAGTCCCACGGCTGCGGGGTCAGTTCCTACGCGTTACATTGGTCCCGTGGGAGGTGTTGGTGCCACCCACAGGGCCGTTAGAGGGCTGTTTCGTGTTTTCACCCTCTAACACCATGTTTTTCTTAAGTCTAAAAATATGCAAATTACCGTCGTATTCTCAAACCAGGAGTCCCGCGACTGCGGGGTCAGTTCCTACGAGTTACATTGGTTTCGTGGGAGGTGTTGGTGCCACCCACGGGGCCGTTTGAGGGATGGTTCGAGTTTTCACCCTCTAACACCATGTTTTTTTTAAGTCTAGAAATATGAAAATTACCGTCGTATTCTCCAACCGGGAGTCACGCGGCTGCGGGGTTAGTTCCTACGAGTTATATTGGTCCCACGGGAGGTGTTGGTTCCACCCACGGGGCCTTTCAGAGGTTGTTTCTAGTTCTAACCCTCTAACATAATGTTTTAAAGACTAAGTCTATAAATATGCAAATTACCGTTGTACTCTCAAACTGGTAGACCCGCGACTGCGGAGTCAGTTCCTACGAGTTACATTGGTCCCGTGGGAGGTGTTGGTGCCACCCACGAGGCCGTTAGAGGGATGTTTAGAATTTTTACCCTCTAACATCATGTTTTGCTTTAGTCTAGAAATATGCAAATTACCGTCGTATTCTCAAATCAGGAGTTCCGCGGCTGCGGGGCCAGTTCCTACGAGTTACATTTTTCCCGTGGGAGGTGTTGGTGCCACCCACGGGGCCTTTTGGGGGATGTTTCTAGTGCTCACCCTCCAACGCCATGTTTTTATGCCTAAGTCTAGAAATATGCAAATTACCTTCGTATTCTCCACCTGGGAGTCCCGCAACTGTGGGAGCCATTCCTATGAGTTCATTGGTCCCGTGGGAGGTTTTGGTGCCATCTACGGGGCCGTTCGGGGGGCTGTTTCTAGTTTTCACCCTCTAATGCCATGTTTTTAAGTCTAAGTCTAGAAATATGAAAATTATCATTGTATTCTCTAACCGGGAGTCCCGCGGCTGCCGGGTCAGTTCCTACGAGTTACATTGGTCCTGTGGGAGTTACTGGCACCACCCACGGGGCAGTTAGAGTGTTGTTTCCAGTTTTCACCCTCTAACGCCATGTTTTTAAGCCTAAGTCTAAAAATGTGCAAATTATCGTCGTATTCTCAAACCGTGAGTCCCACGGCTGTGGGGTCAGTTCCTACGTGTTACATTGGTCCCGTGGGAGGTGTTAGTTCCACCCACGAGGACGTTCGAGGGTTGTTTCTAGTGCTCACCTCTAACGCCATGTTTTTAAGCCTAAGTCTAGAAATATGCAAATTATCATCGTACTCTCAAACTGGGAGACCCGGGGCTGCGGGGATTGTTTCTAAGAGTTACATTGGTCCCGTGGGAGGTGTTGGTGCCACCCACGCGGACGTTCGAGGGTTGTTTCTAGTCTCACCCTCTAACGCCATGTTTTTAGGACTAAGTCTAGAAATAAGCAAATTACCTTCGTACTCTCAAACCGAGAGATCCGCGGCTGCGGGGTCAGTTTCTACGAGTTACATTGGTCCCGTGGGAGGTGTTGGTGCCACCCACGGGGCGATTCGGGGTATGTTTCTAGTTCTCTCCCTCTAATGCCATATTTTTAAGCCTAAGTCTAGAAATATGCAAATTGCCGTCTGTGGATTCCATTATTATTCAACACAAATAAATACGAGAGAAGCAATTATCAAGAAAGAATAAGGAATATAAGATGCCAATCACACAACAAAGGATGCACGTGGTTCAGTAAGTATGTGCCTACGTCCACGGTGGTGCAATCGATATTAATTCTATATACTCCGGAGAGTAATTACAGAGAATACAACTTGTCCTTTTGACCCGGACCTAGGGTTCAATATATACATGTACATGTAGGTAAGTGGAGGTGACGGGTTTCTCCACATTTATACATCTCCCATATAACTTCCAATTGTGGAAACGTGGGGGAGACAAGATCAATATAAGAGATGAGGGGCCCAGACTTTGGGCCGCCAGGATTGGGCTACTCGTCCGGGCCCATGGTTCTAAATTTCGGGTACCCACAATTGCCCCTAAATTTGTTGGACGATGTTTATGGGTTCAATTGATTTAAATGATCAGCCGTTATGGCTGATTTGTGATTCTTCGAAAACTGTGAAGTTGATTTGGCGGCACCCGCTTTGCTTATTGTGCTCTATGATTAGAATTTGAAGGCTTGTTGGGATAGCCACTTTTTCTCCCGTCGCTTAGCCTTTCCAGTACTCTTCCATCTTCTAAGAATTTTAGCTCCTCGTACCTTCTTCTCTCAATTTCCCTTTCCATTATTTCTTAGTTGTCTGAGCTCATTCTTCTTCATCATCTGAGTCGATCTTCTATTTTGTAAGTTTCCTGTGCCCTTTCCTTGTGCGTTCTCTTTGGTTTGCAGCTTTTCTTAGGTCTTCTAATGGCGAAGATTGGGAATAGGTCGATCTCTGAATTTAGGAAGTTTTACAACATTCCTGAGTGGGTAGGTATTGAGTGTTGTGCCTCACCTCCTAGGAATGTTAGGGATATAGATGATGCTCACTGGATCCATGTTCTGTTACTTTCCCAGGGGGGACTCACTTTCCATCCCAATGATTTGTTTCTGCATTTCTTTGGCTATTTCAATATTGTTCATGCACAATGCTCGCCCAATGTGTGGAAAATAGTAAATGGCGTCCATAGGATAAATTAGTTGTATAGTACTAGGTTAGGGCTTGCCGAGGTCTGCTTCTATTATTCCTTTTCTCGAACTAGTTTAGGTGTCTTATACCTCAAAGCCAGGAGCCCTGATAGGGTATTGGTAGTAAACCTACCTAATTCCCATAAGGACTACTGGCAAGAAGGTTTCCTTATTAGGAATTGGCAGTTCCCTCCCTAATTTGAAGGGTCGAGGTCTGAGGGATTCTCCGTTCCTTTTTACGGGGAGGAATATATAGGTAGACATTGTACTGTTGTTTCAACCTTTGCTGATTTGTGACCTTTATAACTCTTCTTTCCTTTTTCTTACACAGCGAAGTCAAATAACTTGGAACCTGCACTCAACGAGGTCTATCTTTCTGAGTTGGTAAAGGCTTGGAAAATTAGGGAGCCCTTAGGTGACAGTGAGCACCTCAAGTCTACTACCTTCCTGCTCGAATATAAGAACGTCGGCTCCAACTTCATAGAGAGGCCTGTGGATAGTATACCAGAGTTAAATTCCTTCGAAGATACTGTTGCAGAGCCTATCCAGATAGACGAGGAGGAGAGAAGCTCTGAGAGTGACAATTTGGGTGGAAGGAGCCTTGACAGTAGCAGTTCCTCTGACCATGAGGAGGTTCTGAAGCTCGGAGATCATCAAGGACTTCTAGCAGCTCAAGTGAAGACATGGTTCCTTCGAGGAATAACTTGATTAGAGACGATGATGATGAGGACCACGTGCTCCTTGCATAGAGGTCGAAGAAAAAAAATCCACCTCTGGGGACGTGGCTACTGGTTCCCGGTCCTCCGTTCAGGAGAATGAGAGGAGAAGGAGGGAAGAGGAGAAGGTGAGAGAAAGAGGGAGAAAAAAGGAAGAGGAGAGGAAGAAGATGGAAGAGAAGAGGAGGGTGGAGGAGAGGAAGAGGAAGGAGAGTGAGAATGAGGAGGAGAGAAGGAGGGCAGAAGCGAGGATGAAGGCCGGGAAGGCCTTAGTCCCGGTGTCTGCACTGCCCGAGGGGGCTTCTGTGGAGATTTCTCCCCAGCTGGCCCCAGCTTTGCTCGAGAGAGCTGTTCTCCCGACTGATCGCCAAAGGGCGGTAGGGTCGGAGCAGTTGGCCCTTCAGGCCAGTCAAAGGCTTGCTCTGGTAAGGTTTTTCCTTTTCCTCCTATGTCGTTTTGAATTACCTCATTTTTCTCTTCTGATGCCTTCATTTTTTTGGAGTTCGTTACTGACTTCGCCGTGCTCTATCGTTCACGCGATGAGCTGGTGAGGAGAAACAGTGAGCTGGAGGAGGAAAATGATGCCCTGAAGCTGAAGGGTAAAGAGCTCGAGGCTAGCTTTAAAGCCGTTGATGCTGCTCGGATTTCAGTCGATCTGGCTCTTACTACTGCCAACAAAGAGAAGGATGCAGTAGTCAAGGACTTGAAGGAGCTACAGCAGGCCTATGACCTGGTTTTCTTGAGCAAGCTAGCGGTTGTTGAGGACAATAAGATGCTATCTGCAGAGCTGAAGAAGAAAGAGTCTGAGGCTGTGACAACCCGTATATAATTATGATAAATTGTATTTAAATTATACTTATATTATGTGATATGAATAATGTGTTATTGTTATATCTAATGTTAAGTGATTATGGTTAGTATAATTCTACTTTCATAAATCATGAAATGCCGAATTATTTACGAACACAAGATTTAATTATTTTTGATAGAAATGTTCCTGTTTAAGACTAGTTTTGACCCTTGTAACATTACAATTGACTTGAGGTGAAAACTACATAGTTGTAGATATGTGAGTTAGGGTTGTAACACAACAAACAGTGCATCAAACGGATGTTCGAGTAAGAAGTTACGTCGAAATTACAAGAAGGGGCGAATCTGTCAATTCCCTTAAGTGGTAAATTGTCTTTTATTAAACCAAATGTTTTAATTTGATTGGATGGTTTGGGAGGCAGCCTTGGCCGACTTAAAACTCTCCCTTAACCTTATTTATTTAGAAAATAAGTCCCTATGTTCAGTTTGAGGTGATATTAGCTTGAGGAAAGAGAGGTAGAAGTTAAGGAAAAAAGGGTTACAAGGAAAATCTAGGAAAACAATTCCAAGAAAATCCTTAAGGTGTTTCCAAGGTAATATTATGTGTTAATATTATTTTAATCTTCTATTATACTTATTTCAAAGTATATAAATTATGAATTATTGATCCAAATTCCATCCTCCTTTGTGATAATATGTATTGGTTCATATGTGAGATAAGTGGTGTTATAGGTCATATTGCTTTGTATTGAAACCCTTTATATTCAAACTTGCATATCTCTTTGTGTGCTTACTGGAATTCAGAAATTCCAATTGGATATGAAAATAGACTTATATATTCATGTCATATCCGAAAATCAGAATTTAACTCCTTATGGTTAGGTCTTAGTGATGGTTGCAAGTTGGTATATAGTTACTGTTTGAATATTTCATTTCGGTATGCCCTGCGTTTGGTCATGATTTTGAGATAGCAAATGAAGTCCAAATATTATGAAACTTTAATTATGTACTATTCAGTATGTCTAGTGAAATTTTTGTTTAAAATCATGGAAAGTTATGTTGTATAAAAATTATGAAAATTCTTGGAAATCGAAGGAACAATAGAGGAGTTTGTAGAGCAGATTTCTTGTGTTGTAAATAAATGGCCATAACTTGCCCTCAGAAGCTTGAAAAATTACCCCGTCACTTGTAACGGAAAGTATATTCAGATTTGTTTTCAGATTGATAAGATTTAACACATGTATGTGTACTATTTATGAATATGGTATGGTTAAGTATGGACGACAATGAATTGACGCCATATTGGATACCCCATGAAAGAATGTTTGTATCTACTCCTTCCCAAGGGTATTTTGAGTACATGTTTCATGTATATATATATTCAGAAGTATACTTTTATGTTTACTTGAGCTTAGTTATAAATTACTTACGAGGTAGTTTCTAGGGTTGAATTTTCATGACCTTATCAACATATATACCATCGTTTCGTCTTTACATATGTTTCATGAAATATGACTTGAGTAGAATCATATTGTGGTTGGGTACTTATTTAAAGTTACATAATTATATTAAGATAATACTTATGATTAAGTTTCGATACTGATTTAGTTGGATTAATAGGTGTGAGGTCAAATCAACCAAGTTCAGCTCCACCCGAGGGAAACGCGAATACATAGTTGACAACACAAGGTGAGTGTACTTACTGGGTTGATTTTGGATATGACATATATGTATCCTATGTTGAGATGATATGACTTATTTAAAAGTCATGATATGTTGAGATGTTATGTCTTATTATAAAGCCAATAGATGTTGAGATGTTATGGCTTTATAAAAGTCAGGATACGTTGAGTTGCTATGCAATTCAGGAGATGTTAGGTTTTTTTAAACCTATGGATATGATTATTGCCTACGGGCAGGAGATGTGGGGTTTATTAACTCCGGATATGTATATGGACTAATTTGGCACAGAGATGTATATAGTGTTATGTTGAGATGTTAATATAGTGCTTTTACTATAGATAGCTGTAGTACATTCACTGAGTTTTTAAACTCATGGTTTTATATGTTGACATTTTCTGGTTTTCCAGCTGCCACTGCCAGGTCTAGGAGGTTGAGTAAATAGAAGTAGGGTCTTGTTAGTTTGTTTAATACACTGTACTAGTTGTAATTAATTTAAAATATATGTGATTTATGGTGGTATTATGTCTCCTTAAAACGATTGGATTTTTTTAATATTCCGCATTTTAACCATGAAGTTGTTTCAATATGTATTACCTAAATTATATATAAATTATAATTGTGGTTTGTAAACTATTTAGTTAATTATATCCTAATGGGGTTAGGGGGTGACAACTTGGTATCAGAGCCTTAGATTTTTATATTCTGGGATTACAGAGTCTAGATATGGGAGTGGCAGAAATGGCGTTGTGTGGGTCATTTATATTATTTTGCGAGAAATACTAACCATTATGTTACAAATAAATTTTGTATTCTTGTTTCGATAATTGTGGTTTATGACAGATAGTAAGCTATGGAAGGAGAAAATGTTCATGAGAGGGTAGATGAGGAGTCTTCAAACACAGTAAACCAGCAAAATCCAAATAATGTAGAGGGGGATCCTAAACAACTTACAGATATGCAGAAGATGTCTCGTGCCATGACTTTAATGGCAGAACAACAAAACATGTTTATGGTGCAAATAGCAGAACAACAAGACAAGTACTTGGAGGAGAAGACTTTGGCAAGAAGAGAAAGGGAAATACAACGAGAGGAGAAGAATACTCTGTACGAGAAGTTTATCAAATTGAACCCTCCATCATTATCAGGTTATGTAGATCCTTTAGAAGTTGAGGCTTAGGTTAGAGACACATAAACTATCTTCGGGGTGATGAATGTACCTGGCGCGCAGAAGGTGATTTTGGCTACTTTCATGTTAAAGGGAGAAGCTAAATATTGGTGGGAGTCTTCCAAACATTTATTGCTTACTCCGGAGGGAGGTGAGGTAATTACTTGGGATTCCTTTATTAAAGTCTTATATGAAAAGTATTTCCCTCGCATATACCGGAAGAAAAAAGGAGAGATAATTTTTATCATTGACTCAGGGGAATATGTCGGTCAGGGAGTATGAAACTAAATTCACATATTTGTCTCGATTTTTATTACATTTCTTACGTGATGAGGAGGATAAATGCACCAGATTTCAGGATGGGTTGAATTTGGTTATCAAGTCTAGACTCACTGCACTTGAGATGGTAGATTATTCTTCCTTAGTTAACAAAGCTATGATGGTTGAAGGAGATGTTAACGACGCAATAAAGAATAGGGAACAAAGGGGAAAGAGGAGTAGATTTGATCCATCTCAGCAAAAGGAAGGTAATGTAGAATACTCAAAACAGGGGAGTCAAAGATTTCAGCGCGGTAGAGGGTCTGGAAATTTTGTTCAGAATAGGACACCAAGCAGTTTTAGGGGTGCAGGATCGATGGGCCAACAGAATAGACAGCCGGAGAATGACAATGGTCAGTCTAATCCTCTTACATGCTATTTTTGCAAAGCTGAGGACCATATCAGTCCAGATTGTCCCAAGTTAAAGGGGGTAGAGTGTTATCACTGTCATCAAATCGGTCATACCAAGAAGAACTATCCTATGCTACTGGGAGGGATTCAATCATCTACTACTAGTTGAGGCTCATCACCAGGAGGCATAGGGAGAGGAGGAGGTATAGGACAGGCTAGTGGATCCAGGGCTCCGGGAAGGATATTGCTATGACTTTACAGGATGCTCAGGCTACTCCAGAGGTGGTGACAGGTACATTTTATGTCATGAACAAACATGCTTACGTGCTTATTGATCCAGTTTCTACTCATTCATTTGTAGCACTGTCATTTACCATGCATTTGGGTAGACCATGTTCTTATCTAGATTGTGGTTTATGTATTTCTACACCTATGGGGGATGTGATGTTAGTTGAGCTTGTGTATAAAAATTGTGTATTGTATATGGGGGAGAGGGAGTGGACCATTGATTTAATTCCCCTAGATATTCGAGATTTTGATATTATCTTGGGTATGGACTGGCTATCTTCCTACCATGCATCAATTGACTGTTTTCGTAAGCAGGTTACATTTAATATGCCCGGGGAGGAAGAATTCAAATTTACGGGGGAAATAAATGTGTTTCCGAACTGTCTTATTTCAGCCCTTCGGGCGAGGAAATTGTTAAATAAGGGTTGTCAAGGATTTTTAGCATATATTGTGGATACAAACAAGGAATTGCAAAAATTAGAAGATATCCCAGTCGTTAAGGATTTTGCAGATGTGTTCCCAGATGAATTACCAGGATTGCCACCTAGCAGAGAGGTAGAGTTTACTATCGATTTAGTGTCTGGTACAACTCCAGTTTCTATTTCTCCATATAGAATGGTACCTGTGGAACTAAAGGAGTTAAAGGTTCAACTGCAAGATTTACTAGATAGAGGTTTTATTCGACCCAGTGTATCACCATGGGGCGCTCCGGTATTATTTGTGAAGAAGAAAGATGGCACCATGCGACTCTGCATTGATTATCGACTGTTGAACAAGGTGACTATTCGAAATAAATATCCATTGCCTCGTATTGATGATTTGTTTGATCAATTACAGGGTGCTGAAGTGTTTTCAAAAATTGATTTGAGATCGGGTTATCATCAATTAAGGGTGAGAGATTGTGACATTTCTAAGACAGCTTTTCGTTCTCGCTATGGTCATTATGAATTTTTAGTAATGCCATTTGGGTTAACGAATGATCCTGCGGTGTTTATGGATTTAATGAATCGAGTATTTCATCCTTTCATAAATTCATTCGTGATTGTCTTTATCGATGATGTTTTGATATACTCACCTAGCCAAGAGGAACATGAGAAGCATCTAAGAGTTATATTGTAAGTTTTGCGAGATAGTCAGTTGTTTGCGAAGTTTAGCAAATGTGAGTTTTGGTTAAATCAGGTAGTATTTCTGGGGCATGTTGTTTCGGGAGATGTAATTTATATTGACCCTAAGAAGGTAGAGGCAATTGTGCAATGGGAAAGACCGAGGAATGTAACGGAGATAAGAAGTTTCCTAGGATTGGCTGGATATTATAGAAGATTCATAAAGGGGTTTTCATCTATAGCCTTGCCGTTGACTAAATTGACCCAAACGGAAGTGAAATTTGTGTGGAGTGATGAATGCCAGAACAGATTTGAAATGTTAAAAAATAGGCTAGTATCAGCTCCAGTTCTCACCGTTCTATCTAGTGGAGAAGGTTTTGTGATTTATACTGACGCTTCACATCAGGGCCTGGGTTGTGTTTTCATGCAACATGGAAAGGTAATTTATTATGCATCTAGACAGTTGAAGACGCATGAACGTAATTATCCTACGCACGATTTAGAACTTGCGGCTATTGTTTTTGCCTTAAAATTATGGAGACATCATTTTTATGGAGAGACGTGTGAAATTTTCACTGACCATCAAAGTTTGAAGTATTTATTTACACAGAGAGACTTGAATTTGAGGCAAAGACGTTGGATGGAGTTAATTAAAGATTATGATTTTACCATTCACCATCATCCCGGGAGGGCCAATGTTGTTGCAGATGCTCTGAGTCGAAAGTCATTGGGGAGGTTATCTTGTATTCAATGTGCACGGGTTGGAAATATTATGCAATTAAGACTGATGGGAGTCGAGTTGAACTTATCTAAAATGGGGGCGTTATTTGCACACGTTACAGAGAGACCTTTACTGGCAGAACGCATACGAAATTTGCAAGTCAGTGATCCATTCCTTGAAAAGAAGAAACGAAAAATCCCGGATGGTAAAGAGAGTTACTTTGAAATTAAGAAGGATGAATCATTGTGTTATAAAAACAGAATTTGTGTACTGAATGATCCGTCCTTAAAGAAGGATATATTAGAAGAGGCACATAGTTCTATTTACTCTATGCATTCGGGAGGTACCAAAATGTACAGAGATTTGAAAGAGTATTACTGGTGGAACTATATGAAACGTGATATTGCCGAATTTGTAGCTAAATGTTTAGTATGTCAACAAGTGAAAGCGGAGAATCAGAAGCCGGCAGGAATATTGCAGTCATTGCCTATTCTAGAATGGAAGTGGGAGCATATAACGATGGATTTTGTTGTAGGATTGCCACGATCACAAAAGGGGCATGATTCTATTTGGGTGATTGTAGATCGATTGACGAAGTCAGCTCATTTTCTTCCAGTTAAGACCACCTACACGGTTGATAAGTATGGACGTATGTACGTTGATGAGATTATCCATTTACATGGGGCACCAATGTCAATTGTATCAGATAGAGATCCAACGTTCACTTCTAAGTTTTGGCCTCGTTTACAGAATTCCATGGGCACAAGTTTGAAGTTCAGCACTGCATTTCATCCACAAACCGATGGGCAATCTGAGAGGACGATTCAAATATTAGAAGACATGTTACGAGCTTGTGTATTTGACTTCAAGGGCAATTGGGATGATCATTTTCCATTGATGGAATTTGCGTATAATAATAGTTATCAGTGTACCATTGGTATGGCTCCTTATGAAGCTTTATATGGGAGGAGATGTAGAACGCCATTATGTTGGGATGAAGTGGGTGAAAGGAAAGTTTTGGGTCCTGAACTGATAGATATGACAACTGAGAAGATCAAAATGATTCGGGAATGGATAAAGATAGCGCAAAGCAGGAAGAAATTTTATGCAGATAAGAGGAAGTATCCATTGGATTTTCAGAAGGGGGATTTTGTATTCCTACGTATTTCCCCGTGGAAAGGCATTATGAGATTTGGAAAGAAGGGGAAACTAAGTCCAAGATACATTGGACCATATGAAGTGTTGGAAAGAATTGGAACCCTAGCATATAAATTATCATTACCTCTAGAGTTATCTCGTTTTCATGACGTGTTCCATGTATCAATGCTTCATAAGTATTAGGCAGATCCATCTCATCAACTGAAAACCCAACCTATTGAACTGAAAGAAGACTTGTCGTACATCGAGGAACCGGTGGAAATTCTAGATCGTAAGGAGCAAGTATTGAGGAATAAGGTTATTCCCTTAGTTAAAGTTATGTGGATGAGCCATGGAATTAAAGAAGCAACTTGGGAAACAGATGATAGCACGAAGAAACAGTATCCCCATTTGTTTGGTAAGTGTCATTCGTATTACATTTCGGGGACGAAATTTTATAAGGGGGGGAGGTTGTGACAACCTGTATATAATTATGATAAATTTTATTTAAATTATACTTATATTATGTGATATGAATAATGTGTTATTATTATATCTAATGTTAAGTGATTATGGTTAGTATAATTCTACTTTCATAAATCATGAAATGTCGAATTATTTACGAACGCAAGATTTGGTTATTTTCGATAGAAATGTTCCTGTTTAAGACTAGTTTTGACCCTTGTAACATTACAATTGACTTGAGGTGAAAACTACATAGTTGTAGATATGTGAGTTAGGGTTGTAACACAATAAACGGTGCATCAAACGGATGTTCGAGTAATAAGTTACGTCGAAATTACGAGAAGGGGCGAATCTGTCAATTCCCTTAAGTGGTAAATTGTCTTTTATTAAACCAAATGTTTTCATTTGATTGGATGGTTTGGGAGGCAGCCTTGGACGACTTAAAACTCTCCCTTAACCTTATTTCTTCAGCAAATAAGTACCTAGGTGCAGTTTGAGGTGATATTAGCTTGAGGAAAGAGAGGTAGAAGTTAAGGAAGAAAGGGTTACAAGGAAAATCTAGGAAAACAATTCCAAGAAAATCCTTAAGGTGTTTCCAAGGTAATATTATGTGTTAATATTCTTTTAATCTTCTATTATACTTATTTCAAAGTATATAAATCGTGAATTATTGATCCATATTCCATCCTCCTTTGTGATAATATGTATTGGTTCATATGTGAGATAAGTGGTGTTATAGGTCATATTGCTTTGTATTGAAACCCTTTGTATTCAAACTTGCATATCTCTTTGTGTGATTACTGGAATTCAGAAATTCCAATTCGATATGAAAATATACTTATATATTCATATCATACCCCAAATCCATAATTTAACTTCTTATCGTTAGGTCTTAGTGATGGTTTCAAGTTGGTATATAGTTACTGTTTGAATATTTCATTTCGGTATGCCCTGAGTTTGGTCATGATTTTGAGATAGAAAATGAAGTCCAAATATTATTAAACTTTAATTATGTACTATTCAGTATGTCTAGTGAAATTTTGTTGAAAATCATGGAAAGTTATGCTGTATAAAAATTATGAAAATTCTTGGAAATCGAAGGAACAATAGAGGAGTTTGTAGGGAAGATTTATTGTGTTGTAAAGAAATGGCCATAACTTGCCCTAAGAAGCTTGAAAAATTAAAATGTCACTTGTAAATGAAAGTATATTCAGATGTGTTTTCAGATTGATAAGATTTAACACATGTATGTGTACTATTTATGAATATGGTATGGTTAAGTATGGATGACAATGAATTGACGCCATATTGGATACCCCATGAAAGAATGTTTGTATCTACTCCTTCCCAAGGGTATTTTGAGTACATGTTTCATGTATATATATATATTTAGAAGTATACTTTTATGTTTACTTGAGTTTAGTTATCAATTACTTACGAGGTAGTTTCTAGGGTTGAATGTTCATGACCTTATCAACATATATACCATCGTTTCGTCTTTACATATGTTTCATGAAATATGACTTGAGTAGAATCATATTGTGGTTGGGTACTTATTTAAAGTTACATAATTATATTAAGATAATACTTATGATTGAGTTTCAATACGGATTTAGTTGGATTAACAGGTGTAAGGTCAAATCAACCAAGTTCAGCTCCACCCGAGGGAAACGCGAATACATAGTTGACAACACAAGGTGAGTGTACTTACTGGGTTGATTTTGGATATGACATATATGTATCATATTTTGAGATGATATGACTTATTTAAAAGTCATGAGATGTTGAGATGTTATGGCTTATTTGAAAGCCAAGAGATGTTGAGATGTTATGGCCTTATAAAAGTCAGGATAGGTTGAGTTGCTATGCAATTCAGGAGATGTTAGGTTTTTTTAAACCTATGGATATGATTATTGCCTACGGGCAGGAGATGTGGGGTTTATTAACTCCGAATATGTATATGGCCTAATTTGGCACAGAGATGTATATACTGTTATGTTGAGATGTTAATATAGTTCTTTTACTATAGATAGCTGTAGTACATTCACTGAGTTTTTAAACTCGTGGTTTTATATGTTTACATTTTCACATTTTCCAGCTGCCACTGCCAGGTCTAGGAGGTTGAGTAAATAGAAGTAGGGTCTTGTTAGTTTGTTTTATACACTGTACTAGTTGTAATTAAGTTAAAAGATATGTGAGTTCTGGTGATATTATGTCTCCTTAAAACGATTGGATTTTTTTAATATTCCGCACTTTGACCATGAAGTTGTTTAAATATGTATTACCAAAATAATATATAAATTATAATTGTGGTTTGTAAACTATTTAGTTAATTATATCCTAATGGGGTTAGGGGGTGACAGAGGCTGTCATTACCAAGAAGGACACATACAATTTCGGTTGGGCTGCAGAATATGAGGATGCTGAAGTTCAGATAGACTATATTAGTCGTCTGAACTTCAAGAAAGGTTGGAACAAGGCCCTTTTGGCTGCTGGCGTTGACATCGATTCCCGCTTGTTTGACGAGCGTGACCCAGGTCTGAAGCCAACCGTGGATGAAGTTCCTACCCCAGCTGTTGAAGGCGCTGATCCTGTTCCTCAAGCGACCCTGCTGATGTTTCTCTGGTTGTGGGGACAAAGATTATCCCTGCTGAGGGCGGTGCTCCTACTGATGTTGATAAGGGGAAGGGGCCATCGACCTTCGGGCCGCCTGAGGTTGTTAAGTAGTTATCGACTAGGATTGCAAATTACCGTTGGACTCTCCAACCGGTGGACCCGCGACTGCGGGGTTAGTTCTTACGAGTTACAATGGTCCCATGGGAGGTGTTGGTGCCACCCAGAGTGACGTTCGGGGGTTGTTTCTAGTTCACACCCTCTAACGCTGTGTTTTAAAGACTAAGTCTAGAAATATGCATATCACCATCGGACTCTCAAACCGGGTGACCCGCGACTCCGGGGTCAGTTACTACAAGTTACATTGGCCCCGTGGGAGGTGTTGGTGCCACCCACGGGGCCGTTCGGGGGCTGTTTCTAGTTCTCACCCTCTAACGCCATATTTTTAAGCCTAAGTATAGAAATATCAAAATTACCTTCGTATTTTCAAACCGGGAGTCCTGCGGCAGCGGGGCCAGTTTCTACGAGTTACATTGGTGCCGTGGGAGGTGTTGGTGGCACCCATAGGGACATTCGGGGGCTGTTTCTAGTTTCACCCTCTAACGCCATGTTTTAAAGCCTAAGTCTAGAAATAAGCAAATTACCGTCGTACTCTCAAACCGGGGACACCCGCGGCTGTAGGGTCAGTTCCTACGAGTTACATTGGTCCCGTGCGAGGTGTTGGTGCCACCCACGGGGCGGTTCAGGTGCTGTTTCGAGTTCTCACCCTCTAACGCCATGTTTTTAAGCCTAAGTCTAGAAATATGCAAATTACCGTCGCATTCTCAAACCGGGAGTCCCGCGAGTGAAGGGTCAGTTCCTACGAGTTACATTGGTCCCGTGGGAGGTTTTGGTGCCAACCACGGGGACGTTCGGGGGCTGTTTCTAGTTCTCACCCTCTAACGCCATGTTTTTAAGCCTAAGTCTAGTAATATGCAAATTACCCTTGTACTCTCAAACCGGGAAACCCGCGGCTGCGGGGTCAATTCATACGAGTTACACTAATCCCGTGGGAGGTGTTGGTGCCACCCACGGGGCCATTAGAGGGCTGTTTCGAGTTTTCACCTTCTAACACCATGTTTTGGTTAAGTCTAGAAATATGCAAATTACCGTCGTATTCTCAAATCGGGAGTCCCGCGGCTGCGGTGTCAGTTCCTACGAGTTGCATTGGTCCCGTGGGAGGTGTTGGTGCCATCCACGAGGACATTCAGGGATTATTTCTAGTTCTCACCCTCTAATGCCATGTTATAAAGACTTAAGTCTAGAAATATGCAAATTACCGTCGTACTCACAAACCGGGAGACCCGTGGCTGCGGGGTCAGTTCCTACGATTTACATTGGTCCCGTGGGAGGTGTTGGTGCCACCCTCAGGGACGTTCGGTGGCTGTTTATAGTTCTCACCCTCTAACACGATGTTTTTAAGCCTTAATCTAGAAATATAAAAATTACTATCGTACTCTCCAACAGGGAGACCCGTGACTGCGGGGTCAGTCCTACGAGTTACATTTGTCCCGTGGGAGGTGTTGGTGCCACCCACGGGGCCGTTCCGGGGTTGCCTCGAGTTCTCACCTTCTAACTCCATGTTTTTAAGCCTAAGTCTAGAAATATGCAAATTATCGTCGTACTCCAGAATCAGGAGTCCCGCGACTGCGGGGTCAGTTCCTACGAGTTACATTGGTCCAGTGGGAGGTGTTGGTGCCACCCACGGGGCCGTTAGAGGGATGTTTCGAGTTTTCACCCTCAAACACCATGTTTTGCTTAAGTCTAGAAATATGCAAATTACCGTCGTATTCTCAAACCGGGAGTCCTGAGGTTGCGTTGTCAGTTCCAACGAGTTACATTGGTGTCGTGGGAGGTGTTGGTGCCACCCACAGGGACGTTCGGGGGCTGTTTCCAGTTCTCACCCTCTAATGCAATATTTTTAAGCCTAAGTCTAGAAATATGCAAATTACCTTCGTACTCTCAAACTGGGAGACCCGCGGTTGCGAGGTTAGTTCCTACGAGTTACATTGGTCCCGTGGGAGCTGTTGGTGCCACCCACGCGGCCGTTCGGGGGCTCTTTTGAGTTCTCACTCTCTAATGCCATGTTTTTAAGCCTAAGTCTAGAAATATGAAAATTACCATCGTACTCTCAAACCGGGAGACCCGCGGCTGCGGGGTCAGTTCCCACAAGTTACATTGATCCCGTGGGTGGTGTTGGTGCCACCCATGGGGACGTTAGAGGGATGTTTTGAGTTTTCACCCTCTAACACCATGTTTTTAAGCCTAAGTCTAGAAATATGCAAATTACCGTCGTATTCTCAAACCGAGAGACCCGCGACTGCGGGGTCAATTCCTACTAGTTTCATTGGTCCCGTGGGAGGTGTTGGGGCCACCCACGGGGCCGTTTGGGGGTTGTTTCTAGTTCTCACCCTCTAACGCCATATTTTTTAGCCTAAGTCAAGTAATATGTTAATTACCATCGTATTTTCAAACTGGGAGTCCCGCGGCTGTGGGGTCAGTTCCTACGAGTTACATTGGTCCCGTGGGAGGTGTTTGTGCCACCCGAGAGGCCGTTCGGGGGCTGTTTCGTGTTCTCACCATCTAACGCCATATTTTTAAACCTAAGTCTTGAAATATGGAAATTACCTTCATATTTGCAAACTGAGAGTCCCGCGGCAGCGGGGACAGTTCCTAAGAGTTACATTGGTCCCGTGGGAAGTGTTGGTGCCACCCACGGGTCAGTTTGGGGGATGTTTCGTGTTCTCACCCTCTAATGCCATATTTTTAAGCTTAAATAGAGAAATATGTAAATTACGATCATATTTTGAAACCGGGAGTCCCGCGGCTGCGGGGCCAGTTCCTACGAGTTACATTGGTCCCGTGGGAGGTGTTGGTACTTGTTCGGGGGTTGTTTCTAGTTTTCACCCTCTAACGCCATGTTTTCAAGCCTAAGTCTAGAAACAATCAAATTACCATCGTATTCTCTAACCGAGAGTCCCGCGGTTGCGGGGTCAGTTCCTACGAGTTACATTGGTCCCGTGGGAGGTGTTGGTGCCACCCACGGGGCCGTTAGAGGGCTGTTTCGAGTTTTCACCCTCTAACGCCATGTTTTTAAGCCTAAGTATAAAAACGTGAATATTATCATCGTATTCTCAAACTGTGAGTCCTGTAGATGCGGGGTAAGTTCCTACGAGTTACATTGGTCCCGTGGTAGGTGTTGGTGCCACCCAAGTGACCGTTCGGGGGCTATTTCGAGTTTTCACCCTCTAACGCCATGTTTTTAAGCCTAAGTCTAGAAATATGGAAATTACCGTTCTACTCTCAAACTGGGAGTCCTGCGACTGCGGGGTCTGTTCCTACGAGTTTCATTGGTCCCGTGGGAGGTGTTGGTGCAACCCACGGGGCCATTAGAGGGCTGTTTCGAGTTTTGACCCTCTAATGCCATGTTTTTAAGCCTATGTCTAGAAATATGCAAATTACCATCGTATTATCAAATCGGGAGTCCCGTGAGTGCGGGGTCAGTTCCTACGAGTTACATTAGTACCGTGGGAGGTGTTGGTGCCACCCACGGGGCCGTTCGGAGGCTTTTTGTAGTTCTTACCCTCTAACGCCATATTTTTAAGCCTAAGTCAAGAAATATGCAAATTACCATCGTAATCTCAAACCGGGAAACCCGCGGCTGCTGGGTCAGTTCCTACGAGTTACATTGGTCCCGTGGGAGGTGTTCATTCCACCCACGGGGCAGTTAGAGGGCTGTTTCGAGTTTTCACCCTCTAACACCATGTTTTTCTTAGGTCTAGAAATATGCAAATTACAGTCGTATTCTCAAAACGGGAGGCTGGCGGCTGCGGGGTCAGTTCCTACGAGTTGCATTGGTCTCGTAAGAGGTGTTGGTGCCACCCACGGAGATGTTCAGGGGTTGTTTCTAGTTCTCACCCTCTAACGCCATGTTTTAAAGACTTAAGTGTAAAAATATGAAAATTACCATCGTACTCTCAAATTGAGAGACCTGCGGTTTCTGGGTCAGTTCCTATGATTTACATTGGTCCCGTGGGAGGTGTTAGTGCCACCCACAGGGACATTCGGGGGCTGTTTATAGTTCTCACCCTCTAACGCCATGTTTTTATGCCTAAATCTAGAAATATGCAAATTACCGTCCTACTCTCAAATCGGGAGACCCGCGACTGCGGGGTCAGTCCTAGGAGTTACATTGGTCCCATGGGACGTGTTGGTGCGACCCACGGGGCCGTCTGGGGGCTGTTTCGAGTTCTCACCTTCTAACGCCATGTTTTTAATCCTAAGTCTAGAAATATGCAAATTACCATTGTAACCTCAAACCGGGACTCCCGCGGCTGCGGGGACAGATCTTACGAGTTATAATGGTCTAGTGGGAGGTGTTGGTGCCATCCACGTGGCCGTTCAGGGGTTGATTTTAGTTCTCACCCTCTAACGCCATGTTTTAAAGACTAAGTCTAGAAATATGCAAATTACCGTCATATTCTCAAACCGGGAATCTCAGGGCTGTGGGGCCAGTTCCTACGAGTTACATCGGTCCCGTGGGAGGTGTTTGAGCCACCCATGGGGCCATTCGGGGGCTGTTTCGAGTTTTCACCCTATAACGCCAGGTTTTAAACCCTAAGTCTACAAATTTACAAATTATCATCATATTCTCCAACCAGGAGTCCCGTAGCTCGGGGTCAATTCCTACAAGTTACATTGGTCCTGTGGGAGGTGTTGGTTCCAACCACGGGGACGTTTTTGGGCTGTTTCGAGTTTTCACCCTCTAACACCAAGTTTTGCTTAAGTATAGAAATGGGAAAATTATCGTCGTATTCACAAACAGGGAGTCTCGCGGCTGCGGGGTCAGTTCGTACGAGTTACATTGGTCCCGTGGGAGGTGTTGGTGCCACCCACGGGGACGTTCGAGGGATGTTTCTAGTTCTCCCCCTCTGACGCCATGTTTTAAAGACTAAGTCTTGAAATATGAAAATTACGGTCGTTCTCTTAAACCGGGAGACTCACGGCTGCAGGGTCAGTTCCTACGAGTTACATTGATCCCGTGGGAGGTGTTGGTGCCTCCCACGGGGCCGTTAGAGGACTGTTTCGAGTTTACACCCTCTAACGCCATGTTTTTAAGCCTAAGTCTAAAAATGTGCAAATTCTCACCTTATTCTCAAACCGTGAGTCCCGCGGCTGCGGGTTTAGTTCCTACGATTTACATTGGTCCCGTAGGAGGTGTTGGTGCAACCCACGGGGCCGTTAGAGGGCTGTTTTGAGTTTTCACCCTCTAACTCCATGTTTTTAAGCCAAAGTCTAAAAATGTGCAAATTATCATCGCATTCTCAAACCGTGAGTCCCGTGGTTGCGGGGTAAGTTCCTACGAGTTACATTGGTCCTGTGGTAGGTGTTGGTGCCACCCACGTGGCCGTTCGGGGGCAATTTTTAGTTTTCACCCTCTAACGCCATGTTTTTAAACTTAAGTCTAGAAATATGGAAATTACCATCCTACTCTGAAACCAGGAGTCCCGCGACTGCGGGGTCAGTTCCTACGAGTTACATTGGTCCCGTGGGAGGCGTTGGTCCCACCCACGGGGACGTTCGGGGGCAATTTCTAGTTCTCACCCTCTAACGCCATGTTTTTAAGCCTAAGTCTAGAAATATGCAAATTGCCATCGTACTCTCAAACTCGGAAACCCGCGGCTGCGGGTTCAGTTCCTACGAGTTACATTGGGCCCGTGGGGGGTGTTGATGCCACCCACGGGGTCGTTAGAGGGCTATTTCGAGTTTTCACCCTCTAACGGCATGTTTTGCTTAAGTATAGAAATATGCAAATTACAATCGTATTCTCAAACCGGGAGTCCCGTAGTTGCGGGGTCAGTTCCTACGAGTTACATTGGTCCCGTGGGAGGTGTAATTTCCATCCACGAGGCCGTTCGGGGGCTGTTCCGAGTTTTCACCCTCTAAAGCCATGGTTTTATGCCTAAGTCTAGAAATATGAAAATTATCATCGTATTCTCTAACTGGTAGTCCCGCGGCAGCGGGGTCTGTTCCTACGAGTTACATTGGTCCTGTGGGAGGTGTTGGAGTCACCCACGGCGCCGTTATAGTGCTGTTTCAAGTTTTCACCCTCTAACGCCATGTTTTTAAGCCCAAGTCTAAAAATGTGGCAATTATCAACGTATTCTCACACCGTGAGTCCCGCGGCTACGGGGCCAGTTCCTACGAGTTACATTTGTCCCGTGGTAGGTGTTGGTGCCACCCACGTGGCCGTTCGGGGCTATTTCGAGTTTTCATCCTCTAACCCCATGTTTTTAAGCCTAGGTCTAGAATTATGCAAATTACCGTCCTACTCTCAAACCGGGAGTCCCGCGACTGCGCGGTCAGTTCCTACGAGTTACATTGGTCTCGTGGGAGGTGTTGGTGCCACTCACGGGGCCGTTAGAGCGTTGTTTCGAGTTTTGACCCTCTAACACCATGTTTTGCTTAAGTCTAGAAATATGCAAAGTACGTTCATATTCTCAAACCGGGAGTCCTGCGGCTGCGGGATTAGTTCCTACAAGTTACATTGGTCTCATGGGAGTTGTTAATGCCACCCACGGGGACGTTCGGGGGTTGTTTCAAGTTTTTACCCTCTAACCCATGTTTTAAAGACTAAGTCTAGAAGTAAGAAAATTACCATCATATTCTCAAACTGGGAGTCTCGCGGCTGTGGGGCCAGTTCCTACAAGTTACTCGGTCCCGTGGGAGGTGTTAGAGCCACCCACAGGGCCGTTCTGGGGCTGCTTTGAGTTTTCACCCTCTAACGCCATGTTTTGCTTCAGTCTAGAAATATGCTAATTACCATCGTATTCTCAAACCGGGAGACCCGCGACTGCGGGGTCAGTTCCTATGAGTTACATTAGTACCGTGGGAGGTGTTGGTTCCACCCATGGGGACGTTCGGGGGCAGTTTCTAGTTCTCACCCTCTAACGCCATGTTTTTAAGCCTAAGTCTAGAAATATTTAAATTACCATCGTACTCTCAAACTCGGAAACCCGCGGCTGCGGGGTCATCTCCTACGAGTTACATTGGGCCCGTGGGAGGTGTTGATGCCACCCACGGGGTCGTTAGAGGGCTATTTCGAGTTTTCACCCTCTAACATCATGTTTTGCTTAAGTCTAGAAATATGCAAACTACAGTCGTATTCTCAAATCGAGAGTCCCGAGGTTGCGGGGTCAGTTCCTATGAGTTGCATTGGTCCTGTGGGAGGTGTTGGTGCCACCCAAGGGGACAGTCGGGGGTTGTTTCTAGTTCTCACACTATAAGGCAATGTTTTAAAGACTAAGTCTAGTAATATACAAATTACCTTCGTATTCTCAAACCAGGAGTCCCGCGACTACGGGGACAGTTCCTATGAGTTACATTGGTCCCATGGGAGGTGTTGGTGCCACCCACGGGGCCGTTAGAGGGATGTTTTGAGTTTTCACACTCTAACACCATGTTTTGCTTAAGTCTAAAAATATGCAAATTATCGTCGTATTCTCATACCGGGAGTCTCGCGGCAGTGGCGTCAGTTCCTACGAGTTACATTGGTCATGTGGGAGGTGTTGGCGCCACTCACGGGGACGTTCAGGGGTTGCTTCTAGTTCTCACCCTCTAACGCAATGCTTTAAAGACTAAGTCTAGATATATGCAAATTACCGTCATACTCTCAAACCGGGAGACCCGCGGCTGCGGGGTCAGTTCCTACGAGTTACATTGGTACCGTGGGAGGTGTTGGTGCCACCCACGGGGACGTTAGAGGGATGTTTCGAGTTTTCTCCCTCTAACACCATGTTTTACTTAAGTCTAGAAATATGAAAATTACCATCGTATTCTCAAATCGGGAGTCCCGCGGCTGCGGGTCCAGTTCTTACGAGTAACATTGGTCCCGTGGGAGTTGTTGGTGCCACCCATGGGGCCTTTTAGGGGATGTTTCTAGTTCTCACCCTCTAACTCCATGTTTTTAAGCCTAAGTCTAGAAATATGCAAATTACATTCGTATTCTCAATCCAGGAGTCCCGCGACTGTGGGAACAGTTCCTACGAGCTACATTGGTCCCATGGGAGGTGTTGGTTCCATCCACGGGGCCATTCGGGGGCTGTTCCGAGTCTTCACCCTTTAACGCCATATTTTTAATCCTCAGTCTAGAAATATGCAAATCATCATTGTATTCTCTGACCGGGAGTCCCGTGGTTGCGGGGTCTGTACCTACGAGTTACATTGGTCCCGTGGGAGGTGTTGGAGTAACGCACGGGGCCGTTAGAGGGCTGTTTCAAGTTTTCACCCTCTAACGCCATGTTTTTAAGCCCAAGTCTAAAAATGTACAAATTTTCAACGTATTCTCAAATCGTGACTCCCACGGCTGCGGGGTCAGTCCAACGAGTTACATTTGTCCCGTGGTAGGTGTTGGTGCCACTCACGCGACCGTTCAGGGGCTATTTCGAGTTTTTACCCTCTAACGCTAGTTTTTAAGCCTAAGTCTAGAAATATGGAAATTATCGTCCTGCTCTTAAACTGGGAGTCCCGCGACTGCGGGGTCAGTTCCTACGAGTTACATTGGTCCCGTGGGAGGTCTTGGTGCCACCCACGGGGCCATTAGAGGGCTATTTCGAGTTTTGACCCTCTAACACCATGTTTTGCTAAAGTCTAAAAATATGCAAATTACCGTTAAATTCTCAAACCGAGAGTCCCGCGGCTGCGGGGTCAGTTCTTACAAGTTACATTGGTCCCGTGGCAGGTGTTGGTGCTACCCACGGGGATGTTCGGGGGTTGTTTTTAGTTTTCACCCTCTAACGCCATGTTTTAAAGACCAAGTCTAGAAATAAGCAAATTATCGTCATATTCTCAAACCGGGAGTCCCGCGGCTGTGGGGCCAGTTCCTACGAGTTACATCGGTCCCGTGGGAGGTGTTAGTGCCACCCACGGGGCCGTTCGGGGGTTGTTTCGAGTTTTCACCCTCTAACGCCATTCTTTAAAGCCTAAGTCTAGGAATTTTTGAATTATCATCGTATTCTCTAACCGGGAGTCCCGCAACTGCGGGGTCAGTTCCTACGAGTTACATTGGTCCCGTGGGAGGTGTTGGTGCCACCAACGAGGCCGTTAGAGGGTTGTTTCTAGTTTTCACCCTCTAACGCCATGTTTTAAAGACTAAGTCTAAAAGTATGCAAATTACAATCCTAATCTCAAACCGGGAGTCCCGCGGCTGCGGGGACAGTTCCAACGAGTTACATTTGTCCCGTGGTAGGTGTTGGTGCCACTCACGCGGCCGTTCGGGGGCTATTTCGAGATTTTACCCTCTAACACCATGTTTTTAAGCCTAAGTCTAGAAATATGGAAATTACCGTCCTGCTCTCAAACCGGGAGTCCCACGACTGCGGGGTCAGTTCCTACGAGTTACATTGGTCCTGTGGGTGGTGTTGGTGCCACCCACGGGGCCGTTAAAGGGCTGTTTCGAGTTTCCACCCTCTAACGCCATGTTTTTAAGCCTAAATCTAGAAATATTCAAATTATCATTGTATTCTCAAATCGGGAGTCCTGCGGCTGCGGGGTCAGTTCCTACAAGTTTCATTTATCCCGTGGGATGAGTTGGTACCACCCATGGGTCCGTTAGAGAGCTGTTTCAATTTTTCACGTTCTAACGCCATGTTTTTAAGCCTAAGTCCTGAAATATGCAAATTACCATCGTATTCTCTAACCGGGAGTCTCACGGTTGCGGGGTCAGTTCCTACGAGTTACATTGGTCCCGTGGGAGGTGTTGGTGCCACCCACGGGGCTGTTAGAGGTCTGTTTTGAGTTTACTGCCACTAACGCCATGTTTTTAAGCCTAAGTATAAAACTGTGCAAATTATCATCGTATTCTCCAACCGTGAGTCCTGCGGCTGCGGGGTCAGTTCCTATGAGTTACATTGGTCCCGTGGGAGGTGTTGGTGCCACCCATCGGCCCGTTCGGGGGTTGTTTCGTGTTTTCACCCTCTAACGCCATGTTTTTAAGCCTAAGTCTAAAAGTATGCAAATTACTGTCGTACTCTCAAACCGGGAGACTCGCGGCTGCATGGTCAGTTCCTACAAGTTATATTGGTCCCGTGGGAGGTGTTGGTGCCACCCACGGGGCCGTTCGTGGGTTGTTTCGAGTTCTCACCCGCTAACGCCATGTTTTAAGCCTAAGTCTAGAAATATGCAAATTACCATCATATTCTCAAACCGGGAGTCCTTCAAGTTCGGGGTCAGTTACTATGAGTTACATTGGTCCCGTGGGAGTGTTGGTGCCACCCACGGGGACATTCGGGGGCAGTTTCTAGTTCTCACCCTCTAATGCCATGTTTTTAAGCCTAAGTCTAGAAATATCAAAATTACCGTCGTACTCTCAAACCGGGAAACCCGCGGCTGCGGGGTCAGTTCCTATGAGTTACATTGGTCCCATGGGGAGGTGTTGGTGCCACCCACGGGGCCGTTAGAGGGCTGTTTCGAGTTTCCACCCTCTAACGCCATGTTTTTAAGCCGAAACCTAGAAATATTCAAATTATCGTTGTATTCTCAAATCGGGAGTCCCGCGGCTGCGGGGTCAGTTCCTACAAGTTTCATTTATCCCGTGGGATGAGTTGGTACCACCCATGGGTCCGTTAGAGAGCTGTTTCAATTTTTCACGCTCTAACGCCATGTTTTTAAGCCTAAGTCCTGAAATATGCAAATTACCATCGTATTCTCTAACCGGGAGTCTCACGGTTGCGGGGTCAGTTCCTACGAGTTACATTGGTCCCGTGGGAGGTGTTGGTGCCACCCACGGGGCTGTTAGAGGTCTGTTTCGAGTTTACAGCCACTAACGCCATGTTTTTAAGCCTAAGTTTAAAAATGTGCAAATTATCATCGTATTCTCGAACCGTGAGTCCTGCGGCTGCGGGGTCAGTTCCTATGAGTTACATTGGTCTCGTGGGAGGTGTTGGTGCCACCCATGGGCCCGTTCGGGGGTTGTTTCGTGTTTTCACCCTCTAACGCCATGTTTTTAAGCCTAAGTCTAAAAATATGCAAATTATTTTCGTATTCTCAAACCCGGAGTCCCGCAGCTGCGGGACCAGTTCCTACGAGTTACATTAGTCCCGTGGGAGGTGTTGGTGTCACCCACGGGGACGTTATAGGGTTGTTTCGAGTTTTCACCCTCTAACACCATGTTTTGCTTAAGTCTAAAAATATGCAAATTACCATCGTATTCTCAAACCGGGAGTCCCTTGGCTGCGGGGCCAATTCCTACGAGTTACATTGGTCCCGTGGGAGGTGTTGGAGCCACCCAAGGGGCCATTCAGGGGCTGTTTCGATATCTCACCTTCTATCTCCATGTTTTTAAGCCTAAGTCTAGAAATATGCAAATGACCTTCGTATTCTCAATCCAGGAGTCCCGCGACTGCAGGGTCAGCCCTACGAGTTACATTTGTCTCGTGGGAGGTGTTGGTGCCACCCATTGGTCCGTTCGGGGGCTATTTCGAGTACTCACCTTCTAATGGATTGTTTTTAAGCCTAAGTCTAGAAATATGAAAATTACCATTGTACTCTCAAACCGTGAGTCCCTCGGCTCTGGGGTCAGTTCCTACGAGTAACATTGGTCCCGTGGTAGGTGTTGGTGCCACCCACGGGGCCGTTCGGGGGCTATTTCTAGTTTTCACCCTCTAACGCCATATTTTTAAACCTAAGTCTAGAAATATGAAAATTACCGTCGTACTCTCAAACCGGGAGACCCGCGGCTGCGGTGTCAGTTCCTACGAGTTACATTAGTCCCGTGGGAGGTGTTGGTGACACCCACGGGGCCGTTAGAGGGTTGTTTCGTGTTTTCACCCTCTAACATCATGTTTTACTTAAGTCTAGAAATATGAAAAGTACTGTCATATTCTCAAACCGGGAGTCCCGCGGCTGCGGGGTAGTTACTATGAATTAGATTGGTCCCGTGGGAGGTGTTGGTGCCAACCACGGGGACGTTCGGGGGTTGTTTCAAGTTTTCATCCTCTAACGCCGAGTTTTAAAGACTAAGTCTAGAAATATGCCAATCACCGTCGTACTCTCAAATCGAGTGACCCGCGGTGGCGTGGCCAATTCCTACGAGTTACATTGGTCCCGTGAGAGGTGTTGGTGACACCCAAGGGGCCGTTCGGGGGCTGTTTCAAGTTCTCACCCTCTAATGCTATGTTTTTAAGACTAAGTCTAGAAATATGCAAATTACCGTTGTATTCTCAAATCCGGAGTCCCGCGGCTGCGGGGCTAGTTCCTACAAGTTAAATGGGTCCCGTGGGAGGTGTTGGTGCCACCCACGGGGCCGTTCAGGGGCTGTTTCTAGTTCTCACACTCTAACGCAATGTTTTTAAGCCTAAACCTAGAAATATGCAAATTAACTTCGTATTATCAATCCGGGAATCCCACGACTGCAGGAACAGTTCCTACGACTTACATTGGTCCCGTGGGAGGTGTTGGTGCCACACACGGGGCCGTTCGGGGGCTGTTTCGAGTTTTCACCCTCTAACGCCATGTTTTTAAGCCTAAGTCTAGAAATATGGAAATAACTATCGTACTCTCAAACCGGCAGTCCCGCGGCTGCGGGGTCAGTTCTTACGAGTTACAATGGTCCCATGGGAGGTGTTGGTGCCACCCAGAGTGACGTTCGGGGGTTGTTTCTAGTTCACACCCTCTAACGCCGTGTTTTAAGGACTAAGTCTAGAAATATGGATATCACCATCGGACTCTCAAACCGGGTGACCCGCGACTCCCGGGTCAGTTACTACGAGTTACATTGGCCCCGTGGGAGGTGTTGGTGCCACCCACGGGGCCGTTCGGGGGCTGTTTCGAGTTCTCACCCTCTAATGCCATGTTTTAAAGCCTAAGTCTAGAAATATGCAAATTACCATCGTATTCTCAAAACGGGAGTCCCGCGGCTGCAGGGCCAGTTTCTACGAGTTATATTCGTCCCGTGTGAGGTGTTGGTGCCACATACGGGGCCGTTCGGGGACTGTTTCAAGTTCACACCCTCTAACGCCATGTTTTTAAGCCAAAGTCTCGAAATATGCAAATAACCGTCGTATTCTCAAGCCGTGAGTCCCACGGCTGCGGGGTCTGTTCCTACTAGTTACATATGTCCCGTGGTAGGTGTTGGTGCCACCGAAGGGGCCGTTCGTGGGCTGTTTTGAGTTTTCACCCTCTAACGCCATGTTTTTAAGCCTAAGTCTAAAAATGTGCAAATTATCATCGTTTTCTCAAACCGTGAGTCCCGCGGTTGCGGTGTCAGTTCCTACGAGTTACGTTGGTCCCGTGGTAGCTGTTGGTGCCACCCACAGGGCCGTTCGGGGGCTATTTTGAGTTTTCACCCTCTAACGCCATGTTTTGCTTAAGTCTAGAAATATGCAAATTACCATCGTATTCTCAAACGGGGAGACCCGCGGTTGCGGGGTTAGTTCCTACGAGTTACATTGGTGCCGTGGGGGGTGTTGGTGCCACCCACGGGGACGTTCGGGGGCAGTTTCTAGTTCTCACCCTCTAACGCCATGTTTTTAAGCCTAAGTCTAGAAATATACAAATTACCTTGGTTTTCTCAAACCGGGAATCCCGCGGACGCGGGGACTGTTCCTACAAGTTACATTGGTCCCGTGGGAGGTTTTGGTGCCACTCACGGGACCGTTCGGGGGCTGTTACTAGTTCTCACCCTCTAACGCCATGTTTTTAAGCTTAAGTCTAGAAATATGGAAATTAACTTCGTATTTTCAAACCGTGAGTCCCGCGGCACTGGGGACAGTTCCTACGAGTTACATTGGACTCGTTGGAAGTGTTGGGGCCACCCACCGTGCCGTTCGGGGGATGTTTCGTGTTCTCATCCTCTAATGCCATGTTTTTAAGCCTAAGTCTAGAAATATGCAATTAACCATCGTATTCCCAAACCGGGAGTCCCGCGGCTGCGGGGTTAGTTCTTATGAGTTACATTGGTCCCGTGGGAGGTGTTGGTGCCACCCACGATGACGTTCGGGGGTTGTTTCTAGTTCTCACCATCAAACGCCGTGTTTTAAAGACTAAGTCTAGAAATATGCAAATCACCATCGTACTTTCAAACCAGGAGACCCGCGACTGTGGGGTCAGTTCCTATGACTTACATTGGTCCCGTGGGAGGTGTGGGTGCCACCCACCGGGTCGTTCGGGGGTTGTTTCGAGTTCTCACCCTCTAATGCCATGTTTTTAAGACTAAGTCTAGAAATATGCTAATTACCGTCGTATTCTCAAACCGGGAGTCCCGCGGCTGCGGGGCCAGTTCCTACGAGTTACATTGGTCCCGTGGGAGGTGTTGGTGCCACATACGGGGCCATTCGGGGACTGCTTCAAGTTCTCACTCTCTAATGCCATGTTTTTAAGCCTCAGTGTAGAAATATGCAAATAATCATCGTATTCTCAAACCGTGAGTCCTGCGGCTGCGAGGTCGGTTCGTACGGGTTACATTGGTCCCGTGGTAGATGTTGGTGCCACCCACGGGGCCGTTCGAGGGGTGTTTCGAGTTTTCAACCTCTAACACCATGTTTTTAAGCCTAAGTCTAAAAATTTGCAAATTATCGTTGTATTCTCAAACCGTGAGTCCCGCGGCTGCGGGGTTAGTTCCAACGACTTACATTGGTCCCGTGGTAGGTGTTGGTGCCACCAACGGGGCCGTTTAGGGGCTATTTCTAGTTCTCACCCTCTAACGCCATGTTTTATAGCCTAAGTATAGAAATATGCAAATTACGATCGTATTCTCAAACCGTGAGTCCTGCGACCATGGGGTCAGCTGCTACGTGTTACATTGGTCTTGGGGTAGGTGTTGGTGCCACCCACGGTGCCGTTCGGTGGCTATTTTGAGTTTTCACCCTCTAACGCCATCTTTTTAAGCCTATGTCTAGAAATATGAAAATTACCATCCTACTCTCAAACTGGGAGTCCCGCAGTTGCGGGGTCAGTTCCTACGAGTTACATTTGTCCCGTGGGAGGTGTTGGTGCCACCCTCGGGGCCGTTAGATGGCTGTTTCGAGTTTTCACCCTCTAACACCATGTTTTGCTTAAGTCTAGAAATATGAAAATTACCGTCGTATTCTCAAACCGGGAGTCCCGCGGCTGTGGGGTCAGTTCCTACGAGTTACATTGGTCACGTGGGAGGTGTTGGTGCCACCCATGGGGACGTTCGGGGGCTGTTTCTAGTTCTCACCCTCTAACATCGTGTTTCAAAGACTAAGTCTAGAAATATGGAAATTAGCTTCGTATTCTCAATCCTGGAGTCCCACGATAGCAGGAACAGTTCCTACGAGTTACATTTGTCCCGTGGGAGGTGTTGGTTCCACACACGGTGCCGTTCGGGGGCTGTTTTAAGTTCTCACCCTCTAACGCCATGTTTTTAAGCCTAAGTATAAAAATTTGCAAATAACCGTCGTATTCTAAAACCGGGAGTCCTGTGGCTGCGGGGTCAGTTCCTACGAGTTACATTGGTCCCGTGGGAGGTTTTGGTCCCACCCACGGTGATGTTCGAGGGTTGTTTCTAGTTCTCACCCTCTAACGCCGTGTTTTAAAGACTAAGTCTAGAAATATGTAAATCACCGTCGTACTCTCAAATCGGGAGACCCGCGTGTGCGGGGTCAGTTCCTATGAGTTACATTGGTCCCGTGGGAGGTGTTGGTGCCACCCATGGGGCCGTTTGGGGGCTGTTTCGAGTTCTCACCCTCTAATGCCATGTTTTTAAGCCTAAGTCTGGAAATATGAAAATTACCGTCTTATTCCCAAACCAGGATTCCCCTGACCGCGGGGCCAGTTCCTACGAGTTACATTGGTCCCGTGGGAGGTGTTGGTGCCACCGACGGGGCCGTTCAGTTGTTGTTTCAAGTTCTCACCCTCTAATGCCATGTTTTTAAGCCTAGGTCTAAAAATATGCAAATTAACTTTGTTTTATAAATCTGTGAGTCCCGCGGCTGCGGGGTCAGTTCCTACGATTTACATTGGTCCCGTGGGAGGTGTTGGTGCCACACACGGGGCCGTTAGGGGGCTGTTTCAAGTTATCACCCTCTAACGCCATGTTTTTACTCCTAAGTCTAGATATATGCATATTACCATCCTACTCTCAAACTGGGAGTCCCGCGGCTGCGGGGTCAGTTCCTATGAGTTACATTGGTCCCGTGGGAGGTGTTGGTGCCACCCACGGGGACGTTAGAGGGTTATTTCGAGTTTTAACCCTCTAACACCATGTTTTGCTTAAGTCTAGAAATATGCAAATTACCATCGTATTTTCAAATCGGGAGTCCCACAGCTGTTGGGTCTGTTCTTATGAGTTACGTTGGTCCCGTGGGAGGTGTTGGTGCCACCCACGGGGACGTTCAGGGGTTGTTTCTAGTTCTCACCGTCTAAAGCCATGTTTTAAAGACTAAGTCTAGAAATATGAAAATTAACTTCGTATTCTCAATCCGGGAGTCCCACGATTGCGGGAACAGTTCCTACGAGTTACATTGGTCTCGTGGGAGGTGTTGGTGCCACACACGGGGCCGTTCGGGGGCTGTTTTAAGTTCTCACCCTCCAACGCCATGTTTTTAAGCCTATGTCTAGAAATACGTGAATAACCGTCGTATTCTCAAACCGGTAGTCCTGCGGCTCTGGGGTCAGTTCCTACTAGTTACATTGGTCCCGTGGGAGGTGTTGGTGCCACCCACGGTGTCGTTCGAGGGTCGTTTCTAGTTCTCACCCTCTAACGTCGTGTTTTAAAGACTAAGTCAAGAAATATGCAAATCACCATCGTACTCTCAAACCGGGAGACCCGCGACTGCGGGGTCAGTTCCTACGAGTTACATTGGTCCCGTGGGTCGTGTTGGTGCCACCCATGGGGCCATTTGGGGGCTGTTTCTATTTCTCACCCTCTAATGCCATGTTTTTAAGCCTAAGTCTAGAAATATGAAAATTTCCGTCGTATTCTCAAACCGGAAGTCCCGTGGCTGCGGGGCCAGTTCCTACGAGTTACACTGGTCCTGTGGGAGGTGTTGGTGCCACCCACGGGGGCGTTCAGTTGCTGTTTTTAGTTCTGACCCTCTAACGCCATGTTTTTAACCCTAGTTCTAGAAATATGCAAATTAAATTTGTATTCTCAATCCGGGAGTCCCGCGACTGCGGGAACAGTTCCTACGAGTTACATTGGTCCCGTGGGAGGTGTTGGTGCCACACACGGGGACGTTCGGGGGCTGTTTCTAGTTCTCACCCTCTAACGCCATGTTTCTAAGCCTAAGTATAGAAATATACAAATTACCATCATATTCTCAAACCAGGAGTCCCGCGACTGCGGGGTCAATTCCTACGAGTTACATTTCTTCCGTGGGAGGTGTTGGTGACTCCTACGGGGACGTTTGGGGGCTGTTTCGAGTTCTCACCCTCTATCGCCATGTTTTTAAGCCTAAGTCTAGAAATATTCAAATTACAGTCGTACTCTCAAACCGGGAGACCCGCGGCTACGGGGTTAGTTCCTACGAGTTACATTGGTCCCACGGGAGGTGCTGGTGCCACACATGGGGCCGTTAGAGGGATGTTTTAAGTTCTCACTCTCTAACGCCATGTTTTTTAACCTAAGTCTAGAAATATGCAAATAACCATCGTATTCTCAAACCGTGAGTTCCGCGGCAGCGGGGTCAGTTCCTACGAGTTACATTGTTCCCGTGGGTGGTGTTGGTGCCACCGACGGGGTCGTTCGTGGGCTGTTTCGAGTTTTCACCCTCTAACGCCATGTTTTTAAGCCTAAGTCTAAAAATGTTCAAATTATTATCGTTTTCTCAGACTGTGAGTCCCGCGGTTGCGGGGTCGATTCCTACGACTTACATTGGTCCCGTGGTAGCTGTTGGTGCCACCCACGGGGCCGTTCGGGGGATGTTTTGAGTTTTCACACTCTAACGCCATGTTTTGCTTAAGTCTAGAAATATAAAAATTACCGTTGTATTCTCAAACGGGGTAACCCGCGGTTGTGGGGTCCGTTCCTACGAGTTACATTGGTGCCGTGGGAGGTGTTGGTGCCACCCACGGGGACGTTTGGGGGTGGTTTCTAGTTCTCACCCTCTAACGCCATGCTTTTAAGCCTAAGTATAGAAATATGAAAATTACGTTCGTATTTATAAGCCGGGAGTCCCGCGGACGCGGGGACAGTTCCTACAAGTTACATTGGTCCCGTGGGAGGTGTTGGTGCCACCCACGGGGCCGTTCGGGGGTTGTTTCTAGTTCTCACCCTCTAATGCCATATTTTTAAGCCTAAGTCTAAAAATTTACAAATTACCTCCGTATTCTCAAATCGGGAGTCCCGCGGATGCGGGGACAGTTCCTATAAGTTACATTGGTCCCGTGGGAGGTGTTGGTGCCACCCACGGGACCGTTCGGGGGCTGTTTCTAGTTCTCACCCTCTAACGCCATGTTTTTAAGCCTAAGTCTAGAAATATGGAAATTACCTTCGTATTTTCAAACCGGGAGTCCCGCGGCAGCGGGGACAATTCCTACGGGTCACATTGGTCCCATGGGAAGTGTTGGTGCAAGCCACGGGGCCGTTCGAGGGTTGTTTCGTGTTCTCACCCTCTAATGACATGTTTTTAAGCCAAAGTATAGAAATATTCAAATAACTGTTGTATTCTCAAACCGGTAGACCCGCGGCTGCGGGGTCAGTTCCTACGTGTTACATTGGTCCTGTGGGAGGTGTTGGTGCCACCCACGGTGACGTTCGGGGGTTGTTTCTAGTTCGCGCCATCTAACACCGTGTTTTAAAGACTAAGTCTAGAAATATGAAAATCACCATCATACTCTCAAACCGGGAGACCCGCGACTGCGGTGTCGGTTCCTACGAGTTACCATTGTCCCGTGGGAGGTGTTGGTGCCACCCACGGGGTCGTTCGGGGGCTGTTACGAGTTCTCACCCTCTAATGTAATGTTTTTAAGACTAAGTCTAGAAATATGCAAATTACCGTTGTATTCTCAAACCGGGAGTCCCGCGGCTGCGGGGCCAGTTCCTACAAGTTACATTGGTCCCGTGGGAGGTTTTGGTGCCACACACGGGGCCGTTCGGGGACTGTTTCATGTTCTCACCCTCTAACGCCATGTTTTTAAGCCTAAGTCTAGAAATATGAAAATAATCATTGTATTCTCAAACCGTGAGTCCCGCGGCTGCGAAGTCAGTTCCTATGAGTTACATTGGTCCCGTGGTAGGTGTTGGTGCCACCCACGGGGCCGTTCGGGTGCTGTTTCGAGTTTTCACCCTCTAATACCAAGTTACATTGGTCCCGTGGGAGGTGTTGGTGCCACCCATGGGGACGTTCGGGGGCTATTTCTAGTTCTCACCCTCTTACGCCGTGTTTTAAAGAAGTCTAGAAATATGCAAACTAACTTCGTATTCTCAATCCTGGAGTCCCACGAATGGGGGAACAGTTCCTACGAGTTACATTTGTCCCGTGGGAGGTGTTGCTGCCACATATGGGGCCGTTCGGGGGATGTTTTAAGTTCTCACCCTCTAACTCCATGTTTTTAAGCCTAAGTCAAGAAATTTGAAAATAACCGTCATATTCTCAAACCGGGAGTCCCGCGGCTGCGGGGTCAGTTCCTACGAGTTACATTGGTCTCGTGGGAGGTTTTGGTGCCACCCGCGGTGACGACCGGGGGTTGTTTCTTGTTCTCACCCTCTAATGCCAAACACGGGTTTTGGTGCCACCTACGAGTTACACTCGCGGGTTGTTTCTTGTTCTCACCCTCTAATGCCATGTTTTTAAGCCTAAGTCTAGAAAAATGCAAAACACCCGTACTCTCAAATCGGGAGACCCGCGAGTGCGGGGTCAGTTCCTACGATTTACATTGGTCCCGTGGGAGGTGTTGGTGCCACCCATGGGGCCGTTCGGGCGCTGTTTCGAGTTCTCACCCTCTAATGCCATGTTTTTAAGCCTAAGTATAGAAATATGCAAATTACCGTCGTATTCCCAAACCAGGAGTCCCGTGGCCGCGGGGCCAGTTCCTACGAGTTACATTGGTCCCGTGGGAGGTGTTGGTGCCACCCACGGGGCCGTTCAGTTGTTGATTCTAGTTCTCACCCTCTAATACCATGTTTTTAAGCCTAGGTCTAGAAATATGCAAATTAACTTCGTATTCTCAATCCGAGAGTCCCACGACTGCGGGAACAGTTCCTACGAGTTACATTGGTCCCGTGGGAGGTGTTGGTGCCACACACGGGGCTGTTCGGGGGCTGTTTTAAGTTCTCACCCTCCAACGCCATGTTTTTAAGCCTAAGTCTAGAAATATGTGAATAACCGTCGTATTCTCAAACCGGTAGTCCCGCGGCTGCGGGGTCAGTTCCTACGAGTTACATTGGTCCCGTGGGAGGTGTTGGTGCCACCCACGGTGTTGTTCGGGGGTCGTTTCTAGTTCTCACCCTCTAACGCCATGTTTTAAAGACTAAGTCTAGAAATAAGCAAATCACCATCGTACTCTCAAACCGGGAGACCCGCGACTGCGGGGTCAGTTCCAACGAGTTACATTGGTCCCGTGGGAGGTGTTTGTGCCACCGACAGGGACGTTCGGGGGTTGTTTCTAGTTCTCACCGTCTAAAGCCATGTTTTAAAGACTAAGTCTAGAAATATAAAAATTAACTTCGTATTCTCAATCCGGGAGTCCCACGATTGCGGGAACAGTTCCTACGAGTTACATTGGTCTCGTGGGAGGTGTTGGTGCCACACACGGGGCCGTTCGGGGGCTGTTTTAAGTTCTCACCCTCCAACGCCATGTTTTTAAGACAAATTCTAGAAATATGTGAATAACCGTCGTATTCTCAAACCGGTAATCCTGCGGCTCCGGGGTCAGTTCCTACTAGTTACATTGGTCCCGTGGGAGGTGTTGGTGCCACCCACGGTGTCGTTCGAGGGTCGTTTCTAGTTCTCACCCTCTAACGTCGTGTTTTAAAGACTAAGTCTAGAAATAACCAAATCACCATCGTACTCTCAAACCGGGAGACCCACGACTGCGGGGTCAGTTCCAATGAGTTACATTGGTCCCGTGGGAGGTGTTTGTTCCACCGACAGGGCCGTTCGGTGCTGTTTTGAGTTCTCACCCTCTAATGTCATGTTTTTAAGCCTAAGTCAAGAAATATGCAAATTACCATCGTATTCTCAAACTGGGAGTCCCCTGGCTGCAGGGCCAGTTCCTAAGAGTTACATTGGTCCCATGGGAGGTGTTGGTGCCACCCACGGGGGCGTTCAGTTGTTGTTTCTAGTTCTCACCCTCTAACGCCATGTTTTTAAGACTAGGTCTAGAAATATGCAAATTAACTTTGTATTCTCAATCCGAGAGTCCCGCGACTACGGGAACAGTTCCTACGAGTTACATTGGTCCCGTGGGAGGTGTTGGTGTCACACACGGGGCCGTTCGGAGGCTATTTCTAGTTCTCACCCTCTAATGCCATGTTTCTAACCCCAAGTCTAGAAATATGCAAATTACCATCGTATTCTCAAACCAGGAGTCCCGCGACTGCGGGGTCAGTTCCTACGAGTTACATTGCTCCCGTGGGAGGTGTTGGTGCCACCCACGGGGACGTTCGGGGGCTGTATCTAGTTCTCACCCTCTATCGCCATGTTTTTAAGCTTACGTCTAGAGATATGCAAATTACAGCCGTACTCTCAAATCGAGAGACCCGCTGCTGCGGGGTCAGTTCCTACGAGTTAGATTGGTCCCATGGGAGGTGTTGGTGCCACACACGGGGCCGTTAGAGGGTTGTTTTGAGTTCACACTCTCTAACGCCATGTTTTTAAACCTAAGTCTTAAAATATGAAAATAACCATCGTATTCTCAAACCGTGAGCCCCGCGATTGCGGGGTCAGTTGCTACGAGTTACATTGGTCCGGTGGTAGGTGTTGGTGCCACCCTCGGGGACGTTCGAGGGCTGTTTCTAGTTCTCACCCTCTAACGCCATGTTTTTAAGCCTAAGTCTAGAATATGAAAATTACCGTCGTACTCTCAAACCAGGAGACCCGCGGCTGCAGGGTCAGTTCCTACGAGTTACATTGGTTCCGTGGGAGGTGTTGGTGCCACCCACGGGGCCGTTCGGGGGTTGTTTCTTGTTCTCACCCTCTAACACCATGTTTTTAAGCCTAAGTCTACAAATGTATAAAATACCATCATATTCTCAATCCGGGAGTCCCGCGGCTGCGGGGACAGTTCCTACGAGTCACATTGGTCCCGTGGGAGGTGTTGGTGCCACCCACGGGGCCATTCGGGGGTTGTTTCTACTTCTCACCCTCTAACGCCATGTTTTTAATCCTAAGCCTAAAATATGCAAATTACCATTGTACTGTTAAACCAGAAGACCCGCGGCTGCGGGGTCAGTTCCTAAGTGTTACATTGGTCCCGTGGGAGGTGTTGGTGCCACCCACAGGGCCGTTAGAGGGATGTTTTGAGTTTTCACCCTCTAACGCCATGTTTTAAAGCCTAAGTCTAGAAATATGCAAATTACCATCGTACTCTCAAACCGGGAGACCCATGGTTGCGAGGTCAGTTCCTAAGAGTTACATTGGTCCCGTGGGAGGTGTTGGTGCCACCCACGGGGCCGTTCGGGGGCTGTTTCGAATTTTCACCCTCTAACGTCGTGTTTTTAAGCCTATGTCTAAAAATGTGCAAATTATCATCGTATTCTCAAACCGTGAGTCCCGCGGCTGCGGGATCAGTTCCTACGAGTTCATTGGTCCCGTGGGAGGTGTTGGTGCCACCCACGGGGCCGTTCGGGGGCTGTTTCTAGTTCTCACCCTCTAATGCCATGTTTTTAAGCCTAAGTCTAGAAATAAGAAAATTACCATCGTACTGTCAAACTAGGAGACCCGCGGCTGCGGGGTTAGTTACTACGAGTTACATTGGTCCCGTGGGAGGTCTTGGTGCCACCCTCGGGGACGTTCGGGGGTTATTTTTAGTTCCCATCCTCTAACGCCTTGTTTTAAAGTCTCAGTCTAGAAATATACAAATTACCGTCGTACTCTCAAACCAAAAAACCCGCGGTAGCGGGGTCAGTTCCTACGTTTTACATTGGTCCCGTGGGAGGTGTTGGTGCCGCTCACGGGGTCGTTCGGGGGCTGTTTCAAGTTCTCAGCCTCTAATGCTATGTTTTTAAGCCTAAGTCTTAAAATATGCAAATTACAGTAATATTCTCAAACCGGGAGTCCCGCAACTGCGGGATCAGTTCCTACGAGTTACATTGGTCCCGTGGGAGGTGTTGGTGCCACCCACGGGGTGGTTCGGGTGTTGTTTCTAGTTTTCACCCCCTAACGCCATGTTTTAAAGACCAAGTCTAGAAATATGAAAATTACCTTCGTATTCTCAAATCGGGAGTCCCACGGCTGCGGGGACAGTTCCTACGAGTTACATTGGTCCCGTGGGAGGTGTTTGTGCCATCAACGGGGCCGTTCGGGGGTTGTTTCTAGTTTTCACCCTATAACGCCATGTTTTTAAGCCTAAGCCTAGAAATAAGCAAATTATCATCGTATTCTCAAATCGGGAGTCCCGCGGCTGAAGGGTCAGTTCCTAAGAGTTGCATTTGTCCCGTGGGTGGTCTTGGGGCCACCCACGAGGGCCGTTCGGGGGCTATTTCGAGTTTTCACCATCTAACGTCATGTTTTTTAGCCTATGTCTAAAAAAGTACAAATTATCATCGTATTCTCAAACAGTGAGTCCCGCGGCTGCGTGGTCAGTTCCTACGAGTTACATTGGTCCCGTGGTAGGTGTTGCTGCCACCCACGGGGCCGTTCGAGGGTTGTTTCGAGATTTCAACATCTAACGCCATGTTTTTCTTAAGTATAGAAATATCCAAATTACCATCGTATTCTCAAACCGGGAGACCCGTGGTTGCGGGGTCAGTTCTTAAGAGTTACATTTGTGCCGTGGGAGGTGTTGGTGCCACCCACGGGGACGTTCGGGGGCTGTTTCTAGTTTTCACCCTCTAACGCCATGTTTTTAAGCCTAAGTCTAGAAATATTCAAATTATCGTCGTACTCTCAAATCGGGATACCCGCGGCTGCAGGGTCAGTTCCTACGAGTTACGTTGGTCCCGCGGGAGGTGTTGGTGACACCCACGGGGCCGTTCGGGGGCTGTTTCTAGTTCTCACCCTCTAACGCCATGTTTTTAAGCCCAAGTCTAGAAACATGCAAATTACCGTCGTATTCTGAAACTAGGAGTCCCGCGATTGCGGGGTCAGTTCCTATGAGTTACATTGGTCTCCTGGTAGGCGTTAGTCTCACCCACGGGGCCGTTCGGGGGTAGTTTCTAGTTCTCACCCTCTAACGCCGTGTTTTTAAGCCTATATCTAGAAATATGTAAATTATCGTCGTATTCTCAAATCGGGAGTCCCGTGATTGTGGGGTCAGTTCTTACGAGTTACAATAGTCCCGTGGGAGGTGTTTGTGCCACCCAAGGGGCCGTTCGGGGGCTGCTTCTAGTTCTCACCCTCTGACTCCATGTTTTTAAGCCTAAGTCTAGAAATATGAAAATAACCGTCGTACTGTCACACCAGGAGACCCGCGGCTACGGGGTCAGTTCCTACGAGTTACATTGGTCCCGTGGGAGGTGTTAGTGCCACCCACGGGGCCGTTAGAGGGTTGTTTCGAGTCTTCACCCTCTAACACCATGTTTTGCTAAGTCTAGAAATATGAAAATTACCATCGTATTCTCAAACCGGGAGTCCCGCGGCTGCGGGGTTAGTTACTAAGAGTTACATTGGTCCAGTGGGAGGTGTTGGTGCCACCCACGGGGACGTTCGGGGTTATTTTTAGTTCTCACCCTCTAACGCCATGTTTTAAAGTCTTAGTCTAGAAATATGCAAATTACCGTCGTACTCTCAAACCGGGAGACCCGCGGCAGCGAGGTCAGTTCCTATGTGTTACATTTGTCCCGTGGGAGGTGTTGGTGCCACCCACGGGGTCGTTCGGGGGCTGTGTCTAGTTCTCAGCCTCTAATGCCATGTTTTTAAGCCTCAGTCTAAAAATATGCAAATTACAGTAATATTATCAAAGAGGGAGTCCCGCGGTTTCAGGGCCAGTTCCTACGAGTTACATTGGTCCTCTGGGAGGTGTTTGTGCCACCCGCGGGGCCGTTCAGGCGCTGTTTTGAGTTTTCACCCTCTAACGCCAAGTTTTAAGCCTAAGTCTAGAAATATCCTAATTATCATCGTGTTCTCTAATCAGGAGTCCCGCAGCTGCGGGATCAGTTCCTACGAGTTCATTGGTCCCGTGGGAGGTGTTGGTGCCACCCACGGGGCCGTTCGGGGGCTGTTTCTAGTTCTCAGCCTCTAATGCCATGTTTTTAAGCCTAAGTCTAGAAATAAGAAAATTAGCATCGTACTGTCAAACTAGGAGACCCGCGGCTGCGGGGTCAGTTCCTACGAGTTACATTGGTCCTGTGGGAGGTGTTGGTGCCACCCACGAGGCCGTTAGAGGGCTGTTTTGAGTTTTCACCCTCTAACACCATGTTTTGCTTAAGTATAGAAATATATAAGTTACCGTCGTATTCTCAAACTGGGAGTACCGTGGCTGCAGGGTCAGTTCCTACGAGTTACATTGGTCCCGTGGGAGGTGTTGGGGCCACCGACTGGGACGTTCGGCGGTTGCTTCTAGTTCTCACCCACTAACGCCATGTTTTTAAGCCTATGTGTAGAAATATGCAAATTACCTTCGTATTCTCAAACCGTGAGTCCCGAGGCTACGGGGTCAGTTCCTACGAGTTACATTCATCCCGTGGTAGGTGTTGGTGCCACTCATGGGGACGTTCGGGGCCTATTTATTGTTCTCAACCTCTAACGCCATGTTTTTAAGCCTCAGTCTAGAAATATGCAAATTACCGTCGTATTCTCAAACTGGGAGTCCCGCGGCTGCGGGGTCAGTTCCTACGAGTCACATTGGTCCTGTGGGAGGTGTTGGTGCCACCCACGGGGCCGTTAGAGGGCTGTTTCGAGTTTTCACCCTCTAACACCATGTTTTGCTAAGTCTAGAAATATGAAAATTACCGTCGTATTCTCAAACCGGGAGTCCCGCAGCTGCAGGGTTAGTTACTACGAGTTACATTGGTCCCGTGGGATGTGTTGGTGCCACCCACAGGGACATTCGGGGGTTATTTTTAGTTCTCACCCTCTAACGCCATGTTTTAAAGTCTCAGACTAGAAATATGCAAATTACCGTCGTACTCTCAAACCGGGAGACCCGCGGCACCGGGGTCAGTTCCTACGTGTTACATTGGTCCCGTGGGAGGTATTGGTGCCACCCACGGGGCCGTTCAGGGGCTGTTTCGAGTTTTCACCCTCTAATGCCATGTTTTTAAGCCTAAGTCTAGAAATATGAAAATTACCGTAATATTCTCAAACCGGGAGTCCCGCGGCTGTAGGGCCAGTTCGTACGAGTTACATTGGTCCCCTAGGAGGTGTTAGTACCACCCACGGGGCCGTTCGGGGGCTGTTTCGAGTTTTCACCCTCTAACGCCATGTTTTTAAGCTAAAGTCTAGAAATATGCAAATTACCTTAGTATTCTCAACCCGGGAGTCCCGCGACTGCGGGGTCAGTTCCTACGAGTTACATTGGTCCCGTGGGAGGTTTTAGTTCCACCCACGGGGCCGTTCCGGGGGTGTTTCAAGTTTTCACCCCCTAACGCCATGTTTTAAACACTAAGTTTAGAAATATGCAAATTACCTTCGTATTCTTAAACTAGGAGTCCCATGGCTGCGGGGACAGTTCCTACGAGTTACATTGGTCCCCTGGGAGGTGTTGGTGCCACCCACGGGGCCGTTAGAGGGCTATTTCGAGTTTTCACCCTCTAACACCATGTTTTGCTTAAGTCTAGAAATATGCAAACTACCATCGTATTCTCAAACCGGGAGTCCTGCGGCTGCGGTGTCAGTTCCTACGAGTTACATTGGTCCCGTGGGAGGTGTTGGTGCCACCCACGGGGACGTTCGGGCGTTGTTTCTAGTTCTCACCCACTAACGCCATGTTTTTAAGCCTAAGTCTAGAAATATGCAAATTACCTTCGTATTCTCAAACCCTGAGTCCCGCGGCTGCGGCGTCAGTTCCTACGAGTTACATTGGTCCCGTCGTAGGTGTTGGTGCACCCACGGGGCCGTTTGGGGGCTGTTCGAATTTTCACCCTCTAAACTATGTTTTTAAGCCTAAGTATAGAAATATGCAAATTACCATCGTACTCTAAAACCGGGGGTCCTGCGGCAGCGGGGTCATTTCCTACGAGTTACATTGGTCCCATGGGAGGTGTTGGTGCCAACCACGGGGCCGTTAGAGGGTTGTTTCTAGTTTTCACCCTCTAACGCCTTATTTTAAAGACTAAGTTTAGAAATATGTAAATTACCTTCATATTCTAAAATCGGGAGTCCCGAAAAATTCCTACGAGTTACATTGATCCCATAGGAGGTGTTGGTGCCACCCACGGGCCCGTTCAGGGGCTGTTTCGAGTTTTCACCCTCTAACGCCATGTTTTTAAGCCTAAGTCTAGAAATATGAAAATTACCTTAGTATTCTCAACCCAGGAGTCCCGCGACTGCGGGGTCAGTTCCTACGAGTTACATTGGTCCCGTGGGAGGTTTTAGTTCCACCCACGGGGCCGTTCCGGGGGTGTTTCAAGTTCTCACCCTCTAACGCCATGTTTTTAAGACTAAGTCTAGAAATATGCAAATTATCGTCGTACTCTTAAACCGGGAGACTCGCGGCTACGGGGTTAGTTCCTATGAGTTACATTGGTCCCGTGGGAGGTGTTGGTACTACCCACAGGGCCGTTAGAGGGATGTTTTTAGTTTTCACCCTCTAACACCATGTTTTGCTTAAGTCTAGAAATATGCAAATTACCGTCGTATTCTCAAACCGGGAGTCCCGCAGCTGCGGGGTCAGTTCCTACGAGTCACATTGGTCCCGTGGGAGGTGTTGGTGCCACCCACGGGGACGTTCGGGGGTGATTTATAGTACTCACCCTCTAGCGCCATGTTTTTAAGACTATGTCTACAAATATGCAAATTACCTTCGTATTCTCAAACCGTGAGTCCCGCGACTGCGGGGTCAGTTCCTACAAGTTACATTGGTCCCGTGATAGGTGTTGGTGCCACCCACGGGGCCGTTCGGGGGCTGTTCGAGTTTTCACCCTCTAACGCCATGTTTTTTCTTAAGTCTAGAAATATGCGGGGACAGTTCCAACGTGTTACATTGGTCCCGTGGGAGGCTTTCGTGCCACCCACGGGGACGTTCGCGGGTTGTTTTTAGTTCTCACCCTCTAACGCCATGTTTTGAAGTCTAAGTCTAGAAATATGAAAATTACTGTAACATTCTCAAACCGGGACTCCCGCGGCTACGGGGCCAGTTCCTAAGAGTTACATTGGTCCCGTGGGAGGTGTTAGTGCCACCCACGGGGCCGTTCGGGTGCTGTTTCGAGTTCTCACCCTCTAACGCCATGTTTTTAAGTCTAAGTCTAGAAATATGTAAATTATCATCGTATTCTCTAACCGGGAGTCCCGCAGTTGCGGTGTCAGCTCCTACGAGTTATATTGGTCCCGTGGGATGTGTTGGTGCCACCCACGGGGAAGTTCGGGGGTTGTTTCTAGTTTTCACCCTCTAACGTCATGTTTTTATGCCTAAGTATAGAAATATGCAAATTATTATCGTATTCTAAAATCGGGAGTCCCGCGGCTGCGAGGTCAGTTCCTACGAGTTACATTGGTCCCGTGGGAGGTGTTGGTGACACCCACGGGGCCGTTCGGGCGCTGTTTCATGTTTTTACCCTGTAACGCCATGTTTTTAAGCCTAAGTCTAGAAATATACAAATTTTCGTCGTATTCTCAAATTAGGACTCCCGCGACTGCGGGGTTAGTTCCTATGAGTTGCATTTGTCCCGTGGGAGGTGTTGGTGCCATCCACGGGTCCGTTAGAGGGTTGTTTCGAGTTTTCACCCTCTAACACCATGTTTTACTTAAGTTTATAAATATGCAAATTACCGTCGTATTCTCAAATCGGGAGTCCCCCGGCTGCGGGGTCACTTCCTACAAGTAACATTGGTCCCGTGGGAGGTGTTGGTGCCACCCACGGTGACGTTCGGGGGTTGTGTCTAGTTCTAACCCTCTAACGCCATGTTTTAAAGACTAAGTCTAGAAATACGTAAATTACCACCGTACTCTCAAACCGGGAGACCCGCGACTGCGGGGTCAGTCCTACGAGTTACATTGGTCCCGTGGGAGGTGTTGGTGCCACCCACGGGGCCCTTCTAGGGCTATTTTTGGTTCTCACCCTCTAACGCCATGTTTTTATACCTAAGTTTAGAATTATGCAAATTAACTTCATATTCTCAATCCGGGAGTCCCGCGACTGCGGGAAAAATTCCTACGAGTTACATTGGTCCCGTGGGAGGTGTTGGTGCTACCCATGGGGCCGTTCGGGGGCTGTTTCGAGTTTTCACCCTCTAACCCCATGTTTTTAAGCCTAAGTCTAGAAATATGAAAATTACCATCGTATTCTCAAATCGAGAGTCCCGCGGCTGCGGTGTCAGTTCTTACGAGTTACATTTGTCCCGTGGGAGGTGTTGGTGCCACCCACGGGACCGTTAGAAGGCTGTTTCGAGTTTTCACACTCTAACAACATGTTTTACTTAAGTTTTGAAATATGAAAATTATCGTCGTATTCTCAAATTGGGAGTCCCGCGGAAGTGGGATCAGTTCCTACGAGTTACATTCGTCCCGTGGGAGGTGTTGGTGCCACCCACGGTGACGTTCGGGGGTTGTTTCTAGTTGTCACCCTCTAACGCCGTGTTTTAAAGACTACGATTAGAAATATGCAAATCACGATCGTACTCTCAAATCGGGAGACCCGCGGCTGCGGGGTCAGTTCCTACGAGTTACATTGGTACCGTGGGAGATGTTAGTGCCACCCACGGGGTCGTTCGGGGGTTGTTTCGTGTTCTCACCCTCTAATGCCATGTTTTTAAGCCTAAGTCTAGAAATATGAAAATTACCTTTGTATTCTCAAACTGGGATTCCCACGGCTGCGGGGACAGTTCCTACGAGTTACAATGGTCCCGTGGGAGGTGTTGGTGCCACCCACGGGGCCGTTCGGGCTCAGTTTCGATTTTTCACCCTCTAACGCCATGTTTTTAAGCCTAAGTCTAGAAATATGAAAATTATCGTCGTATTCTCAAATACGGAGTCCCGCGGCTGCGGGGAGAGTTCCAACAAGTTACATTTGTCCCGTGGGAGGTGTTGGTGCCACCCACGGGGTTGTTCGTGGGATGTTTCGTGTCCTCACCCTCTAATGCCATGTTTTTAAGCCTAAGTCTAGAAATATGCAAATTACAGTCGTATTCTCAAGCCGGGAGTCCCGCAGCTGGGGGGCCAGTTCCTACGAGTTACATTGGTCCCGTGGGAGGTGTTGGTGCCACCCATGGGGCCGTTCGGGGGTTGTTTCAAGTTTTCACCCTCTAACGCCATGTTTCTAAGCCTAAGTCTAAAAATATGCAAATTATCTTCGTGTTCTCAAACCGGGAGTCCCACGGCTGGGGGGACAGTTCTTACGAGTTACATTGGTCCCGTGGGAGGTGTTGGTGCCACCCACGGGGCCGTTAGGGGGCTGTTTCATGTTTTCACCCTCTAACTCCATGTTTTTAAGCCTAAGTCTAGAAATATGCAAATTACCATCGTACTCTCAAACCGGGAGTCCCGCGGCTGCAGAGTCAGTTCCTACGAGTTACATTGGTCCGTTGGGAGGTGTTGGTGCCACCCACGGGGACGTTCGGGGGCTGTTTCTAGTTCTCACCCTCTAACGCCATGTTTTTAAGCCTAAGTCTAGAAATATGCAAGTTTACTTCGTATTCTCAATCCAGGAGTCCCGCGACTGCAAGAACAGTTACTACGAGTTACATTGGTCCCGTGGGAGGTGTTGGTGCCACCCACGGGGCCGTTCGGGGGCTGTTTCGAGTTTTCACCCTCTAATGCCAAGTTTTTAAGCCTATGTCTAGAAATATGAAAATTATTGTCGTATTCTCAAATCGGGAGTCCCGCGGCTGCGGGGTCAGTTCCTTCGAGTTTCATTTTTCCCGTGGGATGTGTTGATGCCACCCACGGGGACGTTAGAGGGCTATTTCTAGTTTTCATCCTCTAATACCATATTTTGCTTAAGTTTACAAATAAGCAAATTACCGTCGTATTCTCAAACTGGGAGTCCCGTGGCTGCGGGGTCAGTTCCTACGAGTTACATTGGTCCTGTGGGAGGTGTTGGTTCTACCCACGGTGACGTTCGGTGGTTGTTTCTAGTTCTCACCCTCTAACGCCGTGTTTTAAAGACTAAGTCTAGAAATATGCAAATCACTGTCGTACTCTCAAACCGGGAGACCCGCGACTGCGGGTCAGTTCCTACGAGTTACATTGGTCCCGTGGGAGGTGTTGGTGCCACCCATGGGGCTGTTCGGGGGATGTTTTGTGTTCTCACCCTCTAATGCCATGTTTTTAATCCTAAGTCCAAAAATATGAAAATTACGGTCGTATTCTCAAACCGAGAGTCCCGCGGCTGCAGGGCCAGTTTCTACGAGTTACATTGGTCCCGTGGGAGGTGTTGGTGCCACCCACGGGGTCGTTCGGGGGCTGTTTCTAGTTTTCGCCCTCTAATGCCATGTTTTTAAGACTAAGTCAAGAGATATGCAAATTATCATCGTATTCTCTAACCGGGAGTCCCGCAACTGCGGGGTCAGCCTACGAGTTACATTGGTCCCATGGGAGGTGTTGGTGCCACCCACGGGGCCGTTAGAGGGTTGTTTATAGTTTTGACCCGCTAACACCATGTTTTGCTTAAGACTAGAAATATGAAAATTATCTTCATATTCTCAAACCGGGATTCCCACGGCTGCGGGGATAGTTCCTACGAGTTACATTGGTCCCGTGGGAGGTTTTGGTGCCACCCATGGGGCCGTTAGAAAGTTGTTTCTAGCTTTCACCCTCTAACGCCGTGTTTTAAAGACTAAGTCTAAAAATATGAAAATTATCTTCGTATTATCAAATAGGGAGTTCCACGGCTACAGGGAAAGTTCCTACGAATTACATTGGTCCCGTGGGAGGTGTTGGTGCCACCCACGGGGCCGTTCGAGGGATGTTTCTAGTTTTCACCCTCTAACGCCATATTTTTAACCCTAAGTCTAGAAATATCCAAATTATCGTCGCATTCTCAAATCGGGAGTTCCGCGACTGCGGGGTCAGTTCCTATGAGTAACATTTGTCCCATGGGAGGTGTTGGTGCCACCCACGGGGTAAAGGGTGTTTTGAGTTTTCACCCTCTAACACCATGTTTTGCTTAAGTTTAGAAATAGGCAAATCACCATCGTACTCTCAAACCGGGAGACCCGCGACTGCGGGGTCAGTTCCTATGAGTTACATGGGTCCCCTGGGAGGTGTTGGTGCCACCCACGGGGCCGTTCGGGGGCTGTTTCGAGTTCTCACCCTCTAACACCATGTTTTTAAGCCTAAATCTTGAAATATGAAAATTATCATCGTACACTCAAACCGGGAGACCCGCGACTGTGGGGTCAGTCCTACGAGTTACATTGGTTCCACGGGAGGTGTTGGTGGCACCCACGTGGCCGTTCGGGGCCTGTTTCTTGTTCTCGCCATCTAACGCCATGTTTTTAAGCCTAAGTCTTGAAATATGCAAATTAACTTCGTATTCTCAATCCGGGAGTCTCGCGACTGTGGGAACTGTTCCTACAAGTTACATTGGTCCCGTGGGAGGTGTTGGTGCCACCCACGGGTCCGTTCGGTGGCTGTTTTAAGTTTTCACCCTCTAACGCCATTTTTAAGCCTAAATCTAGAAATATGCAAATTAACATCGTATTCTCTGATCGGGAGTCCCGCGGCTGCGGGGTCAGTTCCTACGAATTACATTGGTCCCGTGGGAGGTGTTGGTGCCACCCACGGGTTTGTTAGAGGGCTATTTCGATTTTTCACCTTCTAACGCCATGTTTTTAAGCCTAAGTCTAAAAATGTGCAAATTATGGTCGTATTCTCAAACCGTGAGTCCCGCGACTGCGGGTCAGTTCCTACGAGTTATATTGGTCCCGTGGTAGGTGTTGGTGCCACCTACTGGGACTTTTGGGGCTATTTTGAGTTTTCACCGTCTAACGCCATGTTTTGCTTAAGTCTAGAAATATACCAATTACCGTCGTATTCTAAAACTGGGAGACCCGCGGTTTCGGGGTCAGTTTCTACGAGCTACATTGTTGCCTTGGGAGGTGTTAGTGCCACCCACGGGGATGTTCGAGGGAGATTTCTAGTTCTCACCCTCTCACGCCATGTTTTTAAGACTAAGTCTAGAAATATGCAAATTAACGTCGTACTCTCAAACCGGGAGACCCGCGGCTACAGGGTGAGTTCCTACGAGTTTCCTTGGTCCCGTGGGAGGTATTGGTGCCACCCACGGGGCCGTTCGGGAGCTATTTCAAGTTCTCACCCTCTAACGCCATGTTTTTAAGCCTATGTCTAGAAATATGTAAATTACCGTCGTATTCTCAAACCGGGAGTCCTGCGACTGCGGAGTCAGTTCTTACGAGTTACATTGGTCCCGTGGGTGGTGTTGGTGCCACCCACAGGGCCATTCGCGGGATTTTTCTAGGTCTCACCTTCTAACGCCATGTTTTTAAGCCTAAGTCTAGAAATATGCAAATTACCGTCGTACTCTCAAACCGGGAGACCCGCGGTCGCGGGTCCTGTTCCTACAGTTACATTGGTCCCGTGGGAGGTGTTGGTGCCACCCACGAGGCCGTTAGAGGGCTGTTTCGAGTTTTCACCCCCTAACACCATGTTTTACTTAAGTCTAGAAATTTGCAAATTACCGTCGTATTCTCAAACCGGGAGTCCCGCGGCTGCGGGGCCAGTTCTTACGAGTTACATTGGTCCCGTGGGAGGTGGTTGTACCATCCACGGGGACGTTCGGGGGTTGTTTCTAGTTTTCACCCTCTAACGCCATGTTTTAAAGACTAAGTCTAGAAATATGTAAATTACCTTCGTATTCTGAAATCGGGAGTCCCGCGGCTGTGGGGTCAGTTCCTACGAGTTACATTTGTCCCGTGGGAGGTGTTGGTGCCACCCACGGGGCCATTAGAGGGATGTTTCGAGTTTTCACCCTCTAACACCATGTTTTGCTTAAGTCAAGAAATATGCAAATTACCATCGTATTCTCAAACCGGGAGTCCCGCGGCTGTGGGGTCAGTTCCTATGAGTTACATTGGTCCCGTGGGAGGTGTTGGTTCCACCCACGATGACGTTCGGTGGTTGTTTCTAGTTCTCACCCTCTAACGTCATGTTTTAAAGACTAAGTCTAGAAATATGCAAATCACCTTCGTACTCTCAAACCGGGAGACCCGCGACTGCGGGGTCAGTTCCTACGAGTTACATTGGTCCCGTGGGAGGTGTTGGTGACACCTACATGGCCGTCCGGAGGCTCTTTCGAGTTCTCACCCTCTAATTACATGTTTTTAAACCTAAGTCAAGAAATATGCAAATTACCGTCTTATTCTCAAATCGGGATTCCCGCGACTGCGGGGCCAGTTCCTACGAGATACATTGGTCCAGTCGGAGGTGTTGGTGCCACCCACGGGGCTGTTCAGGGGATGTTTCTAGTTCTCATGCTCTAACGCTATGTTTTTCAGCCTAAGTATAGAAATATGCAAATTAACTTCGTATTCTCAATCCGAGAGTCCCGCGATTGAGGGAACAGTTCCTAATAGTTACATTGGTCCCGTGGGAGGTGTTGGTGCCACCAACAGGACCGTTCGGGGGTTGCTTCAAGTTTTCACCCTCAAACTCCATGTTTTTAACCCTAAGTCTAGAAATACGCAAATTATCATCGTATTCTCAAATCGGGAGTCCCGCGGCCGCGAGGTCAGTTCCTACGAGTAACTTTTGTCCCGTGGGAGGTGTTGGTGCCACCCACGGGGTTAGAGGGTTGTTTCGAGTTTTCACCCTCTAACACCATGTTTTGCTTAATTTTAGAAATTTGCAAATCACCATCGTACTCTCAAACCGGGAGACCCGCGACTGTGGGGTCAGTTCCTACGAGTTACATTAGTCCCGTGGGAGGTGTTGGTGCCACCCACGGGGTCGTTCGGGGGATGTTTCGTGTTCTCACACTCTAATGCCATGTTTTTAAGCCAATGTCTAGAAACATGCAAATTACCATTGTACTCTCAGAACGGGAGGCCCGCGGCTGCGGGGCCAGTTCCTACGAGTTACATTGGTCCCGTGGGAGGTGTTGGTGCCACCCACGGGGCCGTTCGGGGGCTGAATAAAGTTCTCACCATCTAACGTCATGTTTTTAAGCCTAAGTATAGAAATATGCAAATTACCATCGTACTCTCAAACCGGGAGACCCGCGACTGCAGAGTCAGTTCCTACGAGTTACATGGGTCCCCTGGGAGGTGTTGGTTCCACCCACGGGGCCGTTCGGGGGCTGTTTCGAGTTCTCACCCTCTAACACCATGTTTTTAATCCTAAATCATGAAATATGCAAAATATCATCGTACTCTCAAACCGAGAGACCCGCGACTGCGGGGTCAGTCCTACGAGTTACATTGGTCCCGTGGGAGGTGTTTGTGGCACCCACGGGGCCGTTCGGGTCGAATTTCTTGTTCTCACCCTCTAACGCCATGTTTTTAAGCCAAAGTCTTGAAATATGGAAATTAACTTCGTATTCTCAATCCGGGAGTCTCCCGACTCTGGGAACTGTTCCTACGAGTTTCATTGGTCCTGTGGGAGTTGTTGGTGCCACCCACGGGGCCGTTCGGTGGCTGTTTCAAGTTTTCATCCTCTAACGCCATGTTTTTAAGCCTAAATCTAGAAATATGAAAATTAACATCGTATTCTCTGATCGGGAGTCCCGCGGCTACGGGGTCAGTTCCTACGAGTTACATTGGTCCCGTGGGAGGTGTTGGTGCCACCCACGGGGTTGTTAGAGGGTTGTTTCGAGTTTTCACCTTCTAACGCCATGTTTTGAAGCCTAAGTCTAAAAATGTGCAAATTATCATCGTATTCTCAAACCGTGAGTCCCGCGGCTAAGGGGACAGTTCCTACGAGTTACATTGGTCCCAAGGTAGGTGTTGGTGCCACCCACGGGGACTTTCGGGGGCTGTTTTGAGTTTTCACCGTCTAACGCCATGTTTTGCTTAACTCTAAAAATATGCAAATTACCATCGTATTCTAAAATCGAGAGACCCGCGGTTGAGGGGTCAGTTTCTACGAGCTACATTGGTGCCGTGGAAGGTGTTGGTGCCACCCACGGGGACGTTCGGGGGCGGTTTCTATTTCTCACCCTCTAACGCCATGTTTGTAAGACTAAGTCTAGAAATTTGCAAATTACCGTCGTACTCTCAAATCGGGAGTCCCGCGATTGCGGGGTCAATTCCTACGAGTTACATTGGTCCCGTGGGTGGTGTTGGTGCCACCCACGGGGCCATTCGCGGGATTTTTCTAGTTCTCACCTTCTAACGCCATGTTTTTAAGCCTAAGTCTAGAAATATGCAAATTACCATCGTACTTTCAAACCGGGAGACTCGCGGTCGCGGGGCCAGTTCCTACATTTACATTGGCCCCGTGGGTGGTGTTGGTGCCACCCACGGGGCCATTCGCGGGATTTTTCTAGTTCTCACCTTCTAACGCCATGTTTTTAAGCCTAAGTCAAGAAATATGCAAATGACCATCGTACTCTCAAACCGGGAGACCGGCGGCCGCGGGGCCAGTTCCTACATTTACATTGGTCCTGTGGGAGGTGTTGGTGCCACCCACGAAGCCGTTAGAGGGCCGTTTCGAAATTTCACCCCCTAACACCATGTTTTACTTAAGTCTAGAAATTTGCAAATTACCGCCGTATTCTCAAACCGGGAGTCCCGCGGCAGCGGGGTCAGTTCTTACGAGTTACATTGGTCCCGTGGGCGGTGTTGGTGCCACCCACGGGGACGTTCGGGGGTTGTTTCTAATTTTCACCCTCTAATGCCATGTTTTGAAGACTAAGTCTAGAAATATGCAAATTACCTTCGTATTCTGAAACCGGGAGTTCCGCGGCCGTGGGGTCAGTTCCGATGAGTTACATTTGTTCCGTGGGAGGTGTTCGTGCCACCCACGAGGCCGTTAGAGGGTTGTTTCGAGTTTTCACCCTCTAACACCATGTTTTGCTTAAGTCAAGAAATATGCGAATTACCGTCGTATTCTCAAACCGGGAGTCCCGCGGCTGCGGGGTCAGTTCCTACGAGTTACATTGGTCCCGTGGTAGGTGTTGGTGCCACCCACGGTGACGTTCGGTTGTTGTTTCTAGTTCTCACCATCTAGCGTCGTGTTTTAAAGACTAAGTCTTGAAATATGCAAATCACCATTGTACTCTCAAACCGGGAGACCCGCGACTGCGGGGTCAGTTCCTACGAGTTACATTGGTCCCGTGGGAGGTGTTAGTGCCACCCACGGGGCCGTTCGGGTGCTGTATAAAGTTCTCACCCTCTAACACCATGTTTTGCTTAAGTTTAGAAATATGCAAATCACCATCGTACTCTCAAACCGGGAGACCCGCGACTGCGGGGTCAGTTCCTATGAGTTACATGGGTCCCCTGGGAGGTGTTGCTTCCACCCACAGGGCCGTTCGGGGGATGTTTCGAGTTCTCACCCTCTAACACCATGTTTTTTAGCCTAAATCTTGAAATATGACAATTATCATCGTACTCTCAAACTGGGAGACCCGTGACTGCGGGGTCAGTCCTATGAGTTACATTGGTCCCATGGGAGGTGTTGGTGGCACCCACGTGGCCGTTCAGGGCCTGTTTCTTGTTCTCACCCTCTAACGCCATGTTTTTAAGCCTAAGTCTTGAAATATGCAAATTAACTTCGTATTCTCAATACGGGAGTCTCGCGACTGCGAGAACTGTTCCTACGAGTTACATTGGTCCCGTGGGAGGTGTTGGTGCCACCCACGTGGCCGTTCGTTAGCTGTTTCAAGTTTGCACCGTCTAACGCCATGTTTTGAAGCCTAAATCTAGAAATATGCAAATTAACATCGTATTCTCTGATCGGGAGTCCCACGGCTGCGGGGTCAGTTCCTACGAGTTACATTGGTCCCGTGGGAGTTGTTGGTGCCACCCACGGGGTTGTTAGAGGCTTGTTTCGAGTTTTCACCTTCTAACGCCATGTTTTTAAGCTTAAGTCTAAAATGTGCAAATTATCGTCGTATTCTCAAACCGTGAGTCCCGCGGCTGCGGGGTCAGTTCCTGTGAGTTACATTGGTCCCGTGGTAGGTGTTGGGGCCACCCACGGGGACTTTCGGGGGCTGTTTTGAGTTTTCACCTTCTAACGCCATGTTTTGCATAAGTCTAGAAATATGCAAATTACTGTCGTATTCTAAAACCGGGAGACTCGCGGTTGAGGGGTCAGTTTCTACGAGCTACATTGGTGCCGGGGGAGGTGTTGGTGCCACCCACGGGGACGTTCGGGGGCTGTTTCTAGTTCTCACCCTCTAACGCCATGTTTTTAAGACTATGTCTAGAAATATGCAAATTACCGTCATACTCTCAAACCGGGAGACCCGCGGCTGCAGGGTCATTTCCTATGAGTTACATTGGTCCCGTGGGAGGTGTTGGTGCCACCCACGGGGCCGTTTGGGAGCTGTTTCAAGTTCTCACCCTCAAACGCCATGTTTTTAATCCTAAGTCTAGAAATATGAAAATTACCGTCGTATTCTCAAACCGGGAGTCCCACGACAGCGGGGTCAGTTCCTACGAGTTAGATTGGTCCCGTGGGTGGTGGTTGTGCCACCCACTGGGCCATTCGCGGGATTTTTCTAGTTCTCATCTTCTATCGCCATGTTTATAAGCCTAAGTCTAGAAATATGCGAATGACCTTCGTACTCTCAAAACGGGAGACCCGCGGCCGCGGGGCCAGTTCTTATATTTACATTGGTCCCGTGGGAGGTGTTAGTGCCACCCACGAGGCCGTTAGAGGGTTGATTCGAGTTTTCACCCCCTAACACCATGTTTTACTTAGGTCTAGAAATTTGCAAATTACCATCGTATTCTCAAACCGAAAGTCCCGCGGCTGCGGGGTCAGTTCTTACGAGTTACATTGGTCCCGTGGGAGGTGTTGGTGCCACCCACGGGGACGTTCGGGGGTTATTTCTAGTTTTCACCCTCTAATGCCATGTTTTGAAGACTAAGTCTAGAAATATGCAAATTACCTTCGTATTCTGAAACCGGGAGTCCCGCGATGTGGGGTCAGTTCCAACGAGTTACATTTGTCCCGTGGGAGGTGTTCGTGCCACCCACGGGGCCGTTAGAGGGCTGTTTCGAGTTTTCACCCTCTAACACCATGTTTTCCTTAAGTCAAGAAATATGCAAATCACCATCGTATTCTCAAACCGGGAGTCCCGCGGCTGCGGGGTCAGTTCCTACGAGTTACATTGGTCCCGTGGGAGGTGTTAGGGCCACCCACGGTGTCATTCGGTGGTTGTTTCTAGTTCTCACCCTCAAACGTCGTGTTTTAAAGACTAAGTCTAGAAATATGCAAATCACCGTCGTACTCTCAAACTGGGAGACCCGCGACAGCGGGGTCAGTTCCTACGAGTTACATTGGTCCCGTGGGAGGTGTTGGTGCCACCCACGGGGCCGTTCCGGGGATGTATAAAGTTCTCACCCACTAACGCCATGTTTTTAAGCCTAAGTCTAGAAATATGCCAATTACCATTGTACTCTCAAGCCGGGGGACCCGCGATTGCAGAGTCAGTTACTACGAGTTACATGGGTCCCCTGGGAGGTGTTGCTTCCACCCACGGGGCCGTTCGGGGGCTGTTTCGAGTTCTCACCCTCTAACACCATGTTTTTAAGCCTAAATCTTGAAATATGAAAATTATCATCATACTCTCAAACCGGGAGACCCGCGACTGCGGGGTCAGTCCTACAAGTTACATTGGTCCCATGGGAGTTGTTGGTGGCACCCACGTGGCCGTTCGAGGCCTATTTCTTGTTCTCACCCTCTAACGCCATCTTTTTAAGTCTAAGTCTTTAAATATGCAAATTAACTTCGTATTCTCAATCCGGGAGTCTCGCGACTGCGGGAACTGTTCCTACGAGTTACATTGGTCCTGTGGGAGGTGTTGGTGCCACCCACGGGACCGTTCGTTGGCTGTTTCAAGTTTTCACCCTCTAACGCCATGTTTTGAAGCCTAAATCTAGAAATATGCAAATTAACATCGTATTCTCTGATCGGGAGTCCCACGGCTGCGGGGTCAGTTCCTACGAGTTACATTGGTCCCGTGGGAGGTGTTGGTGCCACCCACGGGGTTTTTAGAGGGTTGTTTCGAGTTTTAACCTTCTAACGCCATGTTTTTAAGCCTAAGTCTAAAATGTGCAAATTATCGTCGTATTCTAAAACCGTGAGTCCCGCGGCTGCGGGGTCAGTTCCTACGAGTTACATTGGTCCCGTGGTTGGTGTTGGTGCCATCCACGGGGACTTTCGGGGGATGTTTTGAGTTTTCACCGTCTAACGCCATGTTTTGCTTAAGTCTAGAAATATGCAAATTATCGTCGTATTCTAAAACCGGGAGACCCGCGGTTGCGGGGTCAGTTTCTACGAGCTACATTGGTGCCGTGGGAGGTGTTGGTGCCACCCATGGGGACGTTCGGGGGATGTTTCTAGTCTCACCCTCTAACGCCATGTTTTTAAGACTAAGTCTAGAAATATGCAAATTACCGTCGTACTCTTAAACCGGGAGACCCGCGGCTGCAGGGTCAGTTCCTATGAATTACATTGGTCCCGTGGGAGGTCTTAGTGCCACCCACGGGGCAGTTCGGGAGCTGTTTCAAGTTTTCACCCTCTGACGCCATGTTTTTAATACTAAGTCTAGAAATATGTAAATTACCGGCGTATTCTCAAACCGGGAGTCCCGCGACAGCGGGGTCAGTTCCTACGAGTTACATTGGTCCCATGGGTGGTGTTGGTGCCACCCACTGGGCCATTCGCGGGATTTTTCTAGTTCTCACCTTCTAATGCCATGTTTTAAAGCCTAAGTCTAGAAATATGCAAATGACCATCGTACTCTCACACCGGGAGACCCGCGGTCGCAGGGCCAGTTCCTACATTTACATTGGTCCCGTGGGAGGTGTTGGTGCCACCCACGAGGCCGTTAGAGGGTTGTTTCTAGTTTTCACCCCCTAACACCATGTTTTACTTAAGTATAGAAATTTGCAAATTACCGTCGTATTCTCAAATCGGGAGTCCCGCGGCAGCGGGGTCAGTTCTTACGAGTTACATTGGTCCCGTGGGAGGTGTTGGTACCACCCACGGGGACGTCCGGGGGTTGTTTCTAGTTTTCACCCTCTAATGCCATGTTTTGAAGACTAAGTTTAGAAATATGCAAATTACCTTCGTATTCTGAAACCGGGAGACCCATGGCTTTCGGGTCAGTTCTGACGAGTTACATGTGTCCCGTGGGAGGTGTTCGTGCCACCCATGGGGCCGTTAGAGGGTTGTTTCGAGTTTTCACCCTCTAACACCATGTTTTGCTTAAGTCAAGAAATATGAATATTACCGTCGTATTCTCAAACCGGGAGTCCTGCGGCTGCGGGGTCAGTTCCTACGAATTACATTGGTCCCGTGGGAGTTGTTTGTTCCACCCACGGTGACGTTCGGTGGTTGTTGTAGTTCTCACCCTCTAACGTCGTGTTTTAAAGACTAAGTCTAGAAATATGCAAATCACCGTCGTACTCTCAAACCGGGAGACCCGCGACTGCGGGGTCAGTTCCTACGAGTTACATTGGTCCCGTGGGAGGTGTTGGTGCCACCCACGGGGCCGTTCGGGGGTTGTATTAAGTTCTCTCCATCTAACGCCATGTTTTTAAGCCTAAGTCTAGAAATATGCAAATTACCATTGTACTCTCAAATCGGGAGACCCGCGACTGCAGGGTCAGTTACTACGAGTTACATGGGTCGCCTTGGAGGTGTTGCTTCCACCCACGGGCCGTTCGGGGGCTGTTTCGAGTTCTCACCCTCTAACACCATGTTTTTAAGCCTAAATCTTGAAATATGAAAATTATCATCGTACTCTCAAACCGGGAGACCCGCGACTGCGGGTTCAGTCCTACGAGTTTCATTGGTCCCTTGGGAGGTGTTGGTGGCACCCACATGGCCGTTCGGGGCCTGTTTCTTGTTCTCACCCTCTAACGCCATGTTTTTAAGCCTAAGTCTTGAAATATGCAAATTAACTTCGTATTCTCAATCCGGGAGTCTCGCGACTGCAGGAACTATTCCTACGAGTTACATTGGTCCCGTGGGAGGTGTTGGTGCCACCCACGGGGCCGTTCGTTGGCTATTTCAAGTTTTCACCCTCTAACACCATGTTTTGAAGCCTAAATCTAGAAATAAGCAAATTAATATCGTATTCTCTGATCGGGAGTCCCACGGCTGCGGGGTCAGTTCCTACGAGTTACATTGGTCCCGTGGGAGGTGTTGGTTCCACCCATGGGGTTGTTAGAGGGTTTTTTCGAGTTTTCACCTTCTAATGCCATGTTTTTAAGCCTAAGTCTAAAATGTGCAAATTAGCGTCGTATTCTCAAACCGTGAGTCCCGCGGCTGCGGGGTCAGTTCCTACGAGTTACATTGGTCCCGTGGTAGGTGTTGGTGCCACCCACGGGGACTTTCGGGGGCTGTTTTGAGTTTTCACCATCTAACGCCATGTTTTGCTTAAGTCTAGAAATATGCAAATTACCGTCGTATTCTAAAACCGGGAGACCCGCGATTGCGGGGTCAGTTTCTACGAGCTACATTGGTGCCATGGGAGGTGTTGGTGCCACCCACGGGGACGTTCGGGGGCTGTTTCTAGTTCTCACCCTCTAACGCCATGTTTTTAAGACTAAGTTTAGAAATATGAAAATTACCGTCGTACTCTCAAACCGGGAGACCCGCGGCTGCAGGGTCAGTTCCTATGAGTTACATTGGTCCCGTGGGAGTTGTTGGTGCCACCCACGGGGCCGTTCGGGAGATGTTTCAAGTTCTCACCCTCAAACGCCATGTTTTTAAGCCTAAGTCTAGAAATATGTAAATTACCGTCGTATTTTCAAATCGGGAGTCCTGCGACAGCGGGGTCAGTTCCTAGGAGTTACATTCGTCCCGTGGGTGGTGTTGGTGCAACCCACTGGGCCATTCGCGGGATTTTTCTAGTTCTCACCTTCTAACGCAATGTTTTTGAGCCTAAGTCTAGAAATATGCAAATGACCATCGTACTCTCTAACCGGGAGACCCGCGGCCGCGGGGCCAGTTCCTACATTTACATTGGTCCCGTGGGAGGTGTTGGTGCCACCCACGAGGCCGTTAGAGGGCTGTTTCGAGTTTTCACCCCCTAACACCATGTTTTACTTAAGTCTAGAAATTTACAAATTACCGTCGTATTCTCAAATCGGAAGTCCCGCGGCTGAGGGGTCAGTTCTTACGAGTTACATTGGTCCCGTGGGAGGTGTTGGTGCCACCCACGGGGACGTCCTGAGGTTGTTTCTAGTTTTCACCCTCTAATGCCATGTTTTGAAGCCTATGTCTAGAAATATGCAAATTACCTTCGTATTCTGAAACCGGGAGTCCCGCGGCGGTGGGGTCAGTTCTAACGAGTTACATTTGTCCCGTGGGAGGTGTTCGTGCCACCCATGGGGCCGTTAGAGGGATGTTTCGAGTTTTCACCCTCTAACACCATGTTTTGCTTAAGTCAAGAAATATGCAAATTACCGTCGTATTCTTAAATCGGGAGTCTCGCGGCTGCGGGGTCAGTTCCTACGAGTTACATTGGTCCCGTGGGAGGTGTTGGTGCCACCCACGGTGACGTTCGGTGGTTGTTTCTAGTTCTCACCCTCTAACGTCGTGTTTTAAAGACTATGTCTAGAAATATGCAAATCACCGTCATACTCTCAAACCGGGAGACCCGCGACTGAGGGTCAGTTCCTACGAGTTACAATTGTGCCGTGGGAGGTGTTGGTGCCACCCACGGGGACGTTCGGGGGCTGTTTCTAGTCTCACCCTCTAACGCCATATTTTTAAGACTAAGTCTAGAAATATGCAAATTATCGTCGTACTCTCAAACCGGGAGACCCGCGGCTGCAGGGTCAGTTCCTATGAGTTACATTGGTCCCGTTGGAGGTCTTGGTGCCACCCACTGGGCCGTTTGGGAGCTGTTTCAAGTTCTCACCCTCTGACGCCATGTTTCTAATACTAAGTCTAGAAATATGTAAATTACCGGCGTATTCTCAAACCGGGAGTCCTGCGATAGCGGGGTCAGTTCCTACGAGTTACATTGGTCCCGTGGGTGGTGTGGGTGCCACCCAATGGGCCATTCGCGCGATTTTTCTTGTTCTCACCTTCTAACGCCATGTTTTAAAGCCTAAGTCTGGAAATATGCAAATGATCATCGTACTCTCAAACCGGGAGACCCGCGGCCGCGGGGCCAGTTCCTACATTTACATTGGTCCCGTGGGAGGTGTTGGTGCCACCCACGAGGCCGTTAGAGGGTTGTTTCGAGTTTTCACCCCCTAACACCATGTTTTACTTAAGTCTAGAAATTTGCAAATTATCGTCGTATTCTCAAATCGAGAGTCCCGCGGCAGCGGGGTCAGTTCTTACGAGTTATATGGGTCCCGTGGGAGGTGTTGGTGCCACCCACGGGGACGTCCGGGGGTTGTTTCTAGTTTTCACCCTCTAATGCCATGTTTTGAAGACTAAGTCTACAAATATGCAAATCGTATTCTGAAACCGGGAGTCCCATGGCTTTCGAGTCAGTTCCGACGAGTTACATGTGTCTCGTGGGAGGTGTTCGTGCCACCCACGGGTCCGTTAGAGGGCTATTTCGAGTTTTCACCCTCTAACACCATGTTTTGCTTAGGTCAAGAAATATGAAAATTACCGTCGTATTCTCAAACCGGGAGTCCCGGGACTGCGGGGTCAGTTCCTACGAATTACATTGGTCCCGTGGGAGGTGTTGCTTCCACCCACGGTGACGTTCGGTGGTTGTTGTAGTTCTCACCCTCTAACGTCGTGTTTTAAAGACTAAGTCTAGAAATATGCAAATCACCATCGTACTATCAAATCGGGAGACCCGCGACTGCGGGGTCAGTTCCTACGAGTTACATTGGTCCCGTGGGAGGTGTTGGTGCCACCCACGGGGCCGTTCGGGGGTTGTATTAAGTTCTCACTATCTAACGCCATGTTTTTAAGCCTAAGTCTAGAAATATGCAAATTACCATTGTACTCTCAAATCGGGAGACCCGCGACTGCAGAGTCAGTTAGTACGAGTTACATGGGTCCCCTTGGAGGTGTTGCTTCCACCCACGGGCCTTTCGGGGGCTATTTTGAGTTCTCACCCTCTAACACCATGTTTTTAAGCCTAAATCTTGAAATATGAAAATTATCATCGTACTCTCAAACCGGGAGACCCGCGACTGTGGGGTCAGTCCTACGAGTTACATTGGTCCCTTGGGAGGTGTTGGTGGCACCCACATGGCCGTTCGGGGCTTGTTTCTTGTTCTCACCCTCTAACGCCATGTTTTGAAGCCCAAGTCTTGAAATATGAAAATTAACTTCGTATTCTCAATCCGGGAGTCTCGCGACTGCAGGAACTGTTCCTATAAGTTACATTGGTCTCGTGGGAGGTGTTGGTGCCACCCACGGGGCCGTTCGTTGGCTGTTTCAAGTTTTCACCCTCTAACACCATGTTTTGAAGCCTAAATCTACAATTAAGCAAATTAATATCGTATTCTCTGATCGGGAGTCCCACGGCTGCGGGGTCAGTTCCTACAATTTACATTGGTCCCGTGGGAGGTGTTGGTGCCACCCACGGGGTTGTTAGAGGGTTGTTTCGAGTTTTCACCTTCTAACGCCATGTTTTTAAGCCTAAGTCTAAAATGTGAAAATTATCGTCGTATTCTCAAACCGTGAGTCCCGCGGCTGTGGGGTCAGTTCCTACGAGTTACATTGGTCCCATGGTAGGTGTTTGTGCCACCCACAGGGACTTTCGGGGGCTGTTTTGAGTTTTCACCATCTAACACCATGTTTTGCTTAAGTCTAGAAATATGCAAATTACCGTCGTATTTTAAAACCGGGAGACCCGCGATTGCGGGGTCAGTTTCTACGAGCTACATTGGTGCCGTGGGAGGTGTTGGTGCCACCCACGGGGATGTTCGGGGGCTGTTTCTAGTTCTCACCCTCTAACGCCATGTTTTTAAGACTAAGTTTAGAAATATGCAAATTACCGTCGTACTCTCAAACCGGGAGACCCGCGGCTGCAGGGTCAGTTCCTATGAGTTACATTGGTCCCGTGGGAGTTGTTGGTGCCACCCACGGGGCCGTTCAGGAGCTGTTTCAAGTTCTCACCCTCAAACGCCATGTTTTTAAGCCTAAGTCTAGAAATATGTAAATTACCGTCGTATTTTCGAACCGGGAGTCCTGCGACAGCAGGGTCAGTTCCTAGGAGTTACATTGGTCCCGTGGGTGGTGTTGGTGCAACCCACTGGGCCATTCGCGGGATTTTTCTAGTTCTCACCTTCTAACGCCATGTTTTTAAGCCTAAGTCTAGAAATATGCAAATGACCATCGTACTCTCTAATCGGGAGACCCGCGGCCGCGGGGCCAGTTCCTACATTTACATTGGTCCCGTGGGAGGTGTTGGTGCCACCCACGAGGCCGTTAGAGGGCTGTTTCGAGTTTTCACCCCCTAACACCATGTTTTACTTAAGTCTAGAAATTTGAAAATTACCGTCGTATTCTCAAATCGGAAGTCCCGCGTCTGCGGGATCAGTTCTTACGAGTTACATTGGTCCCGTGGGAGGTGTTGGTGCCACCCACGGGGACGTCCCGGGGTAGTTTCTAGTTTTCACCCTCTAATGCCATGTTTTGAAGACTAAGTCTAGAAATATGCAAATTACCTTCGTATTCTGAAACCGGGAGTCCCGCGGCGGTGGGGTCAGTTCCGACGAGTTACATTTGTCCCGTGGGAGGTGTTCGTGCCACCCACGGGGCCGTTAGAGGGATGTTTCGAGTTTTCACCCTCTAACACCTTGTTTTGCTTAAGTCAAGAAATATGCAAATTACCGTCGTATTCTTAAACCGGGAGTCCCGCGGCTGGGGGGTCAGTTCCTACGAGTTACATTGGTCCCGTGGGAGGTGTTGGTGCCACCCACGGTGACGTTCGGTGGTTGTTTCAAGTTCTCACCCTCTAACGTCGAGTTTTAAAGACTATGCCTAGAAATATGCAAATCACCGTCATACTCTCAAACCGAGAGACCTGCGACTGCGGGGTCAGTTCCTACGAGTTACATTGGTCCCGTGGGAGGTGTTGGTGCCACCCACGGGGCCGTTCGGGGGCTGTATAAAGTTCTCACCCTCTAACGCCATGTTTTTAAGCCTAAGTCTAGAAATATGCAAATTACCATTGTATTCTCAAACCAGGAGACCCGCGACAGCAGAGTCAGTTACTACGAGTTTCATGGGTTCCCTGGGAGGTGTTGCTTCCACCCACGGGGCCGTTCGGGGGCTGTTTCGAGTTCTCACCCTCTAACACCATGTTTTTAAGCCTAAATCTTGAAATATGAAAATTATCATCGTACTCTCAAACCGGGAGACCCGCGACTGCAGGGTCAGTCCTACGAGTTACATTGGTCCCATGGGAGGTGTTGGTGGCACCCACGTGGCCGTTCGGGGCCTGTTTCTTGTTCTCACCCTCTAACGCCATGTTTTTATGCCTAAGTCTTAAAATATGCAAATTAATTTTGTATTCTCAATCCGGGAGTCTCGCGACTCCGAGAACTATTCCTACGAGTTACATTGGTCCCGTGGGAGGTGTTGGTGCCACCCACGGGGCCGTTTGTTGGTTGTTTCAAGTTTTCACCCTCTAACGCCATGTTTTGAAGCCTAAATCTAGAAATATTCAAATTAACATCGTATTCTCTGATCGGGAGTCCCACGGCAGCGGGGTCAGTTCCTACGAGTTACATTGGTCCCGTGGGAGGTGTTGGTGCCACCCACGGGGTTGTTAGAGGATTGTTTCGAGTTTTCACCTTCTAACGCCATGTTTTTAAGCCTAAGTCTAAAATGTGCAAATTATCGTCGTATTCTCAAACCGTGAGTCCCACGGCTGCGGGGTCAGTTCCTACGAGTTACATTGGTTCCGTGGTAGGTGTTGGGGCCACCCATGGGGACTTTCGGTGGCTGTTTTGAGTTTTCACCGTCTAACTCCATGTTTTGCTTAAGTCTAGAAATATGCAAATTACCGTCGTATTCTAAAATCGGGAGACCCGTGGTTGCGGGGTCAGTTTCTACGAGCTACATCCGTGCCGTGGGAGGTGTTGGTTCCACCCACGGGGACGTTCAGGGGCTGTTTCTAGTTCTCACCCTCTAACGGCATGTTTTTAAGATTTTGTCCAGAAATATGCAAATTATCGTCGTACTCTCAAACCGGGAGACCCGCGGCTGCAGGGTCAGTTCCTATGAGTTACATTGGTCCCGTGGGAGGTGTTGGTTCCACCCACGGGTCCGTAAGGGAGCTGTTTCAAGTTCTAACCCTTTAACGCCATGTTTTTAAGCCTAAGTCTAGAAATATGTAAATTACCATCGTATTCTCAAACCGGGAGTCCCGCGACAGCGGGGTTAGTTCCTACGAGTTACATTGGTCCTGTGGGTGGTGTTGGTGCCACCCACTGGGTAATTCGCGGGATTTTTCTAGTTCTCACCTTCTAACGCCATGTTTTTAAGCCTATGTCTATAAATATGCAAATGACCGTCGTACTCTCAAACCGGGAGACCCGCGGCCGCGGGGCCAGTTCCTACATTTACATTGGTCCCATGGGAGGTGTTGGTGCCACCCACGAGGCCGTTAGAGGGCTGTTTCGAGTTTTCACCCCCTAACACCATGTTTTACTTAAGCCAAGAAATTTGAAAATTACCGTCGTATTCTCAAACCGGGAGTCCCGCGGCTGCGGGGTCAGTTCTTACGAGTTACATTGATCCCGTGGGAGGTGTTGGTGCCACCCACGGGGACGTTCGGGGGTTGTTTCTAGTTTTCACCCTCTAATGCCATGTTTTGAAGACTAAGTCTAGAAATATGCAAATTACCTTCGTATTCTGAAACCGGGAGTCCCGCGGCTGTGGGGTCAGTTCCGACGAGTTACATTTGTCCCGTGGGAGGTGTTCGTGCCAACCACGGGGCCGTTAGAGGGCTGTTTCGAGTTTTCACCCTCTAACACCATGTTTTGCTTAAGTAAAGAAATATGCAAATTACCGTCGTATTCTCAAACCAGGAGTCCCGCGGCTGCGGGGTGAGTTCCTACGAGTTACATTGGTCCCGTGGGAGGTGTTGATGCCACCGACGGGGCCGTTCGACGACTGTATAAAGTTCTCACCCTATAACGCCATGTTTTTAAGCCTAAGTCTAGAAATATGCAAATTACCATTGTACCCTCAAACCGGGAGACCCGCGACTGCAGAGTCAGTTAGTACGAGTTACATGGGTCCCCTGGGAGGTGTTGCTTCCACCCACGGGGCCGTTCGGGGGTTGTTTCGAGTTCTCAACCTCTAACACAATGTTTTTAAGGCTAAATCTTGAAATATGAAAATTAGCATCTTACTCTCAAATCGGGAGACCCACGTCTGCGGGGTCAGTCCTACGAGTTACATTGGTCCAATGGGTGGTGTTGGTGGCACCCACGTGGCCGTTTGGGGCCTGTTTCTTGTTCTCACCCTCCAACGCCATGTTTTTAAGCCCAAGTTTTGAAATATGCAAATTAACTTCGTATTCTCAATCCGAGAGTCTCGCGACTGCGGGAACTGTTCTTACGAGTTACATTGGTCCCGTGAGAGGTGTTGGTGCCACCCACGTGGCCGTTCATTGGTTGTTTCAAGTTTTCACCGTCTAACGCCATGTTTTGAAGCCTAAATCTAGAAATATGCAAATTAACATCGTATTCACTGATCGGGAGTCCCACGGCTGCGGGGTCAGTTCCTACGGGTTACATTGGTCCCGTGGGAGGTGTTGGTGCCACCCACGGGGTTGTTTCGAGTTTTCACCTTCTAACGCCATGTTTTTAAGCCTAAGTCTAAAATGTGCAAATTATCGTCGTATTCTCAAACCGTGAGTCCCGCGGCTGCGAGGTCAGTTCCTACGAGTTACATTGGTCCCGTGGTAGGTGTTGGTGCCACCCACGGGGACTTTCGGGGGCTGTTTTGAGTTTTCACCGTCTAACGCCATGTTTTGTTTAAGTCTATAAATATGCAAATTACCATCGTATTCTAATACCAGGAGACCCGCGGTTGCGGGGTCAGTTTCTACGAGCTACATTGGTGCCGTGGGAGGTGTTGGTGCCACCCACGGGGACGTTCAGGGGCTGTTTCTAGTTCTCACCCTCTAACGCCATATTTTTAAGACTAAGTCTAGAAATATGCAAATTACCCTCGTACTCTTAAACTGGGAGACCCATGGCTGCAGGGTCAGTTCCTACGAGTTACATTTGTCCCGTGGGAGGTGTTGGTGCCACCCACGGGGCCGTTCGGGAGTTGTTTCAAGTTCTCACTCTCTAACGCCATGTTTTTAATCCTAAGTCTAGAAATATGTAAATTACCGTCGTATTCTCAAACCGGGAGTCCCACGATGGCGGGGTCAGTTCCTACGAGTTACATTGGTCCAGCGGGTGGTGTTGGTTCTACCCACGGGTCCATTCGCGGGATTTTTCTAATTCTCACCTTCTAACGCCATGTTTTTAAGCCTAAGTCTAGAAATATGCAAATTACCGTCGTACTCTCAAACCGGGAGACCCGCGGCCGCGGGACCAGTTCCTACATTTACATTGGTCCCGTGGGAGGTGTTGGTGCCACCCACGAGGCCGTTATAGGGATGTTTCGAATTTTCACCCCCTAACACCATGTTTTATCTAACTCTAGAAATATGCAAATTATCTTCGTATTCTCAAATCGGGAGTCCCGCGGCTACGTGGTCAGTTCTTACGAGTTACATTGGTCCCGTGGGAGGTGTTGGTGCCACCCACGGGGACGTCCCGGGGTTGTTTCTAGTTTTCACCCTCTAATGCCATGTTTTGAAGACTAAGTCTAGAAATATGCAAATTACCTTCGTATTCTGAAACCGGGAGTCCCGCGGGTGTGGGGTCAGTTCCGACGAGTTACATTTGTCCCGTGGGAGGTGTTGGTGCCATCCACGGGGCCCTTAGAGGAATGTTTCGAGTTTTCACCCTATAACACCATGTTTTGCTTAAGTCAAGAAATATGCAAATTACCGTCGTATTCTCAAACCGGGTGTCCCGTGGCTGCGGGGTCAGTACCTACGAGTTACATTGGTCCCGTGGGAGGTGTTGGTGCCACCCATGGTGACGTTCGGTGGTTGTTTCTAGTTCTCACCCTCTAACGATGTGTTTTAAAGACTAAGTCTAGAAATATGAAAATAACTGTCATACTCTTAAACTGGGAGACCCGCGGCTGCGGGGCCAGTTCCTACGAGTTACATTCATTCCGTGGGAGGTGTTGGTGCCACCCACGGGGCCGTTTGGGGGATGTTTTGAGTTCTCACCCTCTAACGCCATATTTTTAAGCCTAAGTTTAGAAATATGCAAATTACCATCATATTCTCTAACCGGGAGTCCCGCGGCTGCGGGGTAAGTTCCTACGAGTTACATTGGTCCCGTGGGAGGTGTTGGTGCCACCCACGGGGCTGTTCAGGAGATGTTTCTAGTTCTCACCCTCTAAAGCCATGTTTTTAAGCCTAAATCTAGAAATATGGAAATTAACTTCGTATTCTCAAACCGGGAGTCCCGCGGCTACGGGGACAGTTTCTACGAGTTACATTGGTCCTGTGGGAGGTGTTGGTGACACCCACGTGGACGTTCGGGGGCTGTTTCTATTTCTCACCCTCTAAAGCCTTATTTTTAAGCCTAACTCTAGAAATATGAAAATTACCATCATATTCTCAGATCAGGAGTCCCGCGGCTGCAGGGTCAGTTCCTACGACTTACATTGGTCCCGTGGGAGGTGTTGGTGCCACCCACAGGGCCGTTCGGGTGATGTTCCTAGTTTTCACCCTCTAACACCGTCGTATTCTCAAACCAGGAGACCCGTGGCTGCGGGTTCTATTCGTACGAGTTAGAATGGTCCCGTGGGAGGTGTTGGTGCCACCCACAGGGCCGTTCGGGGGTTCTTTCGAGTTTTCACCCTCTAACGCCATGTTTTAAAGACTAAGTCTAGAAATATGCAAATCACCGTCGTACTCTCAAACTGGGAGACCCGCGAATTCGGGGTCAGTTCCTACGAGTTACCTTGGTCCCGTGGGAGGTGTTGGTGCCACCCACGGGGATGTTCGGGGGCTGTTTCTAGTTCTGACCCCCTAACGCCATGTTTTTAAGCCTAAGTCTATAAATATTCAAATTACCATCGTACTCTCAAACCGAGAGACCTGCGGCTATGGGGTCAGTTCCTAAGAGTTACATTGGTCCCGTGGGAGGTGTTGGTGCCACCCACGGGTCCGTTCGGGTAATGTTTCGAGTTTTCCCCCTCTAACACCGTGTTTTTCTAAAGTAAAGAAATATGCAAATTACCATCGTATTCTGAAACCAGGCGACCCGCGGCTGTGAGATCAGTTCATACGAGTTACATTGGTCCCGTGGGAGGTGTTGGTGCCACCCACGGGGACGTTCAGGGGCTGTTTCTAGTTGTCACCCTCCAAAGTCATGTTTTTAAGCCTAAATCTCGAAATATGGAAATTACCGTCGTATTCACAAATCGGGAGTCCAGCGGCTGCGGGGTCAGTTCCTACGAGTTACATTGGTCCCGTGGGAGGTGTGGGTGCCACCCACAGGGCCGTTCGAGGGATATTTCGAGTTTTCACCCTCTAACGTCATGTTTTGCTTAAGACTAGAAGTTTGAAAATTACCATCGTATTCTCAAACCGGGAGACCCGCGGCTATGGGATCAGTTCCTACGAGTTACATTGGTCCCGTGGGAGGTGTTGGTGCCACCCACGGGGTCGTTCGGGCACTGTTTCGAGTTTTCACCCTCTAACGCCATGTTTTGCTTAAGTCTACAAATATGCAAATTACAATTGTATTCTCAAACCAGGAGACCCGCGGCAGCGGGGTCAGTTCCTACGAGGTCCATTAGCCCCGTGGGAGGTGTTGGTGCCACCCACGGGGACGTTCGGGGGCTGTTTCTAGTTCTCACCCTCTTATTCCATGTTTTTAAGCCTAAATATAGAAATATGAAAATTACCGTCGTACTCTCAAACCAGGAGACCCGCGGCTGCAGGGTCAGTTCCTACGAGTTACATTGGTCCCATGGGAGGTGTTGGTGCTATCCACGGGGCCGTTCGAGGCCTGTTTCGAGTTCTCACCCTCTAACGCCATATTTTTAAGCCTAAGTCTAGAAATCTACAAATTACCTTCGTATTCTGAAACCGAGAGTCCCGCGGCTGCGGGGTCAGTTCCTACGAGTTACATTGGTCCCGTGGGAGGTGTTGGTGCCACCCACGGGGTCGTTCAGGGGCTGTTTCCATTTCTCACCCTCTAACAACCATATTTTTAAGCCGAAGTCTAGGAATATACAAATTACCTTTGTATTCTCAAATCGGGAGTCCCGCGGCTGCGGGGAGAGTTCCTACGAGTTACATTGGTCCCGTGGGAGGTGTTGGTTCCACTCACGGGGCCGTTCATGGGCTGTTTCGAGTTCTCAACCTCTAACGCCATGTTTTTAAGCCTAAGTCTACAAATATGCAAATTACCGTCGTACTCTCAAACTAGGAGACCCGCGGCTGTGGGGTCAGTTCCTACGTGTTTCATTGGTCCCGTGGGAGGTGTTGGTGCCACCCATGGGGCCGTTCGTGGGCTATTTCTAGTTCGGGAGGTGTTGGTGCCACCCATGCTTATGTCTAGAAATATGAAAATTACCATCGTATTCTCAAACCGGGAAACCCGCGGCTGCGTGGTCAGTTCATACGAGTTACATTTGCCTCATGGGAGGTGTTGGTGCCACCCATGGGGATGTTCGGGGGTTGTTTCTAGTTCAAACTCTCTAACGCCATGTTTTTAATCCTAACTCTAGAAATATGAAAATTATCGTCATACTCTCAAACCGCGAGACCCGCGGCTGCAGCGTTAGTTCCTACGTGTTACATTGGTCCCGTGGGAGGTGTTGGTGCCACCCACGGGGTCGTTTAGGGGTTGTTTCGAGTTCTCACCCTCTGACGCCATGTTTTTAAACCTAAGTCTAGAAATATGCAAATTACCGTCGTATTCTCAAATCGGGAGTCCCGCGGCTGCGGGGTTAGTTCCTACGAGTTACAATGGTCCCATGGGAGGTGTTGGTGCCACCCACAGGGCCGTTCGGGGGTTCTTTCGAGTTTTCACCCTCTAACGCCATGTTTTAAAGACTAAGTCTAGAAATATGCAAATCACCATCGTACTCTCAAACTGGGAGACCCGCAAATTCGGGGTCAGTTCCTACGAGTTACCTTGGTCCCGTGGGAGGTGTTGGTGCCACCCACGGGGCCGTTCGGGGGTTGTTTCTAGTTCTGAACCTCTAACGCCATGTTTTTAAGCCTAAGTCTATATATATTCAAATTACCATCGTACTCTCAAACCGAGAGACCTGCGGCTATGGGGTCAGTTCCTAAGAGTTACATTGGTCCCGTGGAAGGTGTTGGTGCCACCCACGGGGCCGTTCGGGTAATGTTTCGAGTTTTCCCCCTCTAACACCGTGTTTTTCTAAAGTAAAGAAATATGCAAATTACCATCGTATTCTGAAACCAGGCGACCCGCGACTGCGAGATCAGTTCATACGAGTTACATTGGTCCCGTGGGAGGTGTTGGTGCCACCCACGGGGACGTTCGGGGGCTGTTTCTAGTTGTCACCCTCCAAATTCATGTTTTTAAGCCTAAGTCTTGAAATATGGAAATTACCATCGTATTCTCAAATCGGGAGTCCAGCGGCTGCGGGGTCAGTTCCTACGAGTTACATTGGTCCCGTGGGAGGTGTGGGTGCCACCCACAGGGCCGTTCGAGGGATATTTCGAGTTTTCACCCTCTAACGCCATGTTTTGCATAAGACTAGAAGTTTGAAAATTACCATCGTATTCTGAAACCGGGAGACCCGCGGCTATGGGATCAGTTCCTACAAGTTACATTGGTCTCGTGGGAGGTGTTCGTGCCACCCACGGGGCAGTTCGGGCACTGTTTCGAGTTTTCACCCTCTAACACCATGTTTTGCTTAAGTCTACAAATATGCAAATTACAATTGTATTCTCAAACCAGGAGACCCGCGGCTGCGTTGTCAGTTCCTACGAGGTCCATTAGCCCCGTGGGAGGTGTTGGTGCCACCCACGGAGACGTTCGAGGGTTGTTTCTAGTTCTCACCCTCTCATTCCATGTTTTTAAGCCTAAATATAGAAATATGAAAATTACAGTCGTACTCTCAAACCAGGAGACCCGCGGCTGCAGGGTCAGTTCCTACGAGTTACATTGGTCCCATGGGAGGTGTTGGTGCTATCCACGGGGCTGTTCGAGGGCTGTTTCGAGTTCTCACCCTCTAACGCCATATTTTTAAGCCTAAGTCTAGAAATATACAAATTACCTTCGTATTCTGAAACCGAGAGTCCCGCGGCTGCCGGGTCAGTTCCTACGAGTTACATTGGTCCCGTGGGAGGTGTTGGTGCCACCCACGGGGTCGTTCAGGGGCTGTTTCCATTTCTCACCCTCTAACAACCATATTTTTAAGCCGAAGTCTAGGAATATACAAATTACCTTTGTATTCTCAAATCGGGAGTCCCGCGGCTGCGGGGACAGTTCCTACGAGTTACATTGGTCCCGTGGGAGGTGTTGGTTTCACTCACGGGGCCGTTCATGGGCTGTTTCGAGTTCTCAACCTCTAACGCCATGTTTTTAAGCGTAAGTCTACAAATATGCAAATTACCGTCGTACTCTCAAACTAGGAGACCCGCGGCTGTGGGGTCAGTTCCTACGTGTTTCATTGGTCCCGTGGGAGGTGTTGGTGCCACCCATGGGGCCGTTCGGGGGCTATTTCTAGTTCGGGAGGTGTTGGTGCCACACATGCTTAGGTCTAGAAATATGCAAATTACCATCGTATTCTCAAACCGGGAAACCCGCGGCTGCGTGGTCAGTTCCTACGAGTTACATTTGCTTCCTGGGAGGTGTTGGTGCCACCCATGGGGATGTTCGGGGGTTGTTTCTAGTTCAAACTCTCTAACGCCATGTTTTTAAGCCTAACTCTAGAAATATGAAAATTATTGCCGTGCTCTCAAACCGCGAGACCCGCGGCTGCAGCGTCAGTTCCTACGTGTTACATTGGTCCCGTGGGAGGTGTTGGTGCCACCCACGGGGTCGTTTAGGGGTTGTTTCGAGTTCTCACCCTCTGACGCCATGTTTTTAAACCTAAGTCTAGAAATATGCAAATTACCGTCGTATTCTCAAACCGGGAGTCCCGCGGCTGCGGGGTTAGTTCCTACGAGTTACAATGGTTCCATGGGAGGTGTTGGTGCCACCCACAGGGCCGTTCGGGGGTTCTTTCGAGTTTACACCCTCTAACGCCATGTTTTAAAGACTAAGTCTAGAAATATGCAAATCACCGTCGTACTCTCAAACTGGGAGACCCGGGAATTCGAGGTCAGTTCCTACGAGTTACCTTGGTCCCGTGGGAGGTGTTGGTGCCACCCACGGGGCCGTTCGGGGGATGTTTATAGTTCTCACCCTCTAACGCCATGTTTTTAAGCCTAAGTATAGAAATATTAAAATTACCATCGTACTCTCAAACCGGGAGACCTGCGGTTATGGGGTCAGTTCCTACGAGTTACATTGGTCCCGTGGGAGGTGTTGGTGAAACCCACGGGGCCGTTCGGGTAATGTTTCGAGTTTTCACCCTCTAACACTGTGGTTTTCTTAAGTAAAGAAATATGCAAATTACCATCGTATTCTCAAACCAGGCGACCCGCGGCTGCGAGATCAGTTCGTACGAGTTACATTGGTCCCGTGGGAGGTGTTGGTGCCACCCACGGGGATGTTCGGGGGCTGTTTCTAGTTCTCACCCTCCAAAGCCATGTTTTTAAGCCTAAGTCTTGAAATATCGAAATTACCATCGTATTCTCAAATCGGGAGTCCAGCGGCTGCGGGGTCAGTTCCTATGAGTTACATTGGTCCCGTGGGAGGTGTTGGTGCCACCCACGGGGCCGTTCGGGTGATGTTTCGAGTTTTCACCCTCTAACATCGTGTTTCGCTTAAGTAAAGAAATATGCAAATTACCGTCGTATTCTCAAACCGGGAGTCCCGCGACTGCGGGGTAAGTTCCTACGCGTTACATTTGTCCCGTGGGAGGTGTTGGTGCCACCCACGGGGCCGTTCGGGGGCTATTTCGTTTTTTCCCCCACTAACGCCATGTTTTGCTTAAATCTAGAAATATGTAAATTACAATCGTATTCTCAAACCAGGAGACCCGCGGCTGCGGGGTCAGTTCCAACGAGGTACATTAGCCCGTGGGAGGTGTTGGTGCCACCCACGGGTACGTTCGGGGGCTGTTTCGAGTTCTCACCCTCTAACGCCATGTTTTTAACCCTAAGTCTAGAAATATGCAAATTACCGTCGTATTCTCAAACCAGGAGTCCTGCGGCTGCGGGCTAAGTTCAGACGAGTTACATTGGTCCCGTGCGAGTTACATTGGTGGCACCCACGGGGCCGTTTGGGGGATGTTTCTAGTTCTCACCCTCTAACGCCATGTTTTTAAGCCTAAGTCTAGAAATATGCAAATTACCATCGTATTCTGAAACCGAGAGTCCCGCGACTGCGGGGTCAGTTCCTACAAGTTACATTGGTCCCGTGGGTGGTGTTGGTGCCACCCACGGGGCCGTTCGGGTGATGTTTCGAGTTTTCACCCTCTAACATCGTGCTTCGCTTAAGTAAAGAAATATGTAAATTACCGTTGTATTCTCAAACCAGCAGACCCAAAGATGCGGGGTCAGTTCGTACGAGTTACATTGGTCCCTTGGGAGGTGTTGGTGCCACCCACGGGGACGTTCGGGGGCTGTTTCAAGTTCTCACCATCTAAAGCCATGTTTTTAGGCCTAAGTCTATAAAAATTGAAATTACAGTCGTATTCTCAAACTGGGAGTCTCGTTACTGCGGGGTCAGTTCCTCCGAGTTATAGTGGTCCCGTAAGGGGTGTTGGTGCCACCCACGGGGCGGTTAGGGGGATGTTTCTTATTCTCACCCTCTAACGCCATGTTTTTAAGCCTATGTCTAGAAATATGCAAATTGCCATCGTACTCTCAAACCGGGAGACCCGCGGATGCGGGGTCAGTTCCTACGAGTTACATTGGTCCCGTGGGAGGTGTTGGTGCCACCCATGGGGCCGTTCGGGTGATGTTTCGATTTTTCACCCTCTAACGCCGTGTTTTGCTTAAGTAAAGAAATATGCAAATTATAGTCGTATTCTCAAAACAGGAGACCCGCTGCTGCGGGGTCAGTTCGTACGAGTTACATTGGTCCCATGGGAGGTGTTGGTGCCACCCACGGGGACGTTCAGGGGCTGTTTCTAGTTCTCACCCTATAAACCATGCTTTTAAGCCTAAGTCTAGAAATTACCGTCGCATTCTCAAACTGAGAGTCCCGCGGCTGCGGGGTCAGTTCTTACGAGTTACATTGGTCCCGTGGGTGGTGTTGGTGCCACCCACGGGGCCGTTCGGGGGCGGTTTCGAGTTTTCGCCCTCTAACGCCATGTTTTTAAGTCTAAATCTAGAAATATGCAAATTTTCTTCATATTCTCAAAACGGGAGTCTCGCGGCTGCAGGGTCAATTCTTGTGAGTTACATTGGTCCCGTGGGAGGTGTTGGTGCAACCCACGGGGCCGTTCGGGGGTTGTTTCGAGTTTTCGCCCTCTAACGCCATGTTTTTAAGTTTAACTCAAGAAATATGCAAATTATCTTCGTATTCTCAAATCGGGAGTCCCCCGGCTGCGGGGTCAATTCCTACGAGTTACATTTGTCCCGTGGGAGGTGTTGGTGCCACCCACGGGGCCGTTCGGGGGCTGTTTCGAGTTCTCAACCTCTAACGCCATGATTTTAAGCCTAAGTCTAGAAATATGCAAATTACCGTCGTACTCTCAAATCATAAGACCCGCAACTGCGGGGTCAGTTCCTACGAGTTACAATGGTCAAGTGGGAGGTGTTGGTTCCACCCACGGGGCCCTTCGGCGGCTATTTCGAGTTATCACCCTCTAACGCCATGTTTTTAAGCCTAAGTCTTGAAATATGCAAATTACCATTGTATTCTCAAACCGGGTGTCCCCCGGCTGCGGGGTCAATTCCTAAGAGTTGCACTTGTCCCGTGGGAGGTGTTGGTGCCACCCGCGGGGCCGTTCAAGGAATGTTTCTAGTTCTCACCCTCTAAAGCCATGTTTTTTAGACTAAGTCAAGAAATATGAAAATTACCTTCGTATTCTCAAACCAGGCGTCCCGCGGCTTTGTGGACAGTTCCTACGAGTTACATTGGTCCCGTGGGAGGTGTTGGTGCCACCCACGGGGACGTTCGGAGGCTATTTCAAGTATTCACCCTCTAACGCCATTTTTTTAAGCCTAAGTGTAGAAATATTCAAATTATCGTCGTATTCTCTAACCTGGAGTCCCGCGGTTGGGGAATCAGTTCCTACGAGTTACATTGGTCCCGTGGGAGATGTTGGTGCCACCCACGGGGCCGTTAGAGGGCTATTTTGAGTTTTAACCCTCTAACGCTAGTTTTTTAAGCCTAAGTCTAAAAATAAGAAAATTATCTTAGTACTCTCAAACCGAGAGTCCCGCGGCTGCGGGGTCAGTTCCTATTGGTTACATTGGTCCCGTGGGAGGTGTAGGTGCAACCCACTAGGCCGTTCGGGGGCTATTTCAAGTTTTCACCCTCTAACCCCATGTTTTGCTTAAGTCTAGAAATTTGCAAATTACCATCGTATTCTCAAACCAGGAGACCCACGGCTACGGGGTCAGTTCCTACGAGTAACATTGGTCCCATGGGAGGTGTTGGTGCCACCCACGGGGGACGTTCGGGGGCTGTTTCTAGTTCTCACCCTCTAAAGCCATTTTTTTAAGCATAAGTTTAGAAATATAAAAATTACAATCGTATTCTCAAACCGGGAGTCCCGCTGCTACGGGGTCAGTTCCTACGAGTTACATTGGTCCTGAGGGAGGTGTTTCTTCTACCTACGGGGACATTCGGGGGTTGTTTCTAGTTCTCACCCTCTAACGCCATGTTTTTAAGTCTAAGTCTAGAAATATGCAAATTAACATCGTATTCTCAAACCGAGAAACCCGCGCCTGCGGGGTCAGTTACTACGAGATACATTGGTCCCATGGGAGGTGTTGGTGCCATCCACAGGGCCGTTCGGGGGTTGTTTCGAGTTTTCACCCTCTAACGCCATGTTTTGAAGCCTAAATCTAGATATATGGAAATTACCGTCGTATTCTGAAATCGAGAGTACTACGACTGCGGGGTCAGTTCATACGAGTTACATTGGTCCCGTGGGAGTTGTTGGTGCCACTCACGGGGCCATTCGGGGGCTGTTTCGAGTTTTCACCCTCTACCGCTATGTTTTTAAGTTTAACTCAAGAAATATGCAAATTATCTTCGTATTCTCAAATCGGGAGTCCCCCGGCTGCGGGGTCAATTCCTACGAGTTACATTTGTCCCGTGGGAGGTGTTGGTGCCACCCACGGGGCCGTTCGGGGGCTGTTTCGAGTTCTCAACCTCTAACGCCATGATTTTAAGCCTAAGTCTAGAAATATGCAAATTATCGTCGTACTCTCAAATCATAAGACCCGCAACTGCGGGGTCAGTTCCTACTAGTAACATTGGTCCCGTGGGAGGTGTTGGTGCCACCCACGGGGCCGTTCGGGGCCTATTTCGAGTTATCACCCTCTAACGCCATGTTTTTAAGCCTAAGTCTTGAAATATGCAAATTACCATTGTATTCTCAAACCGGGTGTCCCCCGGCTGCGGGGTCAATTCCTAAGAGTTGCACTTGTCCCGTGGGAGGTGTTGGTGCCACCCGCGGGGCCGTTCAAGGAATGTTTCTAGTTCTCACCCTCTAAAGCCATGTTTTTTAGACTAAGTCAAGAAATATGAAAATTACCTTCGTATTCTCAAACCAGGCGTCCCGCGGCTTTGTGGACAGTTCCTACGAGTTACATTGGTCCCGTGGGAGGTGTTGGTGCCACCCACGGGGACGTTCGGAGGCTATTTCAAGTATTCACCCTCTAACGCCATTTTTTTAAGCCTAAGTGTAGAAATATTCAAATTATCGTCGTATTCTCTAACCTGGAGTCCCGCGGTTGGGGAATCAGTTCCTACGAGTTACATTGGTCCCGTGGGAGATGTTGGTGCCACCCACGGGGCCGTTAGAGGGCTATTTTGAGTTTTAACCCTCTAACGCTAGTTTTTTAAGCCTAAGTCTAAAAATAAGAAAATTATCTTAGTACTCTCAAACCGAGAGTCCCGCGGCTGCGGGGTCAGTTCCTATTGGTTACATTGGTCCCGTGGGAGGTGTAGGTGCAACCCACTAGGCCGTTCGGGGGCTATTTCAAGTTTTCACCCTCTAACCCCATGTTTTGCTTAAGTCTAGAAATTTGCAAATTACCATCGTATTCTCAAACCAGGAGACCCACGGCTACGGGGTCAGTTCCTACGAGTAACATTGGTCCCATGGGAGGTGTTGGTGCCACCCACGGGGACGTTCGGGGGCTGTTTCTAGTTCTCACCCTCTAAAGCCATTTTTTTAAGCATAAGTTTAGAAATATAAAAATTACAATCGTATTCTCAAACCGGGAGTCCCGCTGCTACGGGGTCAGTTCCTACGAGTTACATTGGTCCTGAGGGAGGTGTTTCTTCTACCTACGGGGACATTCGGGGGTTGTTTCTAGTTCTCACCCTCTAACGCCATGTTTTTAAGTCTAAGTCTAGAAATATGCAAATTAACATCGTATTCTCAAACCGAGAAACCCGCGCCTGCGGGGTCAGTTACTACGAGATACATTGGTCCCATGGGAGGTGTTGGTGCCATCCACAGGGCCGTTCGGGGGTTGTTTCGAGTTTTCACCCTCTAACGCCATGTTTTGAAGCCTAAATCTAGATATATGGAAATTACCGTCGTATTCTGAAATCGAGAGTACTACGACTGCGGGGTCAGTTCATACGAGTTACATTGGTCCCGTGGGAGTTGTTGGTGCCACTCACGGGGCCATTCGGGGGCTGTTTCGAGTTTTCACCCTCTACCGCTATGTTTTTAAGTTTAACTCAAGAAATATGCAAATTATCTTCGTATTCTCAAATCGGGAGTCCCCCGGCTGCGGGGTCAATTCCTACGAGTTACATTTGTCCCGTGGGAGGTGTTGGTGCCACCCACGGGGCCGTTCGGGGGCTGTTTCGAGTTCTCAACCTCTAACGCCATGATTTTAAGCCTAAGTCTAGAAATATGCAAATTACCGTCGTACTCTCAAATCATAAGACCCGCAACTGCGGGGTCAGTTCCTACTAGTAACATTGGTCCCGTGGGAGGTGTTGGTGCCACCCACGGGGCCGTTCGGGGCCTATTTCGAGTTATCACCCTCTAACGCCATGTTTTTAAGACTAAGTCTTGAAATATGCAAATTACCGTTGTATTCTCAAACCGTGAGACCCGTGGGTGCAGGGTCAGTTCCTACGAGTTACGTTGGTCCCTTGGGAGGTGTTGGTGCCACCCACGGGGACGTTCGGGGGCAGTTTCTAGTTCTCCCCCTCTAACGCCATGTTTTTAAGCCTAAGTCTATAAATATGAAAATTACCTACGTATTCTCAAACCGGCAGTCCCGTGGCTGTGATTACAGTTCCTACGAGTTACATTGGTCTCGTGGGAGGTGTTGGTCCCACCCACGGGGACGTTCGGGGGATGTTTCTAGTTCTCACCCTCTAAAGCCATGTTTTTAAGCCCAAGTCTTGAAATATGGAAATTACCGTCATATTCTCAAACTGGGAGTCCCGCATCTGCGGGGTCAGTTCCTACGAGTTACACTGGTCCCGTAGGAGGTGTTGGTGCCACCCACGGGGCCGTTCGGCGGCAGTTCTAGTTCTCACCCTCTAACGCCATGGTTTTAAGCCTAAGTTTAGAAATATGCAAATTACCATCATACTCTCAAACCGAGAGACCCGCTGTTGCGGGGTCAGTTCCTATGAGTTACATTAGTCCCGTGGGAGGTGTTGGTGCCACCCACGGGGCCGTTCGGGGGCTGTGTCGAGTTCTCACCCTCTAACGCCATGTTTTTAAGCCTAAGTCTAGAAATATTCAAATCACCGTCGTACTCTCAAACCTGGAGAACCGCGGCTGTGGGGTTAGTTCCTACGAGTTGCATTGGTCCGGTGGGAGGTGTTGGGGCCACCCACAGGGCCGTTCGGGCGCTGTTTCAAGTTCTCACCCTCTAACGCCATGTTTTAAAGACTAAGTCTAGATATATTCAAATTACCGTCGTACTCTCAAACTAGGAGTCCCACGGCTGCGGGCCCTATTCCAACGAGTTACATTGGTCCCCGTGGGAGGTGTTGGTGCCATGCACGGGGCCATTCGGGGGCTGTTTCAAGTTCTCACCCTCCAATGCCATGTTTTTATGCCTAAGACTTGAAATATGTGAATTACCATCGTACTCTCAAACTGGGAGACCCGCGGCTATGTGGTCAGTTCGTACGAGTTACATTGGTCCCGTGGGAGGTGTTGGTGCCACCCACGGGGCCGTTTGGGCGATGTTTCGAGTTTTCACCCTCTAACACCGTGTTTCACTAAACTAAATAAATATGCAAATTGCCATCGTATTCTCAAACCAGGAGACCCGTGGCTACGGGGTTAGTTCGTACGAGTTACATTGGTCCCGTGGGAGGTGTCGGTGCCACCCATGGGGACGTTCGGGGGTTGTTTCTAGTTCTCGCCCTCTAAAGCCATGTTTTTAATCCTAAGCCTAGAAATATGGAAATTACCGTCGTATTCTCAAACTGGGAGTCCCACTACTGCGGTGTCAGATCCTTCGAGTTACACTTGTCCTGTAGGAGGTGCTGGTGCCACCCACGGGGCCGTTCGGGGGGCTGTTTCTTGTTCTCACCCTCTACCGCCATGTTTTTAAGCCTAAGTCTAGAAATATGCAAATTACCATCGTACTCTAAAATCGGGAGACCCGCAGCTGCGGTGTCAGTTCCTACGAGTTACATTGGTCCCGTGGGAGGTGTTGGTGCCACCCACGGGGGTGTTCGGGTGATGGTTCGAGTTTTCACCCTCTAACGCTATGTTTTTAAGTCTAACTATAGAAATATGCAAATTATCTTCGTATTCTCAAACTGGGAGTCCCGCGGCTGCGGGGTCAATTCCTACGAGTTACATTTGTCCCGTGGGAGGTGTTGGTGCCACCCACAGGGCCGTTCGGGGGCTGTTTCGAGTTCTCCACATCTAACGCCATGATTTTAAGCCTAAGTCTAGAAATATGCAAATTACCATCATACTCTCAAATCAGAAGACCCGCGGCTGCGGGGTTAGTTCCTACGAGTAACATTGGTCTCGTGGGAGGTGTTGGTGCCACCCACGGGCCCTCCGGGGCCTGTTTTGAGTTATCACCCTCTAACGCCATGTTTTTAAGACTAAGTCTTGAAATATGCAAATTACCATTGTATTTTCAAACCGGGAGACCCGCGGGTGCAGGGTCAGTTCCTACGAGTTACGTTGGTCCCATGGGAGTTGTTGGTCCCACCCACGGGGACGTTCGGGGGCTGTTTCTAGTTCTCACCCTCTAACGCCATGTTTTTAAGCCTAAGTCTATAAACATGAAAATTACCTACGTATTCTCAAACCGGCAGTACCGTGGCTATGATTACAGTTCCTATGAGTTACATTGGTCCCGTGGGAGGTGTTGGTGCCACCCACGGGTCCGTTCGGGGGCTGTTTCGAGTTTTCATCCTCTAACGCCATGTTTTTAAGCCTAAGTCTAGAAATATGCAAATTACCGTCGTACTCTCAAACCTGGAGACCCGCGGCTATGGGGTTAGTTCCCACGAGTTGCATTGGTCCCATGGGAGGTGTTGGGGCCACCCACAGGGCCGTTCGGGCACTGCTTCGAGTTCTCACCCTCTAATGCCATGTTTTTAAGCCTAAGTCTAGAAATATGCAAATTACCGTCGTATTCTCAAACCAGGAGTCCCACGGCTGCGGGCTCAGTTCCGACGAGTTACATTGGTCCCCGTGGGAGGTGTTGGTGCCATGCACGGGGCCGTTCGGGGGCTGTTTCTAGTTCTCACCCTCCAATGCCATGTTTTTAGGCTTAAGTCTAGAAATATGCAAATTACCGTCATACTCTCAAACTGGGAGACCCGCGGCTACGTGGTCAGTTCCTACGAGTTACATTGGTCCCGTGGGAGGTGTTGGTTCCACCCACGTGGCCGTTCGGGTGATGTTTCGAGTTTTCACCCTCTAGCACCGTGTTTCTCTTATGTAAAGAAATATGCAAATTGCTGTCGTATTCTCAAACCAGGAGAACAGCGGCTGCGGGGTCAGTACGTACGAGTTACATTGGTTCCGTGGGAAGTGTCGGTGCCACCCACGGGGACGTTCAGGGGCTGTTTCTAGTTCTCACCCTCTAAATCCATGTTTTTAATCCTAAGCCTAGAAATATGGAAATTACCGTCGTATTCTCAAACTGGGAGTCCCGCTACGGCGGTGTCAGTTCCTTCAAGTTACACTGGTCCTGTAGGAGGTGTTGGTGCCACCCACGGGGCCGTTCGGGGGCTGTTTCTTGTTCTCACCCTCTTACGCCATGTTTTTAAGCCTAAGTCTAGAAATATGCAAAATTACCATCGTACTCTAAAACCGGGAGACCCGCGGCTGCGGGGTCAGTTCCTCCGAGTTACATTGGTCCCGTGGGAGGTGTTGGTGCCACCCACGGGGCTGTTCGGGTGATGTTTCGAGTTTTCACCCTCTAACGCTATGTTTTTAAGTCTAACTCTAGAAATAGGAGAATTATCTTCGTATTCTCAAACCGGGAGTCCCGCGGCTGCGGGGTCAATTCCTACGAGTTACATTTGTCCCGTGGGAGGTGTTGGTGCCACCCAGAGGGCCGTTCGGGGGCTGTTTCGAGTTCTCAACCTCTAACGCCATGATTTTAAGCCTAAGTCTAGAAATATGCAAATTACCATCGTACTCTCAAACCTGGAGACCCGCAGCTATGGGGTTAGTTCCCACGAGTTGCATTGGTCCCATGGGAGGTGTTGGGGCCACCCACAGGGCCGTTCGGGCACTGCTTCGAGTTCTCACCCTCTAATGCCATGTTTTTATGCCTAAGTCTAGAAATATGCAAATTACCGTCGTATTCTCAAACCAGGAGTCCCACGGCTGCGGGCTCAGTTCCGACGAGTTACATTGGTCCCCGTGGGAGGTGTTGGTGCCATGCACGGGGCCGTTCGGGGGCTGTTTCTAGTTCTCACCCTCCAATGCCATGTTTTTAGGCTTAAGTCTAGAAATATGCAAATTACCGTCGTACTCTCAAACTGGGAGACCCGCGGCTACGTGGTCAGTTCCTACGAGTTACATTGGTCCCGTGGGAGGTGTTGGTTCCACCCACGTGGCCGTTCGGGGTGATGTTTCGAGTTTTCCACCCTCTAGCACCGTGTTTCTCTTATGTAAAGAAATATGCAAATTGCTGTCGTATTCTCAAACCAGGAGAACCGCGGCTGCGGGGTCAGTACGTACGAGTTACATTGGTTCCGTGGGAAGTGTCGGTGCCACCCACGGGGACGTTCAGGGGCTGTTTCTAGTTCTCACCCTCTAAAGCCATGTTTTTAATCCTAAGCCTAGAAATATGGAAATTACCGTCGTATTCTCAAACTGGGAGTCCCGCTACGGCGGTGTCAGTTCCTTCGAGTTACACTGGTCCTGTAGGAGGTGTTGGTGCCACCCACGGGGCCGTTCGGGGGCTGTTTCTTGTTCTCACCCTCTTACGCCATGTTTTTAAGCCTAAGTCTAGAAATATGCAAAATTACCATCGTACTCTAAAACCGGGAGACCCGCGGCTGCGGGGTCAGTTCCTCCGAGTTACATTGGTCCCGTGGGAGGTGTTGGTGCCACCCACGGGGCTGTTCGGGTGATGTTTCGAGTTTTCACCCTCTAACGCTATGTTTTTAAGTCTAACTCTAGAAATAGGAAAATTATCTTCGTATTCTCAAACCGGGAGTCCCGCGGCTTCGGGGTCAATTCCTACGAGTTACATTTGTCCCGTGGGAGGTGTTGGTGCCACCCAGAGGGCCGTTCGGGGGCTGTTTCGAGTTCTCAACCTCTAACGCCATGATTTTAAGCCTAAGTCTAGAAATATGCAAATTACCGTCGTACTCTCAAACCTGGAGACCCGCGGCTATGGGGTTAGTTCCCACGAGTTGCATTGGTCCCATGGGAGGTGTTGGGGCCACCCACAGGGCCGTTCGGGCACTGCTTCGAGTTCTCACCCTCTAATGCCATGTTTTTAAGCCTAAGTCTAGAAATATGCAAATTACCGTCGTATTCTCAAACCAGGAGTACCACGGCTGCGGGCTCAGTTTCGACGAGTTACATTGGTCCCCGTGGGAGGTGTTGGTGCCATGCACGGGGCCGTTCGGGGGCTGTTTCTAGTTCTCACCCTCCAATGCCATGTTTTTAGGCTTAAGTATAGAAATATACAAATTACCGTCGTACTCTCAAACTGGGAGACCCGCGGCTACGTGGTCAGTTCCTACGAGTTACATTGGTCCCGTGGGAGGTGTTGGTTCCACCCACGTGGCCGTTCGGGTGATGTTTCGAGTTTTCACCCTCTAGCACCGTGTTTCTCTTATGTAAAGAAATATGCAAATTGCTGTCGTATTCTCAAACCAGGAGAACCGCGGCTGCGGGGTCAGTACGTACGAGTTACATTGGTTCCGTGGGAAGTGTCGGTGCCACCCACGGGGACGTTCAGGGGCTGTTTCTAGTTCTCACCCTCTAAAGCCATGTTTTTAATCCTAAGCCTAGAAATATGGAAATTACCGTCGTATTCTCAAACTGGGAGTCCCGCTACGGCGGTGTCAGTTCCTTCGAGTTACACTGGTCCTGTAGGAGGTGTTGGTGCCACCCACGGGGCCGTTCGGGGGCTGTTTCTTGTTCTCACCCTCTTACGCCATGTTTTTAAGCCTAAGTCTAGAAATATGCAAAATTACCATCGTACTCTAAAACCGGGAGACCCGCGGCTGCGGGGTCAGTTCCTCCGAGTTACATTGGTCCCGTGGGAGGTGTTGGTGCCACCCACGGGGCTGTTCGGGTGATGTTTCGAGTTTTCACCCTCTAACGCTATGTTTTTAAGTCTAACTCTAGAAATAGGAAAATTATCTTCGTATTCTCAAACCGGGAGTCCCGCGGCTGCGGGGTCAATTCCTACGAGTTACATTTGTCCCGTGGGAGGTGTTGGTGCCACCCAGAGGGCCGTTCGGGGGCTGTTTCGAGTTCTCAACCTCTAACGCCATGATTTTAAGCCTAAGTCTAGAAATATGCAAATTACCATCGTACTCTCAAACCTGGAGACCCGCGGCTATGGGGTTAGTTCCCACGAGTTGCATTGGTCCCATGGGAGGTGTTGGGGCCACCCACAGGGCCGTTCGGGCACTGCTTCGAGTTCTCACCCTCTAATGCCATGTTTTTAAGCCTAAGTCTAGAAATATGCAAATTACCGTCGTATTCTCAAACCAGGAGTCCCACGGCTGCGGGCTCAGTTCCGACGAGTTACATTGGTCCCCGTGGGAGGTGTTGGTGCCATGCACGGGGCCGTTCGGGGGCTGTTTCTAGTTCTCACCCTCCAATGCCATGTTTTTAGGCTTAAGTATAGAAATATGCAAATTACCGTCGTACTCTCAAACTGGGAGACCCGCGGCTACGTGGTCAGTTCCTACGAGTTACATTGGTCCCGTGGGAGGTGTTGGTTCCACCCACGTGGCCGTTCGGGTGATGTTTCGAGTTTTCACCCTCTAGCACCGTGTTTCTCTTATGTAAAGAAATATGCAAATTGCTGTCGTATTCTCAAACCAGGAGAACCGCGGCTGCGGGGTCAGTACGTACGAGTTACATTGGTTCCGTGGGAAGTGTCGGTGCCACCCACGGGGATGTTCAGGGGCTGTTTCTAGTTCTCACCCTCTAAAGCCATGTTTTTAATCCTAAGCCTAGAAATATGGAAATTACCGTCGTATTCTCAAACTGGGAGTCCCGCTATGGCGGTGTCAGTTCCTTCGAGTTACACTGGTCCTGTAGGAGGTGTTGGTGCCACCCACGGGGCCGTTCGGGGGTTGTTTCTTGTTCTCACCCTCTTACGCCATGTTTTTAAGCCTAAGTCTAGAAATATGCAAAATTACCATCGTACTCTAAAACCGGGAGACCCGCGGCTGCGGGGTCAGTTCCTCCGAGTTACATTGGTCCCGTGGGAGGTGTTGGTGCCACCCACGGGGCTGTTCGGGTGATGTTTCGAGTTTTCACCCTCTAACGCTATGTTTTTAAGTCTAACTCTAGAAATAGGAAAATTATCTTCGTATTCTCAAACCGGGAGTCCCGCGGCTGCGGGGTCAATTCCTACGAGTTACATTTGTCCCGTGGGAGGTGTTGGTGCCACCCAGAGGGCCGTTCGGGGGCTGTTTCGAGTTCTCAACCTCTAACGCCATGATTTTAAGCCTAAGTCTAGAAATATGCAAATTACCATCGTACTCTCAAACCTGGAGACCCGCGGCTATGGGGTTAGTTCCCACGAGTTGCATTGGTCCCATGGGAGGTGTTGGGGCCACCCACAGGGCCGTTCGGGCACTGCTTCGAGTTCTCACCCTCTAATGCCATGTTTTTAAGCCTAAGTCTAGAAATATGCAAATTACCGTCGTATTCTCAAACCAGGAGTCCCACGGCTGCGGGCTCAGTTCCGACGAGTTACATTGGTCCCCGTGGGAGGTGTTGGTGCCATGCACGGGGCCGTTCGGGGGCTGTTTCTAGTTCTCACCCTCCAATGCCATGTTTTTAGGCTTAAGTATAGAAATATGCAAATTACCGTCGTACTCTCAAACTGGGAGACCCGCGGCTACGTGGTCAGTTCCTACGAGTTACATTGGTCCCGTGGGAGGTGTTGGTTCCACCCACGTGGCCGTTCGGGTGATGTTTCGAGTTTTCACCCTCTAGCACCGTGTTTCTCTTATGTAAAGAAATATGCAAATTGCTGTCGTATTCTCAAACCAGGAGAACCGCGGCTGCGGGGTCAGTACGTACGAGTTACATTGGTTCCGTGGGAAGTGTCGGTGCCACCCACGGGGATGTTCAGGGGCTGTTTCTAGTTCTCACCCTCTAAAGCCATGTTTTTAATCCTAAGCCTAGAAATATGGAAATTACCGTCGTATTCTCAAACTGGGAGTCCCGCTATGGCGGTGTCAGTTCCTTCGAGTTACACTGGTCCTGTAGGAGGTGTTGGTGCCACCCACGGGGCCGTTCGGGGGTTGTTTCTTGTTCTCACCCTCTTACGCCATGTTTTTAAGCCTAAGTCTAGAAATATGCAAAATTACCATCGTACTCTAAAACCGGGAGACCCGCGGCTGCGGGGTCAGTTCCTCCGAGTTACATTGGTCCCGTGGGAGGTGTTGGTGCCACCCACGGGGCTGTTCGGGTGATGTTTCGAGTTTTCACCCTCTAACGCTATGTTTTTAAGTCTAACTCTAGAAATAGGAAAATTATCTTCGTATTCTCAAACCGGGAGTCCCGCGGCTGCGGGGTCAATTCCTACGAGTTACATTTGTCCCGTGGGAGGTGTTGGTGCCACCCAGAGGGCCGTTCGGGGGCTGTTTCGAGTTCTCAACCTCTAACGCCATGATTTTAAGCCTAAGTCTAGAAATATGCAAATTACCGTCGTACTCTCAAATTAGAAGACCCGCGGCTGCGGGGTCAGTTCCTACGAGTAACATTGGTCCCGTGGGAGGTGTTGGTGCCACCCACGGGGCCGTTCGGGTCCTGTTTCGAGTTATCACCCTCTAACGCCATGTTTTTAAGACAAAGTCTTGAAATATGCAAATTACCGTTGTATTTTCAAACCGGGAGACCCGCGGGTGCAGGGTAAGTTCCTACGAGTTACGTTGGTCCCATGTGAGGTGTTGGTGCCACCCACGGGGACGTTCGGGGGCTGTTTCTAGTTCTCACCCTCTAACACCATGTTTTTAAACCTAAGTCTATAAATATGAAAATTACCTACGTATTCTAAAACCGACAGTCCCGTGGCTGTGATTACAGTTCTTACGAGTTACATTGGTCTCGTGGGAGGTGTTGGTGCCATCCACGGGTACGTTCGGAGGCTGTTTCTAGTTCTCACCCTCTAAAGCCATGTTTTTAAGCACAAGTCTTAAAATATGGAAATTACCGTCGTATTCTCAAATTGGGAGTCCCGCATCTACGGGGTCAGTTCCTACGAGTTACACTGGTCCCGTAGGAGGTGTTGGTGCCACCCACGGGGCCGTTCGGCGGCAGTTCTAGTTCTCACCCTCTAACGCCATGGTTTTAAGCCTAAGTTTAGAAATATGCAAATTACAATCATACTCTCAAACCGGGAGACCCGCTGTTGCGGGGTCAGTTCCTATGAGTTACATTAGTCCCGTGGGGGGTGTTGGTGCCACCCACGGGGCCGTTCGGGGGCTGTGCCGAGTTCTCACCCTCTAACGCCATGTTTTTAAGCCTAAGTCTAGAAATATGCAAATCACCGTCGTACTCTCAAACCTGGAGAACCGCGGCTGTGGGGTTAGTTCCTACGAGTTGCATTGGTCCGGTGGGAGGTGTTGGGGCCACCCACAGGGCCGTTCGGGCGCTGTTTCAAGTTCTCACCCTCTAACGCCATGTTTTAAAGACTAAGTCTAGAAATATTCAAATTACCGTCGTACTCTCAAACCAGGAGTCCCACGGCTGCGGGCCCTATTCCAACGAGTTACATTGGTCCCCGTGGGAGGTGTTGGTGCCATGCACGGGGCCGTTCGGGGGCTGTTTCTAGTTCTCACCCTCCAATGCCATGTTTTTATGCCTAAGACTTGAAATATGTGAATTACCATCGTACTCTCAAACGGGGAGACCCGCGGCTATGTGGTCAGTTCGTACGAGTTACATTGGTCCCGTGGGAGGTGTTGGTGCCACCCACGGGGCCGTTTGGGCGATGTTTCGAGTTTTCACCCTTTAACACCGTGTTTCACTTAACTAAAGAAATATGCAAATTGCCATCGTATTCTCAAACCAGGAGACCCGTGGCTACGGGGTCAGTTCGTACGAGTTACATTGGTCCCGTGGGAGGTGTCGGTGCCACCCACGGGGACGTTCGGGGGCTGTTTCTAGTTCTCACCCTCTAAAGCCATGTTTTCAATCCTAAGCCTAGAAATATGGAAATTACCGTCGTATTCTCAAACTGGGAGTCCCGCTACTGCGGTGTCAGATCCTTCGAGTTACACTTATCCTGTAGGAGGTGTTGGTGCCACCCACGGGGCCGTTCGGGGGGCTGTTTCTTGTTCTCACCCTCTAACGCCATGTTTTTAAGCCTAAGTCTAGAAATATGCAAATTACCATCGTACTCTAAAATCGGGAGACTCGCAGCTGCGGTGTCAGTTCCTACGATTTACATTGGTCCCGTGGGAGGTGTTGGTGCCACCCACGGGGGTGTTCGGGTGATGGTTCGAGTTTTCACCCTCTAACGCTATGTTTTTAAGTCTAACTATAGAAATATGCAAATTATCTTCGTATTCTCAAACTGGGAGTCCCGCGGCTGCGGTGTCAATTCCTACGAGTTACATTTGTCCCGTGGGAGGTGTTGGTGCCACCCACAGGGCCGTTCGGGGGCTGTTTCGAGTTCTCAACCTCTAACGCCATGATTTTAAGCCTAAGTCTAGAAATATGCAAATTACCGTCATACTCTCAAATCAGAAGACCCGCGGCTGCGGGGTTAGTTCCTACGAGTAACATTGGTCTCGTGGGAGGTGTTGGTGCCACCCACGGGGCCCTTCGGGGCCTGTTTTGAGTTATCACCCTCTAACGCCATGTTTTTAAGACTAAGTCTTGAAATATGCAAATTACCATTGTATTTTCAAACCGGGAGACCCGCGGGTGCAGGGTCAGTTCCTACGAGTTACGTTGGTCCCATGGGAGTTGTTGGTCCCACCCACGGGGACGTTCGGGGGCTGTTTCTAGTTCTTACCCTCTAACGCCATGTTTTTAAGCCTAAGTCTATAAATATGAAAATTACCTACGTATTCTCAAACCGGCAGTCCTGTGGCTGTGATTACAGTTCCTACGAGTTACATTGGTCTCGTGGGAGGTGTTGGTGCCACCCACGGGAACGTTCGGGTGATGTTTATAGTTCTCACCCTCTAAAGCCATGTTTTTAAGCCCAAGTCTTAAAATATAGAAATTACCGTCATATTCTCAAACTGGGAGTCCCGCATCTGCGGGGTCAGTTCCTACGAGTTACACTGGTCCCATAGGGGGTGTTGATGCCACCCACGGGGCCGTTCGAGGGCAGTTCTAGTTCTCACCCTCTAACGCCATAGTTTTAATCCTAAGTCTAGAAATATGAAATTTACCATCGTACTCTCAAACCGGGAGACCCGCGGTTGCGGGGTCAGTTCCTACGAGTTACATTGGTCCCGTGGGACGTGTTGGTGCCACCCACGGGGCCGTTCGGGGGATGTTTCGAGTTTTCATCCTCTAACGCCATGTTTTTAAGCCTAAGTCTAGAAATATGAAAATTACCGTCGTACTCTCAAACCTGGAGACCCACGGCTGTGGGGTTAGTTCCCACGAGTTGCATTGGTCCCATGGGAGGTATTGGGGCCACCCACAGGGCCGTTCGGGCGCTGCTTCGAGTTCTCACCCTCTAACGCCATGTTTTTAAGCCTAAGTCTAGAAATATGCAAATTACCGTCGTATTCTCAAACCAGGAGTCCCACGGCTGCGGGCTCAGTTCCGACGAGTTACATTGGTCCCCGTGGGAGGTGTTGGTGCCATGCACGGGGCCGTTCGGGGGCTGTTTCTAGTTCTCACCCTCCAATGCCATGTTTTTAAGATTAAGTCTAGAAATATGCAAATTATCGTCGTACTCTCAAACTGGGAGACCCGCGGCTACGTGGTCAGTTCCTACGAGTTACATTGGTCCCGTGGGAGGTGTTGGTGCCACCCACGTGGCCGTTCGGGTGATGTTTCGAGTTTTCACCCTCTAGCACCGTGTTTCTCTTATGTAAAGAAATATGCAAATTGCCGTCGTATTCTCAAACCAGGAGAACCGTGGCTGCGGGGTCAGTACGTACGAGTTACATTGGTTCCGTGGGAGGTGTCGGTGCCACCCACCGGGACGTTCGGGGGCTGTTTCTAGTTCTCACCCTCTAAAGCCATGTTTTTAATCCTAAGCCTAGAAATATGGAAATTACCGTCGTATTCTCAAACTGGAATCCCGCTACGGCGGTGTCAGTTCCTTCGAGTTACACTGGTCCTGTAGGAGGTGTTGGTGCCACACACGGGGCCGTTCGGGGGCTATTTCTTGTTCTCACCCTCTTACGCCATGTTTTTAAGCCTAAGTCTAGAAATATGCAAAATTACCATCGTACTCTAAAACCGGGAGACCCGCGGCTGCGGGGTCAGTTCCTCCGAGTTACATTGGTCCCGTGGGAGGTGTTGGTGCCACCCACGGGGCTGTTCGGGAGATGTTTCGAGTTTTCACCCTCTAACGCTATGTTTTTAAGTCTAACTCTAGAAATAGGAAAATTATCTTCGTATTCTCAAACCGGGAGTCCAGCGACTGCGGGGTCAATTCCTACGAGTTACATTTGTCCCGTGGGAGGTGTTGGTGCCACCCACAGGGCCGTTCGGGGGTTTTTTCGAGTTCTCAACCTCTAACGCCATGATTTTAAGCCTAAGTCTAGAAATATGAAAATTACCGTCGTACTCTCAAATTAGAAGACCCGCGGCTGCGGGGTCAGTTCCTACGAGTAACATTGGTCCAGTGGGAGGTGTTGGTGCCACCCACGGGGCCGTTCGGGGCCTGTTTCGAGTTCTCACCCTCTAACACCATGTTTTTAAACCTAAGTCTATAAATATGAAAATTACCTACGTATTCTAAAACCGGCAGTCCCGTGGCTGTGATTACAGTTCTTACGAGTTACATTGGTCTTGTGGGAGGTGTTGGTGCCACCCATGGGTACGTTCGGAGGCTGTTTCTAGTTCTCACCCTCTAAAGCCATGTTTTTAAGCACAAGTCTTGAAATATGGAAATTACCGTCGTATTCTCAAATTGGGAGTCCCGCATCTGCGGGGTCAGTTCCTACGAGTTACACTGGCCCCGTTGGAGGTGTTGGTGCCACCCACGGGGCCGTTCGGGGGCAGTTCTAGTTCTCACCCTCTAACGCCATGGTTTTAAGCCAAAGTCTAGAAATTTTCAAATTACCATCGTACTCTCAAATCGGGAGACCCGCGGTTGCGGGGTCAGTTCCTACGAGTTACATTGGTCACGTGGGAGGTGTTGGTGCCACCCACGGGGCCGTTCGGTGGTTGTTTCGTGTTTTCACCCTCTAACGCCATGTTTTTAAGCCTAACTCTAGAAATATGAAAATTACCGTGGTACTCTCAAACCAGGAGACCCACGACTCTGGGGTTAGTTCCTACGAGTTGCATTGGTCCCGTGGGAGGTGTTGGTGCCACCCACAGGGCCGTTCGGGCGCTGTTTCGAGTTCTCACCCTCTAACGCCATGTTTTTAAGCCTAAGTCTAGAAATATGAAAATTACCGTCGTATTCTCAAACCAGGAGTCCCACCGCTGCGGGCTCAGTTCCGACGAGTTACATTGGTACCCGTGGGAGGTGTTGGTGCCATGCACGGGGCCGTTCGGGGGTTGTTTAGAGTTCTCACCCTCTAACGCCATGTTTTCAGGCTAAGTCTTGAAATATGCAAATTACCATCGTATTCTCAAATCGGGTGTCCCGCGGCTGTGGGGTCAATTCCTATGAGTTACACTGGTCCCGTGGGAGGTGTTGGTGCCACCCACGGGGCCGTTCGGGCTCTGTTTCGAGTTCTCACCCTCTAACACAATGTTTTTTAGCCTAAGTCTAGAAATACGCAAATTACCATTGTATTCTCAAAGCAAGAGTCCCACGGCTGCGGGCTCAGTTCCGACGAGTGACATTGGTCCCCGTGGGAGGTGTTGGTGCCATGCACAGGGCCGTTCATGGGCTGTTTCTAGTTCTCACCCTCCAATGCCATGTTTTTAAGCCTAAGTCTAGAAATATGCAAATTGCCATCGTATTCTCAAACCAGGAGACCCGTGGCCGCGGGGTCAGTTCGTACGAGTTACATTGGTCCCGTGGGAGGTGTTGGTGCCACCCACGGGGACGTTCGGAGGCTGTTTCTAGTTCTCACCCTCTAAAGCCATGTTTTTAATCCTAAGTCTAGAAATATGGAAATTACCGTCATATTCTCAAACTGGGAGTCCCGCTACTACGGTGTCGGTTGCTTTCAGTTACACTAGTCCTGTAGGAGGTGTTGGTGCCACCCACGGGGCCGTTCGGGGACTGTTTCTTGTTCTCACCCTCTAACGCCATGTTTTTAAGCTTAAGTCTAGAAATATGCAAATTACCATCGTACTCTAAAACCGAGAGACCCACGGATGCGGGGTCAGTTCCTACGAGTTACATTGGTCCCGTGGGAGGTGTTGGTGCCACCCACGGGGCCGTTCAGGTGATGTTTCGAGTTTTCACCCTCTAACGTCGTGTTTTGCTTAAGTAAAGAAACATGAAAATTATCGTCGTATTCTCAAACCAGGAGACCCGCGGCTGCGGGGTCAGTTCATACGTGTTACATTAGTCCCATGGGAGGTGTTGGTGCCACCCACGGGGACGTTCAGGGGTTGTTTCTAGTTGTCAATCTCTAAACCATGCTTTTAATCCTAAGTCTAGATATATGAAAATTAAGTTCGTATTCTCAATCGAGGAGTCCCGCGACTGCTGGAACAATTCCTACGAGTTACATTGGTCCCGTGGGAGGTGTTGGTGCCACCCACGGGGCCGTTCGGTGGTTGTTTCTAGTTTTCACCCTCTAACGCCATGTTTATAAGACTAAGTCTAGAAATATGCAAATTACCATCGTACTCTCAAACCTGGAGACCCGCGATTATGGGGTTAGTTTCTACGAGTTGCATTGGTCCCGTGGGAGGTGTTGGGGCCACCCACGGGGCCGTTCGGGGGCTGTTTCGAGTTCTCACCCTCTAACGCCATGTTGTTAAGCCTAAGTCCAGAAATATGCAAATTACCATCGTATTCTCAAACCAGGAGTCCCCCGGATGCGGGCTCTGTTCCGACGAGTTACATTGGTCCCATGGGAGGTGTTGGTGCCACGCACGGGGCCGTTCGGGGGTTGTTTCCAGTTTTCACCCTCTAATGCAATGTTTTTAAGCCTGAGTCTAGAAATATGTAAATTACCATCGTATTCTCAAACCAGGAGTCCCACGGCTGTGGGGTCAGTTCCTACGAGTTACATTTGTCCCGTGGGAGGGGTTTGTGCCACCCACGGGGCCATTAGAGGTTTGTTTCGAGTTTTCACCCTCTAACACCATGTTTTGCTTAAGTCAAGAAATATGCAAATTACCGTCGTATTCTCAAACTGGGAATCCCGCGGCTGTGGGGTCAGTTCCTATGAGTTACATTGGTCCCGTGGGATGTGTTGGTGCCACCCACGGGGCCGTTCGGGTGATGTTTCGAGTTCTCACCCTCTAACACTGTGTTTCGCTTAAGTAATGAAATATGCAAATTACCGTCTTATTCTCAAACCAGGAGACCCGCGGCTGGGGGGTTAGTTCGTATGAGGTACATTGGTCCCTTGGGAGGTGTTGGTGCCACCCACGGGGAAGTTTGAGGGTTGTTTCTAGTTCTCACCCTCTAAAACCATGTTTTTAATCCTAAGTCTAGAAATATGGAAATTACCATCATATTCTCAAACTGGGAGTCCCGCAACTGCGGAGTCAGTTCCTACGAGTTACACTGGTCCCGTAGGAGGTGTTGGTGCCACCCACGGGGCCGTTCGGAGGATGTTTCTAGTTCTTACCCTCTAACGCCATGTTTTTAAGCCTAAGTTTAGAAATATGCAAATTAACTTCGTATTCTCAATCCAGGAGTCCCGCTACTACGGGAACAGTCCCTACGAGTTACATTGGTCCCGTGGGAGGTGTTGGTGCCACCCACGAGGTCGTTTGGGGGCTGTTTCGAGTTTTCACCCTCTAACGCCATGTTTTTAAGCCTAAGTCTAGAAATATGCAAATTATCGTCGTATTCTCGAATCGGGAGTCCCGCGGCTGCGCGGTCAGTTCCTACGAGTTTTATTTGTCTCGTGGTAGGTGTTGATGCCACCCACGAGGACGTTAGAGGGCTGTTTCGAGTTTTCACCCTCTAATACCATGTTTTGCTTAAGTTTACAAATATGAAAATTATCATCGTATTCTCAAACCGGGAGTCCCGCGGCTGCGGGGTCAGTTCCTACGAGTTACATTGGTCCTGTGGGAGGTGTTGGTTCCACCCACAGTGACGTTCGGGGGTTGTTTCTAGTTCTCAACCTCTAACGCCGTGTTTTAAAGACTTAGTCTAGAAATATGCAAATCACCATCGTACTCTCAAACCGGGAGACACGCGACTGCAGGGTCAGTTTATACGAGTTATATTGGTCCCGTGGGAGGTGTTGGTGCCACCCACGTGGCTGTTCGGGGGCTGTTTCGTGTTCTCACCCTCTAATGCCATGTTTTTAAGCCTAAGTCTAGAAATATGAAAATTATGGTCGTATTCTCAAACTGAGAATCCCGCGACTGCGGGGCCAGTGCTACAAGTTACATTGGTCCCGTGGGAGGTGTTGGTGCCACCCACGGGGTCGTTCGGGGGCTGTTTCAAGTTTTCTCCCTCTAATGCCATGTTTTTAAGACTAAGTCAATAAATATGCAAATTGTCATCGTATTCTCTAACCGGGAGTCCCGCAGCTGCGGGGTCAGTTCCTACGAGTTACATTGGTCCCGTGGGAGGTGTTGGTGCCACCCACGAGGCCGTTAGAGGGTTGTTTCTATTTTTCACCCGCTAACACCATGTTTGGCTTAAGATTAGAAATATGCAAATTATCTTCGTATTCTCCAACCGGGAGTCCCACGGCTGCGGGGACAGTTCCTACGAGTTACATTGGTCCCGTGGGAGGTGTTGGTGCCACCCTCGGGGCCGTTCGGGGGATGTTTCGAGTTTTCACCCTCTAACGCCATGTTTTTAAGCCTAATCTAGAAATATACAAATTGTCATCGTATTCTCAAGTCGGGAGTCTCGCGGCTGCGAAGTCAGTTCCTACAAGTTTCATTTGTCCCGTGGGAGGTGTTAATGCCTCCCACGGGGACGTTAGAGGGTTGTTTTGAGTTTTCACCGTCTAATACCATGTTTTACTTAAGTTTACAAATATGCAAATTACCGTTGTATGCTCAAACCGGGAGTCCCGCGGCAGCGGGATTAGTTCCTACGAGTTATATTGGTCCTGTGGGAGGTGTTGGTTCCACCCACGGTGACGTTAGGGGGTTGTTTCTAGTTCTCACCCTCTAATGCTGTGTTTTAAAGAGTATGTCCAGAAATATGCAAATCACCATCGTACTCTCAAACCGGGAGAGCCGCGACTGCGGGGTCAGTTCCTACGAGTTACATTGGTCCCGTGGGAGGTGTTGGTTCCACCCACGGTGCTGTTTAGTGGCTGTTTCCTTTTCTCACCCTCTAATTCCATGTTTTTAAGTCTAAGTCTAGAAATATGAAAATTACGGTTGTATTCTCAAACCGACAGTCCTGCGGCTACGGGGCCAGTTCATACGAGATACACTAGTCCCGTGGGAGGTGTTGGTGACACCCACGGGGACGTTCGGGGTCTATTTCTAGTTTTCACACTCTAACGCCATGTTTTAAAGACTAAGTCTAGAAATATGCAAATTATCTTCGTATTCTAAAACCGGGAGTCCCGCGGGTGCGGGGGAAGTTCCTACGAGTTACATTGGTCCCGTGGGAGGTATTGGTGCCACCCACGGGGCCGTTCGGGGGTTGTTTCGAGTTTTCACCCTCTAACGCCATATTTTTAAGCCTAAGATTAGAAATATGCAAATTATCGTAGTATTCTCAAACCGATAGACCCGCGACTGCGCGGTCAGTTCCTCCGAGTTACATTGGTCCCGTGGGAGGTGTTGGTGCCACCCACGGGGCCGTTAGAGGGATGTTTCGAGTTTTCACCCTCTAACACCAAGTTTTGCTTAAGTTTAGAAATATGCAAATTACCGTCATATTCTCAAACCGGGAGTCCCGCGGCTGCGGGGTCAGTTCCTACGAGTTACATTGGTCCCGTGGGAGGTGTTGGTGCCACCCACGGTGACGTTCGGGGGTTGTTTCTAGTTCTCACCCTCTAACACCGTGTTTTAAAGACTATGTCTAGAAATATGCAAATCACCATCGTACTCTCAAACCGGGAGACCCGCGACTGTGGGGTTAGTTCCTACGAGTTACATTGGTCCCGTGGGAGGTGTTGGTGCCACCCACGGGGCCGTTCAGGGACTGTTTCTAGTTCTCACCCTCTAACGCCATGTTTTTAAGCCGAAGTCTAGAATATGAAAATTAACTTCGTATTCTCTATCCGGAAGCCCGCGACTGCGGGAACAGTGCCTTCGAGTTACATTGGTCCCGTGGGAGGTGTTGGTGCCACCCACGAGGCCATTCGGGGGCTGTTTCGAGTTCTCATCCTCTAATGCCATGTTTTTAAGCCGAAGTCTAGAAATATGCAAATTACCGTGGTATTCTCAAATCGGGAGTCCCACGGCTGCGGGTCCAGTTTTTACGAGTTACATTGGTCCCGTGGGAGGTGTTGGTGCCACCCACGGTGCCGTTCTGGGGCTATTTCTAGTTCTCACCCTTTAACGCCATGTTTTAAGCCTAATTCTAGAATATGAATATTAACTTCGTATTCTCAATCCGGGAGACCCGCGACTGCGGGAACAGTTCCTATGAGTTACATTGGTCCCGTGGGAGGTGTTGGTGCCACCCATGGGGCCGTTCGGGGGCTGTTTCAAGTTTTCACCCTCTAACGCCATGTTTTTAAGCCTAAGTCTAGAAATATGCAAATTACCATCGTCCTCTCAAACCGGGAGTCCTGCAGCTGCAGAGTCAGTTCCTACGAGTTACATTGGTCCCGTGGGAGGTGTTGGTGCCACCCACGGGGCCGTTCGGGGGGCTGTTTCTAGTTCTCACCCTCTAATGCCATGTTTTTAAACCTAAATCTAGAAATATGCAAAGTACCGCCGTACTCTCAAACCGGGAGACCCGCGACTGCGGGGTCAGTCCTATGAGTTACGTTGGTCCCGTGGGAGGTGTTGGTGCCACCCACGGGGCCGTTCGGGGGCTATTTATTGTTCTCACCCTCTAACTCCATGTTTTTAAGCCTAAGTCTAGAAAAATGCAAATTAACTACGTATTCTCAATCCGGGAGTCCCACGACTGCGGGAACAGTTCCTACGAGTTACATGGGTCATGTGAGAGGTTTTTTTGCCACCCACGAGGCCGTTCGGGGGCTGTTTCAAGTTTTCACCGTCAAACTCCATGTTTTTAAGCCTAAGTTTAAAAATATGCTAATTATCATCGTATTCTCTAACCTGGAGTCCCCCTGCTGCGGGGTCAGTTCCTACGATTTACATTGGTCCCGTGGGAGGTGTTGGAGCCACCCATGGGGCCGTTAGAGGGTTGTTTCTAGTTTTCACCCTCTAACGCCATGTTTTAGGCCCAAGTCTAAAAATGTGCGAATTATCATCATATTCTTAAACCGTGAGTCCCGCGGCTGTGGGGTCAGTTCCTACGAGTTACATTGGTCCCGTGGTAGGTGTTGGTGCCACCCACGGGGCCGTTCAGGGGCAATTTCGAGTTTTCACCCTCTAACGCCATGTTTTTAAGCCGAAGTCTAGAAATATGGAAATTATCATCGTATTCTCTGACCGGGAGTCCCGCAGCTGCGGGGTCAGTTCCTAGGAGTAACATCCCGTGGAAGGTGTTGGTTCCACCCACGGGGCCATTAGAGAGTTCATTGTAGTTTTCACCCTCTAACGCCATGTTTTACAGACTAAGTCTAAAAATACGCAAATTATCTTCGTATTCTCAAACCGGGAGTCCCACGGCTACAGGGACAGTTCCTACGAGTTACATTGGTCCCATGGGAGGTGTTGGTGCCACCCACGGGGCCGTTCAGGGGCTGTTTCGAGTTTTCACCATCTAACGCCATGTTTTTATCCCTAAGTCTAGAAATATGAAAATTATCGTCGTATTCTCAAATCGGGAGTCCCGCGGCTGTGGGGTCAGTTCCTACGATTAACATTTTGTCCCGTGGCAGGTGTTGGTGCCACCCACGGGGTTAGAGGGCTATTTTGAGTTTTCACCCTCTAACACCATGTTTTTCTTAAGTTTAGAAATATGGAAATCACCATCGTACTCTCAAATCGGGAGACCCGCGGCTACAGAGTCAGTTCCTAAGAGTTACATGGGTCCCCTAGGAGGTGTTGGTGCCACCCACGGGGCCGTTCGGGGGCTATTTTAAGTTCTCACCCTCTAACACCATGTTTTTAAGCCTAAATCTAGAAATATGAAAATTATCATTGTACTCTCAAACCGGGAGACCTGCGACTGCGGGGTCAGTCCTACAAGTTACATTGGTCCTGTGGGAGGTGTTGGTGCCACCCACGGGGCCGTTCGGGGCTTGTTTCTTGTTCTCACCCTCTAACGCCATGTTTTTAAGCCTAAGTCTTGAAATATGCAAATTAACTTCGTATTCTCAATCCGCGAGTCTCGCGACTGCGGGAAGTGTTCCTACGAGTTACATTAGTCCCATGGGATGTGTTGGTTCCACCCACGGGACCGTTCGATGGCTGTTTCAAGTTTTCACCCTCTAACGCCATGTTTTAAGCCGAAATCTAGAAATATACAAATTAGCATCGTATTGTCTAATCGGGAGTCCCACGGCGGCGGGGTCAGTTCCTACGAGTAACATTTGTCCCGTGGGAGGTGTTGGTAACACCCACGGGGACGTTCGGGGCCTATTTCTTGTTCTCACCCTCTATCGCCATGTTTTTAAGGCTAAGTCTTGAAATATGCAAATTATCTTCGTATTCTCAAAACGGGAGTTCCACGGCTATAGGGACAGTTTCTACGAGTTACATTGGTTCCGTGGGAGGTGTTGGTGCCACCCACGGGGTCGTTAGAGGGTTGTTTGGAGTTTTCACCCTCTAATGTCATGTTTTTAAGCTTAAGTCTAAAAATGTGCAAATTAACCTCGTATTCTCAAACCATGAGTCCCGCGGCTGCGGGGTCTGTTCCTACGAGTTACATTGGTCCCGTGGTAGGTGTTGGTGCCACCCATGGGGCCGTTTGGGGGCTATTTCGAGTTTTCACCCTCTAAAGCTGTGTTTTCCTTAAGTCTAGAAATATGCAAATTACCGTCGTATTCTCAAACCGGGAGACCCGCGGTTACAGGGTCAGTTCCTACGAGTTACATTGTTGCCGTGGGAGGTGTTGGTGCCACCCACGGGGACGTTCGGGGGCCATTTCTAGTTCTCACTCTCTAATGCCATGTTTTTAAGCCTAAGTCTAGAAGTATGCAAATTATCGTCGTACTCTCAAACCGGGAGAACTGCGGCTATTGGGTCAGTTCCTACGAGTTACATTTGTCCCGTGGGAGGTGTTGGTGCCACCCACGGGGCCGTTCGGGGGCTGTTTCGAGTTCTCACCCTCTAAAGCCATGTTTTTAAGCCTAAGTGTATAAATATGGAAATTAACGTCGTATTCTCAAGACGGGAGTCCCGCGACTGCGGGAACAATTCCTACGAGTTACATTGGTCCCGTGAGAGGTTTTTTGGCCACCCACGAGGCCGTTCGGGGGATGTTTCAAGTTTTCACCCTCTAACGCCATGTTTTAAGCCTAAGTTTAAAAATATGCAAATTATCATCGTATTCTCTAACCTGGAGTCCCGCGGCTGCGGGGCCTATTCCTACGAGTTACATTGGTCCCGTGGGAGGTGTTGGAGCCACCCATGGGGCCGTTAGAGGGTTGTTTCGAGTTTTCACCCTCCAACGCCATGTTTTTAAGCCCAGGTCTATAATTATGCAAATTACTGTCGTATCCTCAAATCGGGATTTCCGCGGCTGCGGGGTTAGTTTCAACGAGTTACATTGGTCCCGTGGGAGGTGTTGGTGTCACCCACGGGGCCGTTCGGGGGCTGTTTCGAGTTTTTACCCCATAATGCCTTCTTTTTAAGCTAAGTCTAAAAATATGCAAATTATGGTCATATTCTCAAACGGGGAGTCCCGCGGCTGCGAGGTCAGTTCCTATGAGTTACATTGGTCCCGTGGTAGGTGTTGGTGCGACCCACAGGACCGTTCGGGGGCTATTTCGAGTTTTCACCCTTTAATGCCATGTTTTTAAGCCTAAGTCTAGAAATATTCAAATTATCATCGTATTCTCTGACCGGGAGTACCGCAGCTGCGGGGTCAGTTCCTAGGAGTTACATTGGTCCCGTGGGAGGTGTTGGTGCCACCCACGGTGCCATTAAAGAGTGGGTTCTCGTTTTCACTCTCTAACGCGATGTTTTAAAGCCTAAGTCTAAAAATATACAAATTATCTTCGTATTCTCAAACCGGGAGTCCCACGGCTATAGGGATAGTTCCTACGAGTTACATTGGTCCCGTGGGAGGTATTGGTGCCACCCACGGGGCCGTTCGGGGGCTGTTTCGAGTTTTCACCCTCTAACGCCATGTTTTTAACCCTAAGTCTAGAAATACACAAATTATCATCGTATTCTCGAATCGGGAGTCCCGCAGCTGCGGGGTCTGTTCCTACGAGTAACATTTGTCCTGTGGGAGGTGTTGGTGCCACCCCCGGGGTTAGAGGGTTGTTTCGAGTTTTCACCCTCTAACACCATATTTTGCTTAAGTTTTTAAATATGCAAATCCCCATCGTACTCTCAAACCGGGAGACCCGCGGCTGCAGAGTCAGTTCCTACGAGTTGAATGGGTCCCCTGGAAGGTGTTGGTGCCACCCACGGGGCCGTTCGGGGGCTGTTTCGAGTTTTCACCCTCTAACGCCATGTTTTTAACCCTAAGTCTAGAAATACACAAATTATCGTCGTATTCTCAAATCGGGAGTCCCGCAGCTGCGGGATCTGTTCCTACGAGTAACATTTGTCCCGTGGGAGGTGTTGGTGCCACCCACGGGGTTAGAGGGTTGTTTCGAGTTTTCACCTTCTAACACCATGTTTTAATTAAGTTTTGAAATATGCAAATCACCATCGTACTCTCAAATAGGGAGACCCGCGGCTGCAGAGTCAGTTCCTACGAGTTGAATGGGTACCCTAGGAGGTGTTGGTGCCGCCCACGGGGCCGTTCGGGGGCTGTTTCGAGTTCTCACCCTCTAACACCATTTTTTATGCCTAAATCTTGAAATATGCAAATTATCATCGTACTCTCAAACCGGGAGCCCCGCGACTGCGAGGTCAGTCCTACGTGTTACATTGGTTCCGTGGGAGGTGTTGGTGCCACCCACGGGGCCGTTCGGGGCCTGTTTCTTGTTCTCACCCTCTAACGCCATGTTTTTAAGCCTAAGTCTTGAAGTATGGAAATTAACTTCGTATTCTCAATTCGGCAGTCTAACGACTGCGGGAACTGTTCCTACGAGTTACATTGGTCCCGTGGGATGTGTTGGTGCCACCCACGGGGCCGTTCGATGGTTGTTTCAAGTTTTCACCCTCTAACGCCATGTTTTTAAGACTAAATCTAGAAATATGCAAATTAACATCGTATTCTCTGATCGGGAGTTCCGTGGCTGCGGGTCAGTTCCTACGAGTTACATTGGTCCCGTGGGAGGTGTTGGTGCCACCCACGGGGTTGTTAGAGGGCTGTTTCGAGTTTTCACCTTCTAACGCCATGTTTTTAAGCCTAAGACTAAAAATGTGCAAATTATCGTCGTATTCTCAAACCGTGAGTCCCGCGGTTGCGGGGTCTATTCCTACGAGTTACATTGGTCCCATGGTAGGTGTTGGTTCCATCCACGGGGCCGTTCGGGGGCTATTTCGAGTTTTCACCCTCTAACGCCATGTTTTTAAGACTTAGTCTAGAAATATGCAAATTCCTATCGTACTCTCAAACTAGGAGACCCACGGCGGCCGGGTCAGTTCCTACGAGTTACATTAGTCCCGTGGGTGGTGTTGGTGCCACCCACGGGGCCGTTAGAGAGTTGTTTCTAGTTTTCACCCTCTAATGCCATATTTTAAAGACTATGTCTAGAAATAAGCAAATTACCTTCGTATTCTCAAACCGTGAGTCCCGCGGCTGCGGGGACATTTCCTACCCATTACATTGGTCCCGTGGGAGGTGTTGGTGCCACCCACGGGGCCATTCGGTGGCTGTTTCGAGTTTTCACCAACTAACGCCATGTTTTTAAGCGTAAGTCAAGAAATTTGCAAATTATCGTCGTATTCTCAAACCGGGATTCCCACTGCTGCGGGGTCAGTTCCTACGAGTTACATTTATCCGGTGGTATGTGTTGGTGCCACCCACGGGGCCGTTCGGGGCTTGTTTCTTGTTCTCACCCTCTAACGCCATGTTTTTAAGCCTAAGTTTTGAAATATGCAAATTAACTTCGTATTCTCAATCCGCGAGTCTCGCGACTGCGGGAAGTGTTCCTACGAGTTACATTAGTCCCATGGGATGTGTTGGTTCCACCCACGGAACCGTTCGATGGCTGTTTCAAGTTTTCACCCTCTAACGCCATGTTTTAAGCCGAAATCTAGAAATATACAAATTAGCATCGTATTGTCTAATCGGGAGTCCCACGGCGGCGGGGTCAGTTCCTACGAGTAACATTTGTCCCGTGGGAGGTGTTGGTGACACCCACGGGGACGTTCGGGGCCTGTTTCTTGTTCTCACCCTCTATCGCCATGTTTTTAAGGCTAAGTCTTGAAATATGCAAATTATCTTCGTATTCTCAAAACGGGAGTCCCACGGCTATAGGGACAGTTTCTACGAGTTACATTGGTTCCGTGGGAGGTGTTGGTCCCACCCACGGGGTCGTTAGAGGGTTGTTTGGAGTTTTCACCCTCTAATGTCATGTTTTTAAGCCTAAGTCTAAAAATGTGCAAATTAACCTCGTATTCTCAAACCATGAGTCCCGCGGCTGCGGGGTCTGTTCCTACGAGTTACATTGGTCCCGTGGTAGGTGTTGGTGCCACCCATGGGGCCGTTCGGGGGCTATTTCGAGTTTTCACCCTCTAAAGCCGTGTTTTCCTTAAGTCTAGAAATATGCAAATTACCGTCGTATTCTCAAACCGGGAGACCCGCGGTTACAGGGTCAGTTCCTACGAGTTACATTGGTGCCGTGGGAGGTGTTGGTGCCACCCAAGGGGACGTTCGGGGTCCATTTCTAGTTCTCACCCTCTAATGCCATGTTTTTAAGCCTAAGTCTAGAAATATGCAAATTATCGTCGTACTCTCAAACCGGGAGAACTGCGGCTATTGGGTCAGTTCCTACGAGTTACATTTGTCCCGTGGGAGGTGTTGGTGCCACCCACGGGGCCGTTCGGGGGCTATTTCGAGTTCTCACCCTCTAAAGCCATGTTTTTAAGCCTAAGTGTATAAATATGGAAATTAACGTCGTATTCTCAAGCCGGGAGTCCCGCGACTGCGGGAACAATTCCTACGAGTTACATTGGTCCCGTGAGAGGTTTTTTGGCCACCCACGAGGCCGTTCGGGGGATGTTTCAAGTTTTCACCCTCTAACGCCATGTTTTTAAGCCTAAGTTTAAAAATATGCAAATTATCATCGTATTCTCTAACCTAGAGTCCCGCGGCTGCGGGGCCTATTCCTACGAGTTACATTGGTCCCGTGGGAGGTGTTGGAGCCACCCATGGGGCCGTTAAAGGGTTGTTTCGAGTTTTCACCCTCCAACGCCATGTTTTTAAGCCCAGGTCTATAAATATGCAAATTACTGTCGTATCCTCAAATCGGGATTCCCGCGGCTGCGGGGTTAGTTTCTACGAGTTACATTGGTCCCGTGGGAGGTGTTGGTGTCACCCACGGGGCCGTTCAGGGGCTGTTTCGAGTTTTTACCCCATAATGCCTTCTTTTTAAGCTAAGTCTAAAAATATGCAAATTATGGTCATATTCTCAAACGGGGAGTCCCGCGGCTGCGAGGTCAGTTCCTATGAGTTACATTGGTCCCGTGGTAGGTGTTGGTGCGACCCACAGGACCGTTCGGGGGCTATTTCGAGTTTTCACCCTCTAATGCCATGTTTTTAAGCCTAAGTCTAGAAATATTCAAATTATCATCGTATTCTCTGACCGGGAGTACCGCAGCTGCGGGGTCAGTTCCTAGGAGTTACATTGGTCCCGTGGGAGGTGTTGGTGCCACCCACGGTGCCATTAAAGAGTGGGTTCTCGTTTTCACTCTCTAACGCGATGTTTTAAAGCCTAAGTCTAAAAATATACAAATTATCTTCGTATTCTCAAACCGGGAGTCCCACGGCTATAGGGACAGTTCCTACGAGTTACAATGGTCCCGTGGGAGGTGTTGGTGCCACCCACGGGGCCGTTCAGGGGCTGTTTCGAGTTTTCACCCTCTAACGCCATGTTTTTAACCCTAAGTCTAGAAATACACAAATTATCATCGTATTCTCGAATCGGGAGTCCCGCAGTTGCGGGGTCTGTTCCTACGAGTAACATTTGTCCTGTGGGAGGTGTTGGTGCCACCCACGGGGTAAGAGGGTTGTTTCGAGTTTTCACCCTCTAACACCATGTTTTGCTTAAGTTTTTAAATATGCAAATCCCCATCGTACTCTCAAACTGGGAGACCCGCGGCTGCAGAGTCAGTTCCTACGAGTTGAATGGGTCCCCTGGAAGGTGTTGGTGCCACCCACGGGGCCGTTCGGGGGCTGTTTCGAGTTTTCACCCTCTAACGCCATGTTTTTAACCCTAAGTCTAGAAATACACAAATTATCGTCGTATTCTCAAATCGGGAGTCCCGCAGCTGCGGGATCTGTTCCTACGAGTAACATTTGTCCCGTGGGAGGTGTTGGTGCCACCCACGGGGTTAGAGGGTTGTTTCGAGTTTTCACCTTCTAACACCATGTTTTAATTAAGTTTTGAAATATGCAAATCACCATCGTACTCTCAAATAGGGAGACCCGCGGCTGCAGAGTCAGTTCCTACGAGTTGAATGGGTACCCTAGGAGGTGTTGGTGCCGCCCACGGGGCCGTTCGGGGGCTGTTTCGAGTTCTCACCCTCTAACACCATTTTTTATGCCTAAATCTTGAAATATGCAAATTATCATCGTACTCTCAAACCGGGAGCCCCGCGACTGCGGGGTCAGTCCTACATGTTACATTGGTTCCGTGGGAGGTGTTGGTGCCACCCACGGGGCCGTTCGGGGCCTGTTTCTTGTTCTCACCCTCTAACGCCATGTTTTTAAGCCTAAGTCTTGAAGTATGGAAATTAACTTCGTATTCTCAATTTGGCAGTCTAACGACTGCGGGAACTGTTCCTACGAGTTACATTGGTCCCGTGGGATGTGTTGGTGCCACCCACGGGGCCGTTCGATGGCTGTTTCAAGTTTTCACCCTCTAACACCATGTTTTTAAGACTAAATCTAGAAATATGCAAATTAACATCGTATTCTCTGATCGGGAGTCCCGTGGCTGCGGGTCAGTTCCTACGAGTTACATTGGTCCCGTGGGAGGTGTTGGTGCCACCCACGGGGTTGTTAGAGGGCTGTTTCGAGTTTTCACCTTCTAACGCCATGTTTTTAAGCCTAAGTCTAAAAATGTGCAAATTATCGTCGTATTCTCAAACCGTGAGTCCCGCGGTTGCGGGGTCTATTCCTACGAGTTACATTGGTCCCATGGTAGGTGTTGGTTCCATCCACGGGGCCTTTCGGGGGCTATTTCGAGTTTTCACCCTCTAACGCCATGTTTTTAAGACTTAGTCTAGAAATATGCAAATTCCTATCGTACTCTCAAAGTAGGAGACCCACGGCGGCCGGGTCAGTTCCTACGAGTTACATTAGTCCCGTGGGTGGTGTTGGTGCCACCCACGGGGCCGTTAGAGAGTTGTTTCTAGTTTTCACCCTCTAACGCCATATTTTAAAGACTATGTCTAGAAATAAGCAAATTACCTTCGTATTCTCAAACCGTGAGTCCCGCGGCTGCGGGGACAGTTCCTACCCGTTACATTGGTCCCGTGGGAGGTGTTGGTGCTACCCACGGGGCCATTCGGTGGCTGTTTCGAGTTTTCACCCACTAACGCCATGTTTTTAAGCGTAAGTCAAGAAATTTGCAAATTATCGTCGTATTCTCAAACCGGGATTCCCACGGCTGCGGGGTCAGTTCCTACGAGTTACATTTATCCGGTGGTATGTGTTGGTGCCACCCACGGGGCCGTTCGGGGCTTGTTTCTTGTTCTCACCCTCTAACGCCATGTTTTTAAGCCTAAGTCTTGAAATATGCAAATTAACTTCGTATTCTCAATCCGCGAGTCTCGCGACTGCGGGAAGTGTTCCTACGAGTTACATTAGTCCCATGGGATGTGTTGGTTCCACCCACGGGACCGTTCGATGGCTGTTTCAAGTTTTCACCCTCTAACGCCATGTTTTAAGCCGAAATCTAGAAATATACCAATTAGCATCGTATTGTCTAATCGGGAGTCCCACGGCGGCGGGGTCAGTTCCTACGAGTAACATTTGTCCCGTGGGAGGTGTTGGTAACACCCACGGGGACGTTCGGGGCCTGTTTCTTGTTCTCACCCTCTATCGCCATGTTTTTAAGGCTAAGTCTTGAAATATGCAAATTATCTTCGTATTCTCAAAACGGGAGTCCCACGGCTATAGGGACAGTTTCTACGAGTTACATTGGTTCCGTGGGAGGTGTTGGTCCCACCCACGGGGTCGTTAGAGGGTTGTTTGGAGTTTTCACCCTCTAATGTCATGTTTTTAAGCCTAAGTCTAAAAATGTGCAAATTAACCTCGTATTCTCAAACCATGAGTCCCGCGGCTGAGGGGTCTGTTCCTACGAGTTACATTGGTCCCGTGGTAGGTGTTGGTGCCACCCATGGGGCCGTTCGGGGGCTATTTCGAGTTTTCACCCTCTAAAGCCGTGTTTTCCTTAAGTCTAGAAATATGCAAATTACCGTCGTATTCTCAAACCGGGAGACCCGCGGTTACAGGGTCAGTTCCTACGAGTTACATTGGTGCCGTGGAAGGTGTTGGTGCCACCCACGGGGACGTTCGGGGGCCATTTCTAGTTCTCACCCTCTAATGCCATGTTTTTAAGCCTAAGTCTAGAAATATGCAAATTATCGTCGTACTCTCAAACCGGGAGAACTGCGGCTATTGGGTCAGTTCCTACGAGTTACATTTGTCCCGTGGGAGGTGTTGGTGCCACCCACGGGGCCGTTCGGGGGCTGTTTCGAGTTCTCACCCTCTAAAGCCATGTTTTTAAGCCTAAGTGTATAAATATGGAAATTAACGTCGTATTCTCAAGCCGGGAGTCCCGCGACTGCGGGAACAATTCCAACGAGTTACATTGGTCCCGTGAGAGGTTTTTTGGCCACCCACGAGGCCGTTCGGGGGATGTTTCAAGTTTTCACCCTCTAACGCCATGTTTTTAAGCCTAAGTTTAAAAATATGCAAATTATCATCGTATTCTCTAACCTGGAGTCCCGCGGCTGTGGGGCCTATTCCTACGAGTTACATTGTTCCCGTGGGAGGTGTTGGAGCCACCCATGGGGCCGTTAGAGGGTTGTTTCGAGTTTTCACCCTCCAACGCCATGTTTTTAAGCCCAGGTCTATAAATATGCAAATTACTGTCGTATCCTCAAATCGGGATTCCCGCGACTGCGGGGTTAGTTTCTACGACTTACATTGGTCCCGTGGGAGGTGTTGGTGTCACCCACGGGGCCGTTCGGGGGCTGTTTCGAGTTTTTACAGCATAATGCCTTCTTTTTATGCTAAGTCTAAAAATATGCAAATTATGGTCATATTCTCAAACGGGGAGTCCCGCGGCTGCGAGGTCAGTTCCTATGAGTTACATTGGTCCCGTGGTAGGTGTTGGTGCGACCCACAGGACCGTTCGGGGGCTGTTTCGAGTTTTCACCCTCTAATGCCATGTTTTTAAGCCTAAGTCTAGAAATATTCAAATTATCATCGTATTCTCTGACCGGGAGTACCGCAGCTACGGGGTCAGTTCCTAGGAGTTACATTGGTCCCGTGGGAGGTGTTGGTGCCACCCACGGTGCCATTAAAGAGTGGGTTCTCGTTTTCACTCTCTAACGCGATGTTTTAAAGCCTAAGTCTAAAAATATACAAATTATCTTCGTATTCTCAAACCGGGAGTCCCACGGCTACAGGGACAGTTCCTACGAGTTACATTGGTCCCGTGGGAGGTGTTGGTGCCACCCACGGGGCCGTTCAGGGGATGTTTCGAGTTTTCACCCTCTAACGCCATGTTTTTAACCCTAAGTCTAGAAATACACAAATTATCATCGTATTCTCGAATCGGGAGTCCCGCAGTTACGGGGTCTGTTCCTACGAGTAACATTTGTCCTGTGGGAGGTGTTGGTGCCACCCACGGGGTAAGAGGGTTGTTTCGAGTTTTCACCCTCTAACACCATGTTTTTGCTTAAGTTTTCAAATATGCAAATCCCCATAGTACTCTCAAACCGGGAGACCCGCGGCTGCAGAGTCAGTTCCTACGAGTTGAATGGGTCCCCTGGAAGGTGTTGGTGCCACCCACGGGGCCGTTCGGGGGCTGTTTCGAGTTTTCACCCTCTAACGCCATGTTTTTAACCCTAAGTCTAGAAATACACAAATTATCGTCGTATTCTCAAATCGGGAGTCCCGCAGCTGCGGGATCTGTTCCTACGAGTAACATTTGTCCCGTGGGAGGTGTTGGTGCCACCCACGGGGTTAGAGGGTTGTTTCGAGTTTTCACCTTCTAACACCATGTTTTAATTAAGTTTTGAAATATGCAAATCACCATCGTACTCTCAAATAGGGAGACCCGCGGCTGCAGAGTCAGTTCCTACGAGTTGAATGGGTACCCTAGGAGGTGTTGGTGCCGCCCACGGGTCCGTTCGGGGGCTGTTTCGAGTTCTCACCCTCTAACACCATTTTTTATGCCTAAATCTTGAAATATGCAAATTATCATCGTACTCTCAAACCGGGAGCCCCGCGACTGCGGGGTCAGTCCTACGTGTTACATTGGTTCCGTGGGAGGTGTTGGTGCCACCCACGGGGCCGTTCGGGGCCTGTTTCTTGTTCTCACCCTCTAACGCCATGTTTTTAAGCCTAATTCTTGAAGTATGGAAATTAACTTCGTATTCTCAATTCGGCAGTCTAACGACTGCGGGAACTGTTCCTACGAGTTACATTGGTCCCGTGGGATGTGTTGGTGCCACCCACGGGGCCGTTCGATGGCTGTTTCAAGTTTTCACCCTCTAACGCCATGTTTTTAAGACTAAATCTAGAAATATGCAAATTAACATCGTATTCTCTGATCGGGAGTCCCGTGGCTGCGGGTCAGTTCCTACGAGTTACATTGGTCCCGTGGAAGGTGTTGGTGCCACCCACGGGGTTGTTAGAGGGCTGTTTCGAGTTTTCACCTTCTAACGCCATGTTTTTAAGCCTAAGTCTAAAAATGTGCAAATTATCGTCGTATTCTCAAACCGTGAGTCCCGCGGTTGCGGGGTCTATTCCTACGAGTTACATTGGTCCCATGGTAGGTGTTGGTTCCATCCACGGGGCCGTTCGGGGGCTATTTCGAGTTTTCACCCTCTAACGCCATGTTTTTAAGACTTAGTCTAGAAATATGCAAATTCCTATCGTACTCTCAAACTAGGAGACCCACGGCGGCCGGGTCAGTTCCTACGAGTTACATTAGTCCCGTGGGTGGTGTTGGTGCCACCCATGGGGCCGTTAGAGAGTTGTTTCTAGTTTTCACCCTCTAACGCCATATTTTAAAGACTATGTCTAGAAATAAGAAAATTACCTTCGTATTCTCAAACCGTGAGTCCTGCGGCTGCGGGGACAGTTCCTACCCGTTACATTGGTCCCGTGGGAGGTGTTGGTGCCACCCACGGGGCCATTCGGTGGCTGTTTCGAGTTTTCACCCACTAACGCAATGTTTTTAAGCGTAAGTCAAGAAATTTGCAAATTATCGTCGTATTCTCAAACCGGGATTCCCACGGCTGCGGGGTCAGTTCCTACGAGTTAGATTTATCCGGTGGTATGTGTTGGTGCCACCCACGGGGCCGTTCGGGGCTTGTTTCTTGTTCTCACCCTCTAACGCCATGTTTTTAAGCCTAAGTCTTGAAATATGCAAATTAACTTCGTATTCTCAATCCGCGAGTCTCGCGACTGCGGGAAGTGTTCCTACGAGTTACATTAGTCCCATGGGATGTGTTGGTTCCACCCACGGGACCGTTCGATGGCTGTTTCAAGTTTTCACCCTCTAACGCCATGTTTTAAGCCGAAATCTAGAAATATACAAATTAGCATCGTATTGTCTAATCGGGAGTCCCACGGCGGCGGGGTCAGTTCCTACGAGTAACATTTGTCCCGTGGGAGGTGTTGGTAACACCCACGGGGATGTTTGGGGCCTGTTTCTTGTTCTCACCCTCTATCGCCATGTTTTTAAGGCTAAGTCTTGAAATATGCAAATTATCTTCGTATTCTCAAAACGGGAGTCCCACGGCTATAGGGACAGTTTCTACGAGTTACATTGGTTCCGTGGGAGGTGTTGGTCCCACCCACGGGGTCGTTAGAGGGTTGTTTGGAGTTTTCACCCTCTAATGTCATGTTTTTAAGCCTAAGTCTAAAAATGTGCAAATTAACCTCGTATTCTCAAACCATGAGTCCCGCGGCTGCGGGGTCTGTTCCTACGAGTTACATTGGTCCCGTGGTAGGTGTTGGTGCCACCCATGGGACCGTTCGGGGGCTATTTCGAGTTTTCACCCTCTAAAGCCGTGTTTTCCTTAAGTCTAGAAATATGCAAATTACAGTCGTATTCTCAAACCGGGAGACCCGCGGTTACAGGGTCAGTTCCTACGAGTTACATTGGTGCCGTGGGAGGTGTTGGTGCCACCCACGGGGACGTTCGGGGGCCATTTCTAGTTCTCACCCTCTAATGCCATGTTTTTAAGCCTAAGTCTAGAAATATGCAAATTATCGTCGTACTCTCAAACCGGGAGAACTGCAGCTATTGGGTCAGTTCCTACGAGTTACATTTGTCCCATGGGAGGTGTTGGTGCCACCCACGGGGCCGTTCGGGGGCTGTTTCGAGTTCTCACCCTCTAAAGCCATGTTTTTAAGCCTAAGTGTATAAATATGGAAATTAACGTCGTATTCTCAAGCCGGGAGTCCCGCGACTGCGGGAACAATTCCTACGAGTTACATTGGTCCCGTGAGAGGTTTTTTGGCCACCCACGAGGCCGTTCGGGGAATGTTTCAAGTTTTCACCCTCTAACGCCATGTTTTTAAGCCTAAGTTTAAAAATATGCAAATTATCATCGTATTCTCTAACCTGGAGTCCCGCGGCTGCGGGGCCTATTCCTACGAGTTACATTGGTCCCGTGGGAGGTGTTGGAGCCACCCATGGGGCCGTTAGAGGGTTGTTTCGAGTTTTCACCCTCCAACGCCATGTTTTTAAGCCCAGGTCTATAAATATGCAAATTACTGTCGTATCCTCAAATCGGGATTCCCGCGGCTGCGTGGTTAGTTTCTACGAGTTACATTGGTCCCGTGGGAGGTCTTGGTGTCACCCAGGGGCCGTTCGGGGGCTGTTTCGAGTTTTTACCCCATAATGCCTTCTTTTTAAGCTAAGTCTAAAAATATGCAAATTATGGTCATATTCTCAAACGGGGAGTCCCGCGGCTGCGAGGTCAGTTCCTATGAGTTACATTGGTCCCGTGGTAGGTGTTGGTGCGACCCACAGGACCGTTCGGGGGCTATTTCGAGTTTTCACCCTCTAATGCCATGTTTTTAAGCCTAAGTCTAGAAATATTCAAATTATCATCGTATTCTCTGACCGGGAGTACCGCAGCTGTGGGGTCAGTTCCTAGGAGTTACATTGGTCCCGTGGGAGGTGTTGGTGCCACCCACGGTGCCATTAAAGAGTGGGTTCTCGTTTTCACTCTCTAACGCGATGTTTTAAAGCCTAAGTCTAAAAATATACAAATTATCTTCGTATTCTCAAACCGGGAGTCCCACGGCTACAGGGACAGTTCCTACGAGTTACATTGGTCCCGTGGGAGGTGTTGGTGCCACCCACGGGGCCGTTCGGGGGCTGTTTCGAGTTTTCACCCTCTAACGCCATGTTTTTAACCCTAAGTCTAGAAATACACAAATTATCATCGTATTCTCAAATCGGGAGTCCCGCAGCTGCGGGGTCTGTTCCTACGAGTAACATTTGTCCTGTGGGAGGTGTTGGTGCCACCCACGGGGTTAGAGGGTTGTTTCGAGTTTTCACCCTCTAACACCATGTTTTGCTTAAGTTTTTAAATATGCAAATCCCCATCGTACTCTCAAACCGGGAGACCCGCGGCTGCAGAGTCAGTTCCTACGAGTTGAATGGGTCCCCTGGGAGGTGTTGGTGCCACCCACGGGGCCGTTCGGGGGCTGTTTCGAGTTTTCACCCTCTAATGCCATGTTTTTAACCCTAAGTCTAGAAATACACAAATTATCGTCGTATTCTCAAATCGGGAGTCCCGCAGCTGCGGGATCTGTTCCTACGAGTAACATTTGTCCCGTGGGAGGTGTTGGTGCCACCCACGGGGTTAGAGGGTTATTTCGAGTTTTCACCTTCTAACACCATGTTTTAATTAAGTTTTGAAATATGCAAATCACCATCGTACTCTCAAATAGGGAGACCCGCGGCTGCAGAGTCAGTTCCTACGAGTTGAATGGGTCCCCTAGGAGGTGTTGGTGCCGCCCACAGGGCCGTTCGGGGGCTGTTTCGAGTTCTCACCCTCTAACACCATTTTTTATGCCTAAATCTTGAAATATGCAAATTATCATCGTACTCTCAAACCGGGAGCCCCGCGACTGCGGGGTCAGTCCTACGTGTTACATTGGTTCCGTGGGAGGTGTTGGTGCCACCCACGGGGCCGTTCGGGGCCTGTTTCTTGTTCTCACCCTCTAACGCCATGTTTTTAAGACTAAGTCTTGAAGTATGGAAATTAACTTCGTATTCTCAATTCGGCAGTCTAACGACTGCGGGAACTGTTCCTACGAGTTACATTGGTCCCGTGGGATGTGTTGGTGCCACCCACGGGGCCGTTCGATGGCTGTTTCAAGTTTTCACCCTCTAACGCCATGTTTTTAAGACTAAATCTAGAAATATGCAAATTAACATCGTATTCTCAGATCGGGAGTCCCATGGCTGCGGGTCAGTTCCTACGAGTTACATTGGTCCCGTGGAAGGTGTTGGTGCCACCCACGGGTTGTTAGAGTGCTGTTTCGAGTTTTCACCTTCTAACGCCATGTTTTTAAGCCTAAGTCTAAAAATGTGCAAATTATCGTCGTATTCTCAAACCGTGAGTCCCGCGGTTGCGGGGTCTGTTCCTACGAGTTACATTGGTCCCATGGTAGGTGTTGGTTCCATCCACGGGGCCGTTCGGGGGCTATTTCGAGTTTTCACCCTCTAACGCCATGTTTTTAAGACTTAGTCTAGAAATATGCAAATTCCTATCGTACTCTCAAACTAGGAGACCCACGGCGGCCGGGTCAGTTCCTACGAGTAACATGAGTCCCGTGGGTGGTGTTGGTGCCACCCACGGGGCCGTTAGAGAGTTGTTTCTAGTTTTCACCCTCTAACGCCATATTTTAAAGACTATGTCTAGAAATAAGCAAATTACCTTCGTATTCTCAAACCGTGAGTCCCGCGGCTGCGGGGATAGTTCCTACCGGTTACATTGGTCCCGTGGGAGGTGTTGGTGCCACCCACGGGGCCATTCGGGGGCTGTTTCGAGTTTTCACCCACTAACGCCATGTTTTTAAGCGTAAGTCAAGAAATTTGCAAATTATCGTCGTATTCTCAAACCGGGATTCCCACGGTTGCGGGGTCAGTTCCTACGACTTACATTTATCCGGTGGTATGTGTTGGTGCCACCCACGGGGCCGTTGGAGGGCTGTTTCGAGTTTTCACCCTTTAACTCCTAATTTTGCTTAAGTCTAGATAAATGCAAATTACCGTCGTATTCTCAATCCGGGAGTCCCGCGGTTGCGGGGTCAGTTCCTACGAGTTACATTGGTTCCGTGGGAGGAGTTGGTGCCACAGACAATGGCGTTTGGGGATTATTTTTAGTTCTCACCTTCTAACGCCGTGTTTTAAAGACTAAGTCAAAAAATATGCAAATCACCATCTTACTCTCAAATCGAGAGACCCGCGACTGCAGGGTCCGTTCCTACGAGTTACATTGGTCCCGTGGGAGGTGCTGGTGCCACCTACGAGGCCGTTCAGGGGATGTTTCGAGTTATCACCCTCAAATGCCATGTTTTTAAGCCTAAGTCTAGAAATATGCAAATTACTGTCGTATTCTCAAACCGGGAGTCCCGCGGCTACGGGGCCATTTCCTACGAGTTACATTGGTTCCATGGGAGGTGTTGGTGCCACCCACAAGGCCGTTCAGGGGCTGTTTCGAGTTCTCACCCTCTCACGGCATGTTTTTAAACCTAAGTTTAGAAATATGCAAATTAACTTCGTATTCTCAATCCGGGAGTGCCGCGACTACGGAAAGAGTTCCTAGGAGTTACATTGGTCCCGTGGGAGGTGTTGGTTCAACCCACGGGGCCATTCGGGGGTTGTTTCAAGTTCTCACCCTCTAACGCCATGTTTTTAAGCCTAAGTCTAGAAATAAGCAAATTACCGTCTTATTCTCAAACCGTCAGTCCCGCGACTGCGGGGTCAGTTCCTACGAGTTGCATTGGTCCCGTGGGAGTTGTTGGTGCCACCCACGGGGCCGTTTGGGGGCTGTTTCGAGTTCTCACCCTCTAACGCCATGTTTTTAAGCCGAAGTCAAGAAATATGCAAATTACCGTCGTATTCTCAATCCGGGAGTCCCGCGACTGCGGAAACAGTTCCTAGGAGTTACATTGGTCCCGTGGGAGGTGTTGGTGCAACCCACGGGGTCGTTCGAGGGTTGTTTCAAGTTTTCAACCTCTAACACCATGTTTTTTATCCTAAGTCTAGAAATATGAAAATTATCATCGTATTCTCTAATCGGGAGTCCCGAGGCTACGGGGCCAGTTCCTATGAGTTACATTGGTCCTGTGGGAGGTGTTGGTGCCACCCACTGGGCCGTTCGGGGGCAGTTTCGAGTTCTCACCCTATAACGCCATGGTTTGAAGCCTAAGTCTAGAAATTTGAAAATTACCATCGTACTATCAAACCGGGAGACCCAAGGCTACGGAGTCTGTTCCTTGGAGTTACATTGGTCCCTAGGGAGGTATTGGTACCACCCACGGGGCCGTTAGAGGGCTGTTTTGAGTTTTCACCCTCTAACGCCATGGTTTAATCCTAAGTCTAAAAATATGCAAATTATCATCGCATTCTCATATCGTGAGTCCCGCGGTTGCGGGGTCAGTTCCTACGAATTACATTGGTCAGTGGTAGGTGTTGGTGCCACCCACAGGGCCGTTCGGGTGCTGTTTTGAGTTTTCACCCTCTAACGCCATGTTTTTAAGCCTAAGTCTAGAAAATATGCAAATTATCGTCGTATTCTTGAATCGGGAGTACCGCGGCTGCGGGGTAAGTTCCTACGAGTTTCATTTGTCCCGTGGGAGGTGTTGATGCCACCCACGGGGACGTTAGAGGGCTGTTTCGAGTTTTCACCCTCTAATACCATGTTTTGATTAAGTTTAGAAATATGCAAATTATCGTCGTATTCTCAAACCGGGAGTCCCGCGGCTGCGGGGTCAGTTCCTACGAGTTATATTGGTCCTGTGGGAGGTGTTGGTTCCACCCACGGGGACGTTCGGGGGCTGTTTCGAGTTTTCATCCTCTAACACATGTTTTGCTTAAGTCTAGAAATATGAAAATTACAGTCGAATTCTCAAACCGGGAGACCACCGGTTACGGGGTCAGTTCTTACGAGTTACATTTGTGCCGTGGGAGTTGTTGGTGCCACCCACGGGGATGTTCGGGGGTCGTTTCTAGTTCTCACCCTCTAACATCATGTTTTTAAGCCTATGTCTGGAAATATGTAAATTACTCTCGTACTCTCAAACCGGGAGACCCGCGGCTGCAGGGTCAGTTTCTATGAGTTACATTGGTCCTGTGGGAGGTGTTGGTGCCACCCACAGGGCCGTTCGGGGGCTGTTACGGGTTCTCACCCTATAACTCCATGGTTTGAAGCCTAAGTCTAAAAATATGCAAATTACTGTAGTATTCTCAAACCGAGAGACCCGCGACTGCGGGGTCAGTTCCTACGATTTACATTTGACCCGTGGGAGGTGTTGGTTCCACCCACGGGGTCGTTCGGGGGCTGTTTAGAGTTCTCACCCTCTAACGCCATGTTTTCAGGCTAAGTCTTGAAATATGCAAATTACCGTCGTATTCTTAAATCGGGTGTCCCGCGGCTGCGGGGTCAATTCCTACGAGTTACACTGGTCCCGTGGGAGGTGTTGGTGCCACCCACGGGGCTGTTCAGGGGATTTTTCTAGTTCTCACCCTCTAATGCCATGTTTTTAAGCCTAAGTCTAGAAATATACAAATTTTTATCGTGTTCTCTAACCGGGAGTCCCGCGGCTGCGGGATCAGTTTCTACGAGTTACATTGGTCCCGTGGGGGGTGTTGGTGCCACCCATGGTGCCGTTAGAGGGTTATTTCGAGTTTTCACCCTCTAAAGCCATGTTTTTAAGCCTAAGTCTTGAAATATGCAAATTACCGTCGTATTCTGAAACCGAGAGACCCGCGGCAGCGGGGTCAGTTCCTACGAGTTACATTGGTGCCGTGGAAGGTGTTTCTGCCACCCACGGGGACGTTCGGGGGCTGTTTCGAGTTTTCACCTACTAATGCACTATTTTTTAAGCCTAAGTCTAGAAATATGCAAATTACTATTGTATTCTCAAACTGGGATTCCCCCGGCTGCGAGTTCAGTTCCTACAGGTTACATTGTTCCCGTGGGAGGTGATGGTGCCACCCACGGGGGCGTTCGGGGGTTGTTTCTAGTTCTCACCCTCTAATGCCATGTTTTTAAGCCTAAGTCTAGAAATATGGAAATTACCGTCATATTCTCAAACTGTGATTCCCACGACTGCAACGTCAGTTCCTACGAGTTATATTGGTCCCGTGGGAGGTGTTGGAGCCACCCACGGGGCCATTCGGGGGTTCTTTCGAGTTCTCACCCTCTAACGCCGTGTTTTTAAGACTAAGTTTAGAAATATGCAAATTACCGTCGTATTCTCAAACCGAGAGACCCGCGACTGCGGGGTCAGTTCCTACGAGTTACATTTGTCCCGTGGGAGGTGTTGGTGCCACCTACGGGGACGTTCGGGGCTGTTTAGAGTTCTCACCCTCTAACGCCATGTTTTCAGGCTAAGTCTAGAAATATGCAAATTACCATCGTATTCTCAAACCGTGTGTCCCACAATTGGAAGGTCAGATCCTAAGAGTTACATTTGTCCCGTGGGAGGTGTCGGTGCCACCGACGGGGTCGTTCGGGGGCTGTATCCAGTTCTCACCCTCTAACGCCATGGTTTTAAGCCTAAGTCTAGAAATATGCAAATTAATGTCTTACTCTCAAACCGAGAGACCGAAGATTGCGGGGTCAGTTCCTACAAGTTACATTGGTCCCGTGGGAGGTGTTGGTGCCACCCACGGGGCCGTTCTGGGGTTGTTTCTAGTTCTCACCCTCTAACGCCATGTTTTTAAGTCTAAGTCTAGAAATATGCAAATTACCATCATACTCTCAAATCGGGAGAACCGCGACTGAGGGGTAAGTTCCTACGAGTTACATTGGTCCCGTGGGAGGTGTTAGTGCCACCCACGGGGCCGTTCAGGGGCTGTTTCGAGTTCTCACCCTCTAACGCCATGTTTTTAAGCCTAAGATTAGAAATTTGCAAATTACTGTAGTATTCTCAAATCGAGAGACCCGCGACTGCGGGGTCAGTTCCTACGATTTACATTGGTCCCATGGGAGGTGTTTGTTCCACCCACGGGGCCGTTCGGGGGCTGTTTAGAGTTCTCACCCTCTAACGCCATGTTTTAAGGCTAAGTCTAGAAGTATGCAAATTACCTTCGTATTCTCAAACCGGGAGTCCCGCGGGTGTGGGGCAGTTCCTACGAGTTACATTGGTCCCATGGGAGGTGTTGGTGCCACCCACGGGGCCGTTCGGAGGCTGTTTAAGTATTCATCCTATAACGCCATGTTTTTAAGCCTAAGTGTAGAAATATACAAATTTTTGTCGTGTTCTCTAACCGGGAGTCCCGTGGCTGCGGGATCAGTTTCTACGAGTTACATTGGTCCCGTGGGAGGTGTTGGTGACACCCACGGGGTCGTTAGAGGACTGTTTCGAGTTTTCACCCTCTAACGCCAATTTTTTAAGCCTAAGTCAAAAAATAAGCAAATTATCGTCGTATTCTCAAACCGGGAGTCCCATGGCTGCGGGGTCTTTTCCTACGTGTTACGTTGGTCCCGTGTGAGGTGTTGTTGCCACCCACGGGGCCATTCGGGGCTATTTCTAGTTTTCACCCTCTAACGCCCTCTTTTACTTATGTCTAGAAATATAAAAATTACCATTGTATTCTCAAACCAGGAGACCCGCAGTTGCGGGGTAAGTTCCTACGAGTTACATTGGTCCCGTGGGAGGTGTTGGTGCCACCCACGGGGACCTTCGGGGGTTGTTTCTAGTTCTCACCCTCTAACGCCACGTTTTTAAGCCTAAGTCTAGAAATATGAAAATTACCATCGTACTCTCATACCGGGAGACCCGCGGCTGCAGGGTCAGTTCCTACGAGTTACATTAGTTCCATGGGAGGTGTTGGTGCCACCCACGGGGCCGTTTGGGGGATGTTTCGAGTTTTCACCCTCTAACGCCATGTTTTTAAACCTAAGTTTAGAAATATTCAAATTACCATCATATTCTCAAACTAGGAGTCCCACGGCTACGGGCTCAGTTCCGACGAGTTACATTGGTCCCCGTGGGAGGTGTTGGTGCCATGCACGGGGCCGTTCGTGGGTTGTTTCTAGTTCTCACCCTCCAATGCCATGTTTTTAAGCCTAAGTCTAGAAATATGCAAGTTACCATCGTACTCTCAAATTGGGAGACCCGCGGCTACGGGGCCATATCCTACGAGTTACATTGGTTCTGTGGGAGGTGTTGGTGCCACCCACAGGGCCGTTCAGGGTCTGTTTCGAGTTCTCACCCTCTTACGCCATGTTTTTAAACCTAAGTTTAGAAATATGCAAATTAACTTCGTATTCTCAATCCGGGAGTCCCGCGACTACGGAAAAAGTTCCTAGGAGTTACATTGGTCCCGTGGGAGGTGTTGGTTCCACTCACGGGGCCATTCGGGGGTTGTTTCAAGTTCTCACCCTCTAACGCCATGTTTTTAAGCCTAAGTCTAGAAATATGCAAATTACCGTCGTATTCTCAAACCGTCAGTCCCGCGGCTGCGGGGTCAGTTCCTACGAGTTACATTGGTCCCGTGGGAGTTGTTGGTGCCACCCACGGGGCCGTTTGGGGGCTATTTTGAGTTCTCACCCTCTAACGCCATGTTTTTAAGCCGAAGTCAAGAAATATGCAAATTACCGTCGTATTCTCAATCCGGGAGTCCCGCGACTGCGGGAACAGTTCCTACGAGTTACATTGGTCCCGTGGGAGGTGTTGGTGCAACCCACGGGGCCGTTCGAGGGTTGTTTCAAGTTTTCAACCTCTAACACCATGTTTTTAAACCTAAGTCTAGAAATATGAAAATTATCATCGTATTCTCTAATCGGGAGTCCCGAGGCTGCGGGGCCAGTTCCTACGAGTTACATTGGTCCTGTGGGAGGTGTTGGTGCCACCCACTGGGCCGTTCGAGGGCAGTTTCAAGTTCTCACCCTATAACGCCATGGTTTGAAGCCTAAGTCTAGAAATATGAAAATTACCATCGTACTCTCAAACCGGGAGACCCGCGGCTTCGGAGTCTGTTCCTTGGAGTTACATTGGTCCCTTGGGAGGTATTGGTGCCACCCACGGGGCCGTTAGAGGGCTATTTCGAGTTTTCACCCTCTAACGCCATGTTTTAATCCTAAGTCTAAAAATGTGCAAATTATCATCGTATTCTCATATCGTGAGTCCCGCGGTTGCGGGGTCAGTTCTTACGAATTACATTGGTCAGTGGTAGGTGTTGGTGCCACCCACGGGGCCGTTCGGGGGCTGTTTTGAGTTTTCACCCTCTAACGCTATGTTTTTAAGCCTAAGTCTAGAAAATATGCAAATTATCGTCGTATTCTCGAATCGGGAGTTCCGCGGCTGCGGGGTCAGTTCCTACGAGTCTCATTTGTCCCGTGGGAGGTGTTGATGCCACCCACGGGGACGTTAGAGGGTTGTTTTGAGTTTTCACCCTCTAATACCATGTTTTGATTAAGTTTACAAATATTCAAATTATCGTCGTATTCTCAAACAGGGAGTCCTGCGGCTGCGGGGTCAGTTCCTACGAGTTACATTGGTCCTGTGGGAGGTGTAGGTTCCACCCACGTGGCCGTTCGGGGGCTGTTTCGAGTTTTCATCCTATAACGCATGTTTTGCTTAAGTCTAGAAATATGCAATTTACAGTCAAATTCTCAAACCGGGAGACCACCGGTTACGGGGTCAGTTCTTACGAGTTACATTCGTGCCGTGGGAGTTGTTGGTGCCACCCACGGGGATGTTCGGGGGTCGTTTCTAGTTCTCACCCTCTAACACCATGTTTTTAAGCCTATGTCTAGAAATATGCAAATTACTCTCGTACTCTCAAACCGGGAGACCCGCGGCTGCAGGGTCAGTTCCTATGAGTTACATTGGTCCTGTGGGAGGTGTTGGTTCCACCCACAGGGCCGTTCGGGGGCTGTTACGGGTTCTCACCCTATAACGCCATGGTTTGAAGCCTAAGTAAAAAAATATGCAAATTACTGTAGTATTCTCAAACCGAGAGACCCGCGACTGCGGGGTCAGTTCCTACGATTTACATTTGTCCCGTGGGAGGTGTTGGTTCCACCCACGGGGTCGTTCGGGGGCTGTTTAGAGTTCTCACCCTCTAACGCCATGTTTTTAAGCCTAAGTCTTGAAATATGCAAATTACCGTCGTATTCTAAAACCGAGAGACCCGCGGCAGTGGGGTCAGTTCCCACGAGTTACATTGGTGCCGTGGGAGGTGTTTCTGCCACCCACGGGGACGTTCGGGGGCTGTTTCGAGTTTTCACCTACTAATGCACTATTTTTTAAGCCTAAGTCAAGAAATATGCAAATTACTGTTGTATTCTCAAACTGGGATTCCCCCGGCTGCGGGTTCAGTTCCTACAAGTTACATTGGTCCCGTGGGAGGTGTTGGTGCCACCCACGGGGGCGTTCGGGGGTTGTTTCTAGTTCTCACCCTCTAATGCCATGTTTTTAAGCCTAAGTCTAGAAATATGGAAATTACCGTCATATTCTCAAACCGTGAGTCCCGCGGCTACAAGGTCAGTTCCTACCAGTTACATTGGTCCCGTGGGAGGTGTTGGAGCCACCCACGGGGCCATTCGGGGGTTGTTTCGAGTTCTCACCCTCTAACGCCGTGTTTTTAAGACTAAGTTTTGAAATATGCAAATTACCGTCGTATTCTCAAACCGAGAGACCCGCGACTGCGGGGTCAGTTCCTGCGAGTTACGTTGGTCCCGTGGGAGGTGTTGGTGCCACCCACGGGGACGTTCGGGGCTGTTTCTCGTTACCACCTTCTAACGCCATGCTTTTAAGCCTAAGTCTAGAAATATACAAATTACCATCGTATTCTCAAACCGTGAGTCCCACAATTGGAGGGTCAGAACCTACGAGTTATATTTTTCCCGTGGGAGGTGTCGGTGCCACTGACGGGGTTGTTCGGGGGCTGTAACTAGTTCTCACCCTCTAACGCCATGCTTTTAAGCCTAAGTCTAGAAATATGCAAATTAATGTCTTACTCTCAAACCAAGAGACCCACGATTGCGGGGTCAGTTCCTACGAGTTACATTGGTCCCGTGGGAGGTGTTGGTGCCACCCACGGGGCCGTTCTGGGGCTGTTTCTAGTTCTCACCCTCTAACGCCATGTTTTTAAGTCTAAGTCTAGAAATATGAAAATTACCATCATACTCTCAAATCGGGAGAACCGCGGCTACGGGGTAAGTTCCTACGAGTTACATTGGTCCCGTGGGAGGTGTTAGTGCCACCCACGGGGCCGTTCGGGGGCTGTTTCGAGTTCTCACCCTCTAACGCCATGTTTTTAAGCCTAAGATTATAAATTTGCAAATTACTGTAGTATTCTCAAACCGAGAGACCCGCGACTGCGGGGTCAGTTCCTACGATTTACATTGGTCCCATGGGAGGTGTTTGTTCCACCCACGGGGTCGTTCGGGGGATGTTTAGAGTTCTCACCCTCTAACGCCATGTTTTAAGGATAAGTCTAGAAATATGCAAATTACCTTCGTATTCTCAAACCGGGAGTCCCGCGAGTGTGGGGTAGTTCCTACGAGTTACATTGGTCCCATGGGTGGTGTTGGTGCCACCGACGGGGCTGTTCGGAGGTTGTTTCAAGTATTCACCCTCTAACGCCATGTTTTTAAGCCTAAGTCTAGAAATATACAAATTTTTGTCGTGTTTTCTAATCAGGAGTCACGTGGCTGCGGCATCAGTTTCTACGAGTTACATTGGTCCCGTGGGAGGTGTTGGTGACACCCACGGGGCCGTTAGAGGACTGTTTCGAGTTTTCACCCTCTAACGCCAGTTTTTTAAGCCTCAGTCTAAAAATAAGCAAATTATCGTCATATTCTCAAACCGGGAGTCCCGCGGCTGCGGGGTCTGTTCCTACGTGTTACGTTGGTCCCGTGGGAGGTGTTGGTGCCACCCACGGGGCCATTCGGGGCTATTTCTAGTTTTCACCCTCTAACACCCTCTTTTACTTATGTCTAGAAATTTGAAAATTACCATTTTATTCTCAAACCAGGAGACCCGCAGCAGCGGGGTAAGTTCCTACGAGTTACATTGGTCCCGTGGGAGGTGTTGGTGCCACCCACGGGGACCTTCGGGGGTTGTTTCTAGTTCTCACCCTCTAACGCCATGTTTTTAAGCCTAAGTCTAGAAATATGAAAATTACCGTCGTACTCTCAAACCGGGAGACCCGCAGCTGCAGGGTCAGTTCCTACGATTTACATTAGTTCCGTGGGAGGTGTTGGTGCCACCCACGGGGCCGTTTGGGGGATGTTTCGAGTTTTCACCCTCTAACGCCATGTTTTTAAACCTAAGTTTAGAAATATGCAAATTACCATCATATTCTCAAACTAGGAGTCCCACAGCTACGGGCTCAGTTCCGACGAGTTACATTGGTCCCCGTGGGAGGTGTTGGTGCCATGCACGGGGCCGTTCGTGGGCTGTTTCTAGTTCTCACCCTCCAATGCCATGTTTTTAAGCCTAAGTCTAGAAATATGCAAATTACCGTCGTACTCTCAAACTGGGAGACCCGCGGCTGCGGGGTCATTTCCTACGAGTTACATTGGTCCCATGGAAGGTGTTGGTGCCACCCACGTGGTCGTTCGGGGGCTGTTTCTAGTTCTCACCCTCTAAAGCCATGTTTATAAGACTAAGTCTAGAAATATGAAAATTACCATCGTATTCTCAAATCGGGAGTCCCGCGGTTGTGGGGTCAGTTCCTACGAGTTACATTGGTCCCGTGACAGGTGTTGGTGCCACAAACGGGGCCGTTTGGGGATGGTTTCTAGTTCTCACCCTCTAACACCATGTTTTTAAGCCTAAGTCTAGAAATATGCAAATTACCGTCGTACTCTCAAATCGGGAGACCCGCGGCTGCGGGGTCGGTTCCTATGAGTTACATTGGTCCCGTTGGAGGTGTTGGTACCACCCACGGGGCCGTTCAGGTCATGTTTCGAGTTTTCACCCTCTAACGCCGTGTTTTGCTTAAGTAAAGAATTATGCAAATTACCGTCCTATTCTCAAACCAGGAGACCCGCTGCTGCGGGGTCAGTTCGTATGAGTTACAATGGTCCCGTGGGACGTGTTGGTGCCACCCACGGGGACGTTCGGCGGCTGTTTCTATTTCTCACCCACTAAAGCGATGTTTTTAAGAGTAAGTCTAGAAATATGCAAATTACCGTCGTATTATGAAACCGGGAGTCCCGCTTCTACGGGGTCAGTTCCTACAAGTTACATTGGTCCCGTGGGAGGTGTTGGTGCCACCCACGGGGATGTTCGGGAGCTGTTTCTAGTTCTCACCCTCTAACGCCATGTTTTTAAGTCTAAGTCTAGAAATATGCAAATTACCGTCATATTTTCAAACTGGGAGTATCGCTACTGCGAGGTCTGTTCCTACGAGTTTCATTGGTCCCGTGGGAGGTGTTGGTGCCACCCACGGGGACGTTCGTGTCTAGTTCTAGTTCTCACCTTCTAACGCGATGTTTGAGGGTCTAAGTCTAGAAATATGCAAATTACCGTCGTATTCTTAAACCGGGAGTCCCACGGCTGCGAGGTCAGTTCCTACACGTTACATTGGTCCCATGGGAGGTGTTAGTGCCATCCACGAGGCCGTTCGGGGGTTGTTTAGAGTTCTCACCCTCTAACGCCATGTTTTAAGCCTAAGTCTCGAAATATGCAAATTACCGTCGTATTCTCAAACCGGAAGTCCCGCGGCTGCGGGGTCAATTCCTACCAGTTACACTGGTCCCGTGGGAGGTGTTGGTGCCACCCACGGGGACGTTCGGGGGATGTTTCTAGTTATCACCCTCTAAATCCATGTTCTTAAGAGTAAGTCTAGAAATATGCAAATTACCTTCGTATTCTCAAACCGGGAGTCCCGCGGCTGTGGGGACAGTTCCTACGAGTTACATTGGTCCCGTGGGAGGTGTTGGTGCCACCCACGGGGCCGTTAGAGGGCTGTTTAGAGTTCTCACCTTCTAAGGCCAGTTTTTTAAGCCTAAGTCTAAAAATAAGCAGATTATCATCGTATTCTCAAACCGGGAGTCTCGCGGTTGTGGGATCTGTTCCTACGTGTTACATTGGTCCCGTGGGAGGTGTTGGTTCCACCCACGGGGCCGTTCGGGGCTATTTCTAGTTTTCACCCTCTAACGCCATCTTTTGCTTATGTCTAGAAATATTAAAATTAACATTGTATTCTCAAACCGGGAGACCCGCGGCTGCGAGGTCAGTTCCTACGAGTTACATTGGTCCCGTGGGAGGTGTTGGTGCTACCCACGGGGACCTTCGGGGGTTATTTCTAGTTCTCACCCTCTAACGCCATGTTTTTAAACCTAAGTCTAGAAAAAAGAAAATTACCATCGTACTCTCAAACCGGGAGACCCGCGGATGCGGGGTCAGTTCCTAGGAGTTACATTGGTCCCGTGGGAGGTGTTGGTGCCACCCTTGGGGCCGTTCAGGAGATGTTTATAGTTCTCACCCTCTAACGCCATGTTTTTATGCCGAAATATAGAAATATGGAAATTACCTTCGTATTCTCAAATCGGGAGTCCCGCGGCTGCGGGGTCAGTTCCTACGAGTTACATTGGTCCCGTGGGAGGTGTTGGTGCCACCCACGTGGACGTTCGGGGTTTGTTTCTAGTTCTCACCCTCTAAAGCCATGTTTTTAAACTTCAGTCTAAAAATATGTAAATTACCATCGTATTCTCAAATCGGGAGTCCCACGGCTGCGGGGTCAGTTCCTACGAGTTACATTGGTCACGTGGGAGGTGTTGGTGCCCCCCACGGGGCCGTTCGGGGGCTGTTTCTAGTTCTCACCCTCTAACGCCATGTTTTTAAGCCTAAGACTATAAATATACAAATTACTGTAGTACTCTCAAATTGAAAGACCCGCAGCTATGGGGTCAGTTCCTACGAGTTACATTGATCCCGTGGGAGGTGTTGGTGCCACCCACGGGGCCGTTCGGGTGATGTTTAGGGTTTTCACCCTCTAACACCGTATTTTGCTTAAGTAAAGAAATATGCAAATTACCATCGTATTATCGAACTAGGAGACCCGCGGCTGCGAGGTCAGTTCGTACAAGTTATAATGGTCCCGTTGGAGGTGTTGGTGCCACCCACGGAGACGTTCGGGGGCTGTTTCTATTTCTCACCCTCTAAAGCCATGTTTTTAATCCTAAGTCTAGAAATATGGAAATTACCGTCGTATTCTCAAACTGGGAGTCCCGCTGCTGTGGGGTCTGTTCCTACGAGTTACACTGGTCCCGTAGGAAGTGTTGGTGCCACCCACGGGGCCGTTCGGGGGATGTTTCTAGTTCTCACCCTTTAACACCCTGTTTTTAAGCTTAAGTCTCGAATTATGCAAATTACCGTCGTATTCTCGAACCAGGAGACCCGCGGCTGCGAGGTCAGTTCGTACGAGTTACATTGGTCCCATGGGAGGTGTTGGTGCCACCCACGGAGACGTTCAGGAGGTCTTTCTAGTTCTCACCCTCTAACGGCATGTTTTTAAGCCAAAATCTAGAAATATGGAAATTACCTTCGTATTCTCAAACCGGGAGTCCCGCGGCTGCGGGGTCAGTTCCTATGAGTTACATTGGTCCCGTGGGAGGTGTTGGTGCCACCCACGTGGACGTTCGGGGGTTACTTCTAGTTCTCACCCTCTAAAGCCATGTTTTTAAACTTTAGTCCAGAAATATGTAAATTACCATCGTATTCTCAAATCGGGAGTCCCGCGGCTGCGGGGTCAGTTCCTACGAGTTACATTGGTCACGTGGGAGGTGTTGGTGCCACCCACGGGGCCGTTCGGGGGCTGTTTCTAGTTCTCACCCTCTAACGCCATGTTTTTAAGCCTAAGACTATAAATATGAATATTACCATCGTACTCTCAAATCGAAAGACCCGCGGCTACGGGGTCAGTTCCTAAGAGTTACATTGGTCCCGTGGGAGGTGTTGGTTCCACCCACGGGGCCGTTCGGGTGATGTTTTGAGTTTTCACCCTCTAACACCGTGTTTTGCTTAAGTAAAGTAATATGCAAATTACCGTCCTATTATCGAACCAGGAGAGCCGCAGCTGCGAGGTTAGTTCATACAAGTTACAATTGTCCCGTGGGAGGTGTTGGTGCCACCCACGGAGACGTTCGGGGGCTGTTTCTAGTTCTCACCCTCTAAAGCCATGTTTTTAAGCCTAAGTCTAGAAATATTGAAATTACCGTCGTATTCTCAAACTGGGAGTCCCGCTGTTGTGGGGTCAGTTCCTACGAGTTACACTGGTCCCGTAGGAGGTGTTGGTGCCACCCACGGGGCCGTTCGGGGGATGTTTCTAGTTCTCACCCTTTAACACCCTATTTTTAAGCCTAAGTCTAGAATTATACAAATTACCATCGTATTCTCGAACCAGGAGACCCGCGGCTGCTACGTTAGTTCGTACGAGTTACATTGGTCCCATGGGAGGTGTTGGTGCCACCCACGGGGACGTTCGGGGGATCTTTCTAGTTGTCACCCTCTAAAGTCATGTTTTTAAGCCTAAGTCTAGAAATATGCAAATTACCGTCGTATTCTCAAACCGGGAGTTCCGCTGCTAGGGGGTCAGTTCCTACGAGTTACATTGGTCCTGTGGGAGGTGTTGGTGTCACCCACGGGGACGTTCGGGGGTTGTTTCTAGTTCTCACCCTCTAACGCCATGTTTTTAAGTCTAAGTCTAGAAATATACAAATTACCGTCATTTTCTCAAACCGGGAGACCCGCGGCTGCGGGGTCAATTCCTACGAGTTACATTGGTCCCGTGGGAGGTGTTGGTGCCACCCACCGGTCCGTTCGAGGGCTGTTTCGAGTTCTCACCCTCTAACGCCATGTTTTTAAGCCAAAGATTAGAAATATGAAAATTACCGTCATATTCTCAAACCGGGAGTTCCGTGGCTGCGGGGTCAGTTCCTACGTCTTACTTTGGTCCCGTGGGAGGTGTTGGTGCCACCCAAGGGGCCGTTCCGGGGATGTTTCGAGTTTTCACCCACCAATGCCATGTTTTTAAGTTTAAATCTAGAAATATGGAAATTACCATCGTATTTTCAAATCGGGAGTCCAGCGGCTGTGGGGTCCATTCCAACGAGTTACATTGGTCCCATGGGAGGTGTTGGTGCCACCCACGGGGCCATTTGGGGGCTATTTCGAGTTTTCACCCTCTAACGCTATGTTTTTAAGTCTAACTCTAGAAATATGAAAATTATCTTCGTATTCTCAAACCGGGAGTCCCGCGACTGCGAGGTCAGTTCCTACGAGTTATATTTGTACCGTGGGAGATGTTGATGCCACCCACGGGGCCATTCGGGGGTTGTTTCGAGTTCTCAACCTCAAACGCCATGTTTTTAAGCCTAAGTCTAGAAATATGCAAATTGTCGTCGTCCTCTCAAACCGAAAGTCCCGCGGCCGCGGGGTCTATTCCTACGAGTTACATTGGTCCCGTGGGAGGTGTTGGTGCCACCCACGGGGCCGTTCGGGGGCTGTTTCGAGTTATCACCCTCTAACGCCATGTTTTTAAGTTTAAGTCTAGAAATATGCAAATTAACATCGTACTCTCAAACCGGGAGACCCGCGGCTGCGGGATCAGTTCCTACGAGTTACATTGGTCCCGTGGGAGGTGTTGGTGCCACCCACGGGGCCGTTCGGGGGCTATTTCGAGTTTTCACCCTCTAACGCCATGTTTTGCTTAAGTCTAGAAATATGCAAATTGCAATCGTATTCTCAAACCAGGAGACCCGCGGCTGCGGGGTCAGTTCCTATGAGGTACATTGGTCCCGTGGGAGGTGTTGGTGCCACCCACAGGGCCGTTCAGGGGCTATTTCTAGTTCTCACCCTCTAATGCCATATTTTTAATCCTAAGTCTAGAAATATACAAACTACCTTCATATTTTGAAACCGAGAGTCATGCGGCTGCGGGGTCAGTTCCGACGAGTTACATTGGTCCCGTGGGAGGTGTTGGTGCCACCCACGGGGCCGTTCAGGGGCTGTTTCTATTTCTCACCCTCTAACACCATATTTTTAAGCCTAAGTCTAGAAATATACAAATTATCTTTGTATTCTCAAATCGGGAGTCCCGCGGCTGCGAGGATAGTTCCTACGAGTTACATTGGTCCCGTGGGAGGTGTTAGTGACACTCACGGGGCTGTTCAGGGGTTGTTTCGAGTTCTCAACCTCTAACGCCATGTTTTTAAGCCTAAGTCTAGAAATATGAAAATTATCGTCGTACCCTCAAACCAGGAGACCCGCAGCTACGGGGTTAGTTCCTACGAGTTACATTGGTCCCGTGGGAGGTGTTGGTGCCAGCCATGGGGCCGTTCAGGTGATGTTCCTAGTTTTCACCCTCTAACACCGTGTTTTACTTAAGTAAAGAAATATGCAAATTACCGTTGTATTCTCAAACCAGGAGCCTGTGGCTGCGGGTTCAGTTCGTACGAGTTAGAATTGTCCCGTGGGACGTGTTTGTACCACCCACGGGGATGTTCTGGGGCTGTTTCTAGTTCTCACCCTCTACAGCCATGTTTTTAAGCGTAAGTCCAAAAATATGCAAATTACCATCGTGTTCTCAAACCCGAAATCCCAATGCTACGGGGTCATTTCCTACGAGTTACATTGGTCCCGTGGGAGGTGTTGGTGCCGCCCACGGGGCCGTTCGGGGGTTGTTTAGAGTTCCCACCCACTAACGCCATATTTTTAAGCCTAAGTCTTGAGATATGCAAATTACCATCATATTCTCAATCTGAGAGTCCCGCAGCTGTGGGGACTGTTCCTACGAGTTACATTGGTCCCGTGGGAGGTGTTGGTGCCACCCACGGTGCCGTTCGGAGACTATTTCAAGTATTCACCCTCTAATGCCATTTTTTTAAGCCTAAGTCTAGAAATATGAAAATTATCGTCGTATTCTCTAACCGGGAGTCCCACGGCTACGGGATCAGTTCCTACGAGTTACATTTGTCCCGTGGGAGGTGTTGGAGCCACCCACGGGGCCGTTAGAGGGTTGTTTCGAGTTTTCAGCCTCTAACTCCATGTTTTGATTAAGTCTAGAAATATCCAAATTACCATCGTATTCTCAAACCAGGAGTCCCGCGGCTGTGGGGTCAGTTCCTACGTGTTATATTGGTCCCGTGGGAGGTGTTGGTGCCACCCATGGGGCCGTTCGGGGGTTATTTCTAGTTTTCACCTTCTAACGCCATATTTTTCTTATGTCTAGAAATATGCAAATTACCATCGTATTCTCAAACCGGGAGACCCGCGGTTGCGGGGTCAGTTCCTACGAGTTACATTTTCCTCGTGGGAGGTGTTGGTGCCACCCACGGTGATGTTCGGGGGTTGTTTCTAGTTCTCACCCTCTAACTCCATGTTTTTAAGCCTAACTCAAGAAATATGAAAATTATCATCGTTTTCTCAAACCGGGAGACCCGCGGCTGCAGGGTCTGGTCCTACGAGTTACATTGGTCCCGTGGGAGGTGTTGGTGCCACCCACGGGGCCGTTTGGCGGCTGTTTCGAGTTCTCACCCTCTAACGCCATGTTTTTAAGCCTAACTCTAGAAATATAAAAATTACCGTCATATTCTCAAACCGGGAGTCCCGCGGCTGCGGGGTCAGTTCCTCCGAGTTACATTGGTCTCGTGGGAGGTGTTGGTGGCACCCACGGGGCCGTTCGGGGGCTGTTTCTAGTTCTCACCCTCTAACGCCCTGTTTTTAAGACTAAGTCTAAAAGTATGCAAAATACCATCGTACTCTCAAATCGGGAGACCTACAGCTTTGTGGTCAGTTCCTACAAGTTACATTTGTCCCGTGGGAGGTGTTGGTGCCACCCACGGGGACGTTTGGGGGATCTTTCTAGTTGTCACCCTCTGAAGTCATGTTTTTAAGCCTAAGTCTATAAATATGCAAATTACCGTTGTATTCTCAAACCGGGAGTTTCGCTGCTAGGGGGTCAGTTCCTACGAGTTACATTGGTCCTGTGGGAGGTGTTGGTGTCACCCACGGGGACGTTCGGGGGCTGTTTCTAGTTCTCACCCTCTAACGCCATGTTTTTAAGTCTAAGTCTAGAAATATGCAAATTACCATCATATTCTCAAATCGGGAGACTCGCGGCTGCGGGGTCAATTCCTACGAGTTACATTGGTCCCGTGGGAGCTGTTGGTGCCACCCACGGGGCCGTTCAAGGGTTGTTTTGAGTTATCACCCTCTAACACCATGTTTTTAAGCCAAATATTAGAAATATGAAAATTACCGTCATATTCTCAAACCGGGAGTCCCGCGGCTGCGGGGTCAGTTCCTATGTGTTACTTTGGTCCCGTGGGAGGTGTTGGTGCCACCCAAGGGGCCGTTCCGGGGCTGTTTCGTGTTTTCACCCACTAATGCCATGTTTTTAAGCCTAAATCTAGAAATATGGAAATTACCATCATATTCTCAAATCGAGAGTCCAGCGGCTGTGGGGTCCGTTCCTACAACTTACATTGGTCCCATGGGAGGTGTTGGTGCCACCCACGGGGCCATTTGGAGGTTGTTTCGAGTTTTCACCCTCTAACGCAATGTTTTTAAGTCTAACTCTAGAAATATGCAAATTATCTTCGTATTCTCAAACTGGGAGTCCCGCTACTGCGAGGTCAGTTCCTTCGAGTTACACTGGTCCCGTAGGAGGTGTTGGTGCCACCTACGGGGCCGTTCGGTGCTGTTTCGAGTTCTCACCCTCTAACGCCATGGTTTTAAGCCTAAGTCTAGAAATATGCAAATTACCATCGTACTCTCAAACCGGGAGACCCGCGATTGCGGGGTCAGTTCCTACGAGTTACATTGGTCCCGTGGGAGGTGTTGGTGCAACCCACGGGGCCGTTCGGGGGCTGTTTCGAGGTTTCACCCTCTAACGCCATGTTTTTAAGCCTAAGTCTACAAATATGCAAATTTCCGTCATACTCTCAAACCTGGAGAACCGCGGCTATGGGGTTAGTTCCTACGAGTTGCATTGGTCCCTTGGAAGGTGTTGGTGCCACCCACGGTGCCGTTCGGTTGCTGTTTTGAGTTCTCACCCTCTAACGCCATGTTTTTAAGCCTAAGTCTAGAAATATGCAAATTACCGTCGTATTCTCAAACCAGGAGTCCCACGGCTGCGAGCTCAGCTCCGAGGAGTTACATTGGTCCCGTGGGAGGTGTTGGTACCACGCACGGGGGCGTTCGGGGGCTGTTTCTAATTCTCACCCTCTAATGCCATGTTTTTAAGCCTAAATCTAGAAATATGCAAATTACTGTCATACTCTCAAACTGGGAGACCCGCGGCTATGGGGTCAGTTCCTTCGAGTTACATTGGTCCCGTGGGAGGTGTTGGTGCCACCCACGGGCCGTTCGGGTCATGTTTCGAGTTTTCACCCTCTAACACCGTGTTTCGCTTAAGTAAAGAAATATGCAAATTACCATCGCATTCTCAAACCAGGAGACCCGCGGCTGCGGGGTTAGTTCGTACGAGTTACATTGGTCCCGTGGGAGGAGTTGGTGCCACACACGGGGACGTTTGGGGGCTGTTTCTAGTTCTCACCCTCTAAAGCCAAGTTTTTAATCCTAACTCTAGAAATATGGAAATTACCGTCGTATTCTCAAACTGGGAGTCCCGCTACTACGGTGTCAGTTCCTTCAAGTTACACTGGTCCTATAGGAGGTGTTGGAGCCACCCACGGGGCCGTTCGGGGGCTGTTTCTTGTTCTCACCCTCTAACGCCATATTTTTAAGCTTAAGTCTAGAAATATGCAAATTACCATCGTACTCTAAAACCGGGAGAACCACGGCTGCGGGGTCAGTTCCTACGAGTTACATAGGTCCCGTGGGAGGTGTTGGGGCCACCCACGGGGCCGTTCGGGTGATGTTTCTAGTTTTCACCCTCTAACGCCGTGTTTAACTTAAGTAAAGAAATATGAAAATTACCGTCATTATCTCAAACCAGGAAACCCGCGGCTGCGAGGTCAGTTCGTACGAGTTACATTGGTCCCATGGGAGGTGTTGGTGCCACCCACGGGGACGTTCGGGGGCTATTTCTAGTTCTCACCCTCTAAACCAAGCTTTTAAGCCTAAGTCTAGAAATATGAAAATTACCGTGGTATTTTCAAACTAGGAGTCCCGCTGCTACGGGGTCAGTTCCTACGAGTTAAATTGGTCCTGTGGGAGGTGTTGGTGCCACCCACGGGGACGTTCGGGGGCTGTTTCTAGTTCTCACCCTCTAACGCCATGCTTTTAATTCTAAGTCAAGAAATATGCAAATATCATCGTATTCTCAAACCGTGAGACCCGCGGCTACGAGGTCAGTTCCTATGAGTTACAGTGGTCCCGTGGGAGGGGTTGGTGCCACCCACCGGGCTGTTCGGAGGCTGTTTCGAGTTCTCGCCCTCTAAAGCCATGTTTTTAAGCGTAAGATTAGAAATTTGCAAATTACCGTCGTATTCTCAAACCGGGATTCCCGCGGCTGCGGGTTCAGTTCCTGCGAGTTACATTGGTCCCGTGGGCGGTGTTTTTTCCACCCACGGGGCCGTTCATGGGCTGTTTTGAGTTTTCACCCTCTAACGCCAAGTTTTTAAGGCTAAATCTAGAAATATGGAAATTACCGTCGTTGTGACAACCCGAGTATAATTTTGATAAATTATATTTAAATCGTGTTTATATTATGTGATATGAATAATGTGTTATTATTATATCTAATATTAAGTGCTTATGTTTAGTCTAATCCTACTTTCATAAATCATGAAATGTCGAGTTATGTACGAACACAAGATTTGGTTATTTTCGATTGAAATGTTCCTGTTTAAGACTAGTTTTGACCATTGTAACATTAAAATTGATTTGAGCTGAAAACTAAATAGTTGTATACATGTGAGTTAGGGTCTTAACACAACAAACGGTGCATCAAACGGATGCTCGAGGAAGAAGTTAGGTCGAAATTACGAGAAGGGGTAAATCTGTCAATTCCCTTAAGTGGTAAATTGTCTTTTATTAAACCAAATGGTTTAATTTGATTGGTTGGCTTGGGAGGCAGCCTTGTCCGACCTTATACCCTTGAAATATCCTTATCCTTCAGCCAAAATCATCCATGAAATGGTTTTAAGCATAGGGAAATAGAAAGTAGAAGTTAAGGAAGAAAAGTGAGGAGAAAAAGTGTAGAAAAATCCGTAGAAATTACGTAAAAAGCCCTGAAGGTAATCATAATTGTAATTATTGTTACTTATCTTATATTACTTATTTATATGATATAAATCATCATAAGTTTACAAAAGTTTCAGCCCTTTATATATATATACTAGGGTGTACCCGTGCCGATGGCACGACGATTAATTTGTTCCCAAAATATTTTGTATCCGTGCCATTGACACGACGATAAATATGTTCCCGTGCGGATGGCAAGTTGAAATAAAAAGTAAAACTTAAAAAAATTTAACTCTATTCATCCATTAGTTTCTTTCGTCTACCATCCAAAATGCCCTTATTACTTTATAAACATTAGAATTGAATCTAAATACAGTTTTGTTCTCGCGATATTTTGTACCCGTGTCGATGGCACAACGTAATAAATTTGTTCCCGTGTCGCCATCAATACAAATATAAATACCTTTGGTTATTTCATGGTACACTTACTCGTCATGGCTAAGTGTACCGTGATGATGGCACGGTGATCAATATATTATTCTATAAATTTATTAGTTTAATCGTTATAATCGTTACAAATTTTAAATACGAAAGGAAAATCAACACAATAATTCAAAATTTACATTCCTAAAGAGGTATTTATGTTGGGATTTACTTACATGAACGGGTCTTCCTTTCAAAATTGACTTGATAACATAAAAAAATATAATTTGATATTTTGACTTACATTAACTTGATAACGTGAAAAAAATATAATTTTAATTATTGATTTTATATTTCTCAAATTTATTTATTTTAATTCTTAAATAAATACTTATGACAACACAATGATATTCAAATTTTGATCCATATTAATATCATGGTAAAATAATTCACTTAGACATACATGATCTGGAATGGCAAAATAAAATAAACTAAAAATAAACAATCATAGGATAATGTTGATCATACAAATTTAGTTTTGACAAAATAGAGCAAACTAACATATGAGAGTTGATCATACTAATTTAGTTTTTGCTACAGTAAAAATCATCTCTTAACGAATAAGTCCAAAATTAAAATAAGTCCAACGAATTCCTCCCCAAAAGGCTAGCCAGATTGGGGTATAATACAAAGGAATCATGACACCACAACACTTAAAAGATGCAATTACAACAAATTTAAACTAAAAAATAAATAAAACATGCACAAATCTTCAACTTTAAATTTTGGTCTATTATTGTACAAATTCCATTACTCCTCCAATACTCCAGTGCCACAACCTTAAACAACAATGTAAATATAGATAATTTATATTCTTATCAAAAGATAAGATATAAACATACAATTACAAAGTCCTACTTTGCAATAGAAATAAAAATGACTGACAAAGGAATTTAGGCTAAAACTTGCAATAGAAATAAAAATTAGAACTCAAAATTTCTACTCATGACTTGATAGGAACTCAGTTTCCATTAGGTGCGGATATACATATCGCGACTCAAAATTAGAACTCAAAATCCCGACTCGCTGACATGACGTGTCGCGATTGATTAGTACCGCTGGCACGAACCCACATTCATAAGGAACCCACCAATGACAACACGCTATGTCAGCGTGAGTCCCAATTTTGAACTCCAATCAAAAGTCTCCCAAGTATTTTCCTTAACAAATTGATAAATGTGAAGTCTGAACCTATGCAAGTGGACAAAGTTAAAAACCCATTTATGATTTTTATAACAGAAACTCACTATAGTTTTTTGGACTCCCACGCCATAGCACAGACACATACGTATGGGTTTATTGTATATACATATATATATACAATATGGTTTTGTATCGGACATATAAACATATGTGTGGGTCTTATACATACATATGCTTGAGAAACATAGATAGCTTCACAAACGATTATTAACCAAGGTAAATTTAACATAGGGTCTCTTAACAGGCCTCCCCGTCAACATCGATAGCTCCACAAAAGTTATTTCTCAGTCTAGGGTCTCTTAACAAGCCTCCCCGTTTTTCATAGTCCCGCAAAATTTCATCAAAGTCACCAATTATGAACCAAGGTAAATTGAACATAGGGTGAAGGTGCTTGATGAGATCCAACCTTGAATATGTTGATTAGCAACCGAGTGACCTTAGAAACCCGTCTATCTCCACACAATATCATACATAGAGACAACTAAGTAGATATGGAATTCGGAAAAGATTTTACCTTCAACTGAAATTGTATTTTGCCAAAGCAGCAATAAACCTCCTCTTAAGCCTACTTTGTGTAAAGAAAAAAGCATTTCAAAAACCCAACATTCGTCGTAAATACGCAGCAATCTTCCTAAATAGCAGTCCTGAACAAAACAAAATTCAATAAATGAGAAATGCACTCACGGATCGTTAGAAAATGAATAAATCGGATCTAAAACAAATCAAATCTCTTCCTGTTTTCCCCAAAATGAACAAATAACTAACCAAATTCAAGGAGGCGAGTGACGAAATCTGATCTCTTCCTGGTTTCCCCAAAATTTGATCTTTAAAAAAAATACTGAAAAGATAAATTAAATGTTAAGGTTTTGGGTTGAGTGACGAAAACAAAACAATAAGGGTAAGAATTAAACGTTAAGGTTCTGAGTTGAGTGACGAAAACAAAACAATAAGGGTGAGATGCAGGTAACGAAAACAAAATAAAAAAAACGTTAAGTTTCTGAGTATTGACGAAACGTCCAGTTCTGAAACTCTGAAACTACCTGAGAATAATGAAAGCAATTTTAGATTGTGAAAAAAAAATATTTAGGCAACTATTCATCCACCTCTTCGTCGGCGATTGCTAGTCGGAGAGAGAGAGAGATAAAGTTTTGTTGTTGAGAACTTGAGTGCAGATGAGGGAGAGGCCGTGGGAAGTAGAGAGATGTTGGAATGTGTGAATAACATAGGTGCTTTGTGTGTATCAATGAATGGGTATGTGCTTTGGAGATCGTGTATGAGGTTTTCAAATTAAAGTGATGTTGTGTGGGCGGGATAATGAAAAGTACACGTGGTTTCATGATAGATACAAAATCTGTTTATATAGATTTTGTATCCAAAGTTATATGACGTGGCAAAAGTCCCTCCTCCTTTATTATATAGATGGTTAGATGCAAGCTTATGTTAAGTTGAGTGTAGAAACCCTTAAAATTGCTTTGTGTTGAAACCCCTTGTATTCAAATCTGTATATCTCTATGTGTGATTTCTGGAATTGAGAAATTTCAATTGGACATGAAAGTAGACTCATATATTCATATAATAACTGAAAATTAGCACTTATCTCCTTGTGGTTAGGCCGTAATGATGATTTCAAGTTGGTACATAGTTTCTATTTTTATACTTCATTTCTGTAAGCCCTGAGTTTAGTCAAGATTTTGAGATAGCAAATGAAGTCAAACCATTATGAAACTTTAATTATGTACGATTAAGTATGTGTAATGAAAATGGGTTGAAAATCATGGAAAGTTATGATGGAGTAAAATTATGAATATTCTTGGAAGTTGAAGGAACAATAGAGGAGCTTGTAGGGCAGATTTCTTGTGTTGTGGAGAAATGATCATAACTTGCCCTAGGATGCTTGAAAAATTACACCGTCACTTGTACTGGATAGTATATTCATATATGTTTTCATATTGATGAGGTTGGACCCCTGTATTTGTACAATTTGGGAATATAGGATGGTTAAGTATGTAAGACAATAATTTCAGGCCATACTGGGTATCCTTTAAATGAATGTTTGTATTTCGTCCTTACGAAGGGTACTTTGAGTACATGTTTCATGTGTATATACATTGACAAGTATAATTTCATATTTACTTGACTTTGGTTATAAATTACTTATAAGGTATTTCTTACGGTTGAATGTCTGTAACTTTATCAACCTGTATATCATTGTTTTGCCTTTACCTATGTTTTATGGCATGTGACTTAATTGGAATTATATTGTTGATGTATAGTCATGGAAATTTATATAATTATGTTAGGATAATATTTATGATTGAGGTTCAGTACTGATTTAGTTGGATTGACAGGTGTAAGGTCTAATCAACCCAGTTCAACTCCACCAGAAGGAAACGTGAATACATAGTTGTCAACCAAGCTGAGTGTACTCACTGGAAAGAGATATTTGTATCGTGTTATTGATGTGATCATAATATAATGAATATGAAATTGTTCATTTCGGTTTACCGAAATGAGGGGTTACTCGTCGACCAGGAATGGGGGAGATTTGTCTATTAATGACAAGGGGTTACTCCTCGACCAGGAATGGGGGATAATTGTCTATTTAGACAGGATATGTGAATCATGATTCGGAAAAGTTGGTCATTCATTATGGATGAGCCGGATAAGTTAAAACATAAGTATATGGACAAGATTTATTGAATTTAAATTCATGCAGTAGTTTAGTAGTGATGCATTCATTGGTCTATTTTTGCTCATGGTTCCTATGTTCACATTTTTCAAGTAATGCGATGTCACTGCCAAATTTAGGAGGTCAGGTTGGGTTAGCCAGGAATGGGAGAAACTATGATTTTGTGTAAATGTAAATGATGTAATTAAGTTAACTTATCCTTCAAGAAAGTTTTTATGGGCATGATTACTCTGATGTTGTAAAAAGGTTTTCAGTTATATGAATTTGCAATGATGACTCTGAAATCAAAACTCGTGTTTATGGTTTGGTTAGATTAATTATGGTTTGACTCACTTTGACTTTCAGACTTAATTATAAGTAATTGGGTTGGGATGTGTCAGCTTTTGGTATCAGATCCTAGGTTTTAGAGGTTCTGGAGTGAGAAGAGTCTAGATTTGGCAGTGAATGTTAAAAAATATATTTTATTTGATACTAACGATTATGGTAGGAAAAATATGTATATATGTATGTGGTTATATCTTTGATTGATTTCAGATATAAAAGAATGGAAGGAGGGAATGTTAATGAGAGAAGAGAAGACGAGGCTTCAAATATGGCAGCGGAAGCAGAGGTTGAACAACCTGTTCATGGAAATGTAGAACCTGACCCAAAACATTTGACAGACATGCAAAAATTGGCACGTGCTATGACTTTAATGGCAGAGCAGCAAGCTAGATTTATGGCTCAGATGGAGGCACAACAGGCCAGACAACTGGAGGCACAAGCATTGGCCAGGGCTCAGGAGGTTATACACCGGGAAGAAAGGAGTACTTCACATGAGAAATTTATTAAAATGAATCCACCCCCATTTGAAGGAGCAGTTGATCCAGCAGAGGCAGAAGTCTGGGTTAAAGAGATTGAAATTATTTTTGGGGTAATGAGAATGCCTGACAATTAACGAGTGACCTTGGCGATGTATATGCTAAGAGGAGAAGCTAAGTACTGGTGGGATGCCCTAAAAAATTTGTTGATTACTCCAGGAGGTGGGAATGTGATCTCATGGGATGCTTTTACAAAGCTTTATATGATAAGTATTTTCCTCCGATGTATCAAAAATAGAAGGTGAAAGAATATTTCCTGTTGAATCAGGGGAGTATGACAGTTACAGAATACGAAGCTAAAATTACAGCTTTATCTCGGTTTGCTTCGAGGTTTATACGGAATGAGGAAGATATGTGCAGTCGATTTCTCGATGGGCTTGAGTTAGTCATTAAATCACGGTTGTCGGCTTTAGAGACTGTTAATTATTCAGGCTTGGTGAACAAATCCATGTTGGTAGAAAGGGACATGAATGAATCTAGAGGGAATCGAGAACGAGGTGTAAAGAGAAGAAGATTTGATCCAAATTATCAAAAGAGTAGTGGTACAGAATATTCGAGGTTTGGAGGGAAGAAATTCCAACAGGGTAGAGGTGGAAGTAGTTTGCAAAGGGGTGAAGCTAGTGGTGGAAGAGGTTCAGGAGTTTCAGCACAAGGAGATCCTAATGTTTGTTTCTTTTGTGGGTCATCGGGTCATATAAAGAGAAATTACCCAAAGTTACTGAATATAGAATGTTTCAACTGTCACCAAAAGGGTCATCTGAGAAAGAATTGTCCTATGTGGGCAAGAACAGTTTCAGTCAGTAGTGTGGGGCCTCATAAAGGATCTTCTCTAGGCAGTGCCACCAGGGGGAGAGGTAAAGAACCAGCAATTGGATCGAGGGTATGAGGAAGAGTGTTTGTGATGATGCTACAAGATGCCCATGCTACACCGAAAGTGGTTACAGGTAAACTTTCTATTGCAAACAAAGATTTATATGCACTCATTGATCCTGGATCTATGCATTCATTTGTGGCATTAGATATTGTTTCATATTTGGGTAGACCATGTTCATTTCTCAATTGTGCCTTATATATTTCTACCCCAATGGAAAGTGTAATTCTAGTTGAGCACGTTTATAAAGATTGTGTCTTACGAATGGATGAGAGAGATTTCTATCTTGATTTGATACCGTTGGCCATTCGGGATTTTGATATTATATTGGGGATGGATTGGTTATCATCGTATCATGCTTCCATTGATTGTTTTCGAAAAGAAATTACATTTCATCTTCCTGGTGAACCGGAGTTCCAATTTACAGGGGAAAGGAATGTTTTCCCTAATTGTCTCATCTCAGTAATTAAGAGCAGAAAGTTATTGAGTAAGGGTTGTATAGGGTACTTAGCGTATGTGGTTGATGTTAGTAAGGAAGCACTTAAAGTTGAAGATATACCAGTGGTTAGAGAGTTTTCTGATGTCTTCCCAGAGGAATTTCCAGGATTGCCACCCGATAGGGAAGTAGAGTTTTCTATAGAATTAATTCCAGGTACTGGTCCAATTTCTCTTGCTCCATATAGAATGGCACCAGCAGAGTTGAAATAATTAAAAGTGTAATTACAAGATCTGATAAGTAGAGGTTTCATTCGGCCTAGTGTTTCGCCATGGGGAGCACCGGTGTTATTTGTGAAAAAGAAAGATGGGACAATGCGATTATGTATTGATTATCGGTAGTTGAATAAGGTGACCATTAGAAATAAGTACCATCTACCTCGTATCGATGACTTGTTTGACCAATTACAGGGGTCCACTGTATTTTCGAAGATTGATTTGAGATCGGGTTACCACCAACTAAAAGTGAAGGATAGCGATATTTCCAAAACAGCTTTTCGGACTCGATATGGGCACTATGAGTTTTTGGTGATGCCATTTGGATTGACTAATGCTCTAGCAGTTATTATGGATTTGATGAATCGGGTATTCCACCCTTTCATTGATTCCTTTGTGCTTGTATTCATAGACGATGTGTTGATTTACTCGCGTATCATGGAGGAACATGAGAAGCATTTGAGACTTGTATTACAGATTTTGAGAGAGAAGAAATTGTTTGCTAAATTCAGCAAGTGTGAGTTTTGGTTGAATGAAATTGTGTTTTTAGGGCACGTTGTCTCAGGAAATGGGATATATGTTGATCCAAAGAAGGTGGAAGCAATTGTTGAATGGGAGAGTTCTAAGAATGTGAAAGAAATTAGGAGTTTCCTAGGATTGGCAGGTTACTATCGCAAATTCATTAAGGGATTTTCAACAATAGAATTACCATTGACAAAGTTGACCCATAAAGAAGTGAAGTTTGTGTGGGATGAAGAATGCGAAATGAGTTTTAAAGAATTAAAGAAGCGGTTGGTTTCAGCCCCTATACTTGCTATTCCATATGGGAATGAGTCTTTTGTGATCTATACAGATGCTTTATTTCAGGGGTTAGGATGTGTTCGTATGCAGAATGGGAAGGTAATAGCATATGCTTCCAGAAAATTAAAGACGGATGAACGAAACTACCCTACACACGATGTGCAGCTAGCAGCCATTATTTTTGCTTTAAAGTTGTGGAGACATTACTTGTATGGAGAAACTTGTGAGATATTTACCGATCATCAAAGTTTGAAATACTTGTTTACACAGAAAGAACTGAATTTGAGACAAAGGCGTTGGATATAGCTGATTAAAGACTATGACTGTACCATTCATCATCATCCTGATGTGGTAGCAGATGCTTTGAGTCGAAAATCATCCGGAATTCTTGGTTGCATACGGTGTGCCCGTGTTGGAAATATTCTTGACTTGGCATCGATGGGGATTGAATTGAAGTCTTGAAAATGAGGAGGATTATTAACACATGTCACAGTGAGACCTCTATTGGCAGAACGCATACGAAATTTTCAGACCAGTGATCCATTCCTCGAGAAGAAGAAATAAGATGTCCTGGAAGGTAAAGAGAGTGACTTTAAGATTAAGAATGATGAATCATTGTGTTATAAAAATAGAATTTGTGTACCGAGTGACCCACCCTTAAAGAAGGATATATTAGAAGAGTCACATAGTTCTATTTACTCTATGCATCCGGGAGCTACCAAAATGTACAGAGATTTGAAGGAGTATTATTGGTGGAACAATATGAAGCGTGAGATTGCAGAATTCGTAGCTAAATGTTTAGTATGCCAGCAAGTAAAAGCAAAGCATCAGAAGCCGGCAAGATTATTGCAGTCTTTGCCTATTCTGGAATGGAAGTGGGAGCATATAACGATGGATTTTGTTACGGGATTACCACAGTCACCAAAGGGGCATGATTCTATTTGGGTGATTGTAGACCGATTGATGAAGTCAGCTCATTTTCTTCCAGTTAAGACCACCTACACTGTTGAGAAGTATGCACGTATATATGTTGATGAGATTATTCGTTTACATGGGGAACCAGTGTCAATTGTATTAGATAGAGATCCAACGTTCATTCTAAGTTTTGGCCTCGTTTACAGAATGCCATGAGCACAAGTTTGAAGTTCAGCACTGCATTTCATCCACAAACTGATGGGCAATCTGAAAGGACAATTCAAATATTAGAAGACATGTTACGGGCGTGTGTATTTGACTTCAAAGGTAGTTGGGATGATCATTTGCCATTGATGGAATTTTCGTATAATAATAGTTATCAGTCCACCATTGGTATGGCTCCTTATGAAGCTTTATATGGGAGGAGATGTAGGACGCCTTTGTGTTGGGATGAAGTAGGTGAAAGAAAAATTTTGGGTCCGGAATTGATAGATATGACAACTGAAAAGATCAAAATGATTTGGGAATGGATAAAGATAGCGCAAAGTAGGAAGAAATTTTATGCAGATAAGAGGAAGCATCCATTGGAATTTCAGAAGGGAGATTTTTTATTCCTGCGTATTTCAACGTGGAAAGGCGTTATGAGATTTGGCAAAAAGGGGAAACTAAGTCCAAGATACATTGGACCATATGAAGTGTTAGAAAGAATTGGGCCCCTGGGTTATAGATTAGCATTACCTCCAGATTTATACCGTTTACATGATGTTTTTCATGTATCGATGCTTCATAAGTATTTGGCGGATCCATCTCATCAGTTGAAAACTCAACCAATTGAGCTGAAGGAAGACTTGTCGTACATCGAGGAACCATTGGAAATTATTGATCGTAAGGAGAAGGTATTGAGGAATAAAGTTATTCACTTAGTTACAGTTATGTGGATGAGCCATGGAGTTAAAGAAGAAACTTGGGAAACGGAGGATAGCATGAGGAAACAGTATTCCCATTTGTTTGGTAAGTGACCTTTATATTAAATTTCGGGGACGAAATTTTCTAAGGAGGGGAAGTTGTGACAACCCGAATATAATTTTGATAAATTATATTTAAATCATGTTTATATTATGTGATATGAATAATGTGTTATTAGTATATATAATATTAAGTGCTTATGTTTAGTCTAATCCTACTTTCATAAATCATGAAATGTCGAGTTATGTACGAACACAAGATTTGGTTATTTTCGATAGAAACGTTCCTGTTTAAAACTAGTTTTGACCATTGTAACATTAAAATTGACTTGAGGTGAAAACTAAATAGTTGTATACATGTGAGTTAGGGTTGTAACACAACAAACGGTGCATCAAACGGATGCTCGAGGAAGAAGTTAGGTCGAAATTACGAGAAGGGGTAAATCTGTCAATTCCCTTAAGTGGTAAATTGTCTTTTATTAAACCAAATGGTTTAATTTGATTGGTTGGCTTGGGAGGCCACCTTGGCCGACCTTGTACCCTTGAAATATCCTTATCCTTCAGCCAAAACCAGCCATGAAATGGTTTTAAGCATAGGGAAAGAGAAAGTAGAAGTTAAGGAAGAAAAGTGAGGAGAAAAAGTGTAGAAAAATCCGTAGAAATTACGTAAAAAGCCCTGAAGGTAATCCTAATTGTAATTCTTGTTATTTATATTATATTACTGATTTATATGATATAAATCATCATAATTTTACGAAAGTTTAAGCCCTTTATATATGTATGGTTAGATGCAAGCTTATGTTAAGTTGAGTGTAGAAACCCTTAAAATTGCTTTGTGTTGAAACCCCTTGTATTCAAATCTTCATATCTCTTCGTGTGATTGCTGGAATTGAAATTGGACATGAAATTATACTCATATATTCCTATAATATCTGAAAATTATAGTTTATCTCTTTGTGGTTAGGCCGTAATGATGATTTCAAGTTGGTACATAGTTTCTGTTTTTATACTTCATTTTGGTAAGCCCTGAGTTTAGTCATGATTTTGAGATAGCAAATGAAGTCAAACAATTATGAAACTTTAATTATGTACGATTAAGTATGTGTAATGAAAATGGGTTGAAAATCATGGAAAGTTATGCTGGAGAAAAATTATGAAAATTCTTGGAAGTTGAGGGAACAATAGAGGAGCTTGTAGGGAAGATTTCTTGTGTTTTAGAGAAATGATCATAACTTGCCCTAGGAAGCTTGAAAAATTACACCGTCACTTGTAATGGATAGTATATTCATATATGTTTGCATATTGATGAGGTTGGACCCCTTTATTTGTACAATTTGGGAATATAGGATGGTTAAGTATGTAAGACAATAATTTCAGGCCATACTGGGTATCCCTTAAATGAATGTTTGTATTTTGTCCTTACGAAGGGTACCTTGAGTACATGTTTCATGTGTATATAAATTGATAAGTATAATTTCATATTTACTTGACTTTGGTTATAAATTACTTATAAGGTATTTCTTACGGTTGAATGTCCGTAACTTTATCAACCTGTATATCATTGTTTTGCCTTTACCTATGTTTTATGGCATGTGACTTAATTGGAATTATATTGTTGATGTATAGTCATGGAAAGTTATATAATTATGTTAGGATAATATTTATGATTGAGGTTTAGTACTGATTTAGTTGGATTGACAGGTGTAAGGTCTAATCAACCCAGTTCAGCTCCACCAGAAGGAAACGTGAATACATAGTTGTCAACCAAGGTGAGTGTAGTCACTGGAAAGAGATATTTGTATCGTGTTATTGATGTGATCATAATATAATGAATATGAAATTGTTCATTTTGGTTTACCGAAATGAGGGGTTACTCGTCGACAAGGAATGGGGGAGATTTGTCTATTAATGACAAGGGGTTGCTCCTCGACCAGGAATGGGGGAGAATTGTCTATTTAGACAGGATTTGTGAATCATGATTCAGAAAATTTGGTCATTCATTATGAATGATCCGGATAAGTTAACACATAAGTATATGGACGAGATTTATTTCATTTAAATTCATGCAGCAGTTTAGTAGTGATGCATTCACTGGGCTATTTTTGCTCATGGTTCCTATGTTAACATTTTTCAGGTAATACGATGTCACTGCCAAATCTAGGAGGTCAGGTTGGGTTAGCCAGGAATGGGAGAAACTATGTTTTTGTGTAAATGTAAATGATGTAATTAAGTTAACTTATCCTTCAAGAAAGATTTTATGGGCATTATTACTCTGATGTTGTAAAAAGGTTTTCAGTTATATGAATTTACAATGATGACTCTGAAATCAAAACTCGTGTTTATGGTTTTGTTAGATTAATTATGGTTTGACTCACTTTGACTTTCAGACTTAATTATAACTAATTGGGTTGGGGTGTGTCAGCTTTTGGTATCAAAGCCTAGGTTTTAGAGGTTCTGGAGTGAGAAGAGTCTAGATTTGGCAGTGAATGTTAAAAAATATATTTTATTTGATACTAACGATTATGGTAGGAAAAATATGTATATATGTATGTGGTTATATCTTTGATTCATTTCAGATATAAAGTAATGGAAGGAGGTAATGTTAATGAGATAATAGAAGACGAGGCTTCAAATATGGCAGCGGAAGCAGAGGTTGAACAACCTGTTCATGGAAATGTAGAACCTGACCCAGAACATTTGACAGATATGCAAAAATTGGCACGTGCTATGACTTTAATGGCAGAGCAGCATGCTAGATTTATGGCTCAGATGGAAGCACAAAAGGCCAGGCAAATGGAGGCACAAGCATTGGCTAGGGCTCAGGAGGTTATACACTGGGAAGAAAGGAGTACTTCACATGAGAAATTTATTAAATTGAATCCACCCCCGTTTGAAGGAGAAGTTGATCAGAGGCAGAAGTCTGGGTTAAAGAGATTGAAATTATTTTTGGGGTAATGAGAATGCCTGACAATTAACGAGTGACCTTGGTGACGTATATGCTAAGAGGAGAAGCTAAGTACTTGTGGGATGTCACAAAACATTTGTTGATTACTCCAGGAGGTGGGAATGTGATCTCATGGGATGCTTTTGTTAAAGCTTTATATGATAAGTATTTTCCTCCTATGTATCAAAAACAAAAGGAGAACGAATATTTCATGTTGAATCATGGGAGTATGACAGTTAGAGAATACAAAGCTAAACTTACAGCTTTATCTCAGTTTGCTTCGAGGTTTATATGAATGAGGAAGATATGTGCAGTCGATTTCTGGATGGGCTTGAGTTAGTCATTAAATCACGGTTGTCGGCTTTAGAGACTGTTAATTATTCAGGCTTGGTGAACAAATCCATGTTGGTAGAAAGGGACGTGAATGAAGCTAGAGGGAATCAAGAACGAGGTGTAAAGAGAAGCAGATTTGATCCAAATTATCAAAAGAGTAGTGGTACAGAATATTCGAGGTTTGGAGGGCAGAAATTCCAACAGGGTAGAGGTGGAAGTAGTTTGCAAAGGGGTGAAGCTAGTGGTGGAAGAGGTTCAGGAGTTTCAGCACAAGGAGATCCTAATGTTTGTTTCTTTTGTGGGTCATCGGGTCATATAAAGAGAAATTGCCCAAAGTTACTGAATATAGAATGTTTCAACTGTCACCAAAAGGGTCATCTGAGAAAGAATTGTCCTATGTGGGCAAGAACAGTTTCAGTTAGTAGTGTGGGGTCTCATAAAGGATCTTCTCCAGGCAGTGCCACCAGGGGGAGAGGTACAGAACAAGCAACTGGATCGAGGGTAGGAGGAAGAGGTACACCTGCTCCGTGGGAGGTGTTGGTGCCACCCACGGGGCCGTTTAGGGACTGTTTCTAGTTCTCACCCTCTGAAGCCATGTTTTTAAACCTAAGTCTATAAATATGCCAATTACCTTCGTATTCTCAAACCGGGAATCCCGCGGCTGTGTGGACAGTTCCTACGAGTTACACTTGTCCCGTGGGAGGTGTTGGTGCCACCCACCGGGACGTTCGAAGGCTGTTTCAAGTATTCACCCTCTAACGCCAAGTTTTTAAGCCTAAGTCTAGAAATATGAAAATTATCGTCGTATTCTCTAACCGGGAGTCCCGCGGCTGCGGGATCAGTTCCTACGAGTTACATTGGTTTCGTGGGAGATGTTGGTGCCACCCACGGGGCCATTAGAGGGCTGTTTCGAGTTTTCACCCTCTAACGCAAGTTTTTTAAGCTTAAGTCTAAAAATAAGCAAATTATCTTCATATTCTCAAATCGGGAGTCCCGCAGCTGTGGGGTCAGTTCCTACGTGTTACATTGGTCCTGTGGGAGGTGTAGGTGCCACCTATGGGGCCGTTCGGGGGCTGTTTCTAGTTCTCACCCTCTAAAGCCATGTTTTTAAGCCCAAGTCTTGAAATATGGAAATTACCATCGTATTCTCAAACTGGGAGTCCCGCTGCTGCAGGGTGAGTTCCTACGAGTTACACTGGTCTCGTAGGAGGTGTTGGAGCCACCCACGGGGCCGTTCGGGGGCTGTTTCTAGTTCTCACCCTCTAACGCCATGTTTCAAAGCCAAAATCTAGAAATATGCAAATTACCATCGGACTCCCAAACCTGGAGTCCCACGGCTGCGGGCTGAGTTCCGACGAGTTACATTTATCTCGTGGGAGGTGTTGGTGCCACCCACGGGGCCGTTCGGGGTGTGTTTTTAGTTCTCACCCTCTAATGCCATGTTTTTAAGCCTAACTCAAAAAATATGGAAATTTCCGTCGTTTTCTCAAACCGGGAGTCCCATGGCTGCGGGGTCAGTTCCGATAAGTTACATTGGTCCCATGGGAGGTGTTGGTGCCACCCACGGGGCCGTTCGGGGGCTGTTTCGAGTTCTCACCCTCTAACGCCATGTTTTTAAGCCTATGTATAGAAATATGGAAATTGCCGTCGTATTCTCATACCAGGAGTCCCACGGCTGCGGGCTCAGTTCCGACGAGTTACATTTAACTCGCGGGAGGTGTTGGTGCCACCCACGGGGCCGTTCGGGGGCTGTTTTTAGTTCTCACCCTCTAATGCCATGTTTTTAAGCCTAACTCTAGAAATATGCAAATTAAGGTCGTACTCTCAAACCGGCAGACCGGCGGCTATGGGGTCAATTCCTACGACTTACATTGATCCCGTGGGAGGTGTTGGTTCCACCCACGAGGCCGTTCGGGTGATGTTTCGAGTTTTCACCCTCTAACACCGTGTTTCGCTTAAGTAAAGAAATATGAAAATTATCATCGTATTTTCAAACCAGGAGACCCGCGGGTGTGGGTCAGTTCGTACTAGTTACATTGGTCCCGTGGGAGGTGTTGGTGCCACCCTTGGGGACGTTCGGGGGCTGTTTCTAGTTCTCACCCTCTAAAGCCATGTTTTTAAGCCTAAGTCTACAAATAGGGAAATTACCGTCGTATTCTCAAACTGGGAGTCCCTCTACTGCAGTGTCAGTTCCTTCGAGTTACACTGGTCCCGTAGGAGGTGTTGGTGCCACCCACGGGGCCGTTCGGGGGCTGTTTCTTGTTCTCACCCTCAAATGCCATGTTTTTAAGCCTAAGTCTAGAAATATCCAAATTACCATCGTACTCTCAAACCGGTAGACCCGCGACTGCGGGGTCAGTTCCTACGAGTTACATTTGTTCCGTGGGAGGTGTTGGTGCCACCCACAGGGCCGTTCCGGTGATGTTTCGAGTTTTCACCCTCTAACGTCGTGTTTTGCTTAAGAAAAGAAATATGCAAATTACCGTCGTATTCTCAAACCAGGATACCCGCGGCTGCGGGGTCAGTTCGTACGAGTTACATTGGTCCCATGGGAGGTGCTGGTGCCACCCACGGGGACGTTCGGGGAGTGTTTCCAGTTCTCACCCTCTAAAACATGTTTTTAAGCCTAAGTCTAGAAATATGCAAATTACCGTCGTATTCTCAACCGGTAGTCCCGCTGCTATGGGGTCAGTTCCTACGAGTTACATTGGTCCTGTGGGAGGTGTTGGTGCCACCCACGGGGACGTTCGGGGGCTTTTTCTAGTTCTCACCCTCTAACGCCATGTTTATAAGTCTAAGTCAAGAAATAGGCAAATTATCGTCATATTTTCAAACCGGGAGACCTGCGACTGCGGGGTCAGTTCGTACGAGTTACATTGGTCACGTGAGAGGTGTTGGTACCACCCACCGGGCCTTTCGGGGGCTGTTTAGAGATCTCACCCTCTAACGCCATTTTTTTAAGCCTAAGATTAGAAATATGCAAATTACCGTCGTATTCTCAAATCGGGAGTCCCGCAGCTACGGGGTCAGTTCCTACAAGTTACATTGGTCCTGTGGGAGGTGTTGCTGTCACCCACGGGGCCATTCGGGGGTTGTTTCGAGATTTCACCCTATAACGCTATGTTTTTAACTCTAACTCCCGAAATATGCAAATTATCTTCGTATTCTCAAAACGGGAGTCTCGCGGCTGCAGGGTCAGTTCCTATGAGTTACATTTGTCCCGTGGGAGGTGTCGGTGCCACCCACTGGGCCGTTCGGAGGCTGTTTCGAGTTCTCAACCTCTAACGCCATGTTTTTAAGCCTATGTCTATAAATGTGCAAATTACCATCGTACTCTCAAACCGGAAGACCCGTGGCTGTGGGGTCAGTTTCTACGAGTTACATTGGTCCCGTGGGAGGTGTTGGTGCCACCCACGTGGCCGTTCGGAGGGTGTTTTGAGTTATCACCCTCTCACGCCATGGTTTTAGGCCTAAGTCTTGAAATATGCAAATTACTGTTATATTCTCAAACCGGGAGTCCCGCGGCTGCGGGGTCAATTCCTAAGAGTTACACTTGTCCCGTTGGAAGTATTGGTGCCACCCACGGGGCCGTTCAGGGGCAGTTTCTAGTTCTCACCCTCTAAAGACATGTTTTTAAGCCTGAGTCTATAAATATGCAAATTACCTTCGTATTCTTAAAGCGGGAATCCCGTGACTGTGTGGACAGTTCCTACGAGTTACATTGGTCCCGTGGGAGGTGTTGGTGCCACCCACGGGGCCGTTCGGAGGATGTTTCAAGTATTCACCCTCTAACGTCATGTTTTTAAGCCTAAGTCTAGAAATATGCAAATTATCGTCCTATTCTCTAACCGGGAGTCCCGCGGCTGCGGGATCAGTTCGTACGAGTTATATTGGTTCCGTGGGAGGTGTTGGTGCCACCCACGGGGCCGTTCGGGGGCTGTTTCGAGTTTTCACCCTCTAATGATATGTTTTTAAGTCTATGTCTAGAAATATGAAAATTATGTTCGTATTCTCAAATCGGGAGTCCCGCGGCTACGAGGTCAGTTCTTACGAGTTACATTGGTCCCGTGGTAGGTGTTGGTTCAACCCACTAGGCCGTTCGGGGGCTATTTCGAGTTTGCACCCTCTAACACCATGTTTTTAAGCCTAAGTTTATAAAATGCAAATTCTCGTTGTACTCTCAAACCGAGAGACCCGCGGCTGCGGGGTCCGTTCCTACGTCTTACATTCGTCCCGTGGGAGGTGTTGGTGCCACCCACGGGGCCGTTCAGGGGATGTTTCTAGTTCTCACCCTGTAACGCCATGTTTTTAAGCCTAATTCTAGAAATATACAAATTACCTTCATATTCTCAAATCGAGAGTCCCGCGGCTGCGGGGACAGTTCCTACTTGATACATGGGTTCCGTGGGAGATGTTGGTTCCACCCACGGGGCCGTTCGGAGGCTGTTTCAAGTATTCACCCTCTAACGCCATGTTTTTAAGCCTAGGTCTAGAAATATACAAATTATCATCGTATTCTCTAACCGGTAGTCCCGCGGCTACGGGATCAGTTCCTACGAGTTTCATTGGTCCCGTGGGTGGTGTTGGTGCAACCCACGGGGCCATTAGAGGGTTGTTTCGAGTTTTCACTCTCTAACGCCAGTTTTTTAAGCCTAAGTCTAGAAAAAAAAATTATCTTCGTATTCTCAAATCGGGAGACCCGCGGCTACGGGGTCAGTTCCTACGAGTTACATTGGTCCTGTGGGAGGTGTTGGTGCCAACCACGGGGACGTTCGGGGGATGTTTCTAGTTCTCATCCTCTAAATCCATGTTTTTAAGCCTATGATATGAAATAAGCAAATTACCATCATATTCTCAAACCGGGAGTCCCGCTGCTGCGGGGTCAGTTCCGACGAGTTACATTGGTCCAGTGGGAGGTGTTGGTGCCACCCACGGGGACGTTTGGGTGCTGTTTCTAGTTCTCACCCTCTAACGCCATGTTTTTAGGTCTAAGTCTAGAAATATACAAATTACCGTCTGTAGGTGGGTAGTGAGACTGGGTTCTATGAATAACTGGAAAGGGTGAGGCGTGACCCACTCCAATGGACGCTGCCTGCAAGGTCTTCAAGGTCTCCTGTCGCAACTTCTGAAGAAAACTTCTCCTTCTGGTAACAATGGAACTCAATCTTCAACTCACTCCCTGCAAGAAGATGAACTTTCACAGCAAAACTAGTAACTTTCTCAAGGGAAACACCTGAGAGTGATGGCTGTCAGTGGGGAGTGAAGGAACAAGGCACTCAGCACTAAGAGAATGAGCAGGGAGAGAATACTTAGGTAGGTCTGGTGATATTTTGGCAGAGTAATAGTGCAATTTCTATTGTCTATATGACCTTGCCCAGGGGTCCTATTTATACTTTGGAACTAAGGCAGGGTTGGCAATTTTGGCGCCAAAACTTAGAGGGTTGGTGTGGGACAAAGTCTGCAGTGTACTATTTGTCCTTACCTGCAGGCAGGTCTCCCTGTCCCCTCTGGAAGATGCCGCCTAGTGCCGACCAAAGTTCAAAATAAAATATGTCTTCTAATGGAGACAAAATATCTGATTTGCTAAATATCTTTTGAAACGGTAACTTTGATACAAACTTTGTAAACTTGAGAGGGGTCTCGAGGACCACCTCCTCTAAAATATTTGCAAGCTTGAGGGGGGTCTCCAGGACCCCCTTCTAAAATCATTTTTCTTGAGAGCGGTTTAGAGGAACCTCTCCTCTAAAATCATTTTATGAACAGTTCTTTTCTTGTGAGCAGCCAGCCCTTTGGCTGCTCACTTCACTTGTGACTAAGTGTGAGGTGTGTGAGGACTGGGTGACCCTAGGGTCTCCTACTAGTATTCTCTCAATCCTATAGTGCTAAGTGGTTGATCTTGCTCAACATACCTTGTGCCTCAGCCGCCAAGCCAAAACTCCTGTGAGTTCCCGACTAGCCTGCTTGAGCCCTGCTTGCTCAACTAGGAAACCTGTACAATAAAGTAAAGTGTTAATACTGTTGTTCATTTAAAGACTGACGTCTCATGATGAGGAGCTGCTCGTGGTAGCTACTCCCTCATCCTGACCACTCTGGGTGGGTTCCTTCTCAATATGAGTTTCTTACAAAACCCTTGTAATGGCACTTCTCAAATAACATTTCTGCAGTGACACTTTCCGTGGCGCTGAACCTCTTGAATGTCGTTACTACGGTGACCTTGCAGCATCGGTGACCCTCTCCTGTCGGGTACCCTGCTGCTGCTGCTGCGGGGCCTGCCCCTATCAGGACAATCTTAATGTTTATGGCCATGCGTGCCACACACAAAACATCGGCCTCTGAAGTTACTCCCCCTCTGACCCTGGTGCTGACGGTGTCGACCTTGTTGACTTGGGACCTTATTCCCCTTTCAAAACTGCTTTATTTTACCACGTTGTTGACTAGAACTGACTAGGTCTTGGGTAGTTTGTTGTCGCAATTTCGGGGTCTTCGCACATTTTTCAGCTTTATTCACATGCATTTGGCTAACCTCTCTAGGTCTTTTGCCTCCTTTAAGTTGTATGTTGTGTTCTTGGAATTGTAAAACTGCAGTGGTAACTGCTTGTGCCACGATACCTGCTAACTCGGCAGTTGATATTCTCTCTGGGGATACCTGAAGTGTGAGTCGATCTTGCCCGTTGACTCCCTTAACCGTTTTAGCTAGTTCTTCTTGACGTTCCATCTGAAAATTTAAGTAAATTTGTATGAGTTCATCATTCAAATAAACAAATCGCATAAGTACAAATTCCCAATGTATAGAGATGAACACAACATTCCTAGTATTAGGGCTCTATATCAAAGAACGCTAAGTGGAAACATAATAAGCCGTACCGATCCTAAAGGACACTAGAACCTGATGCTCAGATACCACCTGTGACACCCCGACTAATTAAATACCGGGTACCTACTCCTTTATTAAATTAATACAAAATGACAAGTTGGTTCAGTTAATAGCATCACTATCAAAAACATTTTAATAATTTCTAACCACCTAGTATTTAAAAAGTAATTTGTTAAATTTTAAATTAAATCTGATTAACATGCGATAAATGAAATGTAAAAGAATGACATCACCAAACACCATAAGGTCTCAATAACGTAACCAATAAATAATAATAAGTCTGGAGGAAATACTCCTCACAACAATCTCAATATGGAAATAGATGAAACAAGTCTGCATCCTGAATTAATTACAAACCAAATCTGAATAACTGAAATATAAAAAGTCTCTAATAGAAATGGGCGACATGCCCTACAAATGATGAAACTGAATATGGAGTCAAGACTGGAAAATGAGGCATCTAATATCGAAGCCCCGTAAATTTCACAACAGCTACAACTCATCACCTGATTAGAGATCCTATGCATGGTGTCCTTGTGGCTAGGCACCTAAAAAGGTTTTTACAAAAAAAATAGATTTCAAAGCAAACGGGTCAGAGCCCGAAAGTGGAGAGTATTTTAAAAACAACAAGTGCTTTAGTAACATTTAAAACAATGAATGCAAAATAAATGTTAGGATGTGCTCTCACATGAAATACTCACCTCTCGTCTAACTGTGCACTCCTAACGTTACTGTACCCATTCATGTGTTATTTATCTCTAACTAGACCTTCATAAGTTCTAACCCAACTACTCGATTCACAATATGAATTCCCAATATTATTACTTAAATATATAGCTTTACTTAAACTCGGATTCTCAATTGTTAACATTACAATTCTCGGCATGTTATCCCTTTTTAACTTCTCAATGAGTCACTATAAATTATTCTCGTAATTTAAACATAACAAACTCCTTTTTATTGAACCGTATATTATTTACATCCTAAATATACAATACAAGCACCCTGAGGCTAAGCTGTGGTGCACACATACTCTGCTATCCATCCCGGTACATCACGTACATAAGGATTACATATTCCGAATCTCTCAGGAATTGTTAGAGTAGACACCACACACAAAAATGGAGGCGAACACAATTCAACATATCCATGGTCACGTACATACCTACGCTCCATAGTCAGCTGGCTTAATAACTCACAATTAAGTCATTCCCTTGAACTGTGTCCTCTAGGTACCACTCTAAATCGGGGCACACAAGGATTAGATGGCCCTAAGAGAACGTAAACCTCCCGTGATAACAAGTATGGTAGGTATGTCATACACATAAAAATCATATACATATACTAAGCATGCACACATCTTAGATATCTCAATATTAATAAAGGTATTTTCTACATCCTTATACCATTATTCCAATTTTATACATTTTAAGTCTTCCGATAATATATAATGTAGACTGTCGACTCATCTCACGTCATAGATTCTTGTACTTAAAACCTATCTCAAAGGGGTTATTCAGTTTCCTATTATTCCCACATATAACATCATTATTCTTAAGGTCCTTACTTCTGCCCCAAACCTCATTTCATCAATTTGTTCGAATTTACTCTTTTAACCCTACTATTATCTCACTCATCGAGTTTCATTAGCTTTTAGAATAATTCCTCAAATTGAATTCTAATTAAGGTCCAAATTTTATAACCATACCTACTGGTCTTCCTTAAGTCTAAGGATATTCATAAAGTCTCCAATAATATTTTCTCAGGGTTAACATCATTAAAATTTAACTAGGAAAATTTTACTCATTCTGGGAAGGTCGATCGATCGACCTTGAACCTCGATCGATCGATGGTGGTAGATCGATCGACTGATGAATGTCGATCGATCGATCGCACCAGGTAGGCTACGGACTGCTTCGTTTTGCAGTCCTCAAATCGTTGAAAAACTCCATTATAAAGCATGAAACTCTAATATAACGTTATAATATCATCATACAACCATCCTATAACATTGATAACATTCTAAAACCAATAATTCATCAACCAAGGGCTTTGTTTGGATCAAAACTTCATCAAGAAACCTAGTGTTCTATTTCTTTCAAGAACATTAATAAATCTCTTCTTAAATCCGTTTTTAGATCATCAAGGGTCATATTTTGAATTCATAATTCATCCAGAATATGTCTATATGAAATTCCTAACATAGTTCATCGTTTTAATCTTCAAATACATGGGTCTATATCAATCTTCCAAGATAAATTCGATAATTTCCCTAAACATGGAAAAGTATAACATTGAATCAATTGTAATTAAATCACTTGCCTCTAATCTTGCTCTGAATTTGATGTTGAATCTTGAAGTTTGAATTGTTCTCTCTCTCTCTCTCTGCAGAATTCTCTTTTCTCTCTCTCTCTACAAGTTCTTCTCTAAACATGATGATAATGGAGGTGGGGGTTTATTTTTGGACCCTTAACTTCTATTCTAAACTTCTCCCATAGCCCACTACTTAGTTTAGTGCTGATAATGGGTTGGTGGGTTTATTTATTAATCAAAATTAAACTCAAATTTTCGTGGGTTTTAATTCCCAAAATTCCAAAATTACCAAAATACCCTTTTAAGTTGCCGGTATGTCCTAAAAATGCACTGGGACCCAAAATAAACCCCCGGCTAGTGTTTTCCTACTATTTCGAACTTTCCGGACGCGTTGGCGCACTCAAAATGACCATACAGTTAATAGAAATAAAATTCATTTTTTAATTAAATATTTACTTTCCTGACGCGACTGTCACACGCGTCTCAACAAAATTTCCCAAATTGCCGTATATCAATCTCACGACAAATTTAACAATCTCAATATTCATATATCGTCGTATGTACACATTATAATAAAATACCAACTCGCATCTCGTTAGTATTTTATCCGGATTAATTCCCAATTAATACACATTTAATTGAATTAATCCCATAAATAAATATCACAAAAATATGGGGTATTATATACTTCCCCCCTAATAATAGAATTTCGTCCCGAAATTCGAAACTAGAAAGTACCTGGTTAAAATAACTCTGGGTAACGTTCGCGCATCTCATCCTCGCGCTCCCATGTGGACTCCTCGACTTTATGATGTCGCCACTGAACACGCACTAACGGAACTATCTTTGACCGCAGTTTTCGCTCACTTCGGTCCGAAATAGCAATCGGCCCCTCTTCGTAGGAGATATCGGGATGGAGATCGATGTCCTCCAAAGCAATGTGAGAATGAGCCAAATCATCTCTAAGATATTTCCTTAGCTAGGAAATATGAAACACATCATGAATCCTGTGCAAATGCTCCAGTAACCCAAGTCTATACGCAACAGACCCAATCCGCTCGATGATAGGAAATGGTCCCACATATCTCGGTGCCAATTTCCCCTTCTTCCCAAATCGCATAATCCCCTTCATAGCAGATACTGTGAGTAAAACCTGGTCCCCCACTTGGAACTTCCTGAAGAACCTCTTCGCATCAGCGTAGCTCTTCTGCCGATTTTGAGCTATTCGAATGCGACTCCGTATCAATTCTATCCTCACTGAAGTATCCTGAATTACTTCCGACCCAAGTAGTTTGTTGTCCCCCACCTCCAACCAATAGATGGGGAACGACAAGGTCTACAGTACAACGCCTCAAATGGATCCATACCAATGGTGAACAGGTAGGAGTTGTTGTAAGCAAACTCCACTAGTGGAAGATACTGCTCCCATCCACCCCCGAAATCAATGATGCACATAAGCAACATGTCCTCCAACATCTGATTTGTACACTCGGTTTGCCCATCGGTTTGCGGATGATAAGCCGTACTTAACCACAATTCCATGCCCATGGCCTCCTGAAAACTCTCCCAAAACCGTGAAACAAATATCTTGTCTCTGTCGGACACGATATTTAGGGGCACACCATGAAGTCTCACTATTTCTGCAATAAAAAGCTGGGCATACTGTCCCGTAGTGTAGTCGGTCCTTACGGGTAGAAAATGAGCGACTTTTTTCAACCTGTCCACAATTATCCAAATGGAGTCATGACCTCTTTGTGACGTAGGCAACCCCGTGATAAAGTCCATGGAAATGCTCTCCCACATCCACATCGGGACCTCTAATGGTTGTAGAAGTCCTGTCGATCTCTGATGATCCACTTTTACTAGCTGACAAGTGGCGCATTTAGAAACAAACACGACAATATCTCTCTTTATCCTACTCCACCAATACTGACGTCTCATATCTTTGTACATCTTGTCCCCACCGGGATGTACCGTGCACCATGAGCCATGCGACTCTGCCATCACCTCGTGTCGCAATTCCTCCCCTTCCGGAACTACCAGTCTCCCATTGAAGCATAATCCCCCGTCTGGGCTAATGGTATAGGAATCGGCTCCCTCAGCTAGTAATCGAACTATCTGCTCGTGATAGAACGAGTCATTTGCCTGTGCCTTCACCACTCTTGTGACAATCTGCGGTGTAATAGTCATCACAGACATGAACGATCGGGCCACTGCATCCTAGTGTCCCAACTCTTTCCACTTTACCTTCCACACTTCTGCCACCTCATCTACTGGCCTATGGCTCAATGCGTCTGCTACCACGTTAGCCTTCCCCGGGTGATATTGGATATCAAACTGATAGTCCTTCACAATCTCAAGCCACCTCCTTTGCCACATATTCAACTCCTTCTGTGTGAATAGGTATTGTAGGGACTTGTGGTCTGTGAACAATCAAAACTTCTCCCCCAAAAGATAATGTCTCCAAATCCGAAGGGCAAATACCACTGTCGCTAACTCCAAATGATGAGTGGGGTAATTCTTCTCATGAGGCTTAAGCTTACGGGAAGCATAAGCTATGGCCTGACTCTCCTGCTGTAATACACCTCCAAGTCCTTGTAAGGACGCATCGGAGTAGACTAGATACTCAACTCCCGGTCTCGGCAATGCTAACACAGGTGCTGAGGTTAACTTATCCTTCAACTCATCAAATGCCAACTGACAGGCATCATTCCAGATGAATGGCACACCCTTACGAGTCTGATGTGTCAAAGGATCCGCTATCTTGGAGAAACCCCGAATAAACCTCCTGTAGTATCCTGCTAAGCCCAAGAAACTACGGATCTCAGTCGGTGTCGTGGTCTATCCCCACTCCCTCACCACGGATACCTTCCCCAGATCAACAGATTTCCCCTGGTCGGAAATAATATGCCCCCAAAACTGAACCTCCTTCAGCCAAAACCCACACTTCTCATACTTTTCATACAGCTCGTTCTGACGTAGCGTCTGCAAAACATGCCTCAAATGCTCGGTGTGATCCTCCTCTATCTGGGAGTAAACCATAATATCATCAATGAAGACAATAACGAACTGATCTAGGAACTCTCTGAACACCCTATTCATCAAGTCCATAAACACGGCTGGAGCATTGGTCAAACCCAAAGGCATAATCCGAAGCTCGTAGGAACTATATCTCGTTAAGAAAGAATTCTTCGAGATGTCCTCCTCACTGATACGCAACTGATGGTAACCAGATCGCAAATCAATCTTCGAGAAGAAAGAAGCTCCTCTCAGCTGGTCGAATAAGTCATCGATTCGGGGCAACGGATACTTATTTCGTATCGTGACCTTATTCAACTCCTGGTAATTCACACATAACCTTAACGATCCATCCCTCTTCTTTACAAATAATACAAGGTCACCCCACGGCGAAGTGCTCCTCCGTATAAACCCCTGACCCAACAACTGTTCAATCTGATCTCGTAACTCCCTCATCTCCACTAGATCCATACGGTAAGGTGCGCGAGGAATAGCTCGAGTGCCTGACGTCAAGTCGATCACAAAATCTATCTCTCTACTCGGAGGTAGTCCAGATATATCCTGAAATACATAGGTAAACTCTCGAACAACCGGAATCGAATCAAGTGGTATCACCACTTCCTTAGAGGTCTCCTCCTCTAAGTAGTACAAATGAGTGGACGATCCTCCCTCAGGGCGAGGCATCGCCTACAAAAACATCTCCTTCCCGGGAATGGCAAAGATAATACTCCTACTAAAACAGTCAATCGTGTTCGTTATGCTACTAGACAATCCATACCAATAATGGAATCATACTCGGTCATTTCTAACACTAACATGTCCGCGGGTAATACCAAACTACCAATCTCTACCCCCACTCCCCGGCATATAAAGAAAAATAACCATTCCCCAATGGTGAGTCTACCTACGTTACAGTGATCAATGCTGGGGATAATAACCCTAAGGTCTTCGCATAATATGTAGCTATAAAACAATTGAGTTGTCCCAGTAACAAACAAAATTTGACCCAAAAGTCTCATGGATAGAAAACATACCCCAAATCGCGGGTGGTGCCCATGGGGCGGCTGCCTGGTGGATATTATAGATATGTCTGTACTGTAACTTCCCCTGATGCACTGGAGCTACTAGAAAAGTTGGTAGGGCTAGTACTTGAGCTGATGCTGGGAGGGCGGCGGGAAACATAGGCCTATGCGGCTCCTGTCGGGTACCCTGTTGCTACTGCTGTGGGGCCCTGCCCCTATCAGGACAATCTTAATGTTTATGGCCATGCGTGCCACACACAAAACATCGGCCTCTGAAGTTACTCCCCCTCTGACCCTGGTGCTGACGGTGTCGACCTTGTTGACTTGGGACCTTATTCCCCTTTCAAAACTGTTTTATTTTACCACGTTGTTGACTAGAACTGACTAGGTCTTGGGTAGTTTGTTGTCGCAATTTCGGGGTCTTCGCACATTTTTCCGCTTTATTCACATGCATTTGGCTAACCTCTCTATGTCTTTTGCCTCCTTTAAGTTGTATGTTGTGTTCTTAGAATTGTAAAACTGCAGTGGTAACTGCTTGTGCCACGATACCTGCTAACTCGGCAGTTGATATTCTCTCTGGGGATACCTGAAGTGTGAGTCGATCTTGCGCGTTGACTCCCTTAACCGTTTTAGCTAGTTCTTCTTGACGGTCCATCTGAAAATTTAAGTAAATTTGTATGAGTTCATCATTCAAATACACATATTGCGGAAGTACGAATTCCCAATGTATAGAGATGAACACAACATTCCTAGTATTAGGCTCTATATCAAAGAAAGCTCAGCGGAAACATAATAAGCCGTACCGATCCTAAAGGACACTAGAACCTGATGCTCTGATACCACCCGTGACACCCCGACTAATTAAATACCGGGTACCTACTCCTTTATTAAATTAATACAAAATGCCAAGTTGGTTCAGTTAATAGCATCACTGTTGAAAACATTTTAATAATTTCTAACCACCTAGTATTTAAAAAGTAAGTTGTCAAATTTTAAATTAAATCTGATTAACATGTGATAAATGAAATGTAAAAGAATGACATCACCAAACACCATAAGGTCTCAATAAAGTAACCAACAAATACTAATAAGTCTGGAGGAAATACTCCGCACAACAATCTCAATATGGAAATGGATGAAACAAGTCTGCATCCTGAATTAATTACAAATCAAAGTGTGAATAACTGAAATATAAAAAGTCTCTAATAGAAATGGGTGACATGCCCTACAAATGATGAAACTGGATATGGAGTCAAGACTGGAAAATGAGGCGTCTAATATCAAAGCCCTTTAACTTTCACAACAGCTACAGCTCGTCACCTGATTAGAGATCCTATGCATGGTGTCCTTGTGGCTGGGTACCTAAAAAGGTTTTTACAAAAAAAATAGATTTGAAAGCAAACGGGTCAGAGCCCGAAAGTGGAGAGTATTTTCAAAACAGCAAGTTCTTTAACTACATTTAAAATAATGAATGCAAAATACATGTTAGGACGTGCTCTCACATGAAATACTCACCTCTCGTCTAACTGTGCACTCCTAACGTTCCTGTACCCATTCATGTGTTATTTATCTCTAACTAGACCGTCATAAGTTCTAACCCAACTACTCGATTCACAATATGAATTCCCAATGTTATTACTTAAATAGATAGCTTTACTTAAACTCGGATTCTCAATTGTTAACATTACAGTTCTCGGCATGTTATCCCTTTTTAACTTCTCAAAGGGTCACTATAAATTATTCTCGCAATTTAAACATAACAAATTCCTTTTTATTGAACCGTATATTATTCACATCATAAATATACAAAACAAGCACCCCGAGGCTAAGCTGTGGTGAACACATACTCTGCTATCCATCCCGGTACATCACGTACATAAGGATTACAAATTCCGAATCTCTCAAGAATTGTTAGAATAGACACCACACACAAAAATGGAGGCAAACATAATTCAACATATCCATGGTCACGTACATACCTACGCTCCATAGTCAACTGGCTTAATAACTCACAATTAAGTCATTCCCTTGAACTATGTCCTCTAGGTACCACTCTAAATCTGGGTACACAAGGATTAGATGGCCCTAAGAGAACGTAAACTTCCCGTGATAGCAAGTATGGTAGGTATGTCATACACATAAAAAATCATATACATATACTAAGCATGCACACATCTTAGTTATCTCAATATTAATAAAGGTATTTTCTACATCCTTATACCATTATTCCAATTTTATACATTTTAAGTCTTCCGATAATATATAATGTAGACTGTCGACACATCTCACGTCATAGATTCTTGTACTTAAAACCTATCTCAAAGGGGTTATTAAGGTTCCTATTATTCCCACATATAACATCATTATTCTTAAGGTCCTTACTTCTTCCCCAAACCTCATTTCATCAATTTGTTTGAATTTTCTCTTTTAACCCTACTATTATCTCACTCATCGAGTTTCATTAGCTTTTAGAATAATTCCTGAAATTGAATTCTAATTAAGGTCCAAATTTTATAACCATACCTACTGGTCTTCCTTAAGTCTAAGGATATTCATAAAGTCTCCAATAATATTTTCTAAGGGTTAACATCATTAAAATTTAACTAGGGAAATTTTACTCATTCTGGGAAGGTCGATCGATCGACCTTGAACCTCGATCGATCGATGGTGGTCGATCGATCGACTGATGAATGTCGATCGATCGATCGCACCAGGTAGGCTACGGACTGCTTCGTTTTGAAGTCCTCAAATCGATCCAAAACTCCATTATAAATCATGAAACTCTAATATAACGTTATAATATCATCATACAACCATCATACAACATTGTTAACATTCTAAAACCAATAATTCATCAACCAAGGGCTTTGTTTGGATCAAAACTTCATCAAGAAACCTAGTTTTCTATTTCTTTCAAGAACATTAATAAATCTCTTCTTAAATCCGTTTTTAGATCATCAAGGATCATATTTTGAATTCATAATTCGTCCAGAATATGTCTACATGCAATTCTTAACATAGTTCATAGTTTTAATCTTCAAATACATGGGTCTATATCAATCTTCCAAAATAAATTCGATAATTTCCCTAAACATGGAAAAGCATAACATTGAATCAATTGTAATTAAATTACTTGCCTCTAATCTTTCTCTGAATTTGATGTTGAATCTTGAAGGTTGAATTGTTCTCTCTCTCTCTCTGCAGAATTCTCTTTTCTCTCTCTCTCTACAAGTTCTTCTCTAAAGATGATGACAATGGAGGTGGGGGTTTATTTTTGGACCCTTAACTTCTATTCTAAACTTCTCCCGTAGCCCATTACTTAGTTTAGTGTTGATAATGGGTTGGTGGGTTTATTTATTAATCAAAATTAAACTCTAATTTACATGGGTTTTAATTCCCAAAATTCCAAAATTACCAAAATACCCTTTTAAGTTGCCGGTATGGCCTAAAAATGCTCCGGGACCCAAACTAAACCCCCGACTAGTGTTTTCTGACTATTTCAACCTTTCTGGACGCATTGGCGCACTCAAAATGACCATACTGTTAATAGAAATAAAATTCACTTTTTAATTAAATAATTACTTTCCTGACGCGACTATCACACGCGTCTCAACAAAATTTCCCAAATTGCCGTATATCAATCTCACGATAAATTTAATAATTTCAATATTCATATATCATCATATGTACACATTATAATCAAATACCAACTCACATCTCTTTAGTATTTTATCCAGATTAATTCCCAATTAATACACATTTAATTCAATTAATCCCATAAATAAATATCACAAAAATACGGGGTATTACACTGGGTTTCATCTCAGTATTTCTAATAAAATAATATTTTTACTTTTTTATAGGTAGACACCCTTCTACATTAGCCCCTCGTGCAAAGTCTTTTGTGTTGGGTAGACCAAAAAGCTTTGTACGCCATAAATTCAGTTTTTTTTTTTAACTTCAGGGACCCTAGGGTTTCTTCATCATTCTTCTTAGGGTCATTAAATGTCATGTCACTTCATTTCAAGTTTTGTAAATGAGGCCACTTATAGTGGACCTCCTTATCAGGGTATAAACTTGGTCGGAGGGGTTACTCGGGGTGAGCCCCTCACTTTTAGCCTTCTTCTATGGCCTTCTAGTTTGTTTAAAGGTGTTGCTTATGGTGAACCCCTCACGCTCAGCCTTTTTTATATGGCCTTCTGTCTTGAGCGGAGGGTTAGTCCCGGTAAGCTCCTCTCCCTTGGCCTCCTTCTGTGGCCTTTCATCTTGGGCGGAGGGATTACTCACGGTGAGCTGCTCGCCCTTGGCCTTCTTCTGTTGGCCTTTCCTCTTAGGCAGAGGGGTTACTCACGGTGAGTCCCTCGCCCTCGGACTTCTTGTGTGGCCTTTTGTCTTGGGTGGAGGGGTTACTCTCGATGGCCCCCTCACCCTTGGCTTTCCTATGTGTCCTTATATCTTGGGTGGAGGGGTTACTCACGGTGAGCCCCTCGCCCTTGGACTTCTTCTGTGGCCTTCTGTCTTGGGTGGAGGGGTTACTCGCGATGGCCCCCTCACCCTTGGCCTTCCTCTGTGGCCTTCGGTCTTGGGTGGATGGGTTACTCGCGGTGAGCCCCTCACCCTGAGTTCTTTTCTGTAGCATCAAGTTTGTGAAGAGAGGGCACTCAAGGTGGATCCCCTCGCCCTAGGCTATTTTCTGTCAAACTTGCAATCTTGGGCAGGTGGAGCCACTATAAGTGGATCCCCACACTCCAAGCTATTTTACTATTTATTCACTTGCTTGAAGACTTCTCAATATTAGCCCCCTCGTGCAGAAGTGTCTTGTAATGTCGAAAGACTTATGCACGAAACTGCCGTACCTTTTATTTATACTTGGTAGTTGCTCAAGACTGTGAGCACTCTGGTGCCCTTGGAGTCTTAGGTGCTAAACTGTCGCACCTTATATTTGTACTTGACGCTTGCTCAACACTGTTAGCGCTCCGGTGCCCTTACAGCCTTAGGTGCTTAACTGGCGCACCTTATATTTATACTTGGCACTTTCTTAAGACTGTGAGCGCTCTAGTGCCCTTGGAGCCTTACGTTTATACTTGGCATTTGCTCAATACTGTAAGCGCTCCGGTGCCCTTGGAACCTTATGTTTATACTTGGCATTTTCTCAATACTGTGAGCGATCCGATGCCATTGGAGCCTTAGGTGCTCATCTGGAGAACCTTATGTTTATACTTGGCACTTGCTCAAGACATTGAGTGCTCCGGTTACCTTAGAGCCTTAGGTGCTAAACAGTCGCACCTTATATTTATACTTGACACTTGCTCAAGACTGCGAGCGCTCCGGTGACCTTGGAGCCAAAGGTGCTCAACTGGCGCACCTTATATTCATACTTGGCACTTGCTCAAGACTGTGAGCGCTCTGGTGCCCTAGGAGCCTTAGGTGCTCATCTGGAGCACCTTACGTTTATACTTATATTTGCCAGTTGCTCAAGATTGTGAGCGCTCCGGTTCCCTTGGAGCGAAAGGTGATCATCTGGAGCACCTTATGTTTATATTTGGCCCTTGCTCAAGACTGTGAGCGCTCCGGTGCCCTTGGATCCTTAGGTACTAAACTTTTGTACCTTATATTTATAGTTGGCACTTGCTCAAGACTGTGAGCGCTCCGGTACCCTAGGAATATGCAAATTACCATCGTATTCTCAAACAGGGAGTCCCATGGCTGCGGGTTGAATTCCTACGAGTTACACTGTCCCCGTGGGAGGTGTTGGTGCCACCCACGGGGCCGTTCATGGGCTTTTTCTAGTTCTCACCCTCAAACGCCATGTTTTTATGCCTAGTCTAGTAATATGAAAATTACCTTCGTATTCTCAAACCAGGAGTCCCGCGGCTGTGGGGACAGTTCCTACGAGTTACATTGGTCCCGTGGGAGGTGTTGGTGCCACCCATGGGGCCATTAGAGGGCTGTTTCGAGTATTCACCCTCTAACACCAATTTTTAAGCCGAAGTCTAGAAATATGCAAATTATCGTCGTATTCTCCAACCGGGAGTCCCGCAGCTGCGGGATCAGTTCCTACGAGTTACATTGGTCCCGTGGGAGGTGTTGGTGCAACCCACGGGGCCATTAGAAGGCTGTTTTGAGTTTTCACCCTCTAACACTAATTTTTTAAGCCTAAGTCTAAAAATAATCAAATTATCATTGTATTCTCAACCCAGGAGTCTCGCGGCTGCGGGGTCAGTTCCTACGTGTTACATTGGTCCCGTGAGAGGCGTTGGTTCCACCCACGGGGCCGTTCGGGGGCTATTTCGAGTTTTCACCCTCTAACGACATGTTTTTCTTAAGTCTAGAAATATGAAAATTACCATTGTATTCTCAAACCGAGAGACCCGCGGCTGCGGGGTGAGTTTCTACGAGTTACATTGGTCCCGTGGGAAGTGTTGGTGCCACCCTCGGGGACGTTCTAGGGGTGTTTCTAGTTCTCACCCTCTAAGCCATGTTTTTAATCCTAATTCTAGAAATATTCAAATTTTTGTCATACTCTAAAACCGGGAGACTCGCGGCTACAGGGCCAGTTCCTACGAGTTACATTGGTCCCGTGGGAGGTGTTGGTGCCACCCACGGGGTCGTTGGGGGCCTGTTTCGAGTTCACACCCTCTAACGCCATGTTTTTAAGCCTAAGTCTACAAATATGCAAATTACCGTCGTACTCTCAAACCGGGAGACCCGCGGCTACGGGGTAAGTTCCTACGAGCTACATTGGTCCCGTGGGAGGTATTAGTGACACACACGGGGCTGTTCGGGTGATCTTTCGAGTTTTCACCCTCTAACGCCGTGTTTTGCTTATGTAAAGAAATATGCAAATTACCGTCGTATTCTCAAACCAGTAGACCCGCGGCTGCGGGGTCAGTTCGTACGAGTTACATTGGTCCTGTGGGAGGTGTTGGTGCCACCCACGGCGACCTTCGGGGGTTGTTTCTAGTTCTCACCCTCTAAAGCCATGTTTTTAAGCCTAAGTCTAGAAATATGAAAATTACCATCGTATTCTCAAACCGGGAGACTCGGGGCTGCGGGGTCAGTTCCTACGAGTGACATTGGTCCCGTGGGAGGTGTTGGTGCCACCCATGGGGTCGTTTTGGGGCTATTTCGAGTTCTCACCCTCTAACGCTATGTTTTTAAGCGTAAGTCTTAAAATATGAAAATTACAATCGTATTCTCAAACCGGGAGTCCCTCGGCTGCGGGATCAAATCCTACGAATTACAGTGGTCCCGTGGGAGGTGTTGGTGCCACCCACGGGGCCGTTCAAGGGTTGTTTCTTGTTCTCAACCTCTAACGCCATGTTTTTAAGCCTAAGTCTAGAAATAGGAAAATTACATTTGTATTCTCAAATCGGGAGTCCCGTGACTGCTGGGGAAGTTCCTATGAGTTACATTGGTCCCGTGGGAGGTGTTGGTGCCACCCACGGGGCCGTTCGGAGGCTGGTTCAAGTATTCACCCTCTAACGCCCTGTTTTTAAGCCTAAGTCTAGAAATATGAAAATTATCTTCGTATTCTCTATCCGGGAGTCCCGCGGCTGTGGGATCAGTTCCTATGAGTTACATTGATCCCGTGGGAGTTGCTGGTGCAACCCATGGGGCCGTTAGAGGGCTGTTTTGAGTTTCCACCCTCTAACGCCAGTTTTTTAAGCCTAAGTCAAAAAATAAGAAAATCATTGTCGTATTCTCAAACCGGGAGTCCCGCGGCTGCGGGGTCAGTTTCTACGTGTTACATTGGTCCCGTGGGAGGTGTGGGTGCCACCCACAGGGCCGTTCGAGGGATATTTCGAGTTTTCACCCTCTAACGCCATGTTTTGCTTAAGTCTAGAAGTATGAAAATTACCATCGTATTCTCAAAATGAGAGACCCGCGGCTGCAGGATCAGTTCCTACGAGTAACATTGGTCCCGTGGGAGGTGTTGGTGCCACCCACGGGGCCGTTCGGGGGCTGTTTCGAGTTTTCACCCTCTAACGCAATGTTTTTAAGCCTAAATCTAGAAATCTGTTAATTACCATTGTATTCTCAAATCGGGAGTCCTGCGGCTGTGGGGTCAGTTCCTACGGGTTACATTGGTCCCGTGGGAAGTGTTGGTGCCACCCTCGGGGATGTTCGAGTGCTGTTTCTAGTTCTCACCCTCTAACGCCATGTTTTTAAGAATAATTCTAGAAATTTGAAAATTACCGTCGTACTCTCAAATTGGAAGACCCTCGGCTGCAGGGTCATTCCCTACGAGTTACATTGGTCACGTGGGAGGTGTTGGTGCCACCCACGGGGCCGTTCGGGGGTTGTTTCGAGTTCTGACCCCCTAGCCATGCTTTTAAGCCTAACTCTAGGAATATGCAAATTACCATCCTATTCTCAAACCGGGAGGCCCGCGGAAGCAGGGTCAGTTCCTACGAGTTACATTGGACCAGTGGGAGGTGTTGGGGCCACCCACGGGGGCGTTCGGGGGCTGTTTCTAGTTCTCACCCTCTAGCCCCATGTTTTTAATCCTAAGTCTAGAAATATGCAAATTACTTTCGTACTCTCAAATCGGGTGACCCGCGACTGCGGGGTCAGTTCCTAAGAGTTACATTGGTCCCGTGGGAGGTGTTGGTGCCCACCACGGGGTCATTTGGGGGCTGTTTCGAGTTCTCACCCTCTAACGCCATGTTTTTAAGCCTAAGTCTAGAAATATGCAAATTACAATCGTATTCTCAAACCGGGAGTCCCGCGGCTGCGGGGTCAAATCCTAGGAATTATAGTGGTCCCGTGGGAGGTGTTGGTGCCACCCATGGGGCCGTTCCGGGGTTGTTTCTTGTTCTCAACCTCTAACGCAATGTTTTTAGCCTAACTCTAGAAATATGCAAATTATAGTCCTATTCTCTAACAGGGAGTCCCGCAGCTGCGGGGTCAGTTCCTACATGTTACACTGGTCCCGTGGGATGTGTTGGTGCCACCCACAGGGCCGTTCGGGGGCTGTTTCTAGTTCTCACCCTCTAACGCCATGTTTTTATGCCTAAGCCTAGAAATATTAAAATTACCGTCGTACTCTCAAAATGGAAGACCCGCGATTGCGGGGTCAGTTCCTACGAGTTACATTGGTCCCGTGGGAGGTGTTGGTGCCACCCACGGGGCCGTTTGGGGGCTATTTCGAGTTCTAACCCTCTAACGCCATGTTTTTAAGCCTAAGTTTTGAAATATTCAAATTACCATCGTATTCTCAAATCGGGAGTCCCGCGACTGTGAGGCCAGTTATTACAAGTTACATTGGTACTGTGGGAGGTGTTGGTGCCACCCACGGGGCCGTTCGGGGGCTGTTTCAAGTTTTCACCCGCTAACGCAATGTTTTTAAGCCTAAATCTAGAAATATGGAAATTACCATCGTATTCTCAAATCGGGAGTCCTGCGGCTGCGGCGTCAGTTCCTACGAGTTACATTGGTCCCGTGGGACGTGTTGGTGCCACCCACGGGGGCGTTCGGGGCTGTTTCGAGTTTTCAGCCATTAATGCCATGTTTTTCAGCCTAAGTCAAGAAATATGGAAATTACCGTCGTATTCTCAAATCGAGAGTCCCGCGACATCGGGGTCCGTTCCTACGAGTTACATTTGTCTCGTGGGAGGTGTTGGTGCAACCCACGGGGCCGTTCGGCTGCCGTTTCAAGTTCTCACCCTCTAACGCCATGTTTTTAAGCCCAAGTCTAGAAATATGCAAATTACCGTCGTACTCTCAAATCGGGAGACCCGTGGCTGCGGGGTCAGTTCCTACGAGTTTCATTGGTCCCGTGGGAGGTGTTGGTGACACCCACGGAGCCGTTCGGGGGCTGTTACGAGTTCTCACCCTCTAACGCCATGTTTTTAAGCCTAAGTTTTGAAATATTCAAATTACCGTCTTATTCTCAAACCGAGAGTCCCGCGACTGCGAGATAAGTTCCTACGAGTTACACTGGTCCCGTGGGGGGTGTTGGTTCCACACATGGGGCTGTTCGGGGGATGTTTCTAGTTCTCACCCTCTAACGCCATGTTTTTAAGACTAAGTCTAGAAATATGGAAATTACCATCGTATTCTCAAATCAGGAGTCCTGTGACTGCGTGGCCAGTTCCTACGGGTAACATTTGTCCCGTGGGAGGTGTTGGTGCCACCCACGGGGCCGTTCCAGTGCTATTTCGAGTTCTCACCATCTATAGCCATGTTTTTAAGCCTAAGTCTGGAAATATGCAACTTGCCATCCTACTCTTAAATCGGGAGACCCGCGACTGCGGGGTTAGTTCGTACGAGTTACATTGGTCTTGTGGGAAGTGTTGGTGCCACCCATGGGGCCGTTTGGGGGCTATTTCGAGTTCTCACCCTCTAATGCCACGTTTTTAAGCCTAAGTTAGAATATGCAAATTACCGTCGTATTCTGAAATCGGGAGTCCCACAGCTACGGGGTCAATTCCTAGGACTTACACTAATCCCGTGGGCGGGTTTGGTGCCACCCACGGCACCGTTCCGGGGATGTTTCTAGTTCTCACCCACTAACTCCATGTTTTTAAGAATAACTCTATAAGTATGCAAATTACCGTCGTATTCTCAAACCGGGAGTCCCACGGCTGCGGGGTCAATTCCTACAAGTTACACTGGTCCCGTGGGCGGTGTTGGTGCCACCCACGGGGCCGTTTAGGGGCTGTTTCTAGTTATCACCCCGTAATGCCATGTTTTAAAGCCTAAGTCTAGAAAATCATCGTCGTATTCTCAAATCGGGAGTCCCGCGGCTGCGGGGTCAGTTTCTACGTGTTACATTGGTCCCGTGGGAGGTGTGGGTGCCACCCACAAGGCCGTTCGGGGGATATTTCGAGTTTTCACCCTCTAACGCCATGTTTTGCTTAAGTCTAAAAGTATGAAAATTACCATCGTATTCTCAAACTGAGAGACCCGCGGCTGCGGGATCAGTTCCTACGAGTTACATTGGTCCCGTGGGAGGTGTTGGTGCCACCCACGGGGCCGTTCGGGGGCTGTTTCGAATTTTCACCCTCTAACGCAATGTTTTTAAGCCTAAATCTAGAAATATGGAAATTACCATCGTATTCTCAAATTGTGAGTCCTGCGGCAGCGGGGTCAGTTCCTACGAGTTACATTGGTCCCGTGGGAGGTGTTGGTGCCACCCACGGGGCCGTTCGGGGCTGTTTCAAGTTTTCAGCCTTTAATGCCATGTTTTTAATCCTAAGTCAAGAAGAATGGAAATTACCATCGTATTCTCAAATTGAGAGTTTCGCGACATTGGGGTCCGTTCCTACGAGTTACATTTGTCCCGTGGGAGGTTTTGTTGCAACCCACGGGGCCGTTCTACTGCGGTTTCGCGTTCTCACCCTCTAAGGCCATGTTTTTAAGCCTAAGTGTAGAAATATGCAAATTATCATCGTACTTTCAAATCGGGAGACGCGTCGCTGCGGGGTTAGTTCCTACGAGTTTCATTGGTACCGTGGGAGGTGTTGGTGCTACCCACGGGGCCGTTCGGGGGCTTTTACGAGTTCTCACCCTCTAACGCCATGTTTTTAAGACTAAGTTTAGAAATATGAAAATTACCGTCGTATTCTCAAATCGGGAGTCCCGCGACTGCGAGGTCAGTTGCTACGAGTTACACTGGTCCCGTGGGGGGTGTTGGTGCCATCCACGGGGCCGTTCGGGGGCTGTTTCTAGTTCTCACCCCCTAACGCCATGTTTTTAAGCCTAAGTCTAGAAATATGGAAATTACCATCGTATTCTCAAATTGGGAGTCCTATGGCAGCGTGGCCAGTTCCTACGAGTTACATTTGTCCCGTGGGAGGTGTTGGTGCCACCCACGGGGCCGTTCCAGTGCTATTTCGAGTTCTCACCATCTAACGCCATGTTTTTAAGCCTATGTATAGAAATATGCAACTTCCCTTCGTACTCTCAAATCGGGAGACCCACGAATGCGGGGTTAGTTCGTACGAGTTACATTGGTCTTGTGGGAGGTGTTGGTGCCACCCACGGGGCCGTTCGGGGGCTGTTTCGAGTTCTCACCCTCTAACGCCATGTGTTTAAGCCTAAGTCCAGAATATGCAAATTATCGTCGTATTCTGAAATCGAGAGTCCCGCAGCTGCGGGGTCAATTCCTATGAGTTCCACTGATCCCGTGGGCAGTGTTGGTGCCACCCACAGCACCGTTCCGGGGCTGTTTCTAGTTCTCACCATCTAACACCATGTTTTTAAGCCTAAGTCTATAAATATGCAAATTATCGTCATATTCTCAAACCGGGAGTCCCGCGACTGCGGGGTCAATTCCTACGAGTTACCCTGGTCCCGTGGGAGGTGTTGGTGCCACCCACGGGGCTGTTTCTAGTTCTCACCCTGTAACGCCACGTTTTTATGCCTAAGCCTTGAAATATACAAATTACCTTCGTATTCTCAAACTGAGAGTCCCGCGGCTGCGGGGACAGTTCCTACTTGTTACATGGGTCCCGTGGGAGGTGTTGGTGCCACCCACGGGGACGTTCCAGTGCTGTTTCGAGTTCTCACCATCTAACGCCATGTTTATAATCCTAAGTCTAGAAATATGCAACTTACCATCGTACTCTCAAATTGGGAGACCCGCGGCTGCGGGGTCAGTTCGTACGAGTTCCATTGGTCCCGTGGGAGGAGTTGGTGCCACCCACGGGGCCGTTCGGGGGTTTTTTCGAGTTCTCACCCTCTAACGCCATGTTTTTAAACCTAAGTCTAGAAATATGCAAATTACTGTCGTATTCTGAAACCGGGAGTCCCGCAGCTGCAGGGTCAATTCCAACGAGTTACACTGGTCCCGTTGGCAGTGTTGGTGCCACCCACGGCACCGTTCAGGGGCTGTTTCTTGTTCTCACGCTCTAACGCAATGTTTTTAAGCCTAAGTCTAGAAATATGCTAATTACCTTGTATTCTCAAATCGGGAGTCCCGTGGGAGGTGTTGGTTCAAGTATTCACCCTCTAACGCCATATTTTTAAGCTGAAGTCTAGAAATATACAAATTATCATCGTATTCTCTAACCGGGAGTCCTGCGGCTGCAGGAAAAGTTCCGATTAGTTACATTGATCCCGTTGGAGATGTTGGTGCCACCCACGGGGCCATTCGGGGGCTGTTTCGAGTTCTCACCCTCTAACACCATGTTTTTAGGCCTAAGTCTAGAAATATGCAAATTACCATCATAGTCTCAAATCGGGAGACCCGCGGTTGCAGGGTTAGTTCCTACGAGTTACATTGGTCCCGTTGGAGGTGTTGGGTCCACCGACGGGGCCGTTCGGGGGTTGTTTCAAGTTCTCACCCTCTAACACCATGTTTTTAAGCCTAAGTCTTGAAATATGCAAATTATTGTCGTATTCTCAAACTAAGAGTCCTGCGGTTACGGGGTCAGTTCCTACGAGTTACATTGGTCCCGTGGGAGGTGTTGATGCCACCCACGGGGCCATTAGAGGGTTGTTTAGAGTTTTCACCCTCTAACGCCATGTTTTTAAGCCTAAGTCTAAAATATGCAAATTTTCATAGAATTTTTAAACCGGGAGTCCCGCGACTGCGAGGTCAGTTCCTACGAGTTACATTGGTCCCATAGGAGGTGTTGGTGCCACCCACGGGGAAGTTCGGAGGCTGTTTCTAGTTCTCACCCTCTAACGCTATATTTTTATGTCTAAGTCTAGAAATATGCAAATTACCGTCGTACTCTCAAATCGGGAGACCGGCGGCTGCGAGGTCAGTTCGTACGAGTTACATTGGTTCCGTGGAGGTGTTGGTGCCACCCACGGGGCCGTTCGGGTGATGTTTCTAGTTCTCACCCTCTAAAGCCATGTTTTTAAGCCTAAGTCTTGAAATATACAAATTACCGTCGTATTCTCAAACCGTGAGTCCCGCTATTGCGGGGTCGGTTCCTTCGAGTTACATTGGTCCTGTGGGATGTGTTGGTGCCACCCACGGGGTCGTTCGAGGGCTGTTTCTAGTTCTCACCCTCTAACGCAATGTTTTTAAGTATAGGTCTAGAAATATGCAAATTATCATCGTACTCTTAAACCGGGAGACCCGCGGCTGTGGGGTCAGTTCATATGAGTTACATTGGTCCCATGGGAGGTGTTGGTGCCACCCACGGGGCCGTTCGGGGGCTGTTTCGAGTTCTCACCCTCTAACGCCATGTTTTTAAGCCTAAGTCTAGAAATATGCAAATTACAGTCGTATTCTCAAACCGGGAGTCCCGCGGCTGCGGGATAAGTTCCTACGAGTTACATTGGTCCCGTGGGAGGTGTTGATGCCACCCAAGGGGCCGTTAGAGGGTTGTTTCGAGTTTTCTCCCTCTAACGTAATATTTTTAAGACTAAATCTAGAAATATGGAAATTTTCATCGTATTCTCAAATCGGGACTTCTACGTCCGCGGGCTCAGTTCCTACGAGTTACATTGGTCCTGTGGGAGGTGTTGGTGCCACCCACGGGGCCGTTCGGGGGCTGTTTCGAGTTTTCACCCTCTAACGCCATATTTTTAAGCCTAAGTCTAGAAATATGTAAATTACCATCGTATTCTCAAATCGGGAGTCCCGCGACATCGGGGTCCATTCCTATGAGTTACATTGATCCCGTGGGAGGTGTTGGTGCCACTCCCGGGGCCATTCGGGTGATGGTTCGAGTCTTCACACTCTAACGCCGTGATTTGCTTAAGTAAAGAAATTTACAAATTACCATCGTATTCTTAAACCAGGAGATCCGCGGCTACGGGGTCAGTTCGTACAAGTTACATTGGTCCCGTGGGAGGTGATGGTGCCACCCACGGGGACGTTCGGGGGCTGTTTCTATTTCTCACCCTCTAATGCCATGTTTTTAAGCCTAAGTCTAGAAATATACAAATTACCTTCGTATTCTCAAACCGAGAGTCCCGCGGCTAAGGGGACAGTTCCGACTTGTTACATGGGTCCCGTGGGAGGTGTTGGTGCCACCCACGGGGCCGTTCGGGGGTTGTTTCAAGTTCTCACCCTCTAACACCATGTTTTTAAGCCTAAGTCTTGAAATATGCAAATTACCTTTGTATTCTCAAATCGGGAGTCCTGTGGGAGGTGTTGGTACCACCGACGGGGCCGTTCGAAGGCTGGTTCAAGTATTCACCCTCTAACGCCATGTTTTTAAGCCGAACTCTAGAAATATGCAAATTATCATCGTATTCTCTAACCGGGAGTCCCGCGGATGCGGGATCAGTTCCGATGAGTTACATTGGTCCCGTTGGAGATGTTGGTGCCACCCACGGGGCCGTTCGGGGGCTGTTTCGATTTCTCACCCTCTAACACCATGTTTTTAAGCCTAAGTCTAGAAATATGCAAATTACCATCGTAGTCTCAAACCGGGAGACCCGCGGTTGCAGGGTTAGTTCCTACCAGTTACATCGGTCCCGTTGGAGGTGTTGGGTCCACCCACGGGGCCGTTCAGGGGTTGTTTCAAGTTCTCACCCTCTAACACCATGTTTTTAAGCCTAAGTTTAGAAATATGAAAATTACCGTCGTATTCCAAAACCGGGAGTCCCGCGGCTGCGAGGTCAGTTCCTACGAGTTACACTGGTCCCGTGGGGGGTGTTGGTGCCACCCACGGGGCCATTCGGGGGCTGTTTCTAGTTCTCACCCTCTAACGCCATGTTTTTAAGCATAAGTCTAGAAATATGGAAATTACCATCGTATTCTCAAATCCAGAGTCCTGTGGCTACGTGGTCAGTTCCTACGAGTTACATTTGTCCCGTGGGAGGTGTTGGTGCCACCCACGGGGTCGTTCCAGTGCTATTTTCAGTTCTCACCATCTAACCCCATGTTTTTAAGCCTATGTCTAGAAATATGCAACTTCCCATCGTACTCTCAAATCGGGCGACCCACGACTGCGAGGTTAGTTCATACGAGTTACATTGGTCTTGTTGGAGGTGTTGGTGCCACCCACGGGGCCGTTCGGGGGCTGTTTTGAGTTCTCACCCTCTAACGCCATGTTTTTAAGCCTAAGTCCAGAATTTGCAAATTACCGTCGTATTCTGAAACCGGGAGTCCCGCAGCTGCGGGGTCAATTCCTACGAGTTCCACTGATCCCGTGGGCGGTGTTGGTGCCACCCACGGCACCGTTACGGGGCTGTTTCTAGTTCTCACCCTCTAACGCCATGTTTTTAAGCCTAAGTCTATAAATATGGAAATTATCGTCTTATTCTCAAACCGAGAGTCCCGCGTCTGCGGGGTCAATTCCTACGAGTTACACTGGTCCCGTGGGAGGTGTTGGTGCCACCCACGGGGCTATTTCTAGTTCTCACCCTGTAATGCCATGTTTTTAAGCCTAAGTCTAGAAATATACAAATTACCTTCGTATTCTCAAACCGAGAGTCCCGCGGCTAAGGGGACAGTTCCGACTTGTTACATGGGTCCCGTGGGAGGTGTTGGTGCCACCCACGGGGCCGTTCCTGTACTGTTTCGAGTTCTCACCATCTAACGCCATGTTTATAAGCCTAAGTCTAGAAATATGCAACTTACCATCGTACTCTCAAATCGGGAGACCCGGGGCTGCGGGGTCAGTTCATACGAGTTACATTGGTCCTGTGGGAGGTGTTGGTGCCACCCACGGGGCCGTTCGGGGGCTGTTTTGAGTTCTCACCCTCTAACGCCATGTTTTTAAACCTAAGTCTAGAAATATACAAATTACTGTCGTATTCTGAAACCGAGAGTCCCGCAACTGCGGTGTCAATTCCTACGAGTTACACTGGTCCCGTGGGCGGTGTTGGTGCCACCCACGACACCGTTCAGGGGCTGTTTCTAGTTCTCATGCTCTAACGCCAAGTTTTTAAGCCAAAGTCTAGAAATATGCAAATTACCATCGTAGTCTCAAACCGGGAGACCCGCGGTTGCAGGGTAAATCCTACGAGTTACATTGGTCCCGTTGGAGGTGTTGGTGCCACCCACGGGGCCGTTCGGGGGTTGTTTCAAGTTCTCACCCTCTAACACCATGTTTTTAAGCCTAAGTCTTGAAATATGCAAATTACCTTTGTATTCTCAAATCGGGAGTCCTGTGGGAGGTGTTGGTACCACCGACGGGGCCGTTCGAAGGCTGGTTCAAGTATTCACCCTCTAACGCCATGTTTTTAAGCTGAACTCTAGAAATATGCAAATTATCATCGTATTCTCTAACCGGGAGTCCCGCGGATGCGGGATCAGTTCCGATGAGTTACATTGGTCCCGTTGGAGATGTTGGTGCCACCCACGGGGCCGTTCGGGGGCTGTTTCGATTTCTCACCCTCTAACACCATGTTTTTAAGCCTAAGTCTAGAAATATGCAAATTACCATCGTAGTCTCAAACCGGGAGACCCGCGGTTGCAGGGTTAGTTCCTACGAGTTACATTGGTCCCGTTGGAGGTGTTGGGTCCACCCACGGGGCCGTTCAGGGGTTGTTTCAAGTTCTCACCCTCTAACACCATGTTTTTAAGCCTAAGTTTAGAAATATGAAAATTACCGTCGTATTCCAAAACCGGGAGTCCCGCGGCTGCGAGGTCAGTTCCTACGAGTTACACTGGTCCCGTGGGGGGTGTTGGTGCCACCCACGGGGCCATTCGGGGGCTGTTTCTAGTTCTCACCCTCTAACGCCATGTTTTTAAGCATAAGTCTAGAAATAGGGAAATTACCATCGTATTCTCAAATCCAGAGTCCTGTGGCTACGTGGTCAGTTCCTACGAGTTACATTTGTCCTGTGGGAGGTGTTGGTGCCACCCACGGGGTCGTTCCAGTGCTATTTTCAGTTCTCACCGTCTAACCCCATGTTTTTAAGCCTATGTCTAGAAATATGCAACTTCCCGTCGTACTCTCAAATCGGGCGACCCACGACTGCGAGGTTAGTTCATACGAGTTACATTGGTCTTGTTGGAGGTGTTGGTGCCACCCACGGGGCCGTTCGGGGGCTGTTTTGAGTTCTCACCCTCTAACGCCATGTTTTTAAGCCTAAGTCCAGAATTTGCAAATTACCGTCGTATTCTGAAACCGGGAGTCCCGCAGCTGCGGGGTCAATTCCTACGAGTTCCACTGATCCCGTGGGCGGTGTTGGTGCCACCCACGGCACCGTTACGGGGCAGTTTCTAGTTCTCACCCTCTAACGCCATGTTTTTAAACCTAAGTCTATAAATATGGAAATTATTGTCTTATTCTCAAACCGAGAGTCCCGCGTCTGCGGGGTCAATTCCTACGAGTTACACTGGTCCCGTGGGAGGTGTTGGTGCCACCCACGGGGCTATTTCTAGTTCTCACCCTGTAATGCCATGTTTTTAAGCCTAAGTCTAGAAATTTACAAATTACCTTCGTATTCTCAAACCGAGAGTCCCGCGGCTAAGGGGACAGTTCCGACTTGTTACATGGGTCCCGTGGGAGGTATTGGTGCCACCCACGGGGCCGTTCCTGTGCTGTTTCGAGTTCTCACCATCTAACGCCATGTTTATAAGCCTAAGTCTAGAAATATGCAACTTACCATCGTACTCTCAAATCGGGAGACCCGGGGCTGCGGGGTCAGTTCATACGAGTTACATTGGTCCTGTGGGAGGTGTTGGTGCCACCCACGGGGCCGTTCGGGGGCTGTTTTGAGTTCTCACCCTCTAACGCCATGTTTTTAAACCTAATTCTAGAAATATACAAATTCCTGTCGTATTCTGAAACCGAGAGTCCCGCAACTGCGGTGTCAATTCCTACGAGTTACACTGGTCCCGTGGGCGGTGTTGGTGCCACCCACGACACCGTTCAGGGGCTGCTTCTAGTTCTCATGCTCTAACGCCAAGTTTTTAAGCCAAAGTCTAGAAATATGCAAATTACCATCGTAGTCTCAAACCGGGAGACCCGCGGTTGCAGGGTAAATCCTACGAGTTACATTGGTCCCGTTGGAGGTGTTGGTGCCACCCACGGGGCCGTTCGGGGGTTGTTTCAAGTTCTCACCCTCTAACACCATGTTTTTAAGCCTAAGTCTTGAAATATGCAAATTACCTTTGTATTCTCAAATCGGGAGTCCTGTGGGAGGTGTTGGTACCACCGACGGGGCCGTTCGAAGGCTGGTTCAAGTATTCACCCTCTAACGCCATGTTTTAAGCCGAACTCTAGAAATATGCAAATTATCATCGTATTCTCTAACCGGGAGTCCCGCGGATGCGGGATCAGTTCCGATGAGTTACATTGGTCCCGTTGGAGATGTTGGTGCCACCCACGGGGCCGTTCGGGGGCTGTTTCGATTTCTCACCCTCTAACACCATGTTTTTAAGCCTAAGTCTAGAAATATGCAAATTACCATCGTAGTCTCAAACCGGGAGACCCGCGGTTGCAGGGTTAGTTCCTACGAGTTACATTGGTCCCATTGGAGGTGTTGGGTCCACCCACGGGGCCGTTCAGGGGTTGTTTCAAGTTCTCACCCTCTAACACAATGTTTTTAAGCCTAAGTTTAGAAATATGAAAATTACCATCGTATTCCAAAACCGGGAGTCCCGCGGCTGCGAGGTCAGTTCCTACGAGTTACACTGGTCCCGTGGGGGGTGTTGGTGCCACCCACGGGGCCATTCGGGGGCTGTTTCTAGTTCTCACCCTCTAACGCCATGTTTTTAAGCATAAGTCTAGAAATATGGAAATTACCATCGTATTCTCAAATCCAGAGTCCTGTGGCTACGTGGTCAGTTCCTACGAGTTACATTTGTCCCGTGGGAGGTGTTGGTGCCACCCACGGGGTCGTTCCAGTGCTATTTTCAGTTCTCACCATCTAACCCCATGTTTTTAAGCCTATGTCTAGAAATATGCAACTTCCCGTCGTACTCTCAAATCGGGCGACCCACGACTGCGAGGTTAGTTCATACGAGTTACATTGGTCTTGTTGGAGGTGTTGGTGCCACCCACGGGGCCGTTCGGGGGCTGTTGTGAGTTCTCACCCTCTAACGCCATGTTTTTAAGCCTAAGTCCAGAATTTGCAAATTACCGTCGTATTCTGAAACCGGGAGTCCCGCAGCTGCGGGGTCAATTCCTACGAGTTCCACTGATCCCGTGGGCGGTGTTGGGGCCACCCACGGGGTAGTTCGGGGGCTGTTTCTAGTTCTCACCCTCTAACTCCATGTTTTTAAGCCTAAGTCTAGAAATATGGAAATTACCATCGTATTCTCAAATCGGGAGTCCTGTAGCTGCGTGGTCAGTTACTAAGAGTTACATTTGTCCCGTGGGAGGTGTTGGTGCCACCCACGGGTCCATTCCAGTGCTATTTAGAGTTCTCAGCATCTAACGCCATATTTTTAAGCCTAAGTCTAAAAATATGCAACTTCCCGTCGTACTCTCAAATCGGGAGACTCATGACTGCGGAGTTAGTTCGTACTAGTTACATTGGTCTTGTGGGAGGTGTTGGTGCCACCCATGGGGCTGTTCGGGGGATGTTTCGAGTTCTCACCCTCTTACACTATGCTTTTAAGCCTAAGTCCAGAATATGCAAATTACCATCGTATTCTGAAACCGGGAGTCCCGCAGCTGCGGGGTCAATTCCTACGAGTTCCACTGATCCCGTGGGCGGTGTAGGTGCCACCCACGGCACCGTTCCGGTGTTGTTTCTAGTTCTCACCCTCTAGCACCATGTTTTTAAGCCTAAGTATATAAATATGCAAATTATCATCGTATTCTCAAACCGGGAGTCCCGCGACTGCGAGGTCAATTCCTTCGAGTTACACTGGTCCCGTGGGAGGTGTTGGTGCCACCCACGGGGCTGTTTCTAGTTCTCACCCTGTAACGCCATGTTTTTAAGCCTAAGTCTAGAAATATACAAATTACCTTCATATTCTCAAACCGAGAGTCCCGCGGCTGCGGGGACAGTTCCTACTTGTTACATGTGTCCCGTGGGAGGTGTTGGTGCCACCCACGGGGTCGTTCGGGGGCTATTTCTAGTTCTCACCCTCTAAAGCCTTATTTTTAAGCCTAAGTATAGAAATATGCAACTTATCATCATACTCTCAAATCGGGAGACCCCCGACTGCGGGGTCAGTTCGTACGAGTTACATTGGTCCCGTGGGAGGTGTTGGTGCCACCCACGGGGCCGTTCGGGGGCTGTTTCGAGTTATCAGCCTCTAACGCCATGTTTTTAAACCTAAGTCTAGAAATATGAAAATTACCATCGTATTCTCAAACCGGGAGTCCCGCGACTGCGGGGTCAAATCGTACGAGTTACAGTGGTCTCGTGGGAGGTGTTGGTGCCACCCACGGGGCCGTTCAAGGGTTGTTTCTTGTTCTCAACCTCTAACGCCATGTTTTTTAGCCTAAGTCTAGAAATAGGAAAATTTCCTTTGTATTCTCAAATTGGGAGTCCCGTGGGAGGTGTTGGTACCACGGACGGGGCCGTTCGTAGGCTGGTTCAAGTATTCACCCTCTAACGCCATGTTTTTAAGCCGAAGTCTAGAAATATGCAAATTATCATTGTATTCTCTAACCGGGAGTCCCGTGGCTGGGGGATCAGTTCCGATGAGTTACATTGGTCCCGTTGGAGATGTTGGTGCCACCCACGGGGCCGATCGGGTGCTGTTTCGAGTTCTCACCCTCTAACACCATGTTTTTAAGCCTAAGTCTAGAAATATGCAAATTACCATCGTAGTCTCTAACCGGGAGACCCGCGGTTGCAGGGTTAGTTCCTACGAGTTACATTGGTCCCGTTGGAGGTGTTGGTGCCACCCACGGGGCCGTTCAGGGGTTGTTTCAAGTTCTCACCCTCTAACACCATGTTTTTAAGCCTAAGTCTTGAAATATGCAAATTATCGTCATATTCTCAAACCAAGAGATCCGCGGCTGCGGGGTCAGTTCGTAAGAGTTACAATGGTCCCGTGGGAGGTGATGGTGCCACCCACGGGGACTTTCGGGGGCTATTTTTATTTCTCACCCTCTAAAGCCTTGTTTTTAAGCCCAACTCTATAAATATACAAATTACCGTCGTATTCTCAAACCGGGAGTCCCGCTGGTGCGGGATTAGTTCCTACGAGTTACATTGGTCCCGTGGGTGGTGTTGGTGCCACCCACGGGGACGTTAGGGGGAAGTTTCTAGTTCTCACCCTCTAACGTCACGTTTTTACGTCTAAGTTTAGAAATATGCAAATTACCGTCGTACTCTCAAATCGGGAGACCTGCGACTGCGGGGTCAGTTCGTACGAGTTACATTGGTTCCGTGGAGGTGTTGGTGCCACCCACGGGGCCGTTCGGGTGATGTTTCTAGTTCTCATCCTCTAAAGCCATGTTTTTAAGCCTAAGTCTTAAAATATACAAATTACCGTCGTATTCTCAAACCATGAGTCCCGCTGGGATGTGTTGGTGCTACCCACAGGGTCGTTCGGGGGCTGTTTCTAGTTCTCACCCTCAAACGCAATGTTTTTAAGTCTAGGTCTAGAAATATGCAAATGATCATAGTACTCTCAAACCGGGAGACCCGCGGCTGTGGGGTCAGTTCCTATGAGTTACATTGGTCCCATGGGAGGTGTTGGTGCCACCCACGGGGCCGTTCGGGTGCTGTTTCGAGTTCTCACCCTCTAACGCCATGTTTTTAAGCCTAGGTCTATAAATATGAAAATTACAGTCGTATTCTCAAACAGGGAGTCCCGCGGCTGCGGGGTAAGTTTCTACGAGTTACATTGGTCCCGTGAGAGGTGTTGATGCCACCCACAGGGCCGTTAGAGGGTTGTTTCGAGTTTTCTCCCTCTAACGCAATGTTTTTAAGCCTAAATCTAGAAATATGGTACTTTTCATCGTATTCTCAAATCGGGACTTCTACGGGTGTGGGCTCAGTTTCAACGAGTTACATTTGTCCTGCGGGAGGTGTTGGTGCTACCCACGAGGCCGTTCGGGGGCTGTTTCGAGTTTTCACCCTCTAACGCCATGTTTTTAAGCCTAAGTCTAGAAATATGGAAATTACCGTCTTATTCTCAAATCGGGAGTCCCGCGACATTGGGGTCCATTCCTACGAGTTACATTGGTCCCGTGGGAGGTGTTGGTGCCACCCACGGGGCCGTTCGGGTGATGTTTCGAGTCTTCACACTCTAACGCCGTGATTTGCTTAAGTAATAAAATATGCAAATTACAATCGTATTCTCAAACCAGGAGATCCCCGGCTACGGGGTCAGTTCGTACGAGTTACATTGGTCCCGTGAGAGGTGATGGTGCCACCCACGGGGACGTTCGAGGGCTATTTCTATTTCTCACCCTCTAAAGCCTTATTTTTAAGCCCAAGTCTAGAAATATGCAAATTACCGTCGTATTCTCAAACAGAGAGTCCCGCTGCTACGGGGTCAGTTCCTACGAGTTACATTGGTCCCGTGGGTGGTGTTGGTGCCACCCACGGGGACGTTCGGGGGATGTTTCTAGTTCTCACCCTCTATCGCCATGTTTTTATATCTAAGTCTTGAAATATGCAAATTACCGTCGTACCCTCAAACCGGGAGATCTGCGGCTGTGGGGTCAATTCCTATAGGTTACATTGGTCCCGTGGGAGTTGTTGGTGCCACCCACGGGGCTGTTCGGGTGATGTTCCGAGTTTTCACCCTCTAACGCCATGATTTGTTTAAGTAAAGAAATATGCAAATTACCGTCGTATTCTCAAACCAGGAGACCCACGATTGTGGGGTCAGTTCGTACGAGTTACATTGGTCCCGTGGGAGGTGCTGGTGCCACACACGGGGACGTTCGGGGACTGTTTCTAGTTCTCACCCTTTAAAGCCATGTTTTTAAGCCTAAGTCTAGAAATATGGAAATTACCGTCGTATTCTCATACCGGGAGTCCTGCTGCTGCGGGTTCAGTTCCTACGAGTTATTTTGGTCCCGTGGGAGGTGTTGGTGCAACCCACGGGGAGGTCCGGGGGCTTTTTCTAGTTCGCACCCACTAACGCCATGTTTTTAAGTCTAAGTTTACAAATATGCAAATTACCGTCGTACTCTCAAACCGGGAGACCCGTGGTTGCGGGGTCTGTTCCAACGAGTTACATTGGTCCCGTGCGAGGTGTTGGTGCCACCCACAGGGCCTTTCGGCGGATGTTTCGAGTTTTCACACTCTAAAGCCATGTTTTTAAGCCTATGTCTTGAAATATGCAAATTATCGTCGTATTCCCAAACCGGGCATCTCGCGGCTGCGGGGTCAGTTCCAACGAGTTACATTGGTCCCGTGGGAGGTCTAGATGCTACCCACGGGGCCGTTAGAGGGTTGTTTCGAGTTTTCTCAATCTAACGCAATGTTTTTAAGCCTAAATCTAGAAATATGGAAATTTTCATCGTATTCTCAAATGGGGACTTCTACGGCTGCGGGCTCAGTTCCTACGAGTTACATGGGTCCTGTGGCAGGTGTTGGTGCCACCCACGGGGCCGTTCGGGGGCTGTTTCGAGTTTTCACCCTCTAACACCATGTTTTTAAGCCTAAGTTTAGAAATATGCAAATTATCGTCGTATTCTCAAATCGGGAGTCCCGCGACATTGGGGTCCATTCCTACGAGTTACGTTGGTCCCGTGGGAGGTGTTGGTGCCACCCACGGGGCCGTTCAGGTGATGTTTCGAGTCTTCACACTCTAACGCCGTGATTTGCTTAAATAAAGAAATATGCAAATTACCATCGTATTCTCAAACCAGGAGATCCGCGGCTACGGGGTCAGTTCGTACGAGTAACATTGGTCCCGTGGGAGGTGATGATGCCACCCACGGGGACGTTCGGGGTCTGTTTCTATTTCTCACCCTCTAAATCCTTATTTTTAAGCCTAAGTCTAGAAATATGCAAATTACCGTCGTATTCTCTAACCGGGAGTCCCGCCGTTGCGGGGTTAGTTCCTACGAGTTACATTGGTCCCGAGGGTGGTGTTGGTGCCACCCACGGGGACGTTCAGGGGCAGTTTCTAGTTCTCACCCTCTAACACCATGTTTTTATGTCTAAGTCTAGAAATATGCAAATTACCATCGTACTCTCAAACCGAGAGAACTTCGGCTGTGGGGTCAATCCCTCGAAGTTACATTGGTCCCATGGGAGGTGTTGGTGCCACCAACGGGGCCGTTCGGGGGTTGTTTCGAGTTCTCACCCTTTAAAGCCATATTTTTAAGCCTAAGTTTAGAAATATGCAAATTATCATCGTATTCTCAAACCGGGAGTACCGCAGCTTGCGGGGTTAGTTCCTACAAGTTACATTGGTTCCGTAGGAGGTGTTGGTGCCACCCACGGGGCCGTTTGGGGGATATTTCTAGTTCTCACCCTCTAACGCCATATTTTTAAGCCTTTGACTAGAAATAAGAAATTTACCTTCGTATTCTCAAACCGGGAGTGACGTGGCTACGAGGACAGTTCCTACCAGTTACATTTGTCCCCTGGGAGGTGTTGGTGCCACCCACGTGGGCCGTTCGGGTGTTGTTTTGAGTTTTGACCCTCTAACGCCATGTTTTTAAGCCTAGGTCTAGAAATATGGAAACTACCATCGTATTCTCAAATTGGGAGTCCCGCGACATCGGGGTCCATTCCTACGAGTTACATTGGTCTCGTGGGAGGTGTTGGTGCCACCCATGGAGCCGTTCGGGGGCTGTTTCGAGTTTTCACCCACTAACGGTATATTTTTAAGCCTAAGTCTAGAAATATGCAAATTATAGTGGTATTCTCCAACCGGGAGTCCCGCGGCCACGGGGTCAATTCCTGCGAGTTACATTGGTCCCGTGGGAGGTGTCGGTGCCACCCATGGGGCGATTTGGGGGCTGTTTCGAGTTTTCACCCTCTAACACCATGTTTTGCTTAAGTCTAGAAATGTGAAAACTATGTTTCGAGTTTTCACCCTCTAACACCATGCTGCAGGGTCAGTTCCTACGAGTTACATTGGTCCCGTGGGAGGTGTTGGTTCCACTTACGGGGACGTTCGGGGGCTGTTTCTAGTTCTCAGCCTTTAACGCCATGTTTTTAAGCCTAGGTCTAGAAATGTGCAAATTACCATCGTATTCTCAAATCGGGAGTCACGCGGCTGCGGGGTCAGATCCTACGAGTTATATTGGTCCCGCGGGAGGTGTTGGTGCCACCTATGGGGATGTTCGGGGGTTGTTTTGAGTTCTCACCCTCTAACGCCATGTTTTTAAGCCTAAGTATAGAAATATGCAAATTACTATCGTATTCTCAAACTGGGAGTCACGCGGCTGCGGGGTCAGATCCTCTGAGTTACATTGGTCCCGTGGGAGGTGTTGGTGCCATCCACGGGGCCGTTCGGTGGTTGTTTCTAGTTCTCACCCTCTAACGCCATATTTTTATGGCCAAGTCTAGAAATATACAAATAACCGTCGTATTCTCAAATCGGGAGTCCCGCGAATGCGAGGAAAGTTCCTACGAGTTACATTGGTCCCGTGGGAGGTGTTAGTGCCACCCACGGGGCCGTTCGGGGGCAGTTTCGAGTTTTCACCCACTAACGCCATGTTTTTAAGCCTTCGTCTAGAAATAGACAATTTATCGTCGTATTCTCAAACTGGGAGACCCGCGGCTGCGAGGTCCGTTCCTACAAGTTAAATTGGTCCCGTGGGAGGTGTTGGTGCAACCCATGGGGACGTTCGGGCACTAATCTAGTTCTCACCCTCTAACGCCATGTTTTTAAGCCTAAGTCTAGAAATATGCAAATTACCGTCGTAATCTCAAACCGGGAGACCCGCGGCTACGAAGTCAGTTCTACGAGTTACATTGGTCCTGTGGGAGCTGTTGGTGCCACCCACGGGGCTGTTTGGGGGCTGTTTCGAGTTCTCACGCTCTAATGTCATGTTTTTAAGCTAAGTCTAGAAATATGGAAATTATCATCGTATTCTCAAATTGGGAGTCCCGGGGCTGCGAGGTCAGTTTCTACGAGTTACATTGGTCCCGTGGGAGATGTTGGGGCGACCCAATGGGGCCGTTCAGGGGCTGTTTCGAGTTTTCACCCTCTAACGCCATGTATTTAGGACTAAGTCTACAAATATGGAAATTGTCGTCGTATTCTCAAATCAGGAGTCCCACGACTGCAGGGTCCGTTCCTACGAGTTACATTGGTCTCGTGGGAGGTGTTGGTGCCACCCACGGGGCCGTTCGGTGGCTGTTTCGAGTTTTTAACCTATAATGCCATGTTTTGTTTAAGTCTAGAAATATCCAAATTAGCGTCGTATTCTCAAGCTGGGAGACCCACGACTGCGGGGGCTGTTCTTACGAGTTACATTGGTCCCATGGGAGATGTAGGTGCCACCCAAGGGGACGTTCGAGGCTCTTTATAATTCACAACCTATAACGCCATGTTTTTAAACCTAAGTCTAGAAATATGCAAATTACCTACGTATTCTTAAATCAGGAGTCCCGCTGCTGCGGGGTCAATTCCTATGAGTAACATCGGTCCCGTGGGAGGTGTTGGTGCCACCCACGGGGTCATTTGGGAGATGTTTCTAGTTCTCACCCTCTAACGCCATGTTTTTAAGTCTAAGTCTAGAAATACGCAAATTACCGTCGTATTCTTAAACCGAGAGTCCCGCGACTGCGGGGTCAGTTCCTACGAGTTACATTGGTCTCGTGGGAGGTGTTGGGGCTTCCCATGACGCCGTTCGGGGCTGTTTCTAATTCTCACCCTCTAACACCATATTTTTAAGCCTATGTCTAAAAATATACAAATTACCCTTGTATTCTCAAATTGGGAGTCCCGCGGCTGCGGGGACAGTTCTTACGTGTTACATTACTTCCGTGGGAGGTGTTGGTTCCACCTACGGAGCCGTTCGGGGGCTATTTCGAGTTTTCACAATCTAACGCCATGATTTTAAGCCTAAGTCTTGACATATGCAAATTATCATTGTATTCTCAAACCGGGAGTCCCGCGGCTGTGGGATTAGTTCCTATGAGTTACATTGGTCCCGTGGGAGGTGTTGATGCCACCCACGTGGCCATTAGAGGGTTGTTTCGAGTTTTCAACCTCCAACGCCATGTTTTTAAGCCTTAGTCTAAAAATAAGAAAATTATCATCGTAATCTCAAACCGGGAGTCCCGTGACTGCAAGGTCAGTTCCTACGAGTTACATTGGTCCCGTGGGAGGTGTTGGTGCCACCCACGGGGACGTTCGGTGCCTGTTTCTATTTCTCACCCTCTAACGCCATATTTTTAAGCCTATATCTAGAAATATGAAAATTACCTTCGTATTCTCAAACTGGGAGTCCCGCGACTACGAGGATAGTTCCTACGAGTTACATTGGTCCCGTGGGAGGTGTTGCTTCCACCCACAAGACCGTTCGGGCGCTATTTTGAGTTTTCACCGTCTAACGCCAGGTTTTTTAGCCTAAGTCTAGAAATATGGAAATTACCATCGTATTCTCAAATCGGGAGTCCCGCGACTGCAGGGTCCATTCCTACGAGTTACATTGGTCTCGTGGGAGGTGTTGGTGCCACCCACGGGGCCGTTCGGGGGCTATTACGAGATTTCACCCTCTAACGCCATGTTTTGCTTAAGTCTAGAAATGTGCATATTACTGTCGTATTCTCAATCTGGGAGACCTGCGGCTGCGGGGTCAGTTCCTACGAGTTACATTGGTCTCGTGGGAGATGTTGGTGCCACCCACAGGGAAGTTCGGGGCTCTTTCTAGTTCTCAACCTATAATACCATGTTTTTAAGCCTAAGTCTAGAATTATGCAAATTACCGTCGTATTCTCAAATCGGGAGTCCCGTTGCTGCGAGGTCAGCTCCTACGAGTTACGTTGGTCCCGTGGGAGGTGTTGGTACCACCCACAGGGTCGTTCGGTTGCTGTTTCTAACTCTCATCCTCTAATGCCATGTTTTTATGTCTAAGTCTAGAAATATGCAAATTACCGTCGTACTGTCAAACCGGGGGACCCGCGGCTGCGGGGTCAGTTCCTATGAGTTACATTGGTCCCGTGGGAGGTGTTGGTGCCACTCACGGGGACGTTCGGGGGCTGTTTCGAGTTCTCACCCTCTAACGCCATGTTTTTAAGCCTAAGTCCAGAAATATGCAATTCACCGTCGTAGTCTCAATCCGGGAGTCCCAGGGCTGCGGGGTCAGTTCCTACGAGTTACAATGGTCCCGTGGGAGGTGTTGGTGCCACCCACGGGGCCGTTCGGGGGCTGTTTCTAGTACTCACCCTCTAACACAATATTTTTAAGCCTATGTAAAGAAATATGGAACTTACCTACTAATTCTCAAACAGGGAGTCCCGCAACTGCGAGGTTAGTTCCTACGAGTTACATTGGTCTCGTGGGAGGTGTTGGTGCCACGCACGGGGACGTTCGGGGGCTGTTTCTAGTACTCACCCTCTAACACCATGTTTTTATGTCTAAGTCTAGAAATATGCAAATTACCATCGTACTCTAAAACCGGGAGTCCCGCGGCTGCGGGGTCAGTTCCTACGAGTTACATTGGTCCCGTGGGAGGTGTTGGTGCCTCCCACGGGGACGTTCGGGGGCTGTTTCTAGTTCTCACCCTCTAACACCATGTTTTTAAGCCTAAGTCTGAAAATAATCAAATTATCAACATATTCTCAAATCGGGAGTCCCGCGGCTGCGGGGTCAGTTCCTACGTGTTACATTGGTCCCGTGGGAGGTGTTGGTACCACCCACGGAGCCGTTCGGGGGCTGTTTCGAGTTCTCACTCTCTAACGCAATCTTTTTAAGCCTAAGTTTAGAAATATGCAAATTACCATCGTATTCTCAAACCAGGAGTCCCACGGTTCCGAGGTCAGTTCCTACGAGTTACATTGGTCCCGTGGGAGGTGTTGGTGCAACCCACAGGGACGTTCGGGGGCTGTTTCTTGTTCTCACCCTCTAACACCATATTTCTAAGCCTAAGTCTAGAAATATGAAAATTACCATCGTACTCTCAAACCGGGAGACCCGCGGCTGCGGGGTCAGTTCCTATGAGTTACATTGGTCCCGTGGGAGGTGTTGGTGCCACCCACGGGGTCGTTCGGGGGCTGTTTCGAGTTCTCACCCTCTAACGCCATGTTTTTAAGCCTAAGTCTAGAAATATGCAAATTACCATCGTATTCTCAAACCGGGAGTCCCGCGGTTGCGGGGTCAAATCCTATGAGTTACAGTGGTCCCGTGGGAGGTGTTGGTGCCACCCACGGGGCCGTTCAGGGGCTGTTTTTAATTCTCAACCTTTAACGCCATATTTTTACGCCTAAGTCTAGAATTAGGAAAATTACCTTTGTATTCTCAAATCGGGAGTCCCACGCCTACGGGGACAGTTCCTCTGAGTTACATTGGTCCGTGGGAGGTGTTGGTGCCACCCACGGGGCCGTTCGAAGGCTGGTTCAAGTATTCACCCTCTAACGCCATGTTTTTAAGCCTAAGTCTAGAAATAGACAAATTATCATCATATTCTCTAATCGGGAGTCCCGCGGTTGCGAGATCAGTTCCTATGAGTTACATTGGTCCCGTTGGTGATGTTGGTGCCTCCTACGGGGCCGTTCGGGGGCGGTTGCTAGTTCTCACCCTCTAACACCATGTTTTTAAGCCTAAGCCTAGAAATATTCAAATTACAGTCGTAGTCTCAAATCGGGCGACCCGCGGTTGCAAGGTCAGTTCCTACGAGTTACATTGGTCCCGTTGGAGGTGTTGGTCCCACCCACGGGGCAGTTTGGGGGCTGTTTCGAATTCTAACCCACTAACACCATGTTTTTAAGACTAAGTCTAGAAATATGCAAATTACAGTCGTAGTCTCAAACCGGGCAACCCGCGGTTGCAGGGCCAGTTCCTACGAGTTACATTGGTGCCGTTGGAGGTGTTGGTGCCACCCACGGGTCCGTTCGGGGGATGTTTTGAAATCTCTCCCACTAAAGTCGTGTTTTTAAGCCTAAGTCTTGAAATATACAAATTACCATCGTATTCTCAAACCGTGACTCCCGCTATTGCGGGGTCGGTTCCTACGAGTTACATTGGTCCTGTGGGACGTGTTGGTGCCACCCACGGTGTCGTTCGGGGGCTGGTTCTAGTTCTCACCCGTTAACGCAATGTTTTTAAGTATAAGTTTAGAAATATGAAAATTATCATCGTACTCTCAAATCGGGAGACCCGCGGCTATGGGTTCACTTCTTACTAGTTACATTGGTCCCATGGGAGGTGTTGGTGCCACCGATGGGGTCGTTCGGTGGCTGTTTTGAGTTCTCACCCTCTAACGCCATATTTTTAAGCCTAAGTCTAGAAATATGCAAATTACAGTCGTATTCTCAAACCGGGAGTCCCGCGACTACGGGGTAAGTTCCTACGAGTTACATTGGTCCCGTGGGAGGTGTTGATGCCACCCATGGGGCCCTTAGAGGGTTGTTTCGAGTTTTCTCCCTCTAACGCAATGTTTTTAAGACTAAATCTAGAAATATGGAAATTACAATCGTATTCTCAATTCGGGAGTCCTGCGGCTGCGGGCTCAGTTCCTACGAGTTACATTGGTCCTGTGGGAGGTGTTGGTGCCACCCACGGAGCCGTTCGGGGACTGTCTCGAGTTTTCACCCTCTAACGCCATGTTTTTAAGCCTAAGTCTAGAAATATGGAAATTACCATCGTATTCTCAAATCGGGAGTCCCCCGACATCGGGGTCCATTCCTACGAGTTACATTGGGCGCGTGGGAGGTGTTGGTGACACCCACGGGGCCGTTCGGGTGATGTTTCGAGCCTTCACACTCTAATGCCGTGATTTGCTTAAGTAAAAAATATGCAAATTACCATCGTATTCTCAAACCAGGAGATTTGTGGCTCGGTGTTAGTTCGTACGAGTTACATTGGTCCCGTGGGAGGTGATGGTGCCACCCACGGGGAGGTTCGGGGGCTGTTTCTAGTTCTCACCCTCTAAAGCCTTGTTTTTAAGCCTAAGTCTAGAAATATGCAAATTATCGTCGTATTCTCAAACCGGGAGTCCCGCTGCTGCGGTGTCAGTTCCTACGAGTTACATTTGTCCCGTGGGTGGTGTTGGTGCCACCCACGGGGACGTTCGGGGGCTGTTTCTAGTTCTCACCCTCTAACGCCATGTTTTTAAGTCTAAGTTTAGAAATATGAAAATTACCGTCGTACTCTCAAACCGGGAGACCTTCGGCTACGGGGTCAGTTCCTACGAGTTACATTGGTCACGTGGGATGTGTTCGTGCCACCCACGGGGCCGTTCGGGTGATGTTTCGAGTTTTCACCCTCTAAAGCCATATTTTTAAGCCTAAGTTTAGAAATATACAAATTATCGTCGTATTCTCAAACCGGGAGTACCGCGGCTGCGAGGTTAGTTCCTACGAGTTACATTGGTTCCGTGGGAGGTGTTGGTGCCACCCACGGGGCCGTTAGGGGGCTATTTGTAGTTCTCTCCCTCTAACGCCATATTTTTAAGCCTATTTCTAGAAATAAGCAAATTACCTTCATATTCTCAAATCATGAGTGCCACGGCTACGAGGACAGTTCCTACGAGTTACATTGGTCCCGTGGAGGTGTTGGTGCCACCCACGTGGGCCGTTCGGGTGTTGTTTTGGGTTTTGACCCTCTAACGCCATATTTTTAAGCCTAGGTCTAGAAATATGGAAATTACCGTCGTATTCTCAAATCAGGAGTCCCGTGACATCGGGGTCCGTTCCTACGAGTTACATTGGTCTCGTGGGAGGTGTTGGTGCCACCCACGGGGACGTTTGGGGGCTGTTTCGAGTTTTCACCCACTAACCGTATGTTTTTAAGCCTAAGTCTAGAAATATGAAAATTATAGTCATATTCTCCAACCGGGAGTCCCGCGGCCACGGGGTCAGTTCCTACGAGTTACATTTGTCCCGTGGTAGGTGTCCGTGCCACCCACGGGGCCGTTCGGGGGCTGTTTCGAGTTTTCACCCTCTAACACCATGTTTTTCTTAAGTCTAGAAATATGAAAATTACCGTCGTATTCTCTAACCGGGAGACCCGCGGCTGCGGGGTCAGTTCCTACGAGTTACATTGGTCCCTTGGGAGGTGTTGGTGCCACCTAAGGGGACGTTCGGGGGCAGTTTATAGTTCTCACCCTCTAACGCCATGCTTTTAAGCCTAGTTCTAGAAATATGCAAATTACCATCGTATTCAAAAACTGGGAGTCACGCGGGTTCAGGGTCAGATCCTCTGAGTTACATTGGTCCCGTGGGAGGTGTTGGTGCCATCCACGGGGCCGTTCGGGGCTTGTTTCTTGTTGTCACCCTCTAACGCCATATTTTTAAGACCAAGTATAGAAATATAAAAATTACCTTCGTATTCTCAAACCGGGAGTCCCGCGGCTGCGATGACAGTTGCTACGAGTTACATTGGTCCCATGGGAGGTGTTAGTGCTACCCACGGGGCCGTTTGGGGGCAGCTTTGAGTTTTCACCCACTAACGCCACGTTTTTAAGCCTAAGTCTTGAAATATGCACGTTATCATCGTATTCTCAAACTAGGAGTCCCGCGACTGCGGGGTCAGTTCCTACGAGTTACATTTGTCCCGTGGGAGGTGTTGGTGCCACCCACGCGGCCGTTCGGGGGATGTTTCTAGTTCTCACCCTCTAATGCCATGTTTTTAAGCCTAAGTCTATAAATATGCAAATTACCGTCGTATTCTCAAACCGGGAGTCCCGCGGCTGCGGGGTCAATTCCTACAAGTTACACTGGTCTCGTGGGAGGTGTTGGTGCCACCCACGGGGCCGTTTAGGGGTTGTTTCTACTTCTCACCCTGTAACGCCATGTTTTTAAGCCTAAGTCTAAAAATATACAAATTGAAGCACCTTATACCTTTGAATTACTTAAGTCTATATTGTATAAGTGTTCAACTAATTTGGAAATAGTGACAAAATTGGTTGTCTAACCTAGAATCCAAAGATCCTCAGAATTATTCTCTCTAATCCTCTTCAATGATCCAAACAAGGTATAATTTAATCACACTACACACATTAGAAGTGCATACATGTGTATATATTGCTTAAAATTGATTGTGTTAAATTCCCTTTAAAATGTTGTTTTAATAATTTTTGGGAATTTTTAAACATTTTTAAAATAATGATTTCTGAAATAAAAAATGTTTTTATAAACTTTGTGGGGTTAAAATGCTATTATGGAAAATATGTTTTTCATTAGAATGTTTGATTGGGTAGAATATCAAAGCGCTAGAGACTTCAGGGTGTTGCCTGTAATTACTTTTGATGCGCGTTTGCAAGCCAATAGAATGCCAACACTTATCACGTTCCTGATATCTCATTTTGTGTTTGTTTTGTGAGAGAACTGCCTGGTGTATTATGGATCATTAGATCAAATCTTATCTATGGCCTGCATGCGTTTTAAGTCTATCCTTGTGCTATCTCTATGGACCAATCACATTCAGTTTAACCACCGCTATTTTACCACCCTTGGATCAAGTCAACATAAGGAAGACTAGATCTCAACCATTGATTTCGATCATCAATCCAGAAGCTTCTTTGGCTCCTATATAAACCCTCCTATTCTCAACCTTTGGGAACTTTTGGCAGTCGTCCAAATTGAGAGAAAAAAGAGAGAAGAGAGAAGTGAGAGAGAAGAGAGAAAAGAAAAGAGAGATGAGAGAGAAAGGGAAATGTGTTAGAGAAAACCTAACCCTAACCCTAAACAACTTCAAATCATCTTCAAACCTTCGTATATACAAAACCCCAAACATAACCTTGAGTGTTTGAGAGAGAGTGGTGTTACTGGTTTGTTCATTTGAAGCTGTAACCTCTTGATCTGTGATCTTATTACCAACTTAAACATTTTTGTGAAGATCTGTATTTCTTTATCATAGAAATCTTAGATCTACACTTTGCATGTTATATTTCACTAGATCTGCATATTTGTTTCTCATTTTGTGAAAATCTTTGCTGATTTAGATCTGTAAATATTTTATGGTTTCTGTTCTTATGAAAGTTAACCTTGACCTAGTTGGATTCTCACTTGGAGATTTTCAATCTCAAAAATATTTTATAAAACAGAGGTTGATTAAGATCTTGACCGATTTTGAATCAAGATATCTGTGGAATCTGGGATAAATTAAAGGTCAAAAAGGTTTCAAGTTCTGTAAGAAAGAAAGAAAAGAATATCACAACATATAGTCTTAATATGTGATTTTCTAGGACTGTCTGTAAAAACTAAGTGTGTGTGAGTTCATGCATGGTGATAGGAATCACATCACAAACACTTAACACACTACCACACTGGAAGTGTTGTGAATAAGATCAAAGATTATTGAGTCTACGCAAGGAAGCTAAAGCAAATGGGAAGTTATCAAACTGGAAGAACATCATCAACAATCAGATCTAAGAGAAGTTAGAAGGACACCAAGTGGGGTATATTCCTAAACATAGAATAGGCTGAGTTGTGTGCATGTATGTTGTATTTTTTGTAACTGCTATTTTTTTAGTGGATTTTTACTTTTGTGACTTAGAAGTCACTGTGGATGTTTCCTCTATTGGGAGAGGTTTTACCACGTTAAAAATAGTGTGTTCTGACTATCTTCATCTCCTCATCTCATTCTAGATAATCAGATTGCCTTAAGGTCTAAACAATTTAAGAAAATTGTTAAATTTAGAAACAAACAGGCATCTAAACAAGGCAAGCCTAATTATCCAACCGTGTCTAATCCCAAACCTCATGAAAGAGGTCTTGACAAACATCCTAAGGACAAAAAATCATATCTAACAGAGATCTTAAAAAGATTGAATGTTTTAGACGTGGGAAACTAGGTCACATTGCTCATGATTGCAGAGTTAATATGAATAAAACCAACACACACAATAGAGCCAATGTCTGTAAAACTTGGGATGATTCAAGTGACTCTGATGAAGAGGAACTTGAGTCATCAAATGTACTTGACCCTTGCATGTCCTTTTTTGCTAAGATCATTTACAATGATGATATGCCTGTGTGTGATAATGATACTTCTACTCCTGCTTTTGTGAATACTGCTTTGACTGGCCTAGATGCCTTGTTATCTGAAAATGTTGCTAGCACTAATTCCGTGTGTGTGAGTCAAAGTGATCTCGATAAAGACAATGTAAATGGGTGTTTGAGTAGTAAAACTGAATCGTTAGGGGTCACAACACACACTTCACTTAGCCACTCAGACACAGATGACTTCCCAGATATTCATACTTTGTATGCTAAAACTGAATCGTGGGAGGTGTTGGGGCCACCCACGGGGCCGTTCGGAGGCTGTATCAAGTATCCACCCTCTAATGCCATGTTTTTAAACCTAAGTCTAGAAATATTCAAATTATCGTCGTATTCTCTTAACGGGAGACCTGCGACTGCGGGGTCAGTTCCTACGTGTTACATGGAACCCGTGGGAGGTGTTGGTGCCACCCACGACACCGTTCAGGGGCTGTTTCTAGTTTTCAACCTCTAACGCAATGTTTTCCTTAAGTCTAGAAATATGCAAAATACAATCGTATACTCAAACCGCGAGACCTTCATCTGCGGGGTGAGTTCCTATGAGTTACATTGGTCCCGTGGGAGGTGTTGGTGCCACCCACGGGGACGTTCGGGGGCTGTTTCTAGTTCTCACCCTCTAACGCCATGTTTTTAAACCTAAGTCAAGAAATATGTAAATTTCCATCGTAGTCTCAAACCGGGAGACCCTGGGCTGCAGGGTCAGTTCCTACGAGTTACATTGGTCCTGTGGGAGGTGTTGGTGCCACTCACGGGGAGGTTCGGAGGCTGTTTAGAGTTCTCACCCTCTAACGCCATATTTTTAAGCCTAAGTCCAGAAATATGCAATTTACGGTCATATTCTCAATTTGGGAGTCCCAAGGCTGTGGGGTCAGTTCCTACGAGTTACATTGGTCCCGTGGGAGGTGTTGGTGCCACCCACGGGGCCGTTCGGGGGCTATTTCTAGTTCTCACCCTCTAACACAATATTTTTAAGCCTATGTCAAGAAATATGGAAATTACCTTCTAATTCTCAAACAGGGAGTCCCACAGCTGCGGGGTCAGTTCCTACGAGTTACATGGGTCTCGTGGGAGGTGTTGGTGCCACCCACGTGGCCGTTCGGTGGCTGTTTTGAGCTTTCACCCTCTAATGTCACGTTTTACTTAAGTCTAGAAATATGCAAATTACCATCGTATTCTCAAACCGGGAGACCCGCGGCTGCGGGGTCAGTTCCTACGAGTTACATTGGTCCCGTGGGAGGTGTTGGTTCCACCCACGGGGACGTTCGGGGGCTGTTTCTAGTTCTCACCCTCAACGCCATGTTTTTAAGCCTAAGTCTGAAAATAAGCAAATTATCATCGGTTTCTCAAACAGGGAGTCCCGCGGCTGCGGGGTCAGTTCCTACGTATTACACTGGTCCCGTGGGAGGTGTTGGTGCCACCCACGGGGCCGTTCGGGGGCTGTTTCGAGTTCTCACCCTCTAACTCCATGTTTTTAAGCCAAAGTCTAGAAACATGCAAATTACCATCGTACTCTCAAATCGGGAGACCCACGGCTGTGGGGTCAGTTCCTACGAGTTACATTGGTCCCGTGGGAGGTGTTGGTGCCACCCACGGGGCCGTTTGGGGGCTATTTCGAGTTCTCACCCTCTAATGCCTTGTTTTTAACTCTAAGTCTAAAAATATGAAAATTACCTTCGTATTCTCAAACCGGGAGTTCCGCGACTGCGGGGTCAATTCCTACGAGTTGCACTGGTCCCATGGGCGGTCTTGGTGCCACCCATGGGGACGTTCAGGGGCTGTTTCTAGTTCTCACCCTCTAACGCCATGTTTTTAAGCCTAAGTTTAGAAATATGCAAATTGCCTTCATATTCTCAAACCGGGAGACCCACGGCTGTGGGGTCAGTTCCTATGAGTTACATTGGTCCCGTGGGAGGTGTTGGTGCCACCCACGGCGGCGTTCGGGGGCTATTTCGAGTTCTCACCCTCTAATGCCATGTTTTTAAGTCTAAGTCTAGAAATATGCAAATTACCATCGTATTCTCAAACCGGGAGTCCCGCGGCTGCGGGGTCAATTCCTACGAGTTACATTGGTCCCATGGGCGGTCTTGGTGCCACCCACGGGGACGTTCAGGGGCTGTTTCTAGTTCTTACCCTCTAACGCCATGTTTTGAAGCCTAAGTCTAGAAATATGCAAATTACCTTCGTATTCTCAAACCGGGAGTCCCGCGGCTGCACGGACAGTTCCTACGAGTTACATTGGTCCCGTGGGAGGTGTTGGTGCCACCCACGGGGCCGTTCGAAGGATGTATCAATTATTCACCCTATAACGACATATTTTTAACCCTAAGTCTAGAAACATGCCAATTATCGTCGTATTCTCTAACTGGGAGTCCCGTGGCTGCGGGATCAGTTCCTACGAGTTACATTGGTCCCATGGGAGGTCTTGGGGCCACCCACGGGGACGTTCAGGGGCTGTTTCTAGTTCTCGCCCTCTAACGCCATGTTTTTAAGCCTAAGTCTAGAAATATGCAAATTACCTTCGTATTCTCAAACCGGGAGTCCCGCGGCTGCGGGAACAGTTCCTACGAGTTACATTGGTCCCCTGGGAGGTGTTGGTGCCACCCACGGGGCCTTTCGGAGGCTGTATCAATTATTCACCCTCTAACGACATATTTTTAACCCTAAGTCTAGAAATATGCAAATTATCATCGTATTCTCTACCCGAGAGTCCCGTGGCTGCGGGATCAGTTCCTACGAGTTACATTGGTCCCGTGGGAGGTGTTGGTGCCACCCACGGGGCCGTTCGAAGGATGTATCAATTATTCACCCTATAACGACATATTTTTAACCCTAAGTCTAGAAATATGCCAATTATCATCGTATTCTCTAACTGGGAGTCCCGTGGCTGCGGGATCAGTTCCTACGAGTTACATTGGTCCCATGGGCGGTCTTGGGGCCACCCACGGGGACGTTCAGGGGCTGTTTCTAGTTCTCACCCTCTAACGCCATGTTTTTAAGCCTAAGTCTAGAAATATGCAAATTACCTTCGTATTCTCAAACCGGGAGTCCCGCGGCTGCGGGAACAGTTCCTACGAGTTACATTGGTCCCCTGGGAGGTGTTGGTGCCACCCACGGGGCCTTTCGGAGGCTGTATCGATTATTCACCCTCTAACGACATATTTTTAACCCTAACTCTAGAAATATGCAAATTATCATCGTATTCTCTACCCGGGAGTCCCGTGGCTGCGGGATCAGTTCCTACGAGTTACATTGGTCGCGTGGGAGGTGTTGGTGCCACCCACGGGGCCGTTCGAAGGATGTATCAATTATTCACCCTATAACGACATATTTTTAACCCTAAGTCTAGAAATATGCCAATTATCATCGTATTCTCTAACTAGGAGTCCCGTGGCTGCGAGATCAGTTCCTACGAGTTACATTGGTCCCATGGGCGGTCTTGTGGCCACCCACGGGGACGTTCAGGGGCTGTTTCTAGTTCTCAGCCTCTAACGCCATGTTTTTAAGCCTAAGTCTAGAAATATGCAAATTACCTTCGTATTCTCAAACCGGGAGTCCCGCGGCTGCGGGAACAGTTCCTACTAGTTACATTGGTCCCCTGGGAGGTGTTGGTGCCACCCACGGGGCCGTTCGGAGGCTGTATCAATTATTCACCCTCTAACGACATATTTTTAACCCTAAGTCTAGAAATATGCAAATTATCATCGTATTCTCTACCCGGGAGTCCCGTGGCTGCGGGATCAGTTCCTACGAGTTACATTGGTCCCGTGGGAGGTGTTGGTGCCCCCCACGGGGCCGTTAGAGGGATGTTTCAAGTTTTCACCCTCTAACGCCAGTTTTTTAAGCGTGAGTCTGAAAATGAACAAATTATCATCGTATTCTCAAACCGGGAGTCCCGCGATTGGGGGTCAGTTCCTATGTGTTACATTGGTCCCGTGGGAGGTGTTGGTGCCACCCACGGGGCCGTTCGGGGGCTGTTTCGAGTTCTCATCCTCTAACTCCATGTTTTTAAACCTAAGTCTAGAAATATGTAAATTATCAGCGTACTCTCAAATCGGGAGACCCATGGCTGTGGGGTCAGTTCCTACGAGTTACATTGGTCCCGTGGGAGGTGTTGGTGCCACCCACGGGGCCGTTCGGGGGCTATTTCGAGTTCTCACCCTCTAATGCCATGTTTTTAAGTCTAAGTCTCGAAATATGCAAATTACCATCGTATTCTCAAACTGGGAGTCCCACGGCTGCGGGGTCAATTCCTAAGAGTTACATTGGTCCCATGGGCGGTCTTGGTGCCACCCACAGGGATGTTCAGGGGTTGTTTCTAGTTCTCACCCTCTAACGCCATGTTTTTAAGCCTAAGTCTAAAAATATGCAAATTACCTTCGTATTCTCAAACCGAGAGTCCCGCGGCTGCGGGGATAGTTCCTACGAGTTACATTGGTCCTGTGGGAGGTGTTGGTGCCACCCACGGGGCCGTTCGGAGGCTGTATCAATTATTCACCCTCTAACGACATATTTTTAACCCTAAGTCTAGAAATATGCAAATTATCATCATATTCTCTAACCGGGAGTCCCGTGGCTGCGGGATCTGTTCCTACGAGTTACATTGGTCCCGTGGGAGGTGTTGGTGCCACCCACGGGGCCGTTAGAGGGCTGTTTCGAGTTTTCACCCTCTAACGCCAGTTTTTTAAGCCTAAGTTTGAAATTAAGAAAATTACCATCGTATTCTCAAACCGGGAGTCCTGCAGCTGCAGGGTCAGTTCCTACGTGTTACATTGGTCCCGTTGGAGGTGTTGGTGCCACCCACGGGGCCGTTCGGGGGTTGTTTCGAGTTCTCACCCTCTAACTCCATGTTTTTTAGCCTAAGTCTATAAATATGAAAATTACCATTGTATTCGTAAATCGGGAGTCCCGCGGCTGCTAGTTCAGTTCCTACGAGTTACATTGGTCTCGTGTGAGGTGTTGGTGCCACCCACGGGGCCGTTCGGGGGCTGTTTCGATTTTTCACCCTCTAACGCTATGTTTTCAAGTCTATGTCTAGAAATATTCAAATTATATTCATATTCTCAAACTGGGAGTTCCGCGGCTGCGGGGTCAGTTCCTGCGAGTTACATTTGCCCCGTGGGAGGCGTTAGTGCCACCCACTGGGCCGTTCGGGGTCTGTTTCGAGTTCTCACCCTCTAACGTCATGTTTTTAAGCCTAAGTCTAGAAATATGCAAATTCCCATCGTACTCTCAAACCGGGAGACCCGCGACTGCGGGGTCAGTTCCTACGAGTTACATTGGTCCCGTTGGAGGTGTTGGTGTCAACCACGGGGTCGTTCTGGGGCTGTTTCGAGTTCTCACCCTCTAACGCCATGTTTTTAAGCCTAAGTCTAGAAATATGCAAATTACCATCGTATTCTCAAACCGGAGTCCCGCGGCTGCGGGGTCAAATCCTACGAGTTATAGTGGTCTCGTGGGAGGTGTTGGGGCCACCCACGAGGCCGTTCAAGGGATGTTTCTAGTTCTCAACCTCTAACGCCATGTTTTTAAGCCTAAGTCTAGAAATAGGAAAATTACCTTTGTATTCTCAAATCGGGAGTCCCGCGGCTGCGAGGACTGTTCCTTCGAGTTACATTGGTCCCGTAGGAGGTGTTGGTGCCACCCACGGGGCCGTTCAAAGGCTGGTTCAAGTATTCACCCTCTAACGCCATGTTTTTAAGCCCAAGTCTAGAAATATGCAAATTATCATCGTATTCTCTAACCGGGAGTCCCGCGGCTGCGGGATCAGTTCCTATGAGTTACATTGGTCCTGTGGGAGGTGTTGGTGCAACCCACGGGGCCGTTAGAGGGTTGTTTCGAGTTTCCATCCTCGAACACCAGTTTTTTAAGCCTAAGTCTAAAAATAAGCAAATTATCATCGTATTCTCAAACTGGGAGTCCCGCGGCTGCTGGGGCAGTTCCTACGAGTTACATTGGTCCCGTGGGAGGTGTTGGTGCCACCCACGGGGCCGTTCAGAGGCTGGTTCAAGTATTCACCCTCTAACGCCATGTTTTTAAGCCTAAGTCTAGAAATATGCAAATTATGTTCGTATTCTCTATCCAGGAGTCCCGAGGCTGTGGGATCAGTTCCTATGAGTTACATTGATCTCGTTGGAGTTGTTGGTGCAACCCATGGGGCCATTAGAGGGATGTTTTGAGTTTTCACCCTCTAACGCTAGTTTTTTAAGCCTAAGTCTAACAATAAGAAAATCATAATCGTATTCTCAAACCGGGAGTCCCGCGGCTGCGGGGTCAGTTTCTACGTGTTACATTGGTCCCGTGGGAGGTGTGGGTGCCACCCACAGGGCCGTTCGAGGGATATTTCGAGTTTTCATCCTCTAACGCCATGTTTTGCTTAAGACTAGAAGTATGCAAATTACCATTGTATTCTCAAACCGAGAGACCCGCGGCTATGGGATCAGTTCCTACGAGTTACATTGGTCCCGTGGGAGGTGTTGGTGCCACCCACGGGGCCGTTCGGGCGCTGTTTCGAGTTTTCACCCTCTAACGCAACGTTTTTAAGACTGAATCTAGAAATATGGAAATTACCATCGTATTCTCAAATCGGGAGTCCTGCGGCTGCGGGGTCAGTCATTACGAGTTACATTGGTCCCGTGGGAAGTGTTGGTGCCACCTTCGGGGATGTTCGGGGGCTGTTTCTAGTTCTCACCCTCTAACGCCATGTTTTTAAGCCTAATTCTAGAAATATGCAAATTACCGTCGTACACTCAAACCGGGAGACCCGCAGCTGTAGGGTCAGTCCCTACGAGTTACATTGGTCAGGTGGGAGGTGTTTGTGCAACCCACGGGGCCGTTCGGGGGCTATTTCGAGTTCTGACCCCTAGCCATGTTTTTAAGCCTAACTCTAGAAATATGCAAATTACCATCCTATTCTCAAACTGGGAGTCCCGCGGCTGTAGGGTCAGTTCCTATGAGTTACTTTGGACCCGTAGGAGGTGTCGGGGCCACCCACGCGGCCGTTCGGGTGATGTTTCGAGTTTTCACCCCCTAACGCCGTGTTTTGCATAAGTCTAGAGATTCACATATTACCGTCGTATTCTCAAATTGAGAGACCTGCGGCTGCGGGGTCAGTTCATTCGAGTTAAATTGGTCCCGTGTTAGGTGTTGGTGCCACCCACGGAGACGTTCGGGGGCTGTTTATAGTTCTCACCCTCTAAAGCCATGTTTTTAAGCCTAAGTCTAGAAATATGCAAATTACAGTCATATTCTCCAACAGGGAGTCCCCCTAGTGCGGGGTCAGTTCCTACGAGTTACACTAGTTCTGTAGGAGGTGTTGGTGCCACCCACAGGGCCGTTCGGGGGCTGTTTCTAGTTCTCACCCTCTAACGCCATGTTTTTATTCCTAAGCCTAGAAATAAAAAAATTACCGTGGTACTCTCAATTCGGGAAACCCGCGGTTGCGGGGTCAGTTCCTACAGGTTACATTGTTCCTGTGGGAGGTGTTGGTGCCACCCACGGGGCCGTTTGGTGGCTGTTTCGAGTTCTAACCCTCTAACGCCATGTTTTTAACCCTAAGTTTAGGAATATGCAAATTACCTTCGTATTCTCAAACCGGGAGTCCCGCGACAGTGAGGTCAGTTCCTAAGAGTTACATTGGTCCCGTGGGAGTTGTTGGTGCCACACACGGGGCCGTTCGGGGGCTGCTTCGAGTTTTCACCCTCTAACACAATGTTTTTAAGCCTAAATATAGAAATATGGAAATTACCATCGTATTCTCAAATCGGGAGTCCTGCGGCTGTGGGGTCAGTTCCTACGAGTTACATTAGTCCCGTGGGAGGTGTTGGTGCCACCCTCGGGGCCGTTCGGGGCTGTTTCGAGTTTTCAGCCTTTAACGCGATGTTTTTAACCCTATGTTAAGAAATATGGAAATTATCGCCGTATTCTCAAATTGAGAGTCCTGCGACATCGGGGTCCGTTCCTACGAGTTACATTTGTCCCGTGGGAGGTGTTGGTGCAACCCACGAGGCCGTTCAGGTGCTGTTTTGGCTTCTCACCCTCTAACGCCATGTTTTTAAGCGTAAATCTATAAATATGCAAATTACCGGTGTACTCTCAAATCGGGAGACCCATTGATGCGGGGTCAGTTCCTACGAGTTTCATTGGTCCCGTGGGAGGTGTTGGTGCCACCCACGGGACCATTCGGGGGCTGTTACGAGTTCTCACCCTCTAACGCCATGTTTTTAAGCCTAAGTTTAGAAATAAGAAATTTACCTTCGTATTCTCAAACTGGGAGTCCCGGGGCTACGAGGTCAGTTCCTACGAGTTACATTGGTCCCATGGGAGGTGTTGGCGCCACTCATGGGGCCGTTCGGGGGCTGTTTCGAGTTTTCACCCTCTAACGTAGTGTTTTTAATCCTAAATCTATAAACATGGAAATTACCATCATATTCTCAAATCGGGAGACCCGTGGATGCGGGGTGAGTTCCTACGAGTTTCATTGGTCCCGTGGGAGGTGTTGGTGCCACCCACGGGGCCGTCCAGGGGCTGTTACGAGTTCTCACCCTCTAACGCCATGTTTTTAAGACTAAGTTTAGAAATATGCAAATTACCATCGTATTCTCAAATCGGGAGACCCACGACTGCGGGGTCAGTTCGTAAGAGTAACATTGGTCCTGTGGGAGGTGTTGGTGTCACCCACGAGGTCGTGCGGGGGATTCTTCGAGTTCTCACCCTCTAACGCCATGTTTTTAAGCCTAAGTCTAGAATATGCAAATTACCGTCGTATTCTGAAACCGGGAGTCCCGCAGCTGCAGGGTCGATTCCTACGAGTTACACTGGTCCCGTGGGCGGTGTTGGTGCCACCCACGACACCGTTCAGGGGCTGTTTCTAGTTCTCACCCTCTAACACCATGTTTTTAAGCCTAAGCCTATAAATATGCTAATTACCGTCGTATTCTCAAACCGGGAGTCCCACGGCTGCGGGGTCATTTCCTACGAGTTACAATGGTCCCGTGGGAGGTGTTGGTGCCACCCATGGGGCCATTTAGGGGTTGTTTCTAGTTCTCACCCTGTAACACCATGTTTTTAAGACTAAGTCTAGAAATATAAAAATTACCTTCGTATTCTCAAACCGAGAGTCCCATGGGTGCGGGGAAAGTTCCTACTTGTTACATGGGTCCCGTGGGAGGTGTTGGTGCCACCCACGGGGCCGTTCCAGTTCTGTTTCAAGTTCTCACCATCCAACGCCATGTTTTTAAGCCTAAGTCTAGAAATATGCAAATTCCCTTCGTATTCTCAAATCGGGAGTCCCGCGGCTGCGGGGACAGTTCCTACGAGTTGCATTGGTCCTGTGGGAGGTGTTGGGGCCACCCACGGGGCCGTTCGGAGGCTGTATCAAGTATTCACCCTCTAATGCCATGTGTTCAAGCCTAAGTCTAGAAATGTTCAAATTATCGTCGTATTCTCTAAACGGGAGACCTGCGGCTGCGGGCTCAGTTCCTACGAGTTACATTGGTCCCGTGGGAGGTGTTGGTGCCACCTATGGGGACGTTCGGGGGTTGTTTCTAGTTCTCACCCTCTAACGCCATGTTTTTAATCCTAGGTCTAGAAATATGAAAATTACCGTCGTATTCTCAAACCGAGAGTCACGCGGCTGTGAGGTCAGATCCTACGAGTTACATTGGTCCCGTGGGAGGTGTTGGTGCCACCCACGGGAACGTTCGGGGGTTGTTTTGGGTTCTCACCCTCTAACGCCATTTTTTAAGCCTAAGTCTAGAAATATGAAAATTACCGTCGTATTCTCAAACTGGGAGTCATGCGGGTGCGAGGTCAGATCCTCTGAATTACATTGGTCCCATGGGAGGTGTTGGTGCCAGCCACGAGAATGTTCGGGGGCTGTTTCTAGTTCTCACCCTCTAACGCCATGTTTTTTTGTCTAAGTCTAGAAATATGCAAATTACCGTCGTACTCTCAGACTGGGAGACCTGCGGCTATGGGGTCAGTTCCTACGAGTTACATTGGTCACGTGGGAGGAGTTCGTGCCACCCACGGGGCGGTTCGGGTGATGTTTGGAGTTTTCACCCTCTAACGCCGTATTTTACTTAAGTAATGAAATATTTAAATTACCCTCGTATTCTCAAACATGGAGTCCCACGGCTGCGGGGTCAGTTCGTACGAGTTACATTGGTCCCATGGGAGCTGCTGGTGCCACCCACGGGGACAATCGGGGGCTGTTTCTAGTTCTCACTCTCTAAAGCGATGTCTCTAAGCCTAAATCTAGAAATATGCAATTTACCGCCATATTCTCAAACTGAGAGTCCCGCTGTTGCGGGGTCAGTTCCAACGAGTTACACTGGTCCCGTGGGAGGTGTTGGTGCCTCCCACGGGGAAGTTCGGTGGCCGTTTTGAGTTTTCACCCTCTAACGTCATGTTTTGCTTAAGTCTAGAAATATGCAAATTACCATCGTATTCTCAAACCGGGAGACCCGCGGCTACGGGTTCAGTTCCTACGAGTTACATTGGTCCCGTGGGAGGTGTTGGTGCCACCCACGGGGAAGTTCGGGGGTTGTTGCTAGTTTTCACCCTCTAACGCCATGTTTTTAAGTCTAAGTTTAGAAATATGAAAATTACCGTCGTACTCTCAAATCGGGAGACCTACGGCTACGGGGTCAGTCTCTCGAAGTTATATTGGTCCCATGGGAGGTGTTGGTGCCACCCACGGGGCTGTTCGGGGACTGTTTCGAGTTCTCACCCTCTAAAGCCATATTTTTAAGCCTAAGTCTTGAAATATGCAAATTATCATCGTATTCTCAAATCGGGAGTACCGCGACTGCGGGGTTAGTTCCTACGAGTTACATTGGTTCCGTGGGAGGTGTTGGTGCCACCCACGGGGCTGTTCGGCGGCTATTTCTAGTTCTCACCCTCTAACGCAATATTTTTAGGCCTATGTCTAAAAATATGCAAATTACCTTTGTATTCTCAAACCGGGAGTGCCGCGGCTACGAGGAAAGTTCCTACGAGTTACATTGGTCCCGATGGAGGTGTTGGTGCCACCCACGTGGGCCGTTCGGGTGCTGTTTTGAGTTTTGACCCTCTAACACCATATTTTTAAGCCTAGGTCGAGAAATATGGAAATTACCGTCGTATTCTCAAATCGGGAGTCATGCGACGTCGGGGTCCGTTCCTACGAGTTACATTGGTCTCGTGGGAGGTGTTGGTGCCACCAACGGGGCCGTTCGGGGGCTGTTTCGAGTTTTCACCCACTAACGCTGTGTTTTTAAGCCTAAGTCTAGAAATATGCAAATTATTGTCGTATTCTCCAATCGGGAGTCCCGCGGCCACGGGGGCAGTTCCTACGAGTTACATTGGTCCCGTGGGAGGTGCCGGTGCCACCCACGGGGCCGTTCGGGAGCTATTTTGAGTTTCCACCCTCTAACACCATGTTTTGCTTAAGTCTAGAAATGTGAAAATTACTGTCGTATTCTCAAACTGGGAGACCCGCAGCTGCGGGCTCAGTTCCTACGAGTTACATTGGTCCCGTGGGAGGTGTTGGTGCCACCTATGGGGACGTTCGGGGGCTGTTTCTAGTTCTCACCCTCTAACGCCATGTTTTTAAGCCTAGGTCTAGAAATATGCAAATTACGGTCGTATTCTCAAACCGAGAATCACGCGGCTGCGAGGTCAGATCCTACTAGTTACATTGGTCCCGTGGGATGTGTTGGTGCCACCCACGGGAACGTTCGGGGGTTGTTTTGGGTTCTCACCCTCTAACGCCATTTTTTAAGCCTAAGTCTAGAAATATGAAAATTACCGTCATATTCTCAAACTGGGAGTCACGCGTTTGCGGGGTCAGATCCTTTGAGTTACATTGGTCCCGTGGGAGGTGTTGGTCCCATCCATGGGGCCGTTCGGGGGTTGTTTCTAGTTCTCACCCTCTAACGCCATATTTTTAAGACCAAGTCTAGAAATATACAAGTTACCTTCTTATTCTCAAACCGAGAGTCCCGCGGCTGCGAGGAAAGTTCCTACGAGTTACATTGGTCCCGTGGGAGGTGTTAGTGCCACCCACGGGGCCGTTCGGGGGCAGTTTCGAGTTTTCACACACTAACGCCATGTTTTTAAGCCTTAGTCTTGAAATATACAAGTTATCATCGTATTGTCAAATTGGGAGTCCCGCGGCTTCGGGGTTAGTTCCTACGAGTTACTGGGGTCCCGTGGGAGGTTTTGGTACCACCCACGGGGCCGTTCAGGGGGTGTTTCGAGTTTTCACCCTCTAACGCAATGTTTTTAAGCCTTAGTCCATAAATATGAAAATTATCATCGTATTCTCAAATCGGGAGTCCCGCGGCTGGGGGGTCAGTTCCTACGAGTTACATTGGTCCCGTGGGAGTTGTTGGTGCCACCCAAGGGGCAGTTCGGGGGCTGTTTCGAGTTTTCACCCTCTAACATCATGTTTTCTTAAACCAAGAAATATGTTAATTACCATCGTATTAACAAACCGGGGGACCAGCGGCTGTGGGGTCAGTTCCTACGAGTTACATTGGTCCCGTGGGAGGTGTTGGTGCCACCAACGGTGATGTTCAGGGGTTGTTTCTAGTTCTCACCCTCTAACGCCATGTTTTTAAGCCTGAGTCTAGGAATACACAATTTATCATCGTATTCTGAAAATGGGAGACCCGGGGCTACTGGGTCAGTTCCTACGAGATTAAATTGGTCCCGTGGGAGGTCTTGGTGCCACCCATGGGGACGTTCGAGGGTTGTTTCTAGTTTTCACCCTCTAACGCCATGTTTTTAAGCCTAAGTCTAGAAAAATGAAAATTACCATTGTAATCTCGAACCGGGAGACCCGCGGCTACGAAGTCAGTTCCTACGAGTTACATTGGTCCCGTGGGAGGTGTTGGTGCCACCCATGGGTCTGTTTGGGGGCTGTTTCGAGTTCTCACCCTCTAACGCCATGTTTTAAAGCCTAAGTCTAGAAATATGGAAATCATCATCGTATTCTCAAACCAGGAGTCCCCCCGACTGCGAGTTCAATTTCTACGAGTTATATTGGTCCCGTGGGAGGTGTTGGGACGACCCACAGGGCCGTTCGGGGGTGTTTCGAGTATTCACCCTCTAACGCCTTGTTTTGCTTAAGTCTAGAAATATGCAAATAACCATCGTATTCTCAAACCGGGGGACCCGCGGCAGCGGGGTCAGTTCCTACGAGTTATATTGGTCCCGTGGGAGGTGTTGGTGCCACCCACGACGACGTTCGGGGGTTGTCGCTAGTTTTCACCCTCAAACGCCATGTTTTTAAGTCTAAGTTTAGAAATATGCAAATTATAGTCGTACTCTCAAATCGGGAGACCTGCGGCTGCGGGGTCAGTCCCTCGAAGTTACATTGGTCCCATGGGAGGTGTTGGTGCCACCCACGAGGCCGTTCGGGGGCTGTTTCGAGTTCTCACCCTCTAAAGCCATATTTTTAAGCCTAAGTCAAGAAATATGCAAATTATCGTCGTATTCTCAAACTGGGAGTACCGCGGCTGCGGGGTTAGTTCCTATGAGTTACATTGGTCCCGTGGGAGGGGTTGGTGCCACCCACGGGGCCGTTCGGGGGCTATTTCTAGTTCTCACCCTCTAACGCAATATTTTTAAGCCTATGTCTTAAAATATGCAAATTACCTTCATATTCTCAAACCGGGAGTGCCGCGGCTACGAGGACAGTACCTACGAGTTACATTCATCCCGATGGACGTGTTGGTGCCACCCACGTGGTCCGTTCGGGTACTCTTTTGAGTTTTGACCCTCTAACGCCATGTTTTTAAGCCTAGGTCTAGAAATATGGAAATTACCATCGTATTCTCAAATCGGGAGTCCCACGACATCGGGGTCCGTTCCTAAGAGTTACATTGGTTTCGTGGGAGGTGTTAGTGCCACCCTCGGGGCCGTTCGGGGCTATTTCGAGTTTTCAGCCTTTAACGCGATGTTTTTAAGCCTATGCGAAGAAATATGGAAATTATCATCGTATTCTCAAATCGAGAGTCCCGCGACATCGGGGTCTGTTCCTACGAGTTACATTTGTACCGTGGGAGGGTTTTGGTGCAACCCACGAGGCCGTTCAGGTGCTGTTTTGACTTCTCACCCTCCAACGCCATGTTTTTAAGCCTAAGTCTATCAATATGAAAATTACCATTGTACTCTCAAATCGGGAGACCCGTTGATGCGGGGTCAGTTCCTACGAGTTTCATTGGTCCCGTGGGAGGTGTTGGTGCCACCCACGGGGCCATTCGGGGGCTGTTACGAGTTCTCACCCTCTAACACCATGTTTTTAAGCCTAAGTTTAGAAATATGCAAATTACCGTTGTATTCTCAAACCGGGAGTCCCGCGGCTGCGAGGTCAGTTCCTACGAGTTATATTTGTCCCGTGGGAGGTGTTGGCGCCACTCACGGGGCCGTTCGGGGGCTGTTTCGAGTTTTCACCCTCTAACGTAGTGTTTTTAAGCCTAAATCTACAAACATGGAAATTACCATCATATTCTAAAATCGGGAGACCCGTGGCTGCGGGGTCAGTTCCTACGAGTTTCATTGGTCCCGTGGGAGGTGTTTGTGCCACCCATGGGCCCGTTCGGGGGCAGTTACGAGTTCTCACCCTCTAACGCCATGTTTTTAAGACTAAGTTTAGAAATATGCAAATTACCGTCGTATTCTCAAATCGGGAGACCCGCGACTGCGGGGTCAGTTCGTACGAGTTACATTGGTCCTGTGGGAGGTGTTGGTGCCACCCACGAGGTCGTTCGGGGGATGTTTCGAGTTCTCACCCTCTAACGCCATGTTTTTAAGCCTAAGTCTAGAATATGAAAATTACCATCGTATTCTGAAATCGGGAGTCCCGCAGCTGCGGGGTCAATTCCTACGAGTTACTCTGGTCCCGTGGGCGGTGTTGGTGCCACCCACGGCACTGTTTAGGGGCTGTTTCTAGTTATCACCCTATAACACCATGTTTTTAAGCCTAAGTCTATAAATATGCAAATTACTGTCGTATTCTCAAACCGGGAGTCCCGCAGCTGCAGGGTCATTTCCTACGAGTTACAATGGTTCCGTGGGAGGTGTTGGTGCCACCCACGGGGCCGTTTAGGCGTTGTTTCTAGTTCTCTCCCTGTAACACCATGTTTTTAAGCCTAAGTCTAGAAATATAAAAATTACCTTCGTATTCTCAAACCGAGAGTCCCATGGCTACGGGAAAGTTCCTACTTGTTACATGGGTCCCGTGGGAGGTGTTGGTGCCACCAACGGGGCCGTTCCAGTGCTGTTTCAAGTTCTCACCTTCCAAAGCCATGTTTTTAAGCCTAAGTCTAAAAATATGCAAATTCCCTTCGTACTCTTAAATCGGGAGTCCCGCGGCTGCGGGGACAGTTCCTACGAGTTGCAGTGGTACCGTGGGAGGTGTTGGGGCCACCCACGGGGCCGTTCGGAGGCTTATCAAGTATTCACCCTCTAAAGCCATGTGTTCAAGCCTAAGTCTAGAAATGTTCAAATTATCATTGTATTCTATAAACGGGAGACCTGCGGCTGCGGGGTCAGTTCCTACATGTTACATTGGTCCCGTGGGAGGTGTTGGTGCCACCCACGACACCGTTCAGGGGTTGTTTCTAGTTTTCAACCTCTAACGCCATGTTTTGCTTAAGTCTAGAAAATATGCAAATCACTGTCTATTACTCAAACCGGGAGACCCACGTCTGCGGGGTCAGTTCCTTTGAGTTACATTGGTCCCGTGGGAGGTGTTGGTGCCACCCACGGGGATGTTCGGGGGCTGTTTCTAGTTCTCACCCTCTAACGCCATGTTTTTAAGCCTAAGTCTAGAAATATGCAAATTAGCATCGTAGTCTCAAATCGGGAGACCCGCGGTTGCAGGGTCAGTTCCTACGAGTTACATTGGTCCCGTTGGAGGTGTTGGTGCCACACACGGGGCCGTTCGGGGACTGTTTCGAGTTCTCACCCTCTAACAACATGTTTTTAAACCTAAGTCTAGAAATATGCAAATTACCGTCGTATTCTCAAATCGGGAGTCTCACGGTTGCAGGGTCATTTCCAATGAGTTACATTGGTCCCGCGGGAGGTGTTGGTGCCACCCACGAGGCCGTTCGGGGGTTGTTTCGAGTTTTCACCCTCTAATGCCATGTTTTTAAGTCTAAGTTTAGATATATGGAAATTACCGTCGTATTCTCAAATCGGGAGTCCCGCGACATCGGGGTCCGTTCCTACGAGTTATCTTGGTCCCGTGGGAGGTGTTGGTGCCACCCACGGGGCCGTTCGGGTGATGTTTCGAGTCTTCACAGTCTAACGTCGTGATTTGATTAAGTAAAGAAATATACAAATTACCATCGTATCATCTAAGCAGGAGATTCGCGGCTGCGGGGTCAGTTCGTAATAGTTACATTGGTCCCGTGGGAGGTGATGGTGCCACCCACGGGGACGTTCGGGGGCTGTTTCTAGTTCTCACCCTCTGAAGCCTTTTTTTAAGTCAAAGTTTAGAAATATGCAAATTACCGTCGTATTCTCAAACCGGGAGTCCCGCTGCTGCGGGGTCAGTTCCTACGAGTTACATTGGTCCCGTGGCTCGTGTTGGTGCCACCCACGGGGACGTTCGGGGGCTGTTTCTAGTTCTCACCCTCTAACGCCATGTTTTTAAGTTTAAGTCTCGAAATATGCAAATTACCGTCGTACCCTCTAACCGGGAGATCGACGGCTATGGGGTCAGTTCCTACAAGTTACATTGGTCCCGTGGGAGGTGTTGGTGCCACCCAAGGGGCGGTTCGGGTGATGTTTGGAGTTTTCACCCTCTAACGCCGTATTTTACTTAAGTAATGAAATATTTAAATTAACCTTGTATTCTCAAACAAGGAGTCCCGCGGCTGCGGGGTCAGTTCGTACGAGTTACATTGGTCCCGTGGGAGCTGCTAGTGCCACCCATGGGGACTATCGGGGGAAGTTTCTAGTTCTCACCCTCTAAAGCGATGTCTGTAAGCCTAAATCTTGAAATATGCAAATTACCGCCGTATTCTCAAACCGAGAGTCCCGCTTTTGCGGGGTCAGTTCCAACGAGTTACACTGGTCCCGTGGGAGGTGTTGGTGCCTCCCACGGGGAAGTTCGGTGGCTGTTTTTAGTTTTCACCCTCTAACGTCATATTTTGCTTAAGTCTAGAAATATGCAAATTACCATCGTATTCTCAAACCGGGAGACCCGCGGCTACGGGGTCAGTTCCTACGAGTTACATTGGTCCCGTGGGAGGTGTTGGTGCCACCCACGGGGAAGTTCGTTGGTTGTTGCTAGTTTTCACCCTCTAACGCCATGTTTTTAAGTCTAAGTTTAGAAATATGAAAATTACCGTCGTACTCTCAAACCGGGAGACCTGCGGCTGCAGGGTCAGTCCCTCGAAGTTACAATGGTCCCATGGGAGGTGTTGGTGCCACCCACGGGGCTGTTCGGGGGCTGTTTCGAGTTCTCACCCTCTAAAGCCATATTTTTAAGCCTAAGTCTTCAAATATGCAAATTATTATCATATTCTCAAATCGGGAGTACCGCGACTACGGGGTTAGTTCCTACGAGTTACATTGGTTCCGTGGGAGGTGTTGGTGCCACCCATGGGGCCGTTCGGGGGCTATTTCTAGTTCTCATCCTCTAACGCAATATTTTTAAGCCTATGTCTTAAAATATGCAAATTACCTTCGTATTCTCAAACCGGGAGTGCCGCGGCTACGAGGACAGTTCCTACGAGTTACATTGGTCAAAATGGAGGTGTTGGTGCCACCAACGTGGGCCGTTCAGTTTGCGGTTTTGAGTTTTGACCCTCTAACGCCATATTTTTAAGCCTAGGTCTACAAATATGGAAATTACCATCGTATTCTCAAATCGGGAGTCATGCGACATCAGGGTCCGTTCCTACGAGTTACATTGGTCTCGTGGGTGGTGTTGGTGCCACCAACGGGGCCGTTCGGGGGCTGTTTCAAGTTTTCACCCACTAACGCTATGTTTTTAAGCCTAAGTCTATAAATATGCAAATTATTGTCGTATTCTCCAATCGGGAGTCCCGCGCCACGGGGGCAGTTCCTACGAGTTACGTTGGTCCCGTGGGAGGTGTCGGTGCCACCCACGGAGATGTTCGGGAGATGTTTTGAGTTTTCAGCCTCTAACACCATGTTTTGCTTATGTCTAAAAATGTGAAAATTACTGTCGTATTCTCAAACTGGGAGACCCGCGGCTGCGGGCTCAGTTCCTACGAGTTACATTGGTCCCGTGGGAGGTGTTGGTGCCACCTATGGGGACGTTCGGGGGTTGTTTCTAGTTCTCACCCTCTAACGCCATGTTTTTAAGCCTAGGTCTAGAAATATGCAAATTACCGTCGTATTCTCAAACCGAGATTCACGCGACTGCGAGGTCAGATCTTACGAGTTACATTGGTCCCGTGGGAGGTGTTGGTACCACCCACGGGAACGTTCGGGGGTTGTTTTGGGTTCTCACCCTCTAACGCCATTTTTTAAGCCTAAGTCTAGAAATATTAAAATTACATTCGTATTCTCAAACTGGGAGTCATGCGGGTGCGGGGTCAGATCCTCTGAATTACATTGGTCCCATGGGAGGTGTTGGTGCCACCCACGGGAACGTTCGGGGGCTGTTTCTAGTTCTCACCCTCTAACGCCATGTTTTTTTGTCTAAGTCTAGAAATATGAAAATTACCGTCGTACTCTCAAACCGGGAGACCTGCGGCTATGGGGTCAGTTCCTACGAGTTACATTGGTCACGTGGGTGGTGTTCGTGCCACCCACGGGGCGGTTCAGGTGAGGTTTGGAGTTTTCACCCTCTAACGCCGTATTTTACTTAAGTAATGAAATATATAAGTTACCCTCGTATTCTCAAACAAGGAGTCCCGCGGCTGCGGGGTTAGTTCCTACAAGTTACATTGGTCCCGTGGGAGGTGTTGGTGCCACCAACGGGGATGTTTAGGGGTTGTTTCTAGTTCTCACCCTCTAAAGCCATGTTTTTAAGCCTGAGTCTAGAAATACACAATTTATCGTCGTATTCTCAAACTGGGAAACCCGGGGCTACTGGGTTAGTTCCTACGAGTTAAATTGGTCCCGTGGGAGGTGTTGGTGCCACCCATGGGGACGTTCGGGAGTTGTTTCTAGTTCTCACCCTCTAATGCCATGTTTTTAATCCTAAGTCTTGAAAAATGAAAATTACCGTTGTAATCTCGAACCGGGAGACCCGCGGCTACGAAGTCAGTTCCTACGAGTTACATTGGTCCCGTGGGAGGTGTTGGTGCCACCCACGGGGCTGTTTCGAGTTCTCACCCTCTAACGCCATGTTTTAAAGCCTAATTCTAGAAATATGGAAATTATCATCGTATTCTCAAACCGGGAGTCCCCCTGGCTGCGGGTTCAGTTTCTATGAGTTACATTGGTCCCGTGGGAGGTGTTGGGGCGACCCACAGGGCCGTTCGGGGGCTGTTTCGAGTTTTCACCCTCTAACGCCATGATTTACTTAAGTCTAAAAATATGCAAATTACCATCGTATTCTCAAACCGGGGGACCCGCGACAGCGGGGTCAGTTCCTACGAGTTACATTGGTCCCGTGGGAGGTGTTGGTGCCACCCACGGCGACGTTCGGGGGTTGTTGCTAGTTTTCACCCTCTAACGCCATGTTTTTAAGTCTAAGTTTATAAATATGCAAATTACAGTCGTACTCTCAAACCAGGAGACCTGCGGCTGGGAGGTCAGTCCCTCGAAGTTACATTGGTCCCGTGGGAGGTGTTGGTGCCAACCACGAGGCTGTTCGGGGGTTGTTTCGAGTTATCACCCTCTAAAGCCATATTTTTAAGCCTAAGTCTAGAAATATGCAAATTATCATCATATTCTCAAACTGGGAGTACCGCGGTTGCGGGGTTAGTTCCTACGAGTTACATTGGTTCCGTGGGAGGTGTTGGTGCCACCCACGGGGCCGTTCGGGGGCAATTTCTAGTTCTCACCCTCTAACGCAATATTTATAAGCCTATGTCTTAAAATATGCAAATTACCTTCGTATTCTCAAAACAGGAGTGCCGCGGCTACGAGGACAGTTCCTACGAGTTACATTCATCCCGATGGACGTGTTGGTGCCACCCACGTGGGCCGTTCGGGTGCTGTTTCGAGTTTTGACCCTCTAACGCCATGTTTTTAAGCCTAGTTCAAGAAATATGGAAATTACCGTCGTATTCTCAAATCGGGAGTCCCGCGACATCGGGGTCCGTTCCTACGAGTTACATTGGTCTCGTGGGAGGTGTTGGTGCCACCCACGGGGCCGTTCGGGGGCTATTTCGAGTTTTCACCCACTAACGTTATATTTTTAAGCCTAAGTCTAGAAATATGAAAATTGTAGTCATATTCTCCAATTGGTAGTCCCGCGGCCACGGGGTCAGTTCCTACGAGTTACATTAGTACCGTGGGAGGTGTCGGTGCTACCCACGGGGCCGTTCGGGGGATGATTCGAGTTTTCACCCTTTAACAGCATGTTTTGCTTAAGTCTAGAAATGTGAAAGTTACTGTCGTATTCTCTAACCAGGAGACCCGTGGCTGCGGGGTCAGTTCCTACGAGTTATATTGGTCCCGTGGGAGGTCTTGGTGCCACCTACGGGAACGTTCGGAGGTTGTTTGGAGTTCTCACCCTCTAACGCCATATTTTTAAGCCTAAGTCTATACATATACAAATTATCATCGTATTCTCAAACTGGGAGTCACGCGGGTGCGGGGTCAGATCCTCCGAGTTACATTGGTCCCGTGGTAGGTGTTGGTGCCATCCACGGGGCCGTTCGGGGGTTGTTTCTAGTTCTCACCCTGTAACACCATATTTTTAAGACCAAGTCTTTAAATATACAAATTACCTTCATATTCTCAAACCGGGAGTCCCGCGGCTGCGAGGACAGTTCCTACGAGTTACATTGGTCCCGTGGGAGGTGTTAGTGCCACCCACGGGGTCGTTCGGGGGCAATTTCGAGTTTTCACCCACTAACGCCATGTTTTTAAGCCTAAGTCTTGAAATATGCAAGTTATCATCGTATTCTCAAACTGGGAGTTTCGCGGCTGCGGGGTTAGTTTCTACGAGTTACAATGGTCCCGCGGGAGGTGTTGGTACCACCCACGGGGCCGTTCGGGGGGTGTTTCAAGTTTTCACCCTCTAACACTATGTTTTTAAGCCTTAATCCATAAATATGAAAATTATCATCGTATTCTCAAATCGGGAGTCCCGCGGTTGCGGGGTCTGTTCCTATGAGTTACATTGGTCCCGTGGGAGGTGTTGGTGCAACTCACGGGGCCGTTCGGGGGCTGTTTCGAGTTTTCACCCTCTAACATAATGTTTTCTTAAGTCTAGAAATATGCAAATTACCATCGTATTCTCAAACCGGGGGACCCGCGGCTGTGGGGTCATTTCCTACGAGTTAAATTGGTCCCGTGGGAGGTGTTGGTGCCACCAACGGGGATGTTCAGGGGTTGTTTCTAGTTCTCACCCTCTAACACTATGTTTTTAAGCCTGAGTCTAAAAATACACAATTTATCGTCGTATTCTCAAACAGGGAGACTCGCGGCTGCTGGGTAAGTTCCTACGAGTTAAATTGGTCCCGTGGGAGGTGTTGGTGCCACCCATGGGGACGTTCGGGGGCTGTTTCTAGATCTCACCCTCTAATGCCATGTTTTTAAGCCTAAGTCTAGAAATATTCAAATTAACGTCGTAAACTCAAACCGGGAGACCCGCGGCTGCGAAGTGAGTTCCTACGAGTTACATTGGTCCCGTGGGAGGTGTTGGTGCCACCCACGGGGCTGTTTGGGGGCTGTTTTGAGTTCTCACCCTCTAAAGCCATGTTTTTAAGCCTAAGTCTAGAAATATGGAAATTATCGTCGTATTCTCAAACTGGGAGTCCCCCCGGATGCAGGGTCAGTTTCTACGAGTTACATTGGTCCTGAGGGAGGTGTTGGGGCGACCCACGGGGCCGTTCTGGGCTGTTTCGAGTTTTCACCCTCTAACGCCATGGTTTGCTTAAGTCTAGAAATATGCAAATTACCATCGTATTCTCAAACCGGGGGACCCGCGGCAGCGGGGTCAGTTCCTACGTGTTACATTGGTCCCGTGGGAGGTGTTGGTGCCACCCACGGGGACGTTCGGGGGCTGTTTCTAGTTCTACCCTCTAACGCCATGTTTTTAAGCCTAAGTTTAGAAATATGAAAATTACCATCGTATTCTCAAATCGGGGGTCCCGCGGCTGCGGGGTCAGTTCCTACGAGTGGCATTGATCTCGTGGGAGGTGTTGGTGCCACCCAGGGGGCCGTTCACTGGCTGTTTCTAGTTCTCACCCTCTAATGCCATATTTTTAAGCCTATGTCTAGAAATATGAAAATTACCTTTGTATTCTCAAACCGAGAGACCCGCCGCTGCGGGGTCAGTTCCTACGAGTTACATTGGTCCCCTTGGAGGTGTTGGTGCCACCCACGGGGCCGTTCGGGTGTTGTTTTGAGTTTTCACCTTCTAACGCAATATTTTGAAGACTAAGTCTACAAATATGGAAATTATCGTCGTATTCTCAAATCGGGACTCCCATGACTGCAGGGTCCGTTCCTACGAGTTACATTTGTCTCGTGGGAGGTGTTGGTGCCACCCACGGGGCCGTTCAGTGGCTGTTTTGAGTTTTTACCCTCTAACGCCATATTTTGCTTATGACAAAAAATGTCCAAATTACCATCGTATTCTCAAGTTGGGAGTCCCGCTGCTGCGGGGTCAGTTCCTACGAGTTACATTGGTCCCGTGGGAGGTGTTGGTGCCACCCACGGGGTCATTTGGGGGCTGTTTCTAGTTCTCACCCTCTAATGCCTTGTTTTTAAGTCTAAGTCTGGAAATATGAAAATTATCGTCGTATTCTTAAACCGGGAGTCCCGCGGCTAGGGGGTCAGTTCCTACGTGTTACATTCATCCCGTGCGAGGTGTTGGTGCCTCCCATGAGGCCGTTCGGGGCTGTTTCTCATTCTCACCCTCTAACACCATATTTTTAAACCTTAGTCTAGAAATGTAAAAATTACCTTCGTATTCTCAAATCGGGAGTCCCGCGGCTGCAGGGTCCGTTCCTACGTGTCACATTGGTCCCGTGGGAGATGTTGGTGCCACCCACGGGGACGTTCGGGGCTGTTTCTAGTTCTCAACCTATAACGCCATGTTTTTAAGCCCAAGTCTATAATTATGCAAAATACCGTCATATTCTCACACCGGGAGTCTCGTTGCTGCGAGGTCAGCTCCTACGAGTTACATTGGTCCCGTGTGAGGTGTTGGTGCCACTCACGGGGTCGTTTGGGGGCTGTTTCTAGTTCTCACCCTCTAATGCCTTATTTTTAAGATTAAGTCTAGAAATATGCAAATTGCCGTCGTACTCTCAAACCGGGGGACCCGCGGCTGCGGGGTCAGTTCCTATGAGTTACATTGGTCCCGTTGGAGATGTTGGTGCCACTCACGGTGACGTTCGGGGGATGTTTCAAGTTCTCACCCTCTAACGTCATGTTTTTGAGACTAAGTCCAGGAAAATGCAATTTACCGTCGTATTCTCAATCCGGGAGTCCCACGGCTGCGGGGTGAGTTCCTACGAGTTACATTGGTCCCGTGGGAGGTGTTGGTGCCACCCACGGGGCTTTTCGAGGGTTGTTTCTAGTTCTCACCCTCTAACACAATATTTTTAAGTCTATGTTAAGAAATATGGAAATCACCTTCTAATTCTCAAACAGGGGTCCCGCAGCTGCGGGGTCAAGTCCTACGAGTTACATTGGTCTCGTGGGACGTGTTAGTGCCACCCACGTGGCCTATCGGGGGCTGTTTTGAGTTTTCACCCTCTAACGTCATGTTTTGCTTAAGTCTAGAAATATGCAAATTACCATCGTATTCTCAAACCGGGAGACCCGCGGCTACGGGGTCAGTTCCTATAAGTTACATTGGTCCCGTGGGAGGTGTTGTGCCACCCACGGGGACGTTCGGGGTCTGTTTCTAGTTCTCACCCTCTAACGCAATATTTTTAAGCCTAAGTCTATAAATATGCATATTCTCGCCGTATTCTCAAACCGGGAGTCCCGCTACTGCGGGGTCAGTTCCTACGAGTTACATTGGACGCGTAGGAGGTGTTGGTGCCACCCACTAGTCCGTTCTGGGGTTATTTTTAGTTCTCACCCTCTAACGCCATATTTTTAAGCCTATGTGTAGAAATTTGCAAATTGCCTTCGTATTCGCAAACCGGGAGTTCGCGGCTTCGAGGACAGTTCCTACGAGTTACATTGGCCCCGTGGGAGGTGTTGGTGCCAGCCACGAGGCCGTTCGGGTGCTATTTTGAGTTTTCATCGTCTAACGCCATGTTTTTAAGCCTAAGTCTAGAAATATGGAAATTACTATCGAATTCTCAAATCGGGATCCCCGCGACTACAGGGTCAATTCCTACGAGTTACATTGGTCTCGTGGGAGGTGTTGGTGCCACCCACGGGGCTGTTCGGGGGCTGTTTCGAGTTCTCACCCTCTAACGCCATGTTTTTAAGTCTAAGTCTAGAAATATGCAAATTACCAGCATACTCTCAAACCGAGAGACCCGCGACTGCGGGGACAGTTCCTATGAGTTACATTGGTCTCGTGGCAGGTGTTGGTGCCACCCACGGGGCTGTTCGGGGGCTGTTTCGAGTTCTCACCCTCTAACGCCATGTTTTTAAGTCTAAGTCAAGAAATATGCAAATTACCAGTGTACTCTCAAACCGAGAGACCCGTGACTGCGGGGACAGTTCCTATGAGTTACATTGGTCCAGTGGAAGGTGTTGGTGCCACCCAAGGGGCCGTTCGGGAGTTGTTTCGAGTTTTCACCCTCTAACGCCATCTTTTTAAGTCTAGGTCTAGAAATATGCAAATTATCATCGCATTCTCAAACCGGGAGTCCCTCTGTTGCGGGGTAAGTTCCTATGAGTTACATTGGTCCCGTGGAAGGTGTTGGTGCCACCCACGGGGTCGTTCGGGCGCTGTTTCTATTTCTCACCCTCTAAAGCCATGTTTGAGGGTGTAAGTCTTGAAATATGCAAATTACCGTCATATTCTTAAACCGGGAGTCCCACGGCTGCGGGGTCAGTTCCAACGAGTTACATTGGTCCCGTTTGAGGTGTTGGTGCCACCTATGGGGCCGTTCGGGGCTGTTTCTAGTTCTCACCCTCTAACACCTTATTTTTAAGCCTAAGTCTAGAAATATAAAAATTACCTTTGTCTTCTCAAATCGGGAGTGCCGCGGCTGCGGGGACAGTTCCTACGAGTTACATTGGTCCCGTGGGAGGTGTTGGTGCCACCCATGGGGCCGTTCGGGGGCTGTTTCACGTTTTCACCCTCTAACGCCATGTTTCTAAGCCTAAGTCCTGAAATATGCAAATTATCATCGTATTCTAAAACCGGGAGTCCCGCGGTTGCGGGGTCAGTTCCTACGAGTTACATTTCTCCCATGGGAGGTGTTGATGCCACCTAGAGGGCTGTTCGAGGGCTTTTTCGAGTTTTCACCCTCTAACGCCATGTTTTTAAGCCTAAGTCTATAATATATGCAAATTACCATCGTATTCTCAAACCGAGAGACCCGCGGCTGCGGGGTCACTTCCTACGAGTTACATTGGTCCCGTGGGAGGTGTTGGTGCCATCCATGGGGACGTTCGGGGGCTGTTTCTAGTTCTCACCCTCTAACGCCATATTTTTAAGCCCAAGTCCATAAATATGCAAATTACCATCGTATTATCAAACCGGGAGTCCCGCTACCGCGGGGTCAGTTCCTGCGAGTTACATTGGTCCCGTGGGAGGTTTTGGTTCCACCCACGGGGACGTTCGGGGCTAGTTCTAGTTCTCACCCTCAAATGCCGTGTTTTTAAGTCTAAGTCCAGAAATATTAAAATTTCCATCGTACTCTCAAATCGGGAGACCCGCGACTGCGGGGTCAGTTCCTACAAGTTACATTGGTCCCGTGGGAGGTGTTGGTGCCACCCACGGGGCCGTTTGGGGGCTGTTTCGAGTTCTCACCGTCTAACGCCATATTTTTAAGCCTAAGTTTAGAAATATGCAAATTAACACTCAAACCGGGAGTCCCGCGGCAGCGGGGTCAGTTCCTACGAGTTACATGGCTACCGTGGGAGGTATTGGTGCCACCCGCGGGGCCGTTCGGGGGCTGTTTCGAGTTTTCACCCTCTAACGCCATGTTTTTAAGCCCAAGTCTAGAAATATCCAAATTACCTTCATATTCTCAAACTGGTAGTCTGACGGCTACGAGGACAGTTCCTACGAGTTACATCTGTCCCGTGGGAGGTGTTGGTGCCATCCACGGGGACGTTCGGGGTTGGTTCTAGTTCTCACCCTCTAATGCCATGTTTATTAGTCCAAGTCTAGAAAAATGCAAATTACCATCGTACTCACAAATCAGGAGACCTGCGGTTGCGGTGTCATTTCCTACGAGTTATATTGGTCCCGTGGGAGGTGTTGAAGCCACCCACGGGGTCGTTCGGGGGATGTTTCTAGTTCTCCCCACTAACACCATGTTTGAGGGTCGAAGTCCCGAAATATGAAAATTATCATCGTAATCTTAAATCGGGAGTCCCGCGGATGCGGGTTCAGTTCCTACGAGTTACATTGGTCCCGTGGGAGGTGTTGGTGCCACCCACGGGGCCGTTCGGGGGCTATTTCGAGTTTTCACCCTCTAATGCCATGTTTTCAAGCCTAAGTCTTAAAATATGCAAATTGTCGTCATATTCTCAAACCGGGTGTCCCGCGGCTACGGGGTCAGTTCCTACGAGTTACATTGGTCCCGTGGGAGGTGTGGTTGCCACCCACGGTGCCGTTAGAGGGCTATTTCGAGTTTTCACCTACTCACGCCATATTTTTAAGCCTAAGTCTAAAAATATGAGAATAATCATCGTATTCTCAAACTGGGAGTCCCGTTGCTGCGAGGTCAGCTCCTATGAGTGACATTGGTCCCATGGGAGGTGTTGGTGCCACCCACGGGGCCGTTTAGGGGTTGTTTTGAGTTCTCACCCTAAAACGCCAAGTTTTTAAGCCTAAGTTTAGAAATTTGCAAATTACCGTCATATTCTCAAACCGAGAGTTTCGCGGTTGCGGTGTCAGTTCCTACGAGTTACATTGGTCCCGTGGGAGGTGTTGGTGCCACCCACGGGGACATTTGGTGGTTGTTTCTATTTCCCACCATCTAACGCCATACTTTTAAGCCTATGTCTAGAAATATGCAAATTACCTTCGTATTCTCAAACTGGGAGTCCCGCGGCTACGAAGGCAGTTCCTACGAGTTAGATTGGTCCCGTGGGAGGTGTTGGTGCCACCCACGGGACCGTTCGGGGTGCTATTTTGAGTTTTCACCGTCTAACGCCATGTTTTTAAGCCTAAGTCTAGAAATATGGAAATTACCGTCGTATTCTCAAATCGGGAGACTCGCGGCTGCGGGGTCAGTTCCTAAGAGTTACATTGGTCCCGTGGGAGATGTTAGTGCCACCCATGGGGACGTTCGGGGCTGTTCTCAACCTATAACGCCATGTTTTTAAGCCTAAGTCTAGAATTAGGCAAATTACCATCTTATTCTCAAACTGGGAGTCCCGTTGCTGCGAGGTCAGCTCTTACGAGTTACATTGGTCCCGTGGGAGGTGTTGGTGCCACCCACGGGGTTGTACGGGGGTCGTTTCTAATTCTCACCCTCTAATGCCTTATTTTTAAGTCTAAGTCTAGAAATATGCAAATTACCGTCGTACACTCAAACCGAGAGTCCCACGGCTACGGGGTCATTTCCAATGAGTTGCACGGGTCCCGTGGGAGGTGTTGGTGCCACCCACGAGGCCGTTCGGGTGCTGTTTTGAGTTCTCAGCCTCGAACGCCAAGTTTTTAAGTCTATGTCTAGAAATATGCAAATTATCGTCGTACTCTCAAACCGGGGGACCCGCGGCTGCGGGGTCAGTTGCTATGAGTTACATTGGTCCCGTGGGAGGTGTTGGTGCCACCCACGAGGCCGTTCGGGTGCTGTTACGAGTTCACCCACTCTAACGCCATGTTTTTAAGCCTAAGTCTAGAAATATGCAATTTACCGTCGTGTTCTCAATCCGGGAGTCCCACGGCTACGGGGTCATTTCCTACGAGTTCCATTGGTCCCGTGGGAGGGGTTGGTGCCACCCACGGGGCCGTTCGGGGGCTGTTTCTAGTTCTCACCCTCTAACACATTATTTTTAAGCCTATGTCAAGAAATATGGAAATTACCTTCTGAATCTCAAATAGGGAGTCCCGCAGCTGCGGGGTCAGTTCCAACGAGTTACATTAGTCCCGTGGGAGGTGTTGGTGCCACCCACGGGGACGTTCGGGGGCTATTTCTATTTCTCATCCTCCAACGCCATATTGTTAAGCCTAAGTCTAGAAATATGCAAATTGCCTTCGTATTCTCACACCGGGAGTCTGGAGGCTTCGAGCACAGTTCCTACGAGTTACATTGGTCCCGTGGGAGGTGTTGGTGCCACCCACGAGGCCGTTCGGGTGCTGTTTTGAGTTTTCACCCTCTAACGCCATTTTTAAGCCTAAGTCTAGAAATATGGAAATTACTATCGTATTCTCAAATAGGGAGCCCCACGGCTGCGGGGTGAGTTCCTACGAGTTACATTGGTCTCGTGGGAGGTTTTGGGGCCACCCACGGGGCCGTTCAGGGGCTGTTTCGAGTTTTCACCCTCTAAAGCCATGTTTTTAAACCTAAGTCTAGAAATATGCAAATTATCATCGTATTCTCAAACCGGGAGTCCCACGGCTACGAGGACAGTTCCTACGAGTCACATTGGTCCCGTGGGAGGTGTTGGTGCCATCCACGGGGACGTTCGGGGCTGGTTCTAGTTCTCACCCTCTAATGCCATGTTTTTTAGTCTAAGTCTAGAAATATGCAAATTACCATCGTACTCTCAAATCAGGAGACCCGCGGCTGCGGGGTCAGTTCCTACGAGTTACATTGGTCCCGTGGGAGGTGTTGGTGCCACCCACAGGGCCGTTCGGAGGCTGTTTCTAGTTCTCACCCTATAACGCCATATTTTTAAGCTTATGTCTAGAAATATGCAAATTACCTTCGTATTCTCAAACCGGGAGTCCCGCGACGACGAGGACAGTTCCTACGAGTTATATTGGTCCCGTGGGCGGTGTTGGTGCCACCCAAGGGGCCGTTCGGGTGCTGTTTTGAGTTTTCACCCTCTAATGCCATCTTTTTAAGTCAAAGTGTAGAAATAATCAAATTATCATCATATACTCAAACCGGGAGTCCCGCTGCTGCGGGGTCAGTTCCTACGAGTTACATTGGTCCCGTGGGAGGTGTTGGAGCCACCCATGGGGTCGTTCTGGGGATGTTTCTAGTTATCTCCCTCTAACGCCATGTTTGAGGGTCGAAGTCCAGAAATTTGAAAATTACCGTCGTATTCTTAAACCGAGAGTCCCGCGGATGCGGGGTCATTTCCTATGAGTTACATTGGTCCCGTGGGAGGTGTTGGTGCCTCCTAGGGGTCCTTTCGGGGCTGTTTCTAGTTCTCACCCTCTAACACCATATTTTTAAGCCTAAGTCTATAAATATACAAATTACCTTCGTATTCTCAAATCGGGAGTCCCGCGGCTGTGGGGACAGTTCCTACGAGTTACATTGTTCCCGTGGGAGGTGTTGGTGCCACCCACGGGGCCGTTCGGGGGCTATTTCGAATTTTCACCCTCTAACGCCATGTTCCTAAGCCTATGTCTTAAAATATGCAAATTACCATCGTATTCTCAAACCGGGTGTCCCACGGCTGCGAAGTCAGTTCCTACGAGTTACATTGGTCCCGTGGGAGGTGTTGATGCCACCCACACTGCCGTTCGGGGGCAGTTTCGAGTTTTCACCCTCTAACGCCATGTTTTTAAGCCTAAGTCTAAAAATATGTAAATTATCGTCATATTCTCAAACCGAGAGTCCCGTGACTACGGGGTCTGTTACGACGAGTTACATTGGTCTCGTGGGAGGTGTTGGTGCCACCCACGGGGACGTTCGGGGGTTGTTTCTAGTTCTCACCCTCTAACGCCATGTTTTTATGTCTAAGTCTATAAATATGCAAATTACCGTCATACACTCAAACCGGGAGACCTGCGGCTGCGGGGTCAATTCCTACGAGTTACATTGGTCCCGTGGGAGGTGTTTAAACCACCCACGGGACCGTTCGGAGGCTATTTCGAGTTCTCACCCTCTAACGCCAGGTTTTTAAGCCTAAGTATAAAAATATGAAAATTACTGTCGTATTCGCAAACCGGGAGTCCCGCTGCTGCGGGGTCAGTTCCTACGAGTTACATTGGTCCCGTGGGAGGTGTAGGTTCCACCCACGGGGACGTTCGGTGGCTGTTTCTAGTTCTCACCCTCTAACGCATGTTTTGCTTAATTCTCGAAATGTGCAAATTACCATCGTATTCTTTTCCCTCGAGACCCGCGGCTGGGGGTCAGTTCCTACGAGTTACATTGGTCCCGTGGGAGATGTTGGTGCCACCCACAGGGATGTTCGGGGCTGTTTCTAGTACTCAACCTATAACGCCATGTTTTTAATCCTAAGTCTAGAAATATGCAAATTACCGTCGTATTCTCAAATCGGGAGTACCGCCGCTGCGGGGTCAGTTCGTACGAGTTACATTGGTTCCGTGGGAAGTGTTGGGGCCAACCACGGGGACGTTCGTGGGATCTTTCTAGTTCTCACCCTCTAGCGCCATGTTTTTATGTCTAAGTCTAGAAATATGCAAATAACCGTCGTATTCTCGAATCGGGAGTCTCGCTACTGCGGGGTCCATTCCTACGAGTTACATTGGTCCTGTGGGAGGTGTTGGTGCCACCCACGGGGACGTTCGGGTCTAGTTCTAGTTCTCACCCTCTAACGCCATCCTTGAGGGTCTTAGTCTAGAAATATGCAAATTACCATCGTATTCTTAAAGCGGGAGTCCCACGGCTGCGGGGTTAGTTCCTACGAGTTACATTGGTCCCGTGGGATGTGTTGGTGCCACCCACGGGGACATTCGGAGGTTGTTTCTAGTTCTCACCCTCTAACGCAATATTTTTAAGCCTAAGTGTAGAAATATCCAAATTACAGTCGTAATCTCAAACCGGGAGACCTACGGTTGCGGCGACAGTTCCTATGAGTTACATTGGTCCCGTGGGAGGTGTTGGTGCAACCCACCGGGCCGTTCGAGGTTGTTTTGAGTTCTCACCCTCTAACGCCATGATTTTAAGCCTAAGTCTAGAAATATATAAATTTCCTTCATATTCTCAAATCGGGAGTCCCGCGGCTGCGGGGACAGTTCCTACGAGTTACATTGGTCCCATGGGAGGTGTGGGAGCCACCCACGGGGCCGTTCCGGGGTTGTTTCGAGTTTTCACCCTCTAACGCCATGTTTCAAAGCCTAAGTCTTGAAATATTCAAATTATCGTCGTATTCTCAAACCGAGAGTCAAGCAGCTGCGGGGTCAGTTCCTACGAGTTACATTGCTCCTGCGGCAGGTGTTGATGCCACCCAGAGGGCCGTTAGAGGGCTATTTCGAGTTTTCACCCTCTAACGCCTTGTTTTTAAGCCTAAGTCTAGAATATATGCAAATTACCATCGTATTCTCAAACCGAGAGACCCGCGACTGTGGGGTCAGTTCCTACGAGTTACATTGGTCCCGTGGGAGGTGTTGGTGCCACCCACAGGGACGTTCGGAGGCTGTTTCTAGTTCTCACCCTCTAACGCCATATTTTTAAGCCTAAGTGTAGAAATATCCAAATTACAGTCGTACTCTCAAAACGGGAGACCTACGGCTGCGGGGACAGTTCCTATGAGTTACATTGGTACCGTGGGAGGTGTTGTTGCCCCCCACCGGGCCGTTTGGGGTTGTTTCGAGTTCTCACCCTCTAACGCCATGATTTTAAGCCTAAGTCTAGAAATATGCAAATTACTGTCGTATTCTCAATCCGGGAGTCCCGCAACTTCGGGGTCAGTTCCTATGAGTTACATTGGTCCCGTGGGAGGTGTTGGTGCCACCCACGGGGATGTTTGGGGGTTCTTTCTTGTTCTCACCCTCTAACGCATGTTTTGCTTAAGTCTAGAAATGTGCAAATTACCATCGTATTCTCAAACCGAGAGACCCGCAGCTGCGGGGTCAGTTCCTACGAGTTACATTGGTCCCGTGGGAGATGTTGGTGCCACCCACGGCGACGTTCGAGGATGTTTCTAGTTCTCAACCTATAACGCAATGTTTTTAAGCCTAAGTCTAGAATTATGCAAATTACCGTCGTATTCTCAAAGCGGGAGTACCGCTGCTGCGGGGTTAGTTCCTACGAGTTACATTGGTACCGTGGGAGGTGTTGGTGCCACCCACGGGGATGTTCGGGGGATATTTCTAGTTCTCACCCACTAACGCATGTTTTTCTTAAGTCTAGAAATGTTTAAATTACCATCGTATTCTCAAACCGAGAGACCCGCGACTGCGGGGTCAGTTCCTACGATTAACATTGGTCCCGTGGGAGGTGTTGGTGCCACCCACGGGGACGTTCGGCGGCTGTTTCTAGTTCTCATTTTCCAACGCCATATTTTTAAGACTAAGTCTAGAAATATTCAAATTGCCTTCGTATTCGCAAACCGGGAGTCCTGAGGGTTTGAGGATAGCTCCTACAAGTTACATTGGTCATGTGGGAGGTGTTGGTGCCACCCACGAGGCCGTTCGGGTGCTATTTTGAGTTTTCACCCTCTAACGCCATGTTTTTAAGCCTAAGTCTAGAAATATGGAAATTACTATTGTATTCTCAAATCAGGAGCCCCACAGCTACGGGGTCAATACCTACGAGTTACATTGGTCTCGTGGGAGGTTTTGGTGCCACCCACGGGGCTGTTCAGGGGTTGTTTCGAGTTTTCACCCTCTAAAGCCATGTTTTTAAACCTAAGTCTAGAAATATGCAAATTATCGTCATATTCTCAAACCGGTAGTACCACGGCTACGAGGACAGTTCCTACGAGTTACATTGGTCCCGTGGGAGGTGTTGGTGCCATCCACGGGGACATTCGTGGCTGGTTCTAGTTCTCACCCTCTAACGCCATGTTTTTTAGTCTAAGTTTAGAAATACTTAAATTACCATCATACTCTCAAATTAGGAGACCCACGGCTGTGGGGACAGTTCCTACGAGTTACATTGGTCCCGTGGGAGGTGTTGGTGCCACCCACAGGGCCGTTCGACGGCTGTTTCTAGTTCTCACCCTCTAACACCATATTTTTAAGCTTATGTCTAGAATTATGAAAATTACCTTCGTATTCTCAAGCCGGGAGTGCCGCGACTACGAGGACAGTTCCTACGAGTTACATTAGTCCCGTGGGCGGTGTTGGTGCCACCCACGGGGACGTTCGGGTGCTGTTTTGAGTTTTCACCCTCTAACGCCATCTTTTCAAGTCTAAGTCTAGAAATATGAAAATTATCATCATATTCTCAAACTGGGAGTCCCGCTGCTGTGGGGTCAGTTCTTACGAGTTACATTGGTCCCGTGGGAGGTGTTGGAGCCACCCACGGGGTCGTTCGAGGGTTGTTTCTAGTTCTCACCATCTAACTCCATGTTTGAGGGTCGAAGTCCAGAAATCTGAAAATTACCGTTGTATTCTTAAGCCGGGAGTCCCGCGGATGCGGGGTCAGTTCCTATGAGTTACATTGGTCCCGTGGGAGGTGTTGGTGCCACCTATGGGGCCTTTCGGGGCTGTTTCTAGTTCTCACCCTCTAACACCATATTTTTAAGCCTAAGTCTATAAATATACAAATTACCTTCGTATTCTCAAATCGGGAGTCCCGCGGCTGTGGGGACAGTTCCTACGAGTTACATTGGTCCCGTGGGAGGTGTTGGTGCCACCCACGGGGCCGTTCGGGGGCTGTTTCGAGTTTTCACCCTCTAATGCCATGTTCCTAAGCCTAAGTCTTGAAATATGAAAATTACCGTCGTATTCTCAAACCGCGTGTCCCACGGCTGCGAAGTCAGTTCCTACGAGTTATATTGGTCCCGTGGGAGGTCTTGATGCCACCCATAGTGCCGTTCGGGGGCAGTTTCGAGTTTTCACCCTCTAATGCCATGTTTTTAAGCCTAAGTCTTAAAATATGTAAATTATTGTCATATTCTCAAACCGGGAGTCTCGTGACTGCAGGGTCAGTTCCGACGAGTTACATTGGTCCCGTCGGAGGTGTTGGTGCCACCCACGGGGACGTTCGGGGGATGTTTCTAGGTCTCACCCTCTAACGCCATGTTTTTATGTTTAAGTCTAGAAATATGCAAATTACCGTCTCACTCTCAAACCGGGAGACCTGCGACAGCGGGGTCAATTCCTACGAGTTACATTGGTCCCGTGGGAGGTGTTGGTAGCACCCACGGGACCGTTCGGGGGCTGTTTCGAGTTCACACCCTCTAACCCCAGGTTTTTAAGACTAAGTTTAAAAATATGAAAATTATCGTCGTATTCACAAACCGGGAGTCCCGCCATTGCGGGGCCAGTTCTTACGAGTTACATTGGTCCCGTGGGAGGTGTTGGCTCCACCCACGGGGACGTTCGGGGGCTGTTTCTAGTTCTCACTCTCTAACGCATGTTTTGCTTAATTCTCGAAATGTGCAAATTACCATCGTATTCTTTTACCGGGAGATCCGTGGCTGCGGGGTCAATTCCAACGAGTTACATTGGTCTCGTGGGAGATGTTGGTGCCACCCACGGGGACGTTCGGGGCTGTTTCTAGTTCCCAACATATAACGCCATGTTTTTAAGCCTAATTCTAGAAATATGCAAATTATCGTCGCATTCTCAAACCGGGAGTCTCGCTACTGCAGGGTCTGTTCCTATGAGTTACATCCGTCCCGTGGGAGGTGTTGGTGCCACCCACGGGGACGTTTGGGTCTAGTTCTTGTTCTCACCCTCTAACGCGATATTTGAGGGTCTAAGTCCAGAAATATGCAAATTATCATCGTATTCTTAAACCGGGAGTCCCACGGCTGCGGGGTCAGTTCCTACGAGTTACATTGGTCCCGTGGGATGTGTTGGTGCCACCTATGGGTCCATTCGGGGTTGTTTCTAGTTCTCACGATCTAACAGCATATTTTTAAGCCTAAGTGTAGAAATATACAAATTACCTTCGTATTCTCAAATCGGGAGTCCCGCGGATGCCGGGTCAGTTCCCACGAGTTACATTGCTCCCGCGGGAGGTGTTGATGCCACCTACAGGGCCATTAGAGGGCTATTTCGAGTTTTCACCCTCTAACGCCATGTTTTTAATCCTAAGTCTAGAATCGAGAGACCCGCGACTGTGGGGTCAGTTCCTACGAGTTATATTGGTCCTGTGGGAGGTGTTGGTGCCACCCACGGGGACATTCGGAGGCTGTTTCTAGTTCTCACCCTCTAACGCAATATTTTTAAGCCTAAGGGTAGAAATATCCAAATTACAGTCGTAATCTCAAACCGGGAGACCTACGATTTCGGGGACAGTTCCTATGAGTTACATTGGTCCCGTGGGAGGTGTTGGTGCCACCCACCGGGCCGTTCGAGATTGTTTTGAGTTCTCACCCTCTAACGCCACGATTTTAAGCCTAAGCCTAAAAATATGCAAATTACCGTCGTATTCTCAATCCGGGAGTCCCGGGACTGCGGGATCTGTTCCTACAAGTTACATTGGTCCAGGGGAGGTGTTGGTGCCACTCACGGGGATGCTCGGGGGTTCTTTCTAGTTCTCACCCTCTAATGCATGTTTTCCTTAAGTCTAGAAATGTGCAAATTACCATCGTATTCTCAAACCGAGAAACCCGCGGCTGCGGGGTCAGTTCCTACGAGTTACATTGGTCCCGTGGGAGATGCTGGTGCCACCCACGGGGACGTTCGGGGCTGTTTCTAGTTCTTAACCTATAACGCCATGTTTTTAAGCCTAAGTCTAGAAATATGCAATTTACCGTCGTATTCTCAAAGCGGGAGAACCGCTGCTGCGGGGTTAGTTCGTACGAGTTACATTGGTCCCGTGGGAGGTGTTGGTGCCATCCACGGGGATGTTCGGGGGATATTTCTAGTTCTCACCCTCTAACGCATGTTTTGCTTAAGTCTAGAAATGTGAAAATTACCATCTTATTCTCAAACCGAGAGACCCGTGGCTGCGGGGTCAATTCCTACGAGTTACATTGGTCCCGTGGGAGATGTTGGTGCCACCCACGGGGACGTTCGGGGCTGTTTCTAGTTCTCAACCTATAACGCCATGTTTTTAAGCCTAAGTCTAAAATTATGCAAATTACCGTCGTATTCTCAAACTGGGAGTCCCGTTGCTGCGAGGTCAGCTTCTACGAGTTACATTGGTCCCGTGGGAGGTGTTGGTGCCACCCACGGGGTCGTACGGGGGCTGTTTCTACTTCTCACCCTCTAATGCCTTGTTTTTAAGTCTAAGTCTAGAAATATGCAAATTATCGTCGTATTCTCAAACCGGAAGTCCCACGGCTACGGGGTCAGTTCCTACGAGTTACATTGGTCCCGTGGGAGGTGTCGATGCTACCCACGGGGCCATTCGGGGGTTGTTTCATGTTTTCACCCTCTAATACCATGTTTTCCTTATGTCTGGAAATGTGCAAATTACCGACGTATTCTCAAACCAGGAGTCCTGCAGCTGCGGGGTCTGTTCCTACGAGTTGCAATGGTCCCGTGGGAGGTGTTGGTGCCACCCACTGGGATGTTCGATGGTTGTTTCTAGTTCTCCCCTCTAAGGCCATGTTTTTAAGTCTAAGTCTAGAAATAGGCAAATTACTATCATACTCTCAAATCGAGAGACCCGCGGATGCGGGGAAAGTTCCTATGAGTTACATTGGTGCCGTGGGAGGTGTTGGTGCCACCCACCAGGCCGTTCGGGGGCTGTTTCGAGTTCTCACCCTCTAATGCCATGATTTTAAGCCTAAGTCTAGAAATATGCTAATTACCGTTGTATTCTCAATCCGGGAGTCCCACGGCTGCGGGGACAGTTCCTATGAGTTACATTGGTCCCGTCGGAGATGCTGGTGCCACCCACGGGGACGTTCGAGGATGTTTCTAGTTCTCAACCTATAACGCCATGTTTTTAAGCCTAAGTCTAGAAATATGCAAATTATCATCGTATTCTCAAAGCAGGAGTACCGCTGCTGCGGGGTTAGTTCCTACGAGTTACATTGGTCCCGTGGAAGGTGTTGGTGCCACCCACGGGGATGTTCGGGGGATATTTCTAGTTCTCACCCACTAACACACATTTTTCTTAAGTCTAGAAATGTGCAAATTACCATCATATTCTCAAACCGAGAGACCCGTGGCTGCGGGGTCAATTCCTACGAGTTACATTGGTCCCGTGGGAGATGTTGGTGCCACCCACGGGGACGTTCGGGGCTGTTTCTAGTTCTGAACCTATAACGCCATGTTTTTAAGCCTAAGTCTAGAATTATGAAAATTACCGTCGTATTCTCAAACTGGGAGTCCCGTTGCTGCGAGGTCAGCTCCTACCAGTTACATTGGTCACGTGGGAGGTGTTGGTGCCACCCACGGGATCGTACGGGGGCTGTTTCTAGTTCTCACCCTCTAATGCCTTGTTTTTAAGTCTAAGTCTAGAAATATGCAAATTATCGTCGTATTCTCAAACCGGGAGTCCCATGGCTACAGGGTCTATTCCTACGAGTTACATTGGTCCCGTGGGAGGTGTCGATGCCACCCACGGGGCCATTCGGGGGATGTTTCGTGTTTTCACCCTCTAATGCCATGTTTTTCTTAAGTCTGGAAATGTGCAAATTACCGACGTATTCTCAAACCAACAGTCCTTCTGTTGCGGGGTCTGTTCCTACGAGTTGCAATGGTCCCGTGGGAGGTGTTGGTGCCACCCATGGGGACGTTCGATGGTTATTTCTAGTTCTCCCCTCTAAGGCCATGTTTTTAAGTCTAAGTCTAGAAATAGGCAAATTACTATCATACTCTCAAATCGAGAGACCCGCGGATGCGGGGAAAGTTCCTATGAGTTACATTGGTGCCGTGGGAGGTGTTGGTGCCACACACCAGGCCGTTCGGGGGCTGTTTCGAGTTCTCACCCTCTAACGCCATGATTTTAAGCCTAAGTCTAGAAATATGCAAATTACCGTCGTATTCTCAATCCGGGAGTTCCAATGAGTTACATTGGTCCCGGGGGAGTTGTTGGTGCCACCCACGGGAACGTTCCGGGGCTCTTTCTAGTTCTCACCCTCTAACGCATGTTTTTTTTAAGACTAGAAATGTGTAAATTGCCATCGTATTCTCAAACCGAGAGACCAGCGGCTACGGGGTCAGTTCCTACGAGTTACATTGGTCCCCGTGGGAAATGTTGGTGCCACCCACGGGGACGTTCGGGGTTGTTTCTAATTCTCAACCAATAACGCCATGTTTTTAAGCCTAAGTTTAGAAATATGCAAATTACTGTCGTATTCTCAAACCGGGAGTACCGCTGCTGCGGGGTTAGTTCGTACGAGTTACATTGGTCCCGTGGGAGGTGTTGGTGCCACCCACGGGGATGTTAGGGGGATATTTCTAGTTCTCACCCTCTAACTCATGTTTTGCTTAAGTCTAGAAATGTACAAATTACCATCGTATTCTCAAACCGAGAGACCCGCGGCTGCGGGGTCAATTCCTACGAGTTACATTGGTCCCGTGGGAGATGTTGGTGCCACCCACGGGGACGTTCGGGGATGTTTCTAGTTCTCAACCTATAACGCCATGTTTTTAAGCCTAAGTATAGAATTATGTAAATTACCATCGTATTATCAAACTGGGAGTCATGTTGCTGCGAGGTCAGCTCCTACGAGTTACATTAGTCCCGTGAGAGGTGTTGGTGCCACCCACGGGGTCGTACGGGGGCTGTTTCTAGTTCTCACCCTCTAAATCCTTGTTTTTAAGTCTAAGTATAGAAAATATGCAAATTACCATCGTACACTCAAACCGGGAGTCCCACGGCAACGGGGTCATTTCCTACGAGTTACATCGGTCCCGTGGGAGGTGTTGGTGCCACCCACGAGGCCGTTCGGGTGCTGTTTTGAGTTTTCGCCCTCTAACGCCATGTTTTTAATCCTAAGTCTAGAAATATGGGAATTAACGTGGTATTCTCAAATTGGGAGACCCGCAACTACAGGGTCCGTTCCTACGAGTTACATAGGTCTCGTGGGAGGTGTTGGAGCCACCCACGTGGCCGTTTGGGGGCTCTTTCGAGTATTCACCCTCTAACGCTATGTTTTTAAGCCTAAGTTTAGGAATATGCAAATTATCGTCGTATTCTCAAACCGGAAGTCCCGCAGCTACGGGGTCAGTTCCTACGAGTTACATTGGTCCCGTGGGAGGTGTTGGTGCCACCCACGGTGACGTTTGGTGTTTTTTTCTAGTTCTCAATCTATAACGCCATGTTTTTAAACCTATGTTTAGAAATATGCAAATTATCGTCGTATTCTCAAACCGGGAGTCCCGCGGCTACGGGAGTCAGTTCCTATGAGTTACATTGGTCCCGTGGGAGGTGTTGGTGCCACCCACCGGGCCGTTCGGGTGCTGTTTCGAGTTCTCATCCTCTAACGCCATGATTTTAAGCCTAAGTCTAGAAATATGCAAATTATCATCGTATTCTCAATCCGGGAGTCCCACGGCTCTGGGGTGAGTTCCTACGAGTTACATTTGTCCTGTGGGAGGTGTTGGTGCCACCTACGGGGCCGTTCGGGGGCTATTTCTAGTTCTCACCCTCTAACACCATATGTTTTAGTCTAAGTCTAGAAATATGCAAATTACCATTATACTCTCAAACAAGGAGACCCGCGGCTGTGGGGTCAGTTCCTACGAGTTATATAGGTCCCGTGAGAGGTGTTGGTGCCACCCACGGAGCCGTTCGGGGGTTGTTTCGAGTTCTCACCCTCTAACGCCGTGTTTTTAAGCCTAAGTTTAGAAATATGCAAAATACCTTCGTATTATCAAAACGGGAGTCCCGCGGCTGCGGGGTCAGTTCCTACAAGTTACGTTGGTCCCATTTGAGGTGTTGGTACCACCCACGGGGCCGTTCGGGGGCTGGTTCTATTTCTCACCCTCTAACTCCATATTTTTCAGCCTATGTCTATAAATGTGCATATTAACTTCATATTGTCAAACCGGGAGACCCGCGGCTACGAGGACAGTTCCTACGAGTTACATTGGTCCCGTGGGAGGTGTTGGTGCCACCTACGAGGCTGTTCGGGTGATGTTTTGAGTTTTCACCCTCTAACGCCATGTTTTTAAGCCTAAGTCAAGAAATATGCGAATTAACGTCGTATTCTCAAATTGGGAGACCCGAGACTGCAGGGTCCGTACCTACGAGTTAGAATGATCTCACCCTCTAACGCCATGTTTTTAAGTCTAAGTCTAGAAATATGCAAATTACCATCGTATTCTCAAGTCTGGGGTCCCACAGCTACGGGGTCTGTTCCTACGAGTTGCATTGGTCCCGCGGGAGGTGTTGGTGCCACCCCCGGGGCCGTTCGGGGGCTGTTTCTAGTTCTCACCCTCTAACCCCATATTTTTAAGCCTATGTCTAAAAATATGCAAATTACCTTCGTATTCTCAAACCGGGAGTCCCGCGGCTGCGAGGACAGTTCCTACGAGTTACATTAGTCCCGTGGGAGGTGTTGGTGCCACCCACGGGGCCGTTCGGGGGCAGTTTCAAGTATTCACCCTCTAACGCCATGTTTTTAAGCCTAAGTATAAAAATATGAAAATTATCGTCCTATTCTCTAATCGGGAGTCCCGCGGCTGCGGGATCAGTTCCTACCAGTTACATTGGTACTGTGGGAGGTGTTGGTGCCACTCACGGGGCCGTTAGAGGGATGTTTCTAGTTTTCACCCTCTAACCCCAGTTTTTTAAGCCAAAGTCTAAAAATATGCAATTTACCTTCGTATTCTCAAATCGAGAGTCCCGCGGCTGCGGGGACAGTTCCTACGAGTTACATTGGTCCCGTGAGAGGTGTTGGTGCCACCCACGAGGACCGTTCGGGGGCTGTTACTGGTTTTCACCCTCTAACACCATGTTTTTAAGCCTAAGTCTTTGAATATGCAAATTACGGTCGTATTCTTAAACTGGGAGTCCCGCGGCTGCGTTGTAAGTTCCCAAGAGTTACATTTGTCAAGTGGGAGGTGTTGGTGACACCCATGGGGCCGTCCGGGGATGTCTAAGTCTTGAACTATGCATATTATCATCGTATTCTCAAATCGGGAGTCCCGCGGCTGCGGGGTCTGTTCCGACGAGTTACATTGGTCCCGTGGGAGGTGTTGATTCCACCCACGGGGCCGTTAGAGGGCTGTTTCGATTTTTCATCCTCTGACGCCATGTTTCTAAGCCCAAGTTTAAAAATATACAAATTAACGAGGAATTCTCAAACCATGAGTCCCGTGACTGCAGGGTCAGTTCCTACGAGTTACATTGGTCCCGGGGGAGGTGTTGGTGCCCCCCACGGGGACGTTCGGGGGCTGTTTCTAGTTCTCACCGTCTAACGCCATGTTTTTATGTCTAAGTCAAGAAATATGAAAATTACGGTCCTACTCTCAAATCGAGAGACCTGCGGGGTCAGTTCGTACGAGTTACATTGGTCCCGTGGGAGGTGTTGGTGCCACCCACGGGGATGTTAGGGGGATATTTCTAGTTCTCACCCGCTAACCATTGTTTTGCTTAAGTCTAGAAATGTACAAATTACCATCGTATTCTCAAACCGAGAGACACGCGGCTGCGGGGTCAATTCCTACGAGTTACATTGGTCCCGTGGGAGATGTTGGTGCCACCCACGGGGACGTTCGGGGATGTTTCTAGTTCTCAACCCATAACGCCATGCTTTTAAGCCTAAGTATAGAATTATGTAAATTACCGTCGTATTCTCAAACTGGGAGTCCCGTTGCTGCGAGGTCAGCTCCTACGAGTTACATTAGTCCCGTGAGAGGTGTTGGTGCCACCCACGGGGTCGTACGGGGGCTGTTTCTAGTTCTCACCCTCTAAATCCTTGTTTTTAAGTCTAAGTCTAGATAATATTCAAATTACAATCGTACACTCAATCCGGGAGTCCCACGGCTACGGGGTCATTTCCTACGAGTTACATTGGTCCCGTGGGAGGTGTTGGTACCACCCACGAGGTCGTTCGGGTGCTGTTTTGAGTTTTCGCCCTCTAACGCCATGTTTTTAATCCTAAGTCAAGAAATATGGGAATTAACGTGGTATTCTCAAATTAGGAGACCCGCAACTACAGGGTCCGTTCCTACGAGTTAGATAGGTCTCGTGGGAGGTGTTGGAGCCACCCACGTGGCCGTTTGGGGGCTCTTTCGAGTATTCACCCTCTAACGCTATGTTTTTAAGCCTAAGTTTAGGAATATGCAAATTATCGTTGTATTCGCAAACCGGAAGTCCCGCAGCTACGGGGTCAGTTCCTACGAGTTACATTGGTCCCGTGGGAGGTGTCGGTGCCACCCACGGGGCCGTTTGGGGGTTGTTTCGAGTTTTCAACCTCTAACTCCATGTTTTTCTTAATTCTAGAAATGTTCTAATTAAAATCGTATTTTCAAACCGGGTGACCCGTGGCTGCGGGGTCACTTCCTACGAGTTACATTGGTCCCGTGTGAGGTGTTGGTGCCACCCACGGTGACGTTTGGTGGTTTTTTCTAGTTCTCAACCTATAACGCCATGTTTTTAAGCCTATGTTTAGAAATATGCAAATTATCGTCGTATTCTCAAACCGGGAGTCCCGCGGCTACGGGAGTCAGTTCCTATGAGTTACATTGGTCCCGTGGGAGGTGTTGGTGCCACCCACCGGGCCGTTCGGATGCTGTTTCGAGTTCTCATCCTCTAACGCCATGATTTTAAGCCTAAGTATAGAAAAATGCAAATTATCATCGTATTCTCAATCCGGGAGTCCCACGGCTCCGGGGTGAGTTCCTACGAGTTACATTTGTCCTGTGGGAGGTGTTGGTGCCACCTACGGGGCCGTTCGGGGGCTATTTCTAGTTCTCACCCTCTAACACCATATGTTTTAGTCTAAGTCTAGACATATGCAAATTACCATTGTACTCTCAAACAAGGAGACCCGCGGCTGTGGGGTCAGTTCCTACGAGTTATATAGGTCCCGTGAGAGGTGTTGGTGCCACCCACGGAGCCGTTCGGGGGCTGTTTCGAGTTCTCACCCTCTAACGCCGTGTTTTTAAGCCTAAGTTTAGAAATATGCAAAATACCTTCGTATTATCAAAACGGGAGTCCCGCGGCTGCGGGGTCAGTTCCTACAAGTTACATTGGTCCCATTGGAGGTGTTGGTACCACCCACGGGGCCGTTCGGGGACTGTTTCTATTTCTCACCCTCTAACGCCATATTTTTAAGCCTATGTCTATAAATGTGCAAATTAACTTCATATTGTCAAACCGGGAGACCCGTGGCTACGAGGACAGTTCCTACGAGTTACATTGGTCCCGTGGGAGGTGTTGGTGCCACCTACGAGGCTGTTCGGGTGATGTTTTGAGTTTTCAACCTCTAACGCCATGTTTTTAAGCCCAAGTCAAGAAATATGCGAATTAACGTCGTATTCTCAAATTGGGAGACCCGAGACAGCGGGGTCCGTACCTACGATTTATAATGATCTCACCGTCTCACGGCATGTTTTTAAGCCTAAGTCTAGAAATATGCAAATTACCATCGTATTCTCAAGTCTAGGGTCCCGCAGCTACGAGGTCTGTTCCTACGAGTTGCATTGGTCTCGCGGGAGGTGTTGGTGCCACCCCCGGGGCCGTTCGGGGGCTGTTTCTAGTTCTCGCCCTCTAACCCCAAATTTTTAAGCCTATGTCTAAAAATATGCAAATTACCTTCGTATTCTCAAACCGGGAGTCCCGCGGCTGCGAGGACAGTTCCTACGAGTTACATTAGTCCCGTGGGAGGTGTTGGTGCCACCCACGGGGCCGTTCGGGGGCTGTTTCAAGTATTCACCCTCTAACGCCATATTTTTAAGCCTAAGTATAAAAATATGAAAATTATCGTCCTATTCTCTAATCGGGATTCCCGCGGCTGCGAGATCAGTTCCTACCAGTTACATTGGTACCGTGGGAGGTGTTGGTGCCACCCACGGGGCCGTTAGAGGGATGTTTCTAGTTTTCACCCTCTAACCCCAGCTTTTTAAGCCAAAGTCTAAAAATATGCAATTTACCTTCGTATTCTCAAATCGAGAGTCCCGCGGCTGCGGGGATAGTTCCTACGAGTTACATTGGTCCCGTGAGAGGTGTTGGTGCCACCCACGAGGACCGTTCGGGGGCTTTTACTGGTTTTCAACCTCTAACACCATGTTTTTAAGCCTAAGTCTTGGAATATGCAAATTACGGTCGTATTCTTAAACTGGGAGTCCCGCGGCTGCGTTGTAAGTTCCCAAGAGTTACATTTGTCAAGTGGGAGGTGTTGGTGACACCCATGGGGCCGTCCGGGGATGCCTAAGTCTTGAAATATGCATATTATCATCGTATTCTCAAATCGGGAGTCCCGCGGCTGCGGGGTCTGTTCCTACGAGTTACATTGGTCCCGTGGGAGGTGTTGATTCCACCCACGGGGCCGTTAGAGGGTTGTTTCGATTTTTCATCCTCTGACGCCATGTTTCTAAGACCAAGTTTAAAAATATACAAATTAACGAGGAATTCTCAAACCGGGAGTCCCGTGACTGAAGGGTCAGTTCCTACGAGTTACATTGGTCCCCTGGGAGGTGTTGGTGCCCCCCACGGGGACGTTCGGGGGTTGTTTCTAGTTCTCACCGTCTAACGCCATGTTTTTATGTCTAAGTCAATAAATATGAAAATTACGGTCCTACTCTCAAATCGGGAGACCTGCGGGGTCAGTTCCTACGAGTTACATTGGTCCCGTGGGAGGTGTTGGTGCCACCCACGGGGCCGTTCGGGGCCTGTTTCGAGTTCTCACCCTCTAACGCCATGTTTTTAATCCTAAGTTTAGAAATAAGAAAATTACCGTCGTATTCTCAAACTGTGAGTCTCGCGGCTGCGGGGTCAGTTCCTACAAGTTACATTGGTCCCGTGGTAGGTGCTGGTGCCACCCACGGGGACGTTCGGGGGCTGTTTCTATTTCTCACCCTCTAACGTCATGTTTTTAAGCCTATTTCTAGAAATATGAAAATTACCTTCGTATTCTCAAACCGAGAGTCCCGCGGCTACGAGGACAGTTCCTACGAGTTACATTGGTTCCACCAACGGGGCTGTTTGGGTGCTGTTTTCAGTTTTCACCCTCTATCGCCATGTTTTTAAGACTAAGACTATAAATGTGGAAATTATCATTGTATTCTCAAATCGGGAGTCCTACGACTGCAGGGTCCGTTCCTACGAGTTACATTAGTCTCGTGGGAGGCGTTGGTGCCACCCATGGGGCCGTTCGGGTGTTGTTTCGAGTTTTCACCCTCTAACGCTATGTTTTAAGCCTAAGTTTAGAAATATGAAAATTATCGTCATATTCTCAAATCGAGAGTCCCGTAGCTACGGGGTCAATTCCTAAGAGTTACATTGGTCCCGTGGGAGGTGTCGGTGCCACCCAAGGGGCCGTTCGGTGGCTGTTTCGAGTTTTCACCCTCTAACGCCATGTTTTGCTTAAGTCTAGAAATGTGCAAATTAAAATCGTATTTTCAAACCGGGTGACCCACGGCTGCGGGTCACTTCCTACGAGTTACATTCGTCCCGTGTGAGGTGTTGGTGCCACCCACGGGGATGTTTGGGTTTTTTTTCTAGTTCTCAACCTATAACGCCATGTTTTTAAGCCTATGTTTAGAATTATACAAATTATCGTCGTATTCTCAAACCGGGAGTCCCGCGGCTACGGGAGTCAGTTCCTACGAGTTACAATGGTCTCGTGGGAGGTGTTGGTGCCACCCATGGTGCCGTTCGGGGGCTGTTTCGAGTTTTCACCCTCTAACGCTATGTTTTTAAGCCCAAGTTTAGAAATATGCAAATTATTGTTGTATTCTCAAACCGACAGTCCTGTATCTACGGGTTCAGTTCCTACAAGTTACATTGGTCCCGTGGGAGGTGTCGGTGCCACCCACGGGACCGTTCGGGGGCTGTTTCGAGTTTTCACCCTCTAACGCCATGTTTTGCTTAAGTCTAGAATTGTGCAAATTAATGTTGTATTCTCAAACCGGGTGACTAGCGGCTGCGGGGTCACTTCCTACCAGTTACATTGGTCCCGTGGGAGGTGTTGGTGCCACCGACGGGGACGTTCGGTGGATGTTTCTAGTTCTCACCCTCTAACCCCATATTTTTAAGTCTAAGTCTAGAAATATGAAAAGTAGTGTCGTACTCTCAAACCGAGAGACCCGCGGCTACAGGGACAGTTCCTAGGAGTTACATTGGTCCCGTGGGAGGTGTTGGTGCCACCCACCAGGCCGTTCGGGTGCTGTTTCGAATTGTCAAACTCTAACGCCGTGATTTTAAGCCTAAGTCTAGAAATATGAAAATTATTGTCGTATTCTCAATCCGAGAGTCCCACGGCCGCGGGGTCAGTTCCTACGAGTTACATTGGTCCCGTGGGAGGTGTTGGTGCCACCCACGGGGCCGTTCGGGGTCTATTTCAAGTTCACACCCTCTAACACCGTATTTTTTAGTCTAAGTCTAGAAATATGCAAATTACTGTCGTACTCTCAAACAAGGAGACCTGCGGCTGCGGGGTCAGTTCCTACGAGTTACATTTGTCCCGTGAGAGGTGTTGGTGCCACCCACGGAGCCGTTCGGGGGCTGATTCGAGTTCTCACCCTCTAACGCCATGTTTTTAAGCCTAAGTTTAGAAATATGTAAATTACCGTCCTATTCTCAAAATGGGAGTCCCGCGGCTGCGGGGTCAGTTCCTACGACTTACATTGGTCCCATGTGAGGTGTTGGTGCCACCCACAGGGCCGTTCGGGGGCTGTTTCTATTTCTCATCCTCTAACGCCATATTTTTAAGCCTATGTCTAAAAATGTGCAAATTACGTTCGTATTCTCAAACCGGGAGACCCGCGGCTACGAGGACAGTTCCTACGAGTTACATTGGTCCCCTGGGAGGTGTTGGTGCCACTGACGGGGATGTTTGGGGGCTGTTTCGAGTTCTCACCCTCTAGCGCCATGTTTTTATGCCTAAGTCTAGATATATGGAAATTATCCTCGTATTTTCAATCCGGGAGTCCCGCGGCTGCGGGGTCAGTTCCTCTGAGTTACATTGGTCCCGTGGGAGGTGTTGGTACCACCCACGGGGTCGTTCGGGGGTTATTTCTAGTTCTCACCCTCTAACGCCAAGTTTTTAAGTCTAAGTCTAGAAATATGAAAATTACCGTCGTACTCTGAAATTGGGAGACCCGCGATTGCGGGGTCTGTTCCTATGAGTTATATTTGTCCCGTGGGAGGTGTTGGTGCCACCCACGGGGCCGTTCGGGGATGTTTCGAGATCTCACCCTCTAACGCCATGTTTTTAAGCCTAAGTCTAGAAATATGCAAATTACCATAGTATTCTCAAGTCTGGGGTCCCGCAGCTGCGGGGTCTGTTCCTACGAGTTGCATTGGTCCCGCGGGAGGTGTTGGTGCCACCCCCGGGGCCGTTCGGGGGCTGTTTCTAGTTCTCATCCTCTAACCCCATATTTTTAAGCCTATGTCTAGAAATATGAAAATTACCTTCGTATTCTCAAACCGGGAGTCCCGCGGCTGCGAGGACAGTTCCTACGAGTTACATTAGTCCCGTGGGAGGTGTTGGTGTCACCCACGGGGCCGTTCGGGGGCTGTTTCAAGTATTCACCCTTCTACGCCATATTTTTAAGCCTAAGTATAAAAATATGAAAATTATCGTCCTATTCTCTAATCGGGAGTCCCGCGGCTGCGGGATCAGTTCCTACCAGTTACATTGGTACCGTGGGAGGTGTTGGTGCCACCCACGGGGCCGTTAGAGGGATGTTTCTAGTTTTCACCCTCTAACGCCAGTTTTTTAAGCCAAAGTCTAAAAATATGGAATTTACCTTCGTATTCTCAAATCGAGAGTCCCGCGGCTGCGGGGACAGTTCCTACGAGTTACATTGGTCCCGTGAGAGGTGTTGGTGCCACCCACGAGGACCGTTCGGGGGCTGTTACTAGTTTTCACCCTCTAACACCATGTTTTTAAGCCTAAGTCTTGGAATATGCAAATTACGGTCGTATTCTTAAACTGGGAGTCCCGCGGATGCGTTGTAAGTTCCCAAGAGTTACATTTGTCAAGTGGGAGGTGTTGGTGACACCCATGGGGCCGTCCGGGGATGCCTAAGTCTTGAAATATGCATATTATCATCGTATTCTCAAATCGGGAGTCCCGCGGCTGCGGGGTCTGTTCCTACGAGTTACATTGGTCCCGTGGGAGGTGTTGATTCCACCCACGGGGCCGTTAGAGGGTTGTTTCGATTTTTCACCCTCTGACGCCATGTTTCTAAGCCCAAGTTTAAAAATATACAAATTAACGAGGAATTCTCAAATCGGGAGTCCCGTGACTGCAGGGTCAGTTCCTACGAGTTACATTGGTCCCGTGGGAGGTGTTGGTGCCCCCCACGGGGACGTTCGGGGGTTGTTTCTAGTTCTCACCGTCTAACACCATGTTTTTATGTCTAAGTCAAGAAATATGAAAATTACGGTCTTACTCTCAAATCGGGAGACCTGCGGGGTCAGTTCCTACGAGTTACATTGGTCCCGTGGGAGGTGTTGGTGCCACCCACGGGGCCGTTCGGGGCCTGTTTCGAGTTCTCACCCTCTAACGCCATGTTTTTAATCCTAAGTTTAGAAATAAGAAAATTACCATCGTATTCTCAAACCGGGAGTCCCGCGGCTGCGGGGTCAGTTCCGACAAGTTACATTGGTCCCGTGGTAGGTGCTGGTGCCACCCACGGGGACGTTCGGGGCTGTTTCTATTTCTCACCCTCTAACGTCATCTTTTTAAGCCTATTTCTAGAAATATGCAAATTACCTTCGTATTCTCAAACCGAGAGTCCCGCGGCTACGAGGACAGTTCCTACGAGTTACATTGGTTCCACCCACAGGGCCGTTCGGGTGCTGTTTTCAGTTTTCACCCTATAACGCCATGTTTTTAAGACTAAGTCTATAAATGTGGAAATTATCACTGTATTCTCAAATCGGGAGTCCTACGACTGTAGGGTCCGTTCCTACGAGTTACATTAGTCTCGTGGGAGGCGTTGGTGCCATCCATGGGGCCGTTCAGGGGTTGTTTCGAGTTTTCACCCTCTAACGCTATGTTTTAAGCCTAAGTTTAGAAATATGCAAATTATCGTCGTATTCTAAAATCGAGAGTCCCGTAGCTACGGGGTCAGTTCCTAAGAGTTACATTGGTCCCGTGGGAGGTGTCGGTGCCACCCAAGGGGCCGTTCGGTGGCTGTTTCGATTTTTCACCCTCTAACGCCATGTTTTGCTTAAGTCTAGAAATGTGCAAATTAAAATCGTATTTTCAAACCGGGTGACCCACGGCTGCGGGTCACTTCCTACGAGTTAAATTTGTCCCGTGTGAGGTGTTGGTGCCACCAACGGGGACATTTGGGGTTTTTTTCTAGTTCTCAACCTATAACGCCATGTTTTTAAGCCTATGTTTAGAATTATACAGATTATCGTCGTATTCTCAAACCGGGAGTCCCGCGGCTACGGGAGTCAGTTCCTATGAGTTACATTGGTCCCGTGGGAGGTGTTGGTGCCACCCACTGGGCCGTTCGGGTGCTATTTCGAGTTCTCATCTTCTAACGCCATGATTTTAAGCCTAAGTCTAGAAATATGTAAATTATCATCGTATTCTCAATCTGGGAGTCCCACGGCTGCGGGGTCAGTTCCTACGAGTTACATTTGTCCCATGGGAGGTGTTGGTGCTACCTACGGGGCCATTCGGGGGCTTTTTCTAGTTCTCACCCTCTAACACCATATTTTTTAGTCTAAGTCTAGAAATATGCAAATTACCATTGTACTCTCAAATAAGGAGACCCGCGGCTGCGGGGTCAGTTCCTACGAGTTATATTGGTCCCGTGAGAGGTGTTGATGCCACCCACGGAGCGATTCGGGGGCTGTTTCGAGTTCTCACCCTCTAACGCCATGTTTTTAAGCCTAAGTTTAGAAATATTCAAATTACCTTCGTATTCTCAAATTTGGAGACCCGAGACTGCGGGGTCCGTACCTACGAGTTACAATGGTCTCGTGGGAGGTGTTGGTGTCACCCACGGGGCCGTTCGGGGGCTATTTCAAGTATTCACCCTTCTACGCCATGTTTTTAAGCCTAAGTATAAAAATATGAAAATTATCGTCCTATTCTCTAATCGGGAGTCCCGCGGCTGCGGGATCAGTTCCTACCAGTTACATTGGTACCGTGGGAGGTGTTGGTGCCACCCACGGGGCCGTTAGAGGGATGTTTCTAGTTTTCACCCTCTAACGCCAGTTTTTTAAGCCAAAGTCTAAAAATATGGAATTTACCTTCGTATTCTCAAATCGAGAGTCCAGCGGCTGCGGGGACAGTTCCTACGAGTTACATTGGTCCCGTGAGAGGTGTTGGTGCCACCCACGAGGACCGTTCGGGGGCTGTTACTAGTTTTCACCCTCTAACACCATGTTTTTAAGCCTAAGTCTTGTAATATGCAAATTACGGTCGTATTCTTAAACTGGGAGTCCCGCGGATGCGTTGTAAGTTCCCAAGAGTTACATTTGTCAAGTGGGAGGTGTTGGTGACACCCATGGGGCCGTCCGGGGATGCCTAAGTCTTGAAATATGCATATTATCATCGTATTCTCAAATCGGGAGTCCCGCGGCTGCGGGGTCTGTTCCTACGAGTTACATTGGTCCCGTGGGAGGTGTTGATTCCACCCACGGGGCCGTTAGAGGGTTGTTTCGATTTTTCACCCTCTGACGCCATGTTTCTAAGCCCAAGTTTAAAAATATACAAATTAACGAGGAATTCTCAAATCGGGAGTCCCGTGACTGCAGGGTCAGTTCCTACGAGTTACATTGGTCCCGTGGGAGGTGTTGGTGCCCCCCACGGGGACGTTCGGGGGTTGTTTCTAGTTCTCACCGTCTAACGCCATGTTTTTATGTCTAAGTCAAGAAATATGAAAATTACGGTCTTACTCTCAAATCGGGAGACCTGCGGGGTCAGTTCCTACGAGTTACATTGGTCCCGTGGGAGGTGTTGGTGCCACCCACGGGGCCGTTCGGGGCCTGTTTCGAGTTCTCACCCTCTAACGCCATGTTTTTAATCCTAAGTTTAGAAATAAGAAAATTACCATCGTATTCTCAAACCGGGAGTCCCGCGGCTGCGGGGTCAGTTCCGACAAGTTACATTGGTCCCGTGGTAGGTGCTGGTGCCACCCACGGGGACGTTCGGGGCTGTTTCTATTTCTCACCCTCTAACGTCATCTTTTTAAGCCTATTTCTAGAAATATGCAAATTACCTTCGTATTCTCAAACCGAGAGTCCCGCGGCTACGAGGACAGTTCCTACGAGTTACATTGGTTCCACCCACAGGGCCGTTCGGGTGCTGTTTTCAGTTTTCACCCTATAACGCCATGTTTTTAAGACTAAGTCTATAAATGTGGAAATTATCACTGTATTCTCAAATCGGGAGTCCTACGACTGCAGGGTCCGTTCCTACGAGTTACATTAGTCTTGTGGGAGGCGTTGGTGCCACCCATGGGGCCGTTCAGGGGTTGTTTCGAGTTTTCACCCTCTAACGCTATGTTTTAAGCCTAAGTTTAGAAATATGCAAATTATCGTCGTATTCTAAAATCGAGAGTCCCGTAGCTACGGGGTCAGTTCCTAAGAGTTACATTGGTCCCGTGGGAGGTGTCGGTGCCACCCAAGGGGCCGTTCGGTGGCTGTTTCGATTTTTCACCCTCTAACGCCATGTTTTGCTTAAGTCTAGAAATGTGCAAATTAAAATCGTATTTTCAAACCGGGTGACCCACGGCTGCGGGTCACTTCCTACGAGTTAAATTTGTCCCGTGTGAGGTGTTGGTGCCACCAACGGGGACATTTGGGGTTTTTTTCTAGTTCTCAACCTATAACGCCATGTTTTTAAGCCTATGTTTAGAATTATACAGATTATCGTCGTATTCTCAAACCGGGAGTCCCGCGGCTACGGGAGTCAGTTCCTATGAGTTACATTGGTCCCGTGGGAGGTGTTGGTGCCACCCACTGGGCCGTTCGGGTGCTATTTCGAGTTCTCATCTTCTAACGCCATGATTTTAAGCCTAAGTCTAGAAATATGTAAATTATCATCGTATTCTCAATCTGGGAGTCCCACGGCTGCGGGGTCAGTTCCTACGAGTTACATTTGTCCCATGGGAGGTGTTGGTGCTACCTACGGGGCCATTCGGGGGCTTTTTCTAGTTCTCACCCTCTAACACCATATTTTTTAGTCTAAGTCTAGAAATATGCAAATTACCATTGTACTCTCAAATAAGGAGACCCTCGGCTGCGGGGTCAGTTCCTACGAGTTATATTGGTCCCGTGAGAGGTGTTGATGCCACCCACGGAGCGATTCGGGGGCTGTTTCGAGTTCTCACCCTCTAACGCCATGTTTTTAAGCCTAAGTTTAGAAATATTCAAATTACCTTCGTATTCTCAAATTTGGAGACCCGAGACTGTGGGGTCCGTACCTACGAGTTACAATGGTCTCGTGGGAGGTGTTGGTGTCACCCACGGGGCCGTTCGGGGGCTATTTCAAGTATTCACCCTTCTACGCCATGTTTTTAAGCCTAAGTATAAAAATATGAAAATTATCGTCCTATTCTCTAATCGGGAGTCCCGCGGCTGCGGGATCAGTTCCTACCAGTTACATTGGTACCGTGGGAGGTGTTGGTGCCACCCACGGGGCCGTTAGAGGGATGTTTCTAGTTTTCACCCTCTAACGCCAGTTTTTTAAGCCAAAGTCTAAAAATATGGAATTTACCTTCGTATTCTCAAATCGAGAGTCCCGCGGCTGCGGGGACAGTTCCTACGAGTTACATTGGTCCCGTTAGAGGTGTTGGTGCCACCCACGAGGACCGTTCGGGGGCTGTTACTAGTTTTCACCCTCTAACACCATGTTTTTAAGCCTAAGTCTTGTAATATGCAAATTACGGTCGTATTCTTAAACTGGGAGTCCCGCGGCTGCGTTGTAAGTTCCCAAGAGTTACATTTGTCAAGTGGGAGGTGTTGGTGACACCCATGGGGCCGTCCGGGGATGCCTAAGTCTTGAAATATGCATATTATCATCGTATTCTCAAATCGGGAGTCCCGCGGCTGCGGGGTCTGTTCCTACGAGTTACATTGGTCCCGTGGGAGGTGTTGATTCCACCCACGGGGCCGTTAGAGGGTTGTTTCGATTTTTCACCCTCTGACGCCATGTTTCTAAGCCCAAGTTTAAAAATATACAAATTAACGAGGAATTCTCAAATCGGGAGTCCCGTGACTGCAGGGTCAGTTCTCACGAGTTACATTGGTCCCGTGGGAGGTGTTGGTGCCCCCCACGGGGACGTTCGGGGGTTGTTTCTAGTTCTCACCGTCTAACGCCATGTTTTTATGTCTAAGTCAAGAAATATGAAAATTACGGTCCTACTCTCAAATCGGGAGACCTGCGGGGTCAGTTCCTACGAGTTACATTGGTCCCGTGGGAGGTGTTGGTGCCACCCACGGGGCCGTTCGGGGCCTGTTTCGAGTTCTCACCCTCTAACGCCATGTTTTTAATCCTAAGTTTAGAAATAAGAAAATTACCATCGTATTCTCAAACCGGGAGTCCCGCGGCTGCGGGGTCAGTTCCGACAAGTTACATTGGTCCCGTGGTAGGTGCTGGTGCCACCCACGGGGACGTTCGGGGCTGTTTCTATTTCTCACCCTCTAACGTCATCTTTTTAAGCCTATTTCTAGAAATATGCAAATTACCTTCGTATTCTCAAACCGAGAGTCCCGCGGCTACGAGGACAGTTCCTACGAGTAACATTGGTTCCACCCACAGGGCCGTTCGGGTGCTGTTTTCAGTTTTCACCCTATAACGCCATGTTTTTAAGACTAAGTCTATAAATGTGGAAATTATCATTGTATTCTCAAATCGGGAGTCCTACGACTGCAGGGTCCGTTTCTACGAGTTACATTAGTCTCGTGGGAGGCGTTGGTGCCACCCATGGGGCCGTTCAGGGGTTGTTTCGAGTTTTCACCCTCTAACGCTATGTTTTAAGCCTAAGCTTAGAAATATGCAAATTATCGTCGTATTCTAAAATCGAGAGTCCCGTAGCTACGGGGTCAGTTCCTAAGAGTTACATTGGTCCCGTGGGAGGTGTCGGTGCCACCCAAGGGGCTGTTCGGTGGCTGTTTCGATTTTTCACCCTCTAACGCCATGTTTTGCTTAAGTCTAGAAATGTGCAAATTAAAATCGTATTTTCAAACCGGGTGACCCACGGCTGCGGGTCACTTCCTACGAGTTACATTTGTCCCGTGTGAGGTGTTGGTGCCACCAACGGGGACATTTGGGGTTTTTTTCTAGTTCTCAACCTATAACGCCATGTTTTTAAGCCTATGTTTAGAATTATACAGATTATCGTCGTATTCTCAAACCGGGAGTCCCGCGGCTACGGGAGTCAGTTCCTATGAGTAACATTGGTCCCGTGGGAGGTGTTGGTGCCACCCACTAGGCCGTTCGGGTGCTATTTCGAGTTCTCATCTTCTAACGCCATGATTTTAAGCCTAAGTCTAGAAATATGTAAATTATCATCGTATTCTCAATCCGGGAGTCCCACGGCTGCGGGGTCAGTTCCTACGAGTTACATTTGTCCCATGGGAGGTGTTGGTGCTACCTACGGGGCCATTCGGGGGCTTTTTCTAGTTCTCACCCTCTAACACCATATTTTTTAGTCTAAGTCTAGAAATATGCAAATTACCATTGTACTCTCAAATAAGGAGACCCGCGGCTGCGGGGTCAGTTCCTACGAGTTATATTGGTCCCGTGAGAGGTGTTGATGCCACCCACGGAGCGATTCGGGGGCTGTTTCGAGTTCTCACCCTCTAACGCCATGTTTTTAAGCCTAAGTTTAGAAATATTCAAATTACCTTCGTATTCTCAAAACAGGAGTCCCGCGACTGCGGGGTCAGTTCCTACGAGTTACATTGGTCCCATTGGAGGTGTTGGTACCACCCACGGGGCCGTTCGGGGGCTGTTTCTATTTCTCATCGTCTAACGCCATATTTTTAAGCCTATGTCTAGAAATGTGCAAATTACCTTCGTATTCTCAAACTGGCAGTCCCGCAGCTACGAGGATAGTTCCTACGAGTTACATTGGTCCCGTGGGAGGTCTTGATGCCACCTACGGGGCCGTTCGGGTGCTGTTTTGAGTTTTCACCCACTAACGCCATGTTTTTAAGCCTAAGTCTAGAAATATGGGAATTAATGTCGTATTCTCAAATTTGGAGACCCGAGACTGCGGGGTCCGTACCTACGAGTTACAATGGTCTCGTGGGAGGTGTTGGTGCCACCCATGGGGCCGTTCGGGGGCTGTTTCGAGTTTTCACCCTCTAACGCTATGTTTTTAAGCCCAAGTTTAGAAATATGCAAATTATTGTCGTATTCTCAAACCGAGAGTCCTGTATCTACGGGTTCAGTTCCTACAAGTTACATTGGTCCCGTGGGAGGTGTCGGTGCCACCCACGGGACCGTTCGGGGGTTGTTTCGAGTTTTCACCCTCTAACGCCATGTTTTGCTTAAGTCTAGAATTGTGCAAATTAATGTTGTATTTTCAAACCGGGTGACTCGCGGCTGCGGGGTCACTTCCTACGAGTTACATTGGTCCCATGGGAGGTGTTGGTGCCACCCACGGGGACGTTCGGTGGATGTTTCTAGTTCTCACCCTCTAACGCCATATTTTTAAGTCTAAGTCTATAAATATGAAAATCAGTGTCGTACTCTCAAATCGGGAGACCCGCGGCTACACGGACAGTTCCTAGGAGTTACATTGGTCCCGTGGGAGGTGTTGGTGCCACCCACCAGGCCGTTCGGGTGCTGTTTTGAATTCTCACCCTCTAACGCCGTGATTTTAAGCCTAAGTCTAGAAATATGCAAATTATTGTCGTATTCTCAATCCGAGAGTCCCACGGCCGCGGGGTCAGTTCCTACGAGTTACATTGGTCCCGTGGGAGGTGTTGGTGCCACCTACGGGGCCGTTCGGGGGCTATTTCAAGTTCACACCCTCTAACACCATATTTTTTAGTCTAAGTCTAGAAATATGCAAATTACTGTCGTACTCTCAAACCAGGAGACCCGCGGCTGCGGGGTCAGTTCCTACGAGTTACATTGGTCCCGTGATAGGTGTTGGTGCCACCCACGGAGCCGTTCGGGGGCTGCTTCGAGTTCTCACCCTCTAACGCCATGTTTTTAAGCCTAAGTTTAGAAATATGCAAATTACCGTCGTATTCTCAAAATGGGAGTCCCGCGGCTGCGGGGTCAGTTCCTACGAGTTACATTGGTCCCGTGGGAGGTGTTGGTGCCACCCACGGGGACGTTCGGGGGCTGTTTCTAGTTCTCACCCTCTAACCCCATATTTTTAAGCCTATGTCTAGAAATATCAAAATTACCTTCGTATTCTCAAACCGGGAGTCCCGCGGCTGCGAGTACAGTTCCTACGAGTTACATTAGTCCCGTGGGAGGTGTTGGTGTCACCCACGGGGCCGTTCGGGGGCTGTTTCAAGTATTCACCCTCTAACGCCATGTTTTTAAGCCTAAGTATAAAAATATGAAAATTATCGTCCTATTCTCTAATCGGGAGTCCCGCGGCTGCGGGATCAGTTCCTACCAGTTACATTGGTACCGTGGGAGGTGTTGGTGCCACCCACGGGGCCGTTAGAGGGATGTTTCTAGTTTTCACCCTCTAACGCCAGTTTTTTAAGCCAAAGTCTCAAAATATGGAATTTACCTTCGTATTCTCAAATCGAGAGTCCCGCGGCTGCGGGGACAGTTCCTACGAGTTACATTGGTCCCATGAGAGGTGTTGGTGCCACCCACGAGGACCGTTCGGGGGCTGTTACTAGTTTTCACCTTCTAACACCATATTTTTAAGCCTAAGTCTTGGAATATGCAAATTACGGTCGTATTCTTAAACTGGGAGTCCCGCGGCTGCGTTGTAAGTTCCCAAGAGTTACATTTGTCAAGTGGGAGGTGTTGGTGACACCCATGGGGCCGTCCGGGGATGCCTAAGTCTTGAAATATGCATATTATCATCGTATTCTCAAATCAGGAGTCCCGCGGCTGCGGGGTCTATTCCTACGAGTTACATTGGTCCCGTGGGAGGTGTTGATTCCACCCACGGGGCCGTTAGAGGGTTGTTTCGATTTTTCACCCTCTGACGCCATGTTTCTAAGCCCAAGTTTAAAAATATACAAATTAACGAGGAATTCTCAAATCGGGAGTCCCGTGACTGCAGGGTCAGTTCCTACGAGTTACATTGGTCCCGTGGGAGGTGTTGGTGTCCCCCACGGGGACGTTCGGGGGTTGTTTCTAGTTCTCACCGTCTAACGCCATGTTTTTATGTCTAAGTCAAGAAATATGAAAATTACGGTCCTACTCTCAAATCGGGAGACCTGCGTGGTCAGTTCCTACGAGTTACATTGGTCCCGTGGGAGGTGTTGGTGCCACCCACGGGGCCGTTCGGGGCCTGTTTTGAGTTCTCACCCTCTAACGCCATGTTTTTAATCCTAAGTTTAGAAATAAGAAAATTACCATCGTATTCTCAAACCGGGAGTCCCGCGGCTGCGGGGTCAGTTCCGACAAGTTACATTGGTCCCGTGGTAGGTGCTGGTGCCACCCACGGGGACGTTCGGGGCTGTTTCTATTTCTCACCCTCTAACGTCATCTTTTTAAGCCTATTTCTAGAAATATGCAAATTACCTTCGTATTCTCAAACCGAGAGTCCCGCGGCTACGAGGACAGTTCCTACGAGTTACATTGGTTCCACCCACAGGGTCGTTCGGGTGCTGTTTTCAGTTTTCACCCTATAACGCCATGTTTTTAAGACTAAGTCTATAAATGTGGAAATTATCATTGTATTCTCAAATCGGGAGTCCTACGACTGCAGGGTCCGTTCCTACGAGTTACATTAGTCTCGTGGGAGGCGTTGGTGCCACCCATGGGGCCGTTCAGGGATTGTTTCGAGTTTTCACCCTCTAACGCTATGTTTTAAGCCTAAGTTTAGAAATATGCAAATTATCGTCGTATTCTCAAATCGAGAGTCCCGTAGCTACGGGGTCAGTTCCTAAGAGTTACATTGGTCCCGTGGGAGGTGTCGGTGCCACCCAAGGGGCCGTTCGGTGGTTGTTTCGAGTTTTCACCCTCTAACGCCATGTTTTGCTTAAGTCTAGAAATGTGCAAATTAAAATCGTATTTTCAAACCGGGTGACCCACGGCTGCGGGTCACTTCCTACGAGTTACATTTGTCCCGTGTGAGGTGTTGGTGCCACCAACGGGGACATTTGGGGTTTTTTTCTAGTTCTCAACCTATAACGCCATGTTTTTAAGCCTATGTTTAGAATTATACAGATTATCGTCGTATTCTCAAACCGGGAGTCCCGCGGCTACGGGAGTCAGTTCCTATGAGTTACATTGATCCCGTGGGAGGTGTTGGTGCCACCCACTGGGCCGTTCGGGTGCTATTTCGAGTTCTCATCTTCGAACGCCATGATTTTAAGCCTAAGTCTAGAAATATGTAAATTATCATCGTATTCTCAATCCGGGAGTCCCACGGCTGCGGGGTCAGTTCCTACGAGTTACATTTGTCCCATGGGAGGTGTTGGTGCTACCTACGGGGCCATTCGGGGGCTTTTTCTAGTTCTCACCCTCTAACACCATATTTTTTAGTCTAAGTCTAGAAATATGCAAATTACCATTGTACTCTCAAATAAGGAGACCCGCGGCTGCGGGGTCAGTTCCTACGAGTTATATTGGTCCCGTGAGAGGTGTTGATGCCACCCACGGAGCGATTCGGGGGCTGTTTCGAGTTCTCACCCTCTAACGCCATGTTTTTAAGCCTAAGTTTAGAAATATTCAAATTACCTTCGTATTCTCAAAACAGGAGTCCCGCGACTGCGGGGTCAGTTCCTACGAGTTACATTGGTCCCATTGGAGGTGTTGGTACCACCCACGGGGCCGTTCGGGGGCTGTTTCTATTTCTCATCGTCTAACGCCATATTTTTAAGCCTATGTCTAGAAATGTGCAAATTACCTTCGTATTCTCAAACTGGCAGTCCCGCAGCTACGAGGATAGTTCCTACGAGTTACATTGGTCCCGTGGGAGGTCTTGATGCCACCTACGGGGCCGTTCGGGTGCTGTTTTGAGTTTTCACCCACTAATGCCATGTTTTTAAGCCTAAGTCTAGAAATATGGGAATTAATGTCGTATTCTCAAATTTGGAGACCCGAGACTGCGGGGTCCGTACCTACGAGTTACAATGGTCTCGTGGGAGGTGTTGGTGCCACCCATGGGGCCGTTCGGGGGCTGTTTCGAGTTTTCACCCTCTAACGCTATGTTTTTAAGCCCAAGTTTAGAAATATGCAAATTATTGTCGTATTCTCAAACCGAGTGACTCGCGGCTGCGGGGTCACTTCCTACGAGTTACATTGGTCCCATGGGAGGTGTTGGTGCCACCCACGGGGACGTTCAGTGGATGTTTCTAGTTCTCACCCTCTAACGCCATATTTTTAAGTCTAAGTCTATAAATATGAAAATCAGTGTCGTACTCTCAAATCGGGAGACCCGCGGCTACACGGACAGTTCCTAGGAGTTACATTGGTCCCGTGGGAGGTGTTGGTGCCACCCACCAGGCCGTTCGGGTGCTGTTTTGAATTCTCACCCTCTAACGCCGTGATTTTAAGCCTAAGTCTAGAAATATGCAAATTATTGTCGTATTCTCAATCCGAGAGTCCCACGGCCGCGGGGTCAGTTCCTACGAGTTACATTGGTCCCGTGGGAGGTGTTGGTGCCACCTACGGGGCCGTTCGGGGGCTATTTCAAGTTCACACCCTCTAACACCATATTTTTTAGTCTAAGTCTAGAAATATGCAAATTACTGTCGTACTCTCAAACCAGGAGACCCGCGGCTGCGGGGTCAGTTCCTACGAGTTACATTGGTCCCGTGAGAGGTGTTGGTGCCACCCACGGAGCCGTTCGGGGGCTGCTTCGAGTTCTCACCCTCTAACGCCATGTTTTTAAGCCTAAGTTTAGAAATATGCAAATTACCGTCGTATTCTCAAAATGGGAGTCCCGCGGCTGTGGGGTTAGTTCCTACGAGTTACATTGGTCCCGTGGGAGGTGTTGGTGCCACCCACGGGGACGTTCGGGGGCTGTTTCTATTTCTCACCCTCTAACGTCATGTTTTTAAGCCTATTTCTAGAAATATGCAAATTACCTTCGTATTCTCAAACCGGGAGACCCGCGGCTACGAGGACAGTTCCTACGAGTAACATTGGTCCCCTGGGAGGTGTTGGTGCCACCGACGGGGATGTTTGGGGGCTGTTTCGAGTTCTCACCCTCTAGCGCCATGTTTTTATGCCTAAGTCTAGATATATGGAAATTATCCTCGTATTCTCAAATCGGGAGTCCCGCGGCTGTGGGGTTAGTTCCTCTGAGTTACATTGGTCCCGTTGGAGGTGTTGGTACCACCCACGGGGTCATTCGGGGGCTGTTTCTAGTTCTCACCCTCTAACGCCATGTTTTTAAGTCTAAGTCTAGAAATATGAAAATTACCGTCGTACTCTCAAACTGGGAGACCCGCGGTTGCGGGGTCAGTTCCTATGAGTAATATTTGTCTCGTGGGAGGTGTTGGTGCCACCCAAGGGGCAGTTTGGGGATGTTTCGAGATCTCACCCTCTAACGCCATGTTTTTAAGCCTAAGTCTAAAAATATGCAAATTACCATCGTATTCTCAAGTTTGGGGTCCCACAGCTGCGAGGTCTGTTCCTACGAGTTGCATTGGTCCCGCGGGAGGTGTTTGTGCCACCCCCGGGGCCATTCGGGGGCTGTTTCTAGTTCTCACCCTCTAACCCCATATTTTTAAGCCTATGTCTAGAAATATGCAAATTACCTTCGTATTCTCAAACCGGGAGTCCCGCGGCTTCGAGGACAGTTCCTACGAGTTACATTAGTCCCGTGGGAGGTGTTGGTGCCACCCACGGGGCCGTTCGGGGGCTGTTTCAAGTATTCACCCTCTAATGCCATGTTTTTAAGCCTAAGTATAAAAATATGAAAATTATCGTCCTATTCTCTAATCGGGAGTCCTGCGGCTGCGGGATCAGTTCCTACCAGTTACATTGGTACCGTGGGAGGTGTTATTGCCACCCACGGGGCCGTTAGAGGGATGTTTCTAGTTTTCACCCTCTAACGCCAGTTTTTTAAGCCAAAGTCTAAAAATATGCAATTTACCTTCGTATTCTCAAATCGAGAGTCCCGCGGCTGCGGGGACAGTTCCTACTAGTTACATTGGTCCCGTGAGAGGTGTTGGTGCCACCCACGAGGACCGTTCGGGGGCTGTTACTAGTTTTCAACGTCTAACACCATGTTTTTAAGCCTAAGTCTTGGAATATGCAAATTACAGTCGTATTCTTAAACTGGGAGTCCCGCGGCTGCGTTGTAAGTTCCCAAGAGTTACATTTGTCAAGTGGGAGGTGTTGGTGACACCCATGGGGCCGTCCGGGGATGCCTAAGTCTTGAAATATGCATATTATCATCGTATTCTCAAATCGGGAGTCCCGTGGCTGCGGGGTCTGTTCCTACGAGTTACATTGGTCCCGTGGGAGGTGTTGATTCCACCCACGGGGCCGTTAGAGGGCTGTTTCGATTTTTCACCCTCTGACGCCATGTTTCTAAGCCCAAGTTTAAAAATATACAAATTAACGCCATATTCTCAAACTGGGAGTCCCGTGACTACAGGGTCAGTTCCTACGAGTTACATTGGTCCCGTGGGCGGTGTTGGTGCCCCCCCATGGGGACGTTCGGGGGCTGTTTTTAGTTCTCACCGTCTAACGCCATGTTTTTATGTCTAAGTCAAGAAATATGAAAATTATGGTCCTACTCTCAAATCGGGAGACCTGCGGGGTAAGTTCCTACGAGTTACATTCGTCCCGTGGGAGGTGTTGGTGCCACCCACGGGGCCGTTCGGGGCCTGTTTCGAGTTCTCACCCTCTAATGCCATGTTTTTAATCCTAAGCTTAGAAATAAGAATATTTTCGTCGTATTCTCAAACCGGGAGTCCCGCGGCTGCGGGGTCAGTTCCTACAAGTTACATTGGTCCCGTGGTAGGTGCTGGTGCCACCCACGGGGACGTTCGGGGGCTGTTTCTATTTCTCACCCTCTAACGTCATGTTTTTAAGCCTATTTCTAGAAATATGAAAATTACCTTCGTATTCCCAAACCGAGAGTCCCGCGGCTATGAGGACAGTTCCTACGAGTTACATTGGTTCCACCCACGGGGCCGTTCGGGTGCTGTTTTCAGTTTTCACCCTCTAATGCCATGTTTTTAAGACTAAGTCTATAAATGCGGAAATTATCGTTGTATTCTCAAATCGGGAGTCCTACGATTGCAGGGTCCATTCCTACGAGTTACATTAGTCTCGTGGGAGGCGTTGGTGCCACGCACGGGGCTGTTCGGGGGCGGTTTCGAGTTTTTACCCTCTAATGCCATGTTTTGCTTAAGTCTAAAAATGTCCAAATTACCGTCGTATTCTTAAACCGGGAGACCCAAGACTGCGGGGTCAGTTCCTACGAGTTACATTAGTCCCGTGGGAGATGTTGGTGCCACCCACGGGGACGTTCGAGGCTGTTTCTAGTTCTCAACCTATAACGCCATGTTTTTATGCCTAAGTCTATAAATATGCAAATTACCGATGTATTCTCAAACCGGGAGTCCCGCTGCTGCGGGGTCAGTTCCTACGAGTTACATTAGTCCTGTGGGAGGTGTTGGTGCCACCCACGTGGTCGTCCGGTGGCTATTTCTAGTTCTCACCCTCTAACGCCATGGTTTTAAGTCTAAATGTAGAAATATGCAAATTACCGTCATACTCTCATGCCGGAGGACCTGCGGCTGTGCGATCAGTTCCTATGAGTTATATTGGTCCCGTGGGAGGTGTTGGTGCCACCCACGAGGCTGTTCGGGTGCTGTTTCGAGTTCTCACCCTCTAACGCCATGTTTTTAAGCCTAAGTCCAGAAATATGCAAATTACCATCGTATTCTCGATCCGGGAGTCCCACGGCTACGAGGTCAGTTCCTACGAGTTACATTGGTCCCGTGGGAGGTGTCGGTGCCACCCACGGGGCCGTTCGGGGGCTGTTTTGAGTTTTCACCCTCTAACGCCATGTTTTGCTTAAGTCTAGAAAAGTACAAATTACTATCGTATTTTCAAACCGGGTAACCCGCCGCTACGGGGTCACTTCCTACGAGTTTCATTGGTCCCGTGGGAGGTGTTGGTGCCACCCACGGGGACGTTCGGTGGATGTTTCTAGTTCTCACCCTCTAACGCCACATTTTTAAGTCTAAGTCTAGAAATTTGCAAATTACTGTCGTACTCTCAAACCGGGAGAACCGCGACTGCGGGGACAGTTCCTATGAGTTACATTGGTCCCGTGGGAGGCGTTGGTCCCACCCACAGGGCCCTTCGGGTGCTGTTTCGAGTTCTCACCCTCTAACACCATAATTTTAAGCCTAAGTCTAGAAATATACAAATTACTGTCGCACTCTTAAATAAGGAGACCCGCGGCTGTGGGGTCAGTTACTACTAGTTACATTGGTCCCGTGGGAGGTGTAGGTGCCACTCACGGGGCCGTTCGGGGGCTGTTTTGAGTTCTCACCCTCTAATGCCATGTTTTTAAGCCTGAGTTTAGAAATATGAAAATTACAGTCGTATTCTCAAATTGAGAGTACCGCGGCTGCGGGGTCATTTCCTACGAGTTACATTGGTCCCGTGGGAGGTGTTGGTGCCACCCATGGGGCCGTTCAGGGCTAATTTGAGTTTTCACCCTCTAACGTCATGTTTTAATTAAGTCTAGAAATATTCAAATCACCATCGTATTCTCAAACCGGGGGACCCGCTGCTGCGGGTCAGATCCTACGAGTTACATTGGTCCCGTGGGAGGTGTTGGTGCCACCCACGGGGACGTTCGGGGGCTGTTTCTAGTTCTAACCCTCCAATACCATGTTTTTAAGCCTATGTCTAGAAATATGCAAATTACCATCGTATTCTCAAACCGGCGGAGCCGCTGCTGCGGGGTCAGATCCTACGAGTTACATTGGTCCCGTGGGAGGTGTTGGTGCCACCCACGGGGACGTTCGGGGGCTGTTTCTAGTTCTAACCCTCAAAAGCCATGTTTTTAAGCCTATGTCTAGAAATAGAAAATTTATCGTCGTATTCTCAAATCGGGAGATCCGCGGCTGCGGGGTCAGTTCATACAAGTTACATTGGTCCCGTGGGAGGTGTTGGTGCCACCCAAGGGGACGTTCGGGGGCTGTTTCTAGTTCTCACCCACTAACGCTATGTTTTTATGCCTAAGTCTAGAAATATGGAAATTATCGTCGTTTTCTAAAACCGGGAGTCCCGCGGCTGCGGGGTCAATTTCTAAGAGTTACATTGGTCCCGTGGGAGGTATTGGGGCCACCCACGGGGTTGTTTCGAGTTTTCACCCTCTAACGCGATATTTTGCTTAAGTCTAAAAATATGCAAATTACCATCATATTCTTAAACCGGGGGACCCATGGCAGCAGGGACAGTTCCTTCGAGCTACATTGGTCCCGTGGGTGGTGTGGTTGCCACCCACGGGGACATTCGGGGGCTTTTTCTAGTTCTCACCCTCTAACCCCATATTTTTAAGCCTATGTCTAGAAATATGCAAATTACCTTCGTATTCTCAAACCGGGAGTCCCGCGGCTGCGAGGACTGTTCCTACGAGTTACATTAATCCCGCGGGAGGTGTTGGTGCCACCCACGGGGCCGTTCGGAGGCAGTTTCAAGTATTCACCCTCTAACGCCATGTTTTTAAGCCTAAGTATAGAAATATGCAAATTATTGTCCTATTCTCTAATCGGGAGTCCCGTGGCTACGGGATAAGTTCCTACGAGTTACATTGGTACCGTGGGAGGTGTTGGTGCCACCCACGGGGCCGTTAGAGGGATGTCTCTAGTTTTCACCCTCTAAGGCTAGTTTTTTAAGCCCAAGTCTAAAAATAAGCTAATTATCATCGTATTCTCAAACCAGGAGTCTCGCGGCTGCGGGGTCAGTTCCTACATGTTACATTGGTCCCGTGGGAGGTGTTGGTGCCAGCCACGGGGCCTTTCGGGGGCTATTTGGAGTTTTCACCCTGTAACGCCATGTTTTGCTTAGGTCTAGAAATATGCAAATTACCATCGTATTCTCAAACTGCGAGACCCGCGGCTGCGAGGTCAGTTCCTACGAGTTACATTGGTCCCGTGGGAGGTGTTGGTGCCACCCATGGGGCCGTTCGGGGGATGTTTCGAGTTTTCACCCTCTAACGCCAGTTTTTTAAGTCTAAGTCTAAGAATATGCAATTTACCTTCGTATTCTCAAATTGAGAGTCCCGCGGCTGCGGGGACAGTCCTACGAGCTACATTGGTTCCGTGATAGGGGTTGGTGCCACCCACGAGGACCGTTCGGGGGCTGTTACTAGTTTTCACCCTCTAATGCCATGTTTTTAAGCCTAAGTCTTGGAATATCTTAAATTATGGTTGTATTCTTAAACTGGGAGTCCCGCGGCTGCGGGGTAAGTTCCCAAGAGTTACATTTGTCAAGTGGTAGGTGTTGGTGCCACTCATGGGGCCGTTCCGGGATGCCTAAGTCTTGAAATATGCAAATTATCATCGTATTCTCAAATCCGGAGTCCCGCGGCTGTGGGGTTAGTTCCTACGAGTCACATTCGTCCTGTGGGAGGTGTTGATTCCACCCACGGGGCCGTTAGAGGGTTGTTTCGAGTTTTCACCCTCTAACGCCATGTTTCTAAGCCCAAGTTTAAAAATATGCAAATTATCGTCGTATTCTCAAACCGAGAGTCCCGTGACTGCAGGGTCAGTTCCTATGAGTTACATTGGTCCCGTGGGAGGTGTTGGTGCCCCCCACGGGGACGTTCGAGGGCTGTTTCAAGTTCTCACTCTCTAACGCCATGTTTTTATGTCTATGTCTAGAAATATGCAAATTACCGTCCTACTATAAAATCGGGAGACCTGCGGGGTCCGTTCCTACGAGTTAAATTGGTCCCGTGGGAGGTGTTGGTTCCACCCACGGGGCCGTTCGGAGGTTGTTTCGAGTTCTCACCCTCTAACGCCATGTTTTTAAGCCTAAGTTTAGAAATTTGAAAATTACCGTCGTATTCTCAAATCGGGAGTCCCGCGACAGCGGGGTCAGTTCTTACAAGTTACATTGGTCCCGTGGGAGGTGCTAGTGCCACCCACGGGGACGTTCAGGGTCTATTTCTATTTCTCACCCTCTAACGTCATGTTTGTAAGCCTATGTCTAGAAATATGCAAATTACCTTCGTATTCTCAAACCGAGAGTCCTGCGGCTACGAGGACAGTTCCTACGAGTTACATTGGTCCCGTGGGAGGTGTTAGTGCCACCCACGGGGACGTTGGGGTGCTGTTTTGAGTTTTCACCCTCTAACGCCATGTTTTTAAGACTAAGTCTAGAAATATGAAAATTACCTACGTATTCTCAAACCGGGAGTCCCGCTGCTGCGGGGTCAGTTCCTACGAGTTACATTAGTCCCGAGGGAGGTGTTGGTGCCACCCACGTGGTCGTTCGGTGGCAGTTTCTAGTTCTCACCCTATAACGCCATGGTTTTAAGTCTAAGTCTAGAAATATTCAAATTACCATCATACTCTCATACCGGGGGACCCGCGGCTACGCGGTTAGTTCCTATGAGTTACATTGGACCCGTGGGAGGTGTTGGCGCCACCCACGAGGCCGTTCGGGTGTTGTTTAGAGTTCTCACCCTCTAACGCCATGTTTGTAAGCCTAAGTCCAGAAATATGCAAATTACCATCGTATTCTCAATCCGGGAGTCCCACGGCTACGGGGTCAGTTCCTACGAGTTACATTGGTCCCGTGGGAGGTGTTAGTGCCACCCACGAGGCCGTTCGGGCGTCGTTTCTAGTTCTCACCCTCTAACACAATATTTTTAAGCCTATGTCTAGAAATATGGAAATTACCATCATATTCTCAAATCGGGAATCCCGCGGCGGCGGGGTCAATTCCTATGAGTTACATTGGTTGACTCGGAGGTGTTGGTGCCACCCACTGGGCCGTTCGGGGGCTATTTCGAGTTTTCACCCTCTAACGCCATGTTTTTAAGCCTAAGTCTTGACATATGCAAATTATCATCGTATTCTCAAACCGGGAGCCCCACGGCTGTGGGATCAGTACCTGTGAGTTACATTGGTCCCGTGGGAGGTGTTGATGCCACCCACGTGGCCGTTAGAGGGCTGTTTCAAGTTTTCACCCTTTAACGCCATGTTTTTAAGCCTAAGTTTAAAAATACGCAAATTATCGTCGTATTCTTAAATCGGGAGTCCCGTGACAGCGGGGTCAGTTCCTACGAGTTACATTGGTCTCGTGGGAGGTGTTGGTGCCACCCACAGGGACGTTCGGGAGTTGTTTCTAGTTCTCACCCTATAACGCCATGTTTTTATGTCTAACTCTAGAAATATGCAAATTACCGTCGTACTCTCAAATCGGGAGTCCCGCAGCTACGAGAACAGTTCCTACGAGTTACATTGGTTCCGTGGGATGTGTTCTTGCCACCCACAGGACCGTTCGGCTGCTATTTTGAGTTTTGACCGTCTAACGCCATGTTTTTAAGCCTAAGTCTAGAAATATAGAAATTACCATCTTATTCTAAAATCGGGAGTCCCGCGACTGCAGGGTCCATTCCTACGAGTTACATTGGTCTCGTGGGAGGTGTTGGTGCCACCCACGGGGTCATTCGGGGGCTGTTTCTAGTTTTCACCCTCTAACGCCATATTTTTCTTAAGTCTAGAAATGTGCAAATTACCGTTGTATTCTAAAATCGGGAGACCCGCGGCTGCGGGGTTAGCTCCTACGAGTTACATTGGTCCCGTGGGAGGTGTTGCTGCCACTCACGGGGTCATTCGGGGGCTGTTTCTAGTTTTCACTCTATAATGCCATGTTTTTAAGCCTAAATTTAGAAATATAAAAATTATCATCATATTCTCAAACCGAGAGTCCCGCGGCGGCGGGATCAATTCCTACGAGTTACATTGGTCCCGTGGGAGGTGTTGGTGCCACCCACGGGGACGTTCGGGGGCCGTTTCTATTTCTCACCCTCTAACGCCATGTTTTTAAGCCTAAGTCTAGAAATATTCAAATTACCTTCGTGTTATCAAGTTGGGAGTCCCGCGGCTGCGGGGACAGTTCCTACGAGTTACATTGGTCCGGTGGGAGGTGTTGGTGCCACCCACGGGGCCGTTCGGAGGCTGTTTCGAGTTTTCACCCTCTAACGCCAGTTTTTTAAGCCTAAGTCTAAAAATATGCAATTTCCCTTCGTATTCTCAAATCGGGAGTCCCACGGTTGCTGGGACAGTTCCTACGAGTTACATTGGTCCCGTGAGTGGTGTTGGTGCCACCCACGAGGGCCGTTCGGGGGCTGTTATGGGTTTTCACCCTCTAACGCCATGCTTTTACGCTTAAGTCTTGGAATATGCAAATTACCGTTATATATTTAAACTGGGAGTCCCGCGGCTGCGGGGTATGTTCCCAAGATTTACATTGGTCCCGTGGGAGGCGTAGGTGCCACCCATGGGGCCGTTCGGGGATTTTCTAATTCTCACCCTCTAACACCATATTTTTAAGCCTAAGTGTTGAAATATGCAAATTATCGTCGTATTCTCAAATCGGGAGTCCCGCACCTGCGGGGTCAGTTCCTACGAGTTACATTGGTCCCGTGGGAGGTGTTGATTCGACCAACGAGGCCGTTATAAGGTTGTTTCGAGTTTCACCCTCTAACGCCACGTTTCTAATCCCAAGTTTAAAAATATGCAAATTATCGTCGTATTCTCAAACCGAGAGTCCCGTGACTGCGGGGTCAGTTCCTACGAGTTACATTGGTCCCGTGGGAGGTGTTGGTGCCCCCCACGGGGATGTTCGGGGGAAGTTTCTAGTTCTCACCCACTAACGCCATGTTTTTATGTCTAACTCTAAAAATATGCAAATTACCGTCGTACTCTCAAATTGGGAGTCCCGCGGCTACGAGAACAGTTCCTACGAGTTACATTGGTTCCGTGGGAGGTGTTCTTACCACCGAGGGGACCGTTCGGCCGCTCTTTTGAGTTTTGACCTTCTAACGCCATGTTTTTAAGCCTAAGTTTAGAAATATAAAAATTACCATCTTATTCTAAAATCGGGAGTCCCGCGACAGCAGGGTCCGTTCCTACGAGTTACATTGGTCTTGTGGGAGGTGTTGGTGCCACCCACGGGGTCATTCGGGGGCTGTTTCTAGTTTTCACCCTCTAACGCCATGTTTTTCTTAAGTCTAGAAATGTGCAAATTACCGTTGTATTCTCAAACCGGGAGACCCGCGGCTGCAGGGTCAGCTCCTACGAGTTACATTGGTCCCGTGGGAGGTGTTGCTGCCACTCACGGGGTTGTTCGGGGGCTGTTTCTAGTTTTCACTCTCTAATGCCATGTTTTTAAGCCTAAATTTAGAAATATGAAAATTATCATCGTATTCTCAAACCGAGAGTCCCGCGGTGGCGGGACCAGTTCCTACGAATTACATTGGTCCCGTGGGAGGTGTTGGTGCCACCCACGGGGACGTTCGAGGGACGTTTCTATTTCTCACCCTCTAACGCCATGTTTTTAAGCCTAAGTCTAGAAATATGCAAATTACCTTCGTATTCTCAAATCCGGAGTCCCGCGGTTGCGGGGACAGTTCCTACGAGTTACATTGGTCCCGTGAGAGGTGTTGGTGCCACCCACGAGGGCCGTTCAGGGGCTGTTATGGGTTTTCACCCTCTAACGCCATGTTTTTACGCCTAAGTCTTGGAATATGCAAATTACCGTTATATTCTTAAACTGGGAGTCCCGCGGCTGCGGGGTAAGTTCCCAAGATTTACATTGGTCCCGTGGGAGGCGTAGGTGCCACCCATGGGGCCGTTCGGGGATTTTCTAATTCTCACCCTCTAACACCATATTTTTAAGCCTAAGTGTTGAAATATGCAAATTATCGTCGTATTCTCAAATCGGGAGTCCCGCAGCTGCAGGGTCAGTTCCTACGAGTTACATTGGTCCCGTGGGAGGTGTTGGTGCCCCCCACGGGGACGTTCGAGGGTTGTTTCTAGTTCTCATCCTCTAACACCATGTTTTTATGTCTAAGTCTAGAAATATGCAAATTACCGTCCTACTATCAAATCGGGAGACCTGCGGGGTCCGTTCCTACGAGTTACATTGGTCCCGTGATAGGTGTTGGTTCCACCCACGGGGCCGTTCGGGGGTTGTTTCGAGTTCTCACCCTCTAACGCCATGTTTTTAAGCCTAAGTTTAGAAATATGAAAATTACCGTCGTATTCTCAAACCGGGAGTCCCGCGGCTGCGGGGTCAATTCTTACAAGTTACATTGGTCCCGTGGGAGGTGCTAGTGCCACCCACAGGGACGTTCGGGGTCTATTTCTATTTCTCACCCTCTAACGTCATGTTTTTAAGCCTATGTCTAGAAATATGTAAATTACCTTCGTATTCTCAAAACGAGAGTCCCGCGGCTACGAGGACAGTTCCTACGAGTTGCATTGGTCCCGTGGGGGGTGTTGGTGCCACCCACGAGGACGTTCGGGTGCTGTTTTGAGTTTTCACCCTCTAACGTCATGTTTTTAAGACTAAGTCTAGAAATATGCAAATTACCGACGTATTCTCAAACCGGGAGTCCCGCTGCTGCGGGGTCAGTTCCTACGAGTTACATTAGTCCCGAGGGAGGTGATTGTGCCACCCACGTGGTCGTTCGTTGACTGTTTCTAGTTCTCACCCTCTAACGCTATGGTTTTAAGTCTAAGTCTAGAAATATGCAAATTACCATCATACTCTCATACCAGGGGACCCGCGGCTCCACGGTCAGTTCCTATGAGTTACATTGGTCCCGTGGGAGGTGTTGGTGCCACCCACGAGGCCGTTCGGGTGCTGTTTCGAGTTCTCACCCTCTAACGCCATGTTTGTAAGCCTAAGTCCAGAAATATGCAAATTACCATCGTATTCTCAATCCGGGATTTCCACGGCTACGCGGTCAGTTCCTACGAGTTACATTGGTCCCGTGGGAGGTGTTAGTGTCACCCACGAGGCCGTTCGGGCGTTGTTTCTAGTTCTCACCCTCTAACACAATATTTTTAAGCCTATGTCTAGAAATATGGAAATTAACATCGTATTCTCAAATAGGGAATCCCGCGGCTGCGGGGTCAATTCCTACGAGTTACATTGGTTGACTGGGAGGTGTTGGTGCCACCAACTGGTCTGTTCGGGGGCTATTTCGAGTTTTCACCCTCTAACGCCATGTTTTTAAGCCTAAGTCTTGACATATGCAAATTGTCGTCGTATTCTCAAACCGGGAGCCCCACGGCTGTGGGATCAGTACCTGCGAGTTACATTGGTCCCGTGGGAGGTGTTGATGCCACCCACATGGCCGTTAGAGGGCTGTTTCGAGTTTTCACCCTTTAACGCCATGTTTTTAAGCCTAAGTTTAAAAATACGCAAATTATCATCGTATTCTCAAATCGGGAGTTCCGTGACTGCGGGGTCAGTTCCTACGAGTTACATTGGTCTCGTGGGAGGTGTTGGTGCCACCCACGGGGACGTTCGGGGGTTGTTTCTAGTTCTCATCCTCTAACACCATGTTTTTATGTCTAAGTCTAGAAATATGCAAATTACCGTCGTACTCTCAAATCGGGAGTCCCGCGGCTACGAGAACATTTCCTACGAGTTACATTGGTTCCGTGGGTGGTGTTCTTGCCACCCACGGGACCGTTCGGCCGCTATTTTGAGTTTTGACCGTCTAACGCCATGTTTTTAAGCCTAAGTCTAGAAATATAGAAATTACCATCTTATTCTAAAATCGGGAGTCCTGCGACTGCAGGGTCCGTTCCTACGAGTTACATTGGTCTCGTGGGAGGTGTTGGTGCCACCCACGGGGTCATTCGGGGGTTGTTTCTAGTTTTCACCCTCTAACGCCATGTTTTTCTTAAGTCTAGAAATGTGCAAATTACCGTTGTATTCTCAAATCGGGAGACCCGCGGCTGCGGGGTTAGCTCCTACGAGTTACATTGGTCCCGTGGGAGGTGTTGCTGCCACTCACGGGGTCGTTCGGGGGCTGTTTCTAGTTTTCACTCTCTAATGCCATGTTTTTAAGCATAAATTTAGAAAAATGAAAATTATCATCGTATTCTCAAACCGAGAGTCCCGCGGCGGCGGGATCAGTTCCTACGAGTTACATTGGTCCCGTGGGAGGTGTCGGTGCCACCCACGGGGACGTTCGGGGGCCGTTTCTATTTCTCACCCTCTAACGCCATGTTTTTAAGCCTAAGTCTAGAAATATGCAAATTACCTTCGTGTTATCAAATAGGGAGTCCCGCGGCTGCGGGGACAATTCCTACGAGTTACATTGGTCCCGTGGGAGGTGTTGGTGCCACCCACGGGGCCGTTCGGAGGCTGTTTCGAGTTTTCACCCTCTAACGCCAGTTTTTTAAGCCTAAGTCTAAAAATATGCAATTTCCCTTCGTATTCTCAAATTGGGAGTCCCACGGTTGCGGGGACAGTTCCTACGAGATACATTGGTCCCGTGAGAGGTGTTAGTGCCACCCACGAGGGCCGTTCGGGGACTGTTATGGGTTTTCGCCCTCTAACGCTATGTTTTTACGCCTAAGTCCTTGAATATGCAAATTACCGTTATATTCTTAAACTGGGAGTCCCGCGACTGCGGGGTAAGTTCCCTAGATTTACATTGGTCCCGTGGGAGGCGTAGGTGCCACCCATGTGGCCATTTGGGGATTTTCTAATTCTCACCCTCTAACACCATATTTTTAAGCCTAAGTGTTAAAATATGCAAATTATTGTCGTATTCTCAAATCGGGAGTCCCGCAGCTGCGGGGTAAGTTCCTACGAGTTACATTGGTCCCGTGGGAGGTGTTGATTCGACCAACGGGACCGTTATAAGGTTGTTTCGAGTTTCACCCTCTAACGCCACGTTTCTAATCCCAAGTTTAAAAATATGCAAATTATCATCGTATTCTCAAACCGAGTGTCCCGTGACTGCGGGGTCAGTTCCTACGAGTTACATTGGTCCCGTGGGAGGTGTTGGTGCCCCCCACGGGGATGTTCGGGGGTTGTTTCTATTTCTCACCCACTAACGCCATGTTTTTATGTCTAAGTCAAGAAATATGCAAATTACCGTCCTACTCTCAAATCGGGAGACCGGCGGGGTCAGTTCCTACGAGTTACATTGGTCCCGCGGGAGGTGTTGGTTGCACCCACGGGTCCGTTCGGGGGCTGTTTCCTATTCTCACCCTCTAACGCCATGTTTTTAAGCCTAAGTTTAGAAATATAAAAATTACCGTCGTATTCTCAAATCGGGAGTCCCGCGGCTACGGGGTCATGTCCTACGAGTTACATTGGTCCCTTGGGAGGTGTTGGTGCCACCCACGGGGAAGTTCGGAGGCTGTTTCTATTTCTCACCCTCTAAAGCCAAGTTTTTAAGCCTATGTCTAGAAATATGCAAATTACCTTCGTATGCTCAAACCGGGAGTCCCGCGGCTACGAGGACAGTTCCTACGAGTTACATTGGTCCCGTGGGAGGTGTTGGTGCCACCCACGGGGCCGTTCGGGTGCTGTTTTGAGTTTTCACCCTCTAACGCCATGTTTTTAAGACTAAGTCTATAAATATGGAAATTATCATTGTATTCTCAAATCGGGAGTCCCACTACTGCAGGGTCCATTCCTACGAGTTACATTAGTCTCGTGGGAGGTGTTGGTGCCACCCACGGGGCCGTTCGGGGGCTGTTTCAAGTTTTTACACTCTAACGCCATGTTTTGCTTTAGTCTAGAAATGTCCAAATTACTGTCGTATTCTCAAACCGATAGAACCACGCCTGCGGGGTCAGTTCCTACGAGTTACATTGGTCCCATGGGAGATGTTAGTGCCACCCACGGGGACGTTCGAGGCTGTTTCTAGTTCTCAACCTATAACGCCAAGTTTTTAAGCCTATGTCTAGAAATATGCAAATTATCAACCTATTTTCAAACCGGGACTCCCGCTGCTGCGGGGTCAGTTCCTACGAGTTACATTAGTCCCATGGGAGGTGTTGGTGCCACTCACGGGGTTATATTGGGGCTGTTTCTAGTTCTCACCCTCCAACGCCATGTTTTTAAGTCTAAGTCTAGAAATATGCATATTATCGTCGTATTCTTAAACCGGGAGTCCCGCGACTGCGAGATCTGTTCCTACGAGTTACATTGGTCCCGTGGAAGGTGTTGGTGCCTCCCATGGGGCCGTTCGGGGCTATTTCTAATTCTCACCCTCTAACACCATATTTTTAAGCCTAAGTCTAGAAATATACAAATTACCTTCGTATTCTCAAATCGGGAGTCCCGTGGCTGCGGGGACAGTTCCTACGAGTTACATTGGTTCCGTGGGAGGAGTTGGTGCCACCCACGGGGCCGTTCGGGGGATATTTCGAGTTTTCACCCTTTAACGCCATGTTTTTAAGCCTAAGTTCTGACATATGCAAATTATCGTCGTATTTCCAAACCGGGAGTCCCGCGGCTATGGGATCAGTTACTCCGAGTTACATTGGTCCCGTGGGAGGTGTTGATGCCACCCACGTGGCCGTTAGAGGTCTGTTTCGAGTTTTCACCCTCTAACTCCACGTTTTTAAGACTAAGTCTAAAAATATGCAAATTATCGTCGTATTCTCAAACCGGGAGTCCCGTGACTATGGGGTAAGTTCCTACGAGTTACATTGGTCCCGTGGGAGGTGTTGGTGCCACCCACGGGGACGTTCGGGGGATGTTTGTAGTTCTCACCCTCTAACACCATGTTTTTATGTCTAAGTCTAGAAATATGAAAATTACCGTCGTACTCTCAAACTTGGAGACCTGCGGCTGCAGGGTCAGTTCCAACGAGTTACATAGGTCCCGTGGGAGGTGTTGGTGCCACCCACGGGGCCGTTTGGGGGTTGTTTCGAGTTCTCAACCTCTAACGCCGTGTTTTTAATCCTATGTTTAGAAATATGCAATTACCATCGTATTGTCAAACCGGGAGTTCCGCGGCTGTGGGGTCAGTTCCTACGAGTTTCATTGGTCCCGTGGGAGGTGTTGGTGCCACCCACGTTGACGTTCGGCGGCTCTTTCTATTTCCCACCCTCTAACGCCATATTTTTAAGCCTATGTCTATAAATATGCATATTACCTTCGTATTCTCAAACTGGCAGTCCCGCAGCTACGAGGACAGTTCCTACGAGTTACATTGGTCCCGTGGGAGGTGTTGGTGCCACCCACGGGACCGTTCGGGCGCTATTTTGAGTTTTCACTGTCTAACGCCATGTTTTTAAACCTAAGTCTAGAAATATAGAAATTACCATCTTATTCTAAAATCGGGAGTCCCGCGACTACAGGGTCCGTTCCTACGAGTTACATTGGTCTTGTGGGAGGTGTTGGTGCCACCCACAGGGTCATTCGGTGGCTGTTTCTAATTTTCACCCTCTAACGCCATGTTTTTCTTAAGTCTAGAAATGTGCAAATTACCGTTGTATTTTCAAACCGGAAGACCCGCGACTGCGGGGTTAGCTCCTACGAGTTATATTGGTCCCGTGGGAGGTGTTGCTGCCACTCACGGGGTCGTTCGTGGGCTGTTTCTAGTTTTCACTCTCTAATGCCATGTTTTTAAGCCTAAATTTAGAAATATGAAAATTATCATCGTATTCTCAAATCAAGAGTCCCGCGGAGGCGGGATCAGTTCCTACGAGTTACATTGGTCCCGTGGGAGGTGTTGGTGCCACCCACGGGGACGTTCGGGGGCCGTTTCTATTTCTCACCCTCTAACGCCATGTTTTTAAGACTAAGTCTAGAAATATGCAAATTACCTTCGTGTTATCAAATTGGGAGTCCCGCGGCTGCGGGGACAGTTCCTACGAGTTACATTGGTCCCGTGGGAGGTGTTGGTGCCACCCATAGGGCCGTTCGGAGGCTGTTTCGAGTTTTCACCCTCTAACGCCAGTTTTTTAAGCCTAAGTCTAAAAATATGCAATTTACCTTCGTATTCTCAAATCGGGAGTCCCGCGGTTGCGGGGACAGTTCCTACGAGTTACATTGGTCCCGTGAGAGGTGTTGGGGCCACCCACGAGGTCCGTTCGGGGGCTGTTATGGTTTTTCACCCTCTAACGCCATGTTTTATGCCTAAGTCTTGGAATATGCAAATTACCGTTATATTCTTAAACTGGGAGTCCCGCGGCTGCGGGGTAAGTTCCCAAGATTTACATTGGTCCCGTGGGAGGCGTAGGTGCCACCCATGGGGCCGTTCGGGATTTTCTAATTCTCACCCTCTAACACCATATTTTTAAGCCTAAGTGTTGAAATATGCAAATTATCGTCGTATTCTCAAATCAGGAGTCCCGCAGCTGTGGGGTCCGTTCCTACGAGTTACACTGGTCCCGTGGGAGGTGTTGATTCGACCAACGGGGCCGTTATAAGGTTGTTTCGAGTTTCACCCTCTAACGCCACGTTTCTAATCCCAAGTTTAAAAATATGCAAATTATCGTCGTATTCTCAAGCCGAGAGTCCCGTGACTGCGAGGTCAGTTCCTACGAGTTACATTGGTCCCGTGGGAGGTGTTGGTGCCGCCCACGGGGATATTCATGGGCTGTTTCTAGTTCTCACCCACTAACGCCATGTTTTTATGTCTAAGTCTAGAAATATGCAAATTACCGTCCTAGTCTCGAATCGGGAGACCGGCGGGGTCAGTTCCTACGAGTTACATTGTTCCCGTGGGAGGTGTTGGTGCCACCCACGGGGCCGTTCGGGGGCTGTTTCCTGTTCTCACCCTCTAACGCCATGTTTTTAAGCCTAAGTTTAGAAATATAAAAATTACCGTCGTATTCTCAAACCGGGAGTCCCTCGGCTGCGGGGTCATGTCCTACGAGTTACATTGGTCCCGTGGGAGGTGTTGGTGCCACCCACGAGGACGTTCGGGGGCTGTTTCTATTTCTCACCCTCTAAAGCCATGTTTTTAAGCCTATGTATAGAAATATGCAAATTACCTTCGTATTCTCAAACCGGGAGTCCCGCGTCTACGAGGACAGTACCTACGAGTTACATTGGTCCCGTGGGAGGTGTTGGTGCCACCCACGGGGCCGTTCGGGTGCTGTTTTGAGTTTTCACCCTCTAACGCCATGTTTTTAAGACTAAGTCTATAAATATGGAAATTATCATCGTATTCTCAAATCGGGGAGTCCCACGACTGCAGGGTCCGTTCCTACGAGTTACATTAGTCTCGTGGGAGGTGTTGGTGCCACCGACGGGGCCGTTCGGGGGCTGTTTCAAGTTTTTACCCTCTAACGCCATGTTTTGCTTAAGTCTAGAAATGTCCAAATTACTGTCGTATTCTCAAACCGATTGAACCACGACTGCGGGGTCTGTTCCTACGAGTTACATTGGTCCCGTGGGAGATGTTAGTGCCACCCACGGGGACGTTCGAGGCTGTTTCTAGTTCTCAACCTATAACGCCAAGTTTTTAAGGCTATGTCTTGAAATATGCAAATTATCGACCTATTCTCAAACCGGGACTCCCGCTGCTGCGGGGTTAGTTCCTACGAGTTACATTAGTCCCATGGGAGGTGTTGGTGCCACTCACGGGGTTATATTGGGGCTGTTTCTAGTTCTCACCCTCCAACGCCATGTTTTTAAGTCTAAGTCTAGAAATATGCACATTATCTTCGGAGTCCCGCGACTGCGAGGTCAGTTCCTACGAGTTACATTGGTCCCGTGGAAGGTGTTGGTGCCTCCCATGGGGCCGTTCGGGGCTATTTCTAATTCTCACCCTCTAACCCCATATTTTTAAGCCTAAGTCTAGAAATATACAAATTACCTTCGTATTCTCAAATCGGGGGTCCCGTGGCTGCGGGGACAGTTCCTATAAGTTACATTGGTTACGTGGGAGGAGTTGGTGCCACCCACGGGGCCGTTCGGCGGATATTTCGAGTTTTCACCCTCTAACGCCATGTTTTTAAGCCTATGTCTTGACATATGCAAATTATCGTAGTATTTCCAAACCGGGAGTCCCGCGGCTATGGGATCAGTTACTCCGAGTTACATTGGTCCCGTGGGAGGTGTTGATGCCACCCACATGGCCGTTAGAGGTCTGTTTCGAGTTTTCACCCTCTAACTCCATGTTTTTAAGCCAAAGTCTAAAAATATGCAAATTATCGTTGTATTCTCAAACCGGGAGTCCCGTGACTACGGGGGAAGTTCCTACGAGTTACATTGGTCCCGTGGGAGGTGTTTGTGCCACCCACGGGGACTTTCGGGGGATGTTTGTAGTTCTCACCCTCTAACACCATGTTTTTATGTCTAAGTCTAGAAATATGAAAATTACCGTCGTACTCTCAAACCGGGAGACCTGCGGCTGCAGGGTCAGTTCCTATGAGTTATATTGGTCCCGTGGGAGATGTTGGTGCCACCCACGGGGTTGTTTGGGGTTTGTTTTGAGTTCTCACCCTATAACACCACGTTTTTAATCCTAAGTTTAGAAATATGAAATTACCATCGTATTCTCAATCTGGGAGTCCCAAGGCTGCGGGGTCAGTTCCTACGAGTTACATTGGTCCCGTGGGAGGTGTTGGTGCCACAAACAAAGCCGTTCGGGGGCTGTTTCTAGTTCTCACCGTCTAACGCTATGTTTTTAAACCTAAGTCTAGAAATATGGAAATTACCTTCTTATTCTCAAACAGGGAGTCCCGCGGCTACGAGGTCAGTTCCTACGAGTTACATTGGTCTCGTGGGAGGTGTTGGTGCCACCCACGGGGCCGTTCGGGGGCTGTTTCCCATTTTCACCCTTTAACGCCATATTTTTATGCTCAAGTCTATAAATATGCAAATTATCGTCGTATTCTCAAACCAGGAGACCCGCGGCGGCGGGGTTAGTTCCTACGAGTTACATTGGTCCCGTGGGAGGTGTTGGTGCCACCCACGGGGACGTTCGGGGGCTGTTTCTAGTTCTCACCCTCTAATGCCATGTTTATAAGCCTAAGTCTAGATATATGCAAATTAGCATCGTATTCTCAGACTCGGAGTCCTGCTACTGCGAGGTCAGTTCCTACGAGTTACATTGGTCACGTGGGAGGTGTTGGTGCCACCCACGAGGACGTTCGGGGGGTCTTTCTAGTTCTCACCCTCTAATGCCATGTTTTTATGTCTAAGTCTATAAATATGCAAATTACTATCGTACTTTCAAACTGGGAGACATGCGGCTGCGTGGTCAAGTCCTACGAGTTACATTGGTCCCGTGGGAGGTGTTGGTGCCACCCACGCAGCCGTTCGAGGGCTGTTTCTAGTTTTGACACTCTAACTCCATATTTTTAAGCCTAAGTTTAGAAAATATACAAATTATCGTCGTATTCTCAAAACGGGAGTCACGTGGCTGCGGGGTCAGTTCCTACGAGTTATATTGGTCCCGTAGGAGGTGTTGGTGCCACCCAAGGGTCCGTTCGGGAGTTGTTTATAGTACTCACCCTCTAATGCCATATTTTTAAGCCTACATCTAGAAATATTCAAATTTCATTCGTATTCTCAAACCAAGAGTCCCACAAATTCGAGGACAGTTCCTACGAGTTACATTGGTCCCGTGGGAGGTGTTGGTGCCACCCACGGGGCCGTTCGGGTGCTGTTTTGAGTTTTCACCCTCTAACGACATGTTTTTAAGCCTAAGTTTAGAAATATGGAAATTACCATCGTATTCTCAAATCGAGAGTCCCGCGCCTGCGGGGTCAGTTTCTACGAGTTACATTAGTCTCGTGGGAGGTGTTGGTGCCGCCCACGGGGCCGTTCGGGGGCTATTTCTAGTTTTCACCCTCTAACGCTATGTTTATAAGCCTATGTCTAAAAATACACAAATTATCATCCTATTCTCAAAATGGGAGTCCCGCGGCTATGGGGTCAGTTCCTACGAGTTACATAGGTCCCGTGGGAGGTGTCGGTGCCACCCACGGGGCCGTTGAGGGGCTGTTTCAAATTTTCACCCTCTAACGCCATGTTTTTCTTATGTCTTGAAATATGGAAATTATCTACGTATTGTCAAATCGAGAAACCCGCGGCTGCGGGGTCAGTTCCTAAGAGTTACATTCGTCCCGTGGGAGGTGTTGGTTCCACCCACGGGGACGTTCGGGGGTTATTTCTAGATCTCAACCTATAACGCCATGTTTTTAAGCCTAAGTCTAGAAATATTCAAATTACCGTCGTATTCTCAAATCGGGTGTCCCGCTACTGAGGGGTCAGTTCCTACGAGTTACATTAGTCCCGTGGGAGGTGTTGGTGCCACCCACGGGGTCGTTCGGGGGCTGTTTCTAGTTCTCACCCACTAACGCCATGTTTTTAAGTCTAAGTCTAGAAATACACAAATTACCGTCGTACTCTCAAACCGGGAGACCCGCGACTGCGGGGACAGTTGCTATGAGTTACGTTGGTCCTGTGGGAGGTGTTGGTGCCACCCACGGGGACGTTCGGGGGATGATTCTAGTTCTCACCCTCTAATGCCATGTTTATATGCGTAAGTCTAGATATATGCAAATTAGCATCGTATTCTCAAACTCGGAGTCCCGCTACCGCGAGGTCAGTTCCTACGAGTTACATTGGTCCCGTGGGAGTTGTTGGTGCCACCCACGAGGACGTTCGGGGGGTCTTTCTGGTTCTCACCCTCTAACGCCATGATTTTATGTCTAAGTCTATAAATATGCAAATTACTTTCGTACTCTCAAACCGGGAGACATGCGGCTGCGGGGTCAGTTCGTACGAGTTACATTGGTCCCGTGGGAGGTGTTGGTGCCACCCACGCAGCCGTTCGAGGGCTGTTTCTAGTTCTGACACTCTAACGCCATATTTTTATGCCTAAGTCTAGAAATATTCAAATTACCGTCGTATTCTCAAATCGGGTGTCCCGCTACTGAGGGGTCAGTTCCTACGAGTTACATTAGTCCCGTGGGAGGTGTTGGTGCCACCCACGGGGTCGTTCGGGGGCTGTTTCTAGTTCTCACCCACTAACGCCATGTTTTTAAGTCTAAGTCTAGAAATACACAAATTACCGTCGTACTCTCAAACCGGGAGACCCGCGACTGCGGGGACAGTTGCTATGAGTTACGTTGGTCCTGTGGGAGGTGTTGGTGCCACCCACGGGGACGTTCGGGGGCTGATTCTAGTTCTCACCCTCTAATGCCATGTTTATAAGCCTAAGTCTAGATATATGCAAATTAGCATCGTATTCTCAAACTCGGAGTCCCGCTACTGCGAGGTCAGTTCCTACGAGTTACATTGGTCCCGTGGGAGTTGTTGGTGCCACCCACGAGGACGTTCGGGGGGTCTTTCTAGTTCTCACCCTCTAACGCCATGTTTTTCTTATGTCTAGAAATATGGAAATTATCTACGTATTGTCAAATCGAGAAACCCGCGGCTGCGGGGTCAGTTCCTAAGAGTTACATTCGTCCCGTGGGAGGTGTTGGTTCCACCCACGGGGACGTTCGGGGGTTGTTACTAGATCTCAACCTATAACGCCATGTTTTTAAGCCTAAGTCTAGAAATATTCAAATTACCGTCGTATTCTCAAATCGGGTGTCCCGCTACTGAGGGGTCAGTTCCTACGAGTTACATTAGTCCCATGGGAGGTGTTGGTGCCACCCACGGGGTCGTTCGGGGGCTTTTTCTAGTTCTCACCCACTAACGCCATGTTTTTAAGTCTAAGTCTAGAAATACACAAATTACCGTCGTACTCTCAAACCGGGAGACCCGCGACTGCGGGGACAGTTGCTATGAGTTACGTTGGTCCTGTGGGAGGTGTTGGTGCCACCCACGGGGACGTTCGGGGGCTGATTCTAGTTCTCACCCTCTAATGCCATGTTTATAAGCCTAAGTCTAGATATATGCAAATTAGCATCGTATTCTCAAACTCGGAGTCCCGCTACTGCGAGGTCAGTTCCTACGAGTTACATTGGTCCCGTGGGAGTTGTTGGTGCCACCCACGAGGACGTTCGGGGGGTCTTTCTAGTTCTCACCCTCTAACGCCATGATTTTATGTCTAAGTCTATAAATATGCAAATTACTATCGTACTCTCAAACCGGGAGACATGCGGCTGCGGGGTCAGTTCGTACGAGTTACATTGGTCCCGTGGGAGGTGTTGGTGCCACCCACGCAGCCGTTCGAGGGCTGTTTCTAGTTCTGACACTCTAACGCCATATTTTTATGCCTAAGTCTAGAAATATTCAAATTACCGTCGTATTCTCAAGCCGGGAGTCCCGCTACTGCGGGGTCAGTTCCTACGAGTTACATTAGTCCCGTGGGAGGTGTTGGTGCCACCCACGGGGTCGTTCGGGGGCTGTTTCTAGTTCTCACCCACTAACGCCATGTTTTTAAGTCTAAGTCTAGAAATACGCAAATTACCGTCATACTCTCAAACCGGAAGACCCACGACTGCGGGGACAGTTGCTATGAGTTACATTGGTCCTGTGGGAGGTGTTGGTGCCACCCACAGGGCCGTTCGGGGGCCGTTTCGAGTTCTCATCCTCAAACGCCATGATTTTAAGCCTAAATCTAAAAATATGCAAATTACCGTCGTATTCTGAATCTGGGAGTCCCACAGTTGTGGGGTCAGTTCCTACGTGTTACATAGGTCCCGTGGGAGGTGTTGGTGCCACCCACGGGGCTGTTACAGGGCTGTTTTGAGTTTTCACCCTCTAACACCCTGTTTTGATTAAGTGTAGAAATATGCAAATTACCTTCGTATTCTCAAACTAGGAGTTCCGCGGCTACGAGGAAAGTTCTTACGAGTTACATTGGTCCCGTTGGATGTGTTGGTGGCACCCATGGGGCCGTTCGGGTGCTGTTTTGAGTTTTCACCCTCTAAGGCCATGTTTTTAAGCCTAAGTCTAGAAATATGGAAATTACCGTCGTATTCTCAAATAGGGAGTCCCGCGACTACGGGGTCCGTTCCTACGAGTTACATTGGTCTCGTGGGAGGTGTTGGTGCCACCCACGGGGCCGTTCGGGGGCTGTTTCGAGTTTTCACCCTCTAACGCTATGTTTTTAAGCCTAAATCTTGAAATATTCAAATTATCATCGTATTCTCAAACCGGGAGTCCCATGGCTACGAGCTCAGTTCCTACGAGTTACATTAGTCATGTGGGAGGTGTCAGTGCCACCCACGGGGCCGTTCGGGGGTTGTTTTTAGGTCTCACCCTCCAACGCCATGTTTTTAAGTCTAAGTATATAAATATACATATTACCGTCGTACTCTCAAACCAGGAGATCCATGGCAGTGGGGTCAGTTCCTATGAGTTACATTGGTCCCGTGGGAGGTATTGGTGCCACCGACGGGCCCGTTCGGTGGCTGTTTCGAGTTCTCACCCTCTAACACCATGTTTTTAAGGATAAGTTTAGAAATATGCAAGTTACCGTCGTATTCTCAATCTGGGAGACCCACGGTTGCGGGGTCAGTTCATACAAGTTACATTGGTCCCGTGGGAGGTGCTGGAACCACCTACGGGGCTGTTCGGGAGCTATTTCTAGTTCTCAGTCACTACCACCATATTTTTAAGCCTATATCTAGAAATATGGAAATTACCTTCATATTCTCAAACAGGGAGTCCCGCTGCTACGGGTTCAGTTCCTACGAGTTACATTCATCTCATGGGAGGTGTTGGTGCCACCCACGGGGCCGTTCGGGGGCTGTTTCGAGTTTTCACCCTCTAACGCCATGTTTTACTTAAGTCTAGAAATATGCAAATTACCGTCGTTTTCTCAAACCGGAAGACCCGCAGCTGCGTGGTCAGTTCCCGAGTGACATTGGTCCCGTGGGAGGTGTTGGTGCCACCCATGGGGACGTTCGGTGGCTGTTTCGAGTTCTCACCCTCTAGCGCCATATTTTTAAGCCTAAGTCTAGAAGTATGTAAATTACCATCGTATTCTCAAACCGGGAGTCCCGCTACTGCGGGCTCAGTTCCTACGAGTTACATTGGTCCCGTGGGAGGTCTTGGTGCCACCCACGGGGACGTTCGGGGCTGGTTCTAGCTCTCACCCTCTAATGCCATGTTTTTAAGTTTAAGTCTAGAAATATGCAAATTAACATCGTACTCTCAAACCGGGAGACCCGCGGCTGCGGGGTCAGTTCCTACGAGTTACATTGGTCCCGTGGGAGGTGTTGGTGCCACCCACGGGGATGTTCTGGGGATGTTTTGAGTTCTCCCCATCTAACGCAATGTTTTTAATCCTAAGCTTAGAAATCTGCAAATTACCATCATATTCTCAAACCGGGAGTCCCGCGGCTTCGGGGTCAGTTCCTACGAGTTACATTGGTACCGTGGGAGATGTTGGTGCTAGCCACGGGGTCGTTCGGTGGTTGTTTCGAGTTTTCACCGTCTAACGCCATGTTTTTAAGCCCAAGTATAGAAATATGCAAATTACCTTCCTATTCTCAAACCGAGAGTCCCACGGCTAGGAGGATGGTTCCTACGAGTTACATTGGTCCCGTGGTAGGTGTTGGTGCCATCCACGGGGACGTTCGGGGTGGGTTCTAGTTCTCACCCTCTAACGCCATGTTTTAAAGTCTAAGTCTAGAAATATGAAAATTACCATAGGACTCTCAAACTATGAGACCCGCGGCTGCGGGGTCAGTTCCTAGGAGTTAAATTGGTCCGGTGGGAGGTGTTGGTGCCACCCACTAGGCCGTTCAGGTGCTGTTTCTAGTTCTCACCCTCTAATGCCATATTTTTAAGCTTATGTCTAGAAATATGCAAATTACCTTTGTATTCTCAAACCGAGGGTCCCGCGGCTACGAGGACAGTTCCTACGAGTTACATTGGTCCCGTGGGAGTTGTTGGTGCCACCCGCGGGGCCGTTCGGGTGCTATTTTGAGTTTTCACCCTCTAACGCCATCTTTTTAAGCCTAAGTCTATAAATATACAAATTACCTTTGCATTCTCAAATCGGGACTCCCGCGGCTGCGGGGACAGTTCCTACGAGTTACATTGGTCCCGTGGGAGGTGTTGGTTCCACCCACGGGGCCGATAGGGAGATGTTTCGAGTTTTCACCCTCTAACTCCATGTTTGCAATCCTAAGTCTTGAAATATGAAAATTATCATCGTATTCTTAAACTGGGAGTACCGCAGATGCGGGGTCAGTTCCTACGAGTTACATTAGTCCCGTGGGAGGTGTTGATGCCACCCACAGGGCCGTTAGAGGGCTATTTCGAGTTTTCACCCTCTAACGCCATGTTTTTAACCCTAAGTCTAAAAATATGAAAATTATCGTCATGTTATCAAACCGGGAGTCCCGTGACTGCGGGGTCTGTTCCTACGAGTTACATTGGTCCCGTGGGAGGTGTTGGTGCCACCCACGGGGATGTTCGGGGTCTGTTTCTAGTTCTCACCCTCTAACGCCATGTTTTTATTTCTAAGACTAGAAATATGCAAATTACCGTCGTACTCTCAAACCGGGAGACCTGCGGCTGCGGGGTCAGTTCCTACGAGTTACATTGATCCCGTGGGAGGTGTTGGTGCCATCCACGGGGCCGTTCGAGTGTTGTTTTGAGTTTTTAACCTCTAACGATATGTTTTTGAGCCTAAGTCTAAAAATATGCAAATTATCATCGTATTCTCAAATCGGGAGTCCCGCTGCCACGAGTTCAGTTCCTACGAGTTACAAGGGTCCCGTGGGAGGTGTTGGTGCCACCCACGGGGACGTTCTGTGGCTATTTCTAGTTCTCACCCTCTAACGCCATGTTTTTAAGTCTAAGTCTAGAAATATGTAAATTACTGTCGTACTCTCAAATTGGGAGACCCGCGGCTGCGGGGACAGTTCCTATGAGTTACATTGGTCCCGTGGGAGGTGTTGGTGCCACCCACTGGGCCGTTCAGGGGCTGTTTCGAGTTCTAACCCTCTAACGCCGTGATTTTAAGACTAAGTTTAGAAATATGCAAATTACCATCGTATTCTCAAAACGGGAGTCCCACGGCTGCGGGATCAGTTCCTACGAGTTACATTGGTCCCGTGGGAGGTGTTGGTGCCACCCACGGGGCCATTCGGGGGCTATTTCTAGTTCTCACCCTATAACACCATATTTTTTAGTCTAAGTCTAGAAAAACGCAAATTACCATCATACTCTCAAACCAGGAGACCCGCGGCTGTGGGTTCAGTTACTACTAGTTACATTTGTCACGTGGGAGGTGTTGGTGACACCCACGGGGACGTTCGAGGGCTGTTTCTAGTTCTCACCCACTAATGCCATGTTTTGAAGCCTAAGTCTAGAAATATGAAAATTACCTTTGTATTCTCAAATCAGGAGACCCGAGGCTACGAGGACAGTTCCTACGAGTTACATTGATCCCGTGGGAGGTGTTGGTGCCACCTACGGGGCCGTTCGGGGGCTGTTTTGAGTTTTCACCCTCTAACACCATGTTTTTAAGCCTAAGTCTAGAAATATGAGAATTAACGTCGTATTCTAAAATCGGGAGTCCCGCGACTGCGGGATCTGTTCCTACGAGTTACATTGGTCTCGTGGGAGGTGTTGGTGCCACCCACGGGACCGTTCGGGGGTTGTTTTGAGTTTTCACTCTCTAACACTATGTTTTAAAGCCTAAGTCTAGAAATATGCAAATTATCGTCGTACTCTCAAACCGGGAGTCCCGCAGCTACGGGGTCAGTTCCTACGAGTTACATTGGTCCCGTGGGAGGTGTTAGTGCCACCCACGGGGCCGTTAGGGGGATGTTTCGATTTTTCACCCTCTAACGCCATGTTTTCCTTAAGTCTAGAAATGTGAAAATTACCATCGTATTCTCACACCGGGTGGCCCGTGGCTGCGGGGTCACTTCCTACGAGTTACATTGGTCCTATGGGAAGTGTTGGTGCCACCCACGGGGACGTTCGGGGGCTGTTTCTAGTTCTCAACCTATAACGCCATGTTTTTAAGACTATGTTTAGAAATATTCAAATTATCGTCGTATTCTCAAATCGGGAGTCCCGCGGCTACAGGGTCACTTCCTACGAGTTACATTGGTCCCGTGGGAGGTGTTGGTGCCACCAACGGGTCCGTTCGGGGGTTGTGTCTAGTTCTCACCGTCTAACGCCATATTTTTAAGTTTATGTCTAGATATATGCAAATTACCTTCCTATTCTCAAACCGGGAGTCCCGCGGTTTCGAGGACAGTTCCTACGAGTTACATTGGTCCCGTGGGAGGTGTTGGTGCCACCCAGGGGGCCGTTCGGGTGCGGTTTTGAGTTTTCACCCTCTAACGCCATGTTTTCAACCCTAAGTCTAGAAATAGGAAAATTACCGTCGTATTCTCAAATCGGGAGTTCCGCGGCTGCGGGGTCAGTTCCTACCAGTTACATTGGTCTCGTGGGAGGTGGTTGTGCCGCCCACGGGGCCGTTCAGGGGTTGTTTCGAGTTTTCACCCTCTAACGCCATGTTTTTAAGTTTAAGTCTAGAAATATGCAAATTATCGTCGTATTCCCAAACCGGGAGTCCCGCAGCTATGGGGTCAGTTCCTTCGAGTTACATTGGTCCCGTGGGAGGTGTCGGTGCCACCCACGAGGCCGTTCGGGGGCTGTTTCATGTTTTTACCCTCTAATGCCATGTTTTTCTTAAGTATAGGAATGTGCAAATTACCGAATTATTCTCAAATCGGGATTCCCACTGCTACGAGGTCAATTCTTACGAGTTACAATGGTCCCGTGGGAGGTGTTGGTACCACCCACGGGGACGTTCGGGGGCCGTTTCTATTTCTCACCCTCTAACGCCATGTTTTTAAACCTAAGTCTAGAAATATGCAAATTACTTTCGTATTATCAAATTGGGAGTCTCGCAGTTATGGGGACAGTTCCTACGAGTAACATTGGTCCCGTGGGAGGTGATGGTACCATCTACGAGGCCGTTCGAAGGCTGTTTCGAGTTTTCACCCTCTAACGCCAGTTTTTTAAGCCTAAGTCTAAAAATATGCAGTCTACCTTCGTATTCTCAAATCAGGAGTCCCGCGGTTGCGGGGACAGTTCCTACGAGTTACATTGGTCCCGTGAGAGGTGTTGGTGCCACCCACGAGGGCGGCCGTTCGGGGGCTGTTACAAGTTTTCACCCTCTAACGCAATGTTTTTAGGCCTAAGTCTTGGAATATGAAAATTATCATCATATTCTTAAACTGGGAGTCCCGCGACTGCGGGGTAAGTTCCCAAGAGTTACATTGGTCCCGTGGGAGGTGTAGGTGCCACCCATGGGGATGTTCGGGGATTTTCTAATTCTCACCCTCTAACACCATATTTTTAAGCCTAAGTGTTGAAATATGCAAATTATCATCGTATTCTCAAATCGGGAGTCCCACGGCTGCGGGGTCAGTTCCTACGAGTTACATTGGTCCCGTGGGAGGTGTTGATTCCACCCACGGGGCCGTTAGAGGGTTGTTTCGAGTTTCACCCTCTAACGCCATGTTTCTAAAACCAAGTTTAAAAATATGCAAATTATTGGCGTATTCTCAAACCGAGAGTCCCGTGACTCCGGGGTTCGTTCCTACGAGTTACATTGGTCCCGTGGGAGGTGTTGGTGCCCCCCACGGGGATGTTCGGGGGTTGTTTCTAGTTCTCACCCACTAACGCCATGTTTTTATGTCTAAGTCTAGAAATATGAAAATTACTGTCCTACTCTCGAATCGGGAGACCTGCGGGGTCGGTTCCTACGAGTTACATTGGTCTCGTGGGTGGTGTTGGTGCCACCCACGGGGCCGTTCGGGGGCTGTTTCGAGTTCTCAGCCTCTAACGCCATGTTTTTAAGCCTAAGTTTAGAAATGTGAAAATTACCGTCGTATTCTCAAACCGAGAGTCCCGCGGCGGCGGGGTCATGTCCTACGAGTTACATTGGTCCCATGGGAGGTGTTGGTGCCACTCACGGGGATGTTTGGGGTCTGTTTCTATTTCTCACCCTCTAACGCCATGTTTTTAAGCCTATGTCTAGAAATATGCAAATTACCTTCATATTCTCAAACTGGGAGTCCCGCGGCTACGAGGACAGTTCCTACGTGTTACATTGGTCCCGTGGGCGGTGTTGGTGCCACCCACGGGGCCGTTCGGGTGCTGTTTTGAGTTTTCACCCTCTAACGCCATGTTTTTAAGACTAAGTCTATAAGTATGGAAATTATCATCGTATTCTCAAATCGGGAGTCCCACGACTGCAGGGTCCGTTCCTACGAGTTACATTAGTCTCGTGGGAGGTGTTGTGCCACCCACAGGGCCGTTCGGGGGCTATTTCGTGTTTTTACCCTCTAACGCCATGTTTTGCTTAAGTCTAGAAATGTCCAAATTACTGTCGTATTCTCAAACTGGGAGAACCACGACTGCGGGGTCAGTTGGCCCCGTGGGAGATGTTTGTGCCACCCACAGGGACGTTCGAGGCTGTTTCTAGTTCTCAACCTATAATGCCATGTTTTTAAGCCTAAGTCTAGAAATATGCAAATTACCGACGCATTCTCAAAACCGGGACTCCCGTTGCTGTGGGGTCAGTTCCTACGAGTTACATTAGTCCCGTGGGAGGTGTTGGTGCCACTCACGGGGTCATTTGAGGGCTGTTTCTAGTTCTCACCGTCCAACGCCATGTTTTTAAGTCTAAGTCTAGAAATATACAAATTATCATCCTATTCGTAAATCGGGAGTCCCGCGACTGCAAGGTCAGTTCCTACGAGTTACATTAGTCCCGTGGAAGGTGTTGGTGCCTCCCATGGGGCCGTTCGGGGCTATTTCTAATTCTCACCCTCTAACACCATATTTTTAAGCCTAAGTCTAGAAATATACAAATTACCTTCGTATTCTCAAATCAGGAGTCCCGCGGCTGCGGGGATAGTTCCTACAAGTTACATTGGTTCCGTGGGAGGTGTTGGTGCCACCCACGGGGCCGTTCAGGGGATATTTCGAGTTTTCACCCTCTAACGCCATGTTTTTAAGCCTATGTCTTGACATATGCAAATTATCGTCGTATTCTCAAACTGGGAGTCCCGCGGCTGTGGGATCAGTTACTCCGAGCTACATTGGTCCCCTGGGAGGTGTTGATGCCACCCACGTGGTCATTAGAGGTCTGTTTCGAGTTTTCACCCTCTAACGCCATATTTTTAACCCTATGTCTAAAAATATGAAATTATCATCGTATTCTCAAACCGGGAGTCCCGTGACTACGGGGTCAGTTCATACGAGTTACATTGGTCCCGTGGGAGGTGTTTGTGCCACCCACGGGGATGTTCGGGGGCTGTTTGTAGTTCTCACCCTCTAACGCCATATTTTTTGGTCTAAGTTTAGAATTATGCAAATTATCGTCGTACTCTCAAATCGGGAGACCTGCGGCTGGAGGGTCAGTTCCTACGAGTTACACTAGTCCCGTGGGAGGTGTTGGTGCCACCCACGGGGCCGTTTGGGGGTTGTTTCGATTTCTCACCCTCTAACGCCATGTTTTTAATCCTAAGTTTAGAAATATGCAATTACCATCGTCTTCTCAAACCGGGAGTTCCGCGGAGGCGGGGTTAATTCCTACGAGTTACATTGGTCCCGTGGGAGGTGTTGGTGGCACCCACGTTGACGTTCGTCGGTTGTTTCTATTTCTCACCCTCTAACACAATATTTTTAAGCCATTGTCTAGAAATATGCATATTACCTTCGTATTCTCAAACTGGGAGTCCCGCAGCTACGAGGACAGTTCCTACGAGCTACATTTGTCCCGTGGGAGGTGTTGGTGCCACCCACGGGACCGTTCGGGCGCTATTTTGAGTTTTCACCATCTAGCACCATGTTTTCAAGCCTAAGTCTAGAAATATGGAAATTTTCGTCGTATTATCAAATCGGGAGTCCCGCGACTGTAGGGTCCATGTCTACGAGTTACAATGGTCTCGTGGGAGGTGTTGGGCTACCCACGGGGCCATTCGGGGGATGTTTCGAGTTTTCACCCTCTAACGCCATGTTTTCTTTAATTCTAGAAATGTGCAAATTACCATCGTATTCTCAAAACGGGAGACCCGCGACTGCGGGGTCAGCTCCTACGAGTTACATTGGTCCAGTAGGAGGTGTTGCTGCCACTCATGGGGTCGTTCGGGGGTTGTTTCTAGTTCTCACCCTCTAATGCCATGTTTTTAAGTCTATGTGTAAAAATATGCAAATTATCGTAGTATTCTCAAAGCGGGGGACCCGCGGCTGCGAGGTCAGTTCCTATGAGTTACAGTGGTCCCGTGGGAGGTGTTGGTGCCACCCACGGGGCCGCTCGGGTGCAGTTTCGAGTTCTCACCCTCTAACTCCATGCTTATAATCCTAAGTCCAAAAATATGCAAATTACAGTCATATTCTCAATCCGGGAGTCCCACGGCTGCGGGGTCAGTTCCTAAGAGTTACATTGGTCCCGTGGGAGGTGTTGGTGCCACCCACGGGGCCGTTCGGCGGCTGTTTCTAGTTCTTACTGTCTAACGCTATGTTTTTAAGCCTAAGTCTTGAAATATGGAAATTACCTTCTTATTCTCAAACAGGGAGTCCCGCGGCTACGAGGTCGGTTCCTACGAGTTATATTGGTCTCGTGGGAGGTGTTGGTGCCACCCACGAGGCCGTTCGGGGGCTGTTTCGAGTTCTCAGCCTCTAACGCCATGTTTTTAAGCCAAAGTTTAAAAATAAGCAAATTACCGTCGTATTCTCAAACCGAGAGTCCCGCGACTGCGGGGTCAGTTCCTACGAGTTACATTTGTCCCGTGTTTGGTGTGGGTGCCACCCAGGGGGACGTTCGTGGGCTGTTTCTAGTTCTCACCCTCTAACGCATGTTTTTCTTAAGTCTAGAAATGTGCAAATTACCATCATATTCTCAAACGGGAGACTCGCGACTGCGGAGTCAGTTCCTACGAGTTACATTGGTCCCGTGGGAGATGTTGGTGCCACCCACGGGGACGTTCGGGGCTTTTTCTAGTTATCAACCTATAACGCCATGTTTTTAAGCCTAAGTCTAAAACTATGCAAATTACTGTCGTACTCTTAAACCGGGAGACCCGCGGCTGCGGGGACAGTTCCTATGAGTTACATTGGTCCCGTGGGAGGTGTTGGTGCCACCCATTGGGCCGTTCAGGGGCTATTTCGAGTTCTCACCCTCTAACGCCATGATTTTAAGCCTAAGTTTAGAAATATGCAAATTACCATTGTATTATCAATCCGGGAGTCCCACGGGGCCATTCGGGGGCTATTTCTGGTTCTCACCCTATAACACCATATATTTTAGTCTAAGTATAGAAATATGCAAATTACCGTCATACTCTCAAACCAGGAGACATGCGGCTCCGGGGTTAGTTATTATGAGTTACATTTCACGTGGGAGGTGCTGGTGCCACCCACGGGGACGTTCGGGGGCTATTTCTATTTCTCACCCTCTAACGTCATGTTTTTAAGCCTATGTCTAGAAATATGCAAATTACCTTCACCCACCGGGCCGTTCGGGTGATGTTTCGAGTTTTCACCCTCTAACGCCATGTTTTGCTAAAGTCTAGAATTGTGAAAATTACCATCGTATTCTCAAACCGGGTGACTCGCGGCTGCGGGGTCACTTCCTACGAGTTACATTGGTCCTATGAGAGGTGTTGGTGCCACCCACGGGGCCGTTCGGGGGCTGTTTCTAGTTCTCACCGTCTAACGCTATGTTTTTAAGCCTAAGTCCAGAAATACGGAAATTACCTTCCTATTCTCAAACAGGGAGTCCCACGGCTACGAGGTTAGTTCCTACGAGTTACATTGGTCTCGTGGTAGGTGTTGGTGCCACCCACGGGGCCGTTCGGGTGCTGTTTTGAGTTTTCGCCCTCTAACGCCATGTTTTTAACCTTAAGTCTAGAAATATGAAAATTATCGTCGTATTCTCAAATTGGGAGTTCTGCGGCTGCAGGATCAGTTCCTACCAGTTACATTGGTCTCGTGGGAGGTGTTGGTGCCACCCACGGGGATGTTCGGGGGCTGTTTCTAGTTTTCACCCTCTAACGCTATGTTTTTAAGCCTTAGTCTAGAAATATGCAAATTATCGCCGTATTCTCAAACCGGGAGCCCCGCTGCTGCGAGGTCAGTTCCTATGAGTTACAATGGTCCCGTTGGAGGTGTTGGTGCCACCCACGGGGACATTCAGTGGCTGTTTCTAGTTCTCACCCTCTAACGCCATGTTTTTAAGTCTAAGTCTAGAAATTTGCAAATTACTATCGTACTCTTAAATCTGGAGACCCGCGGCTGCGGGGACAGTTCCTATGAGTTACATTGGTCCCGTGGGAGGTGTTGGTGCCACCCACTGGGCCGTTCAGGGGCTGTTTTGAGTTCTCACACTCTAACGCCATGATTGTAAGCCTAAGTTTAGAAATATGCAAATTACCATCGTATAATCAATCCGGGAGTCCCACGGCTGCGGGGTCAGTTCCTACGAGTTACATTGGTCCTGTGGGAGGTGTTGGTGCCACCCACGAGGCCATTCGAGGGCTATTTCTTATTCTCACCCTATAACACAATATTTTTCAATCTAAGTATAGAAATATGCAAATTATCGTCATACTCTCAAACCAGGGGACATGCCGCTCCGGGGTGAGTTACTATGAGTTACATTTCACGTGGGAGGTGTTGGTGCCACCCACGGGGCCGTTCGGGGGTTGTTTCGAGTTCTCACCCTCTAACGCCATGTTTGTTAGCCTAAGTTTAGAAATATGCAAATTACCATCGTATTCTCAAATCGGGAGACCCGCGTCTATGAGGACAGTTCCTACGAGTTACATTGGTCCCGTGGGATGTGTTGGTGCCACCTACGGGGCCGTTCAGGTGCTGTTTTGAGTTTTCACCCTCTAACACCATGTTTTTAAGCCTAAGTCTAGAAATATGGGAATTAACGTCGTATTTTCTAATCGGGAGTCCCGTGACTGCGGGGTCCGTTCCTACGAGTTACATTGGTCTCGTGGGAGGTGTTGGTGCCACCCACGGGGCCGTTCGGGGGTTGTTTTGAGTTTTCACCCTCTAACGCTATGTTTTAAAGCCTAAGTATAGAAATATGCAAATTATCATCGTACTCTCAAATCGGGAGTCCCGCAGCTACGGGGTCAGTTCCTACGAGTTACATTGGTCCCGTGGGAGGTGTCAGTGCCACCCACGGGGCCGTTCGGGGGTTCTTTTGAGTTTTCACCCTCTAACGCTATGTTTTAAAGCCTAAGTATAGAAATATGCAAATTATCATCGTACTCTCAAATCGGGAGTCCCGCAGCTACGGGGTCAGTTCCTACGAGTTACATTGGTCCCGTGGGAGGTGTCAGTGCCACCCACGGGGCCGTTCGGGGGATGTTTCGAGTTTTCACCCTCTAATGCCATGTTTTGCTAAAGTCTTCAAATGTGAAATTTACAATCGTATTCTCAAACCGGGTGACCGGCGGCAGCGGGGTCACTTCCTACGAGTTACATTGGTCCTATGGGAGGTGTTGGTGCCACCCTCTAATGCTATGTTTTTAAGCCTAAGTCTAGAAATACGAAAATTACCTTCTTATTCTCAAACAGGGAGTTCCGCGGCTACGAGGTCAGTTCCTACGAGTTACATTGGTCTCGTGGGAGGTGTTGGTGCCACCCACGGGGCCGTTCGGGTGCTGTTTTGAGTTATCACCCTCTAACGCCATGTTTTTAACCCTAAGTCTAGAAATATGAAAATTACCGTCAAATTCTCAAATCGGGAGTTCTGCGGCTGCGAGGTCAGTTCCTACCAGTTACATTGGTCTCGTGGGAGGTGTTGGTGCCACGCACGGCGATGTTCGGGGGCTGTTTCTAGTTTTCACCCTTTAATGCTATGTTTTTAAGCCTAAGTCTAGAAATATGCAAATAATTGTCGTATTCTCAAACCGGGAGTCCCATGGCTACGGGGTCAGTTCCTATTAGTTACATTGGTCCCGTGGGAGGTGTCGGTGCCACCCACGGGGCCGTTCGGGGGCTGTTTCGAGTTCTCACCCTCTAACGCCATGTTTTCAAGCATAAGTCTAGAAATATGCGAATTAATGTTGTATTCTCAATCTGGGAGACCCACGGCTGCGGGGTTAGTTCATACAAGTTACATTGGTCCCGTGGGAGGTGTTGGTGCCACCCACGGGGCCGTTCGGGTGCTGTTTTGAGTTTTCACCCTCTAACGCCATGTTTTTAACCCTAAGTCTATAAATATGAAAATTATCGTCGTATTCTCAAATCGGGAGTTCCGCGGCTACGGGATCAGTTCCTACCAGTTACATTGGTCTCGCGGGAGGTGTTGGTGCCACCCACGGGGATGTTCGGGGGCTGTTTCTAGTTTTCACCCTCTAACGCTATGTTTTTAAGCCTAAGTCTAGAAATATGCAAATTATCGCCGTATTCTCAAACCGGGAGTCCCGCTACTGCGAGGTCAGTTCCTACGAGTTATAATGGTCTCGTGGGAGGTGTTGGTGCCATGCACGGCGATGTTCGGGGGCTGTTTCTAGCTTTCACCCTCTAACGCTATGTTTTTAAGCCTAAGACTAGAAATATGCAAATAATTGTCGTATTCTCAAACCGGGAGTCCCACGGCTACGGGGTCAGTTCCTATGAGTTACATTGGTCCCGTGGGAGGTATCGGTGCCACCCACGGGGCCGTTCGGGGGCTGTTTCGTGTTTTCACCCTTTAATGCCATGTTTTTCTTAAGTCTAGGAATGTGAAAATTACCGACGTCTTCTCAAATCGGGAGTCCCGCTGCTGCGAGGTCAGTTCCTATGAGTTACAATGGTCCCGTGGGAGGTGTTGGTGCCACCCACGTCGACGTTCGGTGGCTGTTTCTAGTTCTCACCCTCTAACGCCATGATTTTAAGCCTAAGTTTAGAAATATGAAAATTACCTTCGTATTCTCAAACCATGAGCCCCGCAGCTACGAGGACAGTTCCTACGAGTTACATTGGTCCCGTGGGAGGTGATGGTGCCACCCACGGGGCCGTTCGGGTGTTGTTTTGAGTTTTCATCCTCTAACACCATGTTTTTAAGCCTAAGTCTAGAAATATGGGAATTACCATCGTATTCTCAAATCGGGAGTCCCGTGACTGTGGGGTCCATTCCTACGAGTTACATATGTCTCGTGGGAGGTGTTAGTGCCACCCACGGGGACGTTCGGGGTTGCTTCGAGTTCTCACCCTCTAACGCCATGTTTTTAAGTCTAAGTCCAGAAATATGCAAATTATCGTCATACTCTCAAATCGGGAGACCCGCGGCTGCCGGGTCAGTTCCTAAGAGTTACATTGGTCCCGTTGGAGGTGGTGGTGTCGCCCACGGGGCCGTTCGGGGGTTGTTTCGAGTTTTCACCCTCTAACGCTATGTTTTTAAGCCTAAGTTCAGAAATATGAAAATTATCGTCATATTCTTAATCCGAGAGTCACACGGCTGCAGGGTCAGTTCCTATGAGTTACATTGGTCCCGGGGGAGGTGTCGGTGCCACCCACGGGGCCGTTCGGGGGTTGTTTCATGTTTTCACCCTCTAACGCCATGTTTTTAAGCCTAAGTCTAGAAATATGCAAATTACCGTCGTATTCTCAATCCCAGAGTCCCACGGCTACAGGGTGAGTTCCTATGAGTTACATTGGTCCCGTGGGAGGTATTGGTGCCACCCACGGGCCCGTTCGGGGGACGTTTTGAGTTCTCAGCCTCTAACGCCATGTTTTCAAGCATAAGTCTAGAAATATGAAAATTACCGTCGTATTCTCAATCTGGGAGACCCACGGCTGCGGGGTTAGTTCATACAAGTTACATTGGTCCCGTGGGAGGTGTTGGTGCCACCCACGGGGCCGTTCGGGGGCTGTTTCTAGTTCTCAGTCACTAACACCATATTTTTAAGCCTATATCTAGAAATATGGAAATTACCTTCGTATTCTCAAAAAGGGAGTCCCGCTGCTACGGGTTCAGTTCCTACGAGTTACATTCATCTCGTGGGAGGTGTTGGTGCCACCCACGGGGCTGTTCGGGGGATGTTTCCAGTTTTCACCCTATAACGCAATGTTTTACTTAATTCAAGAAATATGCAAATTACCGTCGTTTTCTCAAATCGGAAGACCCGCGGCTGCGGGGTCAGTTCCCGAGTTACATTGGTCCCGTAGTAGGTGTTTGTGCCACCCATGGGGATGTTCGGGGGCTGTTTCTAGTTCCCACCCTCTAACCCCATATTTTTAAGACTAAGTCAAGAAGTATGAAATTACCATTGTATTCTCAAACCGGGAGTCCCGCTACTGCGGGGTCAGTTCCTACGAGTTACATTGGTCCCGTGGGAGGTCTTGGTGCCACCCACGGGGACGTTCGGGGCTGGTTCTAGTTCTCACCCTATAACGCCATGTTTTTAAGTTTAAGTCTAGAAATATGCAAATTAACATTGTACTCTCAAACCGGGAGACACGCGGCTGCGGGGTCAGTTTCTACGAGTTACATTGGTCCCGTGGGAGCTGTTGGTGCCACCCATGGGGACCTTTGGGGCCTGTTCCTAGTACTCACCCTATAACGCCATATTTTTAAGCCTAAGTCTAAAAATATGGAAATTACCATCGTATTCTCAAACCGGGAGTCCCGCTACTACGGGGTCAGTTCCTACGAGTTACATTGGTCCCGTGGGAGCTGTTGGTGCCACCCACGGGGACGTTCGGGGCTGGTTCTAGTTCTCACCATATAACTCCATGTTTTTAATTCTAAGTTTAGAAATATACAAATTACCATCGTATTCTCAAACCGGGAGTCCCGCGGCTACGGGGTCACTTCCAACGAGTTACATTGGTACCGTGGGAGGTGTTGGTGCCACCCACGGGGCCGTTCGGGTGTTGTTTCCAGTTTTCACCCTCTAACGCCTTGTTTTTAAGCCCAAGGATAGAAATATGCAAATTACCTTCGAATTCTCAAACCGGGAGTCCCACGGCTAGGAGGACAGTTCCTACGAGTTATATTGGTCCGGTGGGAGGTGTTGGTGCCATCCACGGGGATGTTTGGGGTTGGTTCTAGTTCTCACCCTCTAACGCCATGTTTAAAAGTCTAAGTCAACAAATATGCAAGTTACCATAGTACTCTCAAACCAGGAGACCAGCGGCTCCGGGGTCAGTTCCTAGGAGTTAAATTTATCCCGTGGAAGGTGTTGGTGCCACCCACTAGGCCGTTCGGGGGTTGTTTCTAGTTCACACCCTCTAATGCCATATTTTTGAGCTTATGTCTAGAAATATGAAAATTACCTTCGTATTATCAAACCGGGAGTCCCGCGGCTACGAGGACAGTTCCTACGAGTTACATTGGTCCGATGGGAGGTGCTGGTGCCACCCGCAGGGGCGTTCGGGTGCTGTTTTGAGTTCTCACCCTCTAACGCCATCTTTTTAAGCCTAAGTCTATAAATATACAAATTACCTTCATATTCTCAAATTGGGATTCCCACGGCTGCGGGGACAGTTCCTACGAGTTACATTGGTCCCGTGGGAGGTGTTGGTGCCACCCACGGGGCCGTTCGGGTGCTGTTTTGAGTTTTCACCCTCTAACTCCATGTTTCTAAGCCTAAGTCTCGAAATATTCAAATTATCGTCGTATTCTCAAACTGGGAGTACCGCGGCTGCAGGGTCAGTTCCAACGAGTTACATTGGTCCCGTGGGAGGTGTTGATGCCACCCAAAAGGCCGTTAGAGGGCTATTTCGAGTTTTCACCCTCTAACGCCATGTTTTTAAGCCTAAGTCTAAAAATATGAAAATTATCTTCGTGTTCTCAAACCGGGAGTCCCGTGACTGCGGGGTGAGTTCCTTCGAGTTACATTGGTCCCGTGGGAGGTGTTGGTGCCACACACGGTGATGTTCGGGGGCAGTTTCTAGTTCTCACCCTCTAACTCCATGTTTTTATGTCTAAGTCTATAAATATGCAAATTACCATCGTACTCTCAAATCGGGAGACCTGCGGCTGCGGCTTCAGTTCCTACGAGTTACATTGTCCCGTGGGAGGTGTTGGTGCCACCCACGAGGCCGTTCGGGGGCTGTTTCGAGTTCTCACCCTCTAACGCCAAGTTTTTAAGCCAAAGTTTAAAAATATGAAAAATTATCGTCGTATTCTCAAACTGGGAGTCCCGCGGCTGTGGGATCAGTTGCTCCGAGCTACATTGATCCCCTGGGAGGTGTTGATGCCACCCACGTGGCCATTAGAGGTCTGTTTCGAGTTTTCACCCTCTAACGCCATGATTTTAAGCCTAAGTTTAGAAATATGCAAATTACCATCATATTATTAATCCGGGAGTCCCACGGCTGCGGGGTCAGTTCCTACGAGTTACATTGGTCCCGTGGGAGGAGTTGGTGCCACAAACGGAGTCGTTCGGTGGCTATTTCTGGTTCTTACCCTATAACACCATATTTTTTAGTCTAAGTATAGAAATATGCAAATTACCATCATACTCTCAAACCAGGAGACATGCGGCTCCGGGGTCAGTTACTATGAGTTACATTTCACGTGGGAGGTGTTAGTGCCACCCGCGGGGCCGTTCGGGGGCTGTTTAGAGTTCTCACCCTCTAACGCCATGTTTGTAAGCCTAAGTTTAGAAATATGCAAATTACCGTCGTATTCTAAAATCGAGAGTACCGCGACTGCGAGGTCAGTTCCTACGGGTAATATTTGTCCCATGAAAGGTGTTGGTCCCACCCACGGGGCTGTTCGGGGGCTGTTAATATTTCTCACCCTCTAACGCCACATTTTTAAGCCTATGTCTAGAAATATGCAAATTACCTTTGTATTCTCAAATCGGGAGACCCGCGGCTACGAGGACAGTTCCTACGAGTTACATTGGTCCCGTGGGATGTGTTGGTCCCACCTACGGGGCCGTTCAGGTGCTGTTTTGAGTTTTCATCCTCTAACGCCATGTTTTTTAGCCAAGTCTAGAAATTTGGGAATTAACGTCGTATTCTCAAATCGGGAGTCCCGCGACTGCGGGGTCCATTCCTACGTGTTACATTGGTCTCGTGGGAGGTGTTGGTGCCACCCACGGGGCCGTTCGGGAGTTATTTTGAGTTTTCACCCTCTAACGCAATGTTTTAAAGCCTAAGTCTAGAAATATGCAAATTATCATCGTACTCTCAAACCGGGAGTCCCGCATCTACGGGGTCAGTTCCTACGAGTTACATTGGTCCCGTGGGAGGTGTCAGTGCCACCCACGGGGCCGTTCGGGGGATGTTTCGTGTTTTCACCCTCTAGCGCCATGTTTTGCTAAAGTCTAGAAATGTGAAAATTACCATCGTATTCTCAAACCGGGTGACCCACGGCTGCGGGGTCACTTCCTACGAGTTACATTGGTCATATGGGAGGTGTTGGTGCCACCCACGGGGCCGTTCGGGGGCTGTTTCTAGTTCTCACCGTCTAAAGCTATGTTTTTAAGCCTAAGTCTAGAAATATGGAAATTACCTTCTTATTCTCAAACAGGGAGTCCCGTAGTTACGAGGTCAGTTCCTACGAGTTACATTGGTCTCGTGGGAGGTGTTGGTGCAACCCACAGGGCCGTTCGGGTGATGTTTTGAGTTTTCATCCTCTAACGCCATGTTTTTAACCCTAAGTCTAGAAATATGAAAATTACATTCGTATTCTCAAACCAGGAGACCCGAAGCTATGAGAACAGTTCCTATGAGTTACATTGGCCCCGTGGGAGGTGTTGGTGCCACCTACGGGGCCTTTCGGGTGCTGTTTTGAGTTTTCACCCTCTAACACCATGTTTTTAAGCCTAAGTCTAGAAATATGGTAATTACCGTCGTATTCTCAAATCGGGAGTCTCGCGACTGCGGGGTCCATTCCTACGAGTTACATTGGTCTCGTGGGAGGTGTTTGTGCCACCCACGGGGCCGTTCGGGGTTATTTCGAGTTCTCACCCTCTAACACCATGTTTTTAAGGATAAGTCTAGAAATATGCAAATTATCATCGTACTCTCAAACCGGGAGACCCGCGGCAGCCGGGTCAGTACCTAAGAGTTACATTGGTCCCGTGGGAGGTGTTGGTGCCACCCACTGGGCCGTTCAGGGGCTATTTCAAGTTCTCACCCTCTAACGCCATGTTTTTAAGCCTAAGTTTCAATATCTGCAAATTACCGTCGTATTCTCAAACCAGGAGTCCTGCGACAGCGCGATCAGTTCCTACAAGTTACATTGGTCCCATGGGAGGTGTTGGTGCCACCCACGGGGCCGTTTGGGGGCTATTTATATTTCTCACCCTCTAACGCCATATTTTTATGCCTATGTCGATAAATATGCAAATTACCTTCGTATTCTCAAACCAAGAGACCCGCGGCTACGAGGACAGTCCCAACGAGTTACATTGGTCCCGCGGGAGGTGTTGGTGCCACCTACGAGGCTGTTCATGTGCTATTTTTAGTTTTCACCCTCTAATGCCATGTTTTTAAGCCTAAGTCTAGAAATATGGGAATTACCGTCGTATTTTCAAATCGGAGTCCCGCGAGTGCGGGGTCCATTCCTACGATTTACATTGGTCTCGTGGGAGGTGTTGGTGCCACCCACGGGGCCGTTCGGGGGCTGTTTCGAGTTTTCACCGTCTAACGCTATGTTTTTAAACCTAAGTCTAAAAATATGCAAATTATCATCGTATTCTCAAACCGGGAGTTTCGCAGATACGGGGTCAGTTCCTACGAGTTACATTGGTCCCATGGGAGGTGTCGGTGCCACCCACGGGGCCGTTCGGGGGTTGTTTCGAGTTTTCACCCTCTAAAGTCATGTTTTTCTTAAGTCTAGAAATGTGCAAATTACCATCGCATTCTCAAACCGGGTGACCCGCGGCTGCGGGGTCAGTTCCTACGAGTTACATTGGTTCCATGGGAGGTGTTGGTGCCACCCATGGGGACGTTCGGGGGCTGTTTCTTGTTCTCAACCTATAACGCCATGTTTTTAAGCCTAAGTTTAGAATTTTGCAAATTATTTTCGTATTCTCAAACCGGGAGTCCTACGGCTACGGGGTCAGTTTCTACAAGTTACATTGGTCCCGTGGGAGGTGTTGGTGCCACCAACGGGTACGTTCGGCGGTTGTTTCTAGTTCTCAACTTCTAACGCCATAATTTTAAGTCTATGTCTAGAAATATGCAAATTACCTTCGTATTCTCAAACCGGGAGTCCCACGGCAGCAGGGTCTGTTCCTACGAGTTACATTGGTCCCGTGGGAGGTGTCGGTGCCACCCATGGGGCTGTTCGGGGGCTGTTTCGTGTTTTCCCCCTCTAATGCCATGTTTTTCTTAAGTCTAGGATTGTGCGAATTATCGACGTATTCTCAAATCAGGAGTCCCGCTGCTGCGAGGTCAGTTCCTACGAGTTACAATGGTCCCATTGGAGGTGTTGGTGCCACCCATGGGGACGTTCGGTGGTTGTTTCTACTTCTCACCCTCTAACGCCATGTTTTTATGTCTAAGTATAAAAATATGCAAATTACCATCGTATTCTCAATCCGGGAGTCCCACGACTGCGGGGTCAGTTCCTACGAGTTACATAGGTCCCGTGGGAGGTGTTGGTGCCACCCACGGGGTCGTTCGGGGGACGTTTCTAGTTCTCACCCTCTTACACCATATATTTAAGTCTAAGTGTAGAAATATGCAAATTACTGTCGTACACTCAAACCGGGAGACCCGCGGGTGCGGGGACAAATCCTATGAGTTACATTGATCCCGTGGGAGGTACTGGTTCCACCCACCGGGCCGTTCGGAGGCTGTTTCGAGTTCTCACCTTCTAACGCCATGATTTTATGCCTAAGTCTTGAAATATGAAAATTACCACCGTATTCTCAATCCGGGAGTCCCACGGCTGCGGGGTCAGTTCCTACGAGTTACATTGGTCCCGTGGGAGGTGTTGGTGCCACCCACGAGGTCGTTCGGGGGACATTTCTAGTTCTCACCTTCTAACACCATGTTTTTAAGCCTAAGACTAGAAATATACAAATTTCCATCGTATTCTCAAACTGGGAGTCCCACGGCTACGGGGTCAGTTCCTACGAGTTATATTGGTCCGGTGGGAGGTGTTGGTGCCATTCACGGGGCCGTTCGGGGGCTGTTTCGAGTTCTCACCCTTTAACGCCATGTTTTTAAGCCTAAGTTTAGAAATATGCAAATTACCATCATATTCTCAAACTGGGAGTCCCGTGGCTGCGGGTCAGTTCCAACGAGTTACATTGGTCCCATGGGAGGTGTTGGTGCCACCCACGGGGTCGTTCAGGGGCTGTTTTTATTTCTCACCCTCTAACACCTTAATTTATGTCTATGTCTAGAAATATGCAAATTAACTCCGTATTCTCAAACCAGGAGACCCACGGCTACGAACACCGTTCCTACGAGTTACATTGGTCCCGTGGGAGGTGTTGGTGCCACCTACGGGGCCGTTCGGGTGTTGTTTTGAGTTTTCACCCTCTAACGCCATGTTTTTATGCCTAAGTCTAGAAATATGGGAATTACTGTCATATTCTCAAATTGGGAGTCCCGCGACAGCGAGGTCCCTTCCTACGAGTTACATTGGTCTCGTGGTAGGTGTTGGAGCCACCCACGGGGCCGTTCGGGGGATGTTTCGAGTTTTCACCGTCTAACGATATGTTTTTAAGCCCAAGTCTAGAAATATGCAAATTATCATCGTATTATCAAACTGGGAGTCCCGCAGCTACGGGGTCAGTTCCTAGGAGTTACATTGGTCCCATCGAAGGTGTCGGTGCCACCCATGGGGCCGTTCGGGGACTGGTTTGAGTTTTCACCCTCTAACGCCATGTTTTGCTTAAGTCTAGAAATGTGCAAATTACCATCGTATTTTCAAACCGGGTGACCAGCGGCTGTGGGGTCAGTTCCTAAGAGTTACATTGGTCCTGTGGGAGGTGTTGGTGCCACCCACGGGGATGTTCGGGGGCTGTTTCAAGTTCTCAACCTATAACGCCATGTTTTAAGCCTATGTTTAAAAATATGCAAATTATCTTTGTATTCTCAAACCGGTAGTCGCGCGACTGCGGGGTCAGTTCCTACGAGTTACATAGGTCCCGTGGGAGGTGTTGGTACCACCAACGGGTCCGTTCGGGGGCTATTTCTAGTTCTCAACTTCTAACGCCCTATTTTTAAGTCCATGTCTAAAATATGCAAATTACCTTCGTATTCTCAAATCGGGAGTCCCACGGCTTCGAGGACAGTTCCTACGAGTTACATTGGTTCCGTGGGAGGTGTTGGTGCCACCCACGGGGCCATTCGGGTGTTGTTTTGAGTTTTCACCCTCTAACGCCATGTTTTTAACCCTAAGTCTAGAAATATGAAAATTACCGTCGTACTCTCAAACCAGGAGACCCGCGGCTGCGGGGTCAGTTCCTACGAGTTACATTGGTCCCGTGGGAGGTGTTGGTTCCACTCACGGGGCCGTTCGGGGGCTGTTTCTAGTTCTCACCCTCTAACGCCATGTTTTTAAGCCTAGGTTTAGAAATATGCAAATTACTATCGTATTCTCAAACCGGGAGTCCCGCAGTTGCGGGTCATTTCCTACGAGTTACATTGGTCCCATGGGAGGTGTTGGTGCCACCCACAGGGTCGTTCGGGGGCTGTTTCTATTTCTCACCCTCTAACGCCATATTTTTATGTCTATGTCTAGAAATATGCAAATTACCTCCGTATTCTCAAACTACGAGACCCTCGGCTGCGAGGTCAGTTCCTACGAGTTACATTGGTCCCGTGGGAGGTGTTGGTGCCACCTACGGAGCCGTTCGGGTGCTGTTTTGAGTTTTCACCCTCTAACGCCATGTTTTTAAGCCTAAGTCTAGAAATTTGGGAATTACCATCGTATTCTCAAATCGGGAGTCCCACGACATTGGGGTCCGTTCCTACGAGTTACATTGGTCTCGTGGTAGGCGTTGGTGCCACCCACGGGGCCGATCGGGGTCTGTTTCGAGTTTTCACCATCTAACGCTATGTTTTTATGCCTAAGTCTAGAAATATGCAAATTACCGTCATATTCTCGAACATGGAGTCCCGCAGCTACGGGGTCAGTTCCTACGAGTTACATTGGTCCCGTCGAAGGTGTCGGTGCCACCCACGGGGCCGTTCGGGGGCTGTTTCGAGTTTTCACCCTCTAACGCCATGTTTTGCTTCAGTCTAAAAATGTGAAAATTACCATCGTATTCTCAAACCGTGTGACCAGCGGCTGTGGGGTCAGTTCCTACGAGTTACATTGGTAGTGTGGGAGGTGTTGGGGACACCCACGGGGACGTTCGGGGGTTGTTTCTAGTTCTCAACCTATACCACCAAGTTTTTAAGTCTATGTCTAAAAATATGCAAATTACCTTCGTTTTCTCAAATCAGGAGGCCCGCGGCTTCGAGGACAGTTCCTACGAGTTATATTGGTCCCGTGGGAGGTGTTGGTGCCACCCACGGGGCCGTTCGGGTGCTGTTTTGAGTTTCCATCCTCTAACGCCATGTTTTTAAGCCTAAGTCTAGAAATATGCAAATTACCGTCGTATTCTCAAATCGAGAGTCCCGCGACTGCAGGGTCCATTCCTACGAGTTACATTGGTCTCGTGGGAGGTGTTGGTGCCGCCTACGGGGCCGTTCGGGGGCTGTTTCGAGTTTTTAGCCTCTAACGCTATGTTTTTAAGCCTAAGTTTAGAGAAATGCAAATTATCGTCGTATTGTCAAACCGGGAGTCCCGCGGTAACGAGGTCAGTTCGTACGAGTTACATTGGTCCCATGGGAGGTGTCGGTGCCACCCACATGGCTGTTCGGGTGCTATTTCGAGTTTTCACCCTCTAACGCTATATTTTTAAACCTAAGTCTAGAAATATGCAAATTATCGTCGTATTCTCAAACTGGGAGTCCCGCGACTACGGGGTCAGTTCCTACGAGTTACATTGGTCCCATGGGAGGTGTCGGTGCCACCGACGTGGCTGTTCGGGTGCTGTTTTGAGTTTTCACCCTCAAATGCCATGTTTTTCTTAGGTCTAGAAATGTGCAAATTACCGACGTATTCTCAAATCGGGAGTCCCGCTGCTGCGGGGTCAGTTCCAACGAGCTACAATGGGCCTGTGGGTGGTGTTAGTGCCACCCACGGGGACGTTCGGTGGATGTTTCTAGTTCTCACCCTCTAACGCCATGTTTATAAGTCTAAGTCTAGAAATATGCAAATTACTGTCGTACTCTCAAACCGGGAGACCCGCGGCTGCGGGGACTGTTCCAATGAGTTACATTGGTCCCGTGGGAGGTGTTGGTGCCACCCACCAGGCCGTTCGGGGGCTGTTTCGAGTTCTCACCCTCTAACGCCATGATTTTAAGCCGAAGTCAAGAAATATGCAAATTACCCTCATATTCTCAATTAGGGAGTCCCTCGGCTGCGGGGTCAGTTCCTACGAGTTACATTGGTCCCGTGGGAGGTGTTGGTTCCACCCACTGGGCCGTTCGGGTGCTATTTCTAGTTCTCACCCTCTAACACCATATTTTTTAGTCTAAGTCTAAAAATATGCAAATTACCGTTGTACTCTCAAACCAGGAGACCCGCGGCTGTGGGGTCTGTTCCTACGAGTTACATTGGTCCCATGGGAGGTGTTGGTGCCACCCACTGGGCCGTTTGGGTGATGTTTCAAGCTCTCACACTCTATCGCCATGTTTTAAAGCCTAAGTTTAGAAATATAAAAATTACCATCATTTTCTCAAACCGAGAGTCCCGCGACTACGAGGTCAGTTCCTACGAGTTACGTTGGTCCCATGGGAGGTGTTGGTGCCACCCACGGGGCCGTTCGGGAGCTTTTTCTATTTCTCAGCCTCTAACGCCATATTTTTGAGCCTATATTTAGAAATATGCAAATTACCTTCTTATTCTCAAACCGAGAGTCCCGCGGCTACGAGGACAGTTCCTACGAGTTACATTGGTCCCGTGGGAGGTGTTGGTGCCACCTACCGGGCTGTTCGGGTGCTGTTTTGAGTTTTCACCCTCTAACGCCATGTTTTGCTTAAGTATACAAATGTGCAAATTACAATCGTATTCTCAAACTGGGAGACCCGCGGCTGCGGGGTCAGTTCCTACGAGTTACATTCGTCCCGTGGGAGGTGTTGGTGCCACCCACGTGGACGTTCGGTGGTTGTTTCAAGTTCTCACCCTCTAAGGCCATGTTTTTAAGTCTAAGTCTAGAAATATGCAAATTACCCTCATACTCTCAAACCGGGAGATCCGCGGCTGCGAGGTCAGTTCCTACAAGTTACATTGGTCCCGTGGGAGGTGTTGGTACCACCAACGGGTCCGTTTGGGGGATGTTTCTAGTTCTCAGCTTCAAATGTCGTATTTTTAAGCCTATGTCTAGAAATATACAAATTACCTTCCTATTCTCAAACCGGGACCCCCGCGGCTTTGAGGACTATTCCTACGAGTAACATTGGTCCCATGGGAGGTGTTGGTGCCACTCACGGTGCCTTTCGGGTGTTGTTTTGAGTTTTCACCCTCTAACATCATGTTTTTAAGCCTAAGTCTAGAAATATGGAAATTACTGTCATATTCTCAAATTGGGAGTCCCGCGGCTGCGGGGGCAGTTCCAACGAGTTACTTTGGTCTCGTGGGAGGTGTTGGTGCCTCCCACATGGCCGTACGGGGGTTGTTTCGAGTTTTCACCCTCTAACACTATGTTTTTAAGACTAAGTCCATAAATATGCAAATTATCATCATATTCTCAAATCGGGAGTCCCGCGGCTGCGAGGTGAGTTCCTACGAGTTACATTGGTCCTGTGGGAGGTGTTGGTGCCACCCACGGGGACGTTCGGGGGCTGTTTCTAGTTCTCATCCTCTAATGCCATGTTTTATGTCTAAGTCTAGAAATATGCAAATTACCGTCGTACTCTCAAACCGGGAGACCTGCGACTGCGGGGTCATATCCTACGAGTTACATTGGTCCCATGGGAGGTGTTGGTGCCACCCATGGGGACGTTCGGGAGCTATTTCTAGTTCTCACCCTCTAACGCCATGTTTTTAAGTCTATGTCTAGAAATATGTAGTTACTGTCATACTCTCAAACTGGGAGACCCGCGGCTGCGGGGTCAGTTCCTACGAGTTACATTGGTCCCGGGGGAGGTGTTGGTGCAACCCACGGGGCTGTTGGGGGGCTATTTTGAGTTCTCACCCTCTAACAAAATGTTTTTAAGCCGAAGTCTATAAATATGCAAATTATCGTCGTATTCTCAAATCGGGAGTCCCGCGGCTGCGGGGTCAGTTTCTACGAGTTGCATTAGTCCCGTGGGAGGTGTTGGTGCCACCCACGGGGCCGTTCGGGGGCTGTTTGTAGTTGTCACCCTCTAAAGACATATTTTTAATCCTAAGTCTAGAAATATGAAAATTACCTTTGTATTCTCAAATCGAGAGTCCCGCGGCGGTGGGGACTGTTTCTACGAGTTACATTGGTCCCGTGGGAGGTGTTGGTGCCACCCATAGGGCCAATCGGGGGTTGTTTCAAGTATTCACCCTCTAATGCCATGTTTTTAAGCCTAAGTCTAAAAATATGCAAATTATCACCGTATTCTCTAATCGAGAGTCCCGCGGCAGCGGGATTAGTTCCTACGAGTTACATTGGTCCCATGGAAGGTGTTGGTGCCACCCACGGGGCCGTTAGAGGGTTGTTTTGAGTTTTCACCCTCTAACGCCAGTTTTTTCAGCCTAAGTCTAAAAATAAGCAAATTATCGTCGTATTCTCAAACCGGGAGTCCCACGGCTGCGGGGTCAGTTCCTACGTGTTACATTGGTCCCGTGGGAGGTGTTGGTGCCACCCACAGGGCCGTTTGGGGGCTATTTCGAGTTTTCACCGTCTAACACCATGTTTTGCTTAAGACTAAAAATATGCAAATTACCATCATTTTCTCCAACCGAGAGACCCGCGACTGCGATGTCAGTTCCTATGAATTACATTGGTCCCGTGGGAGGTGTTGGTGCCAACCACGGGGACGTTCGGGGGCTGTTTCGAGTTCTCACCCTCTAACACCATGTTTTTAAACCTATTTCTAGAAATATGCAAATTACCTTCGTATTATCAATCGGGAGTCCTGCGGCTATGGGGACAGTTCCTACGAGTTACATTGGTCCCGTGGTAGGTGTTGGTGCCACCCACAGGGCCGTTCAGGAGCTGTTTCGAGTTTCCACCCTCTAATGCCAGTTTTTTAAGCCTAATTCGAAAAATATGAAAATTACCTTTATATTCTCATACCGAGAGTCCCCCGGCTGCGGAGACAGTTCCTACGAGTTACATTGGTCCCGTGAGAGGTGTTGGCGCCACCCCCGGGGCCGTTCGGGGGCTGTTTCGAGTTTTCACCCTCTAACGCCATATTTTTAAGCCTAAGTCTTGGAATATGCAAATTACCATTGTATTCTTAAACCAGAAGTCCCGTGGCTGCGGGGTCAGTTCCTAAAAGTTATAATGGTCCCGTGGGAGGTGTTGGTGCCACCCATTGGGCCGTTCGGGGATTTTCTTGTTCTCACCCTCTAACACAATATTTATAAGTCTTGAAATATGCAAATTATCTTCGTATTCTAAAATGGGGAGTCCCGCGGCTGCGGGGTCATGTCCTACGAGTTACATTGGTCCCGTGGGAGGTGTTGGTGCCACCCACGGGGACGTTCGGGGGCTGTTTCTATTTCTCACCCTCTAACGCCATATTTTTAAGCCTATGTCTAGAAATATCTAAATTGCCTTCGTATTCTCAAACCGGGAGTCCCCCGGCTTTGAGGAAAGTTCCTATGAGTTACATTGGTCCCGTGGGAGGTGTTGGTGCCACCCACGGGGCCGTTCGGGTGCTTTTTGAGCTTTCACCCTCTAATGCTATGTTTTTAAGCCTAAGTCTAGAAATATGCAAATTATAATCCTATTCTCAAACCGGGAGTCCGGCGGCTACGGGGTCAGTTCCTACGAGTTCCATTGGTCCCGTGGGAGGTGTCGGTGCCACCCACGAGGCCATTCAGGGGCTGTTTCGAGTTTTCACCCTCTAACGCCATGTTCTTCTTAAGTCTAGAAATGTGCAAATTACCATCGTATTCTCAAACCGGGAAACCCGCTGGTGTGGGTTCAGTTCCTACCAGTGTCATTGGTCCCGTGGGAGGAGTTGGTGCCACCCACGGGGACGTTCGGGGGCTGTTTCTAGTTCTCAACCTATAACGCCATGTTTTTATGTCTAAGTCTAGAAATATGTAAATTACCGTCATACTCTCAAACCGGGAGACTCGCGGCTACGGCGACAGTTCCTATGAGTTACATTGGTCCCGTGGGAGGTGTTGGTGCCACCCACGGGGTCATTCGGGGACTGTTTCGAGTTCTCACCCCTCTAACGCCATGATTTTTAGCCTAAGTCTAGAAATATGCAAATTACCATTGTATTCTCAATCCGGGAGTCCCATGACTGCGGGGTCAGTTCCTACGAGTTACATAGGTCCCGTGGGAGGTGTTGGTGCCACCCACGGGGTTGTTCGGGGGACGTTTCTAGTTCTCACCCTCTGACACCATATTTTTAAGTCTAAGTGTAGAAATATGAAAATTACTGTCGTACTCTCAAACCGGGAGACCCGCGGCGGCGGGGTCAGTTCCTACGAGTTACGTTGGTCCTGTGGGAGGTGTTAAAGCCACCCACGGGGCCGTTTGGGGGCTATTTCGAGTTCTCACTCCCTAATGCCTTGTTTTTAAGCCTAAGTTTAGAAATATACAAATTTCCGTCGTATTCTTAAACCGGGAGTCCCGCGGCTGCGGGGTCAGTTCCTAGGAGTTACATTGGTCCCATGGGAGGTGTTGGTGCCACCCACGGGGCCGTTCGAGGGCTGTTTCTATTTCTCACCCTCTAACACCATATTTTTAAGCCTATGTCGAGAAATATGCAAATTACCTTCCTATTCTCAAACCACGAGTCCCGCGGCTACGAGGACAGTGCCTACGAGTTACATTCGTCCCGTGGTAGGTGTTGGTGCCACCCACGGGGCCGTTCGGGTGTTGTTTTGTGTTTTCAACCTCTAACGCCATGTTTTGAAGCCTAAGTATAGAAATATGGAAATTACCATCGTATTCTCAAATCGGGAGTTCCGCGAGTGCCAGGACCATTCCTATGAGTTACATTGGTCTCCTGGGAGGTGTTGGTGCCACCCACGGGGACGTTCAGGGGCTGTTTCCAGTTCTCACCCTCTAACACCATGTTTTTAAGCCTAAGTCTAGAAATATGTAAATTACCGTCGTATTCTCAAACCTGGAGTCCCGCTACTGCGGGGTCAGTTCCTACGAGTTACATTGGTCCTGTGGGAGGTGTTGGTGCCACCCACGGGGACGTTCAGGGGCTCTTTCTAGTTCTCACCCTCTTACGACATGTTTTTATGTCTAAGTCTAGAAATATGCAAATTATCTTCGTACTCTAAAACTGGGAGACCTGCGATTGCGGGGTCAGTTCCTACGAGTTACATTTGTCCTGTGGGAGGTGTTGGTGCCACCCACGGGGCCGTTCGAGGGTTGTTTCGAGTTCTCACCCTCTAACGCCATGTTTTTCAGCCTAAGTTTAGAAATAAGCAAATTATCATTGTATTCTCAAACCGGGAGTCCCGCGGAAGCGGGGTCAGTTCCTACGAGTTACATTGGTCCCGTAGGAGGTGTTGGTGCTAACCACGGGTCCGTTCGGGGGATGTTTCTAGTTCTCACTCTCTAACACCATATTTTTAAGCCTATGTCTAGAAATATGCAAATTGCCTTCGTATTCTCAAACCGGTAGTCCTGCGGCTTTGAGGAGAGTTCCTACGAGTTACATTGGTCCCGTGGGAGGTGTTGGTGCCACCCACGGGGTCGTTCGGGTGCTGTTTTGAGCTGTCACCCTCTAACGCCATGTTTTTAAGCATAAGTCTAGAAATAGGGAAATTACCGTCGTATTCTCAAATCGGGAGTCCTGCGGCTGCGAGGTCAGTTCCTACGAGTTACATTTTTCTCGTGGGAGGTGTTGGTGCCTCCCATAGGGCCGTTCGGGGGTTGTTTCGAGTTTTCACACTCTAATGCTATGTTTTTAAGCCTAAGTCTAGAAATATGCAAATTATAATCCTATTCTCAAACCGGGAGTATCGCGACTACGGGCTCAGTTCCTACGAGTTACATTGGTCCCGTGGGAGGTGTCGGAACCACCCACGGGGATGTTCAGGGGCTATTTCGAGTTTTCACCCTCTAACACCATGTTTTTCTTAAGTCTAGAAATGTGCAAATTACCATCGTATTCTCAAACCGGGAAACCCGCGGTTGCGGGTTCAGTTCCTACGAGTGTCATTGGTCCCGTGGGAGGTGTTAGTGCCACCCACGGGGACATTCGGGGGTTGTTTCTAGTTCTCAACCTACAACGCCATGTTTTTAAGCCTAAGTCTAGAAATATGAAAATTAACATCGTATTATCAAAACGGGAGTCCCGCTGCTACGAGGTCTATTCTTACGAGTTACATTGGTCCCGTGGGAGGTGTTGGTGCCACCCACGGGGTCGTTCGGGGGCCGTTTCTAGTTCTCACCCTCTAACGTCATGTTTTTTAGTCTAAGTCGGGAAATATGCAAATTACCGTCGTACTCTCAAATCGGGGGACCCGCGGCTGCGGGGTTGGGAGGTGTTGGTGCCACACACGGGGCCGTTCGGGGGCTGTTTCCTGTTATCACCCTCTAACGCCATGTTTTTAAGCCTAAGTCCAGAAATATGCAAATTACCATCGTATTCTCAATGCGGGAGTCCCACGGCTACGGGGCAGTTCCTACGAGTTACATTGGTCCCGTGGGAGGTTTTGGTGAAACCCACGGGGTCGTTCGGGGGCTGTTTCTAGTTCTCACCCTTTAACACAATATTTTTAAGCCTATGTCTAGAAATATTGAAATTACCATCATATTCTCAAACAGGGAGTCCCGCGGCTGCGGGGTCAGTTCCTACGAGTTACATTGGTGTCGTGGGAGGTGTTGGTGCCGCCCACGGGACCGTTCGGGCGATGTTTCGAGTTTTCATCCTCTAACGCCATGTTTTTAAGCTTAAGTCAAGAAATATACAAATTATCGTCGTATTCTCAAACCAGGAGACTAGCGGCTGCGGGATCAGTTCCTACGAGTTACATTGGTCCCGTGGGAGATGTTGGTGCCACCCATGGGGTCGTTCGGGGGCTGTTTCTAGTTCTCACCCTTTGATGCCATGTTTTTAAGCCTAAGTCCAGAAATATGTAAATTACCGTCGTATTCTCAAACCAGGCCTATGAGTTACATTGGTCCTGTGGGAGGTGTTGGTGCCACCCACGGGGACGTTTAGGGGCTCTTTCTAGTTCTCACCCTCTAATGCCATGTTTTTATGTCTAAGTCTAGAAATATGCAAATTCCTGTCATACTCTCAAACCGGGAGACCTGCGACTGCGGGGTCAGTTCCTATGAGTTACATTGTTCTGGTGGGAGGTGTTAGTGCCACCCACGGGGCCGTTCGAGGGTTGTTTTGAGTTCTCACCCTCTAATGCCATGTTTTTAAGCCTAAGTTTAGAAATATGCAAATTATCATCGTATTCTCAAATCGGGAGTCCCGCGGCAGCGAGGTCAGTAACTACGAGTTACATTGGTCCTGTAGGAGGTGTTGGTGCCACCCACGGGTCCGTTCGGGGGCGGTTTCTAGTTCTCACCCTCTAACGCCATATTTTTAAGCCTATGTCTAGAAATATGCAAATTGCCTTCGTATTCTCAAATCGGGAGTCCCGCGGCTTTGAGGAAAGTTCCAACGAGTTACATTGGTCCCGTGGGAGGTGTTGGTGCCACCCACGGGGCCGTTCGGGTGCTGTTTTGAGCTTTCACCCTCTAACGCCATGTTTTTAAGCGTAAGTCTAGAAATAGGGAAATTACCATCGTATTCTCAAATTGAGATTCTTGCGGCTACGAGGTCATTTCCTACGAGTTACATTGGTCTCGTGGGAGGTGTTCGTGCCACCCATAGGGCCGTTCGGGGGTTGTTTCGAGTTTTCACACTCTAATGCTATGTTTTTAAGCCTAAGTCTAGAAATATGCAAATTATAATCCTATTCTCAAACCGGGAGTCCCGCGGCTACAGGGTCAGTTCCTACGAGTAACATTGGTCCCGTGGGAGCTGTCGGTACCACCCACGGGGATGTTCAGGGGCTATTTCGAGTTTTCACCCTCTAACGCCATATTTTTCTTAACTCAAGAAATGTGCAAATTACCATCGTATTCTCAAACCGGGAAACCCGCAGCTGCGGGTTCAGATCCAACGAGTGTCTTTGGTCCCGTGGGAGGTGTTAGTGCCACCCACGGGGACATTCGGGGGTTGTTTCTAGTTCTCAACCTACAACGCCATGTTTTTAAGCCTAAGTCTAGAAATATGCAAATTACCGTCGTATTCTCAAATCGGGAGTCCCGCTGCTACGAGGTCTATTCTTACGAGTTACATTGGTCCCGTGGGAGGTGTTGGTGCCACCCACGGGGTCGTTCGGGGGTCGTTTCTAGTTCTCACCCTCTAACGTCATGTTTTTTGGTCTAAGTCTGGAAATATGCAAATTACCGTCGTACTCTCAAATCGGGGGACCCGCGGCTGCGGGGTTGGGAGGTGTTGGTTCCACACACGGGGCCGTTCGGGGGCTGTTTCCTGTTATCACCCTCTAACGCCATGTTTTTAAGCCTAAGTCCAGAAATATGCAAATTACCATCGTATTCTCAATGCGGGAGTCCCACGGCTACGGGGCAGTTCCTACGAGTTACATTGGTCCCGTGGGAGGTTTTGGTGAAACCCACGGGGTCGTTCGGGGGCTGTTTCTAGTTCTCACCCTTTAACACAATATTTTTAAGCCTATGTCTAGAAATATTGAAATTACCATCGTATTCTCAAACAGGGAGTCCCACGGCTGCAGGGTCAGTTCCTACGAGTTACATTGGTCTCGTGGGAGGTGTTGGTGCCGCCCACAGGACCGTTCGGGCGATGTTTCGAGTTTTCATCCTCTAACGCCATGTTTTTAAGCTTAAGTCAAGAAATATACAAATTATCGTCGTATTCTCAAACCAGGAGACTAGCGACTGCGGGATCAGTTCCTACGAGTTACATTGTTCCCGTGGGAGATGTTGGTGCCACCCATGGAGTCGTTCGGGGTCTGTTTCTAGTTCTCACCCTCTGATGCCATGTTTTTAAGCCTAAGTCCAGAAATATGTAAATTACCGTCGTATTCTCAAACCAGGCCTATGAGTTACATTGGTCCTGTGGGAGGTGTTGGTGCCACCCACGGGGACGTTTAGGGGCCCTTTCTAGTTCTCACCCTCTAATGCCATGTTTTTATGTCTAAGTCTAGAAATATGCAAATTCCTGTCGTACTCTCAAACCGGGAGACCTGCGACTGCGGGGTCAGTTCCTATGAGTTACATTGTTCTGGTGGGAGGTGTTAGTGCCACCCACGGGGCCGTTCGAGGGTTGTTTTGAGTTCTCACCCTCTAATGCCATGTTTTTAAGCCTAAGTTTAGAAATATGCAAATTATCATCGTATTCTCAAATCGGGAGTCCCGCGGCAGCGAGGTCAGTAACTACGAGTTACATTGGTCCTGTAGGAGGTGTTGGTGCCACCCACGGGTCCGTTCGGGGGCGGTTTCTAGTTCTCACCCTCTAACGCCACATTTTTAAGCCTATGTCTAGAAATATGAAAATTGCCTTCGTATTCTCAAATCGGGAGTCCCGCGGCTTTGAGGAAAGTTCCAACGAGTTACATTGGTCCCGTGGGAGGTGTTGGTGCCACCCACGGGGCCGTTCGGGTGCTGTTTTGAGCTTTCACCCTCTAACGCCATGTTTTTAAGCGTAAGTCTAGAAATAGGGAAATTACCATCGTATTCTCAAATCGAGATTCTTGCGGCTACGAGGTCATTTCCTACGAGTTACATTGGTCTCGTGGGAGGTGTTCGTGCCACCCATAGGGCCGTTCGGGGGTTGTTTCGAGTTTTCACACTCTAATGCTATGTTTTTAAGCCTAAGTCTAGAAATATGCAAATTATAATCCTCTTCTCAAACCGGGAGTCCCGCGGCTACAGGGTCAGTTCCTACGAGTAACATTGGTCCCGTGGGAGCTGTCGGTACCACCCACGGGGATGTTCAGAGGCTATTTCGAGGTTTCACCCTCTAACGCCATATTTTTCTTAACTCAAGAAATGTGCAAATTACCATCGTATTCTCAAACCGGGAAACCCGCAGCTGCGGGTTCAGTTCCAACGAGTGTCTTTGGTCCCGTGGGAGGTGTTAGTGCCACCCACGGGGACATTCGGGGGTTGTTTCTAGTTCTCAACCTACAACGCCATGTTTTTAAGCCTAAGTCTAGAAATATGCAAATTACCGTCGTATTCTCAAACCGGGAGTCCCGCTGCTGCGAGGTCTGTTCTTACGAGTTACATTGGTCCTGTGGGAGGTGTTGGTGCCACCCACGGGGTCGTTTGGGGGCCGTTTCTAGTTCTCACCCTCTAACGTCATGTTTTTAAGTCTAAGTTTGGAAATATGCAAATTACCGTCGTACTCTCAAATCGGGGGACTCGCGGCTGCGTGGTCAGTTCCTATGAGTTACATTGGTCCCGTGGGAGGTGTTGGTGCCACACACGGGGCCGTTCGGGGGCTGTTTCGTGTTATCACACTCTAACGCCATGTTTTTAAGCCTAAGTCCAAAAATATTCAAATTACCATCGTATTCTCAATCCGGGAGTCCCACGGCTACGGGGCAGTTCCTACGAGTTACATTAGTCCCGTGGGAGGTGTTGGTGCCACCCACGGGGACGTTCGGGGGCTGTTTCAAGCTCTCAACCTATAACACCATGTTTTTAAGCCTAAGTCTAGAAATATGCAAATTACCGTTGTATTCTCAAACCGGGTGTCCCGCTGCTGCGGGGTCATTTCCTAGAAGTTACATTGGTCCCGTGGGAGGTGTTGGTGCCACCCACGGGGCCGTTCGGGGGCTGTTTCTAGTTCTCACCCTTTAACACAATATTTTTAAGCCTATTTCTAGAAATATTGAAATTAAAATCGTATTCTCAAACAGGGAGTCCCGCGGCTGCAGGGTCAGTTCTTACGAGTTACATTGGTCTCGTGGAAGGTGTTGGTGCCGCCCACGGGACCGTTCGGGGGATGTTTCGAGTTTTCACCCTCTAACGCCATGTTTTTAAGCATAAGTCTAGAAATATACAAATTATCGTCGTATTCTAAAACCAGGAGACTAGCGGCTGCGGCATCAGTTCCTATAAGTTACATTGGTCCCGTGGGAGGTGTTGGTGCCACCCACGGGGACGTTCGGGGGCTGTTTCTAGTTCTCACCCTCTGACGCCATGTTTTTAAGCCTAAGTCCAGAAATATGTAAATTACCGTCGTATTCTCAAACCATGAGTCCCGCTACTGCGGGGTCAGTCCTACGAGTTACATTGGTCCTGTGGGAGGTATTGGTGCCACCTACGGGGACGTTTAGGGGCTCTTTCTAGTTATCACCCTCTAATGCCATGTTTTTAAGCCTAAGTTTAGAAATATGCAAATTATCATCGTAATATCAAACCGGGAGTCCCGCGACAGCGGGGTCAGTTTCTACGAGATACATTGGTCCCGGAGGAGGTGTGGGTGCCACCCACGGGTCTGTTCGGTGGCTGTTTCTAGTTCTCACCCTCTAACGCCAAATTTTTAAGCCTATGTCTAGAAATATGCAAATTGTCTTCGTATTCTCAAACCGGGAGTCCCGCGGTTTCGAGGAAAGTTCCTAGGAGTTACATTGGTCCCGTGGGTGGTGTTGGTGCCACCCACGGGGCCGTTCGGGTGCTGTTTTGAGCTTTCACCCTCTAACGCCATGTTTTTAAGCGTAAGTCTGGAAATAGGGAAATTACCGTCGTATTCTCAAATCGTGAGTCCCGCGACTGCGAGGTCAGTTCCTACGAGTTAAATTGGTCTCGTGGGAGGTGTTGGCGCCACCCACGGGTCCGTTCGGGGGCTGTTTCTAGTTCTCACCCTCTAACGCCATATTTTTAAGCCTATGTCTAGAAATATGAAAATTGCCTTCGTATTCTCAAATCGGGAGTCTCGAGGCTTTGAGGAATGTTCCTACGAGTTACATTGGTCCCGTGGGAGGTGTTTGTGCCACCCACGGGGCCGTTCGGGTGTTGTTTTGAGCTTTCACCCTCTAACGCCATGTTTTTAAGCGTAAGTCTAGAAATAGGGAAATTACCATCGTATTCTCAAACCGGGAGTCCCGCGGCTACGGGGTCAGTTCCTACGAGTTACATTGGTGCCGTGGGAGGTGTCGGTGCCACCCACGCGGCCGTTCAGGGGCTGTTTCGAGTTTTCACCCTCTAACGCCATGTTTTTCTTAAGTATAGGAATGTGCAAATTACCATCGTATTCTCAAATCAGGAAACTCGCGGCTACGGGGTTAGTTCCTACGAGTGTCATTGGTCCCGTGGGAGGTGTTGGTGCCACCCACGGGGACGTTCGGGGGCTGTTTCAAGCTCTCAACCTATAACGCCATGTTTTTAAGCCTAAGTCTAGAAATATGCAAATTACCGTTGTATTCTCAAACCGGGAGTCCCGCTGCTGCGGGGTCAGTTCCTAGGAGTTACATTAGTCCCGTGGGAGGTGTTGGTGCCACCCACGGGGACGTTCGGAGGATGTTTCTAGTTCTCACCCTCTAACGCCATGTTTTTAACTCTAAGTCTAGAAATATGCAAATTAACATCGTACTCTCAAAACGGGAGACCCGCGGCTGCGGTAACAGTTCCTATAAGTTACATTGGTCCCGTGGGATGTGTTGGTGCCACCCACGGGGTCATTTGGGGCTGTTTCGAGTTCTCACCCTCTAACGCCATGATTTTTAGCCTAAGTCTAGAAATCTGCAAATTACCATCGTATTCTCAATCCGGGAGTCCCACGGCTGCGGGGTCAGTTCCTACGAGTTACATAGGTCCCGTGGGAGGTGTTGGTGCCACCCACGGGGTCGTTCGGGGGACGTTTCTAGTTCTCACCCTTTAACACATGTTTTTAAGCTTATGTCTAGAAATATGTAAATTACCTTCGTATTCTCAAGCCGTGAGTCCCGCGGCTACGAGGACTGTTCCTACGAGTTACATTCGTCCCGTGGTAGGTGTTGGTGCCACCCACGGGGCCGTTCGGGTGCTGTTTTGTGTTTGCAACCTCTAACGCCATGTTTTTAAGCCTAAGTATAGAAATATACAAATTACCATCGTACTCTCAAATCGGGAGACCCGCGGCGGCGGGGTCAGTTCCTACGAGTTACGTTGGTCCCATGGGAGGTGTTGGTGCCGCCCACGGGGTCGTTCGGGGGCTATTTCGAGTTCTCACCCTCTAATGCCATGTTTTTAAGCCTAAGTTTATAATTATCAAAATCTCCGTCATATTCTCAAACCGGGAGTCCCGCGTCTACGGGGTCAGTTCCTAGGAGTTACATTGGTCCCATGGGAGGTGTTGCTGCCACCCATAGGGCCGTTCGAGGGCTGTTTCTATTTCTCTCCCTCTAACACCATATTTTTAAGCTTATGCCTAGAAATATGTAAATTACCTTCGTATTCTCAAACCGTGTGTCCCGCGGCTACGAGGACAGTTCCTACGAGTTACATTCGTCCCGTGGGAGGTGTTGGTGACACCCACGGGGCCGTTCAGGTGTTGTTTTGTGTTTTCAACCTCTAACGCCATGTTTTTAAGCCTAGGTATAGAAATATGGAAATTACCGTCATATTCTCAAATCGGGAGTTCCGCGACTGCAAGGTCCGTTCCTACGAGTTACATTGGTCTCCTGGGAGGTGTTGGTGCCACCCACGGGGCCATTCGGGGGGAATGTTTTGAGTTTTCACCCTCTAACGCCATGTTTTGCTTAAGTCTAAAAATGTACAAATTACCGTCGTATTCTCAAACCAGGAGACCCGTGGCTACGGGGTCAGTTCCTACGAGTTACATTGGTCCCATGGGAGGTGTTGGTGCCACCCACGGGGTCATTCGGGGGCTGTTTCTAGTTCTCAACCTATAACGCCATGTTTTTAAGTCAAAGTCTATAAATATGCACGTTACCATCGTATTCTTAAACCGGGAGTCCCGCGGCTGCGAGGTCAGTTTCTACGAGTTATATTGGTCCCGTGGGAGGTGTTGGTGCCACCCACGTGGTCGTTCGGTGGCTGTTTCTAGTTCTCACCCTCTAACGCCATGGTTTTAAGTCTAAGTCTAGAAATATCCAAATTACCATCATACTCTCAAACCGGGGGACCCGCAGCTGCGCGGTTAGTTCCTATGAGTTACATTGGTCCCGTGGCAGGTGTTGGTGCCACCCACGAGGCCGTTCGGTGGCTATTTCAAGTTTTCACCCTCTAACGCCATGTTTTTAAGTCTAAGTCTAGAAATATGCAAATTACCATCGTATTCTCAATCTGGGAGTCCCGCGGCTGCGGGGTCCGTTCCTACGAGTTACATTGGTCCCGTGGGAGGTGTCGGGGCCACCCATGAGGCCGTTCAGGCGTTGTTTCTACTTCTCACCCTCTAACCCAATATTTTTAAGCATATGTATAGAAATATGGAAATTACCATCGTATTCTCAAATAGGGAGTCCCGCGGCTGCGAGGTCAGTTCCTACGAGTTACATTGGTCTCGTGGGAGGTGTTGGTGCCGACCTCGGGGTCGTTCGGGGGATGTTTCGAGTTTTCACCCTCTAACACCATGTTTTTAAGCTTAAGTCTAGAAATATACAAATTATCGTCGTATTTTCAAACCGGGTGTCCCGTGGCTACGGGGTCAGTTTCTACGAGTTACATTGTTCCCGTGGGAGGTGTCGGTGCCACCCACGGGGGCGTTCAGGGGCTGTTTCGAGTTTTCACCCTCTAACGCCATGTTTTTAAGTCTAAGTCTAGAAATATGCAAATTACCATCGTACTCTCAAACTGGGAGTCCCGCTGCTGCGGGGTCCGTTACATTAGTCCCGTGGGAGGTGTTGGTGCCACCCACGGGGACGTTCGGAGGCTGTTTTTAGTTCTCACCCTATAATGCTATGTTTTTAATTCTAAGTCTAGAAATATGCAAATTAACGTCGTACTCTCAAACGGGGAGACCCGCGGCTGCGGCGACAGTTCTTCTGAGTTGCATTGTTCCCGTGGGACGTGTTGGTGCCACCCACGGGGTCATTCGGGGGCTGTTTCGAGTTCGCACCCTCTAACGCCATGATTTTAAGCCTAAGTCTAGAAATATGAAAATTACCATCGTATTCTCAATCCGGGAGTCCCACAGCTGCGGGGTCAGTTCCTACGAGTTACATAGGTCCCGTGGGAGGTGTTGGTGCCACCCACGAGGTCGTTCGGGGGACGTTTCTAGTTCTCACCTTCTAACAATATGTTTTTAAGCCTAAGATTAGAAATATACAAATTTACGTCGTATTCTCAAACCGCGAGTCCCACGGCTACGGGGTCCGTTCCTACGAGTTACATTGGTCCCGTGGGAGGTGTTGGTGCCACCCATGGGGCCGTTCGGGCGTTGTTTCTACTTCTCACCCTCTAACACAATATTTTTAAACCTATGTCTAGAAATATGGAAATTACCATCGTATTCTCAAATAGGGAGTCCCGCGGCTGCAGGGTCAGTTCCTACGAGTTACATTAGTCTCGTGGAAGGTGTTGGTGCCGACCACGGGGTCGTTCTGGGGATGTTATGAGTTTTCACCCTCTAACGCCATGTTTTTAAGCTTAAGTCTATAAATATACAAATTATCATCGTATTCTCAAACCGGGAGTCCCGCGGCTACGGGGTCAGTTCCTACGAGTTACATTGGTCCCGTGGGAGGTGTTAGTGCCACCCACAGGGACGTTCGGTGGCTGTTTCTAGTTCTCAACCTATAATGCCATGTTTTTAAGCCTAAGTCTAGAAATATGCAAATTACCGTCGTATCCTCAAAACGAGAGTCCCGCTGCTGCGGGGTCAGTTCCTATGAGTTACATTAGTCCCGTGGAAGGTGTTGGTGCCACCCACGGGGATGTTCGGAGTCTGTTTCTAGTTCTCACCCTCTAACGCCATGGTTTTAAGTCTAACTCTAGAAATATTCAAATTACCATGGTACTCTCAAACCGAGGGACCCGCGGCTGCGGCGATTGTTCCTATGAGTTACATTGTTCCCGTGGGAGGTGTTGGGGCCACCCACGGGGTCGTTAGAGGGTTGTTTCGAGTTCTCACCCTCTAACGCCATGATTTTAAGCCTAAGTCTAGAAATATGTAAATTACCATCGTATTCTCAATCCGGGAGTCCCATGGCTACGGGGTCAGTTCCTACGAGTTACATAGGTCCCGTGGGAGGTGTTGGTGCCACCCACGGGGCCGTTCGGGGAACATTTCTAGTTCTCACCCTCTAACACCATATTTTTAAGTCTAATTGTAGAAATATGCAAATTACTGTCGTACTCTCAAATCGGGAGACCCGCGGCGGTGGGGTCAGTTCCTATGAGTTACATTGGTCCCGTGGGAGGTGTTGGTGCCACACACGGAGCCGTTCGGGGGCTGTTTCGTGTTATCACACTCTAACGCCATGTTTTTAAGCCTAAGTCCAAAAATATTCAAATTACCATCGTATTCTCAATCCGGGAGTCCCACGGCTACGGGGCAGTTCCTACGAGTTACATTAGTCCCGTGGGAGGTGTTGGTGCCACCCACGGGGACGTTCGGGGGCTGTTTCAAGCTCTCAACCTATAACACCATGTTTTTAAGCCTAAGTCTAGAAATATGCAAATTACCGTTGTATTCTCAAACCGGGTGTCCCGCTGCTGCGGGGTCATTTCCTAGAAGTTACATTGGTCCCGTGGGAGGTGTTGGTGCCACCCACGGGGCCGTTCGGGGGCTGTTTCTAGTTCTCACCCTTTAACACAATATTTTTAAGCCTATTTCTAGAAATATTGAAATTAAAATCGTATTCTCAAACAGGGAGTCCCGCGGCCGCGGGGTCAGTTCTTACGAGTTACATTGGTCTCGTGGAAGGTGTTGGTGCCGCCCACGGGACCGTTCGGGGGATGTTTCGAGTTTTCACCCTCTAACGCCATGTTTTTAAGCATAAGTCTAGAAATATACAAATTATCGTCGTATTCTAAAACCAGGAGACTAGCGGCTGCGGCATCAGTTCCTATAAGTTACATTGGTCCCGTGGGAGGTGTTGGTGCCACCCACGGGGACGTTCGGGGGCTGTTTCTAGTTCTCACCCTCTGACGCCATGTTTTTAAGCCTAAGTCCAGAAATATGTAAATTACCGTCGTATTCTCAAACCATGACTCCCGCTACTGCGGGGTCAGTCCTACGAGTTACATTGGTCCTGTGGGAGGTATTGGTGCCACCTACGGGGACGTTTAGGGGCTCTTTCTAGTTATCACCCTCTAATGCCATGTTTTTAAGCCTAAGTTTAGAAATATGCAAATTATCATCGTAATATCAAACCGGGAGTCCCGCGGCAGCGGGGTCAGTTTCTACGAGATACATTGGTCCCGGAGGAGGTGTGGGTGCCACCCACGGGTCTGTTCGGTGGCTGTTTCTAGTTCTCACCCTCTAACGCCAAATTTTTAAGCCTATGTCTAGAAATATGCAAATTGTCTTCGTATTCTCAAACCGGGAGTCCCGCGGTTTCGAGGAAAGTTCCTAGGAGTTACATTGGTCCCGTGGGTGGTGTTGGTGCCACCCACGGGGCCGTTCGGGTGCTGTTTTGAGCTTTCACCCTCTAACGCCATGTTTTTAAGCGTAAGTCTGGAAATAGGGAAATTACCGTCGTATTCTCAAATCGGGAGTCCCGCGACTGCGAGGTCAGTTCCTACGAGTTAAATTGGTCTCGTGGGAGGTGTTGGCGCCACCCACGGGTCCGTTCGGGGGCTGTTTCTAGTTCTCACCCTCTAACGCCATATTTTTAAGCCTATGTCTAGAAATATGAAAATTGCCTTCGTATTCTCAAATCGGGAGTCTCGAGGCTTTGAGGAATGTTCCTACGAGTTACATTGGTCCCGTGGGAGGTGTTTGTGCCACCCACGGGGCCGTTCGGGTGCTGTTTTGAGCTTTCACCCTCTAACGCCATGTTTTTAAGCGTAAGTCTAGAAATAGGGAAATTACCATCGTATTCTCAAACCGGGAGTCCCGCGGCTACGGGGTCAGTTCCTACGAGTTACATTGGTGCCGTGGGAGGTGTCGGTGCCACCCACGCGGCCGTTCAGGGGCTGTTTCGAGTTTTCACCCTCTAACGCCATGTTTTTCTTAAGTATAGGAATGTGCAAATTACCATCGTATTCTCAAATCAGGAAACTCGCGGCTACGGGGTTAGTTCCTACGAGTGTCATTGGTCCCGTGGGAGGTGTTGGTGCCACCCACGGGGACGTTCGGGGGCTGTTTCAAGCTCTCAACCTATAACGCCATGTTTTTAAGCCTAAGTCTAGAAATATGCAAATTACCGTTGTATTCTCAAACCGGGAGTCCCGCTGCTGCGGGGTCAGTTCCTAGGAGTTACATTAGTCCCGTGGGAGGTGTTGGTGCCACCCACGGGGACGTTCGGAGGATGTTTCTAGTTCTCACCCTCTAACGCCATGTTTTTAACTCTAAGTCTAGAAATATGCAAATTAACATCGTACTCTCAAACCGGGAGACCCGCGGCTGCGGTAACAGTTCCTATAAGTTACATTGGTCCCGTGGGATGTGTTGGTGCCACCCACGGGGTCATTTGGGGCTGTTTCGAGTTCTCACCCTCTAACGCCATGATTTTTAGCCTAAGTCTAGAAATCTGCAAATTACCATCGTATTCTCAATCCGGGAGTCCCACGGCTGCGGGGTCAGTTCCTACGAGTTACATAGGTCCCGTGGGAGGTGTTGGTGCCACCCACGGGGTCGTTCGGGGGACGTTTCTAGTTCTCACCCTTTAACACATATTTTTAAGCTTATGTCTAGAAATATGTAAATTACCTTCGTATTCTCAAGCCGTGAGTCCCGCGGCTACGAGGACTGTTCCTACGAGTTACATTCGTCCCGTGGTAGGTGTTGGTGCCACCCACGGGGCCGTTCGGGTGCTGTTTTGTGTTTGCAACCTCTAACGCCATGTTTTTAAGCCTAAGTATAGAAATATACAAATTACCATCGTACTCTCAAATCGGGAGACCCGCGGCGGCGGGGTCAGTTCCTACGAGTTACGTTGGTCCCATGGGAGGTGTTGGTGCCGCCCACGGGGCCGTTCGGGGGCTATTTCGAGTTCTCACCCTCTAATGCCATGTTTTTAAGCCTAAGTTTATAATTATCCAAATCTCCGTCATATTCTCAAACCGGGAGTCCCGCGTCTACGGGGTCAGTTCCTAGGAGTTACATTGGTCCCATGGGAGGTGTTGCTGCCACCCATAGGGCCGTTCGAGGGCTGTTTCTATTTCTCTCCCTCTAACACCATATTTTTAAGCTTATGTCTAGAAATATGTAAATTACCTTCGTATTCTCAAACCGTGTGTCCCGCGGCTACGAGGACAGTTCCTACGAGTTACATTCGTCCCGTGGGAGGTGTTGGTGACACCCACGGGGCCGTTCAGGTGTTGTTTTGTGTTTTCAACCTCTAACGCCATGTTTTTAAGCCTAGGTATAGAAATATGGAAATTACCGTCATATTCTCAAATCGGGAGTTCCGCGACTGCAAGATCCGTTCCTACGAGTTACATTGGTCTCCTGGGAGGTGTTGGTGCCACCCACGGGGCCATTCGGGGGGAATGTTTTGAGTTTTCACCCTCTAACGCCATGTTTTGCTTAAGTCTAAAAATGTACAAATTACCGTCGTATTCTCAAACCAGGAGACCCGTGGCTACGGGGTCAGTTCCTACGAGTTACATTGGTCCCATGGGAGGTGTTGGTGCCACCCACGGGGTCATTCGGGGGCTGTTTCTAGTTCTCAACCTATAACGCCATGTTTTTAAGTCAAAGTCTATAAATATGCACGTTACCATCGTATTCTTAAACCGGGAGTCCCGCGGCTGCGAGGTCAGTTTCTACGAGTTATATTGGTCCCGTGGGAGGTGTTGGTGCCACCCACGTGGTCGTTCGGTGGCTGTTTCTAGTTCTCACCCTCTAACGCCATGGTTTTAAGTCTAAGTCTAGAAATATACAAATTACCATCATACTCTCAAACCGGGGGACCCGCAGCTGCGCGGTTAGTTCCTATGAGTTACATTGGTCCCGTGGCAGGTGTTGGTGCCACCCACGAGGCCGTTCGGTGGCTATTTCAAGTTTTCACCCTCTAACGCCATGTTTTTAAGTCTAAGTCTAGAAATATGCAAATTACCATCGTATTCTCAATCTGGGAGTCCCGCGGCTGCGGGGTCCGTTCCTACGAGTTACATTGGTCCCGTGGGAGGTGTCGGGGCCACCCATGAGGCCGTTCAGGCGTTGTTTCTACTTCTCACCCTCTAACCCAATATTTTTAAGCATATGTATAGAAATATGGAAATTACCATCGTATTCTCAAATAGGGAGTCCCGCGGCTGCGAGGTCAGTTCCTACGAGTTACATTGGTCTCGTGGGAGGTGTTGGTGCTGACCTCGGGGTCGTTCGGGGGATGTTTCGAGTTTTCACCCTCTAACACCATGTTTTTAAGCTTAAGTCTAGAAATATACAAATTATCGTCGTATTTTCAAACCGGGTGTCCCGTGGCTACGGGGTCAGTTTCTACGAGTTACATTGTTCCCGTGGGAGGTGTCGGTGCCACCCACGGGGGCGTTCAGGGGCTGTTTCGAGTTTTCACCCTCTAACGCCATGTTTTTAAGTCTAAGTCTAGAAATATGCAAATTACCATCGTACTCTCAAACTGGGAGTCCCGCTGCTGCGGGGTCCGTTACATTAGTCCCGTGGGAGGTGTTGGTGCCACCCACGGGGACGTTCGGAGGCTGTTTTTAGTTCTCACCCTCTAATGCTATGTTTTTAATTCTAAGTCTAGAAATATGCAAATTAACGTCGTACTCTCAAACGGGGAGACCCGCGGCTGCGGCGACAGTTCTTCTGAGTTGCATTGTTCCCGTGGGACGTGTTGGTGCCACCCACGGGGTCATTCGGGGGCTGTTTCGAGTTCGCACCCTCTAACGCCATGATTTTAAGCCTAAGTCTAGAAATATGAAAATTACCATCGTATTCTCAATCCGGGAGTCCCACAGCTGCGGGGTCAGTTCCTACGAGTTACATAGGTCCCGTGGGAGGTGTTGGTGCCACCCACGAGGTCGTTCGGGGGACGTTTCTAGTTCTCACCTTCTAACAATATGTTTTTAAGCCTAAGATTAGAAATATACAAATTTACGTCGTATTCTCAAACCGCGAGTCCCACGGCTACGGGGTCCGTTCCTACGAGTTACATTGGTCCCGTGGGAGGTGTTGGTGCCACCCATGGGGCCGTTCGGGCGTTGTTTCTACTTCTCACCCTCTAACAAAATATTTTTAAACCTATGTCTAGAAATATGGAAATTACCATCGTATTCTCAAATAGGGAGTCCCGCGGCTGCAGGGTCAGTTCCTACGAGTTACATTAGTCTCGTGGAAGGTGTTGGTGCCGACCACGGGGTTGTTCTGGGGATGTTATGAGTTTTCACCCTCTAACGCCATGTTTTTAAGCTTAAGTCAATAAATATACAAATTATCATCGTATTCTCAAACCGGGAGTCCCGCGGCTACGGGGTCAGTTCCTACGAGTTACATTGGTCCCGTGGGAGGTGTTAGTGCCACCCACAGGGACGTTCGGTGGCTGTTTCTAGTTCTCAACCTATAATGCCATGTTTTTAAGCCTAAGTCTAGAAATATGCAAATTACCGTCGTATCCTCAAAACAAGAGTCCCGCTGCTGCGGGGTCAGTTCCTATGAGTTACATTAGTCCCGTGGAAGGTGTTGGTGCCACCCACGGGGATGTTCGGAGTCTGTTTCTAGTTCTCACCCTCTAACGCCATGTTTTTAAGTCTAAGTCTAGAAATATTCAAATTACCATGGTACTCTCAAACCGAGGGACCCGCGGCTGCGGCGATTGTTCCTATGAGTTACATTGTTCCCGTGGGAGGTGTTGGGGCCACCCACGGGGTCGTTAGAGGGTTGTTTCGAGTTCTCACCCTCTAACGCCATGATTTTAAGCCTAAGTCTAGAAATATGTAAATTACCATCGTATTCTCAATCCGGGAGTCCCATGGCTACGGGGTCAGTTCCTACGAGTTACATAGGTCCCGTGGGAGGTGTTGGTGCCACCCACGGGGCCGTTCGGGGAACATTTCTAGTTCTCACCCTCTAACACCATATTTTTAAGTCTAATTGTAGAAATATGCAAATTACTGTCGTACTCTCAAATCGGGAGACCCGCGGCGGTGGGGTCAGTTCCTACGAGTTACATTGGTCCCGTGGGAGGTGTTGGTGCCACCCACGGGGCCGTTCGGGGGCTATTTTGAGTTCTCACCCTCTAACGCCATGTTTTTAAAACTAAGTTTAGAAATATGAAAATTACCGTCGAATTCTCAAACCGGGAGTCCCGCGGCTGCGGGGTCAGTTCCTATGAGTTACATTCGTCCCATGGGAGGTCTTGGTGCCACCCATGGGGCCGTTCGAGGGCTGTTTCTACTTCTCACCCTCTGACGCCATATTTTAAACCTATGTCTAGAAATATGCAAATTAACTTCGTATTCTCAAATCGGGAGTCCCGCGGCTACGAGGACAGTTCCTACGAGTTACATTGGTAGCGTGGGAGGTGTTGGTGCCACCCACGGGGCCGTTCGCGTGCTGTTTTGCGTTTTCAACCTCTAACGCCATGTTTTTAAGCCGAAGTATAGAAATATGGAATTTACGATCATATTCTCAAATCGGGAGTTCCGCGACTTCAGGGTCCGTTCCTACGAGTTACATTAGTCTCGTGGGATGTGTTGGTGCCACCCACCGGGCCGTTCGGGGGATGTTTCGAGTTTTCACCCTCTAACGCCATATTTTCTTAAGTCTAGAAATGTGCAAATTACCGTCGTATTCTCAAACCGGGAGACCCGTGGCTGCGGGGTCAGTTCCTTCGAGTTACATTGGTCCCTTAGGAGGTGTTGGTGCCACCCACGGGGCCGTTCGGGGGTTGTTTCGAGTTTTCACCCTCTAACGCCTTATTTTTAAGCCTAAGTCTAAAAATATGAAACTTATCAATGTATTCTCAAACCGAGAGTCCCGCGGCTGCGAGGTCAGTTCCTACGAGTTACATCGGTCCCGTGGGAGGTGTTGGTGACACCCACGTGGACGTTTGGGGGCTGTTTCTTATTCTCGCCCTCTAACGCCATATTATTAAGCCTCAGTCTAGAAATATGCAAATTACCGTCGTACTCTCAAACCAGGAGACCGGCGGCTGCGGGGTCAGTTCGTAGGAGTTAGATTGGTCCTGTGGGAGGTGTTGGTGCCACCCACGGGGCCGTTCGGGGGCTATTTCAAGTTTTCACCCTCTAACGCCATGTTTTTAAGTCTAAGTCTAGAAATATGCAAATTACCATCGTACTCTCAAACCGGGAGTCCCGCTGCTGCGGGGTCAGTTCCTACGAGTTACATTAGTCCCGTGGGAGGTGTTGGTGCCACCCACGGGGACGTTCTGAGGCTGTTTCTAGTTCTCACCCTCTAACGCCATGTTTTTAATTCTAAGTCTTGAAATATGCAAATTACCATCATACTCTCGAACCGGGAGACCCGCGGCTACGACGACAGTTCCTATGAGTTACATTGGTACCGTGGGAGGTGTTGGTGCCACCCACGGGGTCATTCGGGGGCTGTTTCGAGTTCTCACCCTCTAACACCATGATTTTAAGCCTAAGTATAGAAGTATGCAAATTACCATCGTATTCTCAATCCGGGAGTCCCACGACTGTGGGGTCAGTTCCTACGAGTTACATAGGTCCCGTGGGAGGTGTTGGTGCCACCCACGGGGTCGTTCGGGGGACGTTTCTAGTTCTCACCCTCTGACACCATATTTTTAAGTCTAAGTGTAGAAATATGCAAATTACTGTCGTACTCTCAAACAGAGGGACGTTTCTAGTTCTCACCCTCTAACACCATATTTGTAAGCCTATATTTTGAAATATGCAAATTACCTTCGTATTCTCAAACCGTGAGTCCCGCGGCTACGAGGATAGTTCCTACGAGTTACATTCATCCCGTGGGAGGTGTTGGTGCCACCCACGGGGCCGTTCGGGTGCTGTTTTGTGTTTTCAACCTCAAACGCCAGGTTTTTAAGCCTAAGTATAGAAATATGGAAATTACCGTCGTATTCTCAAATCGGGAGTTCTGCGATTGCAGGGTTCGTTCCTATGAGTTACATTGGTCTCCTGCGAGGTGTTTGTGCCACCCACGGGGCCATTCGGTGGATGTTTTGAGTTTTCACCCTCTAACGCCATGTTTTGCTTAAGTCTAAAAATGTACAAATTATCGTCGTATTCTCAAACCGGGAGACCCGTGGCTGCGGGGTCAATTCCTACGAGTTACATTGGTCCCGTGGGAGGTGTTGGTGCCACCCACGGGGTCGTTCGGGGGCTGTTTCTAGTTCTCAACCTATAACGCCATGTTTTTAAGTCTATGTCAAGAAATATGCACGTTACCGTCATATTCTTAAACCGGGAGCCCGCGGCTGCGAGGTCAGTTTCTACGAGTTTCTTTGGTCCCGTGGGAGGTGTTGGTGCCACCCACGTGGTCGTTCGGTGGATGTTTCTAGTTCTCACCCTCTAATGCCATGGTTTTAAGTCTAAGTCTAGAAATGTGCAAATTACCGATGTATTCTCAAACCGGGAAACCCGCGGCTGCGGGGTCAGTTCCTACGAGTGTCATTGGTACCGTGGGAGGTTTTGGTGCCACCCACGGGGACGTTCGGGCGCTGTTTCTAGTTCTCACCCTCTAGCGCCATGTTTTTATGTCTAAGTCTAGAAATATACAAATTACCATCGTACTCGCAAATCGGGAGATCCGCGTCTGCGGGGTCAGTTCCTATGAGTTACATTAGTCCCGTGGGAGGTATTGGTGCCGCCCACGAGGTCGTTCGGGGGCTGTTTCGAGTTCTCACCCTCTAACGCCATGTTTTTAAGCCAAAGTTTAAAAATAAGCAAATTATCGTCATATTCTCGAAACGGGAGACCCTCGGCTGCGGGGACAGTTCCTACGAGTTATATTGGTCCCGTGGGAGGGGTTGGTACCATCCACGGGGCCGTTCGGGGTCTGTTTCTATTTCTCACCCTCTAACACCATATTTTTAAGGCTATATCTAGAAATATGGAAATTACCTTCGTATTCTCAAACAGGGAGTCCGGCCTCTGCGGGGTCAGTTCCTACGAGTTACATTCGTCTCGTGGGAGGTGTCGGTGCCACCCATGGGGCCGTTCGGGTGCTGTTTCTAGTTCTCACCCTCTAACGCCATGTTTGAGTTTCTAAGTCAAGAAATATGCAAATTACCTTCGTATTCTTAAACCGGGAGTCCCGCAGCTGCGGGGTCAGTTCGTACGAGTTTCATTTGTCTCGTGGGAGTTGTTGGTGCCTCCCACAGGGCCGTTCGGAGGCTGTTTCGAGTTCTCACCCTCTAACACTATGTTTTTAAGCCCAAGTCTAGAAATAAACATATTACCTTCGTATTCTCAAACCGGGAGTCCCGTGCCTACGGGGTCAGTTCCTACGAGTTACATTGGTCCCGTGGGAGGTGTTGGTCCCACCCACGGGGACGTTCGGGGGATGTTTCTAGTTCTCACCCTCTAACGCCATGTTTTTATGTCTAAGTCTAAAAATATGCAAGGGGTCAGTTCCTACGAGTTACATTGGTCCCGTGGGAGGTGTTGGTGCCACCCACGGGGCCGTTTGGGGCTTTGTCGAGTTCTCACCCTCTAACGCCATGTTTTTAAGACGCGGTTTAAAAATATGAAAATTACCATCGTATTCTCAAACCGGGAGTCCCTCGGCTGCGGGGTCAGTTCCTACGAGTTACATTCGTCCCGCGGGAGGTGTTGGTGCCACCCACGGGGCAGTTTGGGTGTTATTTTGAGTTTTCACCCTCTAACGCCATGTTTTTAAGCCTAAGTCTAGAAATATGAAAATTACCACCGTATTCTCAAATCGAGAGTCCCGCGACTGCAGGGTCCATTCCTACGAGTTACATTGGTCTCGTAGGAGGTGTTGGTGCCACCCACGGGGCCGTTCGGGGGATGTTTCGAGTTTTCACCTTCAAACGCCATGTTTTGCTTAAGTCTAGAAATGTGAAAATTACCATCGTATTCTCAAACCGGGAGACCCCTGGCTACGGGGTCAGTTCCTACGAGTTACATTGGTCCCGTCGGAGATGTTGGTGCCACCCTGGGGGACGTTGGGAGCTATTTCTATTTCCCAACCTATAACGCCATGTTTTTAAGCCTAAGTCTAAAATATGCAAATTACCGTCATATTCTCAATTCGAGAGTCCCACGGCTATGGGGTCAGTTCTTACAAGTTACGTTGGTCCCATGGGAGGTGTTGGTGCCACCCACGGGGCCGTTCGGGGGCTATTTCTAGTTTCTAACACAATATTTTTAAGCCTATGTCTAGAAATATGGAAATTACCTTCGTATTCTCAAACAGTGAGAATTGCGGCTGCGGGGTCAGTTCCTATGAGTTACATTGGTCTTGTGGGAGGTGTTGGTGCCACCCGCGGGGCCGTTCGGGGGCTATTTCGAGTTGTCAGCCTCTAACGCCATGTTTTAATTAAGTCTAGAAATATGAAAATTATCATCGTATTATCAAATTGGGAGACCCGCAGTTGCGGGGGCATTTCCTACAAGTTACATATGTTCCGTGGGAGGTGTTGGTGCCACCCTCGGGTCCGTTCGGAGGTTGTTTCTAGTTCTCACCCTCTAACGGCATATTTTTAAGCCTATGTCTAGAATATGCAAATTCCATTTGTATTCTAAAACCGGGAGTCCCGTGGCGTCGAGGACAGTTCCTACGAGTTACATTGGTCCCGTGGGAGGTGTTGGTGCCACCCACGGGGACGTTCGGGGGATGTACCTATTTTTCACCCTCTAACGCTACGTTTCTATGCCTAAGTCTAGAAATATGAAAATTACCGTCGTACTCTCAAACAGGGAGACCTGCGGCTGCGGGGTCAGTTCCTACGAGTTACATTGGTCCCGTGGGAGATGTTGGTGCCACCCTGGGGGGCGTTGGGAGCTATTTCTATTTCTCAACCTATAACGCCATGTTTTTAAGCCTAAGTCTGAAATATGCAAATTACCGTCGTATTCTCAATCCGAGAGTCCCACGGCTATGGGGTCAGTTCTTACAAGTTACGTTGGTCCCATGGGAGGTGTTGGTGCCACCCACGGGGCCGTTCGGGGGCTATTTCTAGTTTCTAACACCATATTTTTAAGCCTATGTCTAGAAATATGGAAATTACCTTCGTATTCTCAAACAGTGAGAATCGCGGCTGCGGGGTCAGTTCCTACGAGTTACATCGGTCTCGTGGGAGGTGTTGGTGCCACCCACGGGGCCGTTCGAGGGCTGTTTCGAGTTGTCAGCCTCTAACGCCATGTTTTAATTAAGTCTAGAAATATGAAAATTATCGTCGTATTATCAAATTGGGAGACCCGCAGCTGCGCGGGCATTTCCTACAAGTTACATTTGTCCCGTGGGAGGTGTTGGTGCCACCCTCGGGTCCGTTCGGAGGTTGTTTCTAGTTCTCACCCTCTAACGGCATATTTTTAAGCCTATGTCTAGAATATGCAAATTCCCTTTGTATTCTAAAACCGGGAGTCCCGCGGCTTCGAGGACAGTTCCTACGAGTTACATTGGTCCCGTGGGAGGTGTTGGTGCTACCCACGGGGCCGTTCGGGTGCTGTTTTGAGTTTTCACCAACTAACGCCATATTTTTCAGCGTAAGTCTAGAAATATGGAAATTACCGTCGTATTCTCAAAACGGTAGTCCCGCGGCTGCGGGGTCAGTTCCTAAGAGTTACATTGGTCTCGTGGGAGGTGTGGGTGCCGCCCATAGGGCCGTTCGGGGGCTGTTTTTTAGTTTTCACCCTCAAACGCTATGTTTTTAAGACCAAGTCTAGAAATATGCAAATTATCATCCTATTCTCAAATCGGGAGTCCCGCAGCTAGGGGGTCAGTTCCTACGAGTTACATTGGGCCCGTGGGAGGTGTCGGTGCCACCCACGGGGCCGATCAGGGGTTGTTTCGAGTTATCACCCTCTAACGCCATGTTTTTTGGACTAAGTCAAGAAATATGCAAATTATCATCGTATTCTCAAACCGGGAGCCCAACGGCTACGGGGTTAGTTCCTACGAGCTACGTTGGTCTAGTGGGAGGTGTTGATGCCACCGACGGGGCCGTTAGAGTGTTGTTTCGGGTTTTCACCCTCTAACGCCATGTTCTTAATCCGAAGTCTAAAAATATACAAATTATCGTCGTATTCTCAAATCGGGAGTCCCGCGGCAGCGGGGTCAGTTCCTACGAGTTACATTGGTACCGTGGGAGGTGTTGGTGCCACCCACGGGGACGTTCGGGGGATGTACCTAGTTTTTACCCTCTAACGCTATGTTTCTATGCCTAAGTCTAGAAATATGCAAATTACCGTCGTACTCTCAAACAGGGAGACCTGCGGCTGCGGGGTCAGTTCCTACGAGTTACATTGGTCCCGTGGGAGGTGTTGGTGCCACCCACGGGGCCGTTCGGGGCTGTTTGGAGTTCTCACCCTCTAACGCCATTTTTTTAAGCCTAAGTTTAAAAATATGCAAATTACCATCGTATTCTCAAACCGGGAGTCCCGCGGCTGCGGGGTCAGTTCCTACGAGTTACATTGGTCCCGCGGGAGGTGTTGGTGCCACCCACGGGGACGTTCGGTGGCTGTTTCTATTTATCACCCTCTAACGCCATATTTTTAAGCCAATGTCTAGAAATATGCAAATTACCTTCGTATTCTCAAACCGGGAGTCCCGCGGCTTCGAGGACAGTTCCTACGAGTTACATTGGTCTCGTGGGAGGTATTGGAGCCACCCACGGGGCAGTTCGGGTGTTATTTTGAGATTCACCCGCTAACGCCATGTTTTTAAGCCTAAGTCTAGAAATATGGAAATTATCGTCATATTGTCAAATCGGGAGTCCCGCGACTGCAGGGTCCATTCCTACGAGTTACATTGGTCTCGTGGGAGGTGTTGGTGCCACCCACGGGGCCGTTCGGGGGATGTTTCGAGTTTTCACCTTCAAACGCTATGTTTTACTTAAGTCTAGAAATGTGCAAATTACCATCGTATTCTCAAATCGGGAGACCCGTGGCTGCGGGGTCAGTTCCTACGAGTTACATTGGTCCCGTGGGAGATGTTGGTGCCACCCACGGGGAAGTTCGGAGATATTTCTATTTCTCAACCTATAACGCCATGTTTTTAAGTCTAAGTCTAGAAATATGCTAATAATAGTCGTATTTCTAATCGGGAGTGCCACTATTGCGGGGTCAGTTCCTACGAGTTACATTGGTCTCGTGGGAGGTGTTGGTGCCACCCAGGGGGTCGTTCGGGGGCTGTTTCGAGTTTTCAGTCTCTAACGCCATGTTTTAATTAAGTCTATAAATATACAAATTACCGTCACATTCTCAAACCGGGAGTCCCGCTGCAGTGGGGTCAGTTCCTAAGAGTTACAAAGGTCCCGTGGGAGGTGTTGGTGCCACCCACAAGGTTGTTCGTGGGCTGTTTCTAGTTCTCTCCCACTTACGCCATATTTTTTAGTCTAAGTCTAGAAATATGCAAATTACCATCGTACTCTCAAACCGGGAGACCCGCGGCTGCGGGGTCAGTTCGTATGAGTAAGATTGGTCCCGTGGGAGGTGTTGGTGCCGCCCACGGGGCCGCTCGGGGGCTGTTTTGAGTTCTAACCCTCTAACGCCATGTTTTTAAGCCTAAATCTAAAATATGCAAATTACCGTCGTATTCTCAATCCGAGAGTCCCATGGCTGCGGGGTCTGTTCTTACCAGTTACGTTGGTCCCATGGGAGGTGTTGGTGCCACCCACGGGGACGTTCGGGGTCTGTTTCTAGTTCTCACCCTCTAACACCATATTTTTAAGCCTATGTCTAGAAATATGGAAGTTACCTTCGTATTCCCAATTAGGGGGTCCCGCGGCTGCAGGGTCAGTTCCTATGAGTTACAATGGTCTCGTGGGAGGTGTTGGTGCCACCCACGGGGCCGTTCGGGGGCTATTTCGAGATTTTAGCCTCTAGCACCATATTTTAATTAAGTCTAGAATTATGAAAATTATGGTCGTATTCTCAAACTGGGAGACCCGCGGCTGCGGGGTCATTTTGCTACAAGTTACATTGGTCCCGTGGGAGGTGTTGGTGCCACCCACGGGTCCGTTCGGGGGCTGTTTCTAGTTCTCACCCTCTAAGGCCATATTTTTAAGCCTATGTCTAGAAATATGCAAATTACCTTCGTATTATCAAACCGGGGGGCCCGGGGATTTCGAGGACAGTTCCTACGAGTTACATTGGTCCCGTGGGAGGTGTTGGTGCTACCAACGGGGCCGTTCGGGTGCTGTTTTGAGTTTTCACCCACTAACGCCATGTTTTTAATCGTAAGTCTAAAAATATGGAAATTACCGTCGTATTCTCAAATCGGGAGTCCCGCGGCTGCGGGGTGAGTTCCTACGAGTTACATTGGTCTCGTGGGAGGTGTTGGTGCCGCCCGTAGGGCCGTTCGGGAGTTGTTTTGAGTTTGCACCCTCTAACGCTATGTTTTTAAGCCGAAGTCTAGAAATATGCAAATTATCATCCTATTCTCAAACCGGGAGTCTCGCGACTATGGGATCAGTTCCTACGAGTTACATTAGTCCCGTGGGAGGTGTCGGTGCCACCCACGGGTCGTTCATGGGCTGTTTCGAGTTTTCACCCTCTAACACCATGTTTTTCTTAAGTCTAGAAATGTGCAAATTACCGACGTATTCTCAAACCGGGAAACCGGAAGCTTCGGGGTCAGTTCTTACGAGTGTCATTGGTCCTGTGAGAGGTGTTGATGCCATCGACGGGGACGTTTGGGGGATGTTTCCAGTTCTCACCCTCTAATGTCGTGTTTTTAAGTCTAAGTCTAGAAATAGGCAAATTACCGTCATACTCTCAAACCGGGAGACCCGCGGCTGCGACGACAGTTCCTATGATTTACATTGGTCCCGTGGGAGGTCTTGGTGTCACCCACGGGGCCGTTCGGGGGCTGTTTCGAGTTATCACCCTCTAACGCCATGATTTTAAGCCTCAGTCTAGAAATATGCAAGTTACCATCGTATTCTCAATCAGGGAGTCCCACGGCTACGGGGTCAGTTCCGACGAATTACATAGGTCCCGTGGGAGGTGTTGGTGCCACCCACGGGGCCGTTCGGGGGTTAATTCTAGTTCTCACCCTCTAACTCCATATTTTTCAGTCTAAGTGTAGAAATATGCAAATTAGCATCGTACTATCAAACCGGGAGACCCGCGGCGGCGGGCTAAGTTCCTACGAGTTACATTGGTCCCGTAGGAGGTGTTGGTGCCACCCACGGGGCCGTTCGGGGGCAATTTTGAGTTCTCACCCTCTAACGCCATATTTTTAATCCTATGTCTACAAACATGCAAATTACCTTCGTATTCTCAAACCGGGAGTCCCGCGGCTACGAGGACAATTCCTACGAGTTACATTGGTCCCGCGGGAGGTGTTGGTGCCACCCACGGGGCCGTTCGGGTGCAGTTTTGTGTTTTCACCCTCTAACACCATGTTATTAAGCCTAAGTATAGAAATATAAAAATTACCATCGTATTCTCAAATCGGGAGTCCCGCGACTGCGGGGTCCATTCCTACGAGTTACATTGGTCTCGCGGGAGGTGTAGGTGCCACCCACAGGGCTGTTCGGGGGCTGTTTCGAGTTTTCACCCTCTAACGCTATATTTTTAAGCCTAAGTCTAGAAATATGCAAATTATCGTCGTATTCTCAAACCGGGAGTCCCGCGGCTATGAGCTCAGTTCCGACGAGTTACATTGGTCCCGTGGGAGGTGTCGGTGCCACCCACGGGGCTGTTCGGGGGTTGTTTTGAGTTTTCACCCTCTAATGCCACGTTTTACTTTAGTCTATAAATGTGCAAATTACCATCGTATTCTCAAAACCGGGAAAACCGCGGCTGCGGGGTCAGTTCCTACGAGTTACATTAGTCCCGTGGGAGGTGTTGGTGCCACCCACGGGGACGTTTGGTGGCTAATTCTAGTTCTTAACTTATTATGCCAAGTTTTTTAAGCCTAAGTCTAGAAATATGAAAATTATTGTGGTTTTCTCAAACCGAGAGTACCGCCGCTGCGGGGTCAGTTCGTACGAGTTACATTGGTTCCGTGGGAAGTGTTGGGGCCAACCACGGGGACGTTCGTGGGATCTTTCTAGTTTTTACCCTCTAACGCCATATTTTTATGTCTAAGTATAGAAATATGCAAATTACCATCGTATTCTCAAACCGGGAGTCTCGCTACTGCGGGGTCCGTTCCTACGAGTTACATTGGTCCCGTGGGAGGTGTTGGTGCCACCCATGGGGACGTTCGGGTCTAGTTCTAGTTCTCACCCTCTAACTCCATCCTTGAGGGTCTTAGTCTAGAAATATGCAAATTACTGTCGTATTCTTTAACCGGGAGTCCCGCGGCTGCGGGGTCAGTTCCTACGAGCTACATTGGTCCCGTGGGAAGTGTTTATGCCACCCATGGGGCCGTTTGGGGATGTTTCTAGTTCTCACCCTCTAACACCATATTTTTAAGCCTAAGTTTAGAAATATACAAATCACCTTCGTATTCTCAAATCGGGAGTCCCGCGGCTACGGGGACAGTTCCTACGAGTTACTTTGGTCCCATGGGAGGTGATGGTGCCACCCACGGGGCCGTTCGGGGGCTGTTTCAAGTTTTCACGCTCTAACGCCGTGTGTTTAAGCCTAAGTCTTGAAATATGCAAATTATCGTCGTATTCTCAAACCGGGAGACCCACGGCTGCGGAGTCAGTTCCTACGAGTTACATTGGTCCCGTGGGAGGTGTTGATGCCACCCACGGGGTCGTTCGGGGGCTGTTTCGAGTTCTCACCCTCTAAATCCTTGATTTTAAGACTAAGTTTAGAAATATGTAAATTACCATCATATTCTCAATCTGGGAGTCCCACAACTGCGGGGGTCAGTTCCTACGAGTTAAATAGGTCCCGTGGGAGGTGTTGGTGCCACGCACGGGGCCGTTCGGGGGTTGTTTCAAGTTCTCACCCTCTAACACCATATATTTAAGTCTAAGTGTATAAATATGAAAATTACCATCGTACCCTCAAACCGGGAGACCCGCGGCGGCGGGTTCAGTTTCTACGAGTCACATTGGTCCCGTGGGAGGTGTTGGTGCCACCCACGGGGCCGTTCGGGTGATATTTTGTGTTTTCACCCTCTAATGCCATGTTTTTAAGCCTTATTATAGAAATATGAAAATTACCGTCGTATTCTCAAATCGGGAGTCCCGCAACAGCGGGGTCCGTTCCTATGAGTTACATTGGTCTCGTGGAGGTGTTGGTGCCACCCATGGGGCCGTTCGGTGGCTGTTTCGAGTTTTCACCCTTTAACGCTATGTTTTGCTTAAGCCTAAAAATGTGCAAATAACCGTCGTATTCTCAAACCGGGATACCCGCGGCTGCGGGATCAGTTCGTACGAGTTACATTGGTCCCGTGGGAGGTGTTGGTTCCACCCACGGGGACGTTTGGTGGTTATTTCTAGTAATCAACCTATAACGCCAAGTTTTTTAAGCCTAAGTCTAGAAATATACAAATTACTATCGTATTCTCAAACCGGGATCCCCGCTACTGTGGGGTCAGTTCCTACGAGTTACATTGGTCTTGTGGGAGGTGTTGGTACCACCCACGGGGTCGTTCGGGGGATGTTTCTAGTTCTCAACCTCCAACGCTATGTTTTTAAGCATAAGTCTAGAAATATTCAAATTACCATCGTACTCTCAAACCGGGAGATCTGCGGCTGTGGGGTCAGTTCCTATGAGTTACATTAGTCCCGTGGGAGGTATTCGTGCCACCCATGGCGCCGTTCGGGCCTATTTCGAGTTCTCGCCCTCTAACGCCATGTTTTTAAGTCTAAGTCTAGAAATATGCAAGTTACCATCGTACTCTCAAATCGGAAGATCTGCGACTGCGAGGACTGTTCCTACGACTTACATTCGTCTCGTGGGAAGTGTTGGTGCCACCCACGGGGCCGTTCGGGTGTTGATTCTAGTTCTCACCCTCTAACGCCATATTTGAGGTTCTAAGTCTAGAAATAAGAAAATTACCATCAAATTCTTAAATCGGGAGTCCGGCGGCTGCGGGAACAGTTCCTACGGGTCACATTGGTCCCATGGGAGGTGTTGGTGCCACCCACGGGGACGTTCGGGGGCTGTTTCGAGTTTTCACCCTCTAACGCCATGTTTTTAAGCCTAAGTCTTGAAATAAGCAAATTATCGTCATATTCTCAAACCGAGAGCCCCGCGGCTTCGGGGTCAGTTCCTACGAGTTACATTGGTCCCGTGGGAGGTGTTGATCCCACCCACGGGGCCGTTAGAGGGCTTTTTTGAGTTTTCACCCTCTAACGCCATGTTTTTAAGCCTAAGTATAAAAATATGCAAATTATCGTTGTATTCTCAAATCGGGAGTCCCGTGACTACGGGGTCAGTTCCTACGAGTTACATTGGTCCCGTGGGAGGTGTTGGTGCCACCCACAGGGTCGTTCGGGGGCTGTTTCGAGTTCTCACCCTCAAACGCCATGATTTTAAGCCTAAGTCTAGAAATATGAAAATTACCGTCGTATTCTCAATCCGGGAGTCACACGGCTGCGGGGTCAGTTCCTGCGAGTTACATAGGTCCCATGGGAGATGTTGGTGCCACCCACGCGGCCGTTCGGCGGTTGTTTCTAGTTCTCACCCTCTAACACCATATTTTTAAGTCTAACTGTAGAAATATGCAAATTACCGGCATACTCTCAAACCGAGAGACCCGCAATGGCAGGGCAGTTTCTACGAGTTACATGGGTCCCGTGGGAGGTGTTGGTGCCACCCACGGGGCCGTTGGGGGCTGTTTCCAGTTCCCACCCTCTAACGCCATATTTTTACGCCTAAGTTTAGAAATATGAAAATTACCGTCGTATTCTCAAACCGAGAGTCCCGCGGATACGGAGTCAGTTCCTAGGAGTTACATTGGTCCCATGGGAGGTGTTGGTGCAACCCACTGGGCCGTTCGACGGTGGTTTCTAGTTCTCACCCTCTAACCTCATATATTTAAGCCTATGTCTAGAAATATGGAAGTTACGTTCGTATTCTCAAACAGGGAGTCCCGCGACTACGGGGTCAGTACCTACGAGTTACATTAGTCTCGTGGGAGGTGTTGGTGCCACCCACAGGGCCGTTCGGGGGAAATTTCGAGTTTTCAGCCTCTAACGCCAAGTTTTGCTTAAGTTAGAAATATGAAAATTATCATCGTATTCTCAAGCCGGGAGACCCGCGGCTGTGGGGTCATTTCCTACGAGTTACGTTGGCTCGTGGGAGGTGTTGGTGCCACCCACGGGGACGTTCAGGGGCTGTTTCTAGTTCTCACCCCCTAATGCCATGTTTTTAAGCCTAAGTCTAAAAATATGGAAATTACCATCGTATTCTCAAACCGGGTGTCCCGCTACTGCGGGGTCAGTTCCTACAAGTTACTACGGTCCCGTGGGAGGTGTTGGTGCCACCCACGAGGACGTTCGGGGTAACTTTCTAGTTCTCACCCTCTAACGCAATGTTTTTATGTCTAAGTCTAGAAATATGCAAATTATGATCATACTCTCAAACCGGGAGACCCGCGGCTGCGGGGTCATTTCCTACGAGTTACATTGGTCCCGCGGGAGGTGTTGGTGCCACCCACGGGGACGTTCAGGGGCTATTTTCTAGTTCTCACCCTCTAACGCCATGTTTTTAAGCCTGAGTCTAGAAATATTCAAATTAGCGTCATATTCTCAAATCGAGAGTCCCGCTACTTCGAGGTCAGTTCCTACGAGTTACATTTTTCCCGTGGGAGGTGTTGGTGCCACCCACGGGGACGTTCGGGGTCTCTTCCTAGTTCTCACCCTCTAACGCAATGTCTTTTTGTGTAAGTATAGGAATATGCAAATTACCGTCTACTCAAAAAAATAGGAGGCATGCGGCTGCGGGGTCAGTTTTTATGAGTTACGTTGGTCCCGTGGGAGGTGTTGGTGCCACCCACGGTGCCGTTCGAGGGCATGTTTCGAGTTCTAACCCTCTAACGCCATGTTTTTAAGAAGAAGTTTAGAAATATGCAAATTATAATCGTATTCTCAAACCGGGAGTCATGCGGCTATGGCGTCAGTTCCTACGAGTTACATTCGTCCCGTGGGAGGTGTTGGTGCCACCAACGGGTCCGTTCGGGGGGCTGTTTATAGTTTTCACCTTCTAACGCTATATTTTTAAGCGTATGTCTAGAAATATGGAAATTTCCTTCGTATTCTCAAACTTGGAGTCCCGAGGCTTCGAGGACAGTTCCTACAAGTTACATTGGTCCCGTGGGAGGTGTTGGTGCCACCCACGGGGCAGTTCGGGTGCTGTTTTGAGTTTTCACAATCTAACGCCATGTTTTTAAGCCTAAGTCTAGAAATATGGAAATTACCGTCGTATTCTCAAATCGGGAGTCCCGCAGCAGTGGGGTCAGTTCCTACGAGTTACATTGGTCTTGTGGGAGGTGTTGGTGCCACCCACGGGGCCGTTCTGGAGCTGTTTCGAGTTTTCACCCTCTAACGCTATGTTTTGAAGCCTAAGTCTAAAAATATGCAAATTATCGTCATATTCTCAAAATGGAAGTCCCGCGTTTAGGGTGTAAGTTCCTACGAGTTACATTGGTCCCGTGGTAGGTGTTGGTGCCACCCACGGGGCCGTTCGGGGGCTGTTTTGAGTTTTCACCCTCTAATGCTAGGTTTTAAGCCTAAGTCTAGAAAGATGAAAATTATCGTCGTATTCTCAAACCGGGAGTCCCGTGGTTACGGGGTCCGTTCCTACGAGTTACATTGGTCACGTGGGAGGTGTCGGTGCCACCCACGGCTCTGTTCAGGGGATGTTTTGAGTTTTCACCCACTAACGACATGTTTTTCTTAAGTTTAGAAACGGGAAAATTACATACATAGTCTCAAACCGAGAAACCTGCTGCTGCGGGGTCAGTTCCTAGGAGTTACATTGGTCCCATGGGAGGTGTTGGTGCCACCCACTGGGTCGTTCGACGATTGTTTCTATTTCTCACCCTCTAACGCCATATTTTTAAGCTTATGTCTAGAAATATGGAAGTTACCTTCGAATTCTCAAACAGGGAGTCCCGCAATTGCGGGGTCAGTTCCTACGAGTTACATTAGTCTCATGGAAGGTGTTGGTGCCACCCACGGGGCCGTTCGGGGGCTGTTTCGAATTTTCAACCTCTAACGCCATGTTTTGCTTAAGTCTAGATGTACGAAAATTATCATCGTATTCTCAAACTGGGAGACCCGCGGCAGTGGGGTCATTTCCTACGAGTTACATTGGCTCGTGGGAGGTGTTGTTGCCACCCACGGGGACATTCAGGGGTTGTTTCTTGTTCTCACCCTCTAACGCCATGTTTTTAAGCCTAAGTCTATTAATATACAAATTACCATCGTATTCTCAAATCGGGAGTCCCGCTACTGCGGGCTCAGTTCCTACAAGTTACATTGGTCCCGTGGGAGGTGTTGGTGCCACCCACGGGGACGTTCAGGGGGCTCTTTCTAGTTCTCACCCTCTAACGCCATGTTTTTATGTCTACGTCTAGAAATATGAAAATTACCGTTCTATTCTTAGAAATGGGAGACCTGCGACTGCGGGGTCAGTTCCTACAAGTTACATTGGTCCTGTAGGATGTGTTGGTGCCAACCACGGGGCCGTTCGAGGGTTGTTTCGAGTTCTAACCCTATAAAGCCATGTTTTTAAGCCGAAGTTTAGAAATATTCAAATTATCATCGTATTCTCAAACCGGGAGTCATGCGGCTGCGGGGTCAGTTCCTACGAGTTACATTGGTCCCGTGGGAGGTGTTGGTGCCACCCACGGGGCCGTTCGGGGGCTATTTCGAGTTTTTAGCCTCTAAAGCCATGTTTTAATTAAGTTTAGAAATATGAAAATTATGGTCTTATTCTCAAACCAGGTGTCCCGCGGCTGCGGGGTCATTTCCTAGAAGTTACATTGGTCCCGTGGGAGGTGTTGGTGCCACCCACGGGTCCATTCGGGGGCTGTTTCTAGTTCTCACCCTCTAACGCCATATTTTTAAGCCTATGTCTAGAAATATGCAAATTACCTTCGTATTCTCAAACCGGGGGTCCCGGGGATTTTGAGGACAGTTCCTACGAGTTACATTGGTCCCGTGGGAGGTGTTGGTGCTACCCACAGGGTCGTTCGGGTGCAGTTTTAAGTTTTCACCCACTAACGCCATGTTTTTAAGCGTAAGTCTAGAAATATGGAAATTACAGTCATATTCTCAAATCGGGAGTCCCGCGGCTGCGGGGTCAATTCCTACGAGTTACATTGGTCTCGTGGGAGGTGTTGGTGCCGCCCGTAGGGCCGTTCGGGAGTTGTTTCGAGTTTTCACCCTCTAACGCTATGTTTTTAATCCTAAGTCTAGAAATATGCAAATTGTCATCCTATTCTCAAACCGAGAGTCTCGCGACTACGGGGTCAGTTCCTACGAGTTACATTGGTCCCGTGGGAGGTGTCTATGCCACCCACGGGTCGTTCTGGGGCTGTTTCGAGTTTGACACCAACACCATGTTTTTCTTAAGTTTAGAAATGTGCAAATTACCGACGTATTCTCAAGCCGAGAAACCCGCAGCTTCGGGGTCAGTTCCTACGAGTGTCATTGGTTCCGTGGGAGGTGTTGGTGTAACCCACGAGGACGTTCGGGGGCTATTTCTAGTTATCAACCTATAATACCATGTTTTTAAGACTAAGTCTAGAAATATGCAAATTACCATCATATTCTCAAACCGAGACTCCCTCTGCTGTGGGGTTAGTTCCTACGAGTTACATATGTCCTGTGAGAGGTGTTGGTGCCACCCACGGGGACGTTCGGGGGCTGTTTCTAGTTCTCACCCTCTAATGCCGTGTTTTTAAGTCTAAGTCTAGAAATATGCAAATTACCATCGTACTCTCAAACAGGTAGACCCGCGGCTGTGACGACAGTTCCTATGATTTACATTGGTCCCGTGGGAGGTGTTAGTGCCACCCACGGGGCCGTTCGGGGGCAATTTTGAGTTCTCACCCTCTAACACCATATTTTTAATCCTATGTCTAGAAACATGAAAATTACCTTCGTATTCTCAAACCGGGAGTCCCGCGGAAACGCGGACAGTTCCTACGAGTAACATTGGTCCCGTGGGAGGTGTTGGAGCCACCCACAGGGCCGTTCAGGTACAGTTTTGTGTTTTCACCCTCTAATTCCATGCTTTTAAGCCTAAGTAGAGAAATATAAAAATTACCGTCCTATTCTCACACCAGGAGACCCGCGACTGCGGGGTCCGTTCCTACGAGTTACATTGGTCTCGAGGGAGGTGTTGGTGCCACCCACGGGGCCGTTCGGGGGCTGTTTTGAGTTTTCACCCTCTAACACTATATTTTTAAGCCTAAGTCTAGAAATACGCAAATTATCATCGTATTCTCAAACCGGGAGTCCCGCGGCTATGAGGTCAGTTACGATGAGTTACATTGGTCCCGTGGGAGGTGTCGGTGCCACCCACGGGGCCGTTCGGGGGCTGTTTTGAGTTTTCACCCTCTAACGCCACGTTTTGCTTAAGTCTAGAAATGTGAAAATTACCGTCGAATTCTCAAACCGGGAAACCCGCGGCTGCGGGGTCAGTTCCTACGAGTTACATTGGTCCCGTGGGAGGTGTTGGTACCACCCACGGGGACGTTTGGGTGCTGTTTCTAGTTCTTAACTTATAATGCCAAGTTTTTTAAGCGTAAGTCTAGAAATATTCAAATTATATTCGTATTCTCAAACCGGGAGTCCCGTTGCTGTGGGGTCAGTTCCTACGAGTTACATTGGTCCCGTGGGAGAAGTTGGTGCCACCCACGGGGTCGTTCGGTGGCTGTTTCAAGTTCTCACCGTCTAACGCCATGTTTTTAAGTTAAAGTCTAGAAATATACAAATTACCATCGTACTCTCAAACCAGGAGATCCGCGGCTGCAGGGTTAGTTCCTGTGAGTTACATTGGTCCCGTGGGAGGTATTGGTGCCACCCACGGGGCCATTCGGGGGCTGTTTCGAGTTCTCACCCTCTAATACCATGTTTTTAAGTCTAAGTCAAGAAATATGCAAATTACCGTCATACTCTCAAACCGGGAGACCCGCGGCTGCAGGGACAGTTCCTACGAGTTACATTCGTCCCGTGGGAGGTGTTGGTGCCACCCACGGGGCCGTTCGAGGGTTGTTTCTAATTCTCACCCTCTAACACCATATTTTTAAGGGTATATCTAGAAATATGGAAATTACCTTCGTATTCTCAAATAGGGAGTCCCACGGGGTCAGTACCGACGAGTTGCATTCGTCTCGTGGGAAGTGTTGGGGCCACCCGTGGGCCGTTCGGGTGTTATTTTTAGTTCTCACCCTCTAACTCCATGTTTGAGGTTCTAAGTCTAGAAAAATACAAATTACAGTCGTATTCTTAAACTGAGAGCCCGAGGCTGTGGGGTTAGTTCCTACGAGCTACATTGGTGCCGTCGGAAGTGTTGGTGCCACCCATGGGGCCGTTTGGGCTGTTTCTAGTTCTCATCCTCTAACACTATATTTTTAAGCCTAAGTCTAGAAATATACAAATTACCTTCATATTCTCTAATCGGGAGTCCCGCGACTGCGGGGACAGTTCCTACGAGTTACTTTGGTCTCGTGGGAGGTGATGGTACCACCCACGGGGCCGTTCGGGGACTGTTTCAAGTTTTCACCCTCTAACGCCATGTTTTTAAGCCTAAGTCTTGAAATATGCAAATTATCGTCGTATTCTCAAACCAGGAGCCCCGCGGCTGCGGGGTCAGTTCCTACGAGTTACATTGGTCCCGTGGGTGGTGTGGATGCCACCCACGGGCCGTTATAGGGTTGTGTCGAGTTTTCACCCTCTAAAGCCATGTTTTTAAGCCTAAGTCTAAAAATATGCAAATTGTCATCGTATTCTCAAAGCGGGAGTCCCGTGACTGATGGGTCAGTTCCTACGAGTTACATTGGTCCCGTGGGAGGTGTTGGTGCCACCCACAGGGTCATTCTGGGGATGTTTTGAGTTCTCACCCTCTAAAGCCATGATTTTAAGCCTAAGTCTAGAAATATGTAAATTACCGTCGTATTCTCAATTCGGGAGTCCCACGGCTGCGGGGTCAGTTCCTACTAGTTAAATAGGTCCCGTGGGACGTGTTGGTGCCACGCATGGGGTCGTTCGGGGGTTGTTTCTAGTTCTCACCCTCTAACCCCATATTTTTAAGTCTAATTGTATAAATATGCAAATTACCATCGTACTCTCAAACCGAGAGACCCGCGGCGGCGGGGTCAGTTCCTACGAGTTACATTGGTCGCGTGGGAGGTGTTGGTGCCACCCACGGGGCCGTTTGGGCGCTATTTTGAGTTCTCACCCTATAACGCGATGTTTTTAAGCCTAAGTTTAGAAATATTCAAATTACCATCGTATTCTCAAACCGGGAGTCCCGCGGCTGCAAGGTCAGTTCCTATGAGTTACATTTGTCCCATGGGAGGTGTTGGTGCCACCCATGGGGCCGTTCGAGGGCTGTTTCTATTTCTCACCCTCTAACACCATATTTTTATTCCTATATCTAAAAATATGGAAATTACCTTCGTATTCTCAAACCGGGAGTCCCGCGACTGCGGGGTCAGTTCCTACGAGTTACATTGGTCCCGTGGGAGGTGGTGGTGCCACCCACGGGGCCGTTCGGGTGTTGTTTTGTGTTTTCACCCTCTAACGCCTTGTTTTTAATCCTGATTATAGAAATATGAAAATTACCGTCGTATTCTCTAATCGGGAGTCCCGCGGCTATGAGGTCAGTTCCTATGAGTTACATTGGTCCCGTGGGAGGTGTCGGTGCCATCCACGGGGCCGTTCGGGGGCTGTTTCTAGTTTTCACCCTCTAACACCATGTTTTGCTTAAGTCTAAAAATGTGCAAATTACAGTCGTATTATCAAACCGGGATACCCGCGGCTGCAGGGTCAGTTCCTACGTGTTACATTGGTCCTGTGGGAGGTGTTGGTGCCACCCACAGGGACGTTTGGGGGTTGTTTCTAGTTATCAACCTTTAACGCCATGTTTTTTAAGCCTAAGTCTAGAAATATGCAAATTTCTATCGTATTCTTAAACCGGGAGTCCCGCTGCTGTGGGGTCAGTTCCTACGAGTTACATTGGTCCCGCGGGAGGTGTTGGTGCCACCCACGAGGCCGTTCGGGGGCTGTTTCTATTTCTCACCCACTAACGCCATATTTTTAAGCCTATGTGTAGAAATATGAAAATTAGCGTCGTACTCTCAAACCGAAAGACCCGCGGCTGCGGGGACTGTTCCTACGACTTACATTCGTCTCGTGAGAAGTGTTGGTGCCACCTACGGGGCCGTTCGGGTGTTGTTTCTAGTTCTCACCCTCTAACGCCATGTTTGAGGTTCTAAGTCTAGAAATAAGCAAATTACCATCGAATTCTTAAATCGGGAGTCCCGTGGCTGCGGGGACAGTTCCTACGAGTCACATTGGTCCCGTGGGAGGTGTTGGTGCCACCCACGGGGCCGTTCGGGGGATGTTTCGAGTTTTCACCCTCTAGCGCCAGGTTTTTAAGCCTAAGTCTTGAAATAAGCAAATTATCGTCGTATTCTCAAATCGAGAGACCCGCGGCTGCGGGGTCAGTCCCTACGAGTTACATTGGTCCCGTGGGAGGTGTTGATGCCACCCACGGGGCCGTTAGAGGGCTGTTTTGAGTTTTCACCCTCTAACGCCATGTTTTTAAGCCTAAGTCTATAAATATGCAAATTATCATCGTATTCTAAAACCGGGAGTCCTGTGACTGCAGGATCATTTCCTACGAAATACACTGGTCCCGTGGGAGTTGTTGGTGCCACCCACGGGGTCGTTCGGGGGCTGTTTTGAGTTCTCACCCTCCAACTCCATGATCGTAAGCCTAAGTCTAAAAATATGCAAATTATCGTCGTATTCTCAATCCGGGAGTCCCACGGCTGCGGGGTCAGTTCCTGCGAGTTACATAGGTCCCGTGGGAGGTGTTGGTGCCACCCACGGGGCCGTTCGGGGGTTGTTTCTAGTTCTCACCCTCTAACACCATATTTTTACGTCTAAATGTAAAAATATGCAAATTACCATCATACTCTAAAACCGGGAGACCCGCGATGGCGGGGTCTGTTCCTACGAGTTACATGGGTCCCGTGGGAGGTGTTGGTGCCACCCAAGGGGCCGTTCGGGGGCTATTTCCAGTTCTCACCCTCTAACGCCGTATTTTTAAGCCTAAGTTTAGAAATATGAAAATTACAGTCGTATTCTCAAAACGAGGGTCCCGCGGATGCGGGGTCAGTTCCTAGGAGTTACATTGGTCCCATGGGAGGTGTTGGTGCCACCCACTGGGACGTTCGACGGTTGTTTCTATTTCTCACCCTCTAACGACATATTTTTAAGCCTATGTCAAGAAATATGAAAGTTACCTTCGTATTCTCAAACAGGGAGTCCCGCGGCTGCGGTGTCAGTTCCTACGAGTTACATTAGTCTCGTGGGAGGTGTTGGTGCCACCCACGGGGCCGTTCGGGGGCTGTTTCTAGTTCTCACCATCTAACGCCATGTTTTTATGTCTAAGTCTAAAAATATGCAAATTACTGTAGTACTCTCAAACCGGGAGACCCGCGGCTGCGGGGTCATTTCCTACGAGTTACATTGGTCCCGTGGGAGGTGTTGGTGCCACCCACAGGGACGTTCGGGGGCTATTTCTAGTTCTCATCCTCTAATGCCATGTTTTTTAGCCTAAGTCTAGAAATATTCAAATTACCATCATATTCTCAAATCGAGAGTCCCGCTACTGCGAGGTTAGTTCCTACGAGTTACATTGGTCCCTTGGGAGGTGTTGGTGCCTCCCACGGGGACGTTCGTGGGCTCTTCCTAGTTCTCAACCTCTAACGCCATGTCTTTATGTCTAAGTCTAGGAATATGCAAATTACCATCGTACTCGAAAAAATAGGAGGCCTGTGGCTGTGGGGTCAGTTCTTACGAGTTACGTTGGTCCGTGGGAGGTGTTGGTGCCACCCACGGTGTCGTTCGAGTTCTAACCCTCTAACGCCATGTTTTTAAGAAGAAGTTTAGAAATATGCAAATTATCATCATATTCTCAAATTGGGAGTCATGCGGCTGCGGGGTCAGTTCCTACGAGTTACATTGGTCTCGTGGGAGGTGTTGGTGCCACCAACGGGTCCGTTCAGGGGCTGTTTCTAGCTTTCACCTTCTAACGCCATATTTTTAAGCGTATATCTACAAATATGGAAATTACCTTCGTATTCTCAAACTGGGAGTCCCGCGGCTTTGAGGACAGTTCCTACGAGTTACATTGGTCCCGTGGGAGGTGTTGGTGCCAACCACGGGGCCGTTCGGGTGCTGTTTTGAGTTTTCACCCTCTAACGCCATGTTTTTAAGCTTTAGTCTAGAAATATGGAAATTACCGTCATATTCTCAAATCGGGAGTCCCGCGGCTATGGGGTCAGTTCCTACGAGTTACATTGGTCTCTTGGGAGGTGTTGGTGCCGCCCACGGGGCCGTTCGGGTGTTGTTTTGAGTTTTCACCCTCTAATGCTATGTTTTTAAGCCTAAGTCTAAAAATATGCAAATTATCGTCGTATTCTCAAAACGGGAGTCCCGCATTTACGGGGTCAGTTCCTACGAGTTACATTGTTCCCGTGGGAGGTGTTGGTGTCACCCACGGGGCCGTTCGGGGGCTATTTTGAGTTTTCACCCTCTAATGCAATGTTTTTCTGCCTAAGTCTAGAAATATGAAAATTATCGTCGTATTCTCAAACCGGGAGTCCCGCGGTTACGGGGTCAGTTCTTACGAGTTACATTGGTCCCGTGGGAGGTGTCGGTGCCACCCATGGCTCCGTTCGGGGGATGTTGTTAGTTTTCACCCTCTAACGCCATGTTTTTCTTAAGTCTAGAAACGGGAAAATTACAGACGTATTCTCAAACCAAGAAACCTGCTGCTGCGGGGTCAGTTCCTAGAAGTTACATTGGTCCCATGGGAGGTGTTGGTACCACCCACTGGGTCGTTCGACGGTTGTTTCTATTTCTCAACCACTAACGCCATATTTTTAAGCCTATGTCTAGAAATATGGAAGTTAACTTCGAATTCTCAAACAGGGAGTCCCTCGGTTGCGGGGTCAGTTCCTACGAGTTACATTAGTCACGTGGAAGGTGTTGGTGCCACCCACGGGGCCTTCGGGGGCTGTTTCGAGTTTTCAGCCTCTAACGCCATGTTTTTAAGCCGAAGCTTAGAAATATGCAAATTATCATCGTATTCTCAAACCGGGAGTCATGCAGCTGCGGGGTCAGATCCTACGAGTTACATTGGTCCCGTGGGAGGTGTTGGTGCCACCAACGGGTCCGTTCGGAGGCTGTTTCTAGTTCTCACCTTCTAACGCCATATTTTTAGGTCTATGTCTGAATATATGCAAATTACCATCGTATTCTCAAATTTGGAGTCCCGCGGCTTTGATGACAATTTCTACGAGTTACATTGGTCCCGTGGGAGGTGTTGGTGTGACCCATGGTGACGTTCGGGTGATGTTTTGAGTTTTCACCCTCTAACGCCATGTTTCGCTTAAGTCTAGAAATATGAAAATTATCGTCGTATTCTCAAACCGGGAGACCCGCAGCTGCAGGGTCATTTCCTACGAGTTACATTGGTCCCGTGGGAGGTGTTGGTGCCACCCACGGGGACGTTCGGTGGCTGTTTCTAGTTCTCACCCTCTAACGCCATGTTTTTGAGACTAAGTCTAGAAATTTTCAAATTACAATCATATTCTCAAACCGAGAGTCCCGCTACTGCGAGGTCGGTTCCTACGAGTTACATTTGTCCCGTGGGAGGTGTTGGTGCCACTAACGAGGACGTTCGGGGGCTCTTCATAGTTCTCACCCTCTAACGCCATGTCTTTATGTCTAAGTCTAGGAATATGCAAATTACCATCGTACTCGAAAAAATAGGAGGCCTGCGGCTGCGGGGTCAGTTCTTACGAGTTACATTGGTCCCGTGGGAGGTGTTGGTGCAACCCACGGGGCCGTTCGAGGACTGTTTCGAGTTCTAACCCTCTAACGCCATATTTTTAAAAAGAAGTTTAGAAATAAGAAAATTATCATCATATTCTCAAACCGGGAGTCATGCGGCTGAGGGGTCAGTTCCTACGAGTTACATTGGTCCCGTGGGAGGTGTTGGTGCCACCAACGGGTCCGTTCGGGGGTTGTTTCTAATTTTCACCTTCTAACGCCATATTTTTAAGCGTATGTCTGTAAATATGGAAATTACCTTCGTATTCTCAAACTGGGAGTCCCGCGGCTTCGAGGACAGTTCCTATGAGTTACATTGGTCCCGTGGGAGGTGTTGGTGCCACCCACGGGGCCGTTCGGGTGTTGTTTTGAGTTTTCACCCTCTAACGCCATGTTTTTAAGCCTAAGTCTAGAAATATGGAAATTACCGTTGTATTCTCAAATCGGGAGTCCTGCGGCTGTGGGGTCAGTTCCTACGAGTTACATTGGTCTCGTGGGAGGTGTTGGCGCCGCCCAAGGGGCCGTTTGGTGGCTGTTTCGAGTTTTCACCCTCTAACGCAATGTTTTTAAGCCTAAGTCTAAAAATATGCAAATTATCATCGTATTCTCAAAACGGGAGTCCCGCGGTTACGGGGTCAGTTCCTACGAGTTACATTGGTCCCGTGGGAGGTGTCGGTGCCACCAACGGCTCCGTTCGGGGGATGTTTTGAGTTTTCACCCTCTAACGCCATGTTTTTCTTAAGTCTAGAAATGGGAAAATTACAGGCATATTCTCAAACCAAGAAACCCGCTGCTGCGGGGTCAGTTCCTACGAGTTACATTGATCCCGTGGGAGGTGTTGGTGCCACCCACGGGGTCGTTCGGGGGTGTTTCTAGTTGTCACCCTCTAACGCCATGTTTTTAAGCCTAAGTTTAGAAATATGAAAATTACCATCGTATTCTCAAACCGGGAGTCCCGCGGCTATGGGGTCAGTTCCTACGAGTTACTATGGTCCCATGGGAGGTGTTGGTGCTACCCATAGGGCCATTAGGGGGTTGTTTCTATTTCTCACCCTCTAACGCCATATTTTGAAGCCTATGTCTAGAAATTTGGAAATTACCTTCGTATTCTCAAACCGGGCATCCCGCGGCTACGGGTCAGTTCCGACGAGTTACATTGGTCCCGTGGGAGGTGTTGGTGCCACCCACGGGGCCATTCGGGGGCTGTTTTGAGTTTTCACCCTTTATCGCCATGTTTTTAAGCCTAAGCCTAAGTCTATAAATATGCAAATTACCGTAATTTTCTTAAACCAGGAGTCCCCCAACTGTGGGGTCAGTTCCTACGAGTTACATTGGACCCTTGGGAGGTGTTGGTGCAACCCACGGGGCCGTTCGGGGCTGTTTCGAGTTTTCACCCTCTAACGGCATGTTTTGCTTAAGTCTAGGAATGTGCAAATTACCATCGTAGTCTCAAACTGGGAGACCTGTGCCTGTGGGGTCAGTTCCTACGAGTTACATTGGTCCCGTGGGAGGTGTTGGTGCCACCCCTGGGGGCGTTCGGGGGCTATTGCTAGTTCTCACCCTCTAACACAATATTTTTTAGTCTAAGTCTAGAAATATCCAAATTACTGTCGTACTCTCAAACCGAGAGACCCGCGGCTGCGGGGTCAGCTCCTATGAGTTACATTGTTCCCGTGGGAGGTATTGGTGCCACCCCCGGGGACGTTCGGGGGATGTTTCTAGTTCTCAACCTATAACGCCATGTTTTTAAGTCTAAGTCTAGAAATATGCAAATTACTGCGTACTCTCAAACCGGGAGACCTGCGGCTGCGGGGTCAGTTCCTATGAGTTACATTGGTCCCGTGGGAGGTGTTGGTGCCAGCCACGGGGCCGTTCGGGGGCTATTTCTAGTTCTCACCCTCCAACACCATATTTTTGGTATAAGTCTAGAAATATTCAAATTACAATCATACTCCCAAACCGGGAGTCCCGCGGCTGCGGGGTCAGTTCCTACGAGTAACATTGGTCCCGTGGGAGGTAGTGGTGCCACCCACGGGGTCGTTCGGGGGTTGTTTGAGTTCTCACCCTCTAACACCATGTTTTTAAGCCTAAGCTTAGAAATATTCAAATTACCATCGTATTCTGAAACTGGGAGTTCAGCGGCTGCGGGGTCAATTCCTACGAGTTACATTTGTCCCATGGGAGGTGTCGGTGCCACCCACGGGGCCGTTCGGGGGCTCTTTCTATTTCTCGCCCTCTATCGCCATGTTTTTAAGCCTAATTCTAGAAATATGCAAATTACCATCGTACTCTCAAACCAGGAGTCCCGCGGCTTTGAGGACAGCTCCTACGAGTTACATTGGTACCGTGGGAGGTGTTGGTGCCACCCACAGGGCCGTTCGGGTGCTGTTTCGAGTTCTAACCTTCTAACGCCATGTTTTTAAGCCAAAGTCTAGAAATATGCAAATTATCATCACATTCTCAAACCGGGAGTCATGCGGCTGTGGGGTCAGTTCCTACGACTTACATTGGTCCCGTGGGAGGTGTTAGTGCCACCAACGGGTCCGTTAGGGGGTTGTATCTAGTTCTCACCTTCTAACGCCATATTTTCAAGCCTATGTCTAGAAATATGCAAATTACCGACGTATTCTCAAATCGGGAGTCCCGCGGCTGCGGGGTCAGGTACTACGAGTTACATTGTTCTCGTGTGACGTGTTGGTGCCTCCCACGGGGCCATTTGGGGCTTGTTTCCAGTTTTCACCCTCTAACGCTATGTTTGTAAGCCTAAGTTTAGAAATATGCAAATTATCATCGTATTCTCAAACTGGGAGTCCCGCGGTTACGGGGTGAGTTCCTACGAGTTACATTGGTCCCGTGGGAGGTGTCGGTGCCACCCACGGGGCCGTTCGGGTTATGTTTCGAGTTTTCACCCTCTAACGCCATGTTTTTCTTAAGTATAGAAATGGGAAAATTACAGACGTATTCTCAAACCGAGAAACCCGCTGCTGCGGGGTCAGTTCCTACGAGTTACATTGGTCCCGTGGGAGGTGTTGGTGCCACCCACGGGGCCGTTCGAGGGTTATTTCTAGTTCTCACCCTCTAACACCATATCTTTTAGTCTAAGTCTAGAAATATGCAAATTACCGTCGTACTCTCAAACCGGGAGACCCGCGGCTGCGGGGTCAGTTCCTACGAGTTATATTTGTCCCTTGGGAGGTGTTGGTGCAACCCACGGGACCGTTCTGGGGCTGTTTCAGGTTCTCACCCTCTAACGCCATGTTTTTAAGCCTAAGTTGAGAAATATTCAAATTACCGTCGTATTCTCAAACCGGGAGTCCCTCGGCTGCGGGGTCAGTTCCTACGAGTTACATTGGTCCCGTGGGAGGTGTTGGCGCCAACCACGGTGCCGTTTCATGGGCTGTTTTGAGTTCTCACCCTCTAACGCCACATTTTAAGCATAATTTTAGAAAGATGCAAATTATTATCATATTCTCAAACTGGGAGTCCCGCGACTGCGAGGTTAGTTCCTACGAGTTACATTGGTCCCGTGGGAGGTGTTGGTGCCACCAACGGGTCCGTTCGGGGCTGTTTCTAGTTCTCACCTTCTAACGCCATATTCTTAAGCCTATGTCTAAAATACGCAAATTACCTTCATATTCTCAAACCGGGAGTCCCGCAGCTGTGGGGTCAGTTCCTACGAGTTACATTGGTCCCGTGGGAGGGGTTAGTGCCACCTCTGGGGGCGTTCGGGGGCTATTGCTAGTTCTCACCCTCTAACACCATATCTTTTAGTCTAAGTCTAGAAATATGTAAATTAACGTTGTACTCTCAAACCGAGAGACCTGCGGCTGCGGGGTCAGCTCCTACGAGTTATATTCGTCTCGTGGGAGGTGTTAGTGCCACCCACGGGGCCGTTTGTCGGGTGTTTCGAGTTCTCACCCTCTAACGCCATGTTTTTAAGCCTATGTCTACAAATATGCAAATTACCTTCATATTCTCAAATCGAGAGTTCCGCGGGTGCGAGGACAGTTCCTACGAGTTACATTGGTCCCGTGGGAGGTGTTGGTGCCACCCACGGGGCCGTTCGGGTGCTGTTTCGAGTTCTCACCCTCTAACGCAATGTTTTTAAGCCTAAGTCTAGAAATATGAAAATTACCGTCGTATTCTCAAATCGGGAGTACCGCGACTCAGGGGTCCGTTCCTACGAGTTACATTGGTCTCATGGAAGGTGTTGGTACCACCCACGGGGCCGTTCGGGGGCTGTTTCTAGTTTTCACCCTCTTACACCATTATTTCAAGCCTAAGTCTAGAAATATGTAAATTACCGTCATATTCTCAATCCGGGAGTCCCACGACTGTGGGGTCAGTTCCTACGAGTTACATTGGTCCCGTGGGAGGTGTTGGTGCCACCCACGGGCCGTTCGGGGGCTATTGCTAGTTCTCACCCTCTATCACCATATTTTTTAGTCTAGGTCTAGAAATATGCAAATTACCGTCGTACTCTGAAACCGGGAGACCCGCGGCTGCGGGGTCAGCTCCTACGAGTTATATTGGTTCCGTGGGAGGTGTTAGTGCCACCCACGGGGCCGTTCGGACGGTGTTTCGAGTTCTCACCCTCTAACACCATGTTTTAAAGCCTAAGTTTAGAAATAAGCAAATTACCATCGTATTCTCAAACCGAGAGTCAGTTCCTACGAGTTACTATGGTCCCATGGGAGGTGTTGGTGACACCCACAGGGCCGTTCGGGGGCTGTTTCTATTTCTCACCCTCTAAAGCCATATTTTTAAGCCTATGTCTAGAAATATGCAAATTACCTTCGTATTCTCAAACTTGGAGTCCCGCGACTACGAGGACAGTTCGTACGAGTTACATTGGTCCCGTGGGAGGTGTTGGTGCCACCCACGGGGCCGTTCGGGTGCTGGTTTGAGTTTTCACCCTCTAACGCCATGTTTTTAAGCCTAAGTCTAGAAATATGGAAGTTACCGTTGTATTCTCAAATTGGGATTCCCGCGACTGCGGGGTCTGTTCCTACGAGTTACGTTGGTCTCGTGGGAGGTGTTGGTGCCACCAACGGGCTATTTCGAGTTTTTACCCTCTAACGCCATGTTTTTCTTAAGTCTAGAAAAGTGCAAATTACCGTCGTATTCTCAAACCGAGAGTCCCTCTACTACGGGGTCAGTTCCTACGAGTTACATTGGTCCTGTGGGAGGTTTTGGTGCCACCCACGGGGTCGTTTGGGGGCAGTTTCTAGTTCTCTCCCTCTAACGCCATGTTTTTAAGCCTAAGTCTAGAAATATGAAAATTACCATCGTACTCTCAAACCGAGAGACCCGCGGCTGCGGGGTCAGTTCCTACGAGTTACATTGGTCCCGTGGGAGGTGTTGGTGCCATCCGCGGGGACGTTCGGGGGATGTTTCTAGTTCTCAACAAATTATGCCTTGTTTTTAAGCCTAACTCTAGAAATCTGCAAATTACCATCATATTCTCAAACCGAGAGACCCGCGGCTGCGGGGATAGTTCCTATGAGTTACATTGGTCCCGTGGGAGGTGTTTGTGCCACCCACGGGGCCGTTCGGGGATATTTACCTCTAACGCCATGATTTTAAGCCTAAATCTAGAAATATTCAAATTACCGTCGTATTCTCAATCCAGGAGTCCCACGGCTGTGGGGTCCGTTCCTACGAGTTACATTGGTCCCGTGGGAGGTGTTGGTGCCACCCACGGGGACGTTCGGTGGTTATTTCTTGTTCTCACCCTCTAACGCCATGTTTTTAAGTCTAAGTCTAGAAATATGCAAATTACTGTCGTACTCTCAAACTGGGAGACCCGCAGCTGCGGGGATTGTTCCTATGAGTTACATTGGTCCCGTGGGAGGTGTTGGTGCCAACCACGGGGCCATTCATGGGCTATTTACCTCTAACGCCATGATTTTAAGCCTAAGTCTAGTAATATGCAAATTACCAGTCGCATTCTCAATCCGGGAGTCCCACGGCTGTGGAGTCAGTTCCTACGAGTTAACATTGGTCCCCTGGGAGGTGTTGGTGCCACCCACGGGGCCGTTAGGGGGATATTTCGAGTTCTCACCCTCTAACAGCATGTTTTTAAGGCTAAGTATAGAAATATTCAAATTATTGTCGTACTCTCAAACGGGGAGACCCGCGGCTGCGGGGATAGTGCCTATGAGTTACATTGGTCCCGTGGGACGTGTTGGTGCCACCCACCGGGCCATTCGGGGGTTGTTTCATGTTCTCACCCTCTAACGCCATGTTTTTAAGCCTAAGTTTAAAAATATTCAAATTACCATCATATTCTCAAACCAAGAGTCCCGCGGATGCGGGGTCATTTCCTACGAGCTACATTCGTCCCATGGGAGGTGTTGGTGCCACCCACAGGGCCGTTCAGGTGGTTGTTTCTATTTCTCACCCTCTAACGCCATATTTTTAAGCCTATGTCTTGCCATATGAAAATTTCCTTCATATTCTCAAACCAGGAGTCCCGCGGCTACGAGGATAGTTACTACTAGTTACATTGGACCCGTGGGAGGTGTTGGTGCCACCCACGGGGCCGTCCGGGTGCTGTTTTGAGTTTTCACCCTCTAACGCCATGTTTTTAAGCCTAAGTCTATAAATATGGAAATTACCGTCATATTCTAAAATCGGGAGTCTCGTGACAACGGGGTCCATTCCTTCGAGTTACATTGGTCTCGTGTGAGGTGTTTGTGCCACCCACGGGGCCGTTCGGGGGATGTTTCGAGTTTTCACCCTCTTACGCTATGTTTTTAAGCCAAGGTCTAGCAATATGCAAATTATCATCATATTCTCTATCCGGGAGTCCTGCGGCTACGAGGTCAGTTCCTACGAGTTACATTTGTCCCGTGGGAGGTGTCGGTGCCACCCAAGGGCCCGTTCGGGGGCTGTTTCAAGTTTTCACCCTCTAACGCCATGTTTTGCTTAAGTCTAGAAATGTGCAAATTATCTTCGTATTCTCAAACCGGGAGACCCGCGATTGCGGGGTCAGTTCCTACGAGTTACATTTGTCCCGTGGGAGCTATTGGTGCCACCCACGGGGACGTTCGGGGGCTGTTTCTAGATCTCAACCTATAACACCATGTTTTTAAGCCTAAGTCTAGAAATATGCAAATTATCGTCGTATTTTCAAACCGAAAGTCCCTCTACTGCGGGGTTAGTTCATACGAGTTACATTAGTCCCGTGGGAGGTGTTTGTGCCACCCACGGGGCCGTTCGGGGGCTATTTCTAGTTCTCACCCTCTAACACCTATTTTTTAGTCTAAGTCTAGAAATATGCAAATTACCGTTGTACTCTCAAACCGGGAGACCCGCGGCTGCGGGGTCAGTTCCTACGAGTTACGTTGGTCCCGTGGGAGGTGTTGGTGCCACCCACGGGGCAGTTCGGGGGCTATTTCGAGTTCTCACCCTCTAACGCCATGTTTTAAATCCTAAGTTTAGAAATATTCAAATTACCATCGTTTTCTCCAATCGGGAGTCCCGCGGCTACGGGGTCAGTTCCTACGAGTTACATTGTTCTTTATGGGAGGTGTTGGTGTCGCCCACGGGGCCGTTCGGGGGCTGTTTCGAGTTTTCACCCTCTAACGCTATGTTTTTAAGCCTAAGTCTAGAAATACGCAAATTATCATCGTATTCTCAAACCGGGAGTCCGGCGGCTACGGGGTCAGTTCCTACGAGTTACATTGGTCCTGTGGGGGGTGTGGGTGCCACCCACGGGGCTGTTCGAGGGATGTTTCTTGTTCGCACCCTCTAACGCCATGTTTTTAAGTCTATGTCTAGAAATATGCAAATTATCGTCGCACTCTCAAACCGGGGGACCCTCAGCTGTTGGGTCAGTTCCTACGAGTTACTATGGAACCATGGGAGGTGTTTGTGCCACCCACGGGGACGTTCGGGGTTGTTTCTAGTTCTCACCCTCTAACGCCATGTTTTTAAGTCTAAGTCTAGAAATATGCAAATTACCTTCGTACTCTCAAACCGGGAGACCCGCAGCTGCGGGGTCACTTCCTACGAGTTACATTGGTCCCGTGTGAGGTGTTGGTGCCACCCACGGGGACGTTCGGGAGCTGTTTCTAGTTCTCAACCTATGACGCCATGTTTTTAAGCCTAAGTCTAGAAATATGCCAATTATCATCCTACTCTCAAACCGGGAGTCCCGCAGCTGCGGGGCTAGTTCCTACGAGTTACATTAGTCCCATGGGAGGTGTTGGTGCCACCCACGGAGACGTTCGGGTGATTTTTCTTTTTCCCACCCTCTAACGCCATGTTTTTAAGTCTAAGTCTAAAAATATGAAAATTACTATGGTACCCTCAAACCGGGAGACCCGCGGTTGCGGGGATAGCTCCTATGAGTTACATTGGTCCCCGTGGGAGGTGTTGGTGCCACCCACGGGGCGGTTCGGGGGTTGTTTCGAGTTCTCACCCTCTAACACCATGATTTTAAGCCTAAGTCTAGAAATATACAAATTACCGTCGTATTCTCAATCCGGGAGTCCCACGGCTTTGGGGTCAATCCCAACGAATTACAATGGTCCCGTGGGAGGTGTTGGTGCCACCCACGGGGCCGTTCCGGGGCTATTTCTAGTTCTCACCACCTAACACCATATTTTTTAGTCTAAGTCTAGAAATATGTAAATTACCATCTTACTCTCAAACCGGGAGACCCACGGCTACGGGGTCAGTTCCTACGAGCTACATTGGTCCCGCGGGAGATGTTGGTGCCACCCACGGGGACGTTCGAAGGCTGTTTCTTGTTCTCACCCTCTAACGCCATGTTTTTAAGTCTAAGTCTAGAAATATGCAAATTACGGTTGTACTCTGAAACTGGGAGACCCGCGGCTGCGGGGACAGTTCCTATGATTTACATTGGTCCTGTGGGAGGTGTTGGTGCCACCCACGGGGCCGTTCGGGGAATGTTTCGAGTTCTCACCCTCTAACGCCATGTTTTTTAGCCTAAGTTTTGAAATATGAAAATTACCATCGTATTCTCAAACAGGGAGTCCCGCGGCTGCGGGTTCAGTTCCTTCGATTTACATTGGTCCCATGGGAGGTGTTGGTGCCACCCACGGGGCTGTTCAGGTGCTGTTTCTATTTCTCACCCTCAAACGCCATATTTTTAAGCCTATGTCTAGAAATATGCAAATTACCTTCATATTCTTAAACCGGGAGTTCCGTGGCTACGAGGAGAGTTCCTATGAGTTACATTGGTCCCGTGGGAGGTGTTGGTGCCACCAACGGGGCCGTTCGTGTGTTGTTTTGAGTTTTCACTCTCTAACGCCATGTTTTTAATCCTAAGTCTAGAAATATGGAAATTACCATCGTATTCTCAAACCGGGAGTCACGCGACTGCGGGGTCAGTTCCTACGAGTTACATTGGTCCCGTGGGAGGTGTTGGTGCCACCCACGGGGCCGTTCGGGGGCTGTTTCTATTTCTCACCCTCTAACGCCATATTTTTAAGCCTATGTCTAGAAATATAAAAATTACCTTCGTAATCTCAAATTGGGAGTCCCGCGGCTACGAGGACAGTTCCTACGAGTTACATTGGTCTCGTGGGAGGTGTTGGTACCACCCACGGGGTCGTTCGGGTGCTGTTTTGAGTTTGCACCCTCTAACGCCATATTTTTAACACTAAGTCTTGTAATATGGAAATTACCGTCGTATTCCCAAATCGGTAGTCTCGCGACTCCGGGTTTCATTCCTACGAGTTACATTGGTCTCGTGGGAGGTGTTGGTGCCATCTACGGGGCCGTTCGAGGGCTGTTTCGAGTTTTCACCCTCTAACTCATTGTTTTTAAGACTATGTCTATAAATATGAAAATTGTTGTCGTATTCTCAAACTGATAGTCCCGCGGCTACGGGGTCAGTTCCTACGAGTTACATTGGTCCCGTGGGAGGTGTCGGTGCCACCCACACGGCTGTTCGGGGGCTGTTTCGAGTTTTCAACCTCTAACGCCATGTTTTGCTTATGTCTAGAAATGTGCAAATTACCATTGTATTCTCAAATCGGGAGACCCGCGGTTGCGGGGTCAGTTCCTACGAGTTACATTGGTCCCGTGGGAGGTGTTAGTGCCACCCACGGGGACGTTCGGGGGTTGTTTCTAGTTCTCAAACTATAACTCCATGTTTTCAAGCCTAAGTCTAGAAATATGCAAATTACCAACGTATTCTCAAACCGGGAGTCCCGCTGCTGCGGGGTCAGTTCCTCTGAGTTTCATTGGTCCCGTGGGAGGTGTTGGTACCACCCACGGGGTCGTTCGGGGGCTGTTTCTAGTTCTCACCCTCTAACGCCATGTTTTTAAGTCTAAGTCTAGAAATATGAAAATTACCGTCGTACTCTCAAACTGGGAGACCCGCGGTTGCGGGGTCAGTTCCTATGAGTTATATTTGTCCCGTGGGAGGTGTTGGTGCCACCCACGGGGCCGTTCGGGGATGTTTCGAGATCTCACCCTCTAACGCCATGTTTTTAAGCCTAAGTCTAGAAATATGCAAATTAGGATCGAATTCTCAAATAGGGAGTCCCGCGGCTGAGGGGTCAGTTCCTACGAGTTACATTCGTCTCGTGGCAGGTGTTGGTGCCACCCACGGGGCCGTTCGGGGGCTGTTTCGAGTTTTCACCCTCTAACGCCATGTTTTACTTAAGTCTAGAAATATACAAATTACCATCGTATTCACAAACCGAGAGACCCGTCGCTGCGGGGTCAGTTCCTAAGAGTTACATTGGTCCCGTGGGAGGTGTTGGTGCCACCCACGGGGATGTTCGGGGGCTGTTTCTAGTTCTCACCCTCTAACGCCATATTTCTAAGCCTAAGTCTAGAAATATGCCAATTACCATCGTACTCTCAAACCGGGAGTCCCACGGCTGCGGGGTGAGTTCCTACGATTTACATTGGTCCCGTGGGAGGTGTTGGTGCCGCCCACGGGGCCGTTCGGGGGCTGTTTCTAGTTCTCACCCTCTAACGCCATGTTTTTAACCCTAAGTTTAGAAATATGCAAATTACCATCGTATTCTCAATCCGGGAATCCCGCGACTGCGGGGTCAGTTTCTACGAGTTACATTGGTCCCATATGAGGTGTTGGTGCCACCCACGGGGCCGTTCTGGGGCTGTTTCAATTTCTCGCCCTCTAACGCCATATTTTTAAGCCTATGTCTAGAAATATGCAAATTACCTTCGTATTCTCAAACCGGGAGTCTCGCGGCTATGAGGACAGTTCCTACGTGTTACATTGGTCCCGTCGGAGGGGTTGGTGCCATGCACGGGGCCGTTCGGGGGCTGTTTCAAGTTTTCACACTCTAACGCTATATTTTTAAGCCTAAGTCTAGAAGTATGCAAATTATCTTCGTTTTCTCAAATCGGGAGTCCCGCGGCTACGGGGTCAGTTCCTACGAGTTACATTGGTCCCGTGGGAGGTGTCGGTGCCACCCACGGGGCCGTTCGGGGGCTATTTCGAGTTTTTACCTTCTAACGCCATGTTTTGTTTAAGTCTAGAATTGTCCAAATAACTATCGTATTCCCAAATTGGGAGACCCACGGCTGCAGTTTCAGTTCCTACGAGTTACATTTGTCCCGTGGGAGGTGTTGGTGCCAACCACGGGAACGTTCGGGGGCTGTTTCTAGTTCTCAACCCATAACGCCATGTTTTTACGCCTAAGTCTAGAAATATGCAAATTACATTCGTATTCTCAAACCGGGAGTCCCGCTGCTGCGGGGTCAGTTCCTACGAGTTACATTGGTCCCTTGGGAGGTGTTGGTGCCACCCACGGGGTCGTTCGGGGGCTGTTTCTAGTTCTCTCCCTCTAACGCCATGTTTTTAAGTCTGAGTCTAGAAATATGCAAATTACCATCGTACTCTCAAACTAGGAGACCCGCGGCTACGGGGTCAGTTCCTATGAGTTACATTGGTCCCCTGGGAGGTGTTGGTGCCACCCACGGCGTCCTTCAGTGGATGTTTCGAGTTCTCACCCTCTAACGTCATGTTTTGCTTAAATCTAGAAATGTGCAAATTACCATCATATTCTCAAATCGGGAGACCCGCGGCTGCGGGGTAAGTTTCTACGAGTTACATTGGTCCCGTGGGAGGTGTTGGTGCCACCCACCGGGACGTTCGGGGGTTGTTTCTAGTTTTCAACCTATAACGCCATGTTTTTATGCCTTAGTCTAGAAATATGCAAATTACCGTCGTATTCTGAAACCGGGAGTCCCGCTACTGCGGGGTCAGTTCCTACGAGTTACATTGGTCTCGTGGGAGGTGTTGGTGCCACCCACGGGGCCGTTCGGGTGCTGTTTTGAGTTTGCACCCTCTAACGCCATGTTTTTAACACTAAGTCTTGTAATATGGAAATTACCGTCATATTCCCAAATCGGTAGTCCCGCGACTGCGGGGTTCATTCCTACGAGTTACATTGGTCTCGTGGGAGGTGTTGGTGCCACCCACGGGGCCGTTCGGGGGCTGTTTCGAGTTTTGACCCTCTAACGCCATGTTTTTAAGCCTAAGTCTAGAAATATGCAAATTACCGTCGTATTCTCAATCTGGGAGTCCCACGACTGCGGGGTCAGTTCCTACGATTTACATTCATCCCGTGGGAGGTGTTGGTTCCACCCACGGGGCCGTTCGGGGGCTGTTTCTAGTTCTCACCCTCTAACACCATATTTTTAAGCCAATGTCTAAAAATATGGAAACTACCTACGTATTCTCAAGTAGGGAGTCCCACGGCTCCGGGGTCAGTTCCTACGAGTTACATTCGTCTCGCGGGAGGTGTTGGTGCCACCCACGTGGCCGTTAGGGGGATGTTTAGAGTTTTCACCCTCTACCGCCATCTTTTTCTTTACTCTAAAAATATACAAATTACCATCGTATTCTCAAACCGGGAGACCCGCGGTTGCGGGGTCTATTCCAACAAGTTACATTGGTCTCGTGGGAGGTGTTGGTGCCACCCACGGGGCCGTTCGGGGGCTGTTTCGAGTTCCCACCCTCTAACTCCATGTTTTTAAGCCTAAGTCTTGAAATATAAATATTATCATTGTATTATCTAACCGCGAGTCCCGCGGGTGTGGGGTTAGTTCCTACGAGTTACATTGGTCCCGTGGGAGGTGTTGGTGCCACCAACGGGGCCGTTAGAGGGTTGTTTCGAGTTTTCACCCTTTAACGCCATCTTTTTAAGACCAAGTCTGGAAATATGCAAATTACCTTCGTATTCTCATACTGGGAGTCCCACGGCTACGAGGATAGTTCCTATGAGTTACATTGGTCCCGTGGGAGGTGGTGGTGCCACCCACGGGGACGTTCGGGGCTAGTTCTAGTTTTCACCATCTAACGCCATGTTTTTAAGCCTAAGTCTAGAATTATGGAAAGGACTGTCGTATTCTCAAATCGGGAGTCCCGCGGCTACAGGGTCAGTTCCTACGAGTTACATTGGTCTCGTGGGAGGTGTTGGTGCCGCCTACGGGGCCGTTCGGGGTCTGTTTCGAGTTTTAACGCTCTAACGCTATGTTTTTAAGCCTAAGTCTAGAAATATGAAAATTATCGTCGTATTCTCAAACCGGGAGTCCTGCGGCTACGGGGTCAGTTCCTACAAGTTACATTGGTCCCGTGGGAGGTGTCGGTGCCACCCACGGGGCCGTTCGGGGGCTGTTTCTAGTTTTCACCCTTTAACGCCATGTTTTTATTAAGTTTAGAAACGTGAAAATTATCATTGTATTCTCAAATAGGGAGACTCGCGGCTGCGGGGTCAGTTCCTACGAGTTACATTGGTCCCGTACGAGGTGTTGGTGCCACTCGCGGGGACGTTCGGGGGCTATTTCTTATTCTCAACCTATAACGCAATGTTTTTAAGCCTAAGTCTAGAAATTTGTAAATTACCATCGCATTCTCTAACTGGGAGTCCCGCTGCTGCGGGGTCAGTTCCTACGAGGTACATTGGTCCCGTGGGAGGTGTTGGTGCCACCCACGGGGCCGTTTGGGGGCTGTTTTGAGTTCTCACCCTCTAACACCATATTTTTAAAACCAAGTCTAGAAATATATAAATTACCTTCGTATTCTAAAATCGGGAGTCCCACGACTGCGGGGACAGTTCCTACGAGTTATATTGGTCCCGTGGGAGGTGTTAGTGCCACCCACGGGGCCGTTCGGAGGCAGTTTCGAGTTTTCACCCACTAACGCCCTATTTTTTAGCCAAAGTCTTAAAATATGCAAGTTATCAACGTATTCTCAAACCGGGAGTCCCGCGGTTATGGGGTCAGTTCCTATGAGTTACATTGGTCCCGTGGGAGGTGTTGGTGCCACCCACGGGGCCGTTCGGGGGCTGTTTTGAGTTTTCACACTCTAACGCTATATTTTTTAAGCCTAAGTCTATAAATATGATAATTATCATCGTATTCTCAAACTGGGAGTCCCGCGGCTGCGGGGTCAGTTCCTACGAGTTACATTAGCCCCATGGGTGGTATTGGTGCCACCCACGGGGCTGTTCGGGGGTTGTTTCGAGTTCTCACTCTCTAACGACATGTTTTTCTTAAGTCCAGAAATACGCAAATTACCGTCATATTCTCAAACTGGGAGTCACGTGGCTGCGGGGTCATTTCCTACGAGTTACATTGGTCCCGTGGGAGGTGTTGGTGCCATACACGGGAATGTTCGGAGGCTATTTCTAGTTCTCACCCTCTAACACCATGTTTTTAAGCCTAAGTCTAGTAATATGAAAATTACCATCGTATTCTCAAACCGGGAGTCCCGCTGCTGTGGGGTGTGTTCCTACGAGTTACATTGGTGTTGTGGGAGGTGTTGGTGTGACTCACAGGGACATTCGGCCGCTATTTCTAGTTCTCACACTCTAACGCCACGTTTTTAAGTCTAAGTCTAGAAATATGCTAATTACTATCGTACTCTCAAACACATTGACCCATGGCTGCGGGGTCAGTTCATATGAGTTACATTGGTCCCGTGGGTGGTGTTGGTGCCACCCACGGGGCCGTTCGGGGACTGTTTCGAATTCTCACCCTCTAACATCCAATTTTTAAGCCTAAGTCTAGAAATATGATAATTTCCTTCGTATTCTCAAATCGGGAGTCCCACGGCTACGAGGACAGTTCTTACGAGTTACATTGATCCCATGGGAGGTGTTGGTGCCACCCACGGGGCCGTTCGGGGACAGTTTAGAGTTTTCACCCACTAACGCCATGTTTTTAAGCCTAAGTCTTCAAATATGCAAGTTATTATCGTATTCTCAAACTGGGAGTCCCGCGGCTGCGGGGTCTGTTCCTACGAGTTACAATGGTCCCGTGGGAGGTGTTAGTGCCACCCACGGGGCCGTTCGGGGGTTGTTTCGAGTTTTCACCCTCTAACGCTATGTTTTTAAGCCTAAGTCCATAAATATGCAAATTATCATCGCATTATCAAATCGGGAGTTCCGCGGCTGCGGGGTCAGTTCATATAAGTTACATTGGTCCCGTGGGAGGTGTTCGTGCCACCCATGGGGCCGTTCGGGGCTGTTTCTAGTTCTCACCCTCTAACAAATTGTTTTTAAGCCTAAGTCTTGAAATATTCAAATTATCATCGTATCCTAAAACCGGGAGTCCCGCTACTGTGGGGTTAGTTTCTACGAGTTACATTGATCTCATGGGAGGTGTTGGTTCCACCCACGGGGACGTTCGGGGCTGTTTCTAGTTCTCACCCTCTAACGCGATGTTTTTAAGTCTAAGTCTAGAAATATGCAAATTACCATCGTACTCTCAAACCGGGAGACCCGAAGCTGCGAGGTCAGTTCCTACGAGTTACATTTGTCCCGTGGGAGGTGTTGGTGCCACCCACGGGGCCATTCGGGGGCTGTTTCTAGTTCTCACCCTCTAACGCAATATTTTTAAACCAAAGTCTAAAAATTTATAAATTACCTTCGTATTCTAAAACCAGGAGTCCCGTGACTGCGGGGACAGTTCCTACGTGTCATACTGGTCCCGTGGGAGGATTTGGTGCCACCCACGGGGCCGTTCGGGCGCAGTTTCGAGTTTTCACCCACTAACGCCCTGTTTTTTAGCTGACGTCTTAAAATATGCAAGTTATCAATGTATTCTCAAACCGGGAGTCCCGCGGTTGCGTGGTCAGTTCCTACAAGTTACATTGGTCCCGTGGGAGGTGAGGGTGCCACCCACGGGGCCGTTCGGGGACTGTTTCAAGTTTTCACCCTCTAACGCTATATTTTTAAGCCTAAGTCTATAAATATGCTAATTATCATCGTATTCTCAAACTGGGAGTCCCGCGGCTACGGGGTCAGTTGCTACGAGTTACATTGGCCCCGTGGGAGGTGTTGGTGCCACCCACGGGGCTGTTTGGCGGTCTTTTCGAGTTCTCACTCTCAAATGACATGTTTTACTTAAGTCTAGAAATATGCAAATTACCATCGTACTCTCAAAACGGGGGACCCGCGGCTGTGGGGTCAGTTCCTACGAGTTACATTGGTCCCGTGGGAGGTGTTGATGCCACACACGAGAATTTTCGGGTGCTGTTTCTAGTTCCCACCCTCTAACACCATGTTTTTAAGCCTAAGTCTAGTAATATGCAAATTACCATCGTATTCTCAAAACGGGATTCCCGTTGCTGCAGGGTGAGTTCCTAGGAGTTACATTGGTCCCGTGGGAGGAGTTGGTGTGACTCACGGGGACATTCGGGCGCTATTTGTAGTTCTCACCATCTAACGCCACGTTTTTTAATTCTAAGTCCAGAAATATGAAAATTACCGTCGTACTCTCAAACCCATAGACCCACGGCTGCGGGGTCAGTTCATATGAGTTACATTGGTCCCGTGGGTGGTGTTGGTGCCACCCACGGGGCCGTTCGGGGACTGTTTCGAGTTTTCACCCTCTAACGCTATGTTTTTAAGCCTAAGTCCATAAATATGCAAATTATCGTCGTATTATCAAATCGGGAGTCCCGCGGCTGCGGGGTCAGTTCCTATAAGTTACATTGGTCCCGTGGGAGGTGTTGGTGCCACCCATGGGGCCGTTCGGGGCTGTTTCTAGTTCTCACCCTCTAACAAAATTTTTTTAAGCCTAAGTCTTGAAATATGAAAATTATCATCGTATTCTAAAACCGGGAGTCCCGCTACTGCGGGATTAGTTTCTACGAGTTACATTGATCTCATGGGAGGTGTTGGTTCCACCTACGGGGACGTTCGGGGCTGTTTCTAGTTCTCACCCTCTAACGCGATGTTTTTAAGTCTAAGTCTAGAAATATGCAAATTACATTCGTATTCTCATACCGGGAGATCCGAAGCTGCGGGGTCAGTTCCTACGAGTTATATTGGTCCCGTGGGCGGTGTTGGTGGCAGCCACAGGGATGTTCGGGTGCTGTTTCTAGTTGTCACCCTATAACGCCATGTTTCAAAGCCTAAGTCTAGAAATATGCAAATTACCGTCATATTCTCAAACCGTTAGTCCCGCTGCTGCGGGGTCAGTTTCTACGAGTTACATTGGTCCCGTGGGAGGTGTTGGTGCCACCCACGGGGACGTTCGGGGCTGTTTCTAGTTCTCACGAACTAACGACATGCTTTTAAGTCTAAGTCTAGATAAATGCAAATTACCATCGTACTCTCAAACTGGGAGACCCGTGGATGCGGGGTCAGTTCCTATGAGTTACATTGGTCCCGTGGGAGGTGTTGGCGCCACCCACGGGGCCGTTCGGGAATTGTTTCAAGTTCTCACCCTCTAACGCCATGTTTTTAAGCCTAAGCATAGAAATATGTAAATTACCGTCGTATTCTCAAATCGGGAGTCCCGCGGCTGCGGGGTCAGTTCCTACGAGTTATATTGGTCCCTTGGGAGGCGTTGGTGCCACCCACGGGGCCGTTCGGGGGTTATTTCTAGTTCTCACCCTCTAACGCCATATTTTTAAGCCTATGTCTAGAAATATGCAAATTACCTTTGTATTCTCAAATCGGGAGTCCCGCGACTGCTGGGTAAGTTCCTACGAGTTACATTGGACCTGTGGGAGGTGTCAGTGCCACACACGGTGCCGTTCGGGGGTTGTTTCGAGATTTTGCCATATAAATCCATGTTTTGCATAAGTCTAGAAATACGCAAATTACCGTTGTATTCTCAAACTGGGAGACCCGCGGCTGTGGGGTCAGTTCCTACGAGTTACATTGGTCCCGTAGGAGGTGTTGGTGCCACCCATGGGGCCGTTCGGGGGCTGTTTCGAGTTTTCACCCTCTAACGCCTGGTTTTGCTAAATCTAGAAATATGCAAATTACCTTCGTATTCTCAAATCGGGAGACCCGCAGCTGCGGGGTCAGTTCCTACGAGTTACATTGGTCCCATGGGAGGTGTTGGTGCCACCCACGGGGACGTTCGTGTGCTGTTTCTAGTTGTCACCCTATAGTGCCATGTTTTAAAGCCAAAGTCTAGAAATATGCAAATTACCATCATATTCTCAAACCGGGACTGCCGCTGCTGCGGGGTCATTTTCTACGAGTTACATTGGTCCTGTGGGAGGTGTTGGTGCCACCCACGGGGACGTTCGGGTGCTGTTTCTAGTTCTCATCATCTAACGCCATGTTTTTAAGTCTAAGTCTAGACATATGAAAATTACCATCGTACTCTAAAACCGGGAGACCCGTGGTTGCGGGGTCCGTTCCTATGAGTTACATTGGTCCCGTGGGAGGTGTTGGTGCCACCCACGGGCCCGTTCGGGGACTGTTTCGAGTTCTCACCCTCTAACGCCATGTTTTTAAGCCTAAGTATGGATATATGCAAATTACAATCGTATTATCAAACCGGGAGTCCCGCGGCTGCGGGGTCAGTTCCTACGAGTTACATTGGTCCTGTTGGAGGTGTCGGTACCACCCACAGCGCCGTTCGAGGGATGTTTCTAGTTCTCACCCTCTAACGCCATATTTTTAAGCCTATGTCAAGAAATATGCAAATTACCTTCATATTCTCAAATCGAGAGTGCCGTGACTACGGGGTCAATTCCAACGAGTTACATTGGTCCCGTGGGAGGTGTTGGCGCCACCCACGGGGCCGTTCGGGAACTGTTTCGAGTTCTCACCCTCTAATGCCATGTTTTTAAGCCTAAGCATAGAAATATGTAAATTACCATCGTATTCTCAAATCGGGAGTCCCACGGCTGCGGGGTCAGTTCCTACGAGTTACATTGGTCCCTTGGGAGGCGTTGGTGCCACCCACAGGGCCGTTCGGGGGCTATTTCTAGTTGTCACCCTCTAACGCCATATTTTTAAGCCTATGTCTAGAAATATGCAAATTACCTTTGTATTCTCAAGTCGGGAGTCCCGCGACTGCTGGGTAAGTTCCTACGAGTTACATTGGTCCTGTGGGAGGTGTCAGTGCCACACACGGTGCCGTTCGGGGGTTGTTTCGAGATTTTACCATATAAATCCATGTTTTGCATAAGTCTAGACATACGCAAATTACCATTGTATTCTCAAACTGGGAGACCCGCGGCTGTGGGGTCAGTTCCTACGAGTTACATTGGTCCCGTGGGAGGTGTTGGTGCCACCCATGGGGCCGTTCGGGGGCTGTTTCGAGTTTTCACCCTCTAACGCCTGGTTTTGCTAAATCTAGAAATATGCAAATTACCTTCGTATTCTCAAATCGGGAGACCCGCAGCTGCGGGGTCAGTTCCTACGAGTTACATTGGTCCCATGGGAGGTGTTGGTGCCACCCACGGGGACATTCGTGTGCTGTTTCTATTTGTCACCCTATAGTGCCATGTTTTAAAGCCAAAGTCTAGAAATATGCAAATTACCATCATATTCTCAAACCGGGACTGCCGCTGCTGGGGGGTCATTTTCTACGAGTTACATTGGTCCTGTGGGAGGTGTTGGTGCCACCCACGGGGACGTTCGGGGGCTGTTTCTAGTTCTCATCATCTAACGCCATGTTTTTAAGTCTAAGTCTAGACATATGAAAATTGCCATCGTACTCTAAAACCGGGAGACCCGTGGCTGCGGGGTCCGTTCCTATGAGTTACATTGGTCCCGTGGGAGGTGTTGGTGGTACCCACGGGCCCGTTCGGGGACTGTTTCGAGTTGTCACCCTCTAACGCCATGTTTTTAAGCCTAAGTATGGATATATGCAAATTACCATCGTATTATCAAACCGGGAGTCCCGCGGCTGCGGGGTCAGTTCCTACGAGTTACATTGGTCCTGTTGGAGGTGTCGGTACCACCCACAGCGCCGTTCGGGGGATGTTTCTAGTTCTCACCCTCTAATGCCATATTTTTAAGCCTATGTCAAGAAATATGCAAATTACCTTCATATTCTCAAATCGAGAGTCCCGTGACTGCGGGGTCAATTCCTACGAGTTACATTGGTCCCGTGGGAGGTGTCAATGCCACACACGGTGCCGTTCGGGGGCTGTTTTGAGTTTTCGCCCTCTAACGCCATGTTTTGCATAAGTCTAGACATACGAAAATTACCATTGTATTCTCAAACTGGGGGACCTGCGGTTGTGGGGTCAGTTCCTACGAGTTACATTGGTCCCGTGGGAGGTGTTGGTGCCACCCACGGGGCCGTTCGGGGGATGTTTCGAGTTTTCACCCTCTAACGCCTGGTTTTGCTTAAGTCTAGAAATATGCAAATTACCTTCGTATTCTTAAACTGGGAGACTCGCGGCTGTGGGGTCGGTTCCTATGAGTTAGATTGGTCCCGTGGGAGGTGTTGGTGCCACCCACAGGGACGTTCCGAGGCTGTTTCTAGTTCTCATCCTCTAATGTCATGTTTTTAAGCCGAAGTCTAGAAATATGCAAATTACCGTCGTATACTCAAACCGGGAGTCCCGCTGCCGCGGGGTCAGTTCCTACGAGTTACATTGGTCCCGTGGGAGGTTTTGGTGCCACCCACGGTGTCGTTCGGGGGCTGTTTCTATTTCTCACACTCTAACGCCTTATTTTTTAGTCTAAGTCTATAAATTGTCAAATTACCATCGTACTATCCAACCGGGAGACCCGCGACTGCGGGGTCAGTTCCAACGAGTTACATTGTTCCCGTGGGAGGTGTTGGTGCCACCCACGGGGCCGTTCGGGGGGTGTTTCGAGCTCTCACCCTCTAAAGCCATGTTTTTAAGTCAAAGTCTAAAAATATGCAAATTACCATCGTACTCTCAAACCGGGTGATCCGTGGATGCGAGGTCAGTTCCTATGAGTTACATTGGTCCCGTGAGAGGTGTTGGTGCCACCCACTGGGCCGTTCGGGGGCTGGTTTGACTTCTCACCCTCTAACGCCATGTTTTTAGGCCTAAGTATAGATATATGTAAATTACCGTCTTATTCTCAAACCGGGAGTCCCGCGGCTGCGGGGTCAGTTCCTACGAGTTACATTGGTCCCGTGGGAGGCGTTGGTGCCACCCACGGGGCCGTTCGAGGGCTGTTTCTATTTCTCACCCTCTAACACCATATTTTTATTCCTATATCTAAAAATATGCAAATTACCTTCGTATTCTCAAACCGGGGGCTATTTCTTATTCTCACCCGCTAATGCCATATTTTTAAGCCTATGTCTAGAAATATGCAAATTACCTTCGTATTCTCAAATCGGGAGTCCCGCGACTGCGGGGTCAGTTCCTACGAGTTACATTGGTCCTGTGGGAGGTGTCAGTGCCACACACGGTGCCGTTCGGGGGTTGTTTCGACCTTTCGCCCTCTAAACCCCTATTTTGCTTAACTCTAGACATACGCAAATTACTGTCGTATTCTCAAACTGGGAGACCCGCGACTGCGGGGTCAGTTTTTACGAGTTACATTGGTCCCATGGGAGGTGTTGGAGCCACCCACGGGGCCGTTCGGGGGCTGTTTCGAGTTTTCACCCTCTAACGCCTTATTTTGATTAAGTCTAGATATGTGCAAATTACCGTTGTATTCTCAAATCGGGAGACCCGCGGCTGCGGGGTCAGTTCCTACGACTTACATTGGTCCTATGGGAGGTGTTGGTGCCACCCACGGTGACGTTCGGGTGCTGTTTCTAGTTGTCACCCTATAGCGCCATCTTTTAAAGCCTAAGTCTAGAAATATGCAAATTACCGTCATATTATCAAACCGGGAGTGCCGCTGCTGTGGGGTTATTATCTACGAGTTACATTGGTCTCGAGGGAGGTGTTGGTGCCACCCACGGGGACGTTTGGGGGCTGTTTCTAGTTCTCATCCTCTAACTCCATGTTTTTAAGTCTAAGTCTAGATATATAAAAATTACCATCGTACTCAAAAACCGGGAGACCCGTGGCTGTGGGGTCCGTTCCTATGAGTTACATTGGTCCCGTGGGAGGTGTTGGTGCCACCCTCGGGGCCGTTCAGGGACTGTTTCGAGTTCTCACCCTCTAACGCCATGTTTTTAAGCCTAAGTATAGAAATATGCAAATTACCATCGCATTATCAAAGAAGGAGTCCCGCGGTTACGGGGTCAGTTCCTACGAATTACATTGGTCCAGTGGGAGGCGTTGGTGCCACCCAAGGGGCCGTTCGGGGGATATTTCCAGTTCTCACCCTCTAACACCATATTTTGTAGCGTAAGTCTAGAAATATGAAAATTACCTTCGTATTCTCAAACAGGGAGTCCCGCGGCTACGAGGACAGTTCCTACGAGTTATATTGGTCCCGTGGGAGGTGTTGGTGCCACACACGGGGCCGTTCGGGGGCTGTTTCGAGTTTTCACCCTCTAACACCATGTTTTTAAACCTAAGCCTATAAATATTGATATTACTGTCATATTCTCAAATTGGGAGTCCCGCGGCTGCGGGGTCAGTTCCTACGAGTTACATTGTTCCCGTGGGAGGTGTTGGTGCCACAAACGGTGCCGTTCAGGGGTTGTTTCGAGTTTTCACCCTCTAACGCTATGTTTTTAAGCCTAAGTCTAGAAATATGCAAATTATCATCGTATTCTCAAACTGGGAGTCCCGTGGCTGCGGGGTCAGTTCCTACGAGTTACATTGGTCCCGTGGGAGGTGTTGGTGCCACACACAGGGACGTTCGGGGGCTGTTTCGAGTTTTCACCCTCTAACGCTATGTTTCCAAGCCTAAGTCTAGATTCATGAAAATTACCGTCATATTCTCAAACCGAAAGACCCGCGGATGTAGGGTCAGTTCCTACGAGTTACGTTGGTCCCGTGGGAGGTGTTGGTGCCACCCACGGGTACGTTCGGGGGCTATTTCTAGTTCTCACCCTCTAACGCCATGTTTTAAGCGTAATTCTAGAAATACGCAAATTACCGTCGTATTCTGAAACCGGGAGTCCCACTGCAGCGGGGTCAGTTCCTACGAGTTACATTATTCTCCTGGGAGGAGTTGGTGCTCCCCACGGGGACGTTCAGGGGTTGTTTCTAGTTCTCACCCTCTAACGCCATGTTTTTAAGTCTAAGTCTAGAAATATGCAAATTACTATCGTACTCTCAAACCGAGAGACCCGCGGCTGTGGGGACAGTTCCTACGAGTTACTTTGGTCCCGTGTGAGGTGTTGGTGCCACCCACGGGGCCGTTCGGGGGCTGTTTCGAGTTCTCACCCTCTAATGCCATGTTTTTAAGCCAAAATCTAGAAATATGCAAATTACCATCGTATTCTCAAACCGGGAGTCCTGCCGCTGCGGGGTCCATTCTGACTAGTTACATTGTTCCCGTGGGAGGTGTTGGTGCCACCCACGGGGGCGTTCGGGGTTGTTTCTAGTTCTCACCCTCTAATGCCATGTTTTTAAGTCTAAGTCTAAAAATATGCAAATTACCATCGTACTCTCAAACCGGGTGATCCGTGGATGCGAGGTCAGTTCCTATGAGTTACATTGGTCCCGTGAGAGGTGTTGGTGCCACCCACTAGGCCGTTCGGGGGCGGGTTTGACTTCTCACCCTCTAACGCCATGTTTTTAGGCCTAAGTATAGAAATATATAAATTACCGTCTTATTCTCAAACTAGGAGTCCCGCGGCTGCGGGGTCAGTTCCTACGAGTTACATTGGTCCCGTGGGAGGCGTTGGTGCCACCCACGGGGCCGTTCGAGGGCTGTTTCTATTTCTCACCCTCTAACACCATATTTTTATTCCTATATCTAAAATATGCAAATTACCTTCGTATTCTCAAACCGGGGGCTATTTCTTATCATCACCCGCTAACGCCATATTTTTAAGCCTATGTCTAGAAATATGCAAATTACCTTCGTATTCTCAAATCGGGAGTCCCGCGACTGCGGGGTCAGTTCCTACGAGTTACATTAGTCCTGTGGGAGGTGTTGGTGCCACACACAGGGACGTTCGGGGGCTGTTTCGAGTTTTCACCCTCTAACGCTATGTTTCCAAGCCTAAGTCTAGATTTATGAAAATTACCATCGTATTCTCAAACCGGAAGACCCGCGGATGTAGGGTCAGTTCCTACGAGTTACGTTGGTACCATGGGAGGTGTTGGTGCCACCCACGGGTACGTTTGGGGGCTATTTCTAGTTCTCACCCTCTAACGCCATGTCTTAAGCATAATTCTAGAAATACGCAAATTACCGTCGTATTCTCAAACCGGGAGTCCCGCTGCAGCGGGGTCAGTTCCTACGAGTTACATTGGTCTCCTGGGAGGAGTTGGTTCCCCCCACGGGGACGATCAGGGGTTGTTTCTAGTTCTCACCCTCTAACGCCATATTTTTAAGTCTAAGTCTAAAAATATGCAAATTACTATCGTATTCTCAAACCGGGAGACCCGCGGCTGTGGGGACTGTTCCTACGAGTTACATTGGTCCCGTGTGAGGTGTTGGTGCCACTCACGGGGATGTTTCGAGTTCTCACCCTCTAATGCCATGTTTTTAAACCAAAATCTAGAAATATGCAAATTACCATCGTATTCTCAAACCGGGAGTCCCGCTGCTACGGGGTCCGTCCCGATGAGTTACATTGTTCCCTTGGGAGGTGTTGGTGCCACCCATGGGGGGCGTTCGGGGTTGTTTCTAGTTATCACCCTCTAACTCCATGTTTTTAAGTCTAAGTCTAAAAATATGCAAATTACCATCATAATCTCAAACCGGGAGACCCGTTGATGCGGGGTCAGTTCCCATGAGTTACATTGGTCCCATGGGAGGTGTTGGTGCCACCCACGGGGCCGTTCAGGGACTATTTCGAGTTCTCACCCTCTAACGCCATGTTTTTAAGCTTAAGTATAGAAATATGTAAATTACCATCGTACTCTCAAATCGGGAGTACCTCGGCTGTGGGGTGATTTCCTATGAGTTACATTGGTCTCGTGGGGGGTGTTGGTGCCACCCACGGGGCCGTGCGGGGGCTATTTTGAGTTTTCACCCTCTAACGCCGTGTTTTTAAGCCTAAGTCTAAAAATATGCAAATTATCATCGTATTCTCAAACCGAGATTCCCGCGGTTGCGGGGTCAGTTCCTACGAGTTACATTGGTCCCGTGGGAGGTGTTGGTGACACCGACGGGGACGTTTGGGGGTTGTTTCTAATTCTCACCATCAAACGATATGTTCTTAAGACTAAGTCTAGAAATTTGCAAATTATCGTCGTATTCTCAAACCGGGAGTCCCACGGCTGCGGTGACAGTTCCTACGAGTTACATTGGTCCCGTGGGAGGTGTTTGTGCCACGTACGGGGCCGTTCGGGGGCTGTTTCGAGTTTTCACCCTCTAAGTCTAGAAATATGCAAATTATCATCGTATTCTCAAACTGGGAGTCCCGTGGCTGCGGGGTCAGTTCCTACGAGTTACATTGGTCCCGCGGGAGGTGTTGGTGCCACACACAGGGACGTTCGGGGGCTGTTTCGAGTTTTCACCCTCTAACGCTATGTTTCCAAGCCTAAGTCTAGATTTATGAAAATTACCGTCGTATTCTCAAACCGGAAGACCCGCGGATGTAGGGTCAGTTCCTACGAGTTACGTTTGTCCCGTGGGAGGTTTTGGTGCCACACACGGGGACGTTCGGGGGCTATTTCTAGTTCTCACCCTCTAACGCCATGTTTTAAGCCTAAGTCTAGAAATATGAAAATTACCGTCGTACTCTCAAACTGGGAGTCCCGCTGCAGCGGGGTCCGTTCCTACGAGTTACATTGTTCTCCTGGGAGGAGTTGGTGCCCCCCACGGGAACGTTCAGGGGTTGTTTCTAGTTCTCACCCTCTAACGCCATGTCTTTAAGTCTAAGTCTAGAAATATGCAAATTACTATCGTACTCTCAAACCAAGAGACCCGCGGTTGTGGGGACAGTTCCTACGAGTTACATTGGTCCCGTGTGAGGTGTTGGTGCCACCCACGGGGCCGTTCGGGGGCTGTTTTGAGTTCTCACCCTCTAATGCCATGTTTTTAAGCGAAAATCTAGAAATATGCAAATTACCGTCGTATTCTCAAACCAGGAGTCCCGCTGCTGCGGGGTCCGTTCTGACGAGTTACATTATTCCCGTGGGAGGTGTTGGTGCCACCCACGGGGTCTTTCGGGGCTGTTTCTAGTTCTCACCCTCTAACGCCATGTTTTAAAGTCTAAGTCTAAAAATATGCAAATTACCATCGTACTCTCAAATCGGGAAACCCGTGGATGCGGGGTCAGTTCCTATGAGTTACATTGGTCCCGTGAGAGGTGTTGGTGCCACCCACGGGGCCGTTCGGGGACTGTTTCGAGTTCTCACCCTCTAACGCCATGTTTTTAAGCCTAAGTATAGAAATATGTAAATTACCGTCTTATTCTCAAACCGGGAGTCCCGCGGCTGCGGGGTCAGTTCCTACGAGTTACATTGGTCCTGTGGGAGGCGTTGGTGCCGCCCACGGGGCCGTTCGAGGGCTATTTCTAGTTCTCACCCTCTAACGCCATATTTTTAAGCCTATGTCTAGAAATATGCAAATTACCTTCGTATTCTCAAATCGAGAGTCCCGCGACTGCGGGGTCAGTTCCTACGAGTTACATTGGTCCTGTGGGAGGTGTCAGTGCCACACACGGTGCCGTTCGGGGGTTGTTTCGAGTTTTCGCCCTCTAAAGCCCTATGTTGCTTAAGTCTAGACATACGCAAATTACCGTCGTATTCTCAAACTGGGAGACCCGCGGCTGCGTGGTCAGTTCCTACGAGTTACATTGGTCCCATAGCAGGTGTTGGTGCCACTCACGGGGACGTTCGGGTGCTGTTTCTAGTTGTCACCCTATAGCGCCATGTTTTAAAGCCTAAGTCTAGAAATATGCAAATTACCGTCATATTCTCAAACCGGGAGTGCCGCTGTTGCGGGGTCATTTTCTATGAGTTACATTGGTCCCGTGGGAGTTGTTGGTGCCACCTACGGGGATGTTCGGGGGTTGTTTCTAGTTCTCATCCTCTAACGCCATGTTTTTAAGTCTAAGTCTAGATATATGAAAATTACCATCGTACTCTAAAATTGGGAGACCCGTGGCTGCGGGGTCCGTTCCTATGAGTTACATTGGTCTCGTGGGAGGTGTTGGTGCCACCCACGGGCCCGTTCGGGGACTGTTTCGAGTTCTCACCCGCTAACGCTATATTTTTAAGCCTAAGTATAGATATATGCAAATTAACGTCGTATTATCAAACCGGGAGTCCCGCGGCTGCAGGGTCAGTTCCTATGAGTTACATTGGTCCTGTTGGAGGTGTCGGTGCCACCCAGAGCGCCGTTCAGGGGATGTTTCTAGTTCTCACCCTCTAACGCCATATTTTTAAGCCTATGTCAAAAAATATGCAAAATACCTTCATATTCTAAAATCGAGAGTCCCGTGACTACGGAGTCAATTCCTACGAGTTACATTGGTCCCGTGGGAGGTGTCAATGCCACACACGGTGCCGTTCGGGGGCTGTTTTGAGTTTTCGCCCTCTAACGCCATGTTTTGCATAAGTCTAGACATACGCAAATTACCGTTGTATTCTCAAACTGGGTGACCCGCGGCTGTGGGGTCAGTTCCTACGAGTTACATTGGTCCCGTGGGAGGTGTTGGTGCCACCCACGGGGCCATTCGGGGGCTGTTTCGAGTTTTCACTCTCTAACGCCTGGTTTTGCTTAAGTCTAGAAATATGCAAATTACCTTCGTATTCTCAAACTGGGAGACTCGCGGCTGTGGGGTCGGTTCCTATGAGTTACATTGGTCCCGTGGGAGGTGTTGGTGCTACCCACGGGGACGTTCCGGGGCTGTTTCTAGTTCTCATCCTCTAATGTCATGTTTTTAAGCCGAAGTCCAGAAATATGCAAATTACTGTTGTATTCTCAAACCAGGAGTCCCGCTACTGCGGGGTCAGTTCCTACGAGTTACATTGGTCCCGTGGGAGGTTTTGGTGCCACCCAAGGTGTCGTTCGGGGGATGTTTCTATTTCTCACACTCTAACGCCTTGTTTTTTAGTCTAAGTCTCGAAATTGTCAAATTACCATCATACTATCCAACCGGGAGACCCGCGACTGCGGGGTCAGTTCCTACGAGTTACATTGGTCCCGTGGGAGGTGCTGGTGCCACCCACGGGGCCGTTCGGGGGGTGTTTCGAGCTCTCACCCTCTAACGCCATGTTTTTAAGTCATAGTCTAGAAATATACAAATTACCGTCGTACTCTCAAACTGGGAGACCCGCGGCTGCGGGGTCAGTTCCTATGAGTTACATTGGTCCCTTGGGAGGTGTTGGTGCCACCCATGGGACCGTTCGGGGGGTGTTTCGAGTTCTCACCCTCCGGCGCCATGTTTTTAATACTAAGTCCAGAAATATGCAAATTACCGTTGTATTCTTAAACCAGGAGTCCCGCGGTTACGGGGTCAGTTCCTAAGAATTACATTGGTCCCGTGGGAGGTGTTGGTGCCACCCAAGGGGCCGTTCGGGGGCTGTTTCTAGTTCTCACCCTCTAACACCATATTTTTTAGCCTAAGTCTAGAAATATGCAAATTACCTTCGTATTCTCAAACTGGGAGCCCCGCGGCTACGGGGACAGTTCCTACGAGTTACATTGGTCCCGTGGGAGGTGTTGGTGCCACCCACGGGGCCGTTCGGGGGCTGTTCCGAGTATTCACCCTCTAACGCCTTGTTTTTAAACCTAATTCTAGAAATATGGATATTACTGTCGTATTCTAAAATTGGGTGTCCCGCGGCTGCGGCTTCAGTTCCAACGAGTTACATTGGTCCCGTGGGAGGTGTTGGTGCCACCCATAGGGCCGTTCGGGGGCTGTTTCGAGTTTTCACCCTCTAACGCTATATTTCCAAGTCTAAGTCTAGAAATATGCAAATTACCGTTGTATTCTCAAACCGGAAGACCCGCGGATGCAGGGTCAGTTCCTACGAGTTACGTTGGTCCCGTGGGATGTGTTGCTGCCACACAGGGACGTTTGGGGGCTATTTCTAGTTCTCACCCTCTAACGCCATGTTTTAATCCTATGTCTTGAAATATGAAAATTACCGTCATATTCTCAAACCGGGAGTCCCGCTGTAGCGGGGTCAGTTCCTATAAGTTACATTGTTCTCCTGGGAGGAGTTGGTGCCCCCCACGGGGATGTTCAGGGGTTGTTTCTAGTTCTCACCCTCTAAGGCCATGTTTTTAAGTCTAAGTCTAGAAATATGCAAATTACTATCGTACTCTCAAACTGAGAGACCCGTGGCTGTGGGGACAGTTCCTACGAGTTACATTGGTCCCGTGTGAGGTGTTGGTGCCACCCACGGGCCGTTCGGGGGCTGTTTCGATTTCTCACCCTTTAATGCCATGTTTTTAAGCCAAAATCCAGAAATATGCAAATTACCATCGTATTCTCAAATCGGGAGTCCCGCTGCTGCGGGGTCCATTCTGACGAGTTACATTGTTAACGTGGGAGGTGTTGGTGCCACCCACGGGGGCGTTCAGGGCTGTTTCTAGTTCTCACCCTCTAATGCCATGTTTTTAAGTCTAAGTCTAAAAATATGCTAATTACCATCGTACTCTCAAACCGGGTGACCCGTGGATGCGGGGTCAGTTCCTATGAGTTACATTGGTCCCGTGAGAGGTGTTGGTGCATCCCACTGGGCCGTTCGGGGACTATTTTGAGTTCTCACCCTCTAACGCCATGTTTTTAAGCCTAAGTATAGAAATATGTAAATTACCGTCTTATTCTCAAACCGGGAGTCCCGCGGCTGCAGGGTGAGTTCCTACGAGTTACATTGGTCCCGTGGGAGGCATTGGTGCCTCCCACGGGGCCGTTCGGGGGCTATTTCTTATTCTCACCCTCTAACGCCATATTTTTAAGCCTATGTCTAGAAATATACAAATTACCTTCGTATTCTCAAATAGGGAGTCCCGCGACTGCGGGGTCAGTTCCTACGAGTTACATTGGTCCTGTGGGAGGTGTCAGTGCCACACACGGTGCCGTTCGGGGGTTGTTTCGAGTTTTCGCCCTCTAGAGCCCTATTTTGCTTAAGTCTAGACATATGCAAATTACCGTCGTATTCTCAAACTGGGAGACCCGCGACTGCGGGGTCAGTTTCTACGAGTTACATTGGTCCCGTGGGAGGTGTTGGTGCCACCCACGGGGCCGTTCGGGGGCTGTTTCGAGTTTTCACCCTCTAACGCCTTATTTGATTAAGTCTAGATATATGCAAATTACCTTTTTATTCTCAAATCGGGAGACCCGCGGCTGCGGGGTCAGTTCCTACGAGTTACATTGGTCCTATGGGAGGTGTTGGTGCCACCCACGGGGACGTTCGGGTGCTGTTTCTAGTTGTCACCCTATAGCGCCATCTTTTAAAGCCTAAGTCTAGAAATATGCAAATTACCATCATATTCTCAAATCGGGAGTGCCGCTGCTGTGGGGTCATTTTCTATGAGTTACATTGGTCCCGTGGGAGGTGTTGGTGCCACCCACGGGGCTGTTCGGGGGCTGTTTCTAGTTCTCATCCTCTAACGCCATGTTTTTATGTCTAAGTCTAGATATATAAAAATTACCATCGTAGTCAAAAAGCGGGAGACCCGTGGCTGTGGGGTCCGTTCCTATGAGTTACATTGGTCCCGTGGGAGGTGTTGGTACCACCCACGGGGCCGTTCGGGGACTATTTTGAGTTCTCACCCTCTAACGCCATAATTTTAAGCCTAAGTATAGAAATATGCAAATTAACGTCGTAATGTCAAAGTAGGAGTCCCGCGGTTACGGGGTCAGTTCCTACGAATTACATTGGTCCTGTGGGAGGCGTTGGTGCCACCCAAGGGGCCGTTTCGGGGGCTATTTCTAGTTCTCACCCTCTAACACCATATTTTTTATCCTAAGTCTAAAATATGCAAATTACCTTCGTATTCTCAATCAGGGAGTCCCGCGGATACGGGGACAGTTCCTACGAGTTATATTGGTCCCGTGGGAGGTGTTGGTGCCACCCACGGGGCCGTTCGGGGGCTGTTTCGAGTTTTCACCCTCTAACACCATGTTTTTAAACCTAAGCCTAAAAATATTGATATTACTGTCGTATTCTCAAACTGGGAGTCCCACGGCTGCGGGGTCAGTTCCTACGAGTTACATTGGTCCCGTGGGAGGTGTTGGTGCCACCAACTGTGCCGTTCAGGTGTTGTTTCGAGTTTTCACCCTCTAACGCTATGTTTCCAAGCCTAAGTCTAGAAATATGAAAATTACCGTCATATTATCAAACCGAAAGACCCGCGGATGTAGGGTCAGTTCCTACGAGTTATGTTGGTCCCGTGGGAGGTGTTGGTGCCACCCACGGGTACGTTCGGGGTCTATTTCTAGTTCTCACCCTCTAACGCCATGTTTTAAGCGTAAGTCAAGAAATACGCAAATTACCGTCGTATTCTCAAACCGGGAGTCCCGCTGCAGCGGGGTCAGTTCCTACGAGTTACATTGGTCTCCTGGGAGGAGTTGGTTCCCCCCACGGGGACGTTCAGGGGTTGTTTCTAGTTCTCACCCTCTAACGCCATATTTTTAAGTCTAAGTCTAAAAATATGCAAATTACTATCGTACTCTCAAACTGGGAGACCCGTGGCTGTGGGGACTGTTCCTACGAGTTACATTGGTCCCGTGTGAGGTGTTGGTGCCACCCACGGGGCCGTTCGGGGGTTGTTTCGAGTTCTCACCCTCTAATGCCATGTTTTTAAGCCAAAATCTAGAAATATGCAAATTACCATCGTATTCTCAAACCGGGAGTCCCGCTGCTACGGGGTCCGTCCCGATGAATTACATTTTTCCCTTGGGAGGTGTTGGTTCCACCCACGGGGGCGTTCGGGGCTGTTTCTAGTTCTCACCCTCTAACGCCATATTTTTAAGTCTAAGTCTAAATATACGAAAATTACCATCATACTCTCAAACCAGGATAGCCGTTGATGCGGGGTCAGCTCCTATGAGTTACATTGGTCCCGTGGGAGGTGTTGGTGCCACCCACGGGGCCGTTCGGGGACTGTTTCGAGTTCTCACCCTCTAAGGCCATGTTTTTAAGCCTAAGTATAGAAATTTGTAAATTACCATCGTACTCTCAAATCGGGAGTACCTCGGGTGTGGGGTCAGTTCCTATGAGTTACATTGGTCCCGTGGGGGGTGTTGGTGCCACCCACGGGGCCGTGCGGGGGCTATTTCGAGTTTTCACCCTCCAACACCTTGTTTTTAAGCCTAAGTCTAAAAATATGCAAATTATCATTGTATTCTCAAACCGGGAGTCCCGCGATTGCGGGGTCAGTTCCTACGAGTTACATTGGTCCCGTGGATGGTGTTGCTGACACCGACGGGGACGTTTGGTGGTTGTTTCTAATTCTCACCATCTAACGATATGTTCTTAAGCCTAATTCTAGAAATATGTAAATTATCTTCGTATTCTCAAACCGGGAGTCCCGCGGTTGCGGTGTCAGTTCCTACGAGTTACATTGGTCCCGTGGGAGGTGTTGGTGCCACACACGGGGCCGTTCGGGGGCTGTTTCGAGTTTTCACCCTCTAACGCTATGTTTCCAAGCCTAAGTCTAGAAATATGCAAATTACCATCGTATTCTCAAACCGGGAGACCCGCGGACGCGGGGTCAGTTCCTACGAGTTACGTTGGTCCCGTGGGGGGTGGTGGTGCCACACACGGGGACGTTCGGGGGCTATTTCTAGTTCTCACCCTCTAATGCCATGTTTTAAGCCTAATCTAGAAATATGCAAATTACCGTCGTATTCTCAAACTGGGAGTCCCGCTGCAGCAGGGTCAGTTCCTACGAGTTACATTGTTCTCCTGGGAGGAGTTGGTGCCCCCAAAGGGGACGTTCAGGGGTTGTTTCTAGTTGTCACCCTCTAATGCCATGTCTTTAAGTCTAAGTCTAGAAATATGCAAATTACTATCATACTCTCAAACCGAGAGACCCGCGGCTATGGGGACAGTTCCTACGAGTTACATTGGTCCCGTGTGAGGTGTTGGTGCCACCCACGGGGCCGTTCGGGGGCTGTTTCGAGTTCTCACCCTCTAATGCCATGTTTTTAAGCCAAAATCTAGAAATATGCAAATTACCATCGTATTCTCAAACCGGGAGTCCCGCTGTTGCGGGTTCCGTTCTGACGAGTTACATTGTTCCCGTGGCAGGTGTTGGTGCCACCCACGGGGGCTTTCGGGGCTGTTTCTAGTTCTCACCCTCTAACGCCATGTTTTTAAGTCTAAGTCTAAAAATATGCAAACTACCATCGCACTCTCAAACCGGGAAACCCGTGGATGCGGGGTCGGTTCCTATGAGTTACATTGGTCCCGTGAGAGGTGTTGGTGCCACCCACGGGGCCGTTCAGGGACTGTTTCGATTTCTCACCCTCTAACGCCATGTTTTTAAGCCTAAGTATAGAAATATGTAAATTACCATCGTATTCTCAAACCAGGAGTCCCGCGGCTGCGGGGTCAGTTCCTACGAGTTACATTGGTCCCGTGGGAGGCGTTGGTGCGACCCACGGCGCCGATCGGGGGCTATTTCTAGTCTCACCCTCTAATGCCATATTTTTAAGCCTATGTCTAGAAATATGCAAATTACCTTTGTATTCTCAAATCGGGAGTCCCGCTACTGCGGTGTCAGTTCCTACGAGTTACATTGGTCCTGTGGGAGGTGTCAGTGCCACACACGGTGCCGTTCGGGGGTTGTTTTGAGTTTTCGAACTCTAAAGACCTATGTTGCTTAAGTCTAGACATACGCAAATTACCATCGTATTCTTAAACTGGGAGACCCGCGGCTGCGGGGTCAGTTCCTACGAGTTACATTGGTCCCGTGGGAGGTGTTGGTGCCACCCACGGGGACGTTCGGGGGCTTTTTCGAGTTTTCACCCTCTAACGCCATATTTTGATTAAGTCTAGATATATGCAAATTACCATCGTATTCTCAAATCGGGAGACCCGCGACTGCGGGGTCAATTCCTACGAGGTACATTGGTCCCATGGGAGGTGTTGGTGCCACCCACGGGGACGTTAGAGTGCTGTTTCTAGTTGTCACCATATAGCGCCATATTTTAAAGCCTAAGTATAGAAATATGAAAATTACCATCATATTCTCCAACCAGGAGTGCCGCTGCTGCGGGGTCATTTTCTACGAGTTACATTGGTTACTTGGGAGGTGTTGGTGCCACCCACGGGGACGTTCGGGGGATGTTTCTAGTTCTCATCCTCTAACGCCATGTTTTTAAGTCTAAGTCTAGATATATAAAAATTACCATCGTACTCTATAACCAGGAGACACGTGGCTACGGGGTCCGTTCCTATGAGTTACATTGGTCCCGTGGGAGGTGTTGGTGCCACCCACGGGGCCGTTCGGGGACTGTTTTGAGTTCTCACCCTCTAACGCCATGTTTTTAAGCCTAAGTATAGAAATATGCAAATTTCGGTCGTATTATCAAACCAGGAGTCCCGCGGTTATGGGGTCAGTTCCTACAAATTACATTAGTCCCGTGGGAGGCGTTGGTGCCACCCAAGGGACCGTTCGGGGGCTGTTTCTAGTTCTCACCCTCTAACACCGTATTTTTTAGCCTAAATCTAGAAATATGCAAATTACCTTCGTATTCTCAAACTGGGAGTCCCGCGGATACGGGGACAGTTCCTACGAGTTACATTGGTCCCGTGGGAGGTGTTGGTGCCACCCACGGGGCCGTTCGGGGGCTGTTCTGAGTATTCACCCTCTAACGCCATGTTTTTAAACCTAAGTCTAGAAATATTGATATTACTGTCATATTCTCAAATTGGGAGTCCCGCGGTTGCGGGGTCAGTTCCTACGAGTTACATTGGTCCCGTGGGAGGTGTTGGTGCCACCCACGGGGATGTTCAGGGGTTGTTTCGAGTTTTCACCCTCTAACGCTATGTTTTTAAGCCTAAGTCTAGAAATATGCAAATTATGTTCGTATTCTCAAACCGGGAGTCCCGCGGCTGCGGGGTCAGTTCCTACGAGTTACATTGCTCCCATGGGAGGTGTTGGTGCCACACACAGGGCCGTTCGGGGGCTGTTTCGAGTTTTCACCCTCTAACGCTATGTTTCCAAGCCTAAGTCTAGAAATATGCAAATTATCGTCGTATTCTCAAATCGGAAGACCCGCGGATGCAGGGTCAGTTCCTACGAGTTACGTTGGTCCCGTGGGAGGTGTTGGTTCCACCCACTGGTACGTTCGGGGGCTATTTCTAGTTCTCACCCTCTAATGCCATGTTTTAAGCGTAAGTCTAGAAATACGCAAATTACCGTCGTATTCTCAAACCGGGAGTCCCACTACAGCGGGGTCAGTTCCTACGAGGTACATTGGTCTCCTGGGAGGAGTTGGTGGCCCCCATCGGGACGTTCAGGGGTTTTTTCTAGTTCTCACCCTCTAACGCCATGTTTTTAAGTCTAAGTCTAAAAATATGCAAATTACTATCGTACTCTCAAACCGGGAGACCCGCGGCTGTGGGGACAGTTCCGACGAGTAACATTGTTCCCTTGGGAGGTGTTGTGCCACCCACGGGGGCATTCGGTGTTGTTTCTAGTTCTCACCCTCTAACGCCATGTTTTTATGTGTAAGTCTAAAAATAAGCAAATTACCATCGTACTCTTAAACCGGGAGACCCGTTGATGCGGGGTCAATTCCTATGAGTTACATTGGTCCTGTGGGAGGTGTTGGTGCCACCCACGGGGCCGTTCGGGGACTGTTTCGAGTTCTCACCCTCTAACGCCATGATTTTAAGCCTAAGTATAGAAATATGTAAATTACCGTCGTATTCTCAAACCGGGAGTCCCACGGCTGTGGGGTCAGTTCCTACGACTTACATTGGTCCCGTGGGACGCGTTGGTGCCACCCACGGGGCCGTTCAGGGGCTATTTACAGTTCTCACCCTCTAACGCCATATTTTTAACCCTATGTCTAGAAATATGCAAATTACCTTCGTATTCTCAAATCGGGAGTCCCACGACTGCGGGGTCAGTTCCTACGAGTTACATTGGTCCTGTGGGAGGTGTCAATGCCACACACGGTGCTGTTCGAGGGCTTTTTTGAGTTTTCGCCCTCTAACGCCATGTTTTGCTTAAGCCTTAACATACGTAAATTACCGTCGTATTCTCAAACTGGGAGACTCGTAGCTGCCGGGTCAGTTCCTACGAGTTACATTGGTCCCGTGGGAGGTGTTGGTGCCACCCACGGGGACGTTCCGGGGCTGTTTCTAATTCTCACCCTCTAATGTCATGTTTTTAAGCCGAAGTCTAGAAATATGCAAATTACCATCGTATTCTCAAACCGAGAGTCCCGCTGCTACGGGGTTAGTTCCTACGAGTTACATTGGTCCCGTGGGAGGTTTTGGTGCCACCCACGGGGTCGTTCGGCGGATTTTTCTATTTCTCACCCTCTAACGCCATGTTTTTTAGTCTAAGTCTAGAAATAGTCAATTTATCATTGTACTATCAAACCGGGAGACCCACGGCTGTGGGGTCAGTTCCTACGAGTTACATTGGTCACGTGGGAGGTGTTGGTGCCACCCATGGGGCCGTTCGGGGGGTGTTTCGAGCTCTCACCCTCTAACGCCATGTTTTTAAGTCAAAGTCAAGAAATATGCAAATTACGGTCGTACTCTCAAACAGGGAGACCCGCCGCTGTGGGGTCAGTTCCTACGAGTAACATTGGTCCCGTGGGAGGTGTTGGTGCCACCCACGGGGCCGCTCGGGGGGTGTTTCGAGTTCTCACCCTCCAATGCCATGTTTTCAAGACTAAGTCTAGAAATATACAAATTACCGTGGTATTCTCAAACCAGGAGTCCCACGGTTACGGGGTCAGTTCCTACAAATTACATTGGTCCCGTGGGAGGTGTTGGTGCCACCCAAGGGGCCGTTCGGGGGCTGTTTCTAGTTCTCACCCTCTAACACCAAATTTTTTAGCCTAAGTCTAGAAATATGCAAATTACCTTCGTATTCTCAAACTTGGAGTCCCATGGCTACGGGGACAGTTCCTACGAGTTACATTAGTCCCGTGGGAGGTGTTGGTGCAACCCACGGGGCCGTTCGGGGGCTGTTTTGAGTTTTCACCCTCTAACGCCATGTTTTTAAACCTAAGTCTAGAAATATTGATATTACTGTCGTATTCTAAAATTGGGAGTCTCGCGGCTGCGGGGTCAGTTCCTACGAGTTACATTGGTCCCGTGGGAGGTTTTGGTGCCACCAACGGGGCCGTTCTGGGGCTGTTTTGAGTTTTCACCCTTTAATGCTCTGTTTTTAAGTCTATGTCAAAAAATATGCAAATTACCATCGTACTCTCAAACCGGGAGTCCCGCTGCAGCGGGGTCAATTCCTACGAGTTACATTGGTCTCTTGGGAGGAGTTGGTGCCCCCCACGGGGACGTTTAGGGGTTGTTTCTAGTTCTCACCCTCTAACACCATGTTTTTAAGTCTAAGTCTAGAAATATGCAAATTACTGTCGTACTCTCAAACCGGGAGACCCGCGGCTATAGTTCCTACGAGTTACATTGGTCCCCTGTGAGGTGTTGGTGCCACCCATGGGGCCGTTCGGGGGCTGGTTCGAGTTCTCACCCTCTAATGAAATGTTTTTATGCTAAAATATAGAAATATGCAAATTATCATTGTATTCTCAAACCGGGAGACCCGTTGCAGCGGGGTCCATTCCGACGAGTTACATTGGTCCCGTAGGAGGTGTTGGTGCCACCCACGGGGACGTTCGGGGGTTGTTTCTAGTTCTCACCCTTTAACACCATGTTTTTATGCCTAAGTCAAGGAATATGCAAATTACGGTCATACTCTCAAACCGGGGGAACCGCGGCTGCGGGTTCAGTTCCTACGAGTTACATTGGTCCCGTGGTAGGGGTTAGTGCCACCCACGGGGCCGTTCAGGGGTTGTTACGAGTTCTCACCCTCTAATGCCATGTTTTTAAGCCTAATTCTAGAAATATTCAAATTACCATCCTATTCTCAAACCAGGAGTCCTGCGCATGCGGTGTCAGTTCCTACGAGTTACGTTGGTCCCGTGGGATGTGTTGGTGCCACCCACGGGGCTGTTCGGGGGCTGTTTCTAGTTCTAACTCTCTAACGCCATATTTTTAGCCTAAGTCTAGAAATATGAAAATTACCTTCATATTCTCAAATCGGGAGTCCCGCGGCTGCGGGGTCAGTTCCTATGAGTTACATTGGTCCCGTGGGAGGTGTTGGTGCCACCCACAGGGCCGTTCGGGGGGTGTTTCGAGTTCTCACCCTCTAACGCCATGTTTTTAAGACTAAGTCTAAAAATATGCAAATTACCTTCGTATTCTCAAACCAGGAGTCCCGCGGTTATAGGGTCAGTTCCTACAAGTTGCAATGGTCCCGTGGGAGGTGTTGGTGCCACCCACGGGGACGTTTGGGGGTTGTTTCTAGTTCTCACCCTCTAACGCCTTGTTTTTATGCCTAAGTCTAGAAATATGAAAATACTGTCATACTCTCAAACTGGGGGACCCGCGGCTGCGGGGTCAGTTCCTACGAGTTACATTGGTCCCGTGGGAGGGGTTAGTGCCACCCAGGGGGCCGTTCGGGGGTTGTTATGAGTTCTCACCCTCTAATGCCATGTTTTTAAGCCTAAGTCTAGAAATATGCAAATTACCGTCTTATTCTCAAACGAGGAGTCCCGCGGATGCGGGGTCAGTTCCTACGAGTTACGATGGTCCCGTGGGAGGTGTTGGTGCAACCCACGGGGCTGTTCGGGGGCCGTTTCTAGTTCTCACCCTCTAACGCCATATTTTTAAGCCTAAGTATAAAAATATACAAATTACCTTCGTATTCTCATACCGGGAGTCCCACGGCTACGGGGACAATTCCTACGAGTTACATTGGTCCCGTGTGAGGTGTTGGTGCCACCCACGGGGACATTCGGGGCAGTTTCTAGTTTTCACACTTTAACGCCATGTTTTTATACCTAAGTATTGAAATATGAAAATCATCAACGTATTCTCAAACCGGGAGTCCCACGGCTCCAGGGTCAGTTCCTATTAGTTACATTGGTCCCGTGGTAGGTGTTGGTGCCACCCACGGGGCCTTTCAGGGGCTGTTTCGAGTTTTCACCCTCGAACGCCTTATTTTGCTTAAGTCTTGAAATATGCAAATTACCGTCGTATTCTCAAACCGGGAGACCCGCGGTTGCGGGGTCAGTTCCTACGAGTTACATTGGTCCCGTGGGAGCTGTTGGTGCCACCCACGGGGCCTTTCGGGGGCTGTTTTGAGTTTTCCCCCTATAACGCCATGTTTTCCTAAAGTCTAGAAATATGCAAATTACTGTCGTATTCTCAAATCGGGAGACCCGCGACATTGGTGTCTGTTCCTACGAGTTACATTGGTCCCGTGGGAGGTGTTGGTGGCACCCACGGGGATGTTCAGGTGTTGTTTCTAGCTATCACCCTTTAACGCCATGTTTCAAAGCCTATGTCTAGAAATATGCAAATTACCATCGTATTCTCAAACCGGGAGTGCCGCTGCTGTGGGGTCAGTTTCTGCAAGTTACATTGGTCCCGTGGGAGGTGTTGGTGCCACCCACGAGGACGTTCGGGGGCTGTTTCTAGTTCTCACCCTCTAACGCCATGTTTTCAAGTCTAAGTCTAGATGTATGTAAATTATCATCGTACTCTCAAACCGGGAGTCCCGCGGCTGTGGGGTCAGTTCCTACGATTTACATTGGTCCCGTGGGAGGTGTTGGTGCCACCCACGAGGACGTTCAGGGGATATTTCTACTTCTCACCCTCTAACGCCATGTTTTTAAGCCTAACTCTAGAAATACACAAATTACCGTCGTATTCTCAAACCGGGAGTCCCGCTGCAGCGGGTTCAGTTCCAACGAGTTACATTGGTCCCGTAGGAGGTGTTGGTGCCACCAACGGGGACGTTCGATGGTTATTTCTAGTTCTCACCCTCTAACGTCATGTTTTTATTCATAAGTCTAGAAATATGGAAATTACTGTCATATTCTGAAACTGGGGGACCCGCGGCTGCGGGGTCAGTTCCTACGGGTTACATTGGTCCCGTAGGAGGGGTTAGTGCCACCCACGGGGCCGTTCGGGGGTTGTTACGAGTTCTCAATCTCTAATGCCATGTGTTTAAGCCTAAGTCTAGAATATTCAAATTACCGTCGTATTCTCAAACCAAGAGTCCCACGGATGCGGGGTCAGTTCCTACGAGTTACGTTAGTCCCGTGGGAGGTGTTGGTGCCACCCACGGTGCCGTTCGGGGGATGTTTCTAGTTCTCACCCTATAACTCCATATTTTTAATCCTAAGTCTAGAATTATGCAAACTACCTCCATATTCTCAAACCGGGAGTCCCGCAGCTGCGGGGTCAGTTCCTATAAGTTACATGGGTCCCGTGGGAGGTGTTGGTACCACCCACGGGGTCGTTCGGGGACTGTTTCGAGTTTTCACCCTCTAACGCTATGGTTTTAAGCCTAAGTCTATTAATATGTAAATTATCGTCGTATTCTCAAACCGGGAGTCCCCCGGCTGCGAGGTCAGTTCCTACGAGTTACATTGGTCCCGTGGGAGGTGTTGCTGCCACCCATGGGGCCGTTCGGGGACTGTTTCGAGTTTTCACCCTCTAACACCTTGTCCTGCTTAAGTCTAGAAATATACAAATTACCGTCGTATTCTCAAACCGGGAAACCCGCGGCTACGTGGTCAGTTCCTACGAGTTACATTGGTCTCGTGGGAGGTGTTGGTGACACCCACGGGGACGTTTGGGGGTTGTTTCTATTTCTCACCCTCTAACGCAAGTTTTTAAGCCTATGTCTAGAAATATACAAATTACCATCGTATTCTCAAACCGGGAGTCCCGCTTCTACAGGGTAAGTTCCTACGAGTTACATTGGTTCCGTGGAAGGTGTTCGTACCTCCCACGAGGACATTCGGGGGCGGTTTCTTGTTCTCACACTCAAATGCCATGTTTTTAAGTGTAAGTCTAAAAATATGCAAATTACCATCGTACTCTCAAACCGGAAGTCTCATGGCTCCGGGGTTAGTTCCTACGATATGTATTGGTCCTGTGGGTGGTGTTGGTGCCACCCACGAGGCGGTTCTTTGGCAATTTCGAGTTCTCACCCTCGAACGCCATGTTTTTAAGCCTAAGTCTTAAAATATGCAAATTACCATCGTATTATCAAACCCAGAGTCCCGTGGATGCAGGGTCAGTTCCTACGAGTTACATTGGTCCCGTGGGAGGTGTTGGTGCAACCCACGAGGTCATTCGGGGGCAGTTTCTAGTTCTCACCCTCTAAGGCCATGTTTTTAATCCTAAGTCTAGAAATATGCAAATTACCATAGTATTGTCAAACCGGAATTCTCGTGGTTGCTAGGATAGTTCCTATGAGTTACATTGGTCCCGTTTCAAGTGTTGGTACCACCCACGGGGCCGTTCGGGGGCTGTTTCGAGTTTTCACCCTCTAATGCCATTTTTTTAAGCGTAAGTCTAGAAATATAAATATTATCTTCGTATTCTCTAACAGGGAGTCCCGCGGCTGTGGGGTTAGTTCCTACGATTTACATTGGCCCCGTGGGAGGTGTTGGTGCCACCAACGGGGCCGTTTGAGGGCTATTTCGATTTTTTACCCTCTAACGCCATGTTTTTAAGCCGAAGTCTAAAAATATGCAAATTATCGTTGTATTCTCAAACCAAGAGTCCCACGGTTGCGGGGTCAGTTCCTATGAGTTACATTGGTCCCGTGGGAGGTGTTGGTGCCACCCACGGGTCCGTCCGGGGGCTATTTCGAGTTTTCTATAACAACCCGCATAATTTTTGGGCTATTTTCAAAATAAAGAGAAAAAAAATAAAGTTTTAGATAAAATTATTTTTATTGCTCAAACATATTGAATATAATTTTCAAAGGCGAGAATTTCAAATGGTTTCGAAAACGGAGTTAAAACATATTTTAAAATGTTTTTAACTCTTGGAGTTGTTTTGACGTCCAACTCTTCATTTCTTTGCCTTATTTAAAGGAGTCTTTTGGCTTCCAACATTTTATTTCTTTGCATTATAAAAGGAAGTCGTGGGCAAGCCTTTTAACTTACTTTTGGCACAAATTTTGGCAGCAAATATATTTTATATTCCTCTTCTTTTTAAATACACATTGGCCCTTGAGATTTGTGAGTTCCAACCTTAGATTAGAGGTGTTCTTGGGGCTATTTTGTTAGAGGTACTTGGAGGATCTTTTGTAGATCTTTTGAGTTTATCTTGAGTATGTGATCGTTGGTTTCTCATTGTGGTTTGAGGTATGGGGTTTTACACAATATGCTCCTTAAATCTCGCGAGTGTCATTCTCTTTGAATTGTTTTTTAATTGAACTCATATTTGAATTGATAATTTCATTGAAATCTGAAAAATAATTGTTGAAATTATTTTGATTCATGTGGTATCATTATATTGTTATTGAGCACGTTGTCATGAGATTTTAATATGGCACGGATGTTAGTCACCCGCCAAAATTCCTGTTTCCCGGGCTATGGCTTGATAAAGCATATACGGACGTGGTGAGGCCTGGTGACCCGATTAAAGTGTTGATAAATTATATTGATAAACGCTTTGAGATTTGCATTTCGATTTGAATATTCGTACTCTTATTGTTACGCTTTATTCATTGCTAATCCATATTTGTTGAGCATATTTTCTGTCGTATTGTGTACTTCCCCATATTTTCTTTTAGTGGCAGGTTAGTGCGGATTTTGGGGCGCCATGGAGATTGAGTTTAGCGAGGATTGTTTGCAAAAGATTCGTATTATTTTGATGTATAGAGCTTTGGAGATTTGTATTTTTATTCGAGTTAGATAGTTGTAATTTTAATTCGAGAGACTTGTTATAATTGAAGAGATTGAGATTGGTGGATTTATACTATTGTGGGTTTATTTAGATGCTCTATACCTTGTTACTTGTGGATTTGGATTTATTTTATCGCATTAGCGCTCCGTTCGCTCTCTCCGGACGGGCGGGGTATTACATTTTCACTCTCTAACGCCATGTTTTGCTTATGTCTAAAAATATGCAGATTACCGTCGTATTCTCAAACCGGGAGACCCACGGCTGCGGGGTAAGTTCCTACGAGTTACATTACTCCCGTGGTAGGTGTTGGTGCCACCCACGGGGATGTTCAGGGGCAGTTTCTAGTTCTCACCCTCTAATGCCAAGTTTTTAAGCCTAATTCGAGAAATAGGCAAATTATCGTCGTACTCTCAAACTGGGAGACCCGCGGTTGTAGGGTCAGTTCCTACGAGTTACATATGTCCCGTGGGAGGTGTTGGTACCACCCACATGGACGTTCGGGGGCTGTTTCGAGTTCTGACCCTCTAACGCCATGTTTTTAAGCCTAAGTCCAAAAATATGCAAATTCCGTCGTATTCTCAAACCGGAGTCGCCTGGATGTGGGATCAGTTCCTACGAGTTACATTGGTCTCGTGGGAGGTATTGGTGCCACCCACGGGGCCGTTCGGAGGCTGTTTATAGTTCTCACCCTCTAACGCCATATTTTTAAGCCTAAGTCTAGAAATATGGAAATTACCTTCGTATTCTCAAACCGGGAGTCCCGCGGCTGCGGGGACAGTTCCTACGAGTTACATTGGTCCCGTGGGAGGTGTTGGTGCCACCCACGGGGCCGTTCGAGGGATCTTTCGAGTTTTCATGCTCTAACGCCATGTTTTTAATCCTAAGTCTAGAAATCTACAAATTATTATCTTATTCTCTAACCGGGAGTCCCGCGGCTGCGGGGTCAGTTCCTATGAGCAACATTGGTCCCGTGGGAGGTGTTGGTGCCACCCACGGGGCCGATAGAGGGCTGTTTCAAGTTTTTACCCTCTAACCCCATGTTTTTCTTAAGTTTAGAAATATGAAAATTACGATCATATTCTCAAACCGGGTGTCCCGCGGCTGCGGGGTCAGTTCCAACGAGTTACATTGGTCCCGTGGGAGGTATTGGTGCCAACCACAGGGCCGTTCGGGGGCTATTTCTAGTTCTCACCCTCTAACGCCATATTTTTAAGCCTAAGTGTAGAAATATGCAAATTATCATCATATTCTCAAACCAGAAGTCCCGTGGTTGCGGGGATAGTTCCTATGGGTTACATTGGTCCCGTGGGAGGTGTTGGTGCCACCCACGGGGCCGTTTGGGGGATGTTTTGAGTTTTCACCCTCTAATGCAATTTTTTTAAGCCTGAGTCTAGAAATATAAATCTTATCTTCGTATTCTCTAACCAAGAGTCCCGCGGCTGTGGGGTTAGTTCCTACGAGTTACATTTGTCCCGTGGGAGGTGTTGGTGCCACCAACGGGGCCGTTAGAGGGTTGTTTCTAGTTTTCACCCTCTAACACCATGTTTTTAAGCCTAAGTCTAAAAATATGCAAATTATCGTTGTATTCTCAAACCAGGAGTCCCGTGGCTGTGGGGTCAGTTCTTATGAGTTACATCGGTCCCGTGGGAGGTGCTGGTGCCACCCATGGGTCTGTCCGGGGGCTATTTCGAGTTTTCACCCTCAAACGCCATTTTTGTTTTAGTATAGAAATATGCAGATTAGCGTCGTATTCTCAAATCGGGAGACCCACGGCTCCGGGGTAAGTTCCTACGGGTTACACTGGTCCCGTGGGAGGTGTCAGTGCCACCCACGGGGATGTTCAGGGGCAGTTTCTAGTTCTCACCCTCTAATGCCATGTTTTTAAGCCTAATTCAAGAAATATGCAAATTATCGTCGTACTCTCAAACCGGGAGACCCGCGGCTGTAGGGTCAGTTCCTACGAGTTACATTTGTCCCGTGGGAGGTGTTGGTACCATCCACATGGCCGTTCGGGGGCTGTTTCGAGTTCTCACCCTCTAACGCCATGTTTTGCTTAAGTCTTGAGATATGCAAATTACCGTCGTATTCTCAAACCGGGAGACCCGCGGCTGCGGGGTCAGTACCTACGAGTTACATTGGTCCCGTGGGAGGTGTTGGTGCAACCTACGGGGCCGTTTGGAGGCTGTTTCTAGGTCTCACCCTCTAACGCCATATTTTTAAGCCTAAGTCTAGAAATATGGAAATTACCTTCGTATTCTCAAACCAGGAGTCCCGCGGCTGCGGGGACAGTTCCTACGAGTTACAATGGTCCCGTGGGAGGTGTTGGTGCCAAACACGGGGCCGTTCGAGGGCTCTTTCGAGTTTTCGCCCTCTAACGCCATGTTTTTAAGCCTAAGTCTAGAAATCTGCAAATTATCATCGTATTCTCAAGCCGGGAGTCCCGCGGCTGCGGGGTCAGTTCCTATGAGTTACATTGGCCCCGTGGGAGGTGTTGGTGCCACACTCGGGGCCGATACAGGGGCGTCTCAAGTTTTCACCCTCTAACACCATGTATTTCTTATGTTTAGAAATATTGAAATTACCATTGTATTCCCAAACCGGGAGTCCCGCGGCTGCGGGATCAGTTACTTCGAGTTACATTGGTCCCGTGGGAGGTGTTGGTGCCACCCACGGGGCCGTTCGGGGGCTCTTTCTAGTTCTCACCCTCTAACGCCATATTTTTAAGCCTAACTATAGAAATAATCAAATTACCGTCGTATTCTCAAACCGGGAGTTCCGCGGCTGCGGGGTCAGTTTCTACGAGTTACATTTTCCCGTGGGAGGTGTTGATGCCACCCACGGGGCCGTTCGAGGTTGTTTCGAATTTTCACCTCTAACGCCATGTTTTTATTAAGTCGATAAATAAAGAAATTATCGTCGTATTCTCAAACCGGAAGGCCCGCGGATGCGGGGTCAGTTTCTACGAGTTACATTGGTCCCATGGGAGGTGTTGGTTCCACCCACGGGGATGTTCGGGGGCTGTTTCTAGTTCTCACCCTCTCATGCCATGTTTTTAAGCCTAAGTCTAGTAATATGGAAATTACCGTCGCATTCTCAAATCGGGAGTCCCGCAGCTACGGGTTCAGTTCCTACGAGTTACATTGGTCCCGTCGGAGGTGTTGGTGCCACCTAGGGGGCCGTTCGGGGGCTGTTTCGAGATTTCTCCCACTAACGCTATGTTTCTAAGCCTAAGTCCAGAAATATTCAAATTATCGTTGTATTCTCAAACCGGGAGTCCCGAGTTACATTGGTCTCGTGGGAGGTGTTTGTGCCACCCAGGGGGCCGTTAGACGGATGTTTCAAGTTTTCACCCTCTAAATCCATGTTTTTACGCCTAAGTCTAAAAATAAGCTAATTACCATCGTATTCTCAAACCAGGAGTCTCGCGGCTGCGGGGTCAGTTTCTGCGAGGTACATTGGTCCGTGGGAGGTGTTGGTGCCACCCACGGGGACGTTCGGGGGCTGTTTCGAGTTTTCATCCTCTAACGCCATGTTTTGCTTTAGTCTAGAAATATACAAATTATCGTCGTATTCTCAAAACGGGAGACCCAAAACTGCGGGGTCAGTTCCTATGAGTTACATTGCTCCCGTGGGAGGTGGTGGTGCCACCCACGGGGACGTTATGGGGATATTTTTAGTTCTCACCCTTTAACGCCATGTTTTTAAGCCTAAGTCTAGAAATGTGTAAATTACCGTTGTATTCTCAAACCGAGAGTCCCGCAGCTTCGGGGTCAGTTCCTACGAGTTACATTGGTTCCGTGGGACGTGTTGGGGCCACTCAGGGGGACGTTCGAGGGTTATTTCTAGTTCTCACCCTCTAACGCCAAGTTTTTAAGTCTAAGTCTAGAAATATGTAAATTATCGTCGTACTCTCAAATCGAGAGACCCATCGGGTGCTGGGTCAATTTTTACGAGCTACATAGGTCCCGTGGGAGGTGTTGGTGCCACCCACAGGGATGTTCGGGGGCTGTTTCTAGTTCTCACCCTCTAACGCCATGTTTTTCTTAAGTCTAGAAATATGCAAATTACCGTCATATTCTCAAACCGAGAGTCCCACGGCTACGGGGTCAGTTAGTACGAGTTACATTGGTCCCGTGGGAGGTGTTGGTGCCACCCACAGGGCCGTTAGAGGGCTGTTTCGAGTTTTCACCCTCTAACGTCATGTCTTTAAGCCTAAGTCTAAAAATATGTAAATTACCTTCGCATTCTCAAACCGGGAGTCCCGCGGCTATGGGGACAGTTCCTACGAGTTACATTGGTCACGTGGGAGGTGTTGGTGCCACCCACGGGGCTGTTCGGGGGATGTTTCGAGTTTTCACCCTCTAACGCCATATTTTTAAGCATAAGTCTAGAAATATTGAAATTACCATCGTATTCTCAAATCGGGAGCCACGCGGAGATGGGGTAAGTTCCTACAAGTTACATTGGTCCCGTGGGAGGTGTTGCTGCCACCCACGGGTCCATTCGGGGGATGTTTCAACTTTTCACCCTCTAACGCTCTGTTTCTATGCATAAGTCTAGAAATATGAAATTTACCGTTGTATTCTCAAACCGGGAGTCCCGCGGCTGCGGGGTCAGTTCCTACGAGTTACATTGGTCCCGTTGGAGGTGTTGGTGCCACCAAGGGGGCCGTTCGGGGGTTGTTTCGAGATTTCGCCCACTAACACTATGTTTCTAAGCCTAAGTCCAGAAATCTACAAATTATCATTGTATTCTCAAAACGGGAGTCCCGCGGCTATGGGGTCAGTTACTACGAGTTACATTGGTCTCGTGGGAGGTGTTCGTGCCACCCACGGAGCCGTTAGAGGGCTGTTTCGAGTTTTCACCCTCTAAAGCCATGTTTTTCAGCCTAAGTCTAAAAATATGCTAATTATCATCGTATTCTCAAACTAGGAGTCTCCTGGCTGCAGGGTCAGTTCCTGCGAGTTACATTGGTCCCATGGGAGGTGTTGGTGCCGCCCACGGCGTCATTCGGGTGCTGTTTCGAGTTTTCACCCTCTAACGCCATGTTTTGCTTAAGTCGAGAAATATGCAAATTATCATCGTATTTTCAAACTGGGAGACCCGCAACTACGGGGTCAGTTCCTAAGAGTTACTTTGGTCCTGTGGGAGGTGTTGGTGCCACCCACGGGGCCGTTCGAGGGTTGTTTCGAGATTTCACCCTCTAACGCCTTGTTTTTAAGCCTAAGTCAATAAATATGCATATTATCATCGTATTCTCAAACCGGGAGTCCCGCGGCTATGGGGTCAGTTCCTACGAGTTACATTGGTCCCGTGGGAGATGTTGGTGACACCCACAGGGGCGTTTGGGGGCTGTTTCTAGTTCTCACCCTCTAACGCCATGTTTTTAAGCCTAAGTCTAGAAATATGCAAATTACCGTCATATTCTCAAACCGAGAGTCCCACGGCTACGGGGTCCGTTCGTACGAGTTACATTGGTCCCGTGGGAGGTGTTGGTGCCACCCACTGGGCCATTAGAGGGTTGTTTCGAGTTTTCACCCTCTAACGCCATGTCTTTAAGCCTAAGTCTAAAAATATGCAAATTACCTTCGCATTCTCAAACCGTGAGTCCCGCGGCTATGGGGACTGTTCCTACGAGTTACATTGGTCGCGTGGGAGGTGTTAGTGCCACCCACGCGGCCGTTCGGGGGTTGTTTCGAGTTTTCACCCTCTAACGCCATACTTTTAAGCTTATGTCTAGAAATATTGAAATTACGATCGTATTCTCTAATCGGGAGCCACGCGGCGATGGGGTAAGTTCCTACGAGTTACATTGGTCCCGTGGGAGGTGTTGCTGCCACCCACGGGTCCATTCGGGGGATGTTTCAACTTTTCACCCTCTAACGCTATGTTTATATGCCTAAGTCTAGAAATATGAAATTTACCGTTGTATTCTCAAACCGGGAGTCCCGCGGCTGCGGGGTCAGTTCCTACGAGTTACATTGGTCCCGTTGGAGGTGTTGGTGCCACCAAGGGGGCCGTTCGGGGGTTGTTTTGAGATTTCTCCCACTAACACTATGTTACTAAGCCTAAGTCCAGAAATCTGCAAATTATCGTTGTATTCTCAAAATGGGAGTCCCATGGCTACGGGGTTAGTTCGTACGAGTTACATTGGTCCTGTGGGAGGTGTTGGTGCCACCCACGGGGCCTTTAGAGGGCTGCTTCTAGTTTTCACCCTCTAACGATATGTTTCTAAGCCTAAGTCTAGAAATATGAAAATTACCGTCGTACTCTCAAACCAGGAGACCCTTGGTTGCGGGGTCAGTTCTACGAGTTACATTGGTCCCGTGGGAGGTGTTGGTGCCACCCACGGGGACGTTCGGGGGCTGTTTCAAGTTTTCACCCTCTAACGCCTTGTTTTTAAGCCAAAGTCTAGAAATATACAAATTATCATCATACTATCGAACCGGGAGTCTCACGACTGCGGGGTCATTTCCTACAAGTTACATTGGTCCCGTGGGAGGTGTTGATGCCACCCACGGGGCCGTTTGGGGGCTGTTTCGAGTTTTCACCCTCTAACGCCATGTTTTGCTTAAGTCTAGAAATAGGCAAATTATCATCATATTCTCAAACCGAAAGGCCCGGGGCTGCGGGGTCAGTTCCAATGAGTTACATTGGTCCCATGGGAGGTGTTGGTTCCACCCACGGGGATGTTCGGGGGCTGTTTCTTCTTCTCACCCTCTAACGCCATGTTTTTAAGACTAAGTCTAGAAATATTAAAATTACCATTGTATTCTAGAATCGGGAGTCCCGCGGCTGCAGGGTCAGTTCCTACCAGTTACAACGGTCCCGTTGGAGGTGTTGGTGCTACCCCGGGGGTCGTTCGGGGGCAATTTCGAGATTTCTCCCACTAACGCTATGTTTCTAAGCCTAAGTCCAGAACTCTGCAAATTATCATTGTATTCTCAAATCGGGAGTCCTGCGGCAACGGGGTCTGTTCCTACGAGTTACATTGGTCTCGTGGGAGGTGTTGGTGCCACCCAAGGGGCTGTTAAAGGGCTATTTCGAGTTTTCACCCTCTAAATCCATGTTTTTAAGATTAAGTCTAAAAATATGCTAATTATCATCATATTCTCAAACTAGGAGTCTCGAGGCTACGGGGTCAGTTCCTGTGAGTTACAATGGTCCCATGGGAGGTGTTGGTGCCACCCACGGGGTCATTCGCGGACTGTTTCGATTTTTCACCCTCTAACGCCATGTTTTGGTTAAGTCTAAAAATATGCAAATTATCATTGTGTTCTCAAGCCGGGAGACCCACAGCTGCGGGGTCAGTTCCTACGAGTTACATTCGTCCCGTGGGAGGTGTTGGTGCCACCCACGGGGACGTTCGGGGCATGTTTCTAATTCTCACCCTCAAACACCATGTTTTTAAGCCTAAGTCCATAAATATGAAAATTGCCATCATATTCTCAAACCGGAAGTCCCGCGGCTACGGGGTCAGTTCCTACGAGTTACATTGGTCCCTTGGGAGGTGTTGGTTCCACCCACGGGGCCGTTCGGGGGCCGTTTCGAGTTTTCACCCTCTAATGCCTTGTTTTTAGGCCTAAGTCTAAAAATATGCAAATCATCATCGTATTCTCAAAACGGGAGTCCCGCGGTTGTGGGGTCAGTTCCTACGACTTACATTGGTCCCGTGGGAGATGTTGGTGACACCCACGGGGACGTTTGGGGGCTGTTTCTAGTTCTCACCCTCTAACGCCATGTTTTTATGCCTAAGTCTAGAAATATGCAAATTACCATTGTATTCTTAAACCGGGAGTCCCCCGGCTGCGGGATCAGTTCCTACAAGTTACATTGGTCCCGTGGGAGGTGTTGGTGCCACCCATGAGGCCGTTCGAGGGCTGTTTCGAGATTTCAACCTCTAACGCCTAGTTTTTAAGCCTAAGTCTAGCAATATGCAAATTATTATCGTATTCTCAAACCGGGAGTCCCGCAGTTGCGGGGTCAGTTCCCACGAGTTACATTGGTCCATTGGGAGGTGTTGATAACACCCACAGGTCCGATTGGGGGCTGTTTCAAGTTTTCACCCTCTAACGCCATGTTTTGCTTAAGTCTACAAATATGGAAATTACTATCGTATTCTCAAACCGAGAGTCCCATGGCTACGGGGTTAGTTCGTACGAGTTACATTGGTCCTGTGGGAGGTGTTGGTGCCACCCACGGGGCCTTTAGAGGGCTGCTTCTAGTTTTCACCCTCTAACGATATGTTTCTAAGCCTAAGTCTAGAAATATGAAAATTACCGTCGTACTCTCAAACCAGGAGACCCTTGGTTGCGGGGTCAGTTCTACGAGTTACATTGGTCCCGTGGGAGGTGTTTGTGCCACCCACGGGGACGTTCGGGGTTGTTTCAAGTTTTCACCCTCTAACGCCTTGTTTTTAAGCCTAAGTCTAGAAATATACAAATTATCATTGTATTCTTAAACCGGGAGTCCCGCGGCTGCGGGGTCAGTTCCATCAAGTTACATTTGTCCCGTGGGAGGTGTTGATGCCACCCACAGTGCCGTTCGGGGACTGTTTTGAGTTTTCATCCTCTAACGCCATGTTTTTCTTAAGTCTAGAAATATGCAAATTATCGTCGTTATCACCCACTAACTCCATGTTTTTAAGCCTAAGTCTAGATATATGCAAATTACCATCATATTCTCAAACCGGAAGGCCCGCGGCTATGGGGTCCGTTCCTACGAGTTACATCGGTCCCATAGGAGGTGTGGGTTCCACCCACGGGGATGTTCAGGGGCTGTCTCTAGTTCTCACCCTCTAACGCCATGTTTTTAAGCCTAAGTATAGAAATATTGAAATTACCGCTGTGTTCTCAAATCGGGAGTCCCGCGACTGCGGGGTCAGTTCCTACAAGTTACATTGGACCCATTGGAGGTGTTGGTGCAACCCAGGGGGATGTTCGGGGGCTGTTTCGAGATTTCTCCCACTAACGCTATGTTTTTATGCCTATGTCCAGAAATCTGCAAATTATCGTTGTATTCTCAAAGAGGGAGTCCCGCGTCTACGGGGTCAGTTCTTACGAGTTACATTGGTCTCTTGGGAGGTGTTGGTGCCACCCACGGGGACGTTAGAGGGTTTTTTTGAGTTTTCACCCTCTAAAGCCATGTTTTTAAGCCTAAGTCTAAAAATATGCTAATTAACGTCGTATTCTCAAACCAGGAGTCTCGTGGCTGCGGGGTCAGTTCCTGCGAGTTACATTGGTACCATGGGAGGTGTTTGTGCCACCCACAGGGTCATTCGGGGTTTGTTTCAAGTTTTCACCCTATAACGCCTTGTTTTTAAGCCTAAGTCTAGAAATATGCAAATTATCGTCGTATTCTCAAACCGAGAGTCCCGCGTCTACGGGGTCAGTTCCAACGAGTTACATTGGTCTCGCGGGAGGTGTTGGTGCCACCCACGGGGACGTTAGAGGGTTGTTTCGAGTTTTCACCCTCTAAAGCCATGTTTTTAAGCCTAAGTCTAAAAATATGCTAATTATCGTCATATTCTCAAAGCAGGAGTCTCGTGGCTTCGGGGTCAGTTCCTCTGAGTTACATTGGTCCCATGGGAGGTGTTGGTGCCACCCACAGTGTCATTCGGGTGTTGTTTCAAGTTTTCACCCTCTATCACCATGTTTTGCTTAAGTCTAGAAATATGAAAATTATCATCGTATTCTCAAACCGGGAGACCCACAACTGCGGGGTCAGTTCATATGAGTTACATTGGTCCCGTGGGAGGTGTTGGTGCCACCCATGGGGACGTTCGGAGGTTGTTTCTAGTTCTCCCCCTCTAATATCATGTTTTTAAGCCTAAGTCTAGAAATATGCAAATTACCATTGTATTCTCAAACCGGGAGTCCCGCGGCTGCGGGGTCAGTTCCTACGAGTTACATTGGTACCGTGGGAGGTGTGGGTGCCACCCACGGGGCCGTTCGGGGGCTATTTCGAGTTTTCACCCTCTAACGCCTTATTTTTTAGCCTAAGTCTAGAAATAAGAAAATTATCGTTGTATTCTCAAACCAGGAGTCCCGCGGTTGCGGGGTCAGTTCCTACAAGTTACATTCGTCCCGTGGGAGGTGTTAGTGACACCCACGGGGACGTTTGGGGGCTGTTTCTAGTTCTCACCATCTAACGCCATGTTTTTAAGCGTAAGTCTAGAAATATGCAAATTACAATTGTATTCTCAAACCGGGAGTCCCCCGGCAGCGGGATCAGTTCCTACCAGTTACATTGGTCCCGTGGGAGGTGTTGGTACCAACCACGGGGTCGTTCGAGGGCTTTTTCCAGATTTCACCCTCTATTGCTACGTTTTTAAGCCTAAATCTTGAAATATGCAAATTATCGTGGTATTCCCAAACCGGGAGTTCCGCGGCTACGGGGTCAGTTCCTACGAGTTACATTGGTCTCGTAGGAGGTGTTGGTGCAACCCATGGGGCCGTTAGAGGGTTGTTTTGAGTTTTCACCCTCTAGCGCCATATTTCTAACTCTAAGTCTAAAAATTTGCTAATTATCATCGTATTCTCAAACCCGGAGTCTCGCGGCTGCGGGGTCAGGTCCAACGAGTTACATTGGTCCCGTGGGAGGTTTTGTGCCACCCACGAGGCCGTTCGGGGGTTGTTTCGAGTTTTCACCCTCTAACGCCATGTTTTGCTTAAGTCTAGAAATATGCAAGTTATCATCGTATTCTCAAACCGGGAGACCCGCGGCTCCGGGGTCAGTTCCTATGAGTTACATTGGTCCTGTGGGAGGTGTTTGTTCCACCCACGGGGATGTTCGGTGGTTGTTTCTAGTTCTCACCATCTAACGCCATGTTTTTAAGACTAAGTCTTGAAATAAGGAATTTATCGCAGTATTCTCATATCGGGAGTCCCGCGGCTGTGGGGTCAGTTCCTACGAGTTACATTGGTCCCGTTGGAGGTGTTGGTGCCACCCAGGTGGCCGTTCGGGTGCTGTTTCAAGATTTCTCCCACTAACGCTATGTTTCTAATCCTAAATCTTGAAATATGCAAATTATCGAAGTATTCCCAAACCTCGAGTCCCGCGGTTGCGGGGTCAGGTCCTATGAGTTACATTGGTCTCGTGGGAGGTGTTGGTGCCACCCACGGGGCCGTTAGAGGGTTTTTTTCGAGTTTTCACCCTCTAAAGCCATGTTTTTAAGCCTAAGTCTAAAAATATACTAATTATCGTCGTATTTTGAAAGCAGGAGTCTCGTGGCTTCGGGGTCAGTTCCTCCGAGTTACATTGGTCCCATGGGAGGTGTTGGTGCCACCCACAGGGTCATTCGGGGGTTGTTTCCAGTTTTCACCCTCTAACACCATGTTTTGCTTAAGTCTAGATATATGCAAATTATCATCATATTCTCAAACCTGGGAGATCCACAACTGCGGGGTCAGTTCCTATGAGTTACATTGGTCCCATGGGAGGTGTTGGTGCCACCCATGGGGACTTTCGGGGGTTGTTTCTAGTTCTCCCCCTCTAATATCATGTTTTTAAGCCTAAGTCTTGAAATATGCAAATTACCATCGTATTCTCAAATCGGGAGTCCCGCGGCTGCGGGGCCAGTTCCTACGAGTTACATTGGTACCGTGGGAGGTGTTGGTGCCACCCACGTGGCCGCTCGGGGGCTATTTCTATTTTTCACCCTCTAACGCCTTATTTTTTAGCCTAAGTCTAGAAATAAGAAAATTATCATCGTATTCTCAAACCAGGAGTCCCGCGGTTGCGGGGTCAGTTCCTACGAGTTACATTCATCCCGTGGGAGGTGTTAGTGACACCCACAGGGACGTTTGGGGGCTGTTTCTAGTTCTCACCATCTAACGCCATGTTTTTAAGCCTAAGTCTAGAAATATGCACATTACAATTGTATTCTCAAACCGGGAGTCCCCCGGCAGCGGGATCAGATCCTACCAGTTACATTGGTCCCTTGGGAGGTGTTGGGGCCAAACACGGGGCCGTTCGAGGGCTGTTTCCAGATTTCACCTTCTATCGCTATGTTTTTAAGCCTAAATCTTGAAATCTGAAAATTATCGTTGTATTCCCCAACCGAGAGTCCCGCGGCTACGGGGTCAGTTCCGACGAGTTACATTGGTCTCGTAGGAGGTGTTGGTGCAACCCATCGGGCCGTTAGAGGGTTGTTTCGATTTTTCACCCTCTAGCGCCATGTTTCTAACCCTAAGTCTAAAAATATGCAAGTTATCATCGTATTCTCAAGCCGGGAGACCCGCGGCTCCGGGGTCAGTTCCTATGAGTTACATTGGTCCTGTGGGAGGTGTTGGTTCCACCCACGGGGATGTTCGGGGGTTGTTTCTAGTTCTCACCCTCTAACGCCATGTTTTTAAGACTAAGTCTAGAAATAAGGAATTTATCGTAGTATTCTCAAATCGGGAGTCCCGCAGCTGTGGGGTCAGTTCCTACGAGTTACATTGGTCCCGTTGGAGGTGTTGATGCCACCCAGGTGGCCGTTCGGGTACTGTTTCAAGATTTCTCCCACTAACGCTATGTTTCTAAGCCTAAATCTTGAAATATGCAAATTATCGAAGTATTCCCAAACCTGGAGTCCCGCGACTGCGGGGTCAGTTCCTATGAGTTACATTGGTCTCGTGGGAGGTGTTGGTGCCACCCACGGGGCCGTTAGAGGGTTTTTTCAAGTTTTCACCCTCTAAAGCCATGTTTTTAAGCTTAAGTATAAAAATATGCTAATTATCGTCATATTCTCAAACCAGGAGTCTCGCGAATGCGGGGTCAGTTCTTGAGAGTTACATTGGTCCCGTGGGAGGTGTTGGTGCCACCCAACAGGTCATTTGGGGGATGTATCGAGTTTTCACCCTCTAACGCCAAGTTTTGCATAAGTCTATAAATATGCAAATTACCGTCGTATTCTCAAACTGGGAGACCCACAACTGCGGTGTCAGTGTTTACGAGTTACATTTGTCCCGTGGGAGGTGTTGGTGCCACCTACGGGGACATTCGGGGGATGTTTCTAGTTCTTGCCCTCTAATGCCATGTTTTTAAGCCTTAGTCTATAAATATGCAAATTACCGTCGTATCCTCAAATGGGATTCCCGTGGCTGCGGGGTTAGTTTCTACGAGTTACATTGGTCCCGTGGGAGGTGTTGGTGTCACCCACGGGGCCATTCGGAGGCTGTTTCGAGTTTTTACCCAATAATGCCTTCTTTTTAATCTAAGTCTAAAAATATGCAAATTATGGTCATATTCTCAAACGGGGAGTCCCTCGGCTGCGGGGATAGTTCCTACGAGTTACATTGGTCCCGTGGGAGGTGTTGGTGACACCCACGGGGATGTTCGGGGGTTGTTTCTAGTTCTCACCCTCTGACGCCATGTTTTTAAGCCTATGTCTAGAAATATGTAAATTACCTTCTTATTGTTTAATCGGGAGTCCCCCGGCTGCGGGATCAGTTCCTACAAGTTGCATTAGTCCCGTGGGAGGTGTTGGTGCCACCCATGGGGGCGTTCGAGGGTTGGCTCGAGATTTCACCCGCTAACGCAATGTTTCTAAGCTTAAATCTTGAAATATGCAAATTATCGTAGTATTCTCAAATTGGGAGTCCCGCGGTTGCGGTGTTAGTTCCTACGAGTTACATTGGTCTCGTGGGAGGTGTTGGTGCAACCCATGGGGCCGCTAGAGTGTTGTTTCGAATTTTGACCCTCTAACGCCATGTTTTTAAGCCTAAGTCTAAAAATATGCTAATTATCATCGTATTCTCAAACCTGGAGTCTCGCGGTTGCGGGATCAGGTCCTACGAGTTACATTGGTCCCGTGGGAGGTTTTGGTGCCACCCATGGGGCCGTTCGGGGGTTGTTTCGAGTTTTCACCCTCTAACGCCATGTTTTGCTTAAGTCTAGATATATGAAAATTACAGTCGTATTCTCAAATCGGGAGACCCATGACTACGGGGTCAATTCCTACGAGTTACAATGGCCCTGTGGGAAATGTTGCTGACACCCACTTCAAATGCCATGTTTTTAAGCCTAAGTCAAGAAATATGCAAATTACAATTGTATTCTCAAACCGGGAGTCCCCCGGCTGCGGGGTCAGTTCCTACGAGTTACATTGGTCCCGTGGGAGGTGTTGGTGACACCTACGGGGCCGTTCGGGGGCTTTTTCAAGATTTCACTGTCTAACGCTATGTTTCTAAGCCTAAGTGTAAAAATATGCAAATTATCATTGTATTCTCAAACCTGGAGTCCCACGGCTGCGTTGTCAGTTCCTGCGAGTTACATTGGTCTCGTGGGAGGAGTTGGTGCCACCCACGGGGCCATTAGAGGGTTGTTTTGAGTTTTCACCCTCTAACGCCATATTTTTAAGCGTAAGTCTAAAAATTTGCTAATTATCATCGTATTCTCAAACCGGGAATCCCGCGGCTGCGGGGTCAGTTCCTACGAGTTACATTGGTCCCGTGGGAGGTGTTGGTGCAGCACAGGGGGCCGTTCGGCGGCTATTTCGAGTTTCCACCCTCTAACGCCATGTTTTGCTTAAGTCTAGAAATATGCAAATTACCATCGTACTCTAATACCGGGAGATCCACGACTGCGGGGTCAGTTCCTACGAGTTACATTGGTCCGGTGGGAGGTGTTTGTGCCACCCACGGGGACGTTCGGGGGCTGTTTCTTATCTCGCCCTCTAACGCCATGTTTTTAAGGCTAAGTCTAGAAATATGAAAATTACCATCGTATTCTCAAATCAGGAGTCCCTCGGCTGCGGGGTTAGTTATTATGAGTTACATTGGTCCCGTGGGAGGTGCTGGTGCCACCTACGGGGCCGTTCGGGGGTTGTTTCTAGTTTTCACCCTATAACGCCTTGTTTTTAAGCCTAAGTCTAAAAATATGCAAATTATCATCGTATTCTCAAACCGGGAGTCCCGCGGCTGCGGGGTCATTTCCTATGAGTTACATTTGTCCCGTGGGAGGTGTTAGTGACACCGACGGGGACGCTTGGGGGTTGTTTCTAGTTCTAACCCTCTAACGCCATGTTTTTATGCCTAAGTCTAGAAATATGCAAATTACCGCAATTTTCTTAAACCAGGAGTCCCCCAACTGTGGGGTCAGTTCCTACGAGTTACATTGGACCCGTGGGAGGTGTTGGTGCAGCCCACGGTGCCGTTCGGGGGATGTTTCGAGTTTTCACCCTCTAACGCCATGTTTTGCTTAAGTCTAAAAATATGCAAATTACCGTCGTATTCTCAAACTAGGTGACCCACGGCTGTGGGGTCAGTTTCTAAGAGTTACATTGGTCCTACGGGAGGTATTGGTTCCACCCACGGAGACGTTCGGGGGCTGTTTCTTGTTCTCACCCTCTAACGTCATGTTTTTAAGCCTAAGTCTAAAAATATGCAAATTACTGTCGTATTCTCAAATCAGGAGTCCCGCGGCTGCGGTGTCAATTCCTACGAGTTACATTGGTCCCGTGGGAGGTGTTGGTGCCACCCACGGGGACATTTAGGGGCTATTTCTAGTTCTCACCCTCCAACACCATGTTTTTAATCCTAAGTATAGAAATATGCAAATTACCATCGTACTCTCAAATCGGGAGTACCTCGGCTGTGGGGTCAGTTCCTATGAGTTACATTGGTCCCGTGGGGGGTGTTGGTGCCACCGACGGGGCCGTACGGGGGCTATTTCGAGTTTTCACCCTCTAACGCCTTGTTTTTAAGCCTAAGTCTAAAAATATGCAAATTATCATCGTATTCTCAAACCGGGAGTCCCGCGATTGCGGGGTCAGTTCCTACGAGTTACATTGGTCCCGTGGGAGGTGTTGCTGACACCGACGGGGACGTTTGGGGGTTGTTTCTAATTCTCACCATCTAACGATATGTTCTTAAGCCTATGTCTAGAAAAATGACAATTGCCGTCGTATTCTCAAACCGGGAGTCCCACGGCTGCGGGTTCAATTCCTAGGTGTTACATTGGTCCCGTGGGAGGTGTTGGTGCCACCCACGGGGATGTTCGGGGGCTGTTTCTTATTCTCACCCTCTAACGCCATGTTTTTAAGCCTAAGTCTAGAAATATGCAAATTACCGTCGTACTCTCAAACTGGGAGACCCTCAGTTGCGGGGTCAGTTCCTACGAGTTACATTCGTCCCATGGGAGGTGTTGGTGCCACCCACAGTGCCGTTCGGGGGCTGTTTCGAGTTTTCACCCTCTAACGCCATGTTTTTAAGACTAAGCCTAGATATATGCAAATTACTGTTGTATTCTCAAATCGGGAGTCCCGCGGATGTGGGATCAGTTTCTACAAGTTATATTGGTCCCGTGGGAGGTGTAAGTTCCACCCACGGGGATGTTCGCGGGCTGTTTCTAGTTCTCACCCTCTAACGCCATGTTTTTAAGCCTAAGTCTAGAAATATGGAAATTATCGTTGTATTCTCAAATCGGGAGACCAGCGGCTGCGGGGTTAGTTCCTACGAGTTACATTGGTCCCGTTGGAGGTGTGGGTGCCACCCAGGGGGCCGTTCGGGTGCTATTTCAAAATTTCTCCCACTAACGCTATGTTTCATAGCCTACGTCCACAAATATGCAAATTAACATTATATTCTCAAACCGGTAGTCCCACGGCTACGGGGTCAGTTCCTATGAGTTACATTGGTCTCGTGGGAGATGTTGGTGCCACCCACGGGGCCGTTAGCGGGCTATTTTGAGTTTTCACGTTCTAAAGCCATGTTTATAAGACCAAGTCTAAAAATATGCTAATTATCATCGCATTCTCAAACCAGGACTCTCGTGGTTGCGGGGTCAGTTTTTGTGAGTTACATTGGTCCCGTGGGATGTGTTGGTTCCACCTACGGGGTCGTTCAGGGGATGTTTCGAGTTTTCAACCTCTAACGCCATGTTTTACTTAAGTCCAAAAATATGCAAATTACCGTCGTATTCTCAAACCGGGAGACCCACAGTTGCGGGATCAGTTCCTAAAAGTTACAATGGTCCCGTGGGAGGTGTTGGTGCCACTCATGGGGACGTTCGGCGACTGTTTCTAGTTCTCACCCTCTAAGGCCATATTTTTAAGCCCAAGTCTAGAAATATTCAAATTACCGTCGTATTCTCAAATCGAGCGTCCCGCGCCTGCAGGGTCAGTTCTACGAGTTGTATTGGTCCCGTGGGAGGTGTTGGTGCCACCCACGGGGTCGTTTAGGGGCTGTTTCGAGTTTTCACCCTCTAACGCCTTGTTTTTAAGCATAAGTTTGAAAATATGAAAATTAGCATCGTATTCTCAAACCGGGAGTCCCGCGGCTGCGGGATCAGTTCCTACGAGTTACATTGGTCCCATGGGAGGTGTTGGTGACACCCACGGGAACGTTTGGGGGATGTTTCTAGTTCTCAGCCTCTAACGCCATGTTTTTAAGACTCAGTCTAGAAATATGCAAATTACCGTCGAATTCTCAAACCAGGAGTCCCGCGGCTGCGGGGTCAGTTCCTACGAGTTATATTGGTCTCGTGGGAGGTGTTGGTGCCACCCACGGGGACGTTCGGGGGTTGTTTCTAGTTCTCACCCTCTAACGCCATGTTTTTAAGCCTATGTCTAGAAATATGCAAATTACCATAGTATTCACAAACCGAGAGACCCGCGGCTGGGGGGTCAGTTCCTTCGAGTTACATTGGTCCCGTGGGAGGTGTTGGTGCCACCCACGGGGCCGTGTAGAGGCTGTTTCTAGTTTTCACCCTCTAACGCCATATTTTTATGACTATGTCTAGAAATATGCAAATTACTCCCGTATTCTCAAAACGGGAGTCCCGCGACTGCGGGGTCAGTTCCTACGAGTTACATTGGTCCTGTGTGAGGTGCTGGTTACACCCACGGGGGTGTTCGGGGGCTGTTTCTAGTTCTCACCCTCTGATGTCAAGTTTTTAAGCCTAAGTCTAGAAATATGGAAATTACCGTAGTATTATCAAATCGGGAGTCCCGCGGCTATGGGGTCAGTTCCTACAAGTTACATTGGTCTCGTTGAAGGTGTGGGTGCTACCCAGGGGGCCGTTCGGGGGCTGTTTCGAGATTTCTCCCACTAACGCTATGTTTCTAAGCCTAAGTCCATAAATATTCATTTATATACACAAATCGGGAGTCCCGCGGCTACGGGCTCAGTTCCTACGAGTTACATTGGTCTCGTAGGAGGTGTTGGTGCCACCCACGGGGCCGTTAGAGGGTTGTTTTGAGTTTTCACCCTCTAACGCCATGTTTTTAAGCCTAAGTCTAAAAATATGCTAATTACCATCGTATTCTCAAACCAGGAGTCTCGCGGCTGCGGGGTCAGTGCCTGCGAGTTACAATGGTCCCGTGGGAGGTGTTGGTGCCACCCACAGGGACGTTCTAGGGATGTTACTAGTTCTCACCCTCTAACGCCATGTTTTTAAAACTAAGTCTAGAAATGTGTAAATTACCATCGTATTCTCAAACCGGGAGTCCCGTGGCTGCAGGATCAATTCCTACGAGTTACATTGGTTTCGTGGGACGTGTTGGGGCCACTCAGGGGGACGTTCGAGGGTTGTTTCTAGTTCTCACCCTCTAACGCCATGTTTTTAAGTCTAACTCTAGAAATATGTAAATTATCATCATACTCTCAAATCGGGAGACCCATCGGGTGCGGGGTCAGTTCCTACGAGCTACATTGGTCCCGTGGGAGGTGTTGGTGCCACCCACGGGGATGTTCGGGGGCTGTTTCTAGTTCTCACCCTCTAACACCATGTTTTTCTTAAGTCTAGAAATATACAAATTACCGTCATATTCTCAAACTAAGAGTCCCACGGCTACGGGGTCAGTTCGTACGAGTTACATTGGTCCCGTGGGAGGTGTTGGTGCCACCTACGGGGCCGTTAGAGGGTTGTTTCGAGTTTTCACCCTCTAACGCCATGTCATTAAGCCTAAGTCTAAAAATATGCAAATTACCTTCGCATTCTTAATCCGGGAGTCCCGCGGCTATGGGGATAGTTCCAACGAGTTACATTGGTCGCGTGGGAGGTGTTGGTGCCACCCAAGTGGCCGTTCGGGGGCTGTTTTGAGTTTTCACCCTCTAACGCCATGTTTTAATTAAGTCTAGAAATGTGCAAATTACCGTCGTACTCACAAACGGGAAGACCCGCGGCTGCGGGGTTAGTTCCTACGAGTTACATGGGTCCCGTGGGAGGTGTTGGTGCCACCCACGGGGATGTTCGGGGCCTGTTTCTAGTTCTCACCCTCAAACACCATGTTTTTAAGCCTAAGTCCATAAATATGCAAATTACCATCATATTCTCAAACCGGGAGTCCCGCGGCTACAGGGTCAGTTCCTACGAGTTACATTGGTCCCGTGGGAGGTGTTGGTGCCACCCACGGGGCCGTACAGGGGCCGTTTCGAGTTTTCACCCTCTAACGCCTTGTTTTTAAGCCTAAGTCTAAAAATATGCAAATTATCGTCGTATTCTCAAACCGGGAGTCCCGCGACTGTGGGGTAAGTTCCTACGAGTTACATTGGTCCCGTGGGAGATGTTGGTGACACCCACGGGGACGTTTTGGGGCTGTTACAAGTTCTCACCCTCTAACGCCATGTTTTTAAGCTTAAGTCTAGAAATATACAAATTACCATTGTATTCTTAAACCGGGAGTCCCCGGGCTGCGGGATAAGTTCCTACAAGTTACATTGGTCCCGTGGGAGGTGTTGGTGCCACCCACGGGGCCGTTCGGGGGCCGTTTCAAGTTTTCACCCTCTAACGCCATGTTTGGCTAAAGTCTACAAACATGGAAATTACTATCGTATTCTTAAATCGAGAGTCCCATGGCTACGGTGTCAGTTTGTACGAGTTACATTGGTCCCGTGGGAGGTGTTGGTTCCACCCACGAGGCCTTTAGAGGGTTGTTTCTAGTTTTCACCCTCTAACGCCATGTCTTTAAGCCTAAGTCTAAAAATATGCAAATTACCGTCGTATTCTCAAACTGGGAGTCCCGTGGCTATGGGATCAGTTTCTATGAGTTACATTGGTCCCGTGGGAGGTGTTGCTGCCACCCACGGGGCCATTCGGGGGATGTTTTGAGTTTTCACCCTCTAACGATATGTTTCTAAGCCTAAGTCTATAAATATGAAAATTACCATCGTACTCTCAAACCGGGAGACCCTTGGTTGCGGGGTCAGTTCTTACGAGTTACATTGGTCCCGTGGGAGGTGTTGGTGCCACCCACGGGGACGTTCGGGGGTTGTTTCAAGTTTTCACCCTCTAACGCCTTATTTTTAAGCGTAAGTCTAGAAATATGCAAATTATCATCATATTCTCAAACCGGGAGTCCCGCTGCTGCGGGGTCAGTTCCCTCAAGTTACATTGGTCCCGTGGGAGGTGTTGATGCCACTCACGGGGCCGTTCAGGGGTTGTTTTGAGTTTTCACCCTCTAACACCATGTTTTGCTTAAGTCTAGAAATATGCAAATTATCGTCGTTATCACCCACTAACTCCATGTTTTTAAGCCTAAGTCTAGATATATGAAAATTACCATCATATTCTCAAACCGGAAGGCCCGCGGCTGCGGGGTCAGTTCCTACGAGTTACATTGGTCCCATAGGAGGTGTTGGTTCCACCCACGGGGATGTTCGGGGGTTGTTTCTAGTTCTCACCCTCTAATGCCATGTTTTTAAGCCTAAGTCTAGAAATGTTGAAATTACAGTTGTATTCTCAAATCGGGAGTCCCACGGCTGCGGGGTCAGTTCCTACGAGTTACATTCGTCCCATTGGAGGTGTGGGTGCCACCCAGGGGGATGTTCGGGGGCTGTTACGAGATTTCTCCCACTAACGTTATGTTTCTAAGCCTAAGTCCAGAAATCTAAAAATTATCATTGTATTCTCAAACAGGGAGTCCCGCGTCTACGGGGTCAGTTCCTACGAGTTACATTGGTCTCGTGGGAGGTGTTGGTGCCACCCACGGGGACGTTAGAGGGTTGTTTCGAGTTTTCACCCTCTAAAGCCATGTTTTTTAGCCTAAGTCTAAAAATATGCTAATTATCTTCGTATTCTCAAACCAGGTGTCTCGTGGCGGCGGGGTCAATTCCTGCGAGTTACATTGGTCCCATGGGAGGTGTTGGTGCCACCCACAGGGTCATTCGGGGGTTGTTTCAACTTTTCAATCTCTAACGCCATGTTTTGCTTAAGTCTATAAATATGCAAATTACCATCGTATTCTCAAACTGGGAGACCCACAGCTGCGGTGTCAGTTCCTACAAGTTACATTGGTCTCGTGGGAGGTGTTGGTGCCACCCACGGGGACGTTCGGGGATGTTTCTAGTTCTCGCCCTCTAACGCCTTGTTTTTAAGCCTAAGTCTAGAAATATACAAATTATCGTCTCATTCTCAAACTGGGAGTCCCCTGGCAGCGGGATCAGTTCCTACCAGTTACATTGGTCCCGTGGGAGGTGTTGGTGCCAACCACGGGGCCGTTCGAGTGCTGTTTCGAGATTTCACCCTCTATCGCTATGTTTTTAAGCCTAAATCTTGAAATATGCAAATTATCATTGTATTCCCCAACCGAGAGTCCCGCGGCTACGGGGTCAGTTCCTACGAGTTACATTGGTCTCGTGGGAGGTGTTGGTGTAACCCATGGGGCCGTTAGAGGGTTGTTTCGAGTTTTCACCCTCTAGCGCCATGTTTCTAACCCTAAGTCTAAAAATATGCTAATTATCATCATATTCTCAAACCGGGAGTCTCGCGGCTGCGGGGTCAGGTCCTACGAGTTACAATTGTCCCGTGGGAGGTTTTGTTCCACCCACGGAGCCGTTTGAGGGCTGTTTCGAGTTTTCACCCTCTAACGCCATGTTTTGCTTAAGAATAGAAATATGCAAATTATCATCGTATTCTCAAACCAGGAGACCCACGGCTCCGGGGTCAGTTCCTGTGAGTTACATTGGTCCCGTGGGAGGTGTTGGTTCCACCCACGGGGATGTTCAGGGGTTGTTTCTAGTTCTCACCCACTAACGCCATGTTTTTAAGACTAAGCCTAGAAATATGGAAATTACCGCAGTATTCTCAAACCGGGAGTCCCGCGACTGCGGGGTTAGTTCCTACGAGTTACATTGGTCCCGTTGAAGGTGTTGGTGCCACCCAGGTGGCCGTTCGGGGGCTGTTTCATGATTTCTCCCACTAACGCTATGTTTCTAAGCCTAAATCTTAAAATATGCAAATTATCATTTTATTCCCAAACCGGGAGTCCCGCGGCTGCGGGGTCAGTTCCTATGAGTTATATTGGTCTCGTGGGAGGTGTTAGTGCCACCCACGGGGCCGTTAGAGGGCTGTTTTGAGTTTTCACCCTCTAAATCCATATTTTTAATCCTAAGTCTAAAAATATCCTAATTATCGTTGTATTCTCAAACCAGGAGTCTAGCGGCTGCGGGGTCAATTCCTTGGAGTTACATTGGTCCCGTGGGAGGTGTTGGTGCCACCCACGGGGTCGTTCGGGGGATGTATCGAGTTTTCACCCTCTAACGCCATGTTTTGCTCAAGTCAATAAATATGCAAATTAACGTCGTATTCTCAAACTGGGAGACCCACAGCTGCGGTGTCAGTTCCTACGAGTTACATTGGTCCCGTGGAGGTGTTGGTGCCACCCACGGGGACATTCGGGGGATATTTCTAGTTCTTGCCTACTAATGCCATGTTTTTAAGCCTAAGTCTATAAATATGAAAATTACCGTCGTATCTTCAAATCGTGAGTCCCGCGGCTGCGGGGTCAGTTTCTACGAGTTACATTTGTCCCGTGGGAGGTGTTGGTGCCACCCACAGGGCCGTTCGGGGGCTGTTTCAAGTTTTTACCCTATAACGCCTTATTTTTAAGCCTAAGTCTAAAAATATTCAAATTATCATCGTATTCTCAAACAAGGAGTCCCACGGCTGCGGGGACAGTTCTTACGAGTTACATTGGTCCCGTGGGACGTGTGTTGGTGACACCCACGAGGATGTTTGGAGGTTCTTTCTAGTTCTCACCCTCTAACGCCATGTTTTTAAGCCTCAGTCTAGAAATATGTAAATTATCGTCGTATTCTTAAATCGGGAGTCCCCCGGCTGCGGGATCAGTTCCTACAAGTTACATTAGTCCCGTGGGAGGTGTTGGTGCCACCCATGGGGCCGTTCGAGGGCTGGCTCGAGATTTCACCCGCTAACGCAATGTTTCTAAGCCTAAATCTTTAAATATGCAAATTATCGTTGTATTCTCAAATCGGGAGTCCCGCGGCTGCGGTGTTAGTTCCTACGAGTTACATTGGTCTCGTGGGAAGTGTTGGTGCAACCCATGGGGCCGTTAGAGGATTGTTTCGAGTTTTGACCGTCTAACGCCATATTTTTAAGCCTAAGTCTAAAAATATCCTAATTATCATCGTATTCTCAAACCGGGAGTCTCACGGCTGCGGGGTCAGGTCCTACGAGTTACATTGGTCCCGTGGGTGGTTTAGGTGCCACCCATGGGGCCGTTCGGGGGTCGTTTCGGGTTATCACCCTCTAACGCCATGTTTTGCTTAAGTTTAGAAATATGCAAATTACCATCGTATTCTCAAACCGGGAGACCCACGGCTGTGGGTGCAGTTCCTACGAGTTACATTGGTCCCGTGGGAGGTGTTGGTGACACCCACGGGGACGTTCGAGGGTTGTTTCTAGTTCTCACCCACTAATGCCATGTTTTGAAGCCTAATTCTAGAAACATGAAGATTACCGTCGTACTCCGACTGCGGGGTTAGTTACTACGAGTTACAATGAACTCGTGGGAGGTGTAGGTGAGACCCACAGGGCCGTTCGGGGGCTGTTTCGAGTTTGCACCCTCTAACACCTTATTTTTAAGCCTAAGTCTAAAAATATGAAAATTATGTTGTTATTCTCAAACTGGGAGTCCCGCGGCTGCGAGGTCAGTTCCTTCGAGTTACATTGGTCCCGTGGGACGCGTTGGTGACACCCACGGGGATGTTTGGGGGTTGTTTCTTGTTCTCACCCTCGAATGCCATGTTTTTAAGTCTAAGTCTAGAAATATGCAAATTACAATCGTATTCTCAAACCGGGAGTCCCCCGGCTCCGGGGTCTATTCCTACGAGTTACATTGGTCCCATGGGAGGTGTTGTTGACACCTATGGGGCCGTTCGGGGGCTATTTCGAGATTTCACCATCTAACGCTATGTTTCTAAGCCTAAGTCTAAAAATATGCAAATTATCATTGTATTCTCAAACCTGGAGTCCCGCAGCTACGGGGTCAGTTCCTACGAGTTACATTGGTCTCGTGGGAGGTGTTGGTGCCACCCACGGGGCCATTAGAGGGTTGTTTTGAGTTTTCACCCTCTAACGCCATGTTTTTAAGCCTAAGTCTAAAAATATGCTAATTATCATCGTATTTTCAAACCGGGAGTCCCGCGGCTGCGGGGTCAGTTCCTACGAGTTACATTGGTCTCGTGGGAGGTGTTGGTGCAGCACAGGGGGCCGTTCGGTGGTTGTTTCGAGTTTCCACCCTCTAACGCCATATTTTTAAGACTAAGTCTAGAAATATGCAAATTACCGTCGTATTATCAAACCGGGAGTCCCGCGACTGCGGAGTGTGTTCCTACGAGTTACATTGGTCCTGTGGGAGGTGTTGGTTCCACCCACGGGGGTGTTCGGGGGCTGTTTCTAGTTCTCACCCTCTAACGCCATGTTTTTAAGCCTAAGTCTAGAAATATGGAAATTATCATTGTATTCTCAAATCGGGAGTCCCGCGGCTGCGGGGTCAGTTCCTACGAGTTACATTGGTCCCCTTGGAGGTGTGGTGACACCCAGGGGGCCGTTCGGGGGCTGTTTTGAGATTTCTCTCACTAACGCTATGTTTCTAAGCCTAAGTCCAAGAATATTCAAATTATCGTTGTATTCTCAAATCGGGAGTCCCGCAGCCAGGGGGTCAGTTCCTATGAGTTACATTGGACCCGTGGGAGGTGTTGGTGCCACCCACGGGGACATTCAGGGGCTATTTCTAGTTCTCACCCTCTAACGCCATGTTTTTAAGCCTAAGTATAGAAATATGCAAATAACCATCGTACTCTCAAATCGGGGGTCCCTCGGCTATGGGGTCAGGTCCTATGAGTCACATTGGTCCCGTGGGGGGTGTTGGTGCCACCCACGGGGCCGTTCGGGTGATATTTCGAGTTTTCACCCTCAAACGCCTTGTTTCTAAGCCTAAGTCTAAAAATATGCAAATCATCATCGTATTCTCAAACCGGGAGTCCCGCGGCTGCGGGGTCAGTTCCTACGAGTTTCCTTGGACCCGTGGGAGGTGTTGGTGCCACCCACGGGGCCGTTCGTGGGCTGTTTCGAGTTTTCACCCTCTAAGGCCTTGTTTTTAATCCTAAGTCTGAAAATATACAAATTATCATCATATTCTCAAACCGGGAGTCCCGCGGCTACGGGGTCAGTTCCTACGATTTACATTGGTCCCATGGGAGGTGTTGGTGACACCCACGGGGGCGTTTGGTGGTTGTTTCTAGTTCTCACCCTCTAACACCATGTTTTTAAGCCACAGTCTAGAAATATGCAAATTACCGTCGTATTCTCAAATCGGGAGTCCCGCGGCTGCTGGATCAGTTCCTACGTGTTACATTGGTCCCGTTGGAGGTGTGGGTGCCACACAGGGGGCCGTTCGGGGGCTATTTCGAGATTTCTCCCATTAACGCTGTGTTTCTAAGCCTAAGAATATAAATATGCAAGTTATCATTATATTCTCAAATCGGGAGTCCCGCGGCTACGGGGTCAGTTCCTATGAGTTACATTGGTCTCGTGGGAGAAGTTGGTGCCACCCACGGGGCCGTTAGAGGGCTGTTTCGAGTTTTCACGTTCTAAAGCCATGTTTTTAAGGCTAAGTCTAAAAATATGCTAATTATCATCGCTTTCTCAAAACAGGAGTCTCGCGGCTGCGGGGTCTATTTTTGTGAGTAATATTGGTCCCGTGGGAGGGGTTGATGCCACCCACGGAATCGTTCAGGGGATGTTTCGAGTTTTCACCCTCTAACTCCATCTTTTACTTAAGTCTAGAAATATGCAAATTATCGTCGTATTTTCAAACCGGGAGACCCACAGGTGCGGGGTCAGTTCTTACAAGTTACAACCGGCCCTTAGAGGTGTTGGTGCCACTCATGGGGACGTTCGGGAGTTGTTTCTAGTTCTCACCCTCTGAGGCCATGTTTTTAAGCCTAAGTCTAGAAATATGAAAATTAACGTCGTATTCTCAAACCGAGGGTCCCGCGGCTGCGGGGTCAGTTCCTACGAGTTATATTGGTCCCGTGGGAGGTGTTAGTGCCACCCACGGGGCCGTTCGGGGGCTGTTTCGAGTTTTCACCCTCTAACGCCTTGTTTTTAAGCCTACGTCTGAAAATATACAAATTATCATCGTATTCTCAAACCGGGAGTCCCGCGGCTGCAGGGTCAGTTCCTACGAGTTACATTGGTCCCATGGGAGGTGTTGGTGACACCCATGGGGACGTTTGGTGGTTGTTTCTAGTTCTCATCCTCTAACGCCATGTTTTTAAGCCTCAGTGTAGAAATATGCAAATTACTGTCGTAATCTCAAACCGGGAGTCCCGCGGCTGCGGGGTCAGTTCCTACGAGTTACATTGGTTCCGTGGGAGGTGTTGGTGCCACCCACGGGGACGTTCGGGGGTTGATTCTAGTTCTCACCCTCTAACGCCATGTTTTTAAGCCTAAGTCTAGAAATATGCAAATTACCATCGTACTCTCAAACCGGGAGACTCAAGGCTGTGGGCTCAGTTCCTTCGAGTTACATTAGTCCCGTGGGAGGTGTTGGTTCCACCCACATGGCCGTTCGGAGGCTGTTTCTAGTTTTCACCCTCTAACGCCATATTTTTTTGACTAAGTCTAGATATATGAAAATTACCGTTGTATTCTCAAACCGGTAGTCCCACGACTGCGGGGTCAGTTCCTACGAGTTACATTGGTCCTGTGGGAGGTGTTGGTTCCACCCACAGGGGTGTTCGGGGGCAGTTTCTAGTTCTCACCCTCTAACGCCATGTTTTTAAGCCTAAGTCTAGACATATGGAAATTACCGTTGTATTCTAAAATTGGGAGTCCCGTGGTTACGGGGTCAGTTCCTACGAGTTACATTCGTCCCGTTGGTGGTGTGGCTGCCACCCAGGGGGCCGTTCGGGGGCTGTTTTGAGATTTCTCCCACTAACGCTATGTTTCAAAGCCTAAGTCCAGAAATATTCAAATTATCGTTGTATTCTCAAATCGGGAGTCCCGCGGCTACGGGGTTAGTTCCAACGAGTTACATTAGTCTCGTGGGAGGTGTTGGTGCCACCCACGGGGCCGTTAGAGGGTTGTTTTGTGTTTTTCACCCTCTAACGCCGTGTTTTTAAGCCTAAGTCTAAAAATATGCTAATTATCATCGTATTGACAAACCGGGAGTCCCGCGGCTGCGGGTTCAATTCCTACGAGTTACATTGGTCCCGTGGGAGGTGTTGGTGCAGCACAGGGGGCCGTTCGGTGGCTGTTTCGAGTTTTCACCCTCTAACGCCATGTTTTTCTTAAGTCTAAAAATATGCAAATTACCGTCGTATTCTCAAACTAGGTGATCCACGGCTGCGGGGTCAGTTTCTACGAGTTACATTGGTCCTATGGGAGGTGTTGGTGCCACCCACGGGGACATTTGGGGGCTGTTTCTTGTTCTCACCCTCTAACGCCATGTTTTTAAGCCTAAGTCGAGAAATATGAAAATTTACGTCGTATTCTCAAATCGGGAGTCCCGCGGCTGCGGGGTCAGTTCCTACGAGTTACATTGGTCCCGTGGGAGGTGTTGGTGCCACCCATGGGGACGTTCGGGGGTTGTTTCTAGTTCTCACCCTCTAACGCCATGTTTTTAAGCCTAAGTCTAGAAATATGCAAATTACCATCGTACTCTAAAAGCGGGAGACCCGCGACTGCGGGGTCAGTTCCTACGAGTTACATTGGCCCTGTGGGTGGTGTTGGTTCCACCCACGGGGGTGTTCGGGGGCTGTTTCTAGTTCTCACCCTCTAACGCCATGTTTTTAAAACTAAGTCTAAAAATATGCTAATTATCATCCTATTCTCAAATCGGGAGTCCCGCGGTTGCGGGGTCAGTTCCTACTAGTTACATTGGTCCCGTTGGAGGTGTGGGTGCAGCATAGGGGGCCGTTCGGTGGCTGTTTTGAGTTTTCTCCCTCTAACGCCATATTTTGCTTAACTCTAAAAATATGCAAATTACCGTCGTACTCTAATACCGTGAGACCCATGGCTGCGGGGTCAGTTCCGAGGAGTTACATTGGTCCCGTGGGAGGTGTTTGTTCCACCCACGAGGACGTTTGGGGGCTATTTCTTGCTCTCGCCCTCTAACGCCATGTTTTTAAACCTAAGTCTAGAAATATGAAAATTACCAACGTACTCTCAAATCGGGAGTCCCGCGGCTGCGGGGTCGGTTCTTACGAGTTACATTGGCCCCGTGGGAGGTGCTGGTGCCACCTACGGGGCCGTTCAGGGGAAGTTTTGAGTTTTCACCCTCTAACGCCTTGTTTTTAAGCCTAAGTCTAAAAATATGCAAATTATCATCATATTCTCAAACCGTGAGTCCCGCGGCTGCGGGGTAATTTCCTACGAGTTACATTGGTCCCGTGGGAGGTGTTAGTGACACCGACGGGGACTCTTGGGGGTTATTTCTAGTTCTCACCCTCTAACGCCATGTTTTTATTCCTATGTCTAGAAATATTACCATTACCGTAATTTTCTCAAACCAGGAGTCCCCCGACTGTGGGGTCAGTTCCTACGAGTTACATTGGACCCGTGGGAGGTGTTGGTGCAGCCCACGGGGCCATTTGGGGGATGTTTCGAGTTTTCACCCTCTAACGCCATGTTTTTCTTAAGTTAAAAATTATGCAAATTACCGTCGTATTCTCAAACTAGGTGACCCACGGCTGCGGGGTCAGTTTCTACGAGTTACATTGGTCCTATGGGAGGTGTTGGTGCCACCCACGGGGACGTTCGGGGGATGTTTCTTGTTCCCACCCTCTAACGCCATGTTTTTAAGCCTTAGTCTAGAAATATGCAAATTATCGACGTATTCTCAAATCGGGAGTCCCGCGGCTACGGGGTCAGTTCCTACGAGTTACATTGGTCCCGTGGGAGGTGTTGGTGCCACCCACCGGGACATTCAGGGGCTATTTCTAGTTCGCACCCTATAACGCCATGTTTTTAACCCTAAGTATAGAAATATGCAAATAACCATTGTACTCTCAAATCGGGAGTCCCTCCGGTGTGGGGTCAGTTCCTATGAGTTACATTGGTCCCGTGGGGGTGTTGGTGCCACCCACGGGGCCGTTCGGGTGCTGTTTCGAGTTTTCACCCTCTAACCCCATGTTTTTAAGACTAAGTCTAGAAATATGCAAATTACCGTCGTATTCTCAAATCGGGAGTCCCGCGGCTGTGGGATCAGTTCCTGCGAGTTATATTGGTCCCGTGGGAGGTGTAGGTTCCACCCACGGGGATATTCGCGGGTTGTTTCTAGTTCTCACCCTCTAACGCCATGTTTTTAAGCCTAAGTCCAAAAATATGGAAACTATCGTTGTATTCTCAATTCGGGAGACCCACGGCTGCGGCGTCAGTTCCTAAGAGTTACATTGGTCCCGTTGGAGGTGTGGGTGCCACCCAGGGGGCCGTTTAGCGGCTATTTCGAGATTTCTACCACTAACGCTATGTTTCTAACCCTAAGTCCAGAAATATGCAAATTATCATTGTATTCTCAAAGCAGGAGTCCCGCGGCTATGGGGTCAGTTCCTATGAGTTACATTGGTCTCGTGGGAGATGTTGATGCCACCCACGGGGCCGTTAGAGGGTTGTTTCGAGTTTTCACATTCTAAAGCCATGTTTTTAAGCCTAAGTCTAAAAATATGCTAATTATCATCGCATTCTCAAACCAGGAGTCTGGTGTCTGCGGGGTCAGTTTTTTGTGAGTTACATTGGTCCCGTGGGAGGGGTTGGTGCCACGCACGGGTCGTTCAGGGGATGTTTCGAGTTTTCACCCTCTAATGTCAAGTTTTACTTAAGTCTAGAAATATGCAAATTACCATCGTATTCTCAAACCGGGAGACCCACAGTTGCGGGGTCAGTTCCTACAAGTTACAATGGTTCCGTGGGAGGTGTTGGTGCCACTCATGGGGACGTTCGGGGCTGTTTCTAGTTCTAACCCTCTAAGGCCATGTTTTTAAGCCTAAGTCTAGAAATATGCAAATTACCATCGTATTCTCAAACCGAGGGTCCCACGGCTGCGGGGTCAGTTCCTACGAGTTATATTGGTCCCGTGGGAGGTGTTCGTGCCACCCACGGGGCCGTTCGGGGGACTGTTTCGAGTTTTCACCCTCTAACGCCTTGTTTTTAAGCCTAAGTCTGAAAATATGCAAATTATCATCGTATTCTCAAACCGGGAGTCCCGCAGCTGCGGGGTCAGTTCCTATGAGTTACATTGGTCCCATGGGAGGTGTTGGTGACACCCACGGGGATGTTTGGGGCCTGTTTCTAGTTCTCACCCTCTAACGCCATGTTTTTATGCCTCAGTCTAGAAATACTCAAATTACCATCGTATTCTCAATTCGGGAGTCCCGCGGCTGCGAGGTCAGTTCCACGAGTTACATTGGTCCTGTGGGAGGTGTTGGTGCCACCCACGGGGATGTTCGGGGGTTTTTTCTAGTTCTCACCCTCTAACGCCATGTTTTTAAGCCTAAGTCTAGAAATATGCAAATTACCATCGTACTCTCAAGCCGGGAGACCCGCGGCTGTGGGGTCGGTTCCTTCGAGTTACATTGGTCCCGTGGGAGGTGTTGGTGCCACCCACAGGGCCGTTCGGAGGCTGTCTCTAGTTTTCACCCTCTAACGCCATATTTTTAAGACTAAGTCTAGAAATATGCAAATTACCGTCGTATTCTCAAATCAGCAGTCCCACGACTGCGGGGTCAGTTCCTACGAATTACATTGGTCCTGTGGGAGGTGTTGGTTCCACCCACGAGTGTGTTCGGGGGCTGTTTCTAGTTCTCACCCTCTAACGCCATGTTTTTAAGCCTAAGTCCAGAAATATGGAAATTACCGTTGTATTCTCAAATCGGGAGTCCCGCGGCTGCGGGGTCAGTTCCTACGAGTTACATTGGTCCCGTTGGAGGTGTGGGTGCCACTCAGGGGGCCGTTCGGGGGCTGTTTCGAGATTTCTCCCACTAATGCTATGTTTCTATGCCTAAGTCTAGAAATATACAAATTATCGTTTTATTCTCGAATTGGGAGTCCCGCGGCTATGGGTTCAGTTCCTATGAGTTACATTGGTCTCGTGGGACGTGTTGGTGCCATCCACGGGGCAGTTCGGGGGTTGTTTCGAGTTTTCACAATCTAATGCCTTGTTTTTAAGCCTAAGTCTAAAAATATGCAAATTAACATTGTATTGTCCAACCGGGAGTCCCACGGCTACGGGGTCAGTTCCTACGAGTTACATTGGTCCCATGGGAGGTGTTGGTGACACCCACGGGGACGTTTGGGGGCTGTTTCTAGTTCTCACCCTCTAACGTCATGTTTTTAAGCCTCAGTCTAGAAATATGCAAATTACCGTCGAATTCTCAAATCGGGCATCCCGCGACTGCGGGGTCAGTTCCTACGATTTACATTGGTCCCGTGGGAGGTGTTGGTGCCACCCACGGGGACGTTCGGTGGTTGTTTCTAGTTCTCACCCTCTAACGCCGTGTTTTTAAGCCTAAGTATAGAAATATGCAAATTACCGTTGTACTCTCAAACTGGGAGACCCTCGGTTGCGGGGTCAGTTCCTACGAGTTTCATTCGTCCCGTGGGAGGGGTGGTGCCACCCACGGGGCCGTTCGGGGGCTGTTTCGAATTTTCACCCTCTAACGCCAAGTTTTTAAGACTAAGTCTAGAAATATGCAAATTACCGTCGTATTCTCAAATCGAGGGTCCCGCGGCTATGGGGTCAGTTCCTACGAGTTATATTGGACCCACGGGAGGTGTTGGTGCCACCCACGGGGCCGTTCGGGGGCTGTTTTGAGTTTTCACCCTCTAACGCCTTGTTTTTAAGCCTAAGTCTGAAAATATGCAAATTATCATCGTATTCTCAAGCCGGGAGTCCCGCGGCTGCGGGGTCAGTTCCTACGAGTTAAATTGGTCCCATGGGAGGTGTTGGTGACACCCACGGGGACGTTTGGGGGCTGTTTCTAGTTCTCGCCCTCTAACGCCATGTTTTTAATCCTCAGTCTAGACATATGAAAATTATCGTCATAATCTCAAACCGGGAGTCCCGCGGCTGCGGGGTCAGTTCCTACGAGCTACATTGGTAACGTGGAAGGTGTTGGTGCCACCCATGGCGACGTTCGGGGGTTGTTTCTAGTTCTCACCCTCTAACGCCATGTTTTTAAGCCTAAGTCTTGAAATATGCAAATTACCATCGTACTCTCAAACCGGGAGACCCGCAGCTGTGGGGTCAGTTCCTTCGAGTTACATTGGTCCCGTGGGAGGTGGTAATGCCACCCACGGGGCCGTTCGGAGGTTGTTTCTAGTTTTCACCCTCTAACGCCATATTTTTAAGACTAAGTCTAGAAATATGCAAATTACCGTCGTATTATCAAACCGAGAGTCCCGCGACTGCGAAGTCCGTTCCTACGAGTTACATTGGTCCTGTGGGAGGTGTTGCTTCCACCCACGGGGGTGTTCGGGGGCTATTTCTAGTTCTCACCCTCTAACGCCATGTTTTTAAGCCTAAGTCTAGAAATATGGAAATTATCGTTGTATTCTCAAATCGGGAGTCCCGCCGCTGCGGGGTCAGTTCCTACGAGTTACATTGGTCCCCTTGGAGGTGTGGTGACACCCAGGGGGCCGTTCGGGGGCTGTTTTGAGATTTCTCTCACTAACGCTATGTTTCTAAGCCTAAGTCCAAGAATATTCAAATTATCATTGTATTCTCAAATTGGGAGTCCCGCAGCTAGGGGGTCAGTTCCTATGAGTTACATTGGACCCGTGGGAGGTGTTGGTGCCACCCACGGGGACATTCAGGGGCTATTTCTAGTTCTCACCCTCTAACCCCATGTTTTTAAGCCTAAGTATAGAAATATGCAAATAACCATCGTACTCGCAAATCGGGGGTCCCTCGGCTGTGGGGTCAGGTCCTATGAGTCACATTGGTCCCGTGGGGGGTGTTGGTGCCACCCACGGGGCCGTTCGGGGGATATTTCGAGTTTTCACCCTCAAACGCCTTGTTTCTAAGCCTAAGTCTAAAAATATGCAAATCATCATCGTATTCTCAAACCGGGAGTCCCGCGGCTGCGGGGTCAGTTCCTACGAGTTTCCTTGGACCCGTGGGAGGTGTTGGTGCCACCCACGGGGCCGTTCGTGGGCTGTTTCGAGTTTTCACCCTCTAAGGCCTTGTTTTTAATCCTAAGTCTGAAAATATACAAATTATCATCGTATTCTCAAACCGGGAGTCCCGCGGCTACGGGGTCAGTTCCTACGATTTACATTGGTCCCATGGGAGGTGTTGGTAACACCCACGGGGGCGTTTGGTGGTTGTTTCTAGTTCTCACCCTCTAACACCATGTTTTTAAGCCACAGTCTAGAAATATGCAAATTACCGTCGTATTCTCCAATCGGGAGTCCCGCGGCTGCTGGATCAGTTCCTACGTGTTACATTGGTCCCGTTGGAGGTGTGGGTGCCACACAGGGGGCCGTTCGGGGGCAATTTCGAGATTTCTCCCTTTAACGCTGTGTTTCTAAGCCTAAGAATATAAATATGCAAGTTATCATTATATTCTCAAATCGGGAGTCCCGCGGCTACGGGGTCAGTTCCTATGAGTTACATTGGTCTCGTGGGAGAAGTTGGTGCCACCCACGGGGCCGTTAGAGGGCTGTTTCGAGTTTTCACGTTCTAAAGCCATGTTTTTAAGGCTAAGTCTAAAAATATGCTAATTATCATCGCTTTCTCAAAACAGGAGTCTCGCGGCTGCGGGGTCTATTTTTGTGAGTTATATTGGTCCCGTGGGAGGGGTTGATGCCACCCACGGAATCGTTCAGGGGATGTTTCGAGTTTTCACCCTATAACTCCATATTTTACTTAAGTCTAGAAATATGCAAATTATCGTCGTATTTTCAAACCGGGAGACCCACAGGTGCGGGGTCAGTTCTTACAAGTTACAACCGTCCCTTAGAGGTGTTGGTGCCACTCATGGGGACGTTCGGGAGTTGTTTCTAGTTCTCACCCTCTGAGGCCATATTTTTAAGCCTAAGTCTAGAAATATGAAAATTAACATCGTATTCTCAAACCGAGGGTCCTGCGGCTGCGGGGTCAGTTCCTACGAGTTATATTGGTCCCGTGGGAGGTGTTGGTGCCACCCACGGGGCCGTTCGGGGGCTGTTTCGAGTTTTCACCCTCTAACGCCTTGTTTTTAAGCCTACGTCTGAAAATATACAAATTATCATCGTATTCTCAAACCGGGAGTCCCGCGGCTGCAGGGTCAGTTCCTACGAGTTACATTGGTCCCATGGGAGGTGTTGGTGACACCCATGGGGACGTTTGGTGGTTGTTTCTAGTTCTCATCCTCTAACGCCATGTTTTTCAGCCTCAGTGTAAAAATATGCGAATTACTGTCGTAATCTCAAACCGGGAGTCCCGCGGCTGCGGGGTCAGTTCCTACGAGTTACATTGGTTCCGTGGGAGGTGTTGGTGCCACCCACGGGGACGTTCGGGGGTTGATTCTAGTTCTCACCCTCTAACGCCATGTTTTTAAGCCTAAGTCTAGAAATATGCAAATTACCGTCGTACTCTCAAACCGGGAGACTCAAGGCTGTGGGCTCAGTTCCTTCGAGTTACATTGGTCCCGTGGGAGGTGTTGGTTCCACCCACAGGGCCGTTCGGAGGTTGTTTCTAGTTTTCACCCTCTAACGCCATATTTTTTTTGACTAAGTCTAGATATATGCAAATTACCGTCGTATTTTCAAACCGGGAGTCCCACGACTGCGGGGTCAGTTCCTACGAGTTACATTGGTCCTGTGGGAGGTGTTGGTTCCACCCACAGGGGTGTTCGGGGGCAGTTTCTAGTTCTCACCCTCTAACGCCATGTTTTTAAGCCTAAGTCTAGAAATATGGAAATTACCGTTGTATTCTAAAATTGCGAGTCCGCGGTTGCGGGGTCAGTTCCTACGAGTTACATTCGTCCCGTTGGTGGTGTGGCTGCCACCCAGGGGGCCGTTCGGGGGCTGTTTTGAGATTTCTCATACTAACGCTATGTTTCAAAGCCTAAGTCCAGAAATATTCAAATTATCGTTGTATTCTCAAATCGGGAGTCCCGCGGCTACGGGGTCAGTTCCAACGAGTTACATTAGTCTCGTGGGAGGTGTTGGTGCCACCCACGGGGCCGTTAGAGGGTTGTTTTGTGTTTTCACCCTCTAACGCCGTGTTTTTAAGCCTAAGTCTAAAAATATGCTAATTATCATCGTATTGACAAACCGGGAGTCCCGCGGCTACGGGTTCAATTCCTACGAGTTACATTGGTCCCGTGGGAGGTGTTGGTGCAGCACAGGGGGCCGTTCGGTGGCTGTTTCGAGTTTTCACCCTCTAACGCCATGTTTTTCTTAAGTCTAAAAATATGCAAATTACCGTCGTATTCTCAAACTAGGTGATCCACGGCTGCGGGGTCAGTTTCTACGAGTTACATTGGTCCTATGGGAGGTGTTGGTGCCACCCACGGGGACATTTGGGGGCTGTTTCTTGTTCTCACCCTCTAACGCCATGTTTTTAGGCCTAAGTCGAGAAATATGACAATTTACGTCGTATTCTCAAATCGGGAGTCCCGCGACTGCGGGGTCAGTTCCTACGAGTTACATTGGTCCCGTGGGAGGTGTTGGTGCCACCCATGGGGACGTTCGGGGGTTGTTTCTAGTTCTCACCCTCTAACGCCATGTTTTTAAGCCTAAGTCTAGAAATATGCAAATTACCGTCGTACTCTCAAAGCGGGAGACCCGCGACTGCGGGGTCAGTTCCTACGAGTAACATTGGCCCTGTGGGTGGTGTTGGTTCCACCCACGGGGGTGTTCGGGGGATGTTTCTACTTCTCACCCTCTAACGCCATGTTTTTAAAACTAAGTCTAAAAATATGCTAATTATCATCGTATTCTCAAATCGGGAGTCCCGCGGTTGCGGGGTCAGTTCCTACTAGTTACATTGGTCCCGTTGGAGGTGTGGGTGCAGCACAGGGGGCCGTTCGGTGGCTGTTTTGAGTTTTCACCCTCTAACGCCATATTTTGCTTAACTCTAAAAATATGCAAATTACCGTCGTACTCTAATACCGTGAGACCCATGGCTGCGGGGTCAGTTCCGAGGAGTTACATTGGTCCCGTGGGAGGTGTTTGTTCCACCCACGAGGACGTTTGGGGGCTATTTCTTGCTCTCGCCCTCAAACGCCATGTTTTTAAACCTAAGTCTAGAAATATGAAAATTACCAACGTATTCTCAAATCGGGAGTCCCGCGGCTGCGGGGTCAGTTCTTACGAGTTACATTGGCCCCGTGGGAGGTGCTGGTGCCACCTACGGGGCCGTTCAGGGGCAGTTTTGAGTTTTTACCCTCTAACGCCTTGTTTTTAAGCCTAAGTCTAAAAATATGTAAATTATCATCATATTCTCAGACCGTGAGTCCCGCGGCTGCGGGGTAATTTCCTACGAGTTACATTGGTCCCGTGGGAGGTGTTAGTGACACCGACGGGGACTCTTGGGGGTTGTTTCTAGTTCTCACCAACTAACGCCATGTTTTTATTCCTATGTCTAGAAATATTACCATTACCGTAATTTTCTCAAACCAGGAGTCCCCCGACTGTGGGGTCAGTTCCTACGAGTTACATTGGACCCGTGGGAGGTGTTGGTACAGCCCACGGGGCCATTTGGGGGATGTTTCGAGTTTTCACCCTCTAACGCCATGTTTTGCTTAAGTTAAAAATTATGCAAATTACCGTCGTATTCTCAAACTAGGTGACCCACGGCTGCGGGGTCAGTTTCTACGAGTTACATTGGTCCTATGGGAGGTGTTGGTGCCACCCACGGGGACGTTCGGGGGCTGTTTCTTGTTCCCACCCTCTAACGCCATGTTTTTAAGCCTTAGTCTAGAAATATGCAAATTATCGACGTATTCTCAAATCGGGAGTCCCACGGCTACGGGGTCAGTTCCTACGAGTTACATTGGTCCCGTGGGAGGTGTTGGTGCCACCCTCCGGGACATTCAGGGGCTATTTCTAGTTCGCACCCTCTAACGCCATGTTTTTAACCCTAAGTATAGAAATATGCAAATAACCATTGTACTCTCAAATCGGGAGTCCCTCCGGTGTGGGGTCAGTTCCTATGAGTTACATTGGTCCCGTGGGGGGTGTTGGTGCCACCCACGGGGCCGTTCGGGTGCTGTTTCGAGTTTTCACCCTCTAACCCCATGTTTTTAAGACTAAGTCTAGAAATATGCAAATTACCGTCGTATTCTCAAACCGGGAGTCCCGCGGCTGTGGGATCAGTTCCTGCGAGTTATATTGGTCCTGTGGGAGGTGTAGGTTCCACCCACGGGGATATTCGCGGGTTGTTTCTAGTTCTCACCCTCTAACGCCATGTTTTTAAGCCTAAGTCCAAAAATATGGAAACTATCGTTGTATTCTCAATTCGGGAAACCCACGGCTGCGGCGTCAGTTCCTAAGAGTTACATTGGTCCCGTTGGAGGTGTGGGTGCCACCCAGGGGGCCGTTTAGGGGCTATTTCGAGATTTCTCCCACTAACGCTATGTTTCTAAGCCTAAGTCCAGAAATATGCAAATTATCATTGTATTCTCAAAGCAGGAGTCCCGCGGCTATGGGGTCAGTTCCTATGAGTTACATTGGTCTCGTGGGAGATGTTGGTGCCACCCACGGGGCCGTTAGAGGGTTGTTTCGAGTTTTCACATTCTAAAGCCATGTTTTTAAGCCTAAGTCTAAAAATATGCTAATTATCATCGCATTCTCAAACCAGGAGTCTCGTGGCTGCGGGGTCAGTTTTTGTGAGTTACATTGGTCCCGTGGGAGGGGTTGGTGCCACGTACGGGTCGTTCAGGGGATGTTTCGAGTTTTCACCCTCTAATGTCAAGTTTTACTTAAGTCTAGAAAATATGCAAATTACCATCGTATTCTCAAACCGAGAGACCCACAGTTGCGGGGTCAGTTCCTACAAGTTACAATGGTCCCGTGGGAGGTGTTGGTGCCACTCATGGGGACGTTCGGGGCTATTTCTAGTTCTAACCCTCTAAGGCCATGTTTTTAAGCCTAAGTCTAGAAATATGCAAATTACCATCGTATTCTCAAACCGAGGGTCCCACGGCTGCGGGGTCAGTTCCTACGAGTTATATTGGTCCCGTGGGAGGTGTTCGTGCCACCCACGGGGCCGTTCGGGGGACTGTTTCGAGTTTTCACCCTCTAACGCCTTGTTTTTAAGCCTAAGTCTGAAAATATGCAAATTATCATCGTATTCTCAAACCGGGAGTCCTGCAGCTGCGGGGTCAGTTCCTATGAGTTACATTGGTCCCATGGGAGGTGTTGGTGACACCCACGGGGACGTTTGGGGCCTGTTTCTAGTTCTCACCCTCTAACGCCATGTTTTTATGCCTCAGTCTAGAAATACGCAAATTACCGTCGTATTCTCAAACCGGGAGTCCCGCGGCTGCGAGGTCAGTTCCACGAGTTACATTGGTCCTGTGGGAGGTGTTGGTGCCACCCACGGGGATGTTCGGGGGTTGTTTCTAGTTCTCACCCTCTAACACCATGTTTTTAAGCCTAAGTCTAGAAATATGCAAATTACCGTCGTACTCTCAAGCCGGGAGACCCGCGGCTGTGGGGTCGATTCTTTCGAGTTACATTGGTCCCGTGGGAGGTGTTGGTGCCACCCACAGGGCCGTTCGGAGGCTGTCTCCAGTTTTCATCCTCTAACGCCATATTTTTAAGACTAAGTCTAGAAATATGCAAATTACCGTCGTATTCTCAAATCAGCAGTCCCGCGACTGTGGGGTCAGTTCCTACGAATTACATTGGTCCTGTGGGAGGTGTTGGTTCCACCCACGAGTGTGTTCGGGGGCTGTTTCTAGTTCTCACCCTCTAACGCCATGCTTTTAAGCCTAAGTCTAGAAATATGGAAATTACCGTTGTAATCTCAAATCGGGAGTCCCGCGGCTGTGGGGTCAGCTCCTACGAGTTACATTGGTCCCGTTGGAGGTGTGGGTGCTACCCAGGGGGCCGTTCGGGGGCTGTTTCGAGATTTCTCCCACTAATGCTATGTTTCTAAGCCTAAGTCTAGAAATATACAAATTATCGTTGTATTCTCGAATTGGGAGTCCCGCGGCTATGGGTTCAGTTCCTACGAGTTACATTGGTCTCGTGGGACGTGTTGGTGCCATCCACGGGGCAGTTCGGGGGTTGTTTCGAGTTTTCACAATCTAATGCCTTGTTTTTAAGCCTAAGTCTAAAAATATGCAAATTAACATTGTATTGTCCAACCGGGAGTCCCACGGCTGCGGGGTCAGTTCCTACGAGTTACATTGGTCCCATGGGAGGTGTTGGTGACACCCACGGGGACGTTTGGGGGCTATTTCTAGTTCTCACCCTCTAACGCCATGTTTTTAAGTCTCAGTTTTGAAATATGCAAATTACCGTCGAATTCTCAAACCGGGCATCCCGTGGCTGCGGGGTCAGTTCCTACGATTTACATTGGTCCCGTGGGACGTGTTGGTGCCACCCACGGGGACGTTCGGTGGTTGTTTCTAGTTCTCACCCTCTAATGCCGTGTTTTTAAGCCTAAGTATAGAAATATGCAAATTACCGTCGTACTCTCAAACTGGGAGACCCTCGGTTGTGGGGTCAGTTCCTACGAGTTTCATTTATCCCGTGGGAGGGGTGGTGCCACCCACGGGGCCGTTCGGGGGCTGTTTCGAATTTTCACCCTCTAACGCCATGTTTTTAAGACTAAGTCTAGAAATATGCAAATTACCATCGTATTCTCAAATCGGGAATCCCGCGGCTGCTGGATCAGTTCCTACGTGTTACATTGGTCCCGTTGGAGGTGTGGGTGCCACACAGGGGGCCGTTCGGGGGCTATTTCAAGATTTCTCCCACTAACGCTGTGTTACTAAGCCTAAGTCCAAAAATATGCAAATTATCATTATATTCTCAAACCGGGAGTCCCGCGGCTACGGGGTCAGTTCCTATGAGTTACATTGGTCTCGTGGGAGATGTTGGTGCCACCCACGGGGCCGTTAGAGGGCTGTTTTGAGTTTTCACGTTCTAAAGCCATGTTTTTAAGGCTAAGTCTAAAAATATGCTAATTATCATCGCATTCTCAAACCAGGAGTTTTTGTGAGTTACATTGATCCTGTGGGAGGGGTTGGTGCCACCCACGGGGTCGTTCAGGGGATGTTTCGAGTTTTTACCCTCTAACTCCATGATTTACTTAAGTCTAGAGATATGCAAATTATCATCGTATTCTCAAACCGGGAGACCCACAGGTGCGGGGTCAGTTCCTACAAGTTACAATGGTCCCGTGGGAGGTGTTGGTGCCACTCATGGGGACGTTCAGGGGCTGTTTCTAGTTCTCACCCTCTGAGGCCATGTTTTTAAGCCTAAGTTCAGAAATATGCAAATTACCGTCGTATTCTCAAACCGAGGGTCCCGCGGCTGCGGGGTCAGTTCCTACGAGTTATATTGGACCCGTGGGAGGTGTTGGTGGCACCCACAGGGCCGTTCGGGTGCTTTTTCGAGTTTTCACCCTCTAATGCCTTATTTTTAAGCCTAAGTCTGAAAATATACAAATTATCATCGTATTCTCGAACCGAGAGTCCCGTGGCTGCGGGGTCAGTTCCTACGAGTTACATTGGTCCCATGGGAGGTGTTGGTGACACCCACGGGGACGTTTGGTGGATGTTTCTAGTTCTCACCCTCTAACGTCATGTTTTTAAGCCTCAGTATAGAAATATGCAAATTACCGTCGTATTCTCAAACCGGGAGTCCCGCGGCTGCGGGGTCACTTCCTACGAGTTACATTGGTCCTGTGGGAGGTGTTGGTGCCACCCACGGGGATGTTCGGTGGTTGTTTCTAGTTCTCACCCTCTAACGCCATGTTTTTAAGCCTAAGTCTAGAAATATGCAAATTACCGTCGTACTGTCAAACCGGGAGACTCGCGGCTGTGGGGTCAGTTCCTTCGAGTTACATTGGTCCCGTGGGTGGTGTTGGTGCCACCCACGGGGCCGTTCGGAGGCTGTTTCTAGTTTTCACCCTCTAATGCCATATTTTTAAGCCTAAGTCTAGAAATATGCAAATTACCGTCGTATTCTCAAATCGGGAGTCCCACGACTGCGGGGTCAGTTCCTACGAGTTACATTGGTCCTGTGGGAGGTGTTGGTTCCACCCACGGGGCCGTTCGGGGGCTGTTTCGAGTTTTCACCCTCTAACGCCTTGTTTTTAAGCCTAAGTCTGAAAATATGCAAATTATCATCGTATTCTCAAACCGGGAGTCCCCCGGCTGCGGGGTCAGTTCCTACGAGTTACATTGGTCCAATGGGAGGTGTTGGTGACATTGTTTTTAAGACTAAGTCTAGAAATATGCAAATTACCATCGTACTCTCAAACTGGGAGACCCGCGGCTGTGGGGTCAGTTCCTTCGAGTTACATAGGTCCCGTGGGAGGTGTTGGTGCCACCCACGGGGCCGTTCGGAGGCTGTCTCTAGTTTTCACCCTCTTACACCATATTTTTAAGACTAAGTCTAGAAATATGCAAATTACCGTCGTATTCTCAAATAGGGAGTCCCGCGACTGCGGGGTCAGTTCCTACGAGTTACATTGGTCCTGTGGGAGGTGTTGGTTCCACCCACGAGGGTGTTCGGGGGCTGTTTCTAGTTCTCACCCTCTAACGCCATGTTTTAAAGCCTAAGTCTAGAAATATGGAAATTACAGTTGTATTCTCAAATCGGGAGTCCCGCGGCTGCGGGGTCAGTTCCTACGAGTTACATTGGTCCCGTTGGAGGTGTGGGTGCCACCCAGGGGGTCGTTCGGGGGCTGTTTCGAGATTTCTCCCACTAACGTTATGTTTCTAAGCCTAAGTCTAGAAATATTCAATTTATCGTTGTATTCTCACATCGGGAGTCCCGCGGCTACGGGGTCAGTTCCTACGAGTTACATTGGTCTCGTGGGAGGTGTTGGTGCCACCCACGGGGCAATTCGGGGGTTGTTTCGAGTTTTCACCCTCTAACGCCTTGTTTTTAAGCCTAAGTCTAAAAATATGCAAATTAACATTGTATTGTAAAACCGGGAGTCCCGCGGCTGTGGGGTCAGTTCCTACGAGTTACATTGGTCCCATGGGAGGTGTTGGTGACACCCACGGGGACGTTTGGGGGCTGTTTCTAGTTCTCACCCTCTAACGCTATGTTTTTAAGCCTTAGTCCATAAATTTGAAAATTATCATCGTATTCTCAAATCTGGAGTCCCGCGGCTGCGGGGTCAGTTCCTACGAGTTACATTGGTCCCGTGGGAGGTGTTGGTGTCACCCACGGAGACGTTCGGTGGTTGTTTCTAGTTCTCACCCTCTAACGCCATGTTTTTAAACCTAAGTATAGAAATATGCAAATTACCGTCATACTCTCAAACTGGGAGACCCTCGGTTGCGGGGTCAGTTCCTACGAGTTACTTTCGTCCCGTGGGAGGTGGATGTGCCACCCACGGGGCCGTTCGGGGGCTGTTTCGAGTTTTCACCCTCTAACGCCATGTTTTTAAGACTAAGTCTAAAAATATGCAAATTATCATCGTATTCTCAAACCGGGAGTCTCGCGGCTGCGGTGTCAGTTTTTGTGAGTTACATTGGTCTCGTGGGAGGGGTTGGTGCCACGTACGGGGTCGTTCAGGGGATGTTTCGAGTTTTCACCCTCTAATGCCAAGTTTTACTTAAGTGTAGAAATATTAAAATTACCATCGTATTCTAAAATCGGGAGACCCACTGTTGCGGGGTCAGTTCCTACAAGTTACAATGGTCCTGTGGGAGGTGTTGGTGCCAGTCATGGGGACGTTCGGGGGCTGTTTCTAGTTCTCACCCTCTAAGGCCATGTTTTTAAGCCTAAGTCTAGAAATATGCAAATTACCATCGTATTCGCAAACCGAGAGTTCCGCGGCTACGGGGTCAGTTCCTACGAGTTACATTGGTCTCGTGGGAGGTGTTGGTGCCACCCACGAGGCAGTTTGGGGGTTGTTTCGATTTTTCACCGTCTAACGCATTGTTTTTAAGCCTAAGTCTAGAAATATGCAAATTAACATTGTATTGTCAAACCGGGAGTCCCGCGATTACGGGGTCAGTTCCTGCGAGTTACATTGGTCCCATGGGAGGTATTGGTGCCACCCACTGGGTTGTTTAGGGGCTGTTTCGACTTTTCACACTCTAACGCCATGTTTTACTTAAATCTAGAAATATGCAAATTACCGTCGTATTCTCAAACCAGGAGACCCAAAGTTGCGGGGTCAGTTCCTACAGGTTACAATGGTCCCGTGATAGGTGTTGGTGCCACTCATAGGGACGTTCGGGGCCTATTTCTAGTTCTCAACCTCTAACGCCATGTTTTTAAGCCTCAGTCTAGAAGTATGCAAATTACCGTCGTATTCTCAAACCGAGAGTCCCGCGGCTGGAGGGTTAGGTCCTACGAGTTACATTGGTCCCGTGGGAGGTGTTGGTGCCACCCACGGGGACGTTCGGGGGCTGTTTCAAGTTCTCACCCTCTAACGCCATGTTTTTAAGACTAAGTCTAGAAATATACAAATTACCATCGTATTCTCAAACTGGGAGACCCGCGGCTGCGGGGTCAGTTCCTATGAGTTACATTGGTCCCGTGGGAGGGTTGGTGCCACCCACGGGGCCGTTCGGGGGCTGTTTCAAGTTTTCACCCTCTAACGCCATGTTTTTAAGGCTAAGTCTAGAAATATACAAATTACTCTCGTATTCTCAAACTAGGAGTCTCGCGGCTCCGGGGTCAGTTCCTACGAGTTACATTAGTCCCGTGGGAGGTGTTGGTTCCACCCATTGGGATGTTCGGGGGCTGTTTCTAGTTCTCACCCTCTAACGCCATGTTTTTAAGCCTAAGTCTAGAAAAATGGCAATTACAGTTGTATTTTCAAATTGGGAGTCCCGTGGCTGTGGGGTCAGTTCCTACGAGTTACATTGGTCCCGTTGGAGGTGTGGGTGCCACCCAGGGGGAGTTCGGCGGCTGTTTTGAGATTTCTCACACTAAGGCTATGTTTCTAAGCCTAAGTCCAGAAATATGAAAATTGTCGTTGTATTCTCAAACCGGGAGTCCCAAAGCTACGGGGTTAGTTCCTACGAGTGACATTGGTCTCGTGGGAGGTGTTGGTGCCACCCCCGAGGCCGTTAGAGGGTTGTTTCGAGTTTTCACCCTCTAAAGCATTATTTATAAGCCTAAGTTCAAAAATATGCTAATTATCGTCGTATTCTCAAACCAGGTGTCTCACGGCTGCGGGGTCAGTTCCTGGGAGTTACATTGGTGCCGTGGGCGGTGTTGGTGCCACCCACGGGGTTATTCGGGGGCTGTTTCGAGTTTTCACCCTCTAACGCCATGTTTTACATAAGTCTAGAAATATGCAAATTACCTTTGTATTCTCAAACCGGGAGACCCACAGCTCCGGGGTCAGTTCCTACGAGTTACAATGGTCCCGTGGGAGGTGTTTGTACCACCCATGGGGACGTTCGGGGGCTGTTTCTAGTTCTCACCCTTTAATGCCATGTTTTTAAGCCTAAGTCTAGAAATATGCAAATTATCATCGTATTCTCAAAACCGGGAGTCCCGCGGCTGCGGGGTTAGTTCCTACGACTTACATTGGTCCCGTGGGAGGTGTTGGTGACACACACGGGGACTTTTGGGGGTTGTTTCTAGTTCTCACCCTCTAACACCATGTTTTTAAGCCTCAGTCTAGAAATATGCAAATTACCCTCGTATTCTCAAATCGGGAGTCCCGCGGCTGCAGGGTCAGTTCCTACGAGTTACATTGGTCCCGTGGGAGGTGCTGGTGCCACCCACAGGGACGTTCGGGGATTGTTTCTAGTTCTCACCCTCTAACGCCATGTTTTTAAGCCTAAGTCTAGAAATGTGCAAATAACCGTCGTACTCTCAAACTAGGAGACCCGCGGCTGTGGGGTCAGTTCCTTCGAGATACATTGGTCCCGTGGGAGTTGTTGGTGCCACCCAAGGGGCCGTTCGGAGGCTGTTTCGAGTTTTCACCCTCTAACGCCATATTTTTAAGACGAAGTCTAGAAATATACAAATTACCGTCGTATTCTCAAACCGGGAGTCCTGCGACTGCGGGGTCAGTTCCTACGAGTTACATTGGTCCTGTGGGAGGTGTTGGTTCCACCCACGGGGGTGTTCGGGGGCTGTTTCTATTTCTCACCCTCTAACGCCATGTTTATAAGCCTTAGTCTAGAAATATGGAAATTACAGTTGTATTCTCAAAACGGGAGTCCCGCGGCTACGGGGTCAGTTCCTATGAGTTACATTGGTCCCGTTGGAGGTGTCGGTGCCACCTAGGGGGCCGTTCGGGGGCTGTTTCGAGATTTCTCCCACTAACGCTATGTTTCGAAGCCAAAGTACAGAAATATTCAAATTATGGTTGTATTCTCAAATCAGGAGTCTCACGGCTGCGGGGTCAGTTCCTGCGAGTTACATTGGTCCCGTGGGAGGTATTGGTGCCACCCACGGGGTCGTTCGGCGGCTGTTTCGAGTTTTCACACTCTAAATCCATGTTTTACTTAAGTCTAGAAATATGCAAATTACCATCGTATTCTCAAACCGGGAGACCCACAGCTGCGGGGCCAGTTCCTACGAGTTACATTGGTCCCGTGGGAGGTGTTGGTGCCACCCACGGGGACGTTCGGGGGATGTTTCTAGTTCTCATCCTCTAACGCCATGTTTTTAAACCTAAGTCTAGAAATATACAAATTACCGTCGTATTCTCAAACCGGGAGTCCCGCGGGTGAGGGGTCAGTTCCTACGAGTTACATTAGTCCCGTGGGAGGTGTTGGTTCCACCCACGGGGATGTTCGGGGGCTGTTTCTAGTTCTCACCCTCTAACGCCATGTTTTTAAGCCTAAGTCTAGAAACATGGCAATTACAGTTATATTCTCAAATCAGGAGTCGCGCGGCTGCGGGGTCAGTAACTACGAGTTATATTGGTCCCGTTGGAGGTGTAGGTGCCACCCAGGGGGTGTTCGGCGGCTGTTTCGAGATTTCTCCCACTAAGGATATGTTTCTAAGCCTAAGTCCAGAAATATGAAAATTATCATTGTATTCTCAAACCGGGAGTCCCACGGCTACAGGGTCAGTTCCTACGAGTTACATTTGTCTCGTGGGTGGTGTTGGTGCCACCCACGGGGCCGTTAGAGGGTTGTTTCGAGTTTTCACGCTCTAAAGCCATGATTTTAAGCTAAGTCCAAAAATATGCTAATTGTCATCATATTCTCAAACCAGGAGTCTCGCGGCTGCGGGGTCAGTTCCTGCGAGTTACATTGACCCCGTGGGTGGTGTTGGTGCCACCCACGGAGTCGTTCGGGGGCTGTTTCGAGTTTTCACCCTCTAACGCCATGTTTTACATAAGTCTAGAAATATGCAAATTACCGTCGTATTCTCAAACCGGGAGACCCACAGCTCCGGGTTCAGTTCCTATGAGTTACATTGGTCCCGTGGGAGGGTTGGTGCCACCCACGGGGCCGTTCGGGGGCTGTTTCAAGTTTTCACCCTCTAACGCCATGTTTTTAAGGCTAAGTCTAGAAATATACAAATTACTGTCGTATTCTCAAACTAGGAGTCTCACGGCTCCGGGGTCAGTTCCTACGAGTTACATTAGTCCCGTGGGAGGTGTTGGTTCCACCCATTGGGATGTTCGGGGGCTGTTTCTAGTTCTCACCCTCTAACGCCATGTTTTTAAGCCTAAGTCTAGAAAAATGGCAATTACAGTTGTATTTTCAAATTGGGAGTCCCGCGGCTGTGGGGTCAGTTCCTACGAGTTACATTGGTCCCGTTGGAGGTGTGGGTGCCACCCAGGGGGAGTTCGGCGGCTGTTTTGAGATTTCTCACACTAAGGCTATGTTTCTAAGCCTAAGTCCAGAAATATGAAAATTGTCGTTGTATTCTCAAACTGGGAGTCCCAAAGCTACGGGGTTAGTTCCTACGAGTGACATTGGTCTCGTGGGAGGTGTTGGTGCCACCCCCGAGGCCGTTAGAGGGTTGTTTCGAGTTTTCACCCTCTAAAGCATTATTTATAAGCCTAAGTTCAAAAATATGCTAATTATCGTCGTATTCTCAAACCAGGTGTCTCACGGCTGCGGGGTCAGTTCCTGGGAGTTACATTGGTGCCGTGGGCGGTGTTGGTGCCACCCACGGGGTTATTCGGGGGTTGTTTCGAGTTTTCACCCTCTAACGCCATGTTTTACATAAGTCTAGAAATATGCAAATTACCTTTGTATTCTCAAACCGGGAGACCCACAGCTCCGGGGTCAGTTCCTACGAGTTACAATGGTCCCGTGGGAGGTGTTTGTACCACCCATGGGGACGTTCGGGGGCTGTTTCTAGTTCTCACCCTTTAATGCCATGTTTTTAAGCCTAAGTCTAGAAATATGCAAATTATCATCGTATTCTCAAAACCGGGAGTCCCGCGGCTGCGGGGTTAGTTCCTACGACTTACATTGGTCCCGTGGGAGGTGTTGGTGACACACACGGGGACTTTTGGGGGTTGTTTCTAGTTCTCACCCTCTAACACCATGTTTTTAAGCCTCAGTCTAGAAATATGCAAATTACCCTCGTATTCTCAAATCGGGAGTCCCGCGGCTGCAGGGTCAGTTCCTACGAGTTACATTGGTCCCGTGGGAGGTGCTGGTGCCACCCACAGGGACGTTCGGGGATTGTTTCTAGTTCTCACCCTCTAACGCCATGTTTTTAAGCCTAAGTCTAGAAATGTGCAAATAACCGTCGTACTCTCAAACTAGGAGACCCGCGGCTGTGGGGTCAGTTCCTTCGAGATACATTGGTCCCGTGGGAGTTGTTGGTGCCACCCAAGGGGCCGTTCGGAGGCTGTTTCGAGTTTTCACCCTCTAACGCCATATTTTTAAGACGAAGTCTAGAAATATACAAATTACCGTCGTATTCTCAAACCGGGAGTCCTGCGACTGCGGGGTCAGTTCCTACGAGTTACATTGGTCCTGTGGGAGGTGTTGGTTCCACCCACGGGGGTGTTCGGGGGCTGTTTCTATTTCTCACCCTCTAACGCCATGTTTATAAGCCTTAGTCTAGAAATATGGAAATTACAGTTGTATTCTCAAAACGGGAGTCCCGCGGCTACGGGGTCAGTTCCTATGAGTTACATTGGTCCCGTTGGAGGTGTCGGTGCCACCTAGGGGGCCGTTCGGGGGCTGTTTCGAGATTTCTGCCACTAACGCTATGTTTCGAAGCCAAAGTACAGAAATATTCAAATTATGGTTGTATTCTCAAATCAGGAGTCTCACGGCTGCGGGGTCAGTTCCTGCGAGTTACATTGGTCCCGTGGGAGGTATTGGTGCCACCCACGGGGTCGTTCGGCGGCTGTTTCGAGTTTTCACACTCTAAATCCATGTTTTACTTAAGTCTAGAAATATGCAAATTACCATCGTATTCTCAAACCGGGAGACCCACAGCTGCGGGGCCAGTTCCGACGAGTTACATTGGTCCCGTGGGAGGTGTTGGTGCCACCCACGGGGACGTTCGGGGGATGTTTCTAGTTCTCATCCTCTAACGCCATGTTTTTAAACCTAAGTCTAGAAATATACAAATTACCGTCATATTCTCAAACCGGGAGTCCCGCGGGTGAGGGGTCAGTTCCTACGAGTTACATTAGTCCCGTGGGAGGTGTTGGTTCCACCCACGGGGATGTTCGGGGGCTGTTTCTAGTTCTCACCCTCTAACGCCATGTTTTTAAGCCTAAGTCTAGAAACATGGCAATTACAGTTATATTCTCAAATCAGGAGTCGCGCGGCTGCGGGGTCAGTAACTACGAGTTATATTGGTCCCGTTGGAGGTGTAGGTGCCACCCAGGGGGTGTTCGGCGGCTGTTTCGAGATTTCTCCCACTAAGGATATGTTTCTAAGCCTAAGTCCAGAAATATGAAAATTATCATTGTATTCTCAAACCGGGAGTCCCACGGCTACAGGGTCAGTTCCTACGAGTTACATTTGTCTCGTGGGTGGTGTTGGTGCCACCCACGGGGCCGTTAGAGGGTTGTTTCGAGTTTTCACGCTCTAAAGCCATGATTTTAAGCTAAGTCCAAAAATATGCTAATTGTCATCATATTCTCAAACCAGGAGTCTCGCGGCTGCGGGGTCAGTTCCTGCGAGTTACATTGACCCCGTGGGTGGTGTTGGTGCCACCCACGGAGTCGTTCGGGGGCTGTTTCGAGTTTTCACCCTCTAACGCCATGTTTTACATAAGTCTAGAAATATGCAAATTACCGTCGTATTCTCAAACCGGGAGACCCACAGCTCCGGGTTCAGTTCCTACGAGTTACAATGGTCCCGTGGGAGGTGTTGGTGCCACCCAAGGGGACGTTCGGGGGATGTTTTTAGTTCTCACCCTCTAACGCCATGTTTTTAAGCCTCAGTATAGAAATATGCAAATTACCGTCGAATTCTCAAACCGGGCATCCCGCGGCTGCAGGGTCAGTTCTTACGAGTTACATTGGTCCCGTGGGAGGTGTTGGTGCCACCCACGGGGATGTTCGGGGGCTGTTTCTAGTTCTCACCCTCTAACGCCATGTTTTTAAGCCTAAGTCTAGAAACATGGCAATCACAGTTATATTCTCAAATCGGGAGTCGCGCGGCTGCAGGGTCAGTAACTACGAGTTACATTGGTCCCGTTGGAGGTGTAGGTGCCACCCAGGGGGTGTTCGGCGGCTGTTTCGAGATTTCTCCCACTATGGATATATTTCTAAGCCTAAGTCCAGAAATATGAAAATTATCGTTGTATTCTCAAACCGGGAGTCCCACGGCTACAGGGTCAGTTCCTACGAGTTACATTTGTCTCGTGGGTGGTGTTGGTGCCACCCACGGGGCCGTTAGAGGGTTGTTTCGAGTTTTCACGCTCTAAAGCCATGATTTTAAGCTAAGTCCAAAAATATGCTAATTGTCATCATATTCTCAAACCAGGAGTCTCGCGGCTGCGGGGTCAGTTCCTGCGAGTTACATTGACCCCGTGGGTGGTGTTGGTGCCACCCACGGAGTCGTTCGGGGGCTGTTTCGAGTTTTCACCCTCTAACGCCATGTTTTACATAAGTCTAGAAATATGAAAATTGCCGTCGTATTCTCAAACCGGGAGACCCACAGCTCCGGGTTCAGTTCCTACGAGTTACAATGGTCCCGTGGGAGGTGTTGGTGCCACCTAAGGGGACGTTCGGGGGATGTTTCTAGTTCTCACCCTCTAACGCCATGTTTTTAAGCCTCAGTATAGAAATATGCAAAGTACCGTCGAATTCTCAAACCGGGCATCCCGCGGCTGCAGGGTCAGTTCTTACGAGTTACATTGGTCCCGTGGGAGGTGTTGGTGCCACCCACAGGGACGTTCGGGGATTGTTTCTAGTTCTCACCCTCTAACGCCATGTTTTTAATCCTAAGTCTAGAAATGTGCAAATTACCGTCGTACTCTCAAACCGGGAGTCCCACGGCTGCGGGGTCAGATCCTACCAGTTACATTGGTCCTGTGGGAGGTGTTTGTTCCACCCACGGGGACGTTCGGGGACTGTTTCAAGTTCTCACCCTCTAACGCCATGTTTTTAAGCCCAAGTCTAGAAATATGCAAATTACCATCGTATTCTCAAATCGGGAGTCCCGCGGCTGCGGGGTCAGTTCGTACGAGTTACATTGGTCCCGTGGGAGGTGTTGGTGCCACCCACGGGGCCGTTCCGGGGCTTTTTCGTGTTTTCAGCCTCTAACGCCTTATTTTTAAACCTAAGTCTAAAAATATGAAAATTATCATCGTATTCTCAAATCGGGAGTCCCGCGGCTGCGGGGTCAGTTCCTACGAGTTACATTGGTCATGTGGGAGGTGTTGGTTCCTCCCACGGGGGTGTTCGGAGGCTGTTTCGAGTTTTCATCCTCTAACGCCATGTTTTGCTTAACTCTAGAAATATGCAAATTATAGTCGTATTCTCAAACCGGGAGACGCACGACTGTGGGGTCAGTTACTACGAGTTACATTGGTCCCGTGGGAGGTGTTGGGGCCACCCACGGGGACGTTCGGGGGATGTTTCTATTTCTCACCCTCTAATACCATGTTTTTAAGCCTAAGTCTAGAAATATGAAAATTACCGTCGTATTCTCAAACTGGGAGTCCCGCGGCTACGGGGTCAGTTCCTACGAGTTACATTGGTCCCGTGGGAGGTATTGGTGCCACCCACGGGGCCGTTCAGGGGCTGTTTCGAGTTTTCACCCTCTAACGCCATCTTTCTAAGCCTAAGTCTAAAAATATGAAAATTATCATCGTATTCTCAAACCGGGAGTCCCGCGGCTGCGGGGTCAGTTCCTACGATATACATTGGTCCCGTGGGAGGTGTTGGTTCCACCCACGGGGGTGTTCGGGGGTTGTTTCTAGTTGTCACCATCTAACGCCATGTTTTTAAGCCTAAGTCTAGAAATATGGATATTACCGTTGTATTCTCAAATCAGGAGTCCCGCGGCTGCGGGGTCAGTTCCTATGAGTTACATTGGTCCCGTTGGAGGTGTGGGTGCCACCAAGGGGACCGTTCGGGGGCTATTTCTAGATTTCTCCCACTAACGCTATGTTTCTAAACCTAAGTCTAGAAATATGCAAATTATCATTGTATTCTCAAACCGGGAGTCCCGCAGCTACGGGGTCAGTTCCTACGAGTTACATTAGTCTCGTGGGAGGTGTTGGTACCACCCACGGGGCCGTTAGAGGGCTATTTCGAGTTTTCACCCTCTAAAGCCATGTTTTGCTTAAGTGTAAAAATATGCTAATTATCATCGTATTCTCAAACCAGGAGTCTCGTGGCTGCGTGGTCAGTTCCTGCGAGTTACATTGGTCCCGTGGGAGGTGTTGGTGACACCCACGGGGTCGTTCGGGGGCTGTTTCGAGTTTTCACCCTCTATCGCCATGTTTTACTTAAGTCTAGAAATATGCAAATTACAGTCATATTCTTAAATCGGGAGACCCACAGCTGCGGGGTCAGTTCCTACGAGTTACATTGGTCCCGTGGGAGGTGTTGGTGCCACCCACGGGGACGTTCGGGGAGTGTTTCTAGTTCTCATCCTCTAACGACATGTTCTTAAGCCTAAGTCTAGAAATATGCAAATTACCGTCATATTCTAAAACCGGGAGTCCCGTGGCTGCGGGGTCAGTTCCTACGAGTTACATTGGTCTCGTGGGAGGTGTTGGTGCAACCCACGGGGCCGTTCGGGGGTTGTTTCGAGTTTTCACCCTCTAACGCCTTATTTTTAAGCATAAGTCTAAAAATATGTAAATTATCATTTTGTTCTCAAACCGAGAGTCCCGCGGCTGCGGGGTCAGATCCTATGAGTTACATTGGTCCCATGGGAGGTGTTGGTGCCACCCACTGGGACTTTCGGGGGCTGTTTCTAGTTCTCACCCTCTAATGCCATGTTTTTAAGCCGAAGTCTAGAAATATACAAATTATCGTCGTATTCTCAAACCGGGAGTCCCGCGGCTGCGGGGTCAGTTCCTACTAGTTACATTAGTCCTGTGGGAGGTGTTAGTTCCACCCACAGGGATATTCGGGGGCTTTTTCTACTTGCCACCCTCTAACGCCATGTTTTTAAGCCTAAGTCTATAAATATGGCAATTACAGTTGTATTCTCTAATCGGGAGTCCCGCGGCTGTGGGGTCAGTTCCTACGAGTTACATTGGCCCCGTCGGAGGTGTGGGTGCCACCCAGGGGGCCGTTCGGGGGCTGTTTCGAGATTTCTCCCACTAACGCTATGTTTCTAAGCCCAAGTCCAGAAATAAGATAATTATCGTTGTATTCTCAAATCGGGAGTCCCACGGCTACGGGGTCAGTTTCTACGAGTTACATTGGTCTCGTGGGAGGTGTTGGTGCCACCCACGGGGCCGTTAGAGGGTTGTTTCGAGTTTTCAACCTCTAAAGCCATGTTTTTAAGCCTAAGTCTAATAATATTCTAATTATCGTCGTATTCTCAAACCAGGAGTCTTGTGGTTGCGGGTTCAGTTCCTGCGAGTTACATTGGTCCCGTGGGAGGTGTTGGTGCCACCCACGGGGTCGTTCGGGGGCTGTCTCGAGTTTCCACCCTCTAACGCCATGTTTTGCTTAAGTCTAGAAATATGCAAATTACCTTCGTATTCTCAAACCGGGAGACCCACTACTGTGGGGTCAGTTCCTACGAGTTTCATTGGTCCCGTGGGAGGTGTTGGTTCCACCCACGGGCATGATCGGGGGCTGTTTCAAGTTCTCACACCGTAACTCCATGTTTTTAAGCCTAAGTCTAAAAATATGCAAATTACCATCGTATTCTAAAATCGGGAGTCCCGCGGCTGAGGTGTTAGCTCCTACGAGTTACATTGGTCCCGGGGGAGGTGTTGGTGCCACCCACGGGGCCGTCCGGGGGTTGTTCAGAGTTTTCACCCTCTAACACCTTATTTTTAAGATTAAGTCAAAAAATATGCAAATTATCATTATATTTTCAAATCGGGAGTCCCGCGGCTGCGGGGTCAGTTCCTATGAGTTACATTGGTCCCGTGGGAGGTGTTGGTGACTCCCACGAGGAAGTTTGGGGGCTGTTTCTAGTTCTCACCCTCTAACGCCATGTTTTTAAGCGTCAATCTAGAAATATGCAAATTACTGTCGTATTCTCAAACCGGGAGTCCCGCGGCTGCGGGGTCAGTTTCTACGAGTTACATTGGTCCCGTGGGAGGTGTTGGTGCCACCCACGGGGACGTTCGGGGGATGTTTCTAGTTCTCACCCTCTAACGCCATGTTTTTAACCTTAATTCTAGAAATATGCAAATTACCATCGTACTCTCAAACCGGGAGACCCGCGACTGCGGGGTCAGTACCTACAAAGTTACATTGGTCCCGTTGGAGGTGTTGGTGCCACCCACGGGGACGTTCGAGGGTTGTTTCTAGTTCTCACCCTCTAACGCCATGTTTTTACGCCTAAGTCTAGAAATATGCAAATTACCATCGTACTCTCAAACCAGGAGACCCGCGGTTTCGGGGTCAGTTCCTATGAGTTACATTGGTCCCGTGGGAGGTGTTGGTTCCACCCACGGGGCCGTTCGGGCGCTGTTTCAAGTTTTCACCCTCAAATGCCATGTTTTTTAGACTAAGTCTATAAATATACAAATTACCGTCGTATTCTCAAACCGGGAGTCCCGCGGCTGCGGGGTCAGTTCCTACGAGTTACATTAGTCCCGTGGGAGGGGTTGGTTCCACCCACAGGGATGTTCGAGGGCTGTTTTTACTTCTCACCCTCTAACGCCATGTTCTTAAGCCTATGTCTATAAATATGGCAATTGCAGTTGTATTCTCAAATCGGGAGTCCCGCGGCTGCGGGGTCAGTTCCTACGAGTTACATTGGTCCCGTTGGAGGTGTGTGTGCCACCCAGGGGGCCGTTCGGGGGCTGTTTCGAGATTTCTCCCACTAACGATATGTTTCTAATCCTAAGTCTAAAAATATGGAAATTATCATCATATTATTAAACCGGGAGACCCACAGCTGCGGGGTTAGTTCCTACTAGTTAAACTGGTCCCGTGGGAGGTATTGGTGCCACCCACGGGGACGTTCGGTGGCTGTTTCAAGTTCTCACCCTCTAACACCATGTTTTTAAGCCTAAGTCAAGAAATATGCAAATTATCGTCGTATTCTCAAACCGGGAGTCCCGCTACTGCGGGGTCAGTTCCTACGAGTTACATTGGTCCCGTGGGAGGTGTTGGTGCCACCCACGGGGCCGTTCGGGGGATATTTCTAGTTCTCACCCTCTAATGGCATGTTTTTAAGCCTAAGTCTAGAAATATGCAAATTAACGTCGTATTCTCAAAACGGGAGTCCCACGGCTGCGGGGTCAGATTCTACCAGTTACATCGGTCCCGTGGGAGGTGTTGGTTCCACCCACGGGGATGTTCGGGGCCTGTTTCAAGTTCTCACCCCGTAACGCCATGTTTTTAAGCCTAAGTCTAAAAATATGCAAATTACAGTCGTATTCTCAAATCGAGAGTCCCGCGGCTGCGGGGTCAGTTCCTACGAGTTACATTGGTCCCATGGGAGGTTTTGGTGCCACCCATGGGGCCGTTCGGGGGCTATTTCGAGTTTTCACCCTCTAACACCATGTTTTTAAGCCTAAGTCAAGAAATATGCAAATTATCGTCGTATTCTCAAACCGGGAGTCCCGCTACTGCGGGTTAGTTACTACGAGTTACATTGGTCCCGTGGGAGGTGTTGGTGCCACCCACGGGGACGTTCGAGGGATGTTTCTATTTCTCACCCTCTAATGCCATGTTTTTAAGCCTAAGTCTAGAAATATGCAAATTACCATCGTATTCTAAAACCGAGAGTCCCACGGCTGCGGGGTCAGATCCTACCAGTTACATTGGTCCCGTGGGAGGTGTTGGTGCCACCCAAGAGGCCATTCGGGTGCTGTTTCCAGTTTTCACCCTCTAATGCCTTGTTTTTAAGCCTAAGTCTAAAATATGCAAATTATCATCGTATTCTCATATCGGGAGTCCCGTGGCTACGAGGTCAGTTCCTACGAGTTACATTGGTCCCGTGGGACGTGTTGGTGACACCCACGGGGACGTTTGGGGGTTGTTTCTAGTTCACACCCTCTAACGCCATATTTTTAAGCCTAAGTCTAGAAATATGCAAATTACTGTCATATTATCAAACCGGGAGTCTCGCTGCTGCAGGGTCAGTTCCTACGAGTTACATTGGTCCCGTGAGAGGTGTTGGTGCCACCCACAAGGACGTTCGGGGGCTGTTTCTAGTTCTCACCCTCTAACGCCATATTTTTAAGCCTAAGTCTAGAAATATACAAATTACTGTCGTACCCTCAAATCGGGAGACCCGCGGCTACAGGGTCAATTCTTACGAGTTACATTGGTCCCGTGGGAGGTGTTGGTGCCACCCACGGGGCCGTTCGGGGGCTGTTTCGAGTTTTCACCCTCTAACGCCATGTTTTTAAGACTAAGTCCAGAAATATGCAAATTATCTTCGTATTCTCTAAGCGGGAGTCCCGCGACTGCGGGGTTAGTTCTTACGAGTTACATTGGTCTCGTGGGAGGTGTTGGTTACACCCACGGGGGTGTTCGGGGGGTTGTTTTTAGTTCTCCCCCTCTAACGCCATGTTTTTAAAACTAAGTCTAGAAATATGGAAATTACCATTGTATTCTCAAATCAGGAGTCCCGCGGCTACGGGGTCAGCTCCTACGAGTTAAATTGGTCCCGTTGGAGGTGTGGGTGCCAGCCAGGGGGCCGTTCGGGGGATGTTTCGAGATTTCTCCCACAAACGCTATGTTTCTAAGCCTAAGTCCAGAAATATGCAAATTATCGTTGTATTCTCAAACCGGGAGTCCGATGGCTACGTGGTCAGTTCCTACGAGTTATATTTGTTTCGTGCGAGGTGTAGGTGCCACCCACGGGGCCGTTAGAGGGTTGTTTCGGGTTTTCACCCTCTAAAGCCATATTTTTAAGACTAAGTCTAAAAATATGCTAATTATACTCATATTCTCAAACCAGGATTCTCACGGCTGCGGGGTCAGTTCCTGCGAGTTACATTGGTTCCGTGGGTGGTGTTGGTGCCACCCACGGGGTCGTTCGGGGGTTGTTTCGAGCTTTCACCCTCTAATGCCACATTTTTCTTAAGTCTAGAAATATGCAAATTATCGTCGTATTGTCAAACCGGGAGACCCACAACTGCGGGGTCAGTTCCTAAGAGTTACTTTGGTCCCGTGGGAGGTGTTGGTGCCATCCACTGGGACGTTCGGGGCCTATTTCAAGTTCTCACCCTCTAACACCATGTTTTTAAGCCTAATTCTAGAAATATGCCAATCACCGTCGTATTCTCAAACCGAGAGTCTCGTGGTTGCGGGGTCAGTTCTTACAAGTTACATTAGTCCCGTGGGAGGTGTTGGTGCCACCCACGGGGCCGTTCGGGAGCTGTTTCGAGTTTTCACCCTCTAACGCCTTGTTTTTAGGCTGAAGTCTAAAAATATGCAAATTATCATCGTATTCTCAAACCGGGAGTCCCAGGGTTGCAGGGTCAATTCCTACGAGTTACATTGGTCCCGTGGGAGGTGTTGGTGCCAACCACGGGGACGTTCGGGGGCTGTTTCTGGTTCTCACCCTCAAACTCCATGTTTTTAAGACTAAGAATAGAAATATGGAAATTACCGTCGTACTCTCAAACCGGGAGTCCCGCGGCTATGGGGTCAGTTCCTACGAGTTACATTGGTCTCGTTCGAGGGCTGTATCAACTTTTCACCCTCTAAGGCCATGTTTCTAAGCCTAAGTCTAAAAATATGCTAATTATCTTCATATTCTCAAATTAGGAGTCTCGCGGCTACGGGGTCAATTCCTGCGAGTTACATTGGTCCAGTGGGAGGTGTTGCTGCCACCCACGGGGTCATTCGGGGGCTGTTTCGAGTTTTCACCCTCTAACGCCATGGTCTACTTAAGTCTAGAAATATGCAAATTACTGCCATATTCTCAAACCGGGAGACCCACAGCTGCGGGGTCAGTTCCTCCGAGTTACATTGGTCCCGTGGAAGGTGTTGGTACCACCCACGGGGTCGTTCGGGGGCTGGTTCGAGTTTCACCCTCTAACGCCATGGTTTGCTTAAGTCTACAAATATGAAAATTACCTTCGTATTCTCAAACCGGGAGACCCACAACTGTGGGCTCTGTTCCTACGAGTTACATTGAGAACGTGGGAGGTGTTGGTGCCTCCCACGGGGATCTTCGGGGGCTATTTCAAGTTCTCACCCTCTAACGCCATGTTTTTAAGCCTAAGTCTAAAAATATGCAAATTACCATCGTACTCTCAAATCGGGAGTCCCGCGGGAACGTTCCTACGAGTTACATTGGTCCCGTTGGAGGTGTGGGGGCCGTTCGGGGACTGTTTTGAGATTTCTCCCACTAACGCTAGGTTTCCAAGCCTAAGTCCAGAAATATGCAAATTATCGCTGTATTCTCAAACTGGGAGTCCCACGGCTATGGGGTCAGTTCCTACGAGTAACATTGGTCTCGTGGGAGGTGTAGGTGCCACCCACGGGGCCGTTAGAGGGCTATTTTGATTTTTCACCCTCTAAAGCCATATTTTTAAGACTATGTCTTAAAATATGCTAATTATTGTCGCATTCTCAAACCAAGAGTCTCGCGGCTGCGGGGTCAGTTCCTGAGAGTTACATTGGTCCCATGGGAGGTGTTGGTGCCACCCACAGGGCCGTTCGGAGGCTGTTTCTAGTTTTCACCCTCTAACGCCATATTTTTAAGACTAAGTCTAGATATATGCAAATTACCGTCGTATTCTCAAACCGGGAGTCCCGCTACTGCGGGGTCAGTTCCTACGAGTTAGATTGGTCCCGTGGGAGGTGTTAGTGCCACCCACGGGGCCGTTCGGGGGATGTTTCTAGTTCTCAATCTCTAATGCCATGTTTTTAAGCCTAAGTCTAGAAATATGCAAATTAACGTCGTATTCTCAAATCGGGAGTCCCATGGCTGCGGGGTCAGATCCTACCATTTACATTGGTCCCGTGGGAGGTGTTGGTGCCACCCACGAGGCCGTTCGACGGCTCTTTCGAGTTTTCACCATCTAACGCCTTGTTTTTAAGCCTAAGTCTAAAATATGGAAATTATCATCGTATTCTCAAATTGGGAGTCCCGCGGCTGCGGGGTCAGTTCCTACGAGTTACATTGGTCCCGTGGGAGGTGTTGGTGACACCCACGGGGACGTTTGGGGGCTGTTTCTAGTTCTCACCCTCTAATGCCATGTTTTCAAGCCTAAGTCTAGAAATATGCAAATTACTATCGTATTCTCAAACCGGGAGTCTCGCGGCTGCGGGGTCAGTTCCTACGAGTTACATTGGTCCCGTGGGAGGTGTTGGTGCCACCCACGGGGACGTTGGTGGGATTTTCTAGTTCTCACCCTCTAACGCCATATTTTTAAGCCTAAGTCTAGACATATACAAATTACCATCGTACTCTCAAATCGGGAGACCCGCGGCTGCGGGGTCAGTTCTTACGATTTACATTGGTCCCGTGGGAGGTGTTGGTGCCCCCCACGGGGCCGTTCGGGGGCTGTTTCGAGTTTTCACCCTCTAACGCCATGTTTTAAGCCTAAGTCTAGAAATATGCAAATTACCGTCGTATTCTCAAATCGAGAGTCCCGCGTCTGCGGGGTCAGTTCCTACAATTTACATTGGTCCCGTGGGAGGTGTTGGTGCCACCCACGGGGCCGTTCGCGGGCTGTTTCGAGTTTTCACCCTCTAAAGCCATGTTTTTAAGCCTAGGTCAAGAAATATGCAAATTACTCTCAAACCGGGAGACCCGCGAATGCGGGGTCAGTTCCTACGAGTAACATTGGTCCCGTTGGAAGTTTTGGTGCCCCCCATGGGGCCGTTCGGGGGTTGTTTCGAGTTTTCACCCTCTAACGCCATGTTTTTAAGCCTGAGTCAAGAAATATGGCAATTATAGTTGTATTCTCAAATCGGGAATCCCGCGGCTGCGGGGTTAGTTCCTACGAGTTACATTGGTCCCGTTTTATTTGTTGGTGCCACCCACGGGGTCGTTCGGGGGCTGTTTCGAGTTTTCACCCTCTAACGCCATGTTTTACTTGAGTCTAGAAATATGCAAATTACTGCGGTATTCTCAAACCGGGAGACCCACAGCTGGGGGGTCAGTTCCCACGAGTTACATTGGTCGCGTGTGAGGTGTTGGTACAACCCACGGGGTCGTTCGGGGTCTGGTTCGAGTTTCACCCTCTAACGCCATGTTTTGCTTAAGTCTAGAAATATGCAAATTACCTTCGTATTCTCAAACCGGGAGACCCACAACTGTGGGTTCAGTTCCTACGAGTTACATTGGTAACGTGGGAGGTGTTGGTGCCACCCACGGGGATGTTTGGGGGCTATTTCAAGTTCTCACCCTCTAACGCCATGTTTTTAAGACTAAGTCTAAAAATAAGCAAATTACCGTCGTACTCTCAAATCGGGAGTCCCGCTGCTGCCCGCGGCTGCGGGGTCAGTTCCTACGAGTTACATTGTTCCCGTTGGAGGTGTGGGGGCCTTTTAGGGGCTGTTTTGAGATTTCTCCCACTAACGCTATGTTTCTAAGCCTAAGTCCAGAAATATGCAAATTATCTCTGTATTCTCAAACCGGGAGTCCCACGGCTATGGGGTCAGTTCCTACGAGTTACATTGGTCTCGTGGTAGGTGTAGGTGCCACCCACGGGGCCGTTAGAGGGCTATTTCGAGTTTTCGCCCACTAAAGCCATATTTTTAATACTAGGTCTTAAAATATGCTAATTATCATCGTATTCTCAAACCAAGAGTCTCGCGGCTGCGGGGTCAGTTCCTGCGAGTTACATTGGTCCCGTGGGAGGTGTTGGTGCCACCCATGGGGTCGTTTGGGGGCTATGTCGAATTTTCACCCTCTAACGCCATGTTTTCCTTAAGTCTAGAAATATGGAAATTATCGTCGTATTCTTAAACCGAGATACCCACAGCTGCGGGGTCAGTTCCTACTAGTTAAACTGGTCCCGTGGGAGGTATTGCTGCCACCCACGGGGACGTTTGGGGGCTGTTTCTAGTTCTCACCTTCTAACGCCATGTTTTTAAGCCTAAGTATATAAATATGCAAATTATAATCGTATTCTCAAACCGGGAGTCCCGCGGCTCTGGGGTCAGTTCCTACGAGATACATTAGTCCCATGGGAGGTGTTGGTGCCACCCACGGGGCCGTTCGTGGGCTATTTCGTGTTTTCACCCTCTAATGCCTTGTTTTTATGCCTAAGTCTAAAAATATGCAAATTATCATCGTATTCTCAAACCGAGAGTCCCGCGGTTGCGGGGTCAGTTCCTACAAGTTACATTGGACCGGTGGGAGGTGTTGCTGACACCGACGGGGACATTTGGATGTTGTTTCTAATTCTCAGCCTCTAACGCCATGTTTTTAAGCCTAAGTCTAGAAATTTGCTAATTACCGTCGTATTCTCAAACCGAGAGTCCCCCGACTGCGGGTTCAGTTCCAACGAGTTACATTCGTCCCGTGGGAGGTGTTGGTGCCACCCACGTGGACGTTCGGGGGCTATTTCTAGTCTCACCCTCTAAGGCCATGTTTTTAAGCATAAGTTTAGAAATAAGTAAATTACCATCGTACTCTCAAACCGAGAGACCCGTGGCAGCAGGGTCAGTTCCTACGAGTAACATTGGTCCCGTTGGAAGTTTCGGTGCCACCCACGGGGCCATTCGGGGGTTGTTTCGAGTTTTCACCCTCTAACTCCATTTTTTTAAGCCTAAATCTAGAAATTTGTAAATTACCATCGTATTCTTAAATCGGGAGTCCCCCGGCTGCGGGATCAATTCCTACAAGTTACATTGGTCTCGTGGGAGGTGTTGGTGCCACCCACGGGGCCGTTCGAGGGTTGTTTCGAGATTTCACCCTCTAACGCCTTGTTTTTAAGCCTAAGTGTAGCAATATGCAAATTATTGTCTTATTCTTAAATTCGGAGTCCCGCGGCTGCGGGGTCAGTACCTACGAGTTACATTAGTCCCGTGGGAGGTGTTGATGCCACCCACGGGGCCGTTCGGGGGTTGTTTCAAGTTTTCACCCTCTGACGCCATGTTTTGCTTAAGCCTAGAAATATAGAAATTGATGTCGTAGTCTCAAACCGAGAGTCCCACGGCTACGGGGTCAGTTCGTACGAGTTACATTGGTCCCGTGGGAGGTGTTGGTGCCACCCATGGGGCCGTTAGAGGGTTGTTTCGAGTTTTCACCCTCTAACGCCATGTTTTTAAGCCTAAGTTTAAAAATATGCAAATTACCTTCGTGTTCTCAAACCGAGAGTCTCGCGGCTATGGGGACAGTTCCTACGAGTTACATTGGTTGCGTGGGAGTTGTTGGTGCCACCCACGAGGCCGTTCGGGGGCTGTTTTGAGTTTTCACCCTCTACCGCCATATTTTTAAGCCTAATTCTTGAAATATTAAATTTTGCCGTCGTATTCTCAAATCGGGAGCCACGCGGCTCCGGGGTCAGTTTCTACAAGTTACATTGGTCCCGTGGGAGGTGTTGCTGCCACCCACGGGGCCATTCGGGGGCTGTTTCGAGTTTTCACCCTCTAACGCTACGTTTCTAAGCCTAAGTCTATAAATATGCAAATTACCGTCGTACTCTCAAACCGGGAGACCCTTAGTTGCGGGGTCAGTTCCTACGGGTTACATTGGTCCCGTGGGAACTGTTGGTGCCACCCACGGGGACGTTCGGGGGCTGTTTCAGGTTTTCACCCTCTAACGTCATGTTTTTAAGCTTAAGTCTAGAATATGCTAATTGCCATCATATTCTCAAACCGGGAGTCCCCCGACTGCGGGTTCAGTTCCAACGAGTTACATTGGTCCCGTGGGAGGTGTTGGTGCAAACCACGGGGACGTTCCGGAGCTATTTCTACTTCTCACCCTCTAACACCATGTTTATAAGACTAAGTCTAGAAATATGCAAATTACCGTCGTATTCTCAAACCGAGAGTCCTGCGGCTGCGGGGCCAGTTCCTATGAGTTACATTGGTCCCGTGGGAGATGTTGGTTCCACCCACGGGGATGTTCGGGGGCTGTTAGAGTTCTCACCATCTTACGCCATGTGTTTAAGCCTAAGTCTAGAAATATGGCAATCACAGTTGTATTCTCAAATCGGGAGTCCTGCGGCTGCGGGGTCAGTTCCTACGAGTTACATTGGTCCCGTTGGAGGTGTGGGTACCACCCAGGGGGCCGTTCGGGGCTGTTTCGAGATTTCTCCTACTAACGCTATGTTTCTAAGCCTAAGTCCAGAAATATGAATTATCGTTGTATTATCAAACCGGGAGTCCCACGGCTACGGGGTCAGTTCCTACAAGTTACATTTGTCTCGTGGGAGGTGTTTGTGCCACCCACGGGGCCGTTCGGGGGCTGTTTCAAGTTTTCACCCTCTAACGTCATGTTTTTAAGCCTAAGTCTAGAAATATGTTAATTACCATTGTTTTCTCAAACCGGGAGTCCCCCGGCTGCGGGTTCAGTTCCAACGAGTTACATTGGTCCAGTGGGAGGTGTTGGTTCCACCCACGAGGGTGTTCGGGGGCTGTTTCTAGTTCTCACCCTCTAACGCCATGTTTTTAAGCCTAAGTCTAGAAATATGGAAATTACCGTTGTATTCTCAAACCGGGTGTCCCGCGGCTGCGGGGTCAGTTCCTACGAGTTACATTGGTCCCGTGGGAGATGTTGGTTCCACCCACGGGGATGTTTGGGGGCTGTTTTTAGTTCTCACCCTCTAACGCCATGTGTTTAAGCCTAAGTCTAGAAATATGGCAATCGCAGTTGTATTCTCAAATCGGGAGTCCCGCGGCTGCGGGGTCAGTTCCTACGAGTTACATTGGTCCCGTTGGAGGTGTGGGTGCCACCCAGGAGGCCGTTCGGGGGCTATTTTGAGATTTCTCCTACTAACGCTATGTTTCTAAGCCTAAGTCCAGAAATATGCAAATTATCATTGTATTATCAAACCGGGAGTCCCACGGCTTCGGGGTCAGTTCCAACAAGTTACATTGGTCTCGTGGGAGGTGTTTGTGCCACCCACAGGGCCGTTAGAGAGTTGTTTCGAGTTTTCATCCTCTAAAGCCATGTTTTTAAGCCTAAGTCTAAAAATATGCTAATTATCTTCATGTTCTCAAACCAGGAGTCTAAAAATATTCTACTGCGGGGTCAGTTCCTGCAAGTTACATTGGTCCCGTGGGAGGTGTTGGTGCCACCCACGGGGTCGTTCGGGGGTTATTTTGAGTTTTCACCCTCTAACGCTATGTTTTGCTTAAGTATAGAAATATGCAAATTACCGTCGTATTCTCAAATCGGGAGACCCATAACTGCGGGGTCGATTCTTACGAGTTATATTGGTCCCATGGGAGGTGTTGGTGCCACCCACGGGGACGTTCGGGGGCTTTCTCTAATTCTCACCCTCTAACGCCATGTTTTTAAGCCTAAGTATAGAAATATTCAAATTAATGTCATATTCTCAAACCGGGAGTCCCAGGGGTGCGAGGTCAGTTCCTAGGAGTTACATTGGTCCTGTGGGAGGTGTTGGTGCCACCCACGGGGCCGTTCGGGGGCTGTTTCTAGTTATCACCCTCAAACGCCATGTTTTTAAGCCTAAGTCTTGAAATATGAAAATTACCATCGTATTCTTAAACCGAGAGTCCCCCGGCTGTGGGATCAGTTCCTACAAGTTAAATTGGTCCCGTGGGAGGTGTTGATGCCACCCACGGTGTTGTTCAGGTGTTGTTTCGAGTTTTCACCCTCTAACGCCATGTTTTGCTTAAGTCTAGATATATGCAAATTATCGTTGTATTCTCAAACCGGAAGGCCCGCGGCTGCGGGGTCAGTTCCCACGAGTTATATTGGTCCCATGGGAGGTGTTGGTTCCACCCACAGGGATGTTCGGGGGCTGTTTCTACTTCTCACCCTCTAACGCCATGTTTTTAAGCCTAAGTCTAGAAATATTTAAATTACTGTTGTATTCTCAAATTGGGAGTCCTGCGGTTGTGGGGTCAGTTCCTACGAGTTACATTGGTCCCGTTGGAGGTGTTGGTGCCACCTAGGGGGTCGTTCGGGGGCTATTTCGAGATTTCTCCCACTAATGCTATATTTCAAAGGCTGAGTCCAGAAATCTGCAAATCATCGTTGTATTCTCAAACCGGGAGTCCCGCAGCTACGGGTTCAGTTCCTACGAGTTACATTGGTCTCGTGGGAGGTGTTGGTGCCACCCACGGGGTAGTTAGAGGGTTGTTTCTAGTTATCACCCTCAAACGCCATGTTTTTAAGCCTAAGTCTAGAAATATGAAAATTACCATCGTATTCTTAAACCGAGAGTCCCCTGGCTGTGGGATCAGTTCCTACAAGTTACATTGGTCCCGTGGTAGGTGTTGGTGCCACCCACGGGGTCGTTCGGGGGTTATTTCGAGTTTTCACCCTCTAACTCCATGTTTTTCTTAAGTCTAGAAATATGCAAATTATCGTCATATTCTCAAATTGGGAGACCCACGGCTGTGGGGTCAGTTCCTACGAGTTACATTGGTCCCGTGGGAGGTGTTGGTACCACCCACGGGGACGTTCGAGGGTTGTTTCTAGTTCTCGTCGTCTAACGCCATGTTTTTAAGCCTAAGTCTAGAAATATTCAAATTACCGTCGTATCCTCAAACCGGGAGTCCCGCGACTGCGGGACCAGTTTCTACGAGTTACATTGGTCCTGTGGGAGGTGTTGGTGTAACCCACAGGGCGGTTCGGGAGATGTTTCGGGTTTTCACCCTCTAACGCCTTATTTTTAAGCCTAAGTCTAAAAATATGCAAATTACCATCGTATTCTCAAACTGGGAGACCCACGACTGCGGGGTCAATTCCTACGAGTTACATTGGTCCCTATGGGAGGTGTTGGTGCCACCCATGGGGCTGTTCGAGGGCTGTTTCTAGATTTCACCCGCTAACGCAATGTTTCTAAGCCTAAATCTCGAAATATGCAAATTATCATCGTATTCTCAAATCGGGAGTCCCGTGGTTTGGGGCTTAGTTCCTACGAGTTACATTGGTCCCGTGGGAGGTGTTGCCGACACCGACGGGGACGTTTGGGGGTTCTTTATAATTCTCACCCTCTAACGCCATGTTTTCAAGCTTAAGTCTAGAAATATGCCAATTACCGTCGTATTCTCAAACCGGGAGTCCCCCGGATGCGGGTCCAATTCCTACGAGTTACATTGGTCCCGTGGGAGGTGTTGGTGCCACCCACGGGGATATTCGGGGGTTGTTTCTAGTTCTCCCCCTCTAACGCCATGTTTTTAAGACTAAGTCTAGAAATATGCAAATTACCTTCGTATTCTCAAATCGGGAGTCCCGCAGTTGTGGGACCTGTTCCTACGAGTTATATTGGTCCCATGGGAATTATTGGTTCCACCCACGGGGATGTTCGGGGGCTGTTTCCAGTTTTCACCCTCTAACGCCATGTTTTACTTAAGTCTAGAAATATGCAAATTACAGTCGTATTCTCAAACCGGGAGACCCACGGCTGCGAGGTCTGTTCCTACGAGTTACATTGGTCCTGTGGGAGGTGTTGGTGACACCCATGGGGCTGTTCGAGGGCTATTTCGAGATTTCACCCGCTAACGCAATGTTTCTCAGCCTAAATCTTGAAATATGCAAATTATCATCGTATTCTCAAACTGGGAGTCCCGCGGTTGCGGCGTCAGTTCCTACGAGTTACATTGGTCCAGTGGGAGGTGTTGTTGACTCCGACGGGGATGTTTGTGGGTTGTTTCTAATTCTCACCCTCTAACGCCAAGTTTTTAAGCCTAAGCCTAAAAATATGCCAATTACCGTCATATTCTCAAACCGGGAGTCCCCCGGCTGCGGGGTCAGTTCCTACGAGTTACATTGGTCCCGTTGGAGCTGTGGGTGCCACCCAGGGGGCCGTTCGGGGGCTGTTTCGAGTTTTCACCCTCTAACGCCAAGTTTTTAAGACTAAGTTTATAAATATAAAAATTACCGTCGTATTCTCAAATCGTGAGTCCCGCAACTGCGGGGTCCGTTCCTATGATTTACATTGGTCCCGTGGGAGGTGTTGGTTCCACCCACGGGGTGTTCGGGGGATGTTTCTAGTTCTCACCCTCTAAAGCCATGTTTTTTAGCCTAAGTCTAGAAATATGGAAATTACCATTGTATTCTCAAATCGGGAGTCCCACGGCTGCGGGGTCAGTTCCTACGAGTTACATTGGTCCCGTTAGAGCTGTGGGTGCCACCCAAGGGGACGTTCAGGGGCTGTTTCAAGATTTCTCCTACTAACGCTATGTTTCTAAGCCTAAGTCCAGAAATATACAAATTATCGTTGTATTCTCAAATGGGGAGTCCCGTGGCTACGGGGTGAGTTCCTACGAGTTATATTGGTCTTGTGGGAGGTGTTGGTGCCACCAACGGGGCTGTTAGAGGGCTGTTTCGAGTTTTCACCCTTTAACGCCATATTTTTAAGACTAAGTCTAGAAATATGCAAATTACAGTCATATTCTCAAACCGGGTGTCCCGCGGCTGTGGGATCAGTTCTTACGAGTTACATTGGTCCCGTGGGGGGTGTTGGTTCCACCCACGGGGATGTTCGGGGGCTGTTTCGAGTTTTCACCCTCTAACGCCATGTTTTCTCAAGTCTAGAAATATGCAAATTACCGTCGTATTCTCAAATCGGGAGACCCACAGCTGCGGGGTCAGTTCCTACAAGTTACATTGGTTCCGTGGGAGGTGTTGGTGCCACCCACGGGGACGTTCGGGGGTTGGTTCTAATTCTCATCCTCTAACGCCATGCTTTTAAGAGTAATTCTAGAAATATGCAAATTATCGTAGTATTCTCAATCCGGGAGTCCTGCGGCTGTGGGATCAATTCCTACGAGTTACATTGGTCTCGTGGGAGGTGTTGGTTCCACCCACGGGGATGTTCGGGGGCTGTTTCTAGTTCGCACCCTCTAATGCCATGTTTTTAAGCCTAAGTCTAAAAATTTGCTAATTATCGTCGTATTCTCAAACCTGAAGTCTCACGACTGCGGGGTCAGTTCCTGCGAGTTACATTGGTCCTGTGGGAGGTGTTGGTGCCACCCACGGGGTCGTTCGGGGGCTGTTTCGAGTTTTCACCCTCTAACGCCATGTTTTCTCAAGTCTAGAAATATGCAAATTAACATCGTATTCTTAAATCGGGAGACCCACAGTTGCGGGGTCAGTTCCTACGAGTTACATTGGTTCTGTGGGAGGTCTTGGTGCCACCCACGGGGACGTTCGGGGGCTGTTTCTAGTTCTCATCCTCTAACGCCATGTTTTTATGACTAAGTCTAGAAATATGCAAATTACCGTCGTATTCTCAAACCGGGAGACCCATAGCTGCGGGGTCAGTTCCTACTAGTTACATTGGTTCCGTGGGAGGTGTTGCTGCCACCCATGGGGACGTTCGGGGGCTATTTCTAGTTCTCACCCTCTAACGCCATGTGTTTAAGACTAAGTCTAGAAATATGCAAATTACCTTCGTATTATCAAATCGGGAGTCCCCCGGCTGTGGATTAGATCCTACGAGTTATATTGGTCCTGTGGGAGCTGTTGGTTCCACCCACGGTTATGTTCGGGGGCGGTTTCAAGCTTTTACCCTCTAACGCCATGTTTTCTCAAGTCTAGAAATATGCAAATTACCGTCGTATTCTCAAATAAGAAGACCCACAGCTGCTGGGTCAGTTCCTACGAGTTACATTTGTTCCGTGGGAGGTGTTGCTGCCACCCACGGGAACGTTCGGGGGATGTTTCTAGTTCTCATCCTCTAACGCCATGTTTTTAAGCCTAAGTCTAGAAATATGCAAATTACGGTCGTATTCTCAAACTGGGAGTCCCGCGACTGCGGGGTCAGTTCCTACGAGTTACATTAATCCCATGGGAGGTGTTAGTGCCACCCTCGGGGCCGTTCGGGGATGTTTCGAGTTTTCACCCTCTAAAGCCATGTTTTTAAGCCTAAGTCTAGAAATATGCAAATTACCGTCGTACTGTCAAACGGGGACACCCTCGGTTGAGGGGTCAGTTCCTACGAGTTACATTCGTCCCGTGGGAGGTGTTGGTGCCACCCACGGGGCCGTTCGGGGGCTGTTTCGAGTTTTCACCCTCTAACGCCATATTTTTAAGACTAAGTCTAGAAATATGCAAATTATAGTCGTATTCTCAAACCGGGAGTCCCGCGGCTGTGGGATTAGTTCCTACGAGTTATATTGGTCCCGTGGGAGGTGTTGGTTCCACCCACGAGGATGTTCGGCGGATGTTTCGAGTTCGCACCCTCTAACGCCATGTTTTTAAGCCGAAGTCTAAAAATATGCTAATTATCGTCGTACTCTCAAACCTGAAGTCTCGCGGCTGCGGGGTCAGTTCCTGCGAGTTTCATTGGTCCCGTGGGAGATGTTAGTGCCTCCCACGGGGTCGTTCGGGGGCTGTTTCGAGTTTTCACCCTCTAACGCCATGTTTTACTTAAGTCTAGAAATATGCAAATTACCATCGTATTCTCAAATCGGGAGACCCACAGTTGCGGGGTCAGTTCCTACGAGATACATTGGTTCCGTGGGAGGTGTTGGTGCCACCCACGGGGACGTTCGGGGGTTGTTTCTAGTGCTCATCCTCCAACGCCATGTTTTTAACACTAAGTCTAGAAATATGCAAATTACCGTCGTATTCTCAAACCGGGAGTCCCGCGGCTGTGGGATCAGTTCCTACGAGTTATATTGGTCCCGTGGGAGGTGTTGGTTCCACCCACGGGAATGTTCGGGGGCTATTTCGAGTTCGCACCCTCTAACGCCATGTTTTTAAGCCTAAGTCTAAAAATTTGCTAATTATCGTCGTATTCTTATGCCTGAAGTCTCGCGGCTGCGGGGTCAGTTCTTGCGAGTTACATTGGTCCTGTGGGAGGTGTTGGTGCCACCCATGGGGTCGTTCGGGGGATGTATTGAGTTTTCACCCTCTAACTCCATGTTTTGCTTAAGTTTAGAAATATGCAAATTACCGTCGTATTCTCAAATTGGGAGACCCACAGCATGCGGGGTCAGTTCCTACGAGTTACATTGGTCCCGTGGGAGGTGTTGGTACCACCCACGGGGATGTTCGGGGGCTGTTTCTAGTTCTCACCCTCTAATACCATGCTTTTAAGCATAAGTCTAGAAATATGCAAATTACCGTCGTATCCTCAAACCAGGAGTCCCGTGACTGCGGGACCAGTTTCTACGAGTTACATTGGTCCTGTGGGAGGTATTGGTGTCACCCACGGGGCGGTTCGGGGGCTGTTTCGGGTTTTCACCCTCTAACGCCTTATTTTTAAGCCTAAGTCTACAAATATGCAAATTACCATCGTATTCTCAAACCGGGAGACCCACGGCTGCGGGGTCAGTTCCTACGAGTTACATTGGTCCCTGTGGGAGGTGTTGGCGCCACCCATGGGGCCGTTCGAGGGCTGTTTCGAGATTTCACCCGCTAACGCAATGTTTTTAAGCCTAAATCTTGAAATATGCAAATTATCATCGTATTCTCAAACCGGGAGTCCCGCGGTTTGGGGGTCAGTTCCTATGAGTTACATTGGTCCCGTGGGAGGTGTTGCTGACACCGACGGGGACGTTTGTGGGTTATTTCTAATTCTCACCCTCTAACGCCATGTTTTCATGCCTAAGTCTAGAAATATGCCAATTACTGTCGTATTCTGAAATCGGGAGTCCCCCGGCTGCGGGTCCAATTCCTACGATTTACATTGATCCCGTGGGAGGTGTTGGTGCCACCTACGGGGATGTTCGGGGGTTGTTTCTAGTTCTCACCCTCTAACGTAATGTTTTTAAGACTAAGTCTAGAAATATGCAAATTACCATTGTACTCTCAAACTGGGAGACCCTCGGCTACGGGGTCAGTTCCTACGAGTTACATTTGTCCCGTGGGAGGTGTTGGTGCCACCCACTAGGCCGTTCGGGGGCTGTTTCGAGTTTTCACGCTCTAACGCCTTATTTTTAAGACTAAGTCTAGAAATATGCAAATTACCGTCGTATTCTCAAACCGGGATTCCCGCGGCTGTGGGATCAGTTCCTACGAGTTATATTGGTCCCATGGAAGGTGTTGGTTCCACCCACGGGGATGATCGGGGGCTGTTTCGAGTTTTCACCTTCTAACGCCATGTTTTACTTAAGTCTAGAAATATGCAAATTACAGTCGTATTCTTAAATCGGGAGACCCAGGGCTGCGGGGTCAGTTCCCACGAGTTACATTGGTCCTGTGGGAGGTGTTGGTGCCACCCATGGGGCTGTTCGAGGGCGGTTTCGAGATTTCACCCGCTAACGCAATGTTTCTAAGCCTAAATCTTGAAATATGAAAATTATCATTGTATTCTAAAATCGGGAGTCCTGCGGTTGCGGGGTCATTTCCTACAAGTTACATTGGTCCAGTGGGCGGTGTTGTTGACACCGACGGGGACATTTGGGGGTTGTTTCTAATTCTCACCCTCTAACGCCATGTTTTTAAGCCTAAGTCTAGAAATATTCCAATTACCATCGTATTCTCAAACCGGGTGTCCCCCGGCTGCGGGGTCAGTTCCTACGAGTTACATTGGTCCCATTGGAGCTGTGGGTGCCACCCAGGGGGCCGTTCGGGGGCTGTTTCGAGTTTTCACCCTCAAACGCCATGTTTTTTAGACTAAGTCTATAAATATACAAATTACCGACGTATTCTCAAATCGTGATTCCCGCGACTGCGGGGTCCGTTCCTACGAGTTACATTGGTCCCGTGGGAGGTGTTGGTTTCACCCACGGGGTGTTCGGGTGATGTTTCTAGTTCTCACCCTCTAAAGACGTGTTTTTAAGCCTAAGTCTAGAAATATGGAAATTACCGTTGTATTCTCAAATCAGGAGTCCCACGGCTGCGGGGTCAGTTCCTACGAGTTACATTGGTCCCGTTGGAGCTGTGGGTGCCACCCAGGGGGCCGTTCGGGGGCTGTTTTGAGATTTCTCCTACTAACGCTATGTTTTTAAGCCTAAGTCCAGAAATATGCAAATTATCGTTGTATTCTCAAACGGGGAGTCCCGTAGCTACGGGGTCAGTTCCTACGAGTTATATTGGTCTTGTGGGAGGTGTTGGTGCCACCAACGGGGCTGTTAGAGGGCTGTTTTGAGTTTTCACCCTCTAACGCCATATGTTTAAGACTAAGTCTACAAATATGCAAATTACCATCGTATTCTCAAATCGGGAGTCCCGCGGCTGTGGATCAGTCCCTACGAGTTATATTGGTCCTGTGGGAGGTGTTGGTTCCACCCACGAGGATGTTCGCGGGATGTTTCGAGCTTTTACCCTCTAACCCCATGTTTTCTCAAGTCTAGAAATATGCAAATTACCGTCTTATTCTCAAATCGGGAGACCCACAACTGCGGGGACAGTTCCTACGAGTTACATTGGTTCCGTGGGAGGTGTTGGTGCCACCCACGGGGACGTTCGGGGGTTGGTTCTAATTCTCATCCTCTAACGCCATGTTTTTAAGAGTAATTCTATAAATATGCAAATTATCATAGTATTTTCAATCCGGGAGTCCTGCGGCTGTGGGATCAATTCCTACGAGTTATATTGGTCTCGTGGGAGGTGTTGGTTCCACCCACGGGGATGTTTGGGGGCTGTTTCTAGTTCGCACCCTCTAATGCCATGTTTTTAAGCCTAAGTCTAAAAATTTTGCTAATTATCGTCGTATTCTCAAACCTGAAGTCTCACGACTGCGGGGTCAGTTCCTGCGAGTTACATTGGTCTTGTGGGAGGTGTTGATGCCACCCACAGGGTCGTTCGGGGGCTGTTTCGAGTTTTCACCCTCTAACGCCATGTTTTCTCAAGTCTAGAAATATGCAAATTAACGTCGTATTCTCAAATCGGGAGACCCACAGTTGCGGGGTCAGTTCCTACGAGTTACATTGGTTCCGTGGGAGGTGTTGGTGCCACCCACGGGGACGTTCGGGGGCTATTTGTAGTTCTCATCCTCTAACGCCATGTTTTTAAGACTAAGTCTAGAAATATGAAAATTACCATCGTATTCTCAAGCCGGGAGACCCATAGCTGCGGGGGCAGTTCCTACGAGTTACATTGGTTCCGTGGGAGGTGTTGCTGCCACCCACGGGGACGTTCGGGGGATGTTTCTGGTTCTCATCCTCTAACGCCATGTTTTTAAGCCTAAGTCTAGAAATATGCAAATTACCATCGTATTCTCAAACTGGGTGTCCCGCGACTGCGGGGTCAGTTCCTACGAGTTACATTAATCCTGTGGGAGGTGTTGGTGCCACCCATGGGGCCGTTCAGGGCGGTTTTGAGTTTTCACCCTCTAAAGCCATGTTTTTAAGCCTAAGTCTTGAAATATGCAAATTACCGTCGTACTCTCAAACTGGGAGACCCTCGGTTGAGGGGTCAGTTCCTACGAGTTACATTGGTCCCGTGGGAGGTGTTGGTGCCACCCACGGGGCCGTTCGGGGGCTGTTTCAAGTTTTCACCCTCTAACGCCATATTTTTAAGACTAAGTCTAGAAATATGCAAATTACCGTCGTATTCTCAAAACGGGAGTCCCGCGGCTGTGGGATCAGTTCCTACGAGTTATATTGGTCCCGTGGGAGGTGTTGGTTCCACCCACAGGGATGTTCGGGGGCTGTTCCTAGTTCGCACCCTCTAACGCCATGTTTTTAAACCTAAGTCTAAAAATATGCTAATTATCGTCGTATTCCCAAACCTGATGTCTCGCGACTGCGGGGTCAGTTCCTGCGAGTTACATTGGTCCCGTGGGAGGTGTTGGTGCCTCCCACGGGGTTGTTCGGGGGTTGTTTGGAGTTTTCACCCTCTAACGCCATGTTTTCTCAAGTCTAGAAATATGCAAATTAACGTCGTATTCTCAAATCGGGAGTCCCACAGTTGCGGGGTCAGTTCTTACGAGTTACATTGGTTCCGTGGGAGGTGTGGGTGCCACCCACGGGGACGTTCCGGGGATGTTTCTAGTTCTCATCCTCTAACACCATGTTTTTTAGACTAAGTCTAAAAATATGCAAATTACCGTCGTATTCTCAAACCGAGAGACCCATAGCTGCGGGGGCAGTTCCTATGAGTTACATTGGTTCCGTGGGAGGTGTTGCTGCCACCCACGGGGACGTTCGGGGGTTGTTTCTAGTTCTCATCCTCTAACGCCATGTTTTTAAGCCTAAGTCTAAAAATATGTAAATTACCGTCGTATTCTCAAACTGGGAGTCCCGCGACTGCGGGATCAGTTCCTACAAGTTACATTAATCCCGTGGGAGGTGTTGGTGCCACCCACAGGGCCGTTCGGGGCTGTTTTGAGTTTTCACCCTCTAAAGCCATGTTTTTAAGCCTAGGTCAAGAAATATACAAATTACCATCGTACTCTTAAACTGGGAGACCTTAGGTTGAGGGGTCAGTTCCTACGAGTTACATTGGTCCCGTGGGAGGTGTTGGTGCCACCTACGGGGCCATTCAGGGGCTATTTCGAGTTTTCACCTTCAAACGCCATATTTTTAAGACTAAGTCTCGAAACATACAAATTACCGTCATATTCTCAAACTGGGAGTCCCGCGGTTGTGGGATCAGTTCCTACGAGTTATATTGGTCCCGTGGGAGGTGTTGGTTCCACCCACGAGGATGTTCGGGGGCAGTTTCGAGTTCGCACCCTCTAACGCCATGTTTTTAAGCCTAAGTCTAAAAATATGCTAATTATCGTCGTATTCTCAAACCTGAAGTCTCACGGCTGCGGGGTCAGTTCCTGCGAGATACATTGGTCCCGTGGGAGGTGTTAGTGCCACCCACGGGGTCATTCGGGGGCTATTTCGAGTTTTCACCTTCTAACGCCATGTTTTACTTAAGTCTAGAAATATACAAATTACGATCATATTCTCAAATCGGGAGACCCACAACTGCGGGGTCAATTCCTATGAGTTACATTGGTTCCGTGGGAGGTGTTGGTTCCACCCACGGGGATGTTCGGGGGCTGTTTCTAGTTCGCACCCTCTAAAGCCACGTTTTTAAGCCTAAGTCTAAAAATATGCTAATTATCGTCGTATTCTCAAACCTGAAGTCACGCGGCTGTGGGGTCAGTTCCTGCGAGTTACATTGGTCCCGTGGGAGGTGTTGGTGCCACCCACGGGGTCGTTCGGGGGCTGTTTCGAGTTTTCACCCTCTAACGCCATGTTTTTAAGACTAAGTTTAGAAATTTACATAGTACCGTCATATTCTCAAACCGTGAGTCCCGCGACTGCGGGGTCCGTTCCTACGAGTTACATTGGTCCCGTGGGAGGTGTTGGTTCCACCCACGGGGGTGTTCGGGGGCTGTTTCTAGTTCTCACTCTCTAACGTCATGTTTTTAAGCCTAAGTCTAGAAATATGGAAATCACCGTTGTATTCTCAAATCGGGAGTCCCACGACTACGGGGTCAGTTCCTACGAGTTACATTGGTCCCGCTGGAGCTGTGGGTGCCACCCAGGGGGCCGTTCGGGGGCTTTTCTTGATTTCTCCTACTAATTCTATGTTTCATACCCTAAGTCCAGAAATATGCAAATTATCGTTGTATTCTCAAACCGGGAGTCCCACGGCTACGGGGTCAGTTCCTACGAGTTATATTGGTCTCGTGGGAGGTGTTGGTGCCACCCACGGGGCCGTAAGAGGGTTGTTTGGAGTTTTCACCCTCTAAAGGCCTGTTTTTAAGCGTAAGTCTAGAAATAAGGAAATTACCGTCGTATTCTCAAACCGGGAGACCCACAGCTGTGGGGTCAGTTTCTAAGAGTTACAATGGTTCCGTGGGTGGTGTTGGTGCCACACACGGGGACGTTCGGGGGATGTTTCTAGTTCTCATCCTCTAACGCCATGTTTTTAAGCCTAAGTCCAGAAATATGCAAATTATCGTTGTATTCTCAAATGGGGAGTCCCGTAGCTACGGGGTCAGTTCCTACGAGTTATATTGGTCTTGTGGGAGGTGTTGATGCCACCAACGGGGCTGTTAGAGGTATATTTCAAGTTCTCACCCTCTAACGCCATATGTTTAAGACTAAGTATAGAAATATGCAAATTACCATCGTATTCTCAAATCGGGAGTCCCGCGACTGCGGGGTCAGTCCCTACGAGTTACATTGGTCCCGTGGGGGGTGTTGGTTCCACCCACGGGGATGTTCGGGGGCTGTTTCGAGCTTTTACCCTCTAACCCCATGTTTTCTCAAGTCTAGAAATATGCAAATTACCGTCTTATTCTCAAATCGGGAGACCCACAACTGCGGGGACAGTTCCTACGAGTTACATTGGTTCCGTGGGAGGTGTTGGTGCCACCCACGGGGACGTTCGGGGGTTGGTTCTAATTCTCATCCTCTAACGCCATGCTTTTAAGAGTAATTCTAGAAATATGCAAATTATCGTAGTATTCTCAATCCGGGAGTCCTGCGGCTGTGGGATCAATTCCTACGAGTTACATTGGTCTCGTGGGAGGTGTTGGTTCCACCCACGGGGATGTTCGGGGGCTGTTTCTAGTTCGCACCCTCTAATGCCATGTTTTTAAGCCTAAGTCTAAAAATTTGCTAATTATCGTCGTATTCTCAAACCTGAAGTCTCACGACTGCGGGGTCAGTTCCTGCGAGTTACATTGGTCCTGTGGGAGGTGTTGGTGCCACCCACAGGGTCGTTCGGGGGCGGTTTCGAGTTTTCACCCTCTAACGCCATGTTTTCTCAAGTCTAGAAATATGCAAATTAACGTCGTATTCTGAAATCGGGAGACCCACAGTTGCAGGGTCAGTTCCTACGAGTTACATTGGTTCCGTGGGAGGTGTTGGTGCCACCCACGGGGACGTTCGGGGGCTATTTCTAGTTCTCATCCTCTAACGCCATGTTTTTAAGACTAAGTTTAGAAATATGCAAATTACCATCGTATTCTCAGACCGGGAGACCCATAGCTGCGGGGGCAGTTCCTACGAGTTACATTGGTTCCGTGGGAGGTGTTGCTGCCACCCACGGGGACGTTCGGGGGATGTTTCTGGTTCTCATCCTCTAACGCCATGTTTTTAAGCCTAAGTCTAGAAATATGCAAATTACCATCGTATTCTCAAAATGGGTGTCCCGCGACTTCGAGGTCAGTTCCTACGATTTACATTAATCCCGTGGGAGGTGTTGGTGCCACCCACGGGGCCGTTCGGGGCGGTTTCGAGTTTTCACCCTCTAAAGCCATGTTTTTAAGCCTAAGTCTTGAAATATGCAAATTACCGTCGTACTCTCAAACTGGGAGACCCTCGGTTGAGGGGTCAGTTCCTACGAGTTACATTGGTCCCATGGGAGGTGTTGGTGCCACCCACGGGGCCGTTCGGGGGCTGTTTCAAGTTTTCACCCTCTAACGCCATATTTTTAAGACTAAGTCTAGAAATATGCAAATTACCGTCGTATTCTCAAAACGGGAGTCCCGCGGCTGTGGGATCAATTCCTACGAGTTATATTGGTCCCGTGGGAGGTGTTGGTTCCACCCACAGGGATGTTCGGGGGCTGTTTCTAGTTCGCACCCTCTAACGCCATGTTTTTAAGCCGAAGTCTAAAAATATGCTAATTATCGTCGTATTCTCAAACCTGAAGTCTCGCGACTGCGGGGTTAGTTCCTGCGAGTTACATTGGTCGCGTGGGAGGTGTTGGTGCCTCCCACGGGGTTGTTCGGGGGTTGTTTCGAGTTTTCACCCTCTAATGCCATGTTTTCTCAAGTCTAGAAATATGCAAATTAACGTCGTATTCTCAAATCGGGAGACCCACAGTTGCGGGGTCAGTTCCTACGAGTTACATTGGTTCCGTGGGAGGTGTGCGTTCCACCCACGGGGACGTTCCGGGGCTGTTTCTAGTTCTCATCCTCTAACGCCATGTTTTTTAGACTAAGTCTAGAAATATGCAAATTACCGTCGTATTCTCAAACCGAGAGACCCATAGCTGCGGGGGCAGTTCCTATGAGTTACATTGGTTCCGTGGGAGGTGTTGCTGCCACCCACGGGGACGTTCGGGGGTTGTTTCTAGTTCTCATCCTCTAACGCCATGTTTTTAAGCCTAAGTCTAAAAATATGTAAATTACCGTCGTATTCTCAAACTGGGAGTCCCGCGACTGCGGGATCGGTTCCTACAAGTTACATTAATCCCGTGGGAGGTGTTGGTGCCACCCACAGGGCCGTTCGGGGTTGTTTCGAGTTTTCACCCTCTAAAGCCATGTTTTTAAGCCTAGGTCAAGAAATATGCAAATTACCGTCATACTCTCAAACTGGGAGACCCTCGGTTGAGGGGTCAGTTCCTACGAGTTACATTGGTCCCGTGGGAGGTGTTGGTGCCACCCACGGGGCCATTCGGGGGCTATTTCGAGTTTTCACCTTCAAACGCCATATTTTTAAGACTAAGTCTCAAAACATGCAAATTACCGTCATATTCTCAAACCGGGAGTCCCGCGGTTGTGGGATTAGTTCCTACGAGTTATATTGGTCCCGTGGGAGGTGTTGGTTCCACCCACGAGGATGTTCGGGGGAAGTTTCGAGTTCGCACCCTCTAACGCCATGTTTTTAAGCCTAAGTCTAAAAATATGCTAATTATCGTCGTATTCTCAAACCTGAAGTCTCACGGCTGCGGGGTCAGTTCCTGCGAGATACATTGGTCCCGTGGGAGGTGTTAGTGCCACCCACGGGGTCATTCGGGGGCTATTTCGAGTTTTCACCCTCTAACGCCATGTTTTACTTAAGTCTAGAAATATACAAATTACGATCATATTCTCAAATCGGGAGACCCACAACTGCGGGGTCAATTCCTATGAGTTACATTGGTTCCGTGGGATGTGTTGGTTCCACCCACGGGGATGTTCGGGGGCTGTTTCTAGTTCGCACCCTCTAAAGCCACGTTTTTAAGCCTAAGTCTAAAAATATGCTAATTATCGTCGTATTCTCAAACCTGAAGTCACGCGGCTGCGGGGTCAGTTCCTGCGAGTTACATTGGTCCCGTGGGAGGTGTTGGTGCCACCCACGGGGTCGTTCGGGGGCTGTTTCGAGTTTTCACCCTCTAACGCCATGTTTTTAAGACTAAGTTTAGAAATTTACATAGTACCGTCATATTCTCAAACCGTGAGTCCCGCGACTGCGGGGTCCGTTCCTACGAGTTACATTGGTCCCGTGGGAGGTGTTGGTTCCACCCACGGGGGTGTTCGGGGGCTGTTTCTAGTTCTCACTCTCTAACGTCATGTTTTTAAGCCTAAGTCTAGAAATATGGAAATCACCGTTGTATTCTCAAATCGGGAGTCCCACGACTGCGGGGTCAGTTCCTACGAGTTACATTGGTCCCGCTGGAGCTGTGGGTGCCACCCAGGGGGCCGTTCGGGGGCTTTTCTTGATTTCTCCTACTAATTCTATGTTTCATACCCTAAGTCCAGAAATATGCAAATTATCATTGTATTCTCAAACCGGGAGTCCCACGGCTACGGGGTCAGTTCCTACGAGTTATATTGGTCTCGTGGGAGGTGTTGGTGCCACCCACGGGGCCGTAAGAGGGTTGTTTGGAGTTTTCACCCTCTAAAGGCCTGTTTTTAAGCGTAAGTCTAGAAATAAGGAAATTACCGTCGTATTCTCAAACCGGGAGACCCACAGCTGTGGGGTCAGTTTCTAAGAGTTACAATGGTTCCGTGGGTGGTGTTGGTGCCACACACGGGGACGTTCGGGGGATGTTTCTAGTTCTCATCCTCTAACGCCATGTTTTTAAGCCTAAGTCCAGAAATATGCAAATTATCGTTGTATTCTCAAATGGGGAGTCCCGTAGCTACGGGGTCAGTTCCTACGAGTTATATTGGTCTTGTGGGGGGTGTTGATGCCACCAACGGGGCTGTTAGAGGTCTATTTCAAGTTCTCACCCTCTAACGCCATATGTTTAAGACTAAGTATAGAAATATGCAAATTACCATCGTATTCTCAAATCGGGAGTCCCGCGACTACGGGGTCAGTCCCTACGAGTTACATTGGTCCCGTGGGGGGTGTTGGTTCCACCCACGGGGATGTTCGGGGGCTGTTTCGAGCTTTTACCCTCTAACCCCATGTTTTCTCAAGTCTAGAAATATGCAAATTACCGTCTTATTCTCAAATCGGGAGACCCACAACTGCGGGGACAGTTCCTACGAGTTACATTGGTTCCGTGGGAGGTGTTGGTGCCACCCACGGGGACGTTCGGGGGTTGGTTCTAATTCTCATCCTCTAACGCCATGCTTTTAAGAGTAATTCTAGAAATATGCAAATTATCGTAGTATTCTCAATCCGGGAGTCCTGCGGCTGTGGGATCAATTCCTACGAGTTACATTGGTCTCGTGGGAGGTGTTGGTTCCACCCACGAGGATGTTCGGGGGCTGTTTCTAGTTCGCACCCTCTAATGCCATGTTTTTAAGCCTAAGTCTAAAAATTTGCTAATTATCATCGTATTCTCAAACCTGAAGTCTCACGACTGCGGGGTCAGTTCCTGCGAGTTACATTGGTCCTGTGGGAGGTGTTGGTGCCACCCACAGGGTCGTTCGGGGGCGGTTTCGAGTTTTCACCGTCTAACGCCATGTTTTCTCAAGTCTAGAAATATGCAAATTAACGTCGTATTCTCAAATCGGGAGACCCACAGTTGTAGGGTCAGTTCCTACGAGTTACATTGGTTCCGTGGGAGGTGTTGGTGCCACCCACGGGGACGTTCGGGGGCTATTTCTAGTTCTCATCCTCTAACGCCATGTTTTTAAGACTAAGTTTAGAAATATGCAAATTACCATCGTATTCTCAGACCGGGAGACCCATAGCTGCGGGGGCAGTTCCTACGAGTTACATTGGTTCCGTGGGAGGTGTTGCTGCCACCCACGGGGACGTTCGGGGGATGTTTCTGGTTCTCATCCTCTAATGCCATGTTTTTAAGCCTAAGTCTAGAAATATGCAAATTACCATCGTATTCTCAAAATGGGTGTCCCGCGTCTGCGAGGTCAGTTCCTACGATTTACATTAATCCCGTGGGAGGTGTTGGTGCCACCCACGGGGCCGTTCGGGGCGGTTTCGAGTTTTCACCCTCTAAAGCCATGTTTTTAAGCCTAAGTCTTGAAATATGCAAATTATCGTCGTACTCTCAAACTGGGAGACCCTCGGTTGAGGGGTCAGTTCCTACGAGTTACATTGGTCCCATGGGAGGTGTTGGTGCCACCCACGGGGCCGTTCGGGGGCTGTTTCATGTTTTCACCCTCTAACGCCATATTTTTAAGACTAAGTCTAGAAATATGCAAATTACCGTCGTATTCTTAAAACGGGAGTCCCGCGGCTGTGGGATCAATTCCTACGAGTTATATTGGTCCCGTGGGAGGTGTTGGTTCCACCCACAGGGATGTTCGGGGGCTGTTTCTAGTTCGCACCCTCTAACGCCATGTTTTTAAGCCGAAGTCTAAAAATATGCTAATTATCGTCGTATTCTCAAACCTGAAGTCTCGCGACTGCGGGGTTAGTTCCTGCGAGTTACATTGGTCCCGTGGGAGGTGTTGGTGCCTCCCACGGGGTTGTTCGGGGGTTGTTTCGAGTTTTCACCCTCTAACGCCATGTTTTCTCAAGTCTAGAAATATGCAAATTAACGTCGTATTCTCAAATCGGGAGACCCACAGTTGCGGGGTCAGTTCCTACGAGTTACATTGGTTCCGTGGGAGGTGTGCGTTCCACCCACGGGGACGTTCCGGGGCTGTTTCTAGTTCTCATCCTCTAACGCCATGTTTTTTAGACTAAGTCTAGAAATATGCAAATTACCGTCGTATTCTCAAACCGAGAGACCCATAGCTGCGGGGGCAGTTCCTATGAGTTACATTGGCTCCGTGGGAGGTGTTGCTGCCACCCACGGGGACGTTCGGGGGTTGTTTCTAGTTCTCATCCTCTAACGCCATGTTTTTAAGCCTAAGTCTAAAAATATGTAAATTACCGTCGTATTCTCAAACTGGGAGTCCCGCGACTGCGGGATCGGTTCCTACAAGTTACATTAATCCCGTGGGAGGTGTTGGTGCCACCCACAGGGCCGTTCGGGGTTGTTTCGAGTTTTCACCCTCTAAAGCCATGTTTTTAAGCCTAGGTCAAGAAATATGCAAATTACCGTCATACTCTCAAACTGGGAGACCCTCGGTTGAGGGGTCAGTTCTTACGAGTTACATTGGTCCCGTGGGAGGTGTTGGTGCCACCCACGGGGCCATTCGGGGGCTATTTCAAGATTTCACCTTCAAACGCCATATTTTTAAGACTAAGTCTCAAAACATGCAAATTACCGTCATATTCTCAAACCGGGAGTCCCGCGGTTGTGGGATCAGTTCCTACGAGTTATATTGGTCCCGTGGGAGGTGTTGGTTCCACCCACGAGGATGTTCGGGGGAAGTTTCGAGTTCGCACCCTCTAACGCCATGTTTTTAAGCCTAAGTCTAAAAATATGCTAATTATCGTCGTATTCTCAAACCTGAAGTCTCACGGCTGCGGGGTCAGTTCCTGCGAGATACATTGGTCTCGTGGGAGGTGTTAGTGCCACCCACGGGGTCATTCGGGGGCTATTTCGAGTTTTCACCCTCTAACGCCATGTTTTACTTAAGTCTAGAAATATGCAAATTACGATCGTATTCTCAAATCGGGAGACCCACAACTGCGGGGTCAGTTCCTATGAGTTACATTGGTTCCGTGGGAGGTGTTGGTTCCACCCACGGGGATGTTCGGGGGCTGTTTCTAGTTCGCACCCTCTAACACCATGTTTTTAAGCCTAAGTCTAAAAATTTGCTAATTATCGTCGTATTCTCAAACCTGAAGTCACGCGGCTGCGGGGTCAGTTCCTGCGAGTTACATTGGTCCCGTGGGAGGTGTTGGTGCCACCCACGGGGTCGTTCGGGGGCTGTTTCGAGTTTTCACCCTCTTACGCCATGTTTTTAAGACTAAGTTTAGAAATTTACAAAGTACCGTCATATTCTCAAACCGTGAATCCCGCGACTGCGGGGTCCGTTCCTACGAGTTACATTGGTCCCGTGGGAGGTGTTGGTTCCACCCACGGGGGTGTTCGGGGGCTGTTTCTAGTTCTCACTCTCTAACGTCATGTTTTTAAGCCTAAGTCTAGAAATATGGAAATCACCGTTGTATTCTCAAATCGGGAGTCCCACGACTGCGGGGTCAGTTCCTACGAGTTACATTGGTCCCGCTGGAGCTGTGGGTGCCACCCAGGGGGCCGTTCGGGGGCTTTTCGAGATTTCTCCTACTAATGCTATGTTTCATACCCTAAGTCCAGAAATATGCAAATTATCGTTGTATTCTCAAACCGGGAGTCCCACGGCTACGGGGTCAGTTCCTACGAGTTATATTGGTCTCGTGGGAGGTGTTGGTGCCACCCACGGGGCCGTAAGTGAGTTGTTTGGAGTTTTCACCCTCTAAAGCCATGTTTTTAAGCGTAAGTCTAGAAATAAGGAAATTACCGTCGTATTCTCAAACCGGGAGACCCACAGCTGTGGGGTCAATTTCTAAGAGTTACAATGGTTCCGTGGGTGGTGTTGGTGCCACACACGGGGACGTTCGGGGGATGTTTCTAGTTCTCATCCTCTAACGCCATGTTTTTAAGCCTAAGTCTAGAAATATGCAAATTACCGTCGTATTCTCAAACCGGGAGTCCCGCGACTGCGGGGTCAGTTCCTACGAGTTACATTGGTCCCGTGGGAGGTGTTGATGACACCCACAGGGATGTTTGGTGGCTATTACAAGTTCTCACCCTCTAACGCCATGTTTTTAAGCCTCAGTATAGAAATATGGAAATTACCATCGTACTCTCAAATCGGGAGCCCCGCGGCTGCGGGGTCAGTTCCTACGAGTTACATTGGTCCCGTGGGGGGTGTTGGAGCCACCCACGGAGTCGTTCGGGGGCTGTTTCGAGTTTTCACCCTCTAACGCCTTATTTTTAAGACTAAGTCAAAAAATATACAAATTATCATCGTATTCTCAAACCATGAGTCCCACGATTGCGGGGTCAGTTCCTACGAGTTACATTTGTCCCGTGCGAGGCGTTGCTGACACCGACGGGGACGTTTGGGGATTGTTTCAAATTCTCACCCTCTAACGCCATGTTTTTAAGCCTAAGTCTAGAAATATGCCAATTACCGTAGTATTATCAAACTGGGAGTCCCCCGACTGCATATTCAATTCCTACGAGTTACATTGGTCCCGTGGGAGGTGATGGTGACACCCACGAGGACGTTCGGGGGTTGTTTCTAGTTCTCACCCTCTAACGCCATGTTTTTAAGCCTATGTCTGGAAATATGCAAATTACCATCGTACTCTCAAATCGGAAGACCCTCGGCTGCGGGGTCGGTTCCTATGAGTAACATTGGTCCCATGGGAGGTGTTGGTGCTACCCACGGGGCCATTCGGGGGCTATTTCAAGTTTTCACCCTCTAACGCCATGTTTTTAAGACTAAGTCTAGAAATATGCAAATTACCGTCGTATTCTCAGACCGAGAGTCCCGCGGCTGTGGGATCAGTTCCTACGAGTTATATTGGTCCCGTGGGAGGTGTTTGTTCCACCCACGGGGATGTTCGAGGGATGTTTTTAGTTCTCACCCTCTAACGCCATATTTTTAAGCCTAAGTCTAGAAATATGGAAATTACTGTGGTATTCTCAAATCGGGATACCTGCGGCTGCGGGGTCAGTTCCTACGAGTTACATTGGTCCCGTTGGAGGTGTGGGTGCCACCCAGGGGGCCGTTCGGGGGCTGATTCGAGATTTCTTCCACTAAAACTATGTTTCTAAGCCTAAGTCCAGAAATATGCAAATTATCATTGTATTCTCAAACCAGGAGTCCAGCGGCTACGGGGTCAGTCCCTACGAGTTACATTGGTCCCGTGGGAGGTGTTGGTGCCATCCACGGGGCCCTTAGAGGGCTGTTTCGAGTTTTCACACTATAAAGCCATGTTTTTAAGCCTAAGTCTAAAACTACGCTAATTATCGTCGTATTCTCAAACCAGGACTCTCGCGGCTGCGGGGTCAATTCCTGCGAGTTACATTGGTCCCGTGGGAGGTGTTGGTGCCACCCACGGGGTCATTCGGGGGCTGTTTCGAGTTTTCACCCTCTAACGCCATGTTTTACTTAAGTTTAGAAATATGCAAATTACCTTCGTATTCTCAAACCGGGAGACGCACAGCTGCGGGGTAAGTTCCTACGAGTTACTTTGGTCCCGTGGGAGGTGTTGGTTCCTCCCACGGGGACGTTCGGGGGCTATTTCTAGTTCTCACCCTCTAACGCCATGTTTTTAAGCCTAAGTCTAGAAATAAGCAAATTACCGTCGTATTCTCAAATCGGGAGTCCCATGACTGCGGGGTCGGTTCCTGCGAGTTACATTGGTCCCGTGGGAGGTGTTGGTTCCACCTACGGGGCCGTTCGGGAGCTGTTTTGAGTTTTTACCCTCTAACGCCTTATTTTTAAGCTTAAGTCTAACAATATGCAAATTATCATCAAATTCTCAAACCGGGAGTCCCGCAGCTGCGGGGTCATTTCCTACGAGTTACATTGGTCCCGTGGGAGGTGTTGGTGACACCGACGGGGACGCTTTGGGGTTGTTTCTAGTTCTCACCCTCTAACGCCATGTTTTTATACCTAAGTCTATAAATATGCCAATTACCGTCATCTTCTCAAACCGGGAGTCCCCCGACTGCGGGGTCAGTTCCTACGAGTTACATTGGTCCCGTGGGAGGTGTTGGAGCAGTCCACGGGGCCGTTCGGGGGCTGTTTCGAGTTTTAATCCTCTAACGCCATGTTTTGTTTAAGTCTAAAAATATGCAAATTACCATCGAATTCTCAAACTAGGAGACCCACGGCTGTGGAGTCAGTTCCTATGAGTTACATTGGTCCTGTGGGAGGTGTTGGTGCCACCCACGGGGATGTTCAGGGGCTGTTTCTAGTTCTCACCCTCTAACGCAACGTTTTTAAGCCTAAGTCTAGAAATATGCAAATTACCGTCGTATTCTCAAACCGGGTGTCCCGCGGTTTCGGGGTCAGTTCCTATGAGTTACATTGGTCCCGTGGGAGGTGTTGGTGCCACCCACGGGGACATTCAGGTGCTATTTCTAGTTCTCACCCTCTAACACTATGTTTTTAACTCTAAGTATAGAAATATGTAAATTACCATCGAACTCTCAAATCGGGAATCATGCGGCTGCGGGGCCAGTTCCTACGAGTTACATTGGTCCTGTGGGGTGTGTTGCTGCCACTCACGGGGCCGTTCGGGGCCTGTTTCGAGTTTTCACCCTCTAACGCCTTGTTTTTAAGCCTAAGTATAAAAATATGCAAATTATCATTATATTCTAAAACCGGGAGTCCCGCGTTGCGAGGTCAGTTCCTACGAGTTACATTGGTCCCATGGGAGGTGTTGCTGACACCGACGGGGACGTTTGGGGGTTGTTTCTAATTCTCACCCTCTAATGCCATGTTTTTAAGCCTAAGTCTTGAAACATTCCAATTACCCTCGTATTCTCAAATTGGGAGTCCCCCGGCTGCGGGTTCAATTCCTACGAGTTACATCGGTCCCGTGGGAGGTGTTGGTGCCACCCAAGGGGACGTTCGGGGGTTGTTTCTAGTTCTCACCCTCTAACGCCATGTTTTTAAGCCTAAGTCTGGAAATATGAAAATTACCGTCGTACTCTCAAACTGGGAGACCCTCGGCTGCGGGGTCAGTTCCTACGAGTAACATTTGTCCTGTGGGAGGTGTTGGTGCCACCCACGGCGCCGTTCGGGGGATGTTTCGAGCTTTCACCCTCTAACGCCATATTTTTAAGACTAAGTCTAGAAATATGCAAATTACCATCGTATTCTCAAACTGGGAGTCCCACGGCTGCGGGGTCAGATCCTACCAGTTACATTGGTCCCGTGGGAGGTGTTGGTGCCACCCACGAGGCCGTTCGGGTGCTGTTTCCAGTTTTCACCCTCTAACGCCTTGTTTTAAGCCTAAGTCTAAAATATGCAAATTATCATCGTATTCTCATATCGGGAGTCCCGCGGCTACGAGGTCAGTTCCTACGAGTTACATTGGTCCCGTGGGAGGTGTTGGTGACACCCACGGGGACATTTGGGGGTTGTTTCTAGTTCACACCCTCTAAGGCCATGTTTTTAAGCCTAAGTCTAGAAATATGCAAATTACTGTCATATTATCAAACCGGGAGTCTCGCGGCTACAGGGTCAGTTCCTACGAGTTACATTGGTCCCGTGGGAGGTGTTGGTGCCACCCACGGGGACGTTCGGGGGTTTTTTCTAGTTCTCACCCTCTAACGCCATGTTTTTAAGCCCAAGTCTGGAAATATGAAAATTACCGTCGTACTCTGAAACTGGGAGACCCTCGGCTGCGGGGTCAGTTCCTACGAGTAACATTTGTCCTGTGGGAGGTGTTGGTGCCACCCACGGCGCCGTTCGGGGGATGTTTCGAGCTTTCACCCTCTAACGCCATATTTTTAAGACTAAGTCTAAAAATATGCAAATTACCATCGTATTCTCAAATCGGGAGTCCCGCGGCTGTGGGATCAGTTCCTATGAGTTATATTGGTCACGTGGGAGGTGTTGGTTCCACCCACGGGGATGTTCTGGGGTTGTTTCTAGTTTGCAAACTCTAACACCATGTTTTTCTTAAGTCTAGAAATTTGTAAATTACCTTCGTATTCTCAATCCGGGAGAGCCACAACTGCGGGGTCAGTTCCTACGAGTTACATTGGTTACGTGGGAGTTGTTGGTTCCACCCACGGGGATGTTCGGGGGCTGTTTCAAGTTCGCACCCTCTAACGCCATGTTTTTAAGCATAAGTCTAAAAATATGCTAATTATCGTCGTATTCTCAAACCTGATCTCTCGCGGCTGCGGGGTGAGTTCCTGTGAGTTACATTGCTCCCGTGGGAGGTGTTGGTGCCACCCATGGGGTCGTTCGGGGGATGTTTCGAGTTTTGACCATCTAACGCCATGTTTTACTTAAGTCTAGAAATATGCAAATTACCGTAGTATTCTCAAACCGGGAGACCCACAGCTGTGGGGTCAGTTCCTACGAGTTACATTGGTTCCGTGGGAGGTGTTGGTGCCACCCACGGGGACGTTCGGGGGCTGTTTCTAGTTCTCACCCTCTAACGCCATGTTTTTAAGCCTAAGTCTAGAAATATGCAAATTACCGTCGTATTCTCAAATCGGGAGTCCCACTACTGGGGGGTCAGTTCCTACGAGTTACATTGGTCCCGTGGGAGGTGTTGGCTCCACCCACGGGGGTGTTCGGGGGATGTTTCTAGTTCTCACCCTCTAACGCCATGTTTTTAAGCCTAAGTCTAGAAATATGGAAATTACCGTTGTATTCTCAAATCGGGAGTCCCACGGCTACAGGTTTAGTTCCTACGAGTTACGTTGGTCCCGTTGGAGCTGTGGGTGCCACCCAGGGGGCCGTTCGGGGGCTATTTCGAGATTTCTCCTACTAACGCTATGTTTCCAAGCCTAAGTCCAGAAATATGCAAATTATCGTTGTATTCTCAAATCGGGAGTCCCACGGCTACAGGGTCAGTTCCTACGAGTTACATTGGTCTCGTGGGAGGTGTTGGTGCCACTCACGGAGCCGTTTGAGGGTTGTTTCGAGTTTTCACCCTCTAACGCCTTGTTTTACTTAAGTCTAGAAATATGCAAATTACCATCGTATTCTCAAACCGGGAGACCCACAGCTGCGGGGTCAGTTTCTACGAGTTACATTGGTTACTTGGGAGGTGTTGGTGCCACCCACGGGGACGTTCGGGGGTTGTTTCTAGTTCTCATCCTCTAACGCCATGTTTTTAAGCCTAAGTCAAGAAATATGAAAATTAACGTCGTATTCTCAAACTGGGAGTCCCGCGACTGCGGGGTCAGTTCCTACGAGTTACATTGGTCCCGTGGGAGGTGTTGGTGACACCCACGGGGATGTTTGAGGGTTGTTTCTATTTCTCACCCTCTAACGCCATATTTTTAAGCCTCAATATAGAAATATGCAAATTACCGTCGTACTCTAAAATCAGGAGTCCCGCGGCTACGGGGTCAGTTCCTACGAGTAACATTTGTCCCGTGGGGGGTGTTGGTGCCACCCACGGGGCCGTTCGGGGGCTTTTTCGAGTTTTCACCCTCTAACGCCTTATTTTTAAGCCTAAGTCTAGAAATATGCAAATTAATGTCGTACTCTCAAACCAGGAGACCCGTGGTTGTGGGGTCAGTTCCTACGAGTTACATTAGTCCCGTGGGAGGTGTTGGTACCACCCACGGGGACGTTCGGGGGTTGTTTCTAGTTCTCACCCTCTAACGCCATATTTTTAAGCCTAAATCTAGAAATATGGAAATTACCGTTGTATTCCCAAATCGAAATACCCGCGGCTGCGGGGTCGGTTCCTACAAGTTAAATTGGTCCCGTTGGAGGCATGGGTGCCACCCGGGGGCCGTTCGGGGGCTGTTTCGAGATTTCTCCCACTAATGCTATGTTTCTAAGCCTAAGTCCAGAAATATGAAAATTATCATTGTATTCTCAAATCGGGAGTCTCGCGGCTACGGGGTCAGTTCCTACGAGTTACATTGGTCTCGTGGGAGGTGTTGGTGCCACCCACGGGACCATTAGAGGGCTGTTTCGAGTTTCACACTCTAAGCCATGTTTTTAAGCCTAAGTCTAAAAATACATTAATTATCGTCGTATTCTCAAACCAGGACTCTCGCGGCTGCGGGGTTAGTTCCTGCGAGTTACATTGGTCCTGTGGGAGGTGTTGGTGCCACCCACGGGGTCGTTCGGGGGCTGTTTTGAGTTTTCACCCTCTAACGCCATGTTTTTCTTAAGTCTAGAAATATGCTAATTACCCTCGTATTCTCAAATCGGGAGACCCACAGCTGCGGGGTCAGTTCCTACGAGTTACATTGGTTCTGTGGGAGGTGTTAGTGCCACCCACAGGGACATTCGGGGGCTGTTTCTAGTTCTCATCCTCTAATGCCTTCTTTTTAAGCCTAAGTCTAGAAATTTGCAAATTACAGTCGTATTTTCCCAAATCGGGAGTCCCGCGGCTGCGGGGTCAGTTCTTACGAGTTACATTGGTCCCGTGGGAGGTGTTGGTGCCACCCACGGTGCCGTTCGGGGGTTGTTTCGAGTTTTCATCCTCTAACGCCTTGTTTTTATGCCTAACTCTAAAAATATTCAAATTATCATCGTATTCTCAAACCGGGAGTCCCGTGGCTGCGGGGTCAGTTCTTACGAGTTACATTGGTCCCGTGGGAGGTGTTGGTGACACCCACGGGTACATTTGGGGGCTGTTTCTAGTTCTCACCCTCTAAAGCCATGTTTTTAAGCCTCAGTCTAAAAATATGCAAATTACCGTCGTATTCTCAAATCGGGAGTCTCGCCACTACGGGGTCAGTTCCTACGAGTTACATTGGTCCCGTGGGAGGTGTTGGTGCCACCCACGGGGACGTTCGGGGGCTGTTTCTAGTTCTCACCCTCTAACGCCATATTTTTAAGCCTAAATCTAGAAATATGGAAATTATCGTTGTATTCCCAAATCGAAATACCCGCGGCTGCGGGGTCAGTTCCTACAAGTTACATTGGTCCCGTTGGAGGTGTGGGTGCCACTCGGGGGCCGTTCGGGGGCTGTTTCGAGATTTCTCCCACTAATGCTATGTTTCTAAGCCTAAGTCCAGAAATATGCAAATTATCATTGTATTCTCAAACCGGGAGTCTCGCGGCTAGGGGGTCAGTTCCTACGAGTTACATTGGTCTCGTGGGAGGTGTTGGTGCCACCCACGGGACCGTTAGAGGGCTGTTTCGAGTTTCACACTCTAAAGCCATGTTTTTAAGCCTAAGTCTAAAAATACGTTAATTATCGTCGTATTCTCAAACCAGGACTCTCGCGGCTGCGGGGTTAGTTCCTGCGAGTTACATTGGTCCCGTGGGAGGTGTTGGTGCCACCCACGGTGTCGTTCGGGGGCTATTTTGAGTTTTCACCCTCTAACGCCATGTTTTTCTTAAGTCTAGAAATATGCTAATTACCCTCGTATTCTCAAATCGGGAGACCCACAGCTGCGGGGTCAGTTCCTACGAGTTACATTGGTTCTGTGGGAGGTGTTAGTGCCACCCACGGGGACATTCGGGGGTTGTTTCTAGTTCTCATCCTCTAACGCCTTGTTTTTAAGCCTAAGTCTAGAAATTTGCAAATTACTATCGTATTTTCCCAAACCGGGAGTCCCGCAGTTGCGGGGTCAGTTCCTACGAGTTACATTGGTCCCGTGGGAGGTGTTGGTGCAACCCACGGTGCCGTTCGGAGGTTGTTTCGAGTTTTCACCCTCTAACACCTTGTTTTTATGCCTAAGTCTAAAAATATTCAAATTATCATCGTATTCTCAAACCGGGAGTCCCACGGCTGCGGGGTCAGTTCTTACGAGTTACATTGGTCCCGTGGGAGGTGTTGGTGACACCCACGGGTACATTTGGGGGCTGTTTCTAGTTCTCACCCTCTAAAGCCATGTTTTTAAGCCTCAGTCTAGAAATATGCAAATTACCGTTGTATTCTCAAACCGGGAGTCCCGCCACTGCGGGGTCAGTTCCTACGAGTTACATTGGTCCCGTGGGAGGTGTTGGTGACACCCACGGGGACGTTCGGGGGTTGTTTCTAGTTCTCACCCTCTAACACCATGTTTTTAAGCCTAAGTCTAGAAAGATACAAATTACCATCGTACTCTCAAACCAGGAGACCCGCGGCTGCAGGGTCATTTCCTACAAGTTACTTTGGTGCTGTGGGAGGTGTTGGTGCCACCCACGGGTCCGTTCGGAGGTTGTTTTGAGTCTTCACCCTCTAGGGCCATTTTTTTAAGACTGAGTCTAGAAATATATAAATTATCGTCGTATTCTCAAATCGGGAGTCCCGCGGCTGCGGGGTCAGTTCCTACGAGTTACATTAGTCCTGTGGGAGGTGTTGGTTCCACCCACGGGGATGTTCAGGGGATGTTTCTAGTTCTCACCCTCTAACGCCAAGTTTTTAATCCTAAGTCTATAAATATGGCAATTACAGTTGTAATCTCAAATCGGGAGTCCCACGACTGCGGGGTCAGTTCCTACAAGTTACATTGGTCCCGTTGGAGGTGTGGGTGACACCCAGGGGGCCGTTCTGGGGATGTTTCGAGATTTCTCTCACTAACGCTATGTTTCAAAGCCTAAGTCCAGAAATATGAAAATTATCATTGTATTCTCAAACCGGGAGTGCCACAGCTATGGGGTCAGTTCCTACGAGTTACATTGGTCTCGTGGGAGGTATTGGTGCCACCCACGAGGACGTTCGGGGGCTGTTTCTAGTTCCCACCCTCTAACGCCATGTTTTTAGGCCTAAGTATGGAAATATGCAAATTACCATCGTACTCTCAAACTGGGAGACCCGCGGCTGCGGGGTCAGTTCTTACGAATTACAATGGTCCCGTAGGAGGTGTTGGTGCCACCCACAGGGTCGTTCAAGGCTGTTTGTAGTTCTCACCCTCTAACGCCATGTTTTTAAGCCTAAGTCTAGAAATATGCAAATTACCGTCGTACTCTCAAACCAGGAGTCCCGCGACTGCGGAGTCAGTTCCTACGAGTTACATTGGTCCCGTTGGAGGTGTGGGTACCACCCAAGGGGCCGTTCGGGGGCTGTTTCGAGATTTCTCCCACTAACGCTATATTTCTAAGCCTAAGTCTAGAAATATGAAAATTATCATTGTATTCTCAAACCGGGAGTCCCACGGCTACGGGGTCAGTTCCAACGAGTTACATTGGTCTCATTGGAGGTGATGGTGCCACCCACAGGGCCGTTAGAGGGTTGTTTCGAGCTTTCACCCTCTAAAGCTATGTTTTTAAGCCTACGTCTAAAAATATGCTAATTATAGTCATATTCTCAAACCAGGAGTCTCCCGGCTGTCGGGTCAGTTCTCGCGAGTTACATTGGTCCCGTGGGAGGTGTTGGCGCCACCCACGGGGTCGTTCAGGGGCTATTTCGAGTTTTCACCCTCTAATGCCATGTTTTGCTTGAGTCTAGAAATATGTAAATTACCTTCGTATTCTCAAATCGAGAGACCCACAACTGTTGGGTCAGTTCCTACGAGTTACATTGGTCCCGTGGGAGGTGTTGGTTCCACCCACAGGGACGTTTGGGGGCTGTTTCAAGTTCTCACTCTTTAATGTCATGTTTTTAAGCCTAAGTCTAAAAATATGTAAATTACCGTCGTATTCTCAAATCGGGAGTCCTGCGGGAATGGGGTCAGTTACTACGAGTTACATTGGTCCCGTGGGAGGTGTTAGTGCCACCCACGGGGCCGTTCGGGGGCTGTTTCGAGTTTTCACCCTCTAACGCCTTATTTTTAAGCCTAAGTCTAAAAATATGCAAATTATCGTCGTATTCTCAAACCGGGAGTCCTGCGGCTGCGGGGTCAGTTCCTACGAGTTACATTGGTCCCGTGGGAGGTGTTGGTGACACCCACGGGGACGTTTGGGGGATATTTCTTGTTCTCACCCTCAAACCCCATGTTTTTAAGCTTAAGTCTAAAAATATACAAATTACCCTCGTAATCTTAAATCGGGAGTCCCCCGGCTGCGGGATCAGTTCCTACATGTTACAATGGTCCCGTGGGAGGTGTTGGTGCCACCTACGGGGCCGGTCGAGGGTTGTTTCAAGATTTCACCCTCTAATGCTATGTTTCTAAGCCTATATCTTTAAATACGCAAATTATCATTGTATTCTCAAATCAGGAGTCCCGCGGTTGCGGGGTCAGTTCCTACGAGTTACATTAGTCTCGTGGGAGGTGTTACTGCAACCCATGGGGCCGTTAGAGGGCTGTTTCGAGTTTTCACCCTCTAACGACATGTGTTTATGACTAAGTCTAGATATATGCATATTACCGTCATATTCTAAAACTGGGAGACCCTCGGCTGCGGGGTCAGTTCCTATGAGTTACATTGGTCCCGTGGGAGGTGTTGGTGTTACCCACGGGGCCGTTCGGGGGCTGTTTCTAGTTTTCACTCTTTAACGCCATGTTTTTAACCCTAAGTCTAGAAATATACAAATTACCATCCTACTCTCAAACCAGGAGTCCCGCGACTGCGGGGTCAGTTCTTACGAGTAACATTGGTCCCGTGGGAGGTGTTGGTTCCACCCACGGGAGTGTTCGGGGGGTTGTTTCTAGTTCTCACCCTCTAACGCCATGTTTTTAAGCCTAAGTCTAAAAATATGGAAATTACCGTTGTATTCTCAAAATGGGAGTCCCGTGGATGCGGGGTCAGTTCCTACGAGTTACATTGGTCCCGTTGGAGGTGTGGGTGCCACCCAGGGGGCCGTTCGAGGGTTGTTTCGAGATTTCTCCCACTAATGCTATGTTTCTAAGACTAAGTCCAGAAATATGCAAATTATCGTTGTATTCTCAAACCGTGTAAGGACACAAATTTCCAATTGACTCAATGTATAGTGTTGGCTCAATTCTGGACAAAAACATTTATTCATAGGATAGAATGTAATTGTAATACTCTCAAGCCTATGAAGTGTTTGTTGAAGACGTAGCGGCCAAGAATATAAAGCCTCATCAAATATGCCGGTTTGCGTTCCTTGTTTCTATGTCATCAACTATGGTTCCATGCTCCCAAGGTATGAATGCAATATTATATATATAGGAGCTTGGAACAAAGTTTATTGGGTGCTAGGTTTTATAAAATCTGCGTTTTATTTTAAGAAAGAATTAATTAAAACTTTAAATAAATTTGTATAAAGTTTTTTGGGCTTAAACAAGAATATTCAAACTTTCTGGTTTTTGTTCGATAGAGTCGTTCGAACGAGATTGTCATTCGAACGAAAATGTCGTTCGAACGAACCTGCCAACGAGTTACCATATTAGGCCACTAACATGTCATTCGATATGTCGTTCGAACGAACCTTCTGTTCGAACGAGATCTCCAACGAGATTCTAACGAGTTCAATATGGAACGTCATTAGAAGTCTCGTTCGAACGAGATTTCGTTCGAACGAAATGTCGTTCGAACGATATGCCAGGCGGGAACAGTTTTGGCAGTTTTACACCCACTTTTCCACTGAGTTTGTAACAAACTTTTTCAGACTTTAATATGTGCGGGAATCACTTTTGATAATCTATCTTTTTCAGATCATAAAAACTCTTAGAGAGTGTTTTGAGAGCAAAATTAAAAAGAGAAAAAGAGCAAGTTTTGAGTGCTATTTTTCAAGAGAAAATATTTTATCACTCTAGTTTTACACCCATATTGTTTATCCAAGTTCACATATATACATATCAAATTGCTTGGAGTTTGGCACCGGTTTCTCTCTTCCGTTTCAAAGAGAAGTTTTGGTTTGCTTCTACATCCATCAAAGAAGAAGACGTGTTGTTGCGATTCTACCCACTTGGAGAAAGGCTCCATGTACGGGTGACGGTGACCATATAAAGTCCTATCGGTGGATTCCGAGACCGCGGTGGTGTTCCAAGGTTATTCTCTAGGAAGAGGTTTCTACAAGAAGAAGCGTCGAGGCTTGAGAGGGATCGAGTCATGTGTTGTAAGTCTATCTGTCTTGTACTTGTAATTACGTATCTAGTGGATTTGTGTCTAGGGCCGTCCGAGGTTGTTTCCCGTCTTGGGTTTTTCCTCGTACATCACGGCGTAGTGTGATTGATTTATTTTATCTTGCATAATAACGTAGAACGCATGTTTAGAATAATTCCGAGATAAAATTAGGTTTAAATCATCAAATTCATTTAATTTGGGACTAAATTAAATATTGGGTAAAGTTTATTTAATTCAAGTCTTTTGCTAACATTCGGTTTCTGCTAATCTGCTGATATTGATAAATATGACTTAGGCATATTCTATGACTTGGATTAATTTATTGGTTTAAGTGAATATATTAATTGATTAATTTTACATCACTTGGTGTAATTTTAATTTGTTTTAAGAAATTAAAATTTGTTGTTTTTAAAGTTGAACCATTACCTTTACTCTTCCGCATCATCTCGAGTTTACATAAAAAGGAAATTATAACTTTGATTTTAATTTAGAAAATCAGAATCTGGGGTTCCGGGTCTTTCAGATTGGTATCAGAGCCGGAGCGCTAAGTTATCGCGTTAAAGATCCATTTTTCGGCTTTTTGTATTTCCTTACCTTTTTAGGTGGTTCAATATTTTATCACTCTCATATTTTTTTCTTCTCAATGGGACGTCTTAATGAAAATTTGTCCAATTTTAATGAAAATAATTTTTTTGATTTTCGAGAGGAATTAAATGGGATTAACAAATGTAACGAAAATTTAAAGGAATTAAATTTGAGATTTGTAAAAAGAATTAAATTTCTTGAAAATGAAAATTCTTGTTTTAAAACTCACATTGAGTCTTTGCAAATCTCCTTATCTCAAAAAGATATTTTTCGTGAAAAGCTCATTGACTTACATTCAAATTTTGATATTTTAGAAAAGTCAAAGAAAGAGGGTGAAAATCGTGAAAAGACTCTTAGGGACAAGTTTGCTCATATTGAGGGAGAGCATGTTAACCTTCTAGGAATTATTGAAAATTTAAAGAAGGAGTCCCATAATTTGGAGGAGTCTAATTTATTACTTGAGTCCGAATTTTTAAAATTGAAAAATGATTCTCAAGACTCTAGTAGTAGTTCTAATGGTTCTATCACATCATGCTCAAATTCTTCCATTGCTAAAGCTAAAACCATTGTTTGTTTTAGAGGGTCAACTTTGTCCAAGGTCTTTAAAAAGGGTCACACCTTAGGTAACATTCCTCGTGTTTACACATGCTTGCATTGTGGTAGGAAAGGTAACCTTAGGTCATTTTGTTTTGATCTTAAAAGAAGTCCAAGGAAATCTTTATCTAGCATTTCATTATTTCCTAATCCCCATCATGTTAAATATAAATCTATATGGGTTAGGAAATCTTTATTTAATGCGCTAGATACAAGATTTGTTGATTCTCATTTACTATCACAAGAAACCTCCCTTGCTAAATTTAAAGGTTGAATGTGTTAGTGTTTTATGCATACTCTAGCTTTTTGTGCTTCATATTATATATCTTTGCTAGATGTATGCATGTTTAGTCATTTTCTAGTCATTACCCTATTTCATATCACATGCTAGGAATTATGACTTGTTTATCTTTTGTATTATATTTTGTGTTTGTATTAATTGAAAAATATAAAAAGATTTTTGTTTATCATTTCTGTTTTATTTATTTCATTTAAACTTAATGAAAAATAAAAATGATTTTTGTTTGTCCTTTTGAGTAAATATTTATTTTTGATTAAAAATGTTAAAAACTCAAAAAGATTTTTTTTGTGTGTATTTTCGTTTGACACACTTTATGTGGCATATATTTGTGTTTGAATCCCATCTTTTACACTCCCACGTGGCTAGAACTTTTGGTTTAGATTTTCAATCCTTAAAATGTTCTTTACCATGTTTTATATGGAGTAGTTGGATTTTGTATTGTTTAAATGGATTCTATTTTTATATGCCTCTTTTCACACATGCACGAGCTCTTTTGAAATCTTATTGTCACATGTTATATTTGAGCTTTTTGAGGTATTCTTCTACCAATCTAGTCATCTACATATCTATGACCTAGGAGGACTAGTGCATGTCAAAATCCGTTGCACGTGAGCTTTGTGAGATAAAAAAAAATTATATATCTAAATGTGCACGGGGAAGGGCTAAGAAAGGATGAATTAAATCCTTTGCGATAGTAAGCCACCGTTTATTGGATCTAAAAGAAATACGTGATCCAAAGGCCTAAAAATAGAATATTTGGCATTAAAAAGAAAATAATTTCCAAGGACTATGTTTGTTTGATATATTCATTCAAAAGCAAAAGAATATATATATGCTTATTGAGGGAGAATCGTATGGTATATCAACGGTCTGCACAATGTCCGTTTATCCTAGTTATCTTTAATGTCATGACTCTATTTGGTTTGTAGAATCATCATCATGCTAGGCTTGTATGTAGTGTGTATGTTTGTTCATTGAGTTCAATCTTCATATTGTCACATGAGGTTATATTTAAATGTGATAAAGTTTTCAATCAAATGAGAACTCCGTGAATGTTTATTAAGTGTTCGGGTCTAAATTTAATTGTTGCTAGTTCACAACCCAAGACTTACGTTTCCATATGACACATTTTTGCCATACGAGTGTGCAAACTTATTGTATTTTGTGTTATATGTGTGTTTATATCTATATATATATATATATATATATATATATATATATATGCAAGTGCTTCATTGGTATATTTATGGAACGTCGTTAGAAGTCTCATTCGAACGAGATTTCGTTCGAACAAAATGTCGTTGGAATGAGATGCCAGGCGGGAACAGTTTTGGCAGTTTTGCACCCACTTTACCACTAAGTTTGTAACCAACTTTTTCCGACTTTAATATGTGCGGGAATTACTTTTGATAATATATCTTTCTCAGATCATAAAAACTCTTAGAGAGTGTTTTGAGAGCAAAATTAAAAAGAGAAAAAGATTAAGTTTTGAGTGCTATTTTTCAAGAGAAAATATTTTATCACTCTAGTTTTACACCCATATTGTTTATCCAAGTTCACATATATACATATCAAATTGCTTGGAGTTTGGCACCGGTTTATCTCTTCCGTTTCAAAGAGAAGTTTTGGTTTGCTTCTACATCCATCAAAGAAGAAGATGTTTTGTTGAGATTCTACCCACTTGGAGAAAGGCTCCATGTACGGGTGACGATGACCATATAAAGTCCTATCGGTGGATTCCGAGACCGCGGTGGTGTTCCAAGGTTATTCACTAGGAAGAGTTTTCTACAAGAAGAAGCGTCGAGGCTTGAGAGGGATCGAGTCGTGCGTTGTAAGTCTATATGTCTTATACTTGTAATTACGTATCTACTGGATTTGTGGCTAGGGCCGTCCGAGGTTGTTTCCCGTCTTGAGTTTTTCCTCGAACATCGCGGCGTAGTGTGATTGATTTATTTTATCTTGCATAATAACGTAGAACACATGTTTAGAATAATTCTGAGATAAAATTCAGTTTAAATCATCACACTCATTTAATTTGGGACTAAATTAAATATTGGGTATAGTTTATTTATTCAAGTCTTTTGCTAAAATTTGGTTTCGCCTAATCTGCTAATATTGATAAATATGACTTAGGCATATTCTAGGACTTGGATTAATTTATTGGTTTAAGTGAATATATTAATTGATTAATTATACTTCACTAGGGGTAATTTTAATTTGTTTTAAGAAATTAAAATTCACTGTTTTTAAAGTTGAACCATCACCTTTACGCTACCGCATCATCTCGAGTTTACATAGAAAGGAAATTATAACTTTGACTTACATTGAGAAAATTAGAATCCGGGGTTCCGGGTCTTTCAAACCGGGAGAACCATGGCTACGGGGTTAGTTCCTACGAGTTACATTGGTCTCGTGGGAGGTGTTGGTGCCACCCACGGGGCCGTTAGAGGGCTGTTTCGAATTTTCACCCTCTAATGCCATATTTTTAAGACTAAGTCTAAAAATATGCTAATTATTGTTGTATTCTCAAGACAGGAGTCTCGCGGCTGCAGGGTCAGTTCCTACGAGTTACATCGGTCCCGTGGGAGGTGTTGGTGCCACCCACGGGGTCGTTCGGGGCTGTGTCGAGTTTTCACCCTCTAACGCCATGTTTTGCTAAAGTCTAGAAATATGAAACTTATGGTCGTATTCTCAAACCGGGAGACCCACAGCTGCGGGATCAGTTCCTACGAGTTAAACTGGTCCCATGGGAGGTGTTGGTGCCACCCACGGGGACGTTCGGGGGCTATTTCTAGTTCTCACCCTCTAACGCCATGTTTTCAAGCCTAAGTCTAGAAATATGCAAATTACAGTCGTATTCTCAAACCAGGAGTCCCGCATGTGCGGGGTCAGTTCCTACGAGTTACATTGGTCCCGTGGGAGGTGTTGGTGCCACCCACGGGGCCGTTCGGGGGCTATTTCTAGTTCTCACCATCTAACGCCTTGTTTTTAAGCCTAAGTATAGAAATATGCAAATTATCATCGTATTCTCAAACCGGGAGTCCCGCGGTTGTGGTGTCATTTCCTACGAGATGCATTAGTTCCGTGGGAGGTGTTAGTGCCACCCACGGGGCCGTTCGGGGGATGTTTTGAGTGTTCACCCTCTAACGCCTTGTTTTTAATCCTAAGTCAAAAAATATGCAAATTATCATCGTATTCTCAAACCTGGAGTCCCGTGGTTGCGGGGTCACTTCCTACGGGTTACATTGGTCCCGTGGGAGGTGTTGCTGACACCGACGGGGACGTTTGGGGGCAGTTTCTAATTCTCACCCTCTGACGCCATGTTTTTAAGCCTAAGTCTAGAAATATGCTAATTACCGTCGTATTCGCAAACTAGGAGTCCCTCGCTTGCTGGTTCAGTTCCTACGAGTTACATTGGTCCCGTGGGAGGTGTTGGTGCCAACCACGGGGACGTTCGGGGGCTATTTCTAGTTCTCAACCTCTAACGCCACGTTTTTAAGACTAAGTCTAGAAATATGCAAATTACCGTCGTATTCTCAAACCGGGAGTCCCGCGGCTGCGGGGTCGGTTCCTACGATTTACATTGTTCCCGTGGGAGGTGTTGGTTCCACCCACGGGGATGTTCGGGGGCTGTTTCTAGTTTTCACCCTCTAACGCCATGTTTTTAAGCCAAAGTCTATAAATAAGAAAATTACCGTCGTACTCTCAAATTGGGAGACCCGCGGCTACGGGATCAGTTCCTACGAGTTACATTGGTCCCGTTGGAGGTGTTGGTGCCACCCATGGGGCCGTTAGAGGGTTGTTTTGAGTTTTCACCCTCTAGCGCCATGTTTCTAACCCTAAGTCTAGAAATATGCAAATTACCGTCGTATTCTCAAACCGGGAGTCCCGCGGCTGCGGGGTCAGTTCCTACGATTTACATTGGTCCCGTGGGAGTTGTTGGTTCCACCCACGGGGATGTTCGGGGGCTGTTTCTAGTTCTCACCCTCTAACGCCATGTTTTTAAACCTAAGTCTAGAAATATGGAAATTATAGTTGTATTCTCAAATCGGGAGTCCCGCGGCTGCGGGGTCAGTTCCTACGAGTTACATTGGTACCGTTGGAGGTGTGGGTGCCACCAGGTGGCTATTCGGGGGTTTAGAGATTTCTCCTACTAACGCTATATTTCTAAGCCTAAGTCCAGAAATATGCAAATTATCATTGAATTATCAAATCGGGAGTCCCACGGCTACGGGGTCAGTTCCTACGAGTTACATTGGTCTCGTGGGAGTTGTTGGTGCCACCCACGGGGCCGTTAGAGGGCTGTTTCGAGTTTTCACCCTCTAAAGCCATGTTTTTAAGCCTAATATAAAAATTTGCTAATTATCGTCGTATTCTCAATCTAGGAGTCTCGCAGCTGTGTGGTCAGTTCCTCCGAGTTACATTGGTCACGTGGGAGGTGTTGGTGCCACCCACGGGGTCGTTCGGGAGTTGTTTCGAGTTTTTACCCTCTAACGCCATGTTTTGCTTAAGTATAGAAATATGCAAATTACCATCGTATTCTCAAACCGAGAGACCCACAACTGTGGGGTCAGTTCCTACGAGTTACATTGGTTCCGTGGGAGGTGTTGGTTCCACCCACAGGGATCTTCGGGGGCTATTTCTAGTTCTCACCCTCTAACGCCATGTTTTTAAGCCTAAGTCTAGAAATATGCAACTTACCATCATATTCTCAAATCGGGAGTCCCGCGGCTACGGGGTCAGTTCCTACGAGTTACATTGGTCCCATGGGAGGTGTTGGTGCCACCCACGGGGCCGTTCGGGGGCTGTTTCGAGTTTTCACCCTCTAACGCATTGTTTTTAAGCCTAAGTCAAATAATATACAAATGATCGTTGTATTCTCAAACCGGGAGTCTCGCGGCTGCGGGGTCAGTTCCTACGAGTTACATTGGTCCCGTGGGTGGTGTTGTTGACACCCACGGGGACGTTTGGGGGTTGTTTCTAGTTTTCACCCTCTAATGCCATGTTTTTAAGCCTAAGTATAGAAATATGCAAATTTCCATCGTATTCTTAAACCTTAAGTCCCCCGACTGCGGGATCAGTTCCTACAAGTTACATTGGTCCCGTGGGAGGTGTTGGTGCCACCCACGGGGTCGTTCGGGGGCTGTTTCGAGATTTCACCCTCTAATGCTATGTTTCTAAGCCTAAATCTTGAAATATGCAAATTATGGTTGTATTCTCAAACTGGGAGTCCCGCGGCAGTGGAGTCAGTTCCTACGAGTTACATTGGTCTTGTGGGAGGTGTTGGTGAACCCATGGGGCCGTTAGAGGGCTATTTCGAGTTTTCACCCTCTAACACCATGTTTTTAAGCCTAAGCATAAAAATATGCTAATTATCTTCGTATTGCCAAACCAGGAGTCTCGCGGCTACGAGGTCAGGTCCTACGAGTTACATTGGTCCCGTGGGAGTTTTGGTGCCACCCACGGGGTCGTTCGAGGACTGTTTCGAGATTTCACCCTCTAACGTCATGTTTTGCCTAAGTCTAGAAATATGAAAATTATCGTCGTATTCTCAAACTGGGAGACCCGTAACTGCGGGGTCAGGTCCTACGAGTTACATTGGTCCCATGGGAGGTTTTGGTGCCACACACGAGGACGTTCGGAGGCTATTTCTAGTTCTCACCCCCTAACGCCATGTTTTTAAGCCCAAGTCTAGAAATATGCAAATTATCGTCGTATTCTCAATCCAGGAATCCTGCTGCTGTGGGGTCAATTCCTACGAGTTACATTGGTCCCGTTGGAGGTGTTGGTGCCACCTACGGGGCCGTTCGGGGGATGTTTCGAGTTTTCACCCTCTAACGCCACGTTTTTAAGATTAAGTCTAGAAATTTGCAAATTACCATCGTATTCTCAAATCGGGAGTCCCGCGGCTGCGGGGTCGGTTCCTACGATTTACATTGGTCCCGTGGGAGGTGTTGGTTCCACCCACGGGGATGTTCAGGGGCTGTTTCTAGTTCTCACCCTCTAACGCCATGTTTTTAAGCTTAAGTCTAGAAATATGGCAATTACAGTTGTATTCTCAAATCGGGAGTCCCGCGGCTGCGGGGTCATTTCCTACGAGTTACATTGGTCCCATGGTAGGTGTTGGTGACACCCACGGGGACGTTTGGTGGTTGTTTCTAGTTCTCACCCTCTAATGCCATGTTTTTAAGCCTATGTCTAGAAATATGCAAATTACCATCGTATTCTTAAACCAAGAGTCCCCCGACGACGGGATCAGTTCCTACAAGTTACATTGGTCCCGTGGGAGGTGTTGGTACCACACACAGGGTCGTTCGGGGGTTGTTTTGAGTTTTCACCCTCTAACGCCATGTTTTGCTTAAGTCTAGAAATATTCAAATTTCCATCGTATTCTCAAACCGGGAGAGCCGCAGCTGCGGGGTCAGTTCCTACGAGTTACATTGGTCCCATGGGAGGTGTTGGTGCCACCCATGGGGACGTTTGGGGGTTGTTTCTAGTTCTCTCCTTCTATCGCCATGTTTTTAAGCCTAATTCTAGAAATAATCAAATCACCGTCGTACTCTCAGACCGGGAGACCCACGGCTGCGGGGTCAGTTTCTACGAGTTACATTGGTCCCGTGGGAGGTAATGGTGCCACCCACGGGACCGTTCGGGGGCTGTTTCGAGTTCTCACCCTTTAACGCCATGTTTTTAAGCCTATGTCAAGTAATATGCAAATTATCATCATATTCTCAAACCAGGAGTCCTGCAGCTGCGGGGTCAGTTCCTACGAGTTACATTGGTCCCGTGGGAGGTGTTGGTGCCACCCATGGGGCCGTTCGGGGGCTGTTTCTAGTTCTCACCCTCTAACGCCATATTTTTAAGCCTAAGTCTAGAAATATGAAAATTACCTTTGTATTCTCAAACCGGGAGTCCCGAGGCTGCGGGGACAGTTCGTACGAGTTACATTGGTCCCGTGGGAGGTGTTGGTGCCACCCACGGGGACGTTCTGACGCCATGTTTTTAGCCTAAGTCTAAAAATATGCAAATTATCATCATATTCTCAAATCGGGTGTCCCACGGTTGCGGGGTCAGTTCCTACGACTTACATTGGTCTCGTGGGAGGTGTTGGTGCCACCCACGGGGCCGTTAGAGTGAAGTTTCGAGTTTTCATCCTCTAGCGCCATGTTTTTAAGCCTAAGTATAAAAATATGCAAATTATCATTGTATTCTCAAACCGGGAGTCCCACAGCATCGGGGTCAGTTCCTTCGAGTTACACTGGTCCTGTGGGAGGTGTTGGTGCCACCCACGGGGCCGTTCGAGGGCTGTTTGTAGTTCTCACCCTCTAACGTCATATTTTTAAGCCCAAGTATAGGAATATGAAAATTACCGTCGTAGTATCAAATCGGGAGTTCTGCGGCTGCGGGTTCAGTTCCTACGAGTTACATTGATCCCGTGGGAGGTGTTGGTGCCAGCCTCTGGGACTTTAGGGGCTATTTCTAGTTCTCAACCTCTAACGCTATGTTTTTAAGCCTAAGTCTAGAAATATGGAAATTACCATCGTATTCTCAAATAGGAAGTCCCACGGCTACGGGGTCAGTTCCTACGAGTTACATTGGTCCCGTGGGAGGTGTTAGTGCCACCCACGGGACCGTTCGGGGGTTGTTTCGAGTTTTCACCCTCTAACGCTATGTTTTTAAGCCTAAGTCTAGAAATATGCAAATTATCGTCGTATTCTAAAACCGGGAGTCCTGCTGCTACGGGGTCCATTCCTAAGAGTTACATTGTTCCCGTGGCTGGTGTTGGTGTCCCCCACGGGGCTGTTAGAGGGTTGTTTCGAGTTTTCACCCTCTAACGCCATGTTTTTAAGCCTAAGTCTAAAAATATGCAAATTATCCTCGTATTCTCAAACTGGGAGTCCCGTGATCATTTGGCCTATTCGTACGAGTTACATTGGTTCTGTGCAAGGCGTTGATGCCTCTAACGGGACCGTTTGGGGGATGTTTCGAGTTTCTCCCCTCTAACATCATGCTTTTAAGCTTAAGTCTACACATTTTCAAATTATCGTCGTATTCTCAAACCGGTAGTCTAAAATATTTTCAACTTATTATCTAATAATTATCCCGTACTCCTTCTAATTATACCATACTCCTTCTAACATACTATCCAACAACAAGCAACAACCAATAATTATCCAATAGACAAACAAAACAAAACCAATAATTATCCCGTACTCCTTCTGTCATTTAAAAGATTTAATAGATAATTCATATCAATTATATAACTACTTTTATTAAAGTAAAGCATAGCAGATCTAACCTGCAATAATAGCAATAGGGAATGTTCTTCTCCTTGATCCGAAACAACACATTGTCAATGTAGAACTGTGCTGGAGCATACATGCGAATGTTTTTTTACTGTCCGTCGAGCATGCATAACACAAGATTTTTTAGAAATATAAATTGGTGCTATAGCACACTGATACTAAAATGAGTCCCAACAAAATATACAATATATTCCCCAGAAGCATAGTTAGCTTTATCAAAAAACATCTAACGGAATCCAAAAAAGCCATTCCAGTAAAACTACAATCTTGGTTGAATTAGGAACATAGCCATTCCGCAAAGTTCAAATTAGACTCACAACACTAAATCGAATAATTATAGGAACAATTATATAAAGACATGACATTTCGCGGACGAATCTGAATATGCATAGAGAGAGTACCTAAGGTCCTTTTCGCAGATGGTCCTGCATTTAAACCTGCATTTCCATTGGGATTTTGAAAACAAAAGCATTAAATAAGTAACATTCTTGGAAGAAGAAAAAAACATGAAAGAAAATTATACAAACACCGACTCGTCCTCTAGAATTGGCACCAATCTGAGGATACTTCAATATAGTCCAATCAAATACATAGTCAAATTGATAACTTGCAAAGTGGGACAAAATCAGATATAAAAGATGAGAATATATAACCACCGAAAGCCTAAATACTCATATAGTACATAAAAATTAAAAATAAAACTCATTTACTTGCTTTAAAAAACTTATAGTTATACTTTAACGAATAAATAAGTCTCGAACAATACCCGATTAAACCCAAGTCATGTCAGCAAAGCGAGAGTGGCTAGTCAGTCTCCCACTTTAATAAATCTAAACCGAACAAATACGCATTTGATATTGCAGGACATGAATTAAAAAAATGTAGAACATTGGATATATGAGTATATATTCCCACTTTCAAAATGAATTAGTGAAATTTGACTCTACAAAAATACAGAACATCACTCATGTTTGCGAATAGGCACAATGCTTCAATGATAAGAAATATATAAGTGAGCAATTTTGAAAACCTTCAAACTTTGAGGTATTTACTCAAACACTTGGGCAATAATTGTAATAAATCATAAAAAAAAAATGTATCATTTGTATAAAACTCGAATTAACCCAAGAACACTCAAAACTTTGCCCCCCGACCAAAAATCTTGGATCCTCCACTTGACCTTTAGGATATCATACTTGAGGTTGCATCCGCACTTTATACGTATATAATCAATCGCAACTTAAAGTTAAAAAACTGAGAAAGATTATTTATTTAGTAGGAGCCCTCCTAATATTAAAGTGTGAGATTGTCCTGTTTTAAAATTATAGTGTTAAACAGTAATATTACCAGTTTATATAACTATTAAATTAAAAAAAAACAAAAGATATTGATCCGTGCTTGTTTAGAGAGATGGGGGTACCTGAGGAGGGTAAATTTATCGCAAAGAGATCGAGTGCTCGAGCCATCACCCATGTACACAATACAATCGAGATCCTATTGTTTAAGAACTCTTCATGTATGGCACCTAATCATACTTTCTTCTTATATGGCTTTCACTGCACACCAAAGAACTATCTCTCCTCCACTGCCGTCATTAATGTATGGGTGAAAGAACCCATTGCGAAAACAACCCTTTGTCTCCTCCCATAAACCCATAGGTTTCTGGGAGACCATTGTGGAGAGCCTAACAATCAGTAAACTACAATTTGACTTTGCTCCATATCAACTCTGTTGTCCATAAAAATCAGTAAATTAAGTGGAAACACGCCACATATCAACTCTGCTCCATTGAAATCAACTCTGCTCCATCTTCATTTATCATAAACTCAAAAAGCATGGAAAATAGGTCATCAAGTTATAATGAGGTTTTATTCAAGAAAAATAATAATAAAAACAATTGTCATGAGATAGTTTATTAAATTAAAAAAAAAACATAAATGCACCAGTTTTAAGCAACAACAAATAAAACTGAAAATAAGAGTTGCAGCCATTCTCCCTCAAGCTGCATCTAAATCCATGATATAAAAAAATCAAGTGAAAGCCCCCCAAAAATTACGTCTATATCAAGTGAAAGCCACAAAAAATCAAGTGAAAGCCACTTCAAACTGTATCTAAACCCATCATCAGCCATAAAAAATCAAGTGAAAGACTTGGGACAAAAATGAAAGAAAAAATGATCTTAGATGTTTACTAATCACCTTAGAGCCTCTCTTTTTCACTGACACCTTCGTTTTAGGGTTGCTGGAGTCAAACAAAACTTATCTAGCCAAATGAGAAGACGCAAATGAGAACTATCTCTGGCGATCGAGGTATTTACCGTCTTCTTTCTATTTTTGAGACCCTACAGTCCACCACCGCCTTCGTTAGTTGAACCTCGCTTTCCATTTAACCAATTTACCGTCGGCGGTCTCGACCTTTGGTTTTCCAAAAAAGCCACAGTCTCATTGATAAGGGTTTTTTTTAGCACGGCTATTTCATTGAGGGGAAATGAAAGAAACGAAGGCTACTGAAATGCAGCATTTTATTTTTTTAAGATTAAACCTGGTCACGGCTCTCATCCGTGACCCACCAAAAGAAACACCAACAAAACCAAAATACCCATCAAACTGCATATGGTCACGGCCCATAGCCATGACCCACACCAAGAAATGGTCACGACCCCCAGCCGTGACCCCCAATGTGTGTGTTTTGTGCTTCGTCATGCCTATGGTCACGACCCAAGTTTGTAACCAATCCGCGACCTAGCTTGGAGGGAATTTTGGCGCGAGTTTGGCGCTAAGATGGTCACGACCTGGTAGCGGCCCAAGTCCGCGACCACTGTGGTCACGGACTTGGTCCGTGACCACTTCTAGAGCCTTGATACTTTAGTGTGATAATAAATATGCTCACGCCCAGTGGGTCACGACCCAAGTCCACGACCAGCTGGTCACGAACTTGGGCCGTGACCCACTTGGCGTGACTATTCACAGGATTTGGTGCAGTGATTATCCAAGACACCTTAGAGAAGGTGACACTCATCTGAGCATAGCATAATCTGGAGTTTCGAGTGAGAGATCATGTGTTAATAAGAGTCTCTCCAATGAAATATGTGTTTAGATTTGGATCGAAGGTGAAGTTGACTCCCTGATATATTAACCCCTTCACAATTATAGATAGGGTGGTCCCGATGGAATATCATTTACCTTACTCGATCATCTTTAGTAGGTACATAATGTCTTCCATGTGTCCATGTTGATGGAGTTTATAAGATATGAAGACAAATATCAGTACATTGACCTCTATGATATTGAGTTACAATAGTATGCTAGCTATGAAGAAAATACATAGTGCATTATTGACTACATAGAGAAGAATCTATAATCTAAGGTCATTCCGTTACTTAGTGTCCAGTGGGGCTATAAACCACACCCCAAACCCCATTGTTCATGCAAGCAAAGCTTTTGTAATTCACCGAACATTTTCACCTGGTGTCCCCTCATCACTGCAAAGGTGAGACTAGACTTTGTGTTAAGAGCATCAACCACCACATTGGCCTTACTGTGATGATACTCTAATGAGAAGTCATAGTCCACCATCAATTCCATCCATAGCCTCCGACGGAGATTAAAATCACGCTACGTGAAAATTTGTTGAAGGCTCTTTTGATCGAAAAACACCTAAATCCTTTTCCCATATAGATAATACCTCGAGCTCTTGAGTTCAAATACCACAATGGATAGATCTAAATCACGGGCGGGGTAGTTCCTCCCATGCAATGTCAGTTGACATTATGAATAAGTGACACCTGCCCTTTTTCATCAAAATTGCACCGAGCCCTCAACCTGAAGTATCATAATTCATGGTGTAGCCCCTTGCACCTCTGGGAGGATAAGAATGGGTGCAGAAGTCAGCCTATCATTCAACTCCTTAAAGACTAACTCGTAATCATCTGACCACTCAAATTGTACATTCCTCCGAGTCAATGTGGTGAGGTCTAAAGCGAACCTCAACAAATCTTGTAGAAATTGGTGATAGTAAACCAAGATGCTTTGTACATTCGCAACTATCCTTGGCCTATACCATCCAATACTACCTCCACCTTGGAAGGGTTGAAAGAAATTCCCTTGATAAAAACCACATGACTAAGAAACTTGACCTCCGCCACCCAGAACTCCCACTTATTGAACTTAGCGTATGACTGGTTCTCCCTAAGCACTTGTAACGTCGTGAGAAGGTGCTACTGGTGGTCTATGTCCAATTCCAATTAGACCAATATGTCATCCACAAAGGCCACGACAAATTGATATTGGTGGGGACGATAAACGTAATTTATTATATCAATGAACATTGTTGGGGCATATGTTAAACTGAAGGGCATCACTAGGAACTCGTAGTGCCCATACTGAGTCTGAAACACCATCTTAGGAATATCCTCCTCCCTGATGTGTAATTGATGGTACCCAGACCGAAGGTCAATCTTAGAAAACATATTCACATTATGCAACTGATCGAACAAATCGTCAATATAAGGCATATGGTACCTATTCTTCACTGTCACCTTATTCAACTGCCTTTAGCCTATGAAAATCCAGAGGGAATTGTCCTTTTTCTTCAAAAGAGGATTGAATCTCCCCACGGGGACACACTAGGGCGAATAAATCCATTAATGATAAAATCCTCCAACCCTTAGCTCCTATAACTCTGCTGGAGCCATCCTATGAGGGGGTTTAGAGATGGGCGAGACGCCCTAATTCACCTCTATGGAAAAATCTACGTCTCTGTGTGGAGGTAACCCAAGAATATCCTTCGAGAACATGTCGAGAAACTCCCACACTAATGGGTAATCTAACACCATACCATTCGTCTCATCTAGAGCCACCAAACTTCTTAGCTATCCAAAGTACCATTTTTTCTCATGCACGGTAGAAAACTTCCAAGGATAAATGATGCTCTACTCATTACTAAAGTGAAGGCGAGACCTTCTTGGGAGTGATACTAAGACACTGTGTCAATGTCATTTGATGGAAGCTATAAAACATGAGAGAAAATCCGTACCAAGAATCACCTCAAATCCATCCATGTCCATAAGGATCAAATCATAATCCATAACATAATCTTCATCCATGACCACACACCTACAGCAAACCCTATCGAGAACTATACCTCCACTACTAGAATCCCTATGAAGATAGGGGGACGAAACAAATCTACCTCTAGTCCCAAACTTAATGCTAAGGAACTCAAAATGAAATAATGCGATGCGCCAGAATCAATTAGTGCCTTAGTCGATGTTTTATACAAAAGAATCATATCTTCCATCATCGACGGATCGTCAGAAGGTGATGGAAACTATGACATGGCATATGTTTATCCAGGGTTGAACCTACTATTCTGGACATTGGGCACCTAACCTGGCTCATGGCTACTCTGCTCCTGACTTGGATGTGAATAGTCCACACTATGCCCCTTGGGTTATTGATTACTCAAGGATAACTATTGTTTCCACTACTGGGTGGGACATGTGTAAGTGGAACTCTAGCATGGCACAAAATTGACAGTTTGTTGACTCCCCTGCTGATTTTTCAAATCTTGATCTGGACAATCTCTTTTAAAATGACTGGGGGATTCATAAGAAAACAAAGCCCTCTTTTTGGGGGCTATATGACCCTGATCGATGGTGCATTGGGTCTATTAAGAACCAACCCCCATCCCAAGACTTCTTGTGACCGCCGCTGTAGGACCCACCCGCTGGGCTCCCTCTTATTTTCTTTGATGTCCTTGCCATCCTCAGCATCTAAATCTAAATAAATAACCTTGTTCATAGCAGACCTAAAATTGGGTTGATCCATACATTCCAAAATTCGTCGAATACACGTGTTAAGGCCCTTAACAAATAGCCTCGTCTTCTCGGTCTCATCTCTTCGTACCGCATCTACATACTTACACAAGATTTCAAACATCATGAGGTACTCATTCAAAATATTATTCCCTTGTATCAGCTGGAGGAACTCATCCTTGTTGGAATTCTTAAATGTCTGGGGAAAGTATTTGTCAAGGAAGGGAACTCTGAAGCTACCCCAGTCTATAGTCTTACTAGTACTGTCACATTAGGGATTCCACTCATGATGTGCTTGCTTCATGATCTGAAACGTAGATATCTTGACCTTTTACCCGACTGGCATGTCTAAAATCAACATTAGCCTAATGACATTATCGATCCACTCTTATGTAGCATCGGGACCAGCTTCCTCGTTAAAGGTAGGTGGGTGTAACCTCTTGAACTACTTAAGGATATAGCCATAGGTGGTACTTTAAACTATCCAGCTGTGGTTGACCCTCTGTTGTTGCGTGAAGGAGTTGATCAGTTGGCGCACGACTTGCTCCATACGTTTAAGCTCGCTAATACCCGACCCACTAGTTATATCGCGATGTGAAGGCATCTGCGTATAAAAAGAGAGTTCAATACACAATGATATGAATTGAAAGTGATAGCTAAAGAAATGTACTAAAATGGTATCTTAAGCATTAAATAAGAGAAAATGAATAAGGAAAGCGTACTATGAAAGAGTAATACTCCACCTCACCCGAGGATCCTATTTCTTTGATACTATTTGTAATGCCCCGATCGAGATTTGGGTCATCATTCGGTCAACCTGCACCAAATCAAGGAGTTAATGGGGAAATAGGAAACTGGGAAAGTCCAATTTGATTATTTAACACGCCCTTTAATTTCACCATTTATTAAAGATTAATTGATCGATTTTAAGTTAGAAAAGGGGCTGGCTACTTTAATTAATTATGCCAACTTATAAGGTTTTTTTATAAAAATCTTATTTGATCTACAATGATAATTAAATAAGAAATAAAGCACATTGATCCCTATATTATTACAAACCATGGCCAAGGTCCCAAATAAAATGTTTAAAGTCCTGAATTTTCCAAAGTTCCAAAACATGTGTTCTTTAAAATTACAGATCACTAAAACCCAACATTTTCCTTTCCAATCATCCTTTTTATGATTTTATATAAAAAACATGTTTATCATTTTATGTTTTACCACATAAAATACATTTAATCATTCTAGACCATTTTAACCAAATGTTCATAACCACCCCTATGATCACATGTGACTTCAATTATCATTACAACAATATTTATAACACATTTTTAGGGATGTTTTTATACATTTATTCATTTCCTGAAAACATCCACTTCAACATGTTGTATCAAGTCTAAAAAGACATTTTTTACTATACTAAATGATTCTACTCATGTTATTAAGGATTTTAAGCCTAGAAATTCCTCAAAATGAACTAAAAAAGATACAAATCACGAGTTTACATTTTTCCTGCTTTCTCTCAATATTTCAAGGTGAAAATGACATTTTTCATAAAAGACCCATCCAAGGTTTGTCTTATTTGAAAATTCATTTTTGCAAGACTTTAAAATATTAACAAATAACTGCATCTTTGGCATTAAATATCATCTAGCATGAATCCTACACATTTTCATAGATAGAAACCTTAAAATCTTAGGAAGAGTAAAACCTTAACTCAAGATAGCTATGTAATCTCCTAACTCCAAATATCCCCAAAAGCTCTTTAGAATACTCCAAAGCTCCTCCTACAAGCTTGGATCTACCAACTTCCTCCCTCGGTAATGCTTGAAGAGGATAAAAAAGATTTGGAAATTGTGTATCAAAGTCGTGTCAAGGTTTGACTATGGAGGAAAATGCTTGGAAAGGAAGGATGAACTCTTGAACTTTTAAAGAGAGAGAGAGATAGAGAGAGAAAGAGGGAAATGCTGATAAAAATGGTAGGGAAGGAACCCAACCTCTCTCTTCATATAACTCCAAAGAAACCTAAAAATGAATTAAAAACTCAAACCCCACATGTTATACACATTCAAATCATCAAATCCTTTCAGATGTCAACACATCATCAATCCAAGGGCTATGGTGTTGACAACACTATAAAATCTGCAAAAACTTTTGAGTTCAACTCTGGTCATTCTAAGGACATCTAATCTCATTCGAACCACAACCCCTTTCATTCAAACGAGAAGGTACTTCGTTCGAATGTACTCTTCCAATGACATTCTATAGAGCAAAGGAAATTGACCATGTTTAAAGTCATCTAAATCTCGGTCGAACCTCATTCGAATGACCCGTTCGAACGAGAATGACCCTCATCCGAACAACTTTTTCTTTCCTTTAAATAAAATTTATGTTATGAAAACCCCTATTCAACAAGTACGAAGGTTACGATGACGATTAAATCTCAATATTCATTTATAATTACAATTTTATAAGGAAAGAGATAAAATCGAGGACACGAGTAGTACTGTAGCATGACCACTATCGACGTGTGATGATAGGAGTTGGTTTAGAGATCGGTTGGGTGTGGTATGGTATGGTCTCAAACCCCGAACATATGTTTATAACCACCTCCATTGTATGTGTTTATGTTTGCCTTCAGTGGTGAGATTCCAATTCAGTGTCTCGATGTGATGCGTGATCCTAGAGCTTAATAGAAAACGAGGGATTTATCCGTGAGATCCATGCTCCGGGGATATGATTGTACGTATATAAAGAGTGATATATATGTGTGTCTATATGATATAGTGTACACATCTACTTATAGTATGAGTACAATTATGTTATACTTCTTGTGTTAAGATTTATCTATAGCATGTGTTTCGTTACAATATTGTTTATAAATGTATACCTAGTGACGGGAGATTAAACTTAGATAATAGAATGTATTAGTGTGGTTTGGGCTTGGATGGAAGTTACATGTTCTAGTTAGATTGAGTAGTTTAAATATGATAGTAAAATGAACATATTAGGTATATAGTGTAGTTGGGAGTGAGGTTTTATCTCATTTGAGTGCGTGTAATTAATTATGAAAGTAATACATTACAAGTTTTATCATTTTAAGAAAACTATTTGCTTGCAAAATATTTTGTATAATTTTTGGGCTTTGACCCATGGGCAAGTTGTTTTTCTTATTTTCTTTTAAAATCCTAGGTGTGCAGCAGCAATAGTTGAGACCGCATGGATTGCACAATTCTTTTCGTTGCAGTGGTTATGGATGATACATGATTTGACTTAGTCACCTCAGATCATTATATCTAGATATGATCTTTATTGTTCCAGTTTTCATTTTGGGTGTGTTTCCCATAGTTAGTTAGGAGTTTATTTTATGTCAGAGAGATAATATTTCAGTTTTTATTCAGTTTATTTGAAGTGGATGATTACTATTTGGTGATCGAGGGTTTATTTGGTTCATTTTTATTATCTATTTATGCATACTAATTCATCATGTTTATTTCATTGTATGGTTTTATTCTTATTATATTAATATTGCTTTTTGCGATTGTGATGTTGAGAATGAAATCATACTGAGATTCCTATTTTATTTTAGTTGAGGATTGGTCATCCGGTATTAGAATAAGCGGGTTGTCACAGTTAGTATTAGAGCATCAGTATATAGCGTCTCTAGGAATTTTTCAAACTTGATATGTCATTAGCGTTGTGTTTCTTTGATATATAGCCCTATATTTAGGATTTTTGTTTCATATTGAGCATTTATGTTCTTCTACTATTATTTATGATTGAAGTGAATCTCATATAATTTCAATTTGGTTTCAGATGCGAAACGCCATGAGAGGTAGGCCAACACGTGCTGCAAGGAGGGTCGAAAAGGGGGAGGCTCACCTGGAGCCATAGGCTACTAAGGGGACTATGACCACAGTAGTGTTCGCAGCTATAGTCACACTGAAGGTTCATGCCACTATGACTGTCCTAGCATAGAAGATTATCAAGGTACTGCCACAGGAACTAGTGACAACACCAGTTTAGGCTCACCCAGTGCCATCAGTTTGGTGTAATACCCCGTATTTTTGGCGATATTTATTTTTGGGATTTATTAATTAAATGAGAATTAATTGGGAATTAATCCGGATAAAATACTAGCGAGATGTGAGTTGGTATTTGACTATATTGAGTATATATGATGATATATGAATATTGAATTATCAAATTTGTCGTGAGATTGATATACGACAATTTGGACATTTTATTGGGACGCGTGAGACAGTCGCGTCAGGATATAATTATTTTGATTATAAAAATTAATTTAAATTCTATTAATCGCATGGTCATTTTGAGTGCTCCAACGCGTCCAGAAGGGTCGAGATAGTCAGAAAACACTAGCCAGGGGTTTAGTTTGGGTCCCGGGGTATTTTTAGGCCATACCGGCAACATAAAGGGTATTTTGGTAATTTCTTATTTTTGGGAATTAAAAGTGACGAAAATCAAGAGTTTTTATCTGATTGGAAATTGACCCACTAAACCCACTAACCAACCCTTAATGACCCAATAAGCTACGGGGGTTATTAGATTAGGTTTCCAAAACTTTCCCAAAGCAAACCCTAGCCACCCTAGCCATCTTTGGAGAAGAAGGCTTGTAGAGAGAGAGAGAAGGAATTCTGCAGAAAAAGCTTCATCAAACCAACACCAAATTCAGAGACACTAGAGGGAAGTGATTTAATTCTATTTAATTCAGAGACTGTTTCTTCCATGTTAGATAAATTGAAAGATTTACATTTGTTCTTGGAAGTTAAATAAAAAAACCCATTTTCATTGGACTTAGGACTTGAATTTTGAGGAAAAATTGCATGTAGAATAGTATGGAGATGATTATTCTGATGTTAATATATGTTGGATGAAACAAAAACGGATCTAGAATGGATTTATTGAGGATTTAAAATTCTAGGGTTTATGTTCTTGAAAATTTGGGGGAAAGGGTAGAGATTTGATGAATTAATGATGTTTAGGATGTGTTAATTCCTTAAAAGATGTTAGTATATGACCTTACTATGTTTTAGGATGATTGGAGATCTTAAAACATTGATTAGACAAATTTTGGTTGAGATTTGAGGTGTAGAAATTGGTGGAAAAATGAGATAGGATTTCTGGGCTTGAATCTAGTCACTCGTTAGAAGACCTACCCAGGTCGTTCGAACGAGCTCATTCTAACGAGCTTCCAACGAGTTGACAGTTTGGGGTTCTAACAAGAGGGTTGTTCGTTCGATAATCTCGTTCGAAAGAGATCTCGTTAGATTGCCCAGTTCGTTCGAACGAAATCTCGTTCGAACAGCCTCGTTCGAACGAGACTTCTAACGAGCTGGCAGTTTAGGCCTTTTTGGCCTGTGTTGATTTTGGGAGTCCCGTAAACTTGTTCGAGGATAGAGATAACATTCCTTTGATGGTGTATTAGTATACTTGGGACATTTGGGATATAATGAGGAGTAAATTATATAAGTTTTATATATATTAAGTTGGTACGAGAATGCGATAAGTACTACAATTAAACTACGGTGATTACTAAGACGCGTGTTTACTTAGTATTGATATATGATTTGTGTGTATGACATACCTACCATACTTGCTATCACGGGAGGTTTACATTCGCTTAGGGCCCTCTAATCCTTGTGTTGCACGGATTTAGACTGGTTACCTCGATGAACATAAGTCAGAGAAGGACTTATTGGGATGTTAATAAGTCTGCTAATCGTGGGAGCACAGGTATGTGCGTGACCCATGTGATGTGACTGTGTTCGCCTCCATTATTTGTAATTTGTGTTATCTGAACGATTCCAGATAGATTCGGAATGCGTGATCCTTATGTACGTGATGTACCGGGATGGATAGCAGAGTATGTGTGCACCGCAGCTTAGTCTCGGGGTGCTTATATTGTATATTTATGTTGTGGAAAATATACACTTAATAAAATGGGAACTTTCATATGGTATCTTGTGTATAACTATGGAATAACATAAAAGGGATAATCTATAACGAGTTGTATTACTTTTATATGAGAACCTGAATTTACGTTAAGCCCCTATTTAATTGAGATCATTATAATGTTAATGGGAACTGAGTAATAAGGGTAGAACCTATGACAGTCTAGCTAGATATGATGTCACTTAGATAGTGATTAGTATCATTTTAGATGGGTACTTATGTTAGGAGTGCACATTTAGTCGAGAGGTTAGGATTTCATGTGAGTGCACGTCCTAACATGTACTTTGCATTTAATGTTTTAAATATTTTTAAAGCACTTGCAGGTTTTTAAAATATCTCCACATTCGGTCTCTGACCCGTTTGCTTTCAAATCTATTTTTTTGTAAAACCATTTTAGGTGCCCAGCCACAAGGACACCATGCATAGGATACTCATTTAGGTGACGAGTTGTCGTTGTTTGTGGAAGCTACATGGATTTTCTTTTAGACGCTTCTACCATTTGGATTCCATATTCAGTATTCTTCAGTTGTAGGGCATGTTGCCCAAATTCTATTAGAGACTTTTCCATTTCAGTTTTTCGGACTTGGCATGTATTATTCCAGTATTCAGTATTTAGTTATTCATTTCAGTTGTGGAGTTTGTTGTGAGGAGTTTTTCCTCCGGATTTATTTATATCGTGTGATGGTTATTCTATTATTTTCGTCATGGTGAATGGTGATATTATTCTTGCTTTAAATCTTTCACTGCATGTTAATCTGACTTTAATTAAAATTTGGCAACTTACTTTTTAAATACTAGGTGGTTAGAAATAATAAAATGTTTTCGACAGTGATGCTATTAGCTGAGCCAACTTGGCATTTTGAATTAATTTAATATAGAGTAGCTACCCGGTATTTAATTAGTCGGGGTGTCACAGGTGGTATCAGAGCATCAGGTTCTAGTGTCCTTTAGGATCTGTACGGATATTATGTTTTCGGTAAGTTTTCTTTGATATAGAGCCCTATATTTTAGGACTGTTGTACTCTTTTTGTGTATGCTTCGTTCTTCAGCTATTTTAGGTTTATAAACTGTGAACTTATAAACTTTATTCGTATTTCAGATGCCTCCACGACGTGCACGACGAGTTCCCAGGGATGCAACGCCTGAACCCCAGCCCGTTCCAGTTCAGGGCATGATGAACGCCGCTGAGGTTGCAGCCATTGTAGACCAAGCGGTAAATGCCTCAATTGCCGTAGTCCAACAGGCACCACCTCAGGTGCCGGTCGCCGCGTCAGTACAGGAAAATGCATTACCATCTGCTTGGGAACGTGTACGTGAAGCTTTTTAAAAAGCGCATCCGCCAGAGTTTGCAGGTAGCTCAGATGTGGTAGTCTCGAGCCAGTGGTGGAAGGATATGCAGAGGCACTTGAGGATGTATGAGTGCATGGACGTTCAAAAGCAGGTGCTAACTTCTTTCAAGCTAGTTGGATCTGCACTGCAGTGGTGGGATTCTATTACCACCGTGGAGGAGAGGGATACTCTCACTATTCAGGACTTTTGGGTGCGGTTCGACGACAAGTAATTTCCGTCAGCTGTTCACACGGAAATGAGGAGGAAACTGATGAATCTGAAGCAAGGGGGTAAGACTGTGGCTGAGTATGAGGCCGATCTCACAAATCTGTTGAATATCGTTCCGGATGAGATACCGACAGAAAGAAAGAAGATTGAGAAATTCACCGACGGGTTGACATGGAGGATCCGTCAGCATCTGTTAGGGAACCTTTAGTTGGCCACTTATTCTGATGTGGTTAACGCTGCTTTGTTACACTGCCAGGATCACCGCTTTCATATGGCTGAGGGCAAGAGATCGGGAGAGTCTAGCCATCAGGGCAAGACTGGAGGACATGGTGTCGGTGGGGCACAATATGTTCAGGGGCAGAGACAAAGTTAGCAGGGTTCCAAGAAGGGGGATCACAAGAGGTTCAGATCAGGGAATTACAGGCACGGACAGGGAGGTTTCCATCAGGGCCATCAGGGTCCAAACGGCCATCAGGGCCAACAGGGGCAGAATGGGCAGCAGTTTCAGCAGGGCCAGCAGGGCCAAAGGAGGAACAGTAACGGCCACCAGGGCCGGGGACAGCAGGGGAAGACAGGAAGGAACTTACTAGGGAAGTGTTTTGTTTGTGGCAAGACTGGCCATAAACGACAGGATTGTCCTGATAGGGGCAGGGCCCCACAGCAGCAGCAGCAGGGTGCTCGTCAGGAGCCGCAGAGGCCTATGTTTCCCGCCGCTCTCCCCGCACCGCCACAGATGGAAGCATTGCCACCCATTCCAACAGTCCCAGCTCAGCAGGGGAAGCTATAGTATGGACGTGTCTATAATGTCCACCAGGCAGCAGTTCCACAGGCACCGCCCGCGATTGAGGGTACGTTTCCTATCAATGGCACTATGGGTCGAGTATTATTTGATACGGGGGCTACACATAGTTTTATAGCTGCACATTTCGCGAAGGCCTTAGGATTGTTAGCTACAGCGGAGAGCACAGTGACGTGTGTCGACTCACCATTGGGGAGTGGGTCACTTATATTCTTTATATGCCGGGGAGTGGGGGTAGAGATTGGTAGTCTGGTATTACCTGCAGATATGTTGGTATTAGATATGCATGTTCACGATGTGATTATCGGTATGGATTGGCTCACTGATTATAGAGCCATGTTTGATTGCTTCGGTGGGAGCATTGTTTTTGACATTTCGGGGCAAGAGATGTTTTTAGTGGAGATGCCTCGCCCAGAGGGAGGCTCGACCGCTCATTTGTATTACCTAGAGGAGGATACCTCTAAGGAGGTTGTGATTCCTTTAGACTCGATACCAGTTGTTAGGGAGTATTCTGATGTGTTTCAGGAGATACCAGGCCTACCCCCCAGTCGAGAGATAGACTTTGTTATAGACCTATTGACAGATACGAGGCCTATAGCACGCGCACCGTACCGGATGGCTCCGGCAGAGATGCGAGAGCTACGAGATCAGATAGAGCAGCTGTTAGGTCAGGGCTTTATTCGCATGAGTACCTCACCTTGGGGCACTCCAGTTTTGTTTATGAAGAAGAGGGACGGTTCACTGAGATTGTGTGTGGACTACTGGGAGTTGAACAAGGTCACGATACGAAATAAGTATCCGTTACCTCGAATCGATGACCTATTTGACCAGCTGAGAAGAGCTTCTTTCTTCTCGAAGATTGATTTGAGATCGGGATACCATCAGTTGCGTATCAGGGAGGAGGATGTCCCGAAGACTGCGTTCTTGTCGAGATATGGTTCTTACGAGTTTCGGGTTATGCCTTTTGGTTTGACCAACGCTCCAGCAGTGTTTATGGACTTGATGAACAGAGTGTTCAGGGATTTCCTAGATCAGTTTGTCATTGTCTTCATCGATGATATTCTGGTTTACTCCCAGACAGAGGAGGAGCACACTGAACATTTGAGGCAAGTTTTGCAGACACTTCGTCAGAATGAGTTGTATGCAAAATATGAGAAGTGCGGGTTTTTTCTGAAGGAAGTCCAGTTTTTGGGACATATTATTTCCGACCGGGGAATATCTGTTGATTCGGGGAAAGTATCCGTGATGAGGGAGTGGGGACATGTGACAACCCTGCTTTTTATATCTAATTCGGTTAGCTACGCCCAATTAAATTAAAGCGGAGCGTCAATATGTTGGCATTAGAAACATAATTTAAATAAACGCAGTAAAGTAAATATGTACACTCCCATACGTGTAACCAAATCACATCATAGTAAGTATAGGATCCACAAGTAATAGCAGTACTGAATATAAAATGCCCAAACATACGGGCCCAAAGATAAATTAGGTAAAGAGTGTAATATAAACCTCTCAACACTATCAAATCCCTAACAATGGGAAATCTCTGATACCACACTCTAAGGAAGAGTGACAAAATAGGATATGGACCAGCGTCTACCACTACAAGATCCTAAGAATAGATGCGAGGTCATCCAGCTCCACGATCTACTGTCCAACGGGGCGAGGACCTGTATAATACATACATAGGAGAGGAGCAAGAAGCAAGATAGACGAATGTCAAAGCAAGAAAACAAGCTATAAGATTATAAGATGTACTTATAATGAAAGCACACTAGTCATTACTCGTCTCCAGTAATTAAATTGTTCAATTACCCAACCAATGTTCCTATGTCGGGACTGCCCAACCCAAACTAGAGTAACGTGTAGTCTCATATCGTATCTTAATTAATCATTATTAGTCTCATTTCAGTATTTAACGTATAAAAATATTTCATTCAAGTATAATATCAAATGCATTGATTCGAGATATTATTTTAAGACACAAACATAATATCTCATACAAGTCATATCGGGTCACTATCGTTACCCGGGGAAACAAGTCGTAACACTAGGCCTACACACGAATATTTCCCAATATTACGTGGCAAGGGCAATCATACTAAGTCCTAAATCACATGGCGTTTCAAGGTCTTTCTATCTGACCCGCATTACAACCATGTGTCCGGTTCCGGTGGTTTATCTCCGACACGGCACTTGAGCGGAACCTAACCGGATCAATCACAAATAATCGCTTTCAACATGTGCCTACATCGACCGGAGGACTAGTCTAGTGTATACTCGACAATATACATGTAAAACAATTTCACACTTATGTATATATACAATCGTGTCAAGTCTCTTACTCGAGTTATACAATAGTCATTATTTATAATATAACATAATTTACATCATTAATTTACTAATTCAACACCAAATAATTTCAAGGTTATATATCCCTAATAACCTTAAGTGTGTGATCAAGTTAGGATATTAGGCACAACACCATAATTATCTTACTAACAACATGAAAAATATTATCACTCTTATTTCAACAACATGCTGCCCAGAATTTAAAATGCAGATTCAAGGCTCTTCCAATCCGTTTTTGGGAAAACTTAAAACTACAAAGTTGTTCGGAACGTGATTTTCTATAAGGACACGCGAGCACGCTACCATAGCCGGCCTAAAACAGACCCGGAACTAACATATAATATTCGCCCCTATTTTCGACAACATTCTGCCCAGAATTTTAAAACGCCGATTTGAGGCTTTTTCGATCCGTTTTTGGGAAAACTTAAAACTACAAAGTTGTTCGGAACGTGATTTTCTATAAGGACTAGCGAGCACGCTACCGTAGGCTGCTTAAAACAGACCCGAAATTAACATATACAGTTCGGACCTGTTCACGATAACTTTCTGCGCAGAATTTTAAAACGCATATTCGAGGATTTTTCGATCCGTTTTTGGAAAAACTTAAAACTACAAAGTTGTCCAGAATATGATTTTCTACCGGTCAACGCGGACGAAATATAAATTCTCGAAATTAAAATAGCTCAAAGCAATTTTTAATAAGACGATTTACTCAATTTCATAGACTTCTCAAATTCAAGAGTTTGTTCAACAATTCAATCCATATAATGATGTTATCATATTTTAATCTATATGGAGGATGATCCTAATACATTGCATATCATTTTTTACATTAATTTCATATTAATTTAGGGATCCAAATACATGTTCATGTGAAATTTCATTATAGATACAAAATATACACATATAGGTTATTAACTTGCCTTGGATTGTATGGAGAAATTGAAATCCTCTTGAAATCTTCTTGAAATCCTCTTAGCTTCTTCTCTTCTTACTCTCTCTCTCTACCCAACCCTAGCCTCCATTTCAAATGAAAGAATGAAGACTTCTTCTCTTCCTTTCTATTTATACCTAGGGTTTGTTTATTTACAAAAATGCCATTGCGCCAAATTTAACCCTCTAGATCCTTTTACGCGTTAATTCGCTTCTAATATTTAAGTCGCACATTCGTAACTCAATTAATTCATTTTAAATTTTCATTTCCAAACATTTCGAATATATATACTGCCATAATTATTTTTCTTCAATTAGTTCAATTTTAATTCAATAAAAAAAATGCGGGGTATTACATTCTCCCCCTCTACGAACGGGATTTCGTCCTCGAAATTCGAAATAAAATAACTCAATTCAAGTCAAGTAAGGTAGTTTCGCACGTACCTTCCTTGAAGAGATATGGGTGACTAATTCGCAAGTCATCCTCTCTCTCCCAAGTGGCCTCAGACTCATCATGATTACTCCACATAACACGAACAAGAGGAATGACTTTTGACCTCAACTGCTGCTCACGACGATCTAGGATCCTGACCGGCCTCTCCTCGTAGCTCCCATCGGGCTGCAACTCAACCCCGTCTAAATCTATGTGTAGGTGTGAGTCCTCGGGACGTAAGAACTTCCTCAACATGGATACATGAAAAACATCATGTACCCGCTGGAGATGGTCAGGTAGGGCTAAACGGTAAGCAACCGGTCCCACCCTGTCCAACACTGTAAACGGGCCTATGTATCGCGGTGAAAGCTTCCCTTTGACACCAAAGCGAACAACGCCTCTCATGGGTGAGACCCTTAACAGCACTTGGTCCCCAATGGCGAACTCTAACTTCCTCCGCCTTATGTCAGCATAAGTCTTTTGACGATCTTGCGCGGTCTTCATCCGTGCACGAATCAAGTCAACCTTCTCTGAGGTCTCCCTAACAATATCCGGACCCAGCATCCGGTGCTCTCCGAACTCCAACCAACATGTAGGGGATCGATAAGGCCTGCCGTATAAAGCCTCGTATGGTGCCATGCCAATATTCTGTTGATAACTATTATTGTATGCGAACTCCACCAGTGGCAAATGCATATCCCAACCACCTTTGAAGTCCAACACACAAACTCGCAACATGTCCTCCAAAATCTGGTTCACCCGCTCCGTCTGACCATCAGACTGAGGGTGGAATACGGTACTCAAACTCAACTGAACTCCCATTGCCTCCTGAAGTCTGCCCCAAAAGTGCGAGATGAAGACACTGCCACGGTCGGACACGATATCACGCGGTACCCCATGCAACTTCACAATCTCGTTAATAAACATCGTGGCGTACTGTGCTGCCGTATAATCTGTCCTCACTGGAAGAAAATGAGCCACCTTTGTTAGTCTGTCGACGATGACCCAAATCGAATCATGACCGCGCTGCGATCTTGGCAACCCAACAATAAAATCCATGGAGATGCTTTCCCATTTCCACTCGGGAATGGACAACGGCTGCAACTCCCCTCCAGGTCTCTGATGTTCCACCTTTACAAGCTGACAAGTGGCACACTTTGAGACAAACTCGGCTACATCACGCTTTAACCCAACCCACCAATACATACGATGCATATCCTGATACATCTTATCACCTCCGGGGTGAACAGTGAATCTAGATCCATGCGCCTCAGATAATAAGGCCTTTCGCAACTCGGTATCATTCGGCACAACAATTCGTCCCTGATAACGAAGTCCCCCGTCAGAACCGATCGAGAAACCCTGAATGCCCCCAGACATCAATGCCTTCATTTTCTCCTGACAAAAGTCATCAGAAGACTGGGCCTTCACAACCCGTTCAACCATATAAACTGATATAGATACAGTCCCCATAAATGCTCTGCCAACATCAAGGCTACCCAGCTCCTTCCACTGAGCTTTCCAAACACCTGACCATTCAACACTCTCCTCCACATCCAAGGCGGACAATGACGTTATGGGTCTTCGGCTCAAAGCATTAGCAACCACGTTTGCCTTACCCGGGTGGTACTGTATGGAAAACTGGTAGTCCTTCACATATTCCACCCATCTACTCTGTCGCATGTTCAAGTTCTTCTGAGAGAACAAGTACTGAAGACTCTTATGGTCGGTGAACAACATAAACTTCTCCCCAAGTAAGTAGTGTCTCCATGAATACAACGCAAAAACAACCGCCGCCAACTCTAAGTCATGAGTCGGGTAACGATCCTCATGAGGCCTCAATTTCCTCGAAATATAGGAAATCGGTCTCTCCTCCTGCATCAGAACAGCTCCTAACCCCTGTAATGACGCATCAGTGTACATACGGTACTCAACCCCAACTTTCGGCAACGCAAGGACTGGCGCTGATGTAAGCTTCTCCTTCAAAGTTTCAAAAGCCTCCTGACACTCTGAACTCCAGACGAAAGTAACACCCTTTTTTGTCAAATGGGTAAGAGGACTCGCAATCTTCGAGAAGCCCTGAATAAACCTTCGATAGTAACCCGCTAGACCCAGAAAACTCCGAATCTCAGTCGGCGTAGTGGGTTGCCCCCACTCGACAACAGCAGTAACCTTGCTAGGATCGACAGCAATCCCAGCCTCCGTCACAATGTGGCCCAAAAACTGCACCTCTCGTAGCCAAAACCCGCACTTGGAGAGCTTAGCATAAAGTTGATGCTCTCTCAAGGTCTCAAGAGCCAATCGTAAATGTCCGGCATGGTCCTCCTCGGACCGTGAATAGATCAGGATATCGTCAATGAACACGATAATAAACTGATCCAAGTATGGCTTGAATACACGATTCATCAAATCCATGAATACCGCAGGAGCATTGGTTAAGCCGAAGGGCAAGACCCGAAACTCGTACGAACCATATCGTGTCAGGAACGCTATCTTCGGCACATCCTCCTCCCGAATCCTCAACTGGTGATAACCGGAACGCAAATCAATCTTCGAAAAGAATGAAGCATCCCTCAACTGATCGAACATATCATCAATACGAGGTAACGGATACTTGTTCCGAATCGTTACCTTGTTCAACTCTCGATAATCGAGGCACAATCGAAGTGAGCCATCCCTTTTCTTCACAAAGAGCACTGGAGCTCCCCAAGGTGAGGTACTCCTACGGATAAAACCTTGGCCCAACAGCTGCTGAATTTGCTCCCTAAGCTCCCTCATCTCTAAGGGTGCCATACGGTACGGGGCCCTGGCAATCGGTCTCGTGCCCGGCGATAACTCTATACAAAACTCTATCTCACGAGCTGGAGGTAAACCAGGAACCTCAGCAAAGATGTCCGCGAACTCCCTCACTATAGGGATCGTATCCAAAGAAATGGACACCCCATCAGGAGAATCCTCCTCGATGTAAAATAGATGTGTGCTGGCTCCACCCTCTAGACCAGGTAATGCTATTAGGTACATCTCCTGACCAGGAATGGCAAATGTGATCGCACTCCCACGACAGTCAATCTGGGCATGATATGCATACAACCAATCAAACCCTATAATCACATCGTAGGTACACATCTCAATCAAAATAAGGTCGACAGAGAAGTGAAGCCTCCCGATCTCAATCGCGACCCCTCTACAAACGTGGCGAAGGTCCGTACCACTCAAAGGTGTACTCACATGGGAAACTATCGCCTCTGCAACGTCTATCATCCCTGATGTCCTAGCAAACTCATAACTGGAGAACGAGTGTGATGCACCAGTGTCAAAAAGTACTCTCGCATGAGAACTATAAACATAAAACGTACCCTGAATCGCCGGTCGTCGCACCTGCGGCTGAAAAGGCTGAACGTCATATACACGCCCATGGTACAACTGTGGCTGAATTGGTGCTGCTGTTGCCATTGGCAATGCCGGAAATGGTGGTGGTGGTGGGAGTACCTGCTGCTGTGATCTATCTCCCTGCGCCTGTCCTCGGGGACAAGCCCTCCTCATATGTCCAGTCTCTCCGCACTGGAAGCATACAATAGGACCCCCATCTCGTGCCTGCTGCACCAAAGCTCCGATGTTGGGCCTATTGGCCCGGTGTTGATCTCTCGCACCCTGACCTCGTTGGCTCAACTGGCCCTGCCCTCTCTGGCCCTGGCCCTGGCCCTGCTGCGGGTGACCCTGACCTGGAATGGTCTGAACTGGATTGGCCTGAATGGCCTGACCCTGCTGGCCCTGGGCCTGCTGCCCCTGGTGACGGCCTCTGTACTGCTTGGCCTGATGGCCTCCTGACTGTTGGCCCCCCTGTGGGCCCTGTTGGCCTGCAACTACAACCTCATGGGGCCTACCCTGCTGGCCTACCACCCCTCGTTTGCCCACCACATGCTCAGAACGATCATTGCAGTGATGCAACGCTGCATTCACCGCTACCTCATAACAGTCAAATGACGGATTCGCCAGTAGGAACCCCCGAATTGGCCAAGATAGCCCCTCAACAAACCTCTGAGTCTTCAAAGCATCATCTGTCTGCACCTCGGGAGCAAACTCTACCAATGAGGTAAACTCTCGCTCATACTCAAAAACTGAACTAGTCTGCTTCAGGGTATCAAACCTTCTCCTCAAAGCCACACGTTGTGCGGGAGGTACAAACTTCGCCTCGAAACGTGCCCAAAAATCAGCAATTGGCATAACATCCCGCTGAGCTGTAGAAGTAATGGACTCCCACCAGCACAACGCCTCCCCAGTCAGACGAAAGGTAGCTAAAATCTGTTTCTGCACCTCTGTGGAGTCAACTAGTCTCAAATGTCTGCATATATCTCGCTTCCACTGAAGCGCCTCCAACGGACCCACGTCACCGGCGAACGAAGGCGGGCGTCTCTTCTCAAACCCACTCACAACAGATGCCCAAGTGGGTTGCACAACTACTGGCACCTGTGGCTCCGGCTCAGCCACTGCAGGTGGTGCGATGACAACATGTGGTACTGGCGCTGATGCTGGCGCTGGCACTGGTGCGGGCGCGGGATGCGCCGAAAGTGCTGCTGCTACTGCTGTAGCTACAACCTGTGCTATAGCCGTCAAATCGGCCTGGGACAAACCTCCTACCGTCCCCTGTGCGGGTGGGGGCGGCTGCTCCTGAGCCCCCGCCCGTCCTGTCGCTCCTGCTAGTTTACCGCTGCGTCTCCTCATCTGAAGAGAGTAAACACAGAGTATGAGAACTAGAAGGAAAAGTTCAAAACATATATCACATATATAATTGGGTGCAACAATTTAAAGTGATGAATATATCATGCGAAAAGTCCTAACTCCCGATAAAAGTAAACCTTCGTGCGTGGAGCGTCTCGCAAGCGAAATCCAAACAAGGAACCCCTCCTATACACTCGGGCACTCATAGTCGGTCGTGTCGGATCAGTGGCTCGATTTTTTTTTCCGAAGTTATAGAATACAAAACCTAGTTGCAAGGCTCAAAGTATCAAAGAAACATTGCGCGGAAAACGTAACGGACGCCCTCAGATCCCTAAAGGCTCTAAAATCGTGCTCTGATACCAACTGTGACAACCCTGCTTTTTATATCTAATTCGGTTAGCTACGCCCAATTAAATTAAAGCGGAGCGTCAATATGTTGGCATTAGAAACATAATTTAAATAAACGCAGTAAAGTAAATATGTACACTCCCATACATGTAACCAAATCACATCATAGTAAGTATAGGATCCACAAGTAATAGCAGTACTGAATATAAAATGCCCAAACATACGGGCCCAAAGATAAATTAGGTAAAGAGTGTAATATAAACCTCTCAACACTATCAAATCCCTAACAGTGGGAAATCTCTGATACCACACTCTAAGGAAGAGTGACAAAATAGGATATGGACCAGCGTCTACCACTACAAGATCCTAAGAATAGATGCGAGGTCATCCAGCTCCACGATCTACTGTCCAACGGGGCGAGGACCTGTATAATACATACATAGGAGAGGAGCAAGAAGCAAGATAGACGAATGTCAAAGCAAGAAAACAAGCTATAAGATTATAAGATGTACTTATAATGAAAGCACACTAGTCATTACTCGTCTCCAGTAATTAAATTGTTCAATTGCCCAACCAATGTTCCTATGTCGGGACTGCCCAACCCAAACTAGAGTAACGTGTAGTCTCATATCGTATCTTAATTAATCATTATTAGTCTCATTTCAGTATTTAACGTATACAAATATTTCATTCAAGTATAATATCAAATGCATTGATTCGAGATATTATTTTAAGACACAAACATAATATCTCATACAAGTCATATCGGGTCACTATCGTTACCCGGGGAAACAAGTCGTAACACTAGGCCTACACACGAATATTTCCCAATATTACGTGGCAAGGGCAATCATACTAAGTCCTAAATCACATGGCGTTTCAAGGTCTTTCTATCTGACCCGCATTACAACCATGTGTCCGGTTCCGGTGGTTTATCTCCGACACGGCACTCGAGCGGAACCTAACCGGATCAATCACAAATAATCGCTTTCAACATGTGCCTACATCGACCGGAGGACTAGTCTAGTGTATACTCGACAATATACATGTAAAGCAATTTCACACTTATGTATATATACAATCGTGTCAAGTCTCTTACTCGAGTTATACAATAGTCATTATTTATAATATAACATAATTTACATCATTAATTTACTAATTCAACACCAAATCATTTCAAGGTTATATATCCCTAATAACCTTAAGTGTGTGATCAAGTTAGGATATTAGGCACAACACCATAATTATCTTACTAACAACATGAAAAATATTATCACTCTTATTTCAACAACATGCTGCCCAGAATTTAAAATGCAGATTCAAGGCTCTTCCAATCCGGTTTTGGGAAAACTTAAAACTACAAAGTTGTTCGGAACGTGATTTTCTATAAGGACACGCGAGCACGCTACCATAGCCGGCCTAAAACAGACCCGAAACTAACATATAATATTCGCCCCTGTTTTCGACAACATTCTGCCCAGAATTTTAAAACGCCGATTTGAGGCTTTTTCGATCCGTTTTTGGGAAAACTTAAAACTACAAAGTTGTTCGGAACGTGATTTTCTATAAGGACTAGCGAGCACGCTACCGTAGGCTGCTTAAAACAGACCCGAAACTAACATATACAGTTCGGACCTGTTCACGATAACTTTCTGCGCAGAATTTTAAAACGCATATTCGAGGATTTTTCGATCCGTTTTTGGAAAAACTTAAAACTACAAAGTTGTCCAGAATATGATTTTCTACCGGTCAACGCGGACGAAATATAAATTCTCGAAATTAAAATAGCTCAAAACAATTTTTAATAAGACGATTTACTCAATTTCATAGACTTCTCAAATTCAAGAGTTTGTTCAACAATTCAATCCATATAATGATGTTATCATATTTTAATCTATATGGAGGATGATCCTAATACATTGCATATCATTTTTTACATTAATTTCATATTAATTTAGGGATCCAAATACATGTTCATGTGAAATTTCATTATAGATACAAAATATACACATATAGGTTATTAACTTGCCTTGGATTGTATGGAGAAATTGAAATCCTCTTGAAATCTTCTTGAAATCCTCTTAGCTTCTTCTCTTCTTACTCTCTCTCTCTACCAAACCCTAGCCTCCATTTCAAATGAAAGAATGAAGACTTCTTCTCTTCCTTTCTATTTATACCTAGGGTTTGTTTATTTACAAAAATGCCATTGCGCCAAATTTAACCCTCTAGATCGTTTTACGCGTTAATTCGCTTCTAATATTTAAGTCGCACATTCGTAACTCAATTAATTCATTTTAAATTTTCATTTCCAAACATTTCGAATATATATACTGCCATAATTATTTTTCTTCAATTAGTTCAATTTTAATTCAATAAAAAAAATGCGGGGTATTACAGGACAGCCCACGACACCGACTGAGATTCGTAGTTTCTTGGGCCTAGCAGGATACTCCGGAGGTTCATTCATGGATTTTCGAAAATAGCGGGTCCTTTGACACATCTGACTCGTAAGGGTGTGCCATTCATCTGGAGTGATGCCTGTCAGTTGGAATTTGATGAGTTAAAGGATAAATTGACCTCAGCACCTGTGTTAGCATTGCTGAGACTGGGAGTTGAGTATTTGGTTTACACCGATGCATCTTTGCAAGGACTTGGAGGTGTATTGCATCAGGAGAGACAGCCATAGCTTATGCTTCCCGTAAGCTTAAGCCTCATGAGAAGAATTACCCCAAGCATGATTTAGAATTGGCGGCAGTGGTATTTGCCCTACGGATTTGGAGGCACTATCTTTTGGGGGAGAAGTTCCAATTGTTCACCGACCACAAGTCCCTACAGTACCTGTTCACGCAGAAGTAGTTGAACATGCGGCAGAGGTGGTGGCTTGAGTTTGTGAAAGACTACCAGTTCGATATCCAGTATCACCCGGGTAAGGCTAACGTGGTAGCAGAAGCGTTGAGCCGTAGGCCAGCAGATGAGGTGGCAGAGGTGTGGAAGGCTAAGTGGAAGGAGTTGGGACACCAGGATGCAGTGGCCCGATCTTTCATGTCTGTGATGACTGTTACACCGCAGATTGTCACAAAGGTAGTACGGGCACAGGCTAATGACTCGTTCCGTCAGGAGCAGATAGTTAGATTACTAGCAGAGGGAGCCGAGTCCTATACCGTCAGCTCAGAAGGGGGATTACGCTTCAATGGGAGATTGGTGGTTCCGGAAGGGGAGAAATTGTGACACAAGGTGATGGCAGAGTCGCACGGCTCACGGTTCGCGGTACATCCCGGAGGGGACAAAATGTACCAAGACATGAGACGCCAGTATTGGTGGAGCGGTATGAAGAGAGATATTGCTGAGTTTGTTTCGAAATGCGCCACTTGCTAGCTAGTAAAAGTGGATCATCAGAGACCGACAGGACTTTTACAGCCGTTGGAGGTCCCGGTGTGGATGTGGAAGAGCATATCCATGGACTTTATCACGGGGGTGCCTACGTCGCAGAGGGGTCACGACTCCGTTTGGGTAATTGTGGACAGGTTGTCCAAAGTCGCTCACTTTTTACCCGTAAGGATTGACTACACTACGGGACAGTATGCCCAGCTCTTCATTTCAGAGGTTGTGAGACTTCACGGTGTGCCCCGAAATATCGTGTCTGACAGAGACAAGATATTTGTTTCGCGGTTTTGGGAGAGTTTCCAGGAGGCCATGGGCACGAAATTGCGGTTGAGTACGGCTTATCATCCGCAGACCGATGGGCAGACAGAGCGCACAAATCAGATGTTGGAGGACATGCTACGCATGTGCATTATTGACTTTGGAGGTGGATGGGAACAATACCTTCCACTGGTAGAGTTTTCTTATAATAACTCCTACCAGTTCACTATTGGCATGGCTCCGTTTGAGGCATTGTACGGTAGGCCTTGTCGTTCCCCAGCATGTTGGTTAGAGGTGGGGGACAATAAACTACTTTGGCCGGAAGTGATTTAAGATACTTCGACAAGGATTGAGTTGATTCGGAGTCGCATTCGGGTAGCTCAAGACCGGTAGAAGAGTTATGCTGATGCGAAGAGATATTTCAGGGAGTTCCAAGTGGGGGACCAGGTTTTGCTCAGAGTATCTCCTATGAAGGGGATTATGCGTTTCGGGAAGAAGGGGAAGTTGACACCGAGGTATGTGGGGCCGTTTCCTATTATTGAGCGGATTGGACCAGTTGCGTATAGACTCGGGTTACCGGAGCATTTACACAGGATTCATGATGTGTTTCATATTTCCTCGCTAAGGAAAAATCTCAGAGACGATTTGGCTCATTCTCACATCGCTTTGGAGGAGATTGATCTATAGCCTGATAGCTCCTACGAGGAGGGGTCGATTGCTATTTTGGACCTAAGTGAGAGGAAGCTGCGGTCAAAGATAGTTCCGTTAGTGCGTGTTCAGTGACGACATCACAATGTCGATGAGTCCACATGAGAGCGCGAGGATGAGATGCACGAATGTTATCAGAGTTGTTTTTATCAGGTACTTTCTAGTTCCGAATTTCGGGACGAAATTCTGTTATTTGGGGGGGGGGGGGAAGTATGTAATACCCCGTATTTTTGGCGATATTTATTTTTGGGATTTATTAATTAAATGAGAATTAATTGGTAATTAATTCGGATAAAATACTAGCGAGATGTGAGTTGGTATTTGACTATATTGAGTATATATGATGACATATGAATATTGAATTATCAAATTTGTCATGAGATTGATATACGACAATTTGGACATTTTATTGGGACGCGTGAGACAGTCGCGTCAGGATATAATTATTTTGATTATAAAAGTGAATTTAAATTCTATTAACCGTATGGTCGTTTTGAGGGCGCCAACGCGTCCGGAAGGGTCGAGATAGTCAGAAAACACTAGCCGGGGGTTTAGTTTGGGTCTCGGGTATTTTTAGGCCATACTGGCAACATAAAGGGTATTTTGGTAATTTTGTATTTTTGGGAATTAAAAGTGACGAAAATTAAGAGTTTTTATCTGATTGGGAATTGACCCACTAAACCCACTAACCAACCCTTAATGACCCAATAAGCTACGGGGGTTATTAGATTAGGTTTCCAAAACTTTCCCAAAGCAAACCCTAGCCACCCTAGCAACCTTTGGAGAAGAAGGCTTGTAGAGAGAGAGAGAGAGAGAGAAGGAATTCTGCAGAAAAAGCTTCATCAAACCAACACCAAATTCAGAGACACTAGAGGCAAGTGATTTAATTCTATTTAATTCAGAGAATGTTTCTTCCATGTTAGATAAATTGAAAGATTTACATTTGTTCTTGGAAGTTAAATAAAAAAAACCATTTTCATTGGACTTAGGACTTGAATTTTGAGGAAAAATTGCATGTAGAATAGTATGGAGATGATTATTCTGATGTTAATATATGTTGGATGTAACAAAAACGGATCTAAAATGGACTTATTGAGGATTTAAAATTCTAGGGTTTATGTTCTTGAAAATTTGGGGGAAAGGGTAGAGATTTGATGAATTAATGATGTTTAGGATGTGTTAATTCCTTAAAAGATGTTAGTATATGACCTTTGTATGTTTTAGGATGATTGGAGACCTTAAAACATTGATTGGAATAATTTTGGTTGAGATTTGAGGTGTAGAAATTGGTGGAAAAACGAGATAGGATTTCTGGGCTTGAATCTGGTCACTCGTTAGAAGACCTACCCAGGTCGTTTGAACGATCTCGTTCAAACGAGCTTCTAACGAGTTGACAGTTTGGGGTTCTCACGAGAGGGATGTTCATTCGATAATCTCATTCGAACGAGATCTCGTTAGATAGCCCAGTTCGTTCGAATGAAATCTCGTTCGAACAGCCTCATTCGAACGAGACTTCTAACGAGCTGGCAGTTTAGGCCTTTTTGGCCTGTGTTGATTTTGGGAGTCCCGTAAACTTGTTCAAGGATAGAGATAACATTCATTTGATGGTGTATTAGTATACTTGGGACATTTGGTATATAATGAGGAGTAAATTATATAAGTTGTATATATATTAAGGTTGTACGAGAATGCGATAAGTACTACAATTAAACTACGGTGATTACTAAGACGCATGGTTACTTAGTATTGATATATGATTTCTGTGTATGACATACGTACCATACTTTCTATCATGGGAGTTTTACGTTCGCTTAGGGCCCTCTAATCCTTGTGTTGCCCGGATTTAGACTGGTTACCTCGATGAACATAGGTCAGAGAAGGACTTATTGGGATGTTAATAAGTCTGTTGATCGTGGGAGCGCAGGTATGTGCATGACCCATGTGATGTGACTGTGTTCGCCTCCATTATTTGTGATTTGTGTTATCTGAACTATTCCTGAGAGATTCGGAATACGTGATCCTTATGTACGTGATGTACCGGGATGGATATCAGAGTATGTGTGCACCGGAGCTTAGTCTCGGGGTGCTTATATTGTATATTTATGTTGTGGAAAATATACACTTAATAAAATGGGAACTTTCATATGGTATCTTGTGTATAACTATGGAATAACATAAAAGGGATAATCTATAACGAGTTGTATTACTTTTATATGAGAACCTGAATTTACGTTAAGCCCCTATTTAATTGAGATCATTATAATGTTAATGGGAACCGAGTAATAAGGGTAGAACCTATGACAGTCTAGCTAGATATGATGTCACTTAGCTAGTGATTAGTGTCATTTTAGATGGGTAATTACGTTAGGAGTGCACATTTAGTCGAGAGGTGAGGATTTCATGTGAGTGCACGTCCTAACATGTACTTTGCATTTAATGTTTTAAATGTTTTTAAAGCACTTGCAGGTTTTTAAAATATCTCCACATTCGGGCTCTGACCCGTTTTCTTTCAAATCTATTTTTTTGTAAAACCATTTTAGGTGCCCAACCAAAGGACACCATGCATAGGATACTCATTCAGGTGACGAACTGTAGCTGTTTGTGGAAGCTACATGGATTTTCTTGTAGACGCTTCTACCATTTGGATTCCATATTCAGTATTCTTCAGTTGTAGGGCATGTTGCCCAAATTCTATGAGATAGTTTTCCATTTCAGTTTTTCAGACTTGGCATGTATTATTCCAGTATTCGGTATTTAGTTATTCATTTCAGTTGTGGAGTTTGTGGTGAGGAGTTTTTCCTCCGGATTTATTTATATCGTGTGATGGTTATTCTATTATTTTCGTTATGGTGAATGGTGATATTATTCTTTCTTTAAATCTTTCACTGCATGTTAATCAGACTTTAATTAAAATTTGGCAACTTACTTTTTAAATACTAGGTGGTTAGTAATAATAAAATGTTTTCGACAGTGATGCTATTAGCTGAGCCAACTTGGCATTTTGAATTAATTTAATAAAGGAGTAGCTACCCGGTATTTAATTAGTCGGGGTGTCACATTTTGGAGTGGGTCGGAGAGGCCTTCCAGAAGGACCATCCTCTAGAGTTCTAGGGGAGTGGATTTAATTAGTCGAACTGAATATCTTAGGAGAGAGATACTATGATTATCTAATAGTTTTGGGCGTGGTTTGATCATAAGTTCTTTGCGTTAGAAATTCAAACGGATATGAGGAGGAGAATTTTAGATCTCTTACAGGAGGGTCAGACTGTGGCTAAGTATGAGAAAGAGTTCAAGCGTGTGGTGAAATTTGTGCCAGATGAGGTGAATACTGAGGAGAAAAGGGTACTCAAGTTTATAGATGGTCTTATTTGGTGGATTATCCAGCACTTATTGGGGAACCCGACATTATGGACTTACACTGAGGTTGTTAATGATAGATTGCTCCACTTCCAGGACCATCACTTCCATATAAGGGGAGAGAAGAGGATTGTAGAATCTAGTCAATAGGGAAAGACTGGGGGTAGCGGTTCCAGTGGGGCACCGTAGTGACAGAGGAGGCATCATGAGTGGAGTTCCCAACAGGGGGACTCGGCTAAGATATTCAGTTCGAGTAATGACAATTTTAGGAAGGCCCATCAGGGCTAGCAGCATACCCCTCAGGGATAGTAGATCCAGGTGAACCAAATCAGAGGCTAGTAGGGTCGAGGTTACGAGGTCCAATAGGGCCAGAGATAGATGCAACCTCATCACAGACAATACGGACAGAGACAGGAAGATTTTACTAGGAGATGCTTTATATGTAGGGATTAGGTACACATGCAACATGTATGCCCAAATATGGCTAGAGTTCAGGAGCAGGTTGCCCATTTGGGGTAACAATCATAGTAGCTTCTAGCCCCACCGACAATTCCAGCATTACCACCTCTGTAGGGGTAGAGGCAGTTTGGTCATGTGTATCATGTTCTAGAACCAATCTTATCTCTAGCGCCACCAACGATTGAGGGAATTCTTTCTATCCATGGGCACATGGGGAGGGTTTTATTTGATACGGGAGTGTCACACTCATTTGTTAGCACTATATTTGTGCATGCGATGAGTTTAATGGACTTAAGATCAGACATCATTATGTTTGTAGATTCACCGTTGAGTGGAGGGACTCTCATTCATTCCATCTACATGGGAGATGGTATGAACATGGGGAGGTTAAGCTTTTAGACTTGGATGAGTATGATGTTATTCTAGGTATAGATTGATTAGCGATGTATATAGCGATGGTGGACTATTACAGTAGGACTATCTCTATTCCAGGGCAGGATGTGTTTCTTGTGGCGATGCCACATTCGGAAGGAGGGTTGAGCACACACTTATACTATATTGAGGAGGATACTTATGAGGGTGTAGTCATCTCACTATATTAGATCCTTATTATTAAGGACTACGCTGATGTGTTGGGTCGAGAGATTAAGTTTATTATCTACTTAGCATCGAAAACTATGCCGATAGCGCGAATGTCATATCGTATGGCTCCTTTAGATATGCGAGAGTTCAAGGATCAGTTTCAGCAGCTACTGGGGTAGCATTTTATTTATAGGAGTACATCAACTTGGGACGCCCCAGTTTTGTTTATGAAGAAGATGCTTGGGTCATTGAGATTATGTATCGACTACTAGGAATTAAATATGGTCACGATTCAGAACGAGTATTTGTTACCGTGTATCGATGACTTATTCAATCAGCTAAGGGGATAAGCCTAATTCTCTAAGATTAATTTGAGATTAGGGTACCAACAGTTACGTATTAAGGAGAAGCATTTCCCTAAGACCACATTTTTTATGATATATGGTTCTTATGTGTTCAGGGTTATGCTGTTTAGGATAACCAATACACTAGAAATTTTCATGGATCTCATAAATAGGGTGTTCAGGTATTTCTTGGATTAGTTTGTCATTGTATTCATAGGTGGCATATTGATTTATTCTCAAATAGAGGATGAGAACGTAAAGCTTTTATCCATGGTTCTTTGGACTTTATGGGACCACCAGTTGTATGACAACTTTGAGAAGTGCGCATTCTGGTTGTGGGATGTACATTTTTTGAGTCACGTTGTCTCCTAGATAGGGATTTCAATTGATATGAGCAAGGCATCAGCGGTAAGGAGTGGGTAAAGCCCACGACACTAACGGAGGTTTGTAGTTTTTTAGGGTCAGCGGGTATTATCACCGGTTCATCAGAGGATTTTTTAATATTGCATGTCCCTTGATGAATTTGACCACCGTTAGTTAGCTTTCGATGTGCTAAAAGATAAGTTGACTGCGGCACCATCACTCGTATTGTCGAGGCGAGGAGTGAAGTACTTTATTTTCATCGATGCGTTCTTATAGGGACTTGAGGGAGTTCTATAATAGGAGGAGAGAGCTATAGCTTATGCATCTCACAAGAATAAGACCCATTAGAAAAACTATCTCACTCACGACTCAGAGTTAAAGGCAGTTATTTTTGCCTTATGGATTTGGAGGCACTATCTACTAGGGAAGTTCCAGTTATTCACGGACCATAAGTTATAAAAATATTTTTTCATGCAAAAGGAGATGAACATGAGGCAGTCTAGGCAGCTTGAGTTCATGAAGGATCAACAATTTTATATCTAGTATCATCCAAGAAATCTAACGTTATGGTATATGCATTGAGTCGTATGCCGACAGGGTAGTTAACAGCAGCGTGGAAGGCAAAGTGGGCTGAGCTTCGTGAAGAGAATGAGGTAGTTTGGGCTTATATAGTAGTGATGATTATCACAGTCAAAATCATTTTAAGGGTTGTGAAGGCATAGGTAGGGGATCCTTCTTGTCAGGAGAGGATTCAGTAGTTTTTGGCAGGTGAAGCGGACTCTTACTCAGTCAATTTTGAGGGTAGCTTATACTTCAATGGGAGGTTAATAGTCCCACATGATGAAGACATATGGTGTTCAATTATGGAGGAGGTGCATGGGTCATAATTTTTAGTGCATCTCGAAGGGGATAAGACGTACGATGAAATAATGAGGCAGTATTAGTGGGCCAACATGAAGTGGGACATAACAGAGATTGTTTTCAAGTGCACCACTTGTTAAATGGTTAAGGTTGATCATCAAAGACCAGCTTCGGTTTTATTGTCATTGGAGATTTCGGTATGGAAATGCAAGAGTATTTTGATGGACTTCATCATACGGTTACTGATGTCACAACATGGTCACGATTCCATCTGGGTTGTTATGGATCGGTTGACCAAGGCAGCCCATTTTTTATCAGTTCGGGTGGATTATACGATAGTGTAGTATGCATAGTTGTTCATAGCAGAGATAGTGAGATTGCATGGGGTTCCACTTAACATTATTTCATATCGGAATATGATCCTTATGTCCCACATTCAGTAGCGCTTTCAGGAGGTGATGGGGACATAGTTGCCTTTGATCATGGTGTATTACACGTAGATCAATAGGTAGACGAAGAGGATGAATCAGATGTTGGATCATAAGCCGAGGATGTGTATTCTAGACTTTAAAGGTAAATGGGAGCAGTATTTGTCTTTGGTAGAGTTTGCGTATAACAACTCGTGCCAGTTCAATATAGGAATAACACCATTTGAGGCTTTCTACTTGAGACCTTGTCGTTCATCCTCTTGTTGGTTAGAGGTGAGGTATAAGAAGATTTTTGGGCCATAATTGATTCAAGAGACGTTAGCTAAGATTAAGTTGATCAGGAGTCGTATTCGAGTAGCTTAGGACTGGAATAAGAGTTATGTCAATGCAAATTGGAGATTTTTAGAGTTTGACATGGGTGATCAGGTGTTTCTGCAGGTATTTCCCATGAAGGGAGGGATGCGGTTTGAGAAGAAGGGAAAGTTGGCATGTAGTTATGTGGGGCTTTTTCCCGTCATCGAGAGGGTAGGGCCAGTTACATATATGCTCGCTTTATTGGAGCATATTCAGGGATTTCATGACGTGCTCCATGTTATATCATTGAGGAGGTATTTCAAGGATGACATGGATTACTAGAACATAGCGTTAGAGGAGATTGACTTACATGCAAATATTTCTTATGAGGAGATACCAATTGCCATTTTGGTCCATAGCGAGGAGAAGCTTCGATCAAAGATGGTACAATTAGTGCGTGTATATTAGGAACACCACAATCTTGTCGAGTGAACATGGGAGAATGAGGATGACATTTGAGAAAAGTATCTAGAGCTCTTTATGGTAGGTGCGTTCAAATTTCAGGGATGAAATTCCGTTATTGGGGAGGGGGGGGGGGGGGGGAATGTAATACCCTGTACATTTATGAATATTTGATTTTCGTGTACTTATAATTATTAATTTAATTGGGAAAAATTAAGATGGATTTCGATTAATATTAATTAGGAAGATAAATTATTACTATTTATTATTATTATTATTATTTATTTTCACGTGGTAAGTAAATAGATATATGATGTATTATATGTCGCGTATGAGTGAAAGCAACGATTTATTATTATATGTCGATAGAATGTTACATCAGCGGATTGGTATATTTATGGGTGACCCATACGGTACGCATGTGTCGGGTCTAGTTAGTGAGTTGTTATAATAATTCTAGTTAGGTGACTCGAATGACCTTTTTTAGTACACTGATAATCCACAAAGGGTTGCAATAGTCCAGAATCGGTACTTGGGTGTTATGATTGGTTTCCAGGGACTTTTTAGACATAGCAGGACCTGTATAAGGGTTGGAGGGATCTTTAACACCTAGTATTTAAGGGAAAACGTGATTAGAGTAAATTAATGAGATATTTAAAGGTAGTGAAAATGGATGGCATCCCACCTTTAGCATTCGACACAATTGAGTCTGAGAGAGAGTTCATGAGAAGAGAAAAAGAGGAAGAAAGGAAGAGAAGGTCTTGGAGAAGAGAAGAAAGAGGCTACTTTCGGATTTAACCTATCAAAAATGTAGAAACTTCGGATCTAAATCCACAAAATGAAGTAGTTGCTATAAAATTCATTTGTATGTAGTTAATAATTTTCATAGTTAATGATAAAAATCTGAGATTAGAAGATGTAAAGATTGGAACTTTAATTAATGGATTTAGAGATGTAGATGATAATTAATCTCTTATTTGAATTGATTACTTGTTGGTATTGATCATATATGAAATTTGAAATTAAATATGGGTTGTAATTTTAAGCATGTAGAACATGTATAGGAAGGTTGAAATTATGAAAATCCAATTCACTTAAATTCTGAGTTTAATAGAATTGATGTTTGACTTAGAATCCTAGGGTTTTAATATGGCGTTCGGGGTTAATTATTTGTTAGAATACTTTTGGGATGCTAGTATAATGATAAGGGAGATTAATTTTATATTTCGGGTGATTTGGGACATCCATTAGAGGGTTTGGAAGAGAAAAATGTGAGGAAAAAGATAAGAGGCAGCCTGTCTAGTTTTTGTACATATGTTGTTTTGACCCGTTAGAGCTTGGGGAATGATCATAGGGGCTTTCAGAGTATTATGGGATTAGCGAGGAATGCTTTCGAGGGTTTGGTGTGTGTGATAAGACAACGAATATAGGGTTCAGGTAAAGAAAATTGAGTATTCAAGTGAGTGAACATTTAAATATTTAATCGGTAAGCTAGTTCGAACTTCAGAATTAGGAGACTAGTACACTGTGGGACGTGCGTATAAGGTCAGCATTTTATGTGTACATACTGGGATGATTAGTATACATATGCATGTGTGCTTTCTACTTTTTTACATTCAACATACCTATTTGGTAATTCTATCATTAGGAGGTTGCACGTAGTGGGCAATCCACCCTGGCATTGACCAATAAGTGTCGGATTGATTTCCCGGGTCATAGTATTGTTTTATAACCACTATCCACGTGTGAGGACATGTGTTGGTTAGAATACCATTTGGGTTCGATACGGTATGGTTTCAAACCTCCGAACGTATGTTTATGACTGCTGCCATTGTATGTGTTTATGTTTGGGTATGGTCGTGAGATTCCAACCCGATGGCTTAGTGTGATGCATGATGCCTGGATCCTGATAGTATCCGCGAGGCCCTTCCTCTGGGGATACAATTATATGTATATAGTTAGAGATATATATGTATGTTTATATGATATAGTGTAGATATCTACTTATAGCAACATCACAACTATGTTATACTTATTGGGTGAAGATTTATCTATAGCACGTGTGTCGCTACAATATTGTTTATGAATGAATACCTAGTGAGGAGATATTACAGATAGCTAATAGAATATATTACCAGGATTTTGTATTGGATAGAAGTTACATATCCTAGTTAGACTGGGTAGTTTAATTAGGGTAATAAAGTGAACACATTTGGTGCGCACTGTAGTTGCGAGGCGAGGTTTTATCTCAAGTGAGTGCGACTGGTTAATTATGAAAGTAAAACATTGCAAGTTTTATCATTTTAAAACAATTAATTACTTACAAAATATTTTCAAACTTTTTGGGCTTTTCCCATGGGAAATTTTTTTTCTTATCTTCTTTTAAAGCCCCAGGTGTGTAGAAGAAGCAGCCGAGACCGCATGGATAGATCCATTCTTGTCTTCACAGTAGTTGTGGACACTAGAGGATTGGACTTAGGCGTCTTAGTTCATTCTATCTAAATAGGATCTTTATTAGTCCAGTTTTCATTTGGGTCATGTTTTCCGTAGTTGGCTAGGAGTTTATTTTATTTTAGAGAGAGATTATTTTAGTATTCAATTTTTATTCAGTTTATTTGTAGTGAATGATTACTATTTGATGACCATGGTTTATTCGGTTTACTTTAATTATCTATTTATGGATGTTAATTCATCCTTTTTTCGTTGAATTGTTTTATTAACATTATATTTATATTATTGGTTACGATAGTGATGTTGAGAATTAAACAATACTGAGATTCCTATTTTATTTTAGTAGATGATTGGCCGCTCGATATTAGAATGGGCGGGTTATCATAAGCATGACTTTTAATCTTCAAATATATGGAAAATGTAATAGAGTGATTCAAACTCTCGAAGACATTTTACAAGCATGTGCTTTAGAATTTTTAGGAACCTGGAGTGATCACCTAGAATTAATTGAATTCTCCTACAATAATAATTATCAATCTAGTTTTCAGATGACTCCATATGAAGCTATATATGGTAGACTATGTTGTTTTCTGTTATGCTATAACGAATCTGGAGAAACTAGCATCCTTGGACTAAATATCATAAATGAATTTACAAAATAAGATACGACTCATATAGAGAGACTACATATTCTTAAAATCTACAAAAAGAGTTATGTTGATAACCGAAGAAAGCCTATAGAATTTTAGCTAAATGACCAAGTACTATTAAAAGTATCTTCGCGAAAGGGAATTATTCGATTTGGAAGAAGAGGAAAGTTAAAACCTCGATATATTGGACCTTTTCAAATTAACGAATGTGTAGCGTTGGTAGCTTATTGCTCAGAACTACCCACATAGTTATACAGCATACACGACGTTTAACACGTCTCCAAATTATGAAAGTTTATACCTAACCCTTGTCATTTTATTTCTTAGAAAGGAATATCAGTATAGTCAAACAAAGATTTTGAAGAAAAATCGATTCAAATTCTTGATTTTCAAAACAAGGTTCTTCGACAAAAAATCATTCCTTTAGTCAAAGATATTTGGAAATATCAAGGCAAAGAAAAATCAACTTGGGAAAGCAAAGATTTTTACTACAATAACCCAAACTTTTTAAAGGTAATTTCGAGGTCGATTTTTCTTAGGTATGTGGAATTAGGGTTGTCAATGGACCGGGTTTGGACCCGGACCCGATCCGGACCCGACCTGAATTAACGGATCTGAGCAAATTTTATAGACCCGATTATCCGATTACCCGATTAGTTAATGGACCGAATCTGGATATACATGACTCCGATCCGATAAGGACCCGACCCGAATGTGTATATATATAATATAATATATATATATATATATATATATATATATATATATATATATATATATATATATATATATATATATATATATGTATGTATAGTCTTACATATAGTTACTAAATATATATAACTAACTTAAATATATATATAACAGTTTTACATACATATATACATACATACATACATACATACATACATATATATATGTATGTATATATGTATGTAAAACTATTATATATATATATATATATATATATATATATATATATATATATATATATATAATCGGGTCTGGTATTCGGGTCGGGTCTCCGGGTCCTTAACGGATCCGGGTCTAGATCTATTTTCTGAGCCCTGTCGGGTAATCGGGTAATGCCCGATCCGTTAAAAATATACCCAGAATGGATCTGGATATACCCAGACCTGATCCAGACCCTACCCGTTTACACCCCTATGTAGAATGTAATGACCCATAGAATTCCCATAAGAATATATCCTCCGTACCCTAAAAATCATAATGTAATGAAAAACCATAACTTTAGAACCTTTACTTTAAAAGACACATAAGGTATGTAGTTAAACTCAAAACATTATATAAACTAAAATATCAGTTGTATACTTCAAAATGAACCTCAAAACCATACCAATTACTCTACTAAACCCCCAATTTCATAAAATTACACAAAAGCCCCTACAAACTTCAAAACTCTGTATAATCCTATTAAAAACCCTTAGGATAAAAAACTTATCACAAAAATTAGTATATGACTTCAAATAACTTATATTTTAGAAAAATATCCCTTAGAGTTCAAAAAATTATACATGTCAAATGATAGAAGTAACCTTTATCATTGGAGAAATCTAGTATTTGATGGATTTAGTCGAATCATAACCCCAGTATCTAAGAATTCATATGTGTCTAAGATGCAGCCACATCAAAGCGATCATACCTCTTTAAGACAAAAGAATGCGCATTACTTTAGATAAATTAATCATACTACTAGTCGGCCTTCACTATGATTTCATGAATGTAACGAACCATGTCAACAATCTTATCTTAAGAATTGTTTTTGCCAAATAATGTGTTTTCACCAAACATACCCACCAATGTTATCAAACCTCAATTTATTGTACCAAATATAAATGATAAAAAAAATCGACCCAAAGGATTTGTGGGACTAAACAATGACAAGGACAAATGAATAAAAATTAAGGACAAAATTTTATAACTTTTTTGACAAGGAATCCAAGCAATCATGATGTGGTAGAAGGTAACATAGAATTCCACAATTTTTTGACTTACATATTATTTGATTCAGAATCAACGCAATCCTTTATTAGTTGCTACTTCATTACTACTATTAATATTTCTAGTAGTCACTTAAAATACCCATTGTCAATAGGAATGCCAATAGGGGGAACCAATATGACTAACCGATTTTACAAACATTGGACAATTAGAATTTGGGTTGGAATTCTGATAGTAGATTTGGCGGCTTTATACATCAAAAGGTTCGACTTAATAATCATAATGAATGCTTTGTCATCAAACTTTGCTTATATAGAATGTCATAAGAAACTAGTGATGTTTAGAAATCTTAAGAAACATTCAATCTACTTCCAAGGTACAACTATTTCTAATGTAACATTGTTTCAACTTCAAGAAAACTATCCATCAGCACATCTTGCTCTTTTAAATAAATATGACGACGTATTTCCTAATGATTTTCCTAGTATACCTCCACCAACAGAACTAGAATTTACCTTTGACTTAGTGCCAAAACTTCTCCAACTTTTATTTCTCCGTATCAAATGGCGCATTTAGAATTGAGAGAAATTCAAACCCAACTAGATGATTTAGTTGAAAAAGGTTTTATACGACCTAGTATATATCCTTGGGGAGCACCAATATTATTCATAAAAAAGAAAGATGGAACGTTTTGATTATGCATTGATTACAAAAGTTAAATCAAATGACTATCAAGAATAAATATACATTAACTAAAATAAGAGATTTGTTCGAACAATTTTGAGGATCCCGAGTATTTTCAAAAATTAATTTTCGATTTGGTTATCATCAACTTCGTGTTTGAAAAGAAGATATACCCAAAACTACTTTTTGAACCCGGACGACTATTATACAATATTTTTAGAGCTTCTCATAACCCGAAGATAATTAAGTAAAACCATTCAACAGAGTAAGATCTCGTACACATCCGAGTAGACTTACCAAGGGATGACCTCATCTCATCATAATAGATCGTCCATAGTAAATATGGTAGACCTATTTTCCATCTGAAAGAACAAAATCGTATCCAATAAGCTAACTAATGGAATATAACTTTAATAGCGGTGTTAAAGTCTTGCGAGTACCATGCGAGGGAAACCATCGAGAACAATCATGTGTAACGACATTCCATCATGTGTAAACCTTTAGACCATTATGCATCTTGGTCTTTTGCCTGACATACATTCTCTCATACTAATTTATTACAAAAAATATCTTATATTACGATTTGGATAGACAGAGAGATACTCACACACTTAAACTTTTAATCACTCACAACATAGAGATTGCATTAATTGTACTGTTCTTAGACCTCTGATAACCTAAAACCATGGTACAAAAAGCTAATCTCTGGACATAGGTCCCTACTTAAGGGATAAATCACATAACTTCTGGTATAAACCTTCTTATTCTCATCTTAGTCTTTCTATGTCTATATTTTACTGCATATTTATTGTTTTTTAATCTCAGATTGGATCTAACTTGTTAAGATGAACGTTGAAGCCAATTTTAAATGATAATAGAAGGGGGTCGTTTATGGAAAAGACTAAGCCCAGTTGTTTCTCACCTATTTTCTAAAATCTAATTGCGGAAATTTTGAAAATTCTTTAAAAAAACTCTAATTTTGTTGATGATCATCTCGCTAATCAAATTAGAAGATTAATTTAATTTCCTACTTTAAGCCCTTGATTTATTGTTCCATTTTCATAACTCCACATCATCTGAACCTTGATACTTAGTATTCTAGCCAAAAGATATAGATCCACTTTTGATTTTTAAAATCATCAACTATATTATATTTTCCTATCATTGTAATCTATTTTTATGCAAATCCTATGAAAAATGACTGCACATCCTAAAAGTACTACGAATAAATAATTAGCACCACCCTTAACCTCTATTTGTATAGAAGATCTAGAAGTATTTCTGCACAGCTTGGTTAAGATACAATATGCTACGCAAGAAAATATGAGGCGACTCACTCAAAGTGTTTTGGCCACAGAGAACTGACCAGTTAATATAGAACCAGTTTCAGTAACCCCAGTTGTGAAGAAACCTATATTAGAGCAGGGAATCGCCTCTTTCTTCCCCACATAGTGGTAAGAGGCAAGAGAGCCATGGTAAAGCGGTGAAGAACCCCGGGAGGCTAAATTTTGGGTCTCATATGAGAAAATCTACTTGGAGAAGTGAGTCAAAACATGAACGATCCTCCTATTAACCAGGTAAAACCTCATCCATAAGGTCAACTGGATATAATGATGACTAGACATATTTGTCCAAACACACAAGTGCCTTTGAGAGGCTCAACATGGTTCCAATATTTGATAGGTTGGGAAGGAGAGTCGAAAGCACATACGCACCCTGAAAGAGGTGCATCATGAGAAGAGTATAAAAGATATATCTATAATGGCTCAAGATATGATGCTGGGGCATCAATAAAGTATGAGAAAATTATTCAAAAAGAAGAGATCTTGATCGAAATTGATTGATGAGTTGATAAAGGTACATTGATAGATAATTCTCAAACATGGAGGGGATCAGTCCAAAGGACTGAAGATAATCTGGGTGTCCTCATTAAGAAAACAAATCACTCCATTGAGGATTTATGTAGTCATCACCATTCGAGACCTTAAAGATTACCTATCCCACCCCTGTAAAATTCAATCCGCATGTGATAGCTCCCAGGTATAAGGGGAAATCATATCCATTCTTTCAAATTGAGCATTACCAGTTAGCCTGTGATATATTTTCAATAGACGATGAGATGCATTGCAGAGAATTTTTCAAACACTCTCACAGGTCCTACCCAGATTTGGTATAATGGGTTACCAAGAGGGAAAATCTCTAACTTTATACAATTGACCAATATTGTTTTAATAATTTATATTTTAGAGAAAAGCTTAGTAAGAGGGTAACTCACTTGTTAAATGTCCGTCAGCATGAGGATGAAATGACAAGGTAGTATATTACCAGATTTAATACTTAAAAGTTAAAAAATAGTGGACAGCGATGAGAAAGTCGTGATCACGGTAATTATGTGTGGGTTGTTACTAGAAAGTTATACTAAACATTGGCAATGTAATATGGCTGAGATCTTGGACAAATTTGGAAAAATCATGAATATCAAAAAAATAATGGTTGCAAAAAAGTTTAGAGGAAGAAATTAGAAGAAGGTAACAGTTTATAGAGGAAACAAAAGCCCAGGGAGTGCTCCAAGCTGAAGAATAACAAACATCCATAACATAGGTACAATGAGTATACTCCCCTAACAATGGTAGTTCACTATATCCTCGATGAGATCTAAGGAAATCGTGAATTGAAGTGTCTCTAAAAGTTAAAAAACCCTGCTGGAAGAAATGATAAGAAAAAAATAATACAAGTTCCTACAAAACTATGGCCATGAACCGAACATTGCCTAGCCTTAAAATATGAAATTGAGTCCCTCATAAAAATAGGTAAGTTGAGTAAATATGAGGATAAATATGGTAGTCCAACACCAACTCTTGATGATTGGAAGTCGAGAAGGAGATCACAATCGCCTCACGAAGAAACTAAGGAGAATAAAAGATCTCGAGATACCAATGAAGAAGAAGACCTAGACCTTCATGAAAAGCCCAAGGATAGAGTGGAAGAAGTTATAATTATTTCTCTTGCATGAAGTTTTATAAAAAGAGGTGACGCTTTTGGTAGTGACGGACTAGTTGAGACAAAGGAATAACTCAATGCAGCAAAGTCTTGCGCTACTAACCGTGACATCAATATGATGACTTCAAAGATTGACTAACGATAGTTTTTTCTAGAGATGACATCTCTAGGTGGTTGTATTCTTATGACGACCCGTGGTGACAACCATAATGTTCCAATAAAAGAGAGTGAAGATAATTATGGTAGACAATGGGAGTGTGGAGGATGTACTATTTTATGGTAGTTTCATAAAACTAAAGTTATCTAAAAGAAAACTACAAGCCTATCATCATCTAGTGATCCAATTCTCAGTCTAGAAGGTATATCACTATGCACAATTGAACTAAAGGTTATTATTGGAACTTGGCAAACCTTTAGAACAAAGATTATGTGATTATTTATCCTTGATAAGAATGTCTTATTGGACTACAACATTAGTCAAGGTTTTTGCCTCAACTGTTCATCAATGCCTAAAGTTGCCCACCAATTTTGGTTTGGGAGTGGTAAATGGAAACCAAGTGGAAGCAAGTGAATGATACTACACATTGACCGACGAGGAAGAAATAAAGAAGTTAGCTTAAACTTATTAGATCAAGACAATAAATCCTTGAGATGAAGATAATTTAGCAACAGGAGAAGCTATTGAGCAAAGAAAACCAGAAATTCTAAATGATCAGCTGGAATCATTTTGTCCCATGACCCTATCCTCAAGAAGTAACTGGATGACTTCCTACGAATTAGGAAGAATGTTTATTTCTGATAGAGACGAAGATATCCCCGAAATTGATCTAGCCATTATTTGTCACGATCTCAACATAGCAAAAGGAAATAAATCCAGTAAAGCAAAAGCACCGAGTATTCTTGGAAGGGAAGAACATGACTATTCAAGAAGAAGTGACCAAGTTGAAGATGGTTGACTTTATCGAAGAAGTTAAGTATCTCGATTGGTTAGTAAACGTGGTGATGATACTAAAGAAAAATAACTAGTGGATGATGTGTGAGGACTTCATAGAGTTAAATAAGGTATGTCCCAAGGATTTTTATCCCTTGCCTCGAATTGATCAACTTGTGGACGTAATAGTTGGGCACAAACTATTAAGCTTCACAGATGCTTATTTTGGTTATAATCAGATTAAAATGAAGTGGGAGGATCGGAAGAAGACCTTTTTCATTACCAATCGACGTACCTTTTATTATAATATTATGACCTCCGACCTAAAGAATGTAGGGGACACAAATCAAAGGCTGGTGAATAAGGTGTTTGAGAAGCAAATAGGGAATAATATGGAAGTTTATGTAAAGGACATGTTAATAAAAAGTGTGAAGGAAGACAACCCTATCGAAGACCTTATATCAACCTATGACGAGCTCGATATATCAATTGAAGTGAAATCCACCCAAGTGTGTGTTCAGAGTTAAGGCTGGAATGCTTTTGCATTTTATTATTATTTAAAGAGGCATAAAGGCTAACCCTGATAAGATCCATGCATTTATAAATTTTAAACCTCCCAATAATAAGAAGGAAATTCACAGCTTAACAAGTCAGTTATCGACCTTAAATAGATTCATATCCAGAGCAATCGATTAGTGCCTCCCATTCTTTAAGGTGATTAAAAACACTTTTAAATGAACTGAGGAATGGCAAAGAAGCTTTTTTTAAACTAAAAAAGTACTTAGGACCGTCCCCGTCTTTGTCAAAACCAATCATAAGGGAAATATTATACTTATATTTGGATGTGTTGGAGTCAGCAGTTAGCTCTAATTTGATCAAAATTGATGGAGGAATTTAAAAACCAGTATACTACATGAGAAAAGATTTTGCTGGTGCAAAGTTAAGATATTCTAGAATGGAGAAGTTGGATCTACCTCTAATAGTGTCATATAGAAATATTATGTAGTATTTCCAAGCCCTCTCTATTGTTGTCTAAACTGATCTCCCACTTCGAAAACCATCCACAAACTTGAGAGGTTTGTCATATTGATGGCATGGGCGATAGAGTTGGGTGAATATGATATACAATTTTAGTTAAGGACTACAATCAAAGGCTAAGTCGAAGCATATTTCATTATTATATTCACCTATGAGGATAATGGAAAATTCAAGCAAGCTACTAAAAATCCATCCGAGCTCACCCAAAGACCAACATAGTCTTCGTAGGGGAAAAATAAAACCATCTAGAAGGGTGAGTTTTCAACAAAATTATTTGAAGATGGATACCTAGTACAAGAGGCTTTGAACAATAGTTATTTGTGTGGAAGATATTCGGTGATAGATCATCATGTGCAAGTGGTAGTAGAGTTGTATTGATAGTCAACACAACTGATGGAGCTGATATAAAATATGCTCCCTCATTCAACTTTAAAGCATATAATAATGAAGCAGAATACGAGGCTTTGATTGTTGGATTGAAGTTGTCTATATCACTTGAAGTTGAACAGATATATGGCCCATAGTGATTCAGAGTTAGTGGGGAACCACGTTCTGGGAGAATATAAAGTAAGGGAGGAGAGCATGTTAAAATATCTAGTAAGGGAGAAAATACTATTGGAAAAGCTAAAGGCACTCCAAATGACCTATATCCCCATAATTAAGAATACCATAGAAACGCATTGGTGCATCTTCCATTAACCACCAGAGTCATTTCTAAGGACAAATATGCTCATAGAGATACTACTACAGAGGGACATTAACATAGAGGAAGTTAACTTTCTAGAGGTGACCATGGGCCCATCCTGAATGGACCTAATTTGAAGATACTAGGAGAAAGGTATTCTGCCAGTCGACCAGAAGGAAGCGAGAAGACATCTTTAGAAGGAAACTATATTTTTTATCGAAATTGGAGTGCTATCAAAAATAGGTTTTATTATCTCAACGATGTAATGTATTCACCCCAAGGAGATACCAAACCTAGTAAAAAATATACATTAAGGATTGTATGTTGCCCACGTAGTAGGTTAAACCCTAATAAAAAGATTAGAAATCCAAGGATATTAATAGACCACAATGAAGAAAAAAGGTGAAGAATACACTCAGAAGTATGGCAAGTGTCATTGATTTGAGGTGGTGCATAAGAGAATGGGAGCCGAGATTGTGCCGATCACATCATTCTTGGCCTTTTCCCATCTGGGGATGGATTTGGTCGGACAACTTCCAAAGACAAAAGGAAGATTCAGGTATTTAGTGGTATAGATAAATTATTTTATAAAATGGATGGATAACAAATCACTCATAGAAATTACCTATGAAAAGTTCTTCAATTTTATATAAAAAATTACAACAGACAAATATGGGATCCCCCACACCTTCATTGCTGACCATGACACTCAGTTTGATAATGAGGATTTTCAAAACTTTTTTGATAAGGCTAAAATCAGAAAGCCGTTATCATTAGCAACTCATGCACATTAAAAAGGGAAAACAAGGGTCACGAACAAAACATTGTGATAATGGATGGAGAAAATATTCCATTCATATAAGGGAAATTGGATGAATGAATTGTAAGTTGTGCTTCTGGCTGACAGGACAATACTACGAATAGTAATCGAAAAATACCTTGTTTGTTGGCTCGTGGAAGCAAGACCGTGGTCCAATTTTAAGTAAGACTTCTAGGAAACAAGGTCCTAAACTTTCATTCTCCCAAGAGTGATTTTGTGAAAAGGCTGGATGTAGACCTCATATAAGAGGTCAGGGAGGCAACACCAGTCAAGGTAGCAATTTTAGCAACACACAACAAAATTTTATAACAAGATATTTAAGTTAAGTACCGTAAAGGAAAGTGACTAAGTTTTAAAGATGTTCATACGAAATCCAACAAGATAGAGGTTAATTGGCACGGTCCCTATCGCGTGGTTGAAGTCGTATGACCTGGTACTTATCGGATTAAAATATTTGAAGGAGAGCTATACAAGAACCCTTGGAACTCTGACCACCTCAAGAGATATTTGTGACACTCCTCCGATTCCAATAACAAGAGATCAGTCCTCTACTAAAATAAAATAATAATCTCAATTGGTTCGCTCTTAACATCACTATCGAAAACCATTTAATTACTAATAACGTATTAGTTCTCCGTGTGTATAAAATTCCCATTCACATGACCAACCACGAAAATAAGGAAACATATATTCACCACAAAAGCACCATCGATACGTAATAAGAAGGAATAAATAATTAACTGATAACTCTCGATAAATAATCACAATACAATAATCCACTAATTGAAATGAAACAAAGTTTGAATAAATTAAATACCGACTAACTAGGCAACATGCCCAGAATAACTCTGAATTACATCCTATATAGATTTCAAGGATAGAAGCATCTAATCAATCCATTTAGACATCTACGATGGTTGCACCATCATCTGATTAGAAAGATGGTTAAATCAGGTGTCCCTGTGGATGAGCAAGTAAAAATTTTAAAAATATTTTTGTGGACATCTCAGGGCTTCCCCCTATTTCTTTTTTTCCAGTGTTCCCTTCGATGCGCGTGCAATATCGCGCCCTTTCTCATGGCGCTCGACCATTGTTAATGTGGAATAATGTGTAAAGATAGAGTTTCCATCCTATTTTGCACAAAATAGGACACACTGTAAGGACATTATTTTACATTTTTCTTTACCTTTAGACTATGTCGTATATTGGTACAACCGTCAAAGAATAATTAAAGATCATTCAAGCGTCAAGACAGATCCGAATATCAAAGTTCTTCAACATTCAAGCCTCCACGAGATAAATTTGGTGAAGGTTATGTTTTAATTCCTTACCATTTCACTTAGAGTGTTGAGATAATTTTAATCAAACATTTTCTAAGTGTTGGAGCGGACTTTTTAGGTTTTTCGTCAAAAACTATTTTTGAAGTTTTGAGGCAAAGTATTTACTGGCAGAATAAAATATTTATTTTCTAAATATTTTGTTCGAGCGAAAGCAATACATCATTTGAGCGATATGCCTCTGTTGTCCGATATCGTTTGAACGACACGTGCATCCGTTCGAGCGACTCTGCTATCTCATTCGAGCGATCTGCCACCTTAGATTTTCTATAAATTGGTTTTTCCAATTTTGTTTTTGTTCAGAAGACCTAAGAATACTTTTTTACAAAAAATTTCTACTACAAAAATGTTTGTCTTCTCTTTTAGGGCTTTAATCCCTTTTGTTTTTTAATTCATAAGATCCCAATAGTTTATATGAGTTATTTTCGAAACTAAGAACACATCTTGTGTAAAGTTTCTCTTGTAGAGAGGATATCTACAGCTAATCTAAGTGCTCTTGAGGATACTACTGGGTTGATGATGATTACATTTCATAGGGAGTGCTCGTGGGTATTTCTAGGCTGAATTAGAGCTACAGTTCTTGCTGACTCTAGGTTGCGGTCTATGTGATTGTTCTGTGGAGTGATCATTCCAGATTTCATTGTGTGTGTAAGTTGCAATTTATTTTTCATAGTGAAATAAAAATATTTTACCCAAAAGGGGATTTATCCTAAAATCTATGAGTTAGCCATTTTATTTGTGATGGTTTGACACACACACACACACATACACACACACACACACGTAGCTGCATGTTTAGGGGTTGATTTTATTTGGTTTGCAATTAACTCCAGTTAAATAAGTTTAAATTGGGAATTTTCTACTTTATTTATGTCTTTATCATGCACGGCACAAGTCTTTCAAATTGGTATGATAGCGGGTTTCTCTAAGTTATCGAGTGATCCTTGTTTTCCTAAAAAATTGTGTGATATTGATTTTTTTGAAAAATCTGTTTTGTGAAAAATTGTAATTTTTCGATGGAGCTCTTATGTAATCGGATGCCTCCCATTGATGACACGAGTCGGAGTTTTGATGATTTAAATGTTTGAATTTGACGTTTTTCAAGAGAATTGATTTTTTTTTTAAAAATAATTGTCGTTTGAAATCTGTTATGGATCTTTTACAAACCATTCAAGATCAAAGACATTTTTATCGTAAGAAATTTATTTGTTTCAACAATGAATTTAATGTTTTAAAATTATCCCAAAAGGAGAGTTATGATAAAGTCTTAGTTTTAGAAAAAGAATTGGAGGACCTTAAGAATTCTAGGATTTGTGTTTACGCCAAAGTGGATAAAAATATTTTACTCGATAAGTTTGTAGCACGTGAGGAGACTCTTAGGGATAAGTGTGTGTATTTTAAGAACGAACGTGATAACTTTCTAGGAATAATTGAAAATTTAGAGAAGGTGATACGGCGGAAATATTGCGTATTTCACCCGTTAACCTACGCGTTATTAGCCCCCTCGGGTATCTTATTCCCTATATTTATGCTCGTTAACCAGACAACCCTCGGATTTCTATGTTAACATGTTTCGCAGGTGTTAATTGAGCTTTTGTAGGTATTTGGATGCTAAGTGTGAAGTCCGGATGCGTTTCGCTCCATTTCCGTACACAACCGCACGCGCAAGGGCATTTTAGTCTTTTGACAGCTTGGGAAACTGGCCCGACATCTACACGGAAGTTGTAGCCCTCCTCACTAGCTTCGCGTGGCCGCGAACGGTGCGCGATTCCGATGCATAACGACAAAGTTACGGCGATTGGAGCGACGTTGGATTTTATGCCAAAACAGGGAGAATTGCAGGCTGCCCCTGTTTGGTCGATCTATCGACCATAAGGGTCGATCGATCGACCATTCTTATTTTTGCCACGAATTACACTGTCGATCGATCGACCAAAGGGGTCGATCGATCGACCCCCTGTTTTCCCCTGCAAATATTTTCCTTTATTTCTTTCTTCTTTTCTTTTATTAAAACTTACTATATAAGTTGGTTTTTGTTGTAATAAGAGAAATAACTTATATTCTGAATTAGATAGGGTAGTTAGGGTTTGGTGTGGAGATTTCTTTTCTTCTTCTTCTTGGATTGCAACCCATGGGTTTGTAAGATTGAACTATTCACTTCCTCTCCATTAATCTAGTTTGTTGTTCTTCTTCTTCTCTTGCCTTGTAATTTAGTTTCAATGCTTTCTAACTAGTTTATATGCTTTAATTCTTGCTTTCTTAGTCTAATTAGCATAATTCAATTTAACTCACCATGCACCCTTAGATAAATAGGGTCGGGATTTCATTTCCGCCATTTTCAGGCCCCGAGCTCCGAAAACTAGGTTTAGTGCAAAATCGCGTTTAATTGAAACCGCGCGTATCAAAGTTGGATTGCTAAGCATTTTTTTTTCTTTGTCATGCAACGTTAGAGTTTATAGCGACAATCCGAATTTAATCCGCGTGCGACCATTTTTCAGTTAAATGTTTAATCTCGCAACTTTGTCTTAAATTCCTTATTGTGTGATGTTTATGCTTAATTGAAAATGCTCGATTAGATTGCTTTCGAGCCTTAATTCTAGTTAGTAGTTGTTTCGATCCGTTTGGTAGAATGCGATCCCGATCCTCGCTTTACTTTAATTTAGCGTTAACTTCTCTTTTCTTTTGTCACCATAACCACCTATCACCTTTTACACTTTTATTCGTGAAGTAATTAAACAATTAACATCTGAAATTTAATAACTCCCTGTGGATTCTCGATACCCGACTTACCGCTCTACTTGCTTGTCAAGTGTAGCTGTAGTTTAGGTTCTTTTGCACGTCGAGCGGGAGCCGAAATCAACGATAGTGTCCCTACACGAACACTCGGTTCCCCTCGCGTCAAATTGGCGCCGTTGCCGGGGATTTATTGTTTTAGATAGTAATTGTTTTATGATTTCGTAGTATTTTTCCTTTCCTATTTGTATTCTTTCTTTTAACCTTTCTTGCAGGATTTGCATACTCTGAGCGCTAAGAAACTTTCATTCGCGGTTGCTCACTTTCTTTCTTGGATTCTCCATCCTTCAACAACGAGGTAATCATGTCTTTCTTTTATAGTAATTACGGTTATTCTAATGATTCTTACTTTGGGGATAGTTTTCAAGTTTTCCATTTTGAAGATTTTCTTGAAAATCAAAGACTTGAAAACATTTATCGGAATGAAAATCGTTATTGGGAGCTTGAGTTGGATTCATTATTCGAATCCAATGACGATTCTTATTTCATTACTTTCGAAGACGAATTTCAACCAAATGAGGAATCCGAGGATCTAGAGCCGAGGAAGCCTACTTTGGAAGAGACTTTTCTTCTTTACTCCCAAGGTTTGGAAAGCTTAAATGATGCTGGAATGAGACTTGGTGAACTTTGCGATGAGATTAATTCTTTTCCACAAAACAACGAGGAGGTGGAAACTTGTGTTTCACCTCAATTTTTCAAAGAATTTCTCATCGAGTGTGCATCTCTCTCCCTCAAAATTCAATCTCCTTCCGACGATGAGTCGATTGAGATTGAATTTGTTTCATCACCATATACATTTTCCGTCATTGAACCATTAGAATTACCAGTTGATTCCTGTGAGTCGGTAGAAATTAAAACTTCTACACTTTTTGCCGACGAGGACTCTTTACCGGACTTGTTTTCGATGGTTGTTGTCCCGATGTGTGCACCATCTCCCATTTCCTTTGAAAAACCTGTGGGAGATGAATCGATTTTTCTTGGACCTCAAGTGTACTTTTCCCCCTTGTTATCCAAATCCCCCATCGTCCGCCTAGAATTTCAAATTGGCGATGGTTCATTTCTTTCACCGCCCACATGCCTTCCGTTGTTCAAACGGAATTCCTATTTTCCGGGAGGCATGCATGCTCGGGAGGGTCCACCGTTGATCCTCCAAAGTCAAATCGTGTTTTGGATGGACCCTCAAAAATTTCGACTTTTGGTATATAGTTAAATGCGCATTCCAAGTGTAGGTTGTATATACTAACTTCTTTATTTTTGTTTTTCTTGATTTTAGCCTAGTGTAATTAGCTAATCTCTTTTTCTTTCTTTTTGTATGCTTGGTTCTAACTCTTTTGTAGGTTCAACGGACTTGAATTTGCGGAGATATGCACCCCGGCACACATTTGTTAAGAAAATAATCAAAAATCACAAAAACATTTTTTTTCCCTTTGATATTCACACTCCCATCCTCACGCATTTGCATTTGTTTTTATTTTTCTTTTATTTTATTTTTCATTTGTTGTCGTGATTATGCGTGTGCGTTGCTCGTGTACATATTTTTATTTTCTTTTATTTTTATTTTTTTTATTTTCTTTAGCCTAGGCCTTCTTGGTGTGTATATTTAGGCCTATGTGTATTTATTTTATTTTTATTTTTATTTTTTTATTTTTATTTTTCTATTTTTATTTCATATTTTTATGTGTATATATATATATATACTATATTTAAAGTTATTTTGATTTTAGACCCCTTAATTGTCCCCAAATTGCATTCCCCCCCCCCCCCCACCCCACTTTAAATTGCCAATGCAGTGAGGTTTTTCTGCTTGGTCGATCGATCGACCCTTGGGAGTCGATCGATCGATCGACCAGTTAAACCGATGCTGCCTCTTTATTTTTCCCCTTTCTTCTTATTTCTCTCCTCTCCTCTCAATACGATTTGTGCCCTAAATTTTTCCCCTCACCACATTCTTCATTTTTCTTCCAATTTCTGCACATTCAGGTATAATATTAAATTGTTCTACATGAATTTGTAGTTTTTGTTAGGATTGTGTCACAAAATGCATGTTTAAACCCTAGTTTGACACATTGGTTGAATTTTGGTGATTTCCCCTGTTTTCGATTTGTTCCAACTGAATTTATGCATTATTCTTGTTATAAATCCACTCATGAACATGTTTTGATTGCTGCATTGTTGGTTGTTCATGAGTGGGGTGGTTTTGTTGGTTCATACTTGGCATTTCTCACCCTTGACGCACATTGCGCACGCCAAGTGTTCACCAAAATGCCCAAAATAGTTTTCAATGCATTTTTTGGCGCACACTTGGTTGACTTTTACTCGTTGTCGTATTCCGACATATTTTAGCGCAATGTTGCACTTTGTTACCTCGGTTTTGGGCACTCGCACCCCATTTCAACTCATACACTAAACTAACCATTAATTGCGCTTACAATATTTTTTGTATTGCTTAATTCTTGTTTTGTAGGTTGAAATGGCACAATCAAAGAAATATAACTCCACTGTGTGCATGCCCACCCTGGGTTTCGAGAGTTTCCGTTGCAAGAAGGAACGGGAATGGTTTCAGGCCTATTTTGAGACTGCTCAGAGGCCGTTGGCCTACAATCTTGCCTGGAAGCTTGAGGATTTGCCGAGTGAGGCGCGCGTTATTCTGAGGCGCCAGGGATGGGAGACTTTTCTCGCCACTAATGGGCGCATTAATGAAGAATTGGTTAGAATATTTTATGCGACATTAGTGGTGGTAAAAGGTGACGGGCCGACCACTTTTGAGGCCATGGTTCGAGGGGTGAGGGTACCTTTCCGCTTATCAGATTTGGCCGCCTTTATTCATGTACCGAACCCCGAGAACGCTGTCAGTTTAACCGATGGGGATGTTTTTGGTTTGACGACATTGATAGAGAGCCTTGCACCGGGTGAAGAATGGAAAAGAATGGCTTTTCGTTCGGCTGCAATGGAGGACCTACCGCGACTAATTCACTACATCAATGTCCACTCCTTTATGGTGACGAGCAACCGATCTGAGGTGCGTCACAAGCACGCTGCATTTATCTACGTGCTGATTAACAATTTGGGCAATATCAGTTTGCCCAACATATTTCTGGATATGATGTGCGCTACGGCGAAGGAGAGAGCCAAGACATTTTCCCTCTCTTTTCCTGCCCTCATCACTAGGATTTGTATTTCTCACGGTTGCCCAGAGTTAATCGCCGACCGCAAACACGATCCACTCGGGCTTCTAACACAGGCCAACATCACAAGAATGCTGAAGCGCGAGTGGGGGCAACCGGCGACGAAGAGGCAGAGGGCAGAGGATGCTGACGATATGGCCGAGGAGGAGGAGATTAGAGAGATGGATACTGGTGAGGGTTCTCACGTGCCACATACAGAGGATGATGCCCGCTTTGCGGCATACCAGGCAGTGCAGGACCAGCGCTGGGAGGAGACCCAGCTCAGGTGGGCGACTTGGGAGTTGCGCCTGGACCAGTTGCAGGCCGATCAGCGGCAGCAGTGGGCTCAGCAGCAGGCTCATCAGGAGCAGTTTCAGGCCGAGCAGCGGCAGGAGTGGTCAGTGCAGAGGCAGGCCAGGGCACAGAGTAGACAGGAGTACCGGATGATGCAGCGGATGATGAGAGATCTTTATCTGCAGCGCAGTGATTCCGACGCACCAGTGCCTCCTCATTTTTAGGACCCCTCCGATCCTAGTGGTTCTGGCCACTAGGCTGTTGTTGTGATGGGTTTCATTTTTGTATTTTGGGATTGGATAGTATTGTACTTTTTATTTTTATTTTTTATTTTTATTTTTATTTGTATTTCTTTTATTTCAGAAGTTGTAATGTATTAAGTTATTTTGTATTGAACTTATGAAATGAGAAATGAAAATGTAGTTTGTGGTTGTTTATTGGATTTTGATGTGTGTGACCTTCCATTTTATAAAATCAAAAAGTTCACCATCAATTTATCTAGTATTTGCACTTCAGCCCCTCTATATTATTGTGACTTGTGACATAATTTCTCTTCACTTGATACATCGGTACATATTCTTCATATGCTTTGTACTAACTTGTTTTGCAGCTTCATTTGGACTTGTACTTATGGAGATCGCTCCACGTGTGGGTAATATCATTCTTTTCCTAGCTTTGTGTTGTGTTCTTTAATGGACGCATTGGGGACAATGCAACATTTAAGTTAGGGGGTGTAGGATAGTCTATCCATTTTGCTGTTTAGTCCTTGGATTGGATTACAATTTAGTTACAAAGCATGTTTTTTGTTAAAATTTGAAAAATTTCAAAAATATTTTCTTTCTTTTTTCTCCTTTGTTGGGCATTTTGCCCTTGTTTCCGATGATAAATTTTAATAATTGCCCGATCAATTAGACAATTCAACTATGCATGTTCTCGATTTTAGAAGTTATTAGATTCTAGTTCCTAAATCATTGATATTATGAATAACTTCATGAATTAAACTTTATCCGTGAACATATGCACCATTCTTGTTATATTGAATTGGCTTAAGATTTTTATAACTCGGTATGCTTTTGCTGCATTGTATATACTTACACCGAGTGAGATTAGAGACTTATCTTCATTTGTGAGTGTATACACTATTCTTTTCTCATTAAAAACGTTACAGTCGTTGGTAATCTCTTTATTCTTTCATTGACCGTTCATTAATTGAGTTCATCATTGAAATGTGTTACTTGAGCATGATTTTCTTATGTTGTTTTGACTCGCGAATTGCGTATACTTTGTAAAATGATCATAGGCCCTCTTTGATATATCACCCATATGACCTTGACCTCACCTTTTATATGTTCCCTAGTTAACCCCTTTGAGCCTATATACTAGCCTTTCGTTTCATTACCCAAAATCCCATAACCAACTCCAAATTGGAGTTTTAAGCCATATATATTACCTTACATACCCTTGTTTGGATTGTTTCTTGGAATTGAATGTTATTATTGTTGTGTGGTTGCAATTTGAGTATGAAAAGAGTAAGAAGTGTCAGAAAAGAAAGTAGTGAAAAAGAGAAAGCAAAAAGCAAAGAAAACAAAAGAAAAAGTGAGAAAATGGAAGAAAAGGAAAAGAAAGAGAAAGTTGTGAATATTGTTTGTAGTGTTTCAATAAGCTTTGATTACTCTCTCGATTGCTATATTTATGCTCGTTTGGACATTCTTGTCCAACTTTTGATATTTCCCACATTTTTCACATTATTCTGAGTTTTCATCCCCAAACACTTTGAATCCGTACATACATCCCTTTCATTTCGTACCTTAACCTAGCCATACATTACAACCCTATTACAAGTCCTATGTGATCTTAAGTAGATGTAATTCAAATGTTTAAATAGTGTTGATAATCTGTGAAAATGCATTTCGCCTCTTTTAGTGTGCGGTATCCTTTCACTGAGATTGCAATTTTCATTTCCTATATAGCGTTCCTCATTCGTGACATGTGCGCGGCCTAGTTTCCATTTACATTTACTCTTTATGCCCGCATGTCCCGTGTATTACCTCCCTTTTCATAGTGAATTCATTTGTTGAGCGTAATACCCGTGAGGATTGAATGTATGCATGCTTTGATGTTTAGTATCCGAATTATTTAAGTTTTTCGCCAAATCATACTTTGCATATGCTCACTTCCCTCCCACATGCTAGAGTTTTAATTCATTGAGGTGCATTCGATAATGTTAATAACTACGGACTTCTCATGCGAATTCGTTTGCTATGCTAATAACATGTTGAAATCTTGTTCGCACTGATGAGTTTGTCTTACTTGATTGGGCATATTTTGAGGAAACTTTATGATGTTTGTGGGTTTCATCCCTGAAAACCCTCACGAGACGACACTCGTCCACTAGGGTGACCTAGGGGTTTAACGGCTTATTGCATATGCTAAATGCAATCGAATCGCCCGCGAAAGTGGCCTTATCTTTTTATTGCTTTTATACCATACTTTTGTACTCTCTCCTGTGTTGGTTTACTTGTTCTTCTTGTTGCATCATATTTCATTGCTAGGGACTAGCAATGTGTAAGTTAGGGGGTGTGATACGGCGGAAATATTGCGTATTTCACCCGTTAACCTACGCGTTATTATCCCCCTCGGGTATCTTATTCCCTATATTTATGCTCGTTAACCAGACAAGCCTCGGATTTCTATGTTAATATGTTTCGCAGGTGTTAATTGAGCTTTTGTAGGTATTTGGATGCTAAGTGTGAAGTCCGGATGCGTTTCGCTCCATTTTCGTACACAACCGCACGCGCAAGGGCATTTTAGTCTTTTGACAGCTTGGGAACCTGGCCCGACATCTACACGGAAGTTGTAGCCCTCCTCGCTAGCTTCGCGTGGCCGCGAACGGTGCGCGATTCCGATGCATAACGACAAAGTTACGGCGATTGGAGCGAGGTTGGATTGTATGCCAAAACAGGGAGAATTGCAGGCTGCCCCTGTTTGGTCGATCTATCGACCATAAGGGTCGATCGATCGACCATTCTTATTTTTGCCACGAATTACACTGTCGATCGATCGACCAAAGGGGTCGATCGATCGACCCCCTGTTTTCCCCTGCAGATATTTTCCTTTATTACTTTCTTCTTTTCTTTTATTACAACTTACTATATAAGTTGGTTTTTGTTGTAATAAGAGAAATAACTTATATTCTAAATTAGATAGGGTAGTTAGGGTTTGGTGTGGAGATTTCTTTTCTTCTTCTTCTTGGATTGACAACCCATGGGTTTGTAAGATTGAACTATTCACTTCCTCTCCATTAATCTAGTTTGTTGTTCTTCTTCTTCTCTTGCCTTGTAATTTAGTTTCAATGCTTTCTAACTAGTTTATATGCTTTAATTCTTGCTTTCTTAGTCTAATTAGCATAATTTAGTTTAACTCACCATGCACCCTTAGATAAATAGGGTCGGGATTTCATTTCCGCCATTTTCGGGCCCCGAGCTCCGAAAACTAGGTTTAGTGCAAAATCGCGTTTAATTGAAACCGCGCGTATCAAAGTTGGATTGCTAAGCATTTTTCTTTCTTTGTCATGCAACGTTAGAGTTTATAGCGACAATCCGAATTTAATCCGCGTGCGACCATTTTTTCAGTTAAATTTTTAATCTCGCAACTTTGGCTTAAATTCCTTATTGTGTGATGTTTATGCTTAATTGAAAATGCTTGATTAGATTGCTTTCGAGCCTTAATTCTAGTTAGTAGTTGTTTCGATCCGTTTGGTAGAATGCGATCCCGATCCTCGCTTTACTTTAATTTAGCGTTAACTTCTCTTTTCTTTTGTCACCATAACCACCTATCACCTTTTACACTTTTATTCGTGAAGTAATTAAACAATTAACATCTGAAATTTAATAACTCCCTGGGGATTCTCGATACCCGACTTACCGCTCTACTTGCTTGTCAAGTGTAGCTGTAGTTTAGGTTCTTTTGCACGTCGAGCGGGAGCCGAAATCAACGATAGTGTCCCTACACGAACACTCGGTTCCCCTCGCGTCAAATTGGCGTCCCTAAAATTGAAAGAGTCTAATTCTTTGCTTGAGTTAAAAATTTTGGAGATGAAAAATGATTTGATAGAGTTGAGTAGTGTTGGTAGCAATGGTAGTGGCTCGTCATGTTATAATATTTGGAGTGTTAAAGAAAAGACCATTATTTATTTTAGAGGGTGAATAAATTCCAAGGATGTTAAAAAAGGTCAACCCATAAGTGTTGTTCCAACCATTTACACATGTTCACATTGTGGTAGGAATGGCTACCTTAGGAATTTTTGTTTCGATCTTTGAAATGGTCCTAGGAAGTTGAAGTCTAGAGTTCCCCTGGTTCCCAAAACCCCTATGCTTCATTGCACACCTATTTAGGTTAGGAAATCACTTTTAGAGGAGCTAGATGGTAAAGTAGTTAATTCTCACATGCTGGCACATGATGCGTCACTTGATATTTCTTATGGATAGTTGCTTGCATTCTTTGTTTGTCATACACTAGTTGTGTTTCATGATATATGTTTGCTGGTGTTATGACACGTGTATTTTCTGTTTAAGATTTTTGTTTTTGATAAATATTTTGTAAAATACAAAAAGATTTTATTTTGATAAATTTTTTGGAAAAAAGCAAAAAGAGTTTTGTAATTTGTTTTGCACCATATATAAATGGACATTTAGGATGACCAAGTCATAATTTCATTCCATATCCATGTGATGATTTGATGGTGTTTTGAAATCCGTCATCATTTTATTTTTGTGCTTTATAGTATTTGGAGTCATTGAGATGTGATTAGTTTTTACTACCTACATGTTTGACTTATGAGTTTCTTTAATGCACAATTGCACGGATTTGTTTGATTATCGTACTTCTTCATCACATGTTGTTCGAAGTGTTATCATCTCAATTCTATCTTCAAAACAAACCATATGCGATAAAACTTGACAATGAAAGTAGTGCATGTAAAAACCGTTTACCATGAGGCACTTAATTGCAACAAAATATGATGAGAGTTCACGAGAAAGGGTTGCGAGAGTACAAAATGAACTCCTCGTGAAAGACACCATTTAAAAGAGCTCGAAAAAATGAAAGGAAATAAAAAGATAAATATGCAAAAAGTAGCCCAATAGGTTTTAGTTTCATCGCCTCAAAAGAAAAATAAATGCATAATTGTTTATGAGGGAGTTTGGATGGAAATAAATGAAAAATGGGTTTACACATCCTGATAGCGTCATGAAAAAGCATTACATAGTTTTAGACATTATTGGCGTTGAAATCATTCTTTACGTCGATGTGTTGATGGATTGAGTCGATGTCATTTAAATTCAACACTTTCGAAATCTAAGGACGATTTTGAGATTCATTTGTTAGGAGTACACATATTCATTGTGCACATATGTTATATTTGATTCCTTTGATTTTCCTATCGAATATGTTCACATCCATTCATTTCGTTTTCGTGATTTAGTTGTCTTAGTGTAAATTCATGGTGTGTGATTTTTGTAAAATTATTTTTGCCTTTTTTGTGTAAAAAATTGAAAAATAAAAAGTAGTTTGTGGAAGATTTTGAGTTACTCTTTGCATGAGGGTAGTTTACTTCATATTTTCTATGAATTTTTGTTGTGACAACTCCATGTTTATTGTGTTTAGTCGTTTCCTTGTCTATTTTGTTCAAATAAAAAGGGGGAGAACGAATTATGGGGCAGATTTGATTATATTGAGTGATTTATGTTATTATATTAAGTTATTTATGCTTATATCATTTCAAACTCGATGTGTCATGAAGGGAATTACTTTGTCTCATGTGTGTAGGTACAAAGATTGAAGATCATTATTTTGCACACCCTAATGAGAAAATCTTAAGGATTTGAAGTTGAAGATTTTTGAAGAAAAGTTTTAGACTTGCATTTTGAGTATCTTCTCAATTTTGGGTTCATGGGAGGGTATTTATTTTATATAGGCATTTTGATTTGATAATTTAAATGTTTTTATTTTGTACCCGCATTGACATAGGGGGAGATTTGTAAGGACATTTTTTTACAATGTTCATTATCTTTAGAGTATGTTGTATACCGCTACAACCATCGAAGAATAATTCAAGATCATTCAAGCGTCAAGATGGATCCAAATATCAAAGTTCTTCAACATTAAATCATACGCGAGATAAATTTCGTGAAGGTTGTGTTTTAATTCCTTAGCATTTCACGTAGAGTGTTGGGATATTTTTTATCAAATATTTTCTAAGTGCTGGAGAAGACATTATAAGTTTTTTGCCAAAAACTATTTTTGAAGTTTTGAGGCCGAGTATTTACTGGAGAAATAAAATATTTATTTTCTAAATATTTTGTTCGAGAGACAACAATACATAGTTCGAGTGATAGGACTCTGTCGCATGATGTCGCTTGAATGACACGTGTATCCGTTTGAGCAACACGGCTATCTCATTCGAGCGATCTTCCGCCTTAGATTTTTATAAATTGGTTTTTCCAGTTTCATTTTTGTTCAGAACACCTAAGATTACTATTTTATAAAAACTCGCTGCTGCAGAAACGTTTGTATCCTCTTTTAGGTCTTCAATTCCTTTTGCTTTTCAATTCACAAGATCCCAATAGTTTATGTGAGTTATTTTGGAGCCCAAGAATAGATCTTGTGTCAAGTTTATCTTATAGATAGGATCTCTACTACTGATCTAGGTGCTCTTGAGGGAATTACTGGGCTAACTACAACTACGTGTCATAGGGAGTTATCATGGGTACTCTTGGGCTGAATTTGAGTTACAGTTCTGGGTGACTCTAGGCTACAGTCTATGTGATTATTCTGCGGAGTGATCATTGCAGATTTCATTGTGTATTTAAGTTGAGATTTATTTTACATAGTGAAATAAAAAGGTTTTACCCGGAAGATTTTTTTTCCTAAAATCTGTGAGTTTTATTTGTGATGGTTTGACACACACACACACGCAGAGTTTCATGTTTAGGGGATGATATTATTTGGTTTAAAATTGACTCTAGTTAAATAAGTTTAAATTGGGAATTTGCGAATTTATTTAAATCAGTATCACGCACGACCCAACTCTTTCAAAAATAAATGTTGCCACCTAGAGAGAACAAAGGACAATATTGATGCTTGTGAAACCATGTAGTATAAAGGTTAGGGGACTATGTTATGGAATGGGAAGGTTTTAAGCACCTGTCCTGCACTTTCGATCTCTCATGGGAATGTGTTAATATTCTCTTATTAGACATTGTGAAGTGTGTGATTATGTGCATAATATAGATGAATAATGGAATCATTCAAATCAATCATGAAAATGGATGGAGTGAATTCAGCTTAGGACTGTTCCCAAAGATAATAATTCAAAATATAACATGAGTGTTTGTCTAATCACAAGTCATTATGCAAGAACAAACGTATATATCGGACAAAACACAAGCATGCAAGAATATAACATCTACTAAATATATATATATATATATATATATATATATATATATATATATATATATATATATATATATATAGAGAGAGAGAGAGAGAGAGAGAGTCAGGCTCTCTAGCATACCTCATTAAGCATACCTATGAACATAGTTATTTAAAAAAAAAATTGAGTTGATATTTTTTATATGGGTTCATGATATTTCAATGTGCCAGTGTAAAAATATTCAGCTCAAACTAGTATTTTTTGTTATTTTTAAAAAATAGGTAAAAAATCTGACAGTTATATAGGGTAAAAACTGTCAGTTTTTTTTACCTATTTTTTAAAAATAACAAAAAACATTATTTTCAGTTGATTGATTCTTCTGACCTAGGTCAATTCAGAGGAACTGAAGTTATGATGACCAATTTTGTGGGCCTATGTTAACCCCGAGGACCTAATGTTGTGATGACTAGTTCTAAGGACCGAGGTAAATTCTAAGAACCTAAAGTTTTGACAACCGTTTCTGCGAGATGAGGTTAATTATGAGGACCTAAAGTTGTGAAAATCGATTATAAGGGGTGAGATAAATTCTGAGGACCGAAAGTTAGGGTGACTAATTCTGCGAGTCGAGGTCAATTCCGAGGACCTAAAGTTGGGACAACTAATTCTGGGATCCGAGGTCAATTCTGAAGACCTAAAGTTAAGATGACCAATTCTGTGAGCCGAGGTTGATTTTAAAGTAATGACGACCAATTCGGAGGGCCAAGGTTGATTCTAAAGTTGTGTGAACCAAGTCTGAGGGCCGAGGTAAATTTTGAGGATCTAAAGTTGGGACGACCAATTCTACGGGAGGCCAATTCTGAGGACCTACAGTTGGAATGACCAATTATATGGGTCAAGGTCGTAATGACCAATTCTTAGGGTTGAGGTCAATTATCCGGACCAAAAGTTATAGCATGCGTAATAGCTCTCCTAAGGAAATTTAAATTATCTTAGGGTATAGGTGCACTTGTGGTTCCACTAGGGATTGTGTTGTCTTGAAACTCCATAGGTTTTGGCTAGGGAATTGTAGTAAACTTGGATACGGGTGCATCATTTATTACTTTGTGGAGTATACAAGGGATAAGAGTGTAATATTAATCAAGTTGGGTATTTTAAGAGTTTGTAGGGGACTTCGTGCTCCAAAAATAATGTTTCATACTTTTCAAGAATTTTTGGGAATTTTTGTGATTTTTCTTGACTTTCTGGATTTTTCTAGAATTTTATTGTATGAAATCTTAGGGGACTACCAATAGGCAAGATTGAGGTTGTGCCGATCGAAAATGGCACGAACTCTTGGGCTTCCTTAGGAAGAATAAAATGAGGCTATCGATTGGTATAGGTTGGGGGCTAATGATCGGCGGGCCTTTAACCTTCTATAAAAATGGGAAATCCCTCTCCATTTTTTACACCTTCAAGTGTTTGAATATTCATCTTTATCTCTCTAAAAACTATTCTTAAGCCTTTTCTTCTTCAAGACTTCAAATGGCTGGCTTTTCAAATGAGGTGCACAACAATGAGTGGTTGGTCATTGATGACTGGGCTGGCGTGGAGTGGCGGTCTAGGTTTCCCATTGCATTATACAATAACAATAATTTTGATTTGTTTGAGCCTATTGTTGATGAGCGTACCTTGTTACGCAAGCTTGTATATCATTATTCATCTAGGGTGACGAACGCTAGTGGCTATGTAAGTATGGTGACTTTTTGGTCTTTCAATTTATATTTCTTTTTTCCCTTTTTGTGATAATAAAGGGTTTTTCTTATGTTTTCTTGCCGCTTGACATAGATTTTTGAATATTTATTTCCGAGGTATGACTAGGTTAAAGTTGGTTTGGGAGAAGCTCCCTACTATTATTCATTGGATGGTATCGTACACCGGATTTGCCTATTAGCAAAGGCGCTAGATGAGACACTGCATTCCACTGTAGTGTTATGTGCTCTTAGAGAGAGGTGGTGGGACAATACCCACACATTACACCTTGAATTCAGGAAGACAATTGCTATTACCATTGATGTCTAGTAATTGACGGGATTGGATTGCGAGGGGTTCTAGATAGTGGTGGATCATACTTTGAGGATGACACTGGAGGTGGTGCAAGAAACTCTAGGGATGTAGGTAGAATTATGTCAGTGGATTCTATTCAAATTTTTGTCTTAAAGGATGTGTTACTGAAGAAGGGGGGACCTAACATATGGGCGATAGGTGAGGCAAATGACCCGTCATTTTTTTTTCTTTTGCTTGGTAGTTTCTTAGTGGAGACGAGTGGCGACATCGTACATATTTAGTTCTTATCGTATATGAGGACAATTTTTGAGGTCCAACTGTACGATTGGGGGCACCAGACTTCGGCGTCCCTTTATTCTTCTTTAAATTCTTTCAGTTGGTGCTCCCGACAAACTTTTACAGTATCCACATATATTCTGGAGGTAACTTTGGATTTATTTTTCTTTTTATTTCCTTATATTCTTCCTTTATTCTTTTTGCTGATTCTAGTCTCTTGCAGACGTGCTTTCATGAGGAGATAGTTCATAACGCGGGGTTGATGGCCCTGAAGGATAAGGATCTGGGGAACTTTTACTGAATGTTTTGTTGGCACAAATCCAACCATCGGTCGAATCAGTCCTTATCTTTAGCGAACATACGACGGGTCCCGAATGCCCTGATGAGCGACCAAGTTATCTTTTTGTCTTTTTTGAGTTCTTCTTGGCATATTTATTTCTTGAGTACATACTGATTTGTTGGGGATTACAGGTGACCTTCTACCCCTGGGCGAAGGCTCTATGGGACACAGGGATTACAGGCATGCATGAGTAGATGTGTTGGTTGATTATAGGCGAGTTTGGGCACACCTGTTATATAGGAGGGAGGGTGCTGTGGCATATAATGGAGGAGGAGGTGGCAGTCCTACCATCGGCGTCCCGCTGTATATGAGGTGATTGAAGGGGAAGTTCGATAATTCCAGGAGCCCATGATGATAGGCAATCCCTATATGCACTATACAGATAAAGTGGAGAGTTATTATTATTTGGACATCGTGTCTAGTTAGTTGATTCCCTCCTGTATTAATGACATGAAGAACATGCCTCCACCTACCATGGCTTCAGATATGGGTACCAAGTTACTGGTGGGGATAACCCACAACATAGGTTATGGTCCATCGATGATGGTGGTGGCAGAAGAGACTCTACGTATTCAAGTGACTCACCTTCGTATAATTTTCGGTTGAACAATGTGGAATCACTGAGCATGTCTCTCCATCCTCATGCGGTGGTGTTTGGTTGATTGGTGTTATAGATGAGGCCTTCTGGCATGAGGTATATTCCTTCTCTCTTTTTTTCTTCCATTTATTCTTTCTTTGCATTTTACTGATTGGCTCATCTTTTGTTGCTCTTTTTGCTTGCAATATGTTCAGGTGCCGACCAACTGGCTGTGAGATATGAAAGATTGGATGTCTTTCATGTTTGTGTATATCAATAAGTCATATCCTTCCTTCTTTGTGCCTCCTGCCACTTCAGATGAAAATTATGGTTCGGGAGTGGAGGATCCACCACTCGTCGCCACACGAAGCTTGTGCGCCACGGGGGTTGAGGGTTTTGGGGACGGTTAAGGGTTGAGGAAAAGTACTGTTTGTATTTTTTTTCTTTATATATGGAAAAGAGACACATATGGAATGAAATTTCTCTTTTTTTTTATTTTTCTCTTTGATTAAGTGAATTATCCTATATGCACCTTTTTATTTTCTGCTGAGATTGTTTATTTTATGCGAAGATTGAGATGAATATGGATTGATGAAAAAAGGAAAAAACTTTATTCTATAAAGGGGGAAAGTGAAAATAATTAATTCAGGATTAGTATTTTTCAGAGTAAGAGTTTTTTAATTTAGGTCAAAAAGAAAAAAATATTTTTCTAAATAAAAGGGGTGTCGATGAGCATACCCCTTAACCTGCCTATCATCATGGGAGTTCAAGTTAAATCACTCCTAAGCTTTGATTTCACTTACCTATATACTTTTGTAGTTTTTTAGGGATGAGAAGTCTAAGAGGGTGGTTTTGATCATATATAGGCTTAACTCTTTTTTAGTACAGTAATGATAAGTTAAACAACAACACTATTGATTAACCACATGACATATAAACACAACTCAGTGAAGATAGACTCAGTTTGAACTCACAAATCTCTCGTGTATAACTCAAAAGGTAATAATGAACTTAGAAGTAGTTTTCCTTAGAGGGAGAGAGTAAATGAGCATCCTAGATACACATCGGCAGGCATCCAAACACCCTCAATAATCTTTGTCAAATATTAAAGCTTCGTAATAAATGACAATGGTGGGTGAGTAAACTCTTTAGTTCGTAATAAATATCTCTAGTAATAACTTCTGAATTATCAACAAGAACAACATCCTCTCCCCAGAGGTGGTTGGGGTCCTTTAATAGCCCCCACACTACTCTCGAGGCAACTCAGTCATTAATGCCTCTGAAAAACATCCCTTATACTTTATGTCACAAACATTAAAATACTTGATGCACTAGTTATCTCCACATCATAAACATTAAATGCCAAGACATGCCTTTTGCCTAACCATGGTGTGTCAGGGGGATTTCGTCACAGAGGTGTCTCACCAACTATTTAACAGACCCAAATACCACAGTGGTTTACTCAAGTGAAGATTTAACATTGCCTAGCTGGTTAGTGACATCACATAAAGAATATGTGACATTAAGTAGAGGGTTGTTTGGCTCACAACTCAACGCCCGATGGAACTCAAGGCTGATCCCCCGAGGTTCCATGGTCAGGGTCCTTTTGATGTTTTATCAGGTGTATCTAAGATGGCTAGGACAAGCCCCAGCGGTTCATCACTTCTCAATCCTCCAAACTAAGTCCCTCTGAAGTTCTCTCACGACGAGGTCATTTGATAGAGCATGAAAGCTCTCCCAGGTCCTGCCAAGCCTGGTCTCTCGCGAGTACCGTTCGACCTCACACAAAATCATTATACTAATTACATCTTTACAATCGTTATAGATCATAGTCGATATAAACAAAAGATACAATAATACTAAATTAATTAACTGGACTAAATAACGAGCTCTCTCAGTTAGTTTCTTCGCTAGAAGGCCATGCTGAACTGCCTCGCTGAGTTTCCACGTTGAACTGCCACGGTGAGCTTCCTTAATCCCAAACACTGTTGTAAATGGAGGTATTATCTCTAATCTCAGGATTATCTTTAAGCCCCCTCTACATTTTCCCCTTCGTGGAGAGATTTATTATGGAAACAAGAAATGTCTGCACGAAAACTTCTCAATCCGATAAACCTTATCTATGTGAGAGAATATCTCCCCTATGTACCTGAGTCGAAGCGTTATGGCCTGTCGACAATTTGTGAAGGGACATCACCACTTTATCCTGCTACTGAATTTCAACCGTTTTGTATTTCCTTCAACGACTAATTTTGGAATTCTCCCGAAACACCTGCTGACTTTCTCAAATACCCGTTCGGACTTTGGGGAAGTGAAATTATCCTGTTTGTGCTATTGTGGAGTATAGTTGTAGGTAGTTATTTTATCGTTAGGACTTCCCCTATCGTTGTCACTTGTGAAATTCTCCCTTGTAACATTTCACCATGTTCAAAAAAGCATAAATTCTCCCCGATGTAGCTGAGTTACAATTAAACAAAGTTTGGACTTGTGGCGAGGGGACATCGAAGCTTTTTTGGACAATTGGGACAAATTCTTGTAGAATTAAACAACGTTTGGACTTGTGGCAAGGGGACATAGTCTACCACCACCACTGTTCATCCAAGATCCTCCTCTGCCACCCATAGAGCCACTACCTTGGATGCTGCTCGTCAAGAGAAACTAAATTTTTACCACCGGTATCCCATCTTTGTCAAAGATGATGAGTTTTTTAATGCATATAAGACCTGCTATTTTTTAGCCAAGTAAGATCCTTTACTGCTGGGTGATGAAGACCAGGATTCATTGAAGTGGGGCTTTCTTCCTCCAGAGGGGACTCCACGCTTCTGGTTTGACTGTGGTGACTTTCCTTACTCCCAGATCAATTTCGAAGCACCTGGGGGGTTGCTAGCTCATTTTGCTGCCTGGCATGCACATATGTATATCTCTCACACTGTAGCTCTTGCCAAAGTTGTTCTTCACCGAGCCAGCTGGTTTGGGGAGTTCACTCTTTCCAAGAACAACGCTGTGCTCCAAGTGTTAGTTTCCACATGGAATGCGGCAACTCACACATTCTTTATTGCCTGGATGAGTTCACCATTTCGTTGGAGGATGTTTGTGAGCTATTTGGGTTTGAGCCCATGGGTGAGTATACATATCATGATGAGGCCTTGGATACCGTAGAGACTGTTTACTGGGCTGAGCTAGATCGGATTTTTGTAGTTGCACTGGGTCTTCTAACAAGGCTACTTTTACTCATCTCATTAGCTATTTTTTCGAAGTTCCTACTACGAAGGATGTCACTGCTGTAACGGGACAAGGTAAAGGTATATCTTTGGAACTACTAGCCTATATTCTTGTGCTTCTTTCACATTTCTTCTTGACTGGGAAACCCAACGACCAGCCTAGGAGGGACCTTGTAAATATTTCTATCTGTTTGGCCAAGGGTTTCAACCTTCGTCTGACTGCCATTGCTTTGGGGTCCCTCTATACTTGGTTGGATCGAACCCACCTTGACATGGAACGGTCCCTTCGTCGTTACAACTTGGCCAATTTTGCTAATACCATTATCTTAACGGATTTCCTCTATACCCATTTTCCTGCCATTACTTCCAAGTCTGTCTCTTATACCATGAGCCAAGGCATTAAACCTCCATGCCTCTTATACTTTCATAAAAAATAAAGTCAAAAGGAGATAATGGGAGTTATTGATCATTTTGACTCCTTTGTCATGAGGCCATATGGATAATCCACCTTTGCCCACACTTGGAATTTTTTTCCTTCTGCAGCTAGAACGATCACTTTTGTCCCAGTTGTAAAAGATCCTTCACAGGCTATGGTACTTTTGTTCACTCCTAGGTTTCTTACTTCCTTTACTGAATGGGGATACACTTCTGAACCTTATAACCCCGATAGATGTAGTAGGCAGTTCAGGTTTAATCAGTGGCTCCTCGACCTGTGTTTTAACTCAGTAATAAAATGGATACTTTTGCTCAGGATTGCACCTTCTACCTTACAGTAGTAGTACTTAGTGTGACTTCTGCCATGGATGGTCGAGTCACCCTTACTAGTTCCACTAGGAAAGGGGACGCTTCTACTTCTTATGCCACCAAGTTCTGTTTGAGGAAACTAACCCTAATTCGTGAGTTCATACAAAGTCCCCCCAGTATCCCCTCGTCCTTTCTTTCTCTGCCTGGAGTTGGGTCTCAAAGGAAACTCCATTCTTAGAGTTGAGTTCCCTTTGAGTAAAATTATTAAAGATCCTCCCCTCAAGCTACCCCTTTATTTCCCAATGATCCCTACTGCCACGCCCAAACCCAAGACCGTTGCAACCCCCAAATAGCCTGCCCCTATAACCGAAGAAGACACTAGCGAAGGGCCTTCCCAGCCACCAAACAAAAGAACTAGGAAGTCCAAGAGTGGTACTTCCTCAAAATCTATGTCTGAAACTCAGCCTCAAAACCCTTTAGAGGCATTATCCATCACCTCTGCTCCCCCTCCCATGTCTGCAGAAGTAATTGAAGATATAAGAAGGAGGGTTTAGGCAGAGGTGGAATGGATAAATGGTTAGTTTCAATGATGGGTCCTATCTTTTCTCCTTTTGTTGCCTTCTCTACGATCCTAGTTGATCTAACGAAACCAGGGTCAAAAAAGAAGAAAAGTTCAAAGGTTCCTCGAAGTACTGGCAATGTAGGTGCGAGGAAGAAGACTCTGGGTATTAAGTACTAGAGGAAACGAACTCCAGATGTACATCTCTCCCCAGATCTCTCTGTTGCAGCTTCCTCTCCTCCTTCTCCAGTGGTTATATCCTCCCATTATCCCTCTGAATCCGAGGTATGTATGTGTGTTGTTGCTTTTATTCACATTTTTCTAAGGCAAGATGGATCTATTTAACTCTTAAACACTTTGGTACATGAGGTAGAAGAAGAAAGATCCAACCCCCTATGAGCCCTTTCGTGGGGGGACGTTTCGATTCTTCTCACACCGATGTGACTCCTCTCCATTCCCCTATGATCGGGCTTACCTACTACCATCGTTCGACCTCTCAACATGCAAAGGATGTTGCTGTGGGGGTGAGTCCGTTGAGTCTATGGTCATCTCTTCTAAACCAGAGACAACTCCCCCAGCCCCTTCTAAATTATCACATTAGCATGAGGTCCTCCCTCCCATCGTTCTAATTGTGAAAAGTTCCCCTGAGGTAACATATTATCAATTACTTGTTAGGTCTCACGTCTTTTTTCTCCTCCATTACTTTTTCTATTTAGCCTGCTAAACTTTGATATGTTGGGATGCCTTAGGTTGAAATGGTGTCTTTGTTAGCTAACATTCTTCTTCCCCCTTTGCTGATGAGACCACTAGCTTCAGTTTCCCTCTTTGGTGCCCTAACTGAGGTAAGTAACACTTAGAGGTATTTCTCACTTCTTCTATACTTATTCCCCATTTCTAACACAAAGCTTTATTTTGTTTTTATAGTTTTCTCCAGATCTTGCCTCACCCTCCTCTCTTGGTGGGTTGCCTATTCCCAAGGCCAGGGTTGAAATTCCTGCCCAACGTGGTGGTTCCTCTGTATCCATCAACCTTGGGGCATTACTTGGAGGTCCAACGTCTTTTTCAGTTGAGGCTTCTATATTGGCCTTGGTACCTTTTGTTGGTGAAGAAGCTTTACTGGCCGTTGAGGCTTCTTTAGTTGGGGGTGCCGTTGAGGCTTCTGAGGAGGTAATCCTGCCCCTAACAGTTCCCTCCATTATGGCCTCTTTAGTGATGCCGTTCTTGCTCTAGCCACTGCTAAGGTACTTCGCTAGTTTCTCTTCATTTCTCTTTGTTTGTCTTTTATTATAAATAATGTACCATCAATAAGAGTCTTCTTTCCCAAACTTTCAAACTTTACCAATAACGGTGACTTAACAACGAAAATGCTTGTTAAGACTTTCCATAAACTCCACCTATATCGGTGACTTAACAATGAAAACACTTGTTAAGATTTTTCATAAATTCCACCTATAACGGTGACTTAACAACAAAAACACTTGTTAAGATTTTCCATAAACTCCACCTATAACTGTGACTTAACAACGAAAACACTTGTTAAGATTTTTCATAAACTCCACATATAACGGTGACTTAACAACGGAAACACTTGTTAAGATTTTTAATAAACTCCACCTATAATGGCGACTTAACAATGAAAACACTTGTTACGATTTTTATAAACTCCACCTATAATGGTGACTTAACAACGAAAACACTTGTTAAGATTTTTCATAAACTCCACCTATAATGGTGACTTAACAATGAAAACACTTGTTAACATTTTTAATAAACTCCACCTATAACAGTGGCTTAACAATTAAAACACTTGTTAAGATTTTCCATAACTCCACCTATAACGATGGCTTAACAATGAAAACACTTGTTAAGATTTTCCATAAACTCATTGTTTCTTCTACCTGTTCTCAGGTTGCTCATGAATCTTTTTCTACGGAAGAGAAATCTACACCAGTTCTTTCGCCCATCGCTTCACCCCATTGTGAACCCGCTATCTCAGAAGATTCTGATCACGACGACCAAGGTTCCACGATTGGTGTTGTTGCTGATAGTGAATCTGGTTCTGAGCTTCCTCTGCCCGACTTATCTCCTCACGAATTTTCCCTCATGGTGCTTCAGTGTTCTCCTCAAATACCTGCCAACCATCGCTTGGTAGTTAAGCAACTCGCAAGCCGCCATCCTGAGACATTTACTGTAGATTGTTTGCATTCCAACATCCTTGTGATGAGCTATGGGCTTCAGGGCATGGCGATCGTTGTTGCTAATATCTTCAGCACACCTACTCCCAACGTTACCAGAGCTCTCCTCAACAAATTCCTGGGCTATCCGAGGGAGTTGGGTCACGATGGCTTCCGTTTTGACTGGTTGATTGCTCACTTAAGGACTTTGAAGAGATAATTACTAGACAGTCAGAGGGAACTAATTCATAAGGATCGAGAGGAACAACGGGCTGAGGAAACTAAGTTGGCTGAGCTAGCACCTTTTCTTAAAGCTATCAACAAAGAGGTAGGGGACATCGAAGAAACTCTGCGTCTGGCAAAGCTGAAATGAGAGAAACTCCTCATCGAGCATACAAAAGCGCAAACGAGATTGGAGGTTTCTATTAATGCCAAATAGTCTTGCCTAGAAGCTTCTTTGGGCCTTCCTGGGGATTTTTTCTCTGCTCCAGATCTATGGTTCCTCTTAGGCCAATGAATTTTTTTTGTATACATTTTTCTTTTCTTCTTATGTAATCCTTGGGCAGTAGCTCCCAATTTTGTAATGCCCCAAAGTTTATGAATGAATGAAAAAGATGTATGTTTTTCTATGTCCTTTATTTGTGCTATAAATGTTTGCATATATTATGAAGTTCTAAAATTCTTTCATCTCCACTCGAGTTAAAATAAAAAACTTGTATATTCATAACAACAGCTAAATACAACGGTGGTCTAGACTTAATTTCTTACACATGATAAAATTTCAACCATTTATTGTTAATTTTGAATGGCCTGTCTTCTTCCCCCTTATAAATTATGCAATAACATGAATCATGAGCTTCTTTCACAATGAAAGGTCCCTCCCAATTCACTGCAAATTTAGGTAGAGGAAGCCCCCGAATGTGATTCACTGCAACTTTTAAAATTAGGTCTCCCTCCACGAACTTCCTTGGTTTCACCAAGTTATCATATGCCTTGGAGAGCTAATTTGTGTACATTTGAAAGTATTGCATCGCATTATTTCTGTGTTCATCCAATGCTTCCAACTGCACATGTCTATTCTGAGGGAGAATGCTACTTCGCAAGGCATATCAAGCAGAGGGAACTTCTAACTCTACCGGAAGAATCACCTCAGCCCCATAAATAAGAGAGAACGGGGTATACCATGTGGGCTTCCTCTTGGTTGTTCGATAGGCCCACAACACAAATGGTATCTTGTCATCCCACGATCTTTGAAAATCCTACATCATTTTAGCTAAAATATTAACCAAGGTCTTGTTAGTTGCCTCGACTTGATCGTTGCCCTTTAGGTATGCCACCGTTGAAGTATGATGAATAATGGAGTAGTTGTCTATGAGCATCGTTAAATCTGAATTGACAAAAGGGGTTCCATTATTTGAGAGGATAAACTTTGGAATCCCAAAATGGAAAATGATGTATTCTCTGATGAAGTTTCTCACCACCCTCGTTGTTGCCCTTCTTAGTGGTATCTCTTCTGCCCACTTTGTAAAGAACTCCGTTGATACTAGTATCCATATCTTCCCCCTCGAAGAAGGATTTATTTCCCCTACCAGGTCGAACGCCCAAGTGTAAAAAGGATAAGTCATTGCTAGGGAGTGTAAGTCCACTGATGGGGCATGGATCATATTTCCATGAAGTTGGCAAGACTTGCACTTTCGAACGAACTCAATAGAGTCTTTCTCCATTGTTGGCCAATAATACCCCAACGTCATCAACTGGTCATACAACTTGGCCCCTCCTGTGTGAGCTGGATCGTGCACCTTTTTTAGGACTTCGACTGCTTCTTCCTTTGTGATGCAACATAGTGGCCTGTTGAAGTAGCCCCTTTGGTAAAGCTGTCCCTTATGAACGTAGAACCTCGGGGTCCTTCGCATAAGTACCATCGCATCAATCTTCTCTATTGGAACAACTCCATCTTCAATGAAGTAAATATAAGGCTGCCTCCAGTCTGGTTGAGCTTCAATTAAATGACATTTAGCTTCCTCGAAGAACGATTGGTGCTTATCGAACTTCCGTTGTAACTCTACAGCGTCCTGCTTCATTCTAGGCCATAAATAACCCTCCCTTTTAATTCTCCTATAAAGAGGTATCTCGGTTGTTTCGAAGTGCTCTTCATGTGTTTTCTTCAACCTCCGCTCTATTTTTTTGGGCCGATGCATCTTGATAACCATCCCCTTGCGTTTTTAAATAAAAGGTTTCCATGGTTTGTAAAGTATTAGGAAATTCCATCAGCGCCATCACTCCTTCCCCAGATTCCAGTTGCTTTCTAATCTCTCCCCTTTTGTCATTGTTCTCCTCCATCGGCAGAATTGACTGTACCACCAAAGGATCTGTTCTTCATTGAATCACAACTGTAGTTGTATGGTTCCTCATGACCATTTTTTGGGCGATGGTGGAATAGGCGTCTGGATGGAAGTTCATCGTTTGAGGATATCTCTTAATTTTGGTCCGATGGAACTGGCTGAGGAGCCTCCGAATGATTATTCGGTATGGTGTCAGGCTTAGGTGTTTCAACGCATATTCTTCATTCACTTGTTGAATCATTATGTTCGAATCACCTTTGATGCAAAGTGAACGAATCCCCCTTCGAAGTGCTTTCAGCAACCCAAGCACTAACACTTCACTCTACTTCATTATTGGAACAAGGGAAATATAATTTATAGGAAAGACAAATCTCCTTTATTACTTTTGAAAAAATAACCCCTACCACTCCTTTATTTTCTATTGAATATCCATCAAACTACATCATCCATTATTCCTCACTTGCATCTAAGTAATTGGCTTGCAAGTCGTCTCCTTGAATACTTTCTTTAGGTGGCTCAAACATCCCAGATGGGGCCAACAGATCAGCATACGCCTGGCTCTTGATTGCGTGAGGGACAACACACTTCAAGTCGTATTCTGAGAGGATGAGGAACCACCTAGCTGCCCTACCAATCAATATAGTTCTTGCCAGCAGAAACTTTATAGGATCACATCTGGTTACAATATGAATTGTAAAAGATAACATATAATGTCTAAGTTTTTACGCTACAAAGACTAAGGCCAAACAATGCCTTTCCAAGCTACTTTACCTGACCTCTAGCCCATGTGTGATTCTACTGAGATAGTAGACTGGTCGTTCTTCCTCGTCAATCTCTTTTGCCAATAGAGCTCCAACGAACCTCATGGTGGATGTGAGATATAGCTAAAACGGTATTACTACCTTTGGTGGGACCATGGCCTATGGTGAAATAAGCAGCTTCTTCAGCTTAGTGAGAGACTCCTGGTGAAGCTCCTCCCATTTGAATTTTGTATTCTTTTGCAAAAGTTGCATCAACGGGTGCACCATTTCAGCCAGTCCGGGCATAAATCTCCTAAGGTAGGAAACTTTACCGAGGAAACTCTTAAGCTCCTTCGCCATTCTTGGACTGGGCATCTCTATGATCGCTCGCTATTTGTCCCGGTTCATCTATACTCCCTGCCGATCAACCACAAAACCTAAAAACTTTCCACTAGTTACTCCAAAGATGCATTTTAGTGAGTTCATCTTCATTTTATACTTTCTGCACCGAGAAAAAACTTTCCTCAAATCACTTAGATAGGACTCCTCCTTCTTCAATTTAATGAAAAAATCATCCACGTAAAATTCCACAAACCTGTGAAAGAAGTCATAGAAAATGGCCATCATCGTTCTTTGATATGTATCCCCAGCCTTCTTGAGTCCAAACGACATTACTTTGTACATGAAGTTTCCCAATGGGGTTCTAAACACCGTTTTCTCTACGCCCGTAAGGTCCATCTTGATCTGGTTGTACCCTACATACCCATCCATAAAGCTGTACATCTCAAGACCAATTGTTACATCTATTAGACTATCGATGGAGGGTAGAGGGAACTCATCCTTGGGGGAAGCCCTATTCAAGTCTCTAAAATCCACACAGATTGTTATTTGATTTTCATCTTTCTTACCCACCGGAACAATGCTAGACAACCAAAGTGGGTGTTGTATCGGTTTGATGAACCCTACCGTCGGTAGGAGTTGGACCTCTTCCTTGATCCTCAAGTCTAACTCAGGCTTGCATGTTTTCTTTGCTTGTGGCAGCTGACTGCCTCATCCAACCCTTCCATCTCTGTGTACTTCCATGCAAAAACATCTATGAACTCCCGAATCAACTCGACCAAGGCCTCTTGTTTCCCTTTACTGAGATCTTTCGAGATAAAAATAGGCCTTGGATCCTCTCCTTCTTTCTCTAGGTTCAACTTCTCCAACTCTTGTGCTCGTGGCTTCGGTTGATCTACCATGTAATCTGGTTCTTCGGCCACTTCTTCCACAAATTCCTGTATGTTGGAGTTGTATATCATCATACTTTGTCCTCGTTGATCCACCAAAAAGCACTCATATATCGAGTCAACCTCATTATTAGTTTCTTTGACCGATCGCTCACACCATTATAACCGATAAACCACCTTTCCTTCTTCGATAATTACCTTTTTTCACTATCTGCTGGTAGTCGCCACGGACTTCTTCTTCTTCTCTCTAGAAGCCTCAGTAGCTCTTCCTCCTACAAATTAACTCAGCACACTTTTTCGTTGGACCTCGTGATCCATTGGATCCACTCTAAGCCTCACCCAATATTTGAGATGCTTCGAGATGGTTTGGGATGGAGGGACCACACAATGGAGTTCTTCTATTTTTACACCTTTACTTCTTGTGACTTCGTTATTCTGCTCATTCAAGGGCCCCATCCTTTCTTTGATCGAGGGAACCCAGGCTCCCTCCATTCTTCTCGTTAGGACTCTTATGTACTCCTCCAGTTCTGTGTAAAAAGTTACGTCCACTAGGTGATCTTCTTCTACAGCGAAGGGTCTCTTCGTAGCTCTAATGGTCACCTCCATTCCCTTGATATTCGCTTTGGTGCATTGGTGATACGTTGAATGAACTAGCCCTTAGTTGTGAATCCACACTCTTCTTATCAACAGATGGTAGGAAGTTTCACTCTCTATTATGTGGAATTTGATATGGGAACTCATATTTCCCATCACAATCCCAATGTTCACATACCCAATGGACTTGGAAGACTAGTTGTCATGTCCTGAAATCACCAAAGTCATGGGGACTAACCTTTCCTCTGAAATATTAGCTATGTGGAAAGAGTTGATTGGCATGATATTGATGGAAGCTCCCCCATCCATAAGAACCCTTACAAAACTAACCCCGTTAACGCTGGCAGTTACATACAATGGCCTATTATGAGGGAACCTTACATCCCTATCTGTGTCGCCGAAAGTTATCTCTGACAGAAACCTCTTTACCAACCTCGCCATGGGTCCCTTCTATCTGAGCAAAGGGATTGCATTTTTCCTTGCAATTTCAAGGATTTCCAGAGTTATTTTCAATCTACTCTCCTTTGGTATCCCTACTTAGTCGAAGAACCAGGTAAACTTTGGGGATTTTGAAACTGCACAGTATTATATGGCTTGGTCGGATTCCTCACCTTCAATGCTATATACGTCCACATCTTTAGCACATAATTCATCGTAAGCTAACACTACATTGGCCATTCCCTTAGTACAATCTTCCAAATCTTCTTCAAAATCCTCCTGCTTCATTGTTAGCTCCCTTTCTTCTCTCTCCGCCTCCTCATCATAGTCCATCACCAGATTGGACCCATGCGCTTGGAGTGGGTTTTTGTTAACATTATGCAGATGGATTTGCAACGTTCCTGCCTTTATATATTTGTTGATGATTCTCCTTATCGTGAAATAGCGATCCTTTAGATGTTGGATCTTTTTATGAATCTGGTAATATTTGGGATCCGCCCTAGTTACAGCGTCTGGTTCCTCAATGGGGATGCCCTTTGGTTCGTATAATGTTCCTCCCTGAACCATTGCGTTATAACAGAAGACAACCTCTTCTACTCTACAAAGCAATGGTGGTGGGTCTTCCCTGTCTCTTCCAATCTTCATCTTATTATCCTTCTTCGTTACCTTGACCCCATCTGCTCCTTCGGTACACCCTACCTGTGGGGGCTGAGACCTGCCCCCATAGGTTGTATCATCTTCCTGAACATCATAGGGACTACCACTGGGTTTGGTCGTACAACCAACGATATATTCCTTGCTTCTTTTAGGAATGCCGCAAAATTCCCCTCATGCATCTCGTTAATAAGATGGCAGATGTACTCAGGAAGCAGTCCCTTTGCACAGATTTGCAGTAGCTTGGACTCTTTGGCCTCCTCCCTCACAGTGAGGGACATTTCCCTGAATCTTCGAACGTAAGCCACCACTTCTTCCCCGAGTCGTTACTTCTCCCTCCTCAGTTGGGTCAAAGCAAACTCATTTTTCGCCAGAAAGAACTTCTCGACAAACAAAACATGCATCTCCTCCCATGTGGAAACACTCTTGGGAGCTAAGTTAGAATACTAAGTATATGCTTTATCTGTTAAGGATTTAGAAAATTCCCTCAACCCGAGTTTCTTGTTATTGCAATGCGCCCCCAAGTTTTCAATGAAGCATTTAATATGTTCCTTCGGGTTTCCACCCTTTCCTATGTATTTTTCAAAGATAGGATGAATATAATCTTTTGGGTAGGGCTCATCGTTGTATTCCTAGGGGTAAGGCATCCGAAAGTTATTATAGATCAAAGCTACCTCTCCCGTAGATTGCGAGGAGGCTCGCATGAATTTCAGTATCTCTTTCAGCATCTCCTTCCTCATCTCTTCCATAAGTAACGCCATTGAAGCGATGACCAACAAGACCATAGGCTGAGTGTCCGTTGCAACTACAGAAATCATCACAGTTGGATCCGTTGATGCTCTTGGGGTTCCCACCATTGGATTTACAATAGAGGGTGTACTTACTAGGTTTGTTCCCATTATGACTGCACTTGTTGGGGCCATTGGGGTTGCCCCGGTGTCACGAATTAGTTGGCTTCAAATCCTCCCAACACCGTTGAAGCTACGGGAGTTTGCAGAAACTCATAAAATTAATTCATGAAGAATGCCACTTAGGATGGTCCCAACCCAGCGCTCGTAGAAGTTTGTGCCACCGCTGGGACACCTATCACTATTTCGACTAAAGGTACCTCTAATCGAGGGGCTCCATCCTTTGAATCCTCCAGCTCTCTTGCCGCTTGTTTTTCATTGTGTTGAATGTCATCAAAGTTAAGCCTTCGATTAACGTTATCCTGAGACATACTCCTTGCTTAGAAGAATGCCTCCCTAACAGAGTCGCCAAATGTAAGAGAGTAGTTTAGATCAGATGGAGGCGTAACTCCTTTTGAGTACAGTAATGATAAGTTAAAAAAACAACACTATTAATTAACCATAGGACATACAAACACAACCCAGTGAAGATAAACTCAATTTGAACTCACAAACCTCTCGTGTATAACTTCGAAGGTAATAATGAACTTTAAAGCAGATTTGCTTAGAGAGAGAGAGAAAATGAGCACCCTAGATACACCTTGGAAGGAATCCAAACACCCTTGCCACCCTCAATGATCTCTGTCAAATATTAAAGCTTGGTAATAAATGATAATGGTGGGTGAGTAAACTCTCTGGTTCGTAATAAATCTCTCTAGTAATAACTTCTAAATTCTCAACAAGAATAGCATCCTCTCCCCAGAGGTGGTTACGGTCCTTAAATATCCCCCCACACTACCCCCGAGGAAACTTAGCCATTAATGCATGTGAAAGACATCCCTCATAATTTATGTCACAAACATTAAAATACCTGATGCACTAGTTATCTCCACATCATAAACATTAAATGCCAAGACATGCCTTTTGCCTAACCACTGTGTGTCAGGGGGCTATCGTCACAGAGGTCGATGACCAAATTTCTGACAGCCCCAAATACCACGGTGGTTTACTCAAGTGAAGATATGACATTGCCTATATGGTCATTGACATCACATAAAGTAGATGTGACATTAAGTAGAGGGTTGTTTGTCTCACAACTCAATGCCCGATGGAACTTAAGGCTGCTCCCCTCGAGGTTCCACGATCAGGATCCTTTTGTTGTTTTATCAGGTGTAACTAAGATGGTTAGGACAAGCGCCAACGGCGCCTCACTTCTCAATCCTCCAAACCGCGTCCTTTTGAACTTCCCACGGCGTGGTCGTTCGATAGAGCATGAAAGCTCTCCCAGACCCTGCCAAGCTTGGTCTCTCGTGAGTACCGTTCGACCTCACACAAAATCATTATACTCATTACATCTTTACAATCACTATAGCTCATAGTCGATATAAAAAAATATACAACAAGACTACATGAATGAACAGGACTAAATGACGAGCTCTCTCAGTCAGTTTCTTCGCTGGAAGGTCCCTCTGGGCTGCCACGCTGAGCTGCCTCGCTGAGTTGACACACTGAACTGCCTTAATCCTAAACATTGATATAAATAGGGGGATTATCTCTAATCTCAGGATTATCTTCAAGCCCCCTCTAAAAGAATTAAACATATTTCCAGAAATTTTATTTATTTCCAATAATTTTGGGAATAAAATGAGGCTATGGGGTGTGTTTTCTTCGCCAACACCCACATTTCTTCTCTTACTTTTTCTTTCTCCAAATGGATTTTCCCATGTATGAATAATTCCCTTCGTATCTTCAAGTTTTAGAGGCCATGTGCCTTTACAATGTTGGTTATGATGCTTTAAGTTTATGTCGGGTTTCTCTGTGGCGTAATCGAGCCATAGACTGGATTTTACTTGCAGCGGCGGTACAATTCTGATACCATGAGGATTGTGTCTTTCGTTTTGGCGTGGATGATGCCTATCCTACCCACGAGGAATTCTCAGCAATTTTTCGGGTTAGCCTCAGTGTCGCGGAGGCCGTGCTCAATTTTTTTGTTCTCCCTGGGAATTTCTGGCAGATTTGCTCCATATTTCTCCTTCGGTATCTCGAGCGTTAATTAATGGAGTGAATTTTCTCTTCAAGCAATTATGTATTCAGTGCGCCACAGGGGCTTTGATGATGTTGGATTTTACGAATCTGTTACTTTGGGTGATATGCCTGATATGCCCCCTTATCCTCGGAGTTAAAAAACCCGACTAACATAACATCCGAATCAACTGGAAGCTCACAATGGAAATCAGAGAGCTCATCCTCCAAAGGGTGGACTACACAATAACCCACCTCGGCTGACCATCAGACGAGGTCAGACATACCTCATGGCCTCAAGAAACTGCCACCATCGTACTATGCTTCAGCGACACTTCAGCTATGATTAAAAACTAACCTCGATTGGTAAATCAGATCGAGGTTGTATTTGTGTTTAGAAGATCAAAGACAACCCTCGAACTTACTAAGCATCGTACTTGGCTGGGTCGAGGTTATCATGGATGACATCACAAGTCCGAGCATACGTAAGCACATGGGAGACTTAGATCACATGGACTCAAACCGTTATAACCGACTTATTCCCCTCACGTGAGGGAATATTTGGTCATTATTACCTGCATGTGGCATAGTTGGGTGGCCAGATGAGATTGGTTCGATCTTTACACACATGCTCATGGCATTCTTGGGGGGTACACTACACCCCCTAAGCACTATATATACATGCCTTCTTCTATATAGAGAAGGGAAAAAATGCAACCCAAGCGAGAGCTTTAAAGAAATACACAGCAGAAAGAGAAAGTTAGAGATTGTATCACAAGCCATTAGTGCCCTTGTTCTAGTGGAATTCACTCACACACTCACAGTGGATGTAGGCCAAATTTGCTGAACCACTTAAATGCAAGTGTTTCTCCTCCTCTCCTCATCCCCTTCTACTAGTTTATTACTCTTGTGCTGCCATTGTAGCTACTAGCTTGAGCCAATCAACACCTCATACTGGTGGTGCTATTTACAGCATCATCATTTTGAATCCGTCTGTGGGTACAAGAGTATTCATCTCTTCCTCCTTTGTTGATTGATCTCACCGGAGACTCTGGTGGTGATCCAACCCTCCACCTTTGTGAGGAGATGTTTCACCATTGAAAGAGCTCATTTAAGGTCTCAATCCCTCCAATATTTTCATAACAAGATCTCTGATCTTTTATATGGCACAAGAATTACCACCTACACTAACTGGTAGTGGAGGGCCCAGTTCCAGCTAAGTGCCACCCCAGTCCGAGATGGTTGAGGTAGCGACAATCTTGAAGTCCTTAGATACTACTCAACAAGCAATGTAGGAGAAATTTTCCCAGCTAAGCCAGAACATGATAATGAGACCACCTGGGGTCTCACCGGAGATGATTACTCTGGCAACTGATCAGGGATAACATAAGGGGGGACCACCCCCAGGCAACACGAAAAGACCTACCTCCTCCTCAATAACGGAGGGATCTTGCTGAACCTAGGCATTTATGCCTGGGGAGGCAAGAAAACCCATGACCAGAGGATAGGTATGACAATAGGGAGGCCGAGGATGCCCCTGCAGACTATTGGTAGTAGTACGAGATCTCAAATAATAGCGTACGACCTATTCAGGGTGAAAGACGAGATCGTGATTCCTAACAAAGAGGTTCAACTTTTGATTGATTAAGTAGAGGGTCGATATTCGAAAGACTCGGTCTAGTTAATGACCTGAGGGAAAGACTGCCCAGGTTAAGAAGCCTCACAGGCTCTAGAAGAGAGGGTGCAGACTGTCAGCCTCATCATGGCTAGCCCCCACATGGCTAAGACGGTGGTCAGGGGGAGGTCAACGACCGACATTGCGTTGCATCTAGGGAACCCTTGGTTCACCCTTTGGAGGAGCTAGGGATAACCTCGGTTTGTTCGACGTTGCTAGGCCTTGGAACAACTCCATCCAAAGGCTATAAACTGATATTGGAGATCTCATAAGAATTCGAGACCCCTTGCATAGGGGGTACTTAGAGTTTTCTCCCTTCGTGGTAACGATTGTCAGCTTTCCAACCCCGATGGTATCACCCAAGTACGACGAAAGTACCAAACTAGTCCACCATATTGAAATGTACCAGTTTGTATCATACATCTCTTCCTTCTCTGATGAGATGAGGTGCCGAGCTTTCTCGAACACTTTAACTAGGGCAACACATGAGTGATTTACCTCTCTTCCTAAGAATTCCATAGAAAACCTTAAACAGTTGTTCGAGCAATTAATTCATAATTTATGTTTTGGGGTAAGACCTCAAAAGAAGACGACCCATTTGCTTTATGTAAAATAAGGAAATAATGAAAGCCTCGGAGACTATATCATAAGGTTCAACATGAAAAAGTAGAAAGTAGAATACTATGAAGAGAGTATAGCCATGAAAACCCTCATTGGCGGAGTTCAGAAGGGAAATCTACTCTGAAAGATTGTTGAAGATCCACCTAAGTCTATGGCTAAGCTGTTGGCAATAGTTGGAAAGGTCATGAACTCAGAAGAATCAATGGATGCTAAATATGAGCATGAGAATAAAAATAGCAATGGGAAGTTTTAGAAGAAAAATGATGGAATGAAGAGGACTGCGGGCCACAAGTTTGCAGACTATACTCCTTTAACTGTGAACTGTGATCACATCCTCAATGAAATAAAGAATGATAGGTCTTTAGGATGGCTAGAAAAACTAAAGGCTCCTCCATATAATATAAATAAAAACTTATGGTGTGAGTTCCATCAAGATCACGACCATCTAACTGACAAATGTTTCGCCCTTAAGGACGAGATTGAAAAAATGCTGAAGTCTAAAAATCTAAGAAAATTTGTGGATATAAGAGCTTCACAGAATGGCCAAGACGACCTCAAAAAGAAAAGAAATGATAAATGCAAAGAAGACACCCCTACCAGGAAAGATGATGCCTATGATGATGATGACGATGACCCTGACCTCCCACTAAATGATGGCATTATCCCAGTAAAGAGAGTCAATATGATCTCTTTTGGTGTGAACACTATCTACGGGGGACTAGAAGGAGGTTTCTCAGAGGTAGATGATCACAAAGATCATTTGGCAAAGGCGAAAGGAGTGACTAAAGTCGAGGTTGTGAACTTGGTAAGGCATACATGGACACACTCGTAGTCGGCTTCTCATGACTTGATTTCAATGGTATCTTAGCTGCCCACGATGACCCTCTAGTCATCACCACAAGGGTCCATGGATGTGAAGTTCATAGGATCCTTGTGGATGGGGGCAGTTCTACAGACGCTATGTTTTGGGCCTATTTCAAGAGCTTGGGTCTGAGCCAATGAGATACCTCTTTAAATAAGGGACCCTGACAGAGGGAGACTTCTCTTCAAATGAAACCATCTAGAACCTCTTCAGTGATGGGTTGTCCTATGAAAATGAAAATGGAGCAGGGCTGATATTGTCGACACCGAATAGTACAGATATTTACTATGCACTAATATTAAATTTTAAAGCCTCTAACAATGAGTCAAAGTATGAGGCATTTCTATCAGGTCTCTATTTGTCAAGATCCCTAAGTGTCAGCCAACTCCTAGTCCATAGTGACTCAAGATTGGTTGTGAACCAGATCCTAGGGGTGTATGAAACCAAAGATAAAAGGATGGCCAGATATCTGAAGAAGGTGAGATAGATGCTAGAAGGCTTCAAAGAGATAAAAATGAAGAGGATACCTCAGGTGGACAACAGTTGAGTTGATGTACTCATGATGTTGGCCTCAGCAACAAGAACCGATATAAAGAGAGTAGTACCATTCGAGATTCTGCTCAAGCCGACCATTAAAGAGGAAGAGGTTGCTAAACCTTGTCTAAATCTTAATATGGGGGCCTCTTGGATGGATCCTCTTATCAAATACATCAGAGAGGGATAATTTCCAGAGTCAAAGTTAAAGAGGAGAAAACTAAGGTTAAGAGCTGCTAAATTCTCTATTGTGGGAGATGTCCAGTACAAAAAGGTATTCTTACCCCCTACTCAGATATGTGCATCCTTCAGAGGTTCCATACATCTTGAAAGATTTTCATAAGGGAGCTTGTTCAAGACGCATTGGAGGAAGGCCGTTGGCTAAAAGGATAATCACTCAGGGGTACTGGTGGCCGGCCTTAGCTAAAGATGGAGCTGCGTATGTGAAAAAATATGATAAGTTCCATAGGTTCTCCACCTTCCCCTACAGCCTCACCAACCTCTGACTTCTATTATCTCCCACTGACCATTTGAAGTATGGGGCATTAATTTGGTAAGACCCTTGCCAAGGGCTGTAAACAACTATCGGTACTTAATTATGGCAATTGATTATTTCTCCAAATGGGTTAAGGCCGATCCAATGATCACAATCACTGAGAAGAACAACTTCCAGTTCATCTAAAAGAACATCATATGCAGGTATGGCCTTCCAAACACCCTCATCTCATACAATGGAACTCAATTTAAGAATATTTCCTTAGAGAAGTACTGTGAACGAGTAGGGATCAAGCAATTCTTCTCTTCCCCTGGCCAACCCCAGGCAAGTGGTCAGACCGAGGTCAAAAATTGAACAATCTTTGATGGGATAAAAAAGAAATTGGAAGAGGCCAAAGGAAGGTGGATTGAAGAGATATATGGTGTGCTATGGGCTTACAGGACGATAGTGAGAACACCCATAGGGGAAACTCCATTTATATTAGCCCATGGATCAGAGGCTGTCATCCTAATATAAATAAGGCTTCCCACTTATAGAATTTAGACGTACGACCCTCAGAGGAATGGGGAAGAGAGAAGAATTGATCTTGATCTAATTGAAGAAAGAAGAGAAGATATTTAGATAAGACAAGCATACTAGCAAAGAACTGTGAGGTTCTACAATCAGAGGGTAAAAGCAAGGCCGGTAGCAGTGGGAGACCTGGTCCCGAAGAAGACGTGGCAGAAACCTAATAAGCTCCATCCGAATTGGCATGGTCTTTATAGGCTAATTGATGACGTTGTACCGGGTACCTATCGCCTAGAAAATCTGTAAGGGGACACTTTCTCAAGCCCTTGGAACACCGATCACTTAATGAAATATTACATATGATGTTGTAGTTATTTTATCTTTTTGTAATACATGTACCAATTGATACAAAAGACATCAAAGAGAGTATAAATGAGAAATATCAAAGTTCTGTTAAACAACTTTTGTTCCAATGTATATGTTTAAACACCATTAGTTTGGTTAAATTATGAGGGTAAATATCATGGTTTGGTGACCTCGGACCTTTAACATCATTAGTTTGGTGAAATTATGAGGTTAAAACACCATAAATTGGTGACCTCAAATCTTAAACATCATTAATTTGGTGAAAATATGAGGGTAACATCATAATTTGGTGACCTTAGACCGTTAACATCATTAGTTTGGTGAAATTATAAGGATAAAACACCATAAATTGGTTACCTTAGATCTTAAACATCACTAATTTGGGGAAAATATGATGGTAACACCATAATTTGGTGACCTCAGACCTTTAACATCATTAGTTTTATGAAATTATGAGGTTAAAATAAAACAAATTAGTGACCTCAGATCTTAAACATCATTAATTTGGTGAAAATATGAGTGTAACACCATAATTTGGTGACCTTCGACCTTTAACATCATTAGTTTGCTGAAATTATGAGGTTAAAACACTCTAAATTGGTGACCTCAGATCTTAAACATCATTAATTTGGTGAAAATATGAGGGTAACACCATAATTTGGTGACCTCAGACCTTTAACATCATTAGTTTGGTGAAATTATGAGGTTAAAACACCATAAATTGGTGACCTCAGATCTTAAACATCATTAGTTTGGTAAAAATATGAGGTTAACACCATAATATGGTGACCTCAGACCTTTAACATCATTAGTTTAGTGACATTATGAGGTTTAAAACCATAATTTGGTGAAATCAGACCTTTAACATCATTAGTTTGGTGAAATTCTCATTATAAACATCACAATAACAGAATAAAAAAATATCATAGAAGAAGTGATAGAAACAAGGAAATGAAATTTCGTTGTAATCATATAAAGATGATTTTGTAGAGTTTGCATTCAGTACGACAAAAAAAGAAAGATTGTGTCACTTAGAAAGAAGAGGTCACATAGACATTACAAATAGTTCATTCATTTTTTCTAAAAGAGCTTCACAAAAAAGATCCAGATCAGGAGCAGGAGGGATCCTCAGAGCTAGGCTTGTCCTTTGGCAGGAGCCGACCCACCAGCAACTGGATTTTTTTGGTCAGGGTTAGTATCTTCAACCTCTTCATCGTGCTGAACACCGTCGCCAGTCTCCGTGACCTCAAGTATCGGCCGGGGAAGCATCACTCTCTTTTACTTCCTTTAAAGATTGAGCGAATCGAGGGTCTCCAAAGTCGAGACCAATAAAATCCACGACAGTCAAGCTACAAGACTCATTTTGCTTCTTGTCTGTCCATCGGCTAGTCGCTTTAATACCCCTCTCCAGATAATCAAAGCCGAAGATGACAAACTCGTCAGAGACATTGTAATCCTCAATGGTTTTCTCTGCAACATCGGCCAGAGTAGCTTTGACTATAACATTAACATTTGATTGAAGAACATCATCCTTTTCTTTCAGATCCTTGTCATGATCCTCCTTGAGCTGGGAAATCTGGTTGTCCCTCCCCTTGAGGTGTCTTTTCAGCTTTTCAACCTCAGCATTTTCAGCATCCTTACCTTTTTCTATAAGGGGCAGCTTCTTTAAGGTCCATTCAATAAGGCATGAAGGATACACCACACTCTAAAGAAGAAGATCAGACATATGAATAATAATAATAATTCCAAAAGAGGAGAGACAGTACTTAGAAGAAAAAAATTGATACCTAAACTGATCTGTAAAGAGTGAACTCGACCAATAAAGGGACGTCTAAGGCACGGAGAAAACTCTTATCCTCCTCAGTCATTATGGTGCCAATAGCATCAACAGCTTTCAGACTATGGTCGATCACGCTATCTCCAATCTTGAGCGATGATAGACGAGAAGCCAAGGCGTCATCGGTTGAAATAGGTATGACACGATCTTGGATTTAGACTTACTCGGCCTCGTATGAGCCGGGTCAATGGGAGCCTTCCTCTTCTTGGTAGTATTGGAATTAGAGGTGCCGATGCTATTCTTTTTGGCAGGAGGGGGTACATTATTGCCGCCTCATTTTTCTATTAGCCTTACAAGGCTGGCAGTCGATATCTCCCAAAAATCATTTGAAATGCATGTTGGTCGCTCTGTAAAAAGATAAGTCTCTCATTTAGCAATTCAGATAGATAAAAATGATGAGACATCACTTGATAGGAAAAATGTTAAAACTTATGAAGCTCTTGCATAGTACCACCCCCAAACCTGTTTGAGAAAGATAATAGGGGGTCATTAGATGTTCATACTTAACAAGATGACCCTTCTCACCTTGGGTAAGAAGGTCCTAAACGTTCTTGTAATTATCCTAGCTAAGACCAGGGTCGACTTTAGCCACAAGAGAGTATTTTTCCCATCTCAGAGGGGTCCTTAGAATCGACGTTTCACAAGACTCGTCTAAGCCAACCTCCAAGGCCCCAGAAAAAAAAAATACCGAGGTTTCCAATTATGATTGGAGGTCTGAGTAACCAAGAGAATATTCTTCTCGTATTTCCTGTCTCAGAAGTGGTAGTATCCGAGGTGATTTTTAGCAGACGAGGGAACGTAAAAACTAGTAAAAACTCTAATTAGAAGGTATGAATGGTGAACAACCTTCCAAAGGACGATAACCCCAATCATACCCCTCCAAGCATTTTGGGACAATTGGGAAGGGGAAAGATTTATGTGTGAGAGTATGGCTCTGATAATTGGGTGGATGGGAAGACGAAAACCTAACTTGAACATCTGCTCATAAATGCAGATTTCACCATCTTGACCATCGAAATCCCTTTAATCCTTCAGAGGTTTCCTTAAGATGATCGAGGAGTCAATGGAATATAAGTGTGTGAAGACTAGACAGTCGTACTCATTTACAGTACTCTCTTACTCTGCAGGTACATAGGTATGAAGTTTGCTTCCATCATCATCATCATCCCCAATAACTTAGGCCTAGGCATTCATAGGGGCACCACCAGGAAACCTCTTCGCAAACTCACATTGATGGCGGCCGACAGAGGAATGGAATCAATGGGAGGAGGAACTGCCATACTAGGCCCTAATATTTCAATGGAAGGAGATCAACGTGAAGTTCTAGCATCTCTATGGGACGAAGCAAGATTCAAAAGCTAGGCGTCCTCCTAAACCTCACCTTGCCTAAGGGAGTAATTCATATCCTCTTGAAAGGAGTCTACGGACTCACCAGCCTCAGACGTTGACATTGGGTCTGAAGAAGCATTATCTTCAGATATGGTATCAGTAACCTCTATAGGCTCAGGGTATATGACAGCTAATGGTGGAGGAAAGATAGGTCTGAGCAAAAAATTCTCAGCCCTACGAGCCTCTTCCTGGGCTAACTCTATCTGCCTAATCTTTTCAAAGGTCTTCTCGCACAGAGTTGGGAACTCTTCAATAAGCTTATACAAAGTTCTAATCATTCGACAGATGACACTACACTTTGGGGGAGAGATCAAAAAGAAAATAGGTAAACATCTTATACAACTCAATCTAAAGATTAAAACTCGGAATCCAAAGGGCTTAAACCAAGAAAACCAAGAACAAGTGCAAAGCAGCTCATGGGAGAAGGTAACCGGTGATTAGCCAAAAAATCCTATAACATAAACTACGACCTAAACTAACCCCAATATTACTAAGTGAGCTTGAAATATTACCTATAGCCCATTATCTCTCATGTAAAACCACCAAACATGGGTGGTTTCCCTCGTCGGAGAACAGAAAAACCCACCAAAAAAAATAAAAGTTGCAAATAAAGACAGAAATTAAATAAGCGAAGAGCAAGATGGTTACCTGAGCAACGAAGAATGAAAGGCGAGGAGTTACAAACCCAAGATGACTTGAGAACCAGAGAGAAAGTGGAGCTTTCGCTATGGAAGATTTGGGAAAAATCTCAGCAGTGAGAACTCTATGGCGGGAAAAATAAGAGAAAAAAGAGAATGAAGGAAGAGAAAAAGTATTTAAACCTTCCCTTATGACGGGGAACAATTTTCAAAGTGCCCATTATTTCCCTAGAGAACCTAAAAGGCACCGTCATAGCTATCACACATTGGGGAATATGTTAGCCACTTTAAAGAGTGACATGTGTCTAAGGAATCACTCTACACCCCAAGGCACCAAAAAGGACTCATCATCAACCTAACTTGTATACCCCCCAGCCACCTACTCACATAGGATACTATGGGCTGGGCGTGATTGATATGCTCGATATGTCCCCTCATACTCAGAGTCAATAACCCCAAAAGACATAGCAGTCGAATCAATACGAAGCTCACAATGGTAATCGAAGAGGTCGTCCTCCAAAGGGTAGACTTCATAATAACCCACCTCGGCTGGCCATCAGACGAGGTTAGACATACCTCATGGGCTCAAGCAACTGCCACCATCGTACTCTACTTCAGCCGACACTTTAGCTATGATTAAAAGTTAACCTCGGATGGTAAATCAGGTCGAGGTTATACTTGCATTTATAAGATCAAAGACAACCCTTAGACTTACTAAGCATCATACTTGGATGGGTCGAGGTTACAATGGATAATATCACAAGTCCGACCATACATAAGAACATGGGAGACTTGGATCACATGGACTTAACCATTATAACCCACTTATTCCCCTCACGTGAGGTAATATTTGGTCATCATTACCTAGATATGGCACAACCAGGTGTCCAAATCAAATTGGTTCAATCTTTACACACATGCTCATGGCATGATTGAGGGGTACACTACACCCCCAAGCACTATATATACATGACTTCTTCTACTTAGAGAAGGGCAGTATTACAACCCTAACGGGAGCTCTATAGAAATACACAGTAGATAGAGAAAGTGAGAGATTGTATCACAGGCCATTAGTGCCCTTGTTCTAGTGGAATTAACTCACACACTCATAGTGGACGTAGGCCAGATTGGCTGAACCACCTAAATGAAAGTGTTGCTCCATCTCTCATCATCCCCTTCTACTAGTTTATTAATCTTGTACTGCCATTGTAGCTACTAGCTTGAGCTTATAAACACCTCATACTGGTGGTGATATTTAGAACATAATTATTAGGCCTTACTAAGAGGCTTTTACTGGTGGTAGGGGAATTGACAACTGATCCCCAAGTGGCTGCGATAGTGAGGTGGATGTCTTACTGCCATAATCTTGTGGAGGTGGTGCTGGAGAAGACCCTAAATGGTTTAGATAATTGGAAGGAGGGTTGTTCCAATTTTCTGAGGGGGATCCCGGTAATGTTGTTCATGTGGCTTTCAAAGAGGTTTCATCTCACGGCCCCTCCTGAATATCCCTTGGCATGTGTGCCTAATTTCTGTATCCGACCTTTATTTATTTTTTACCCATAGGTAGAGAACTGGGTCAATGGGTTTATGGATCACGGAGCCCAGTGTCGTTGTTGGTCGGTGCTATAGTGGGGCGATTTATAGTCTATTTTTTAGTTAGGAGAGTATCGGTATGTGCTGTTAGTTGGCCTTTACCAAAATTTCTTTCATTTCCCTTGAAGGTTTCTGCACCAAGTCAGATGGGAACAAATAGTCCCTCCTTACATAACAAACTTAAATTTGGTGGAGGACTTGACTAAATCATTGCAGATGATACTGAATTCCTTATGGAAGCATCATCGACCATCTACCCATCCATTACAATCTATAGGAGGGGCCTAACATGTGTCTTCAGACTAAGTGAAGTGGTTGTAGAAGCGGGTAGTGGACAAGATCATAAAGGAAGAGACTGGGCAAAGGTGGCATGTTGCCTTCGACACAATAGAGGAGGGTGTTTTGGTTTCGTCCAAGCTTGTAAGGGTGTATTGCTGTATGGAGCCCATACAGGGTGTTAACTAGAAGAGAGACACTTGGTGGACTATGGTGGTAGGTATTGATGAAGAAGAAGGGCTATCTAGCAGTTGAAGACATCACAAGTGAAGTTAGGGTAACATATTGTGAAGCTGGGTTAATATGTATTTTGAATTTTTGGGATGCTGTGTTTTTCTGTGGGGTTAAGAATAATTTTTTTGAAGCTGGTAGGGTTAATTTTGTTTTAAGATTATTTTAGTCAGTGTAAAGGGGGTGGTCTGTTTAACTCCCCTCACTAATACTTCATGTAATAGTTATATTCCTTTATTAGAAATAAAAATGATTTTGATCATATTTTGTTGTGGCTCTTAATGAGTTTTAAATTTTGAAATATCTACACCAATAGTTAAGACATACATAATCCTTTTGTTCATGTAAATGATGATATGGGCTGTCATTCTTGGAGGTTAGAAAAGAATAGCATTTTTTGAAAAAGAAGGTGATTGTGCCCATATCTGGCATATGACCTGCTTATGTACCTATATAGGTTTTGAATATTTTCATGAGTCTCATTTTGAAACAGAGAAGTTTTTGAGAGGATCAGGTCCCACGTAGTTATCGGTAGGAGGAAATGAAGATTTTTTTAGAATAGAAGTGTGATGGGAAGAGTCATAGGGTAATGTGATTTCGGACTAATGGTAAAATTTCTTGAGATGATCAAGGTTAACTGGATGCGCCAATTTTTCTCCATCGAGGTTTGTTAACATAGTGATGCCCCATGAAATTTTTCTTTACAATCTAGGAACCACTCCAATTCGATTTGAATTTCCCTCTTGGGTCCCAGATGGGTTATATGATCTCCTTAAGAGCAAGGTTTCCTTCTTAGACACCGTGGTCCTTAACACTTCGATTGAATGATCGCGCTATCAGATGATGATACACTAGTATATGGTATAGATATTTAAGTCTCTTTTTATCCAAGACTTAGAGTTCATCAAAGTGACTTTGATGCTAGTCTTCTTCACTGACCCTTCTTTCGAGCATGATGCATAGGGAAGGTATTTCTAGTTTAACGGGTAGGACTGCCTCCATGCCGTATACCAGAGAATAAGGGGTAGCTCCAGTAGGTGTTTTGATTGATGTGCGATAGCCAAAGAGTGCGTATAATATCTGGTCATCTAAATCTCTCAATCTCTCAGTCATTTTATTGATGATGTCTTTGAGGGTTTTGTTGATGGCTTCGACAATAACATTTGTTTGGGGTCAGTAAGGAGAATTTAATGTCTTTTAATCCCATACTCGTCAACTAATTCTATGACCTCGGCTTCGAAGTGAAGTCAATTATCTAATACTAACTCATTAGGAGCCCTGTATCAGCAAATGATGTTCTTTCTGATAAATTTGGCCACTTTTTTAGCATTCAGTACTGTGTATGACTCGACTTCGACCCATGTGGTGAAGTAATCAATAATGACCATGATAATTTCATGACCGTTAGAAGCTTTGGTTGTAACCTTCCCTATGATGTCTATGCTCGATGATATTTATGCCCCAAGTGGAAAAAGGCCAGGGATAGGTCATATTGTATAATTATCGAGGAAGCAAGTGTTGGAGATTAGAAAACTGTTGACACCCGAGGCATCTTCGAACATAGGCAGTACAATCTTGAACCATGGTGGTCCAATAGTACCCTTGACGAATGATGTTCTTAGTAAGCATATGACCATTAATGTGGGGCCCGCATTCTCCACTGTGGATTTTTTATGTTATTGTTTCAATATTATCCCCTCATATGTAGTGTTAATGGGTTCCATCGAAGTTTCCATTGAAAAATGCTCTGTCATAAATAATATATTAGGCATCCAATTTGTGAAAGGTCTTATGGTCTTTCTTATCTGCATCTTGGGGATATCTACCTTGTATGAGGAGACACCAAATGTAGTAGTACCATAACCCGTCCATATTGGAATCTTCCTCGATGACGAGCTAGATGTGGTAGTAGTGGGTGAGCATATCCTCTTTCTGAACTAAGAGAAGGGCTATTATTATTCCTTCAGGCATATCGACCATGGAGGCCAGGGTTTCAAGGGCATCAGCTAAATTGTTATTTGTACGAGGAAAGTAATGGAAGGTGACATCTATGAACTAAGAGTACATATATTCTATGTGGGCATAAAAGGGTAGGAGCTTCTTATCTTTGAGTTTCCATTTTTAAAGAATTTGGCTGATAATGAGGGAAGAATCCCCATAGACGTCTAGGTGTCGGGTTCCTTTCTTGAGGGCGATCTTGAGGCCTATAGTGCATGCCTCATACTCTGTTATGTTATTGGTGCAAGGTAAGTCTAATTTGATGGCAATAGGGGTGTGGGAATCATCAGGAGCGATTAGGAGTATCCCAATGTCGTATCCTTTCTTATTGGCATCTCCGTCAAAGAACATCTATCATCTAAGGTTCTCTTAAGAGGGGAAGAAATTCCTTCATCTGGAATTCAGAGACCCAAACATCGGTTCCTTCCATGGGGTAATCAATAAGGTATTAAGAGATGGATCTCCCTTTCATAGCCTTTTGACGTACATGATGTCGAACTCAGCTAGTGATAATAACCAACGGTCCCTTTTCTTGGACATAATAGGTTTATCTAGAAAGTATTTCATAGGATCTATTCGAGATACTAGTTTGATGGGGAAGGAAAGCATATAGTGCCGTAAATTCTACATAACCCAGATGAGGCCGACACATGCTTTTTGCGAAGTAGTGTAGTTGACTTTGTACCCGAACATTTTTTTACTGGTGTAATAGATAGCTCTTTCTTTGCATGATTCTTTAATGTATTGAGCTAACAAATCCCATGGCACAATATATGTTACAATTAATTATAAAAGGAGTAGTAGACCTGGCTTCGGAGGCATAAACGCCATAGGTCAGGTGAGGTATCTCTTTATTTGGTCAAAGGCTTCTTAGTAGGACTCATTCAAGACATTAGTTGAATACTTTTAGAGAAGTTTGCAAATGGGTTCGCAAATGGAGGTCAGTTGGCTGATGAACCAACTGATGTATTATAGTTTACCCAAGAATCCTCTAACTTCCTTCTCTGTCCGTGGTGGTGGAATATCAAGTATAACTTTTATCTTAGAAGGGTCTTTTTCCATTTCCTCCTCATTGACCATGAATCCTAAGATTTTTCCTTTCATGATGCCAAAATTACACTTTTGTGGGTTTCGCCACATCTGGTATTGTCGCAGTCACTCAAAGAATCTTTGGAGGGCAGGAATATGACCTTTTTGAGTCTTATATTTAATGATCATGTCATCCACATAGACTTCGACCTCATTGTGAATAAGGTCATTCAGGATGATTATAGTAGCCCTTTGATATGTATTCCCAACATTTTTGAGTCCGAATGACAGTACAGAAGAAGGTTCCCCATAGAGTGATAAAGGCGATATACTCCTAATGGTCAGGTTGCATCTTGATCTGGTTATATCCAATGAAACCATTAACAAGTGATTTGACGGCGTGACTAGCTATGTTTTCCACGATCATGTCAATGTTGTGTAACGAGTAATCGTCCTTTGGGGATGATTTATTGAAATCTTGATAGTCAATGCACATGCATACTTTTCCTTCCTACTTAGTCATAGGGACGATGTTGGCAATCCATGTTAGGTATTTGACTACGCGAATAAAACCCACATTCAACTGTTTGAGCACTTACTCTTTGACTTTGAACGACCATTTGGTACGGAGTTTCCTTAGCCTCTATTTGACCAAGTTACATTTTAGGAATGTCGAGATCTCGTGATGAGATATTTTTGGGTCAATGTCATGCATGTCATCGTAGGACCATGCGAAGATGTCCACAAATTATTTTAGTATTTCCTTAAATTATGTACACCCATTCTCATTAAGGGTGGACCCTATCCTAATCTCGTGTCGATGGACACTAGAATCGAGATTAATAACAATAGTCTCATCATCATTAGTTTGAATGTTATTATGTTATTTATTACTCTCCTTATTAAGATCAGTTAATATTTTTCCATTTGTAAAATCATCATCATCAAAGGTTTTATCAGAATCAAGACAATTAATATAAGTCATAGTAAGATAATCAAAATCCTAGTTTATTTCATTTTTAGAAAAAAATAACATTGAGAACCTCGTTAAAAGTGGTCTCAGGTACATTGATATTAGGAAAAGGAAAAACAACAACAGATGAATAAACTTGGATAGGGTAAACAGTAGGGTTAGGTTGAATCTGAGTAGGTTGGACGGTTATGGCATTCTAGTTGAGGAGAGGCATGTCAATAGCTTTGATTTGAACAGACAGATCTAATATCGCAACATCTAAGCGGGTCTGACAAATCATGTAGATACTTAGCCCCAATGTTTGCAGGTCCAATGATTCTTAGAAATGAATTTCCTCGAAGTCTACGATAATTCTCACATCTTTCTTAGTGAGAAGTTGCACTTTATGTTTGAAATCTTTGCCCAGGAGCTACTGTCTTGAAAGAAGATTTCCATCCCAGTTTCATCTTCTTGTTAACATGGTCTTACCATGATTCATGTAACCCACGGAAGGGGAAGTCTTCACCCTTCTTGGTAAACCTTTCGTTCAATGAGTCTCCTGAAAGAGTCTTTTCATCTTCCAAGCTTCTTCTTAGCCTCGGTTAGCGGAGCGCTTTGAGTTCATCCGATGAAGGTTGGTAGTCCCGTCCACATGGAGGAAACGCCTCTATTAGTATTATGAATTTAAGAATTCCTTACTGTCATTGCCATAGAACCATTCCAAGCATGAAGTGCATATTCATGAACATCTTAATCACATTAACATTGCCATGAGCATTGTGTTCTAGAACGGTCTTTTAAGTTTTCCCCTGCTAGGAGGGAGAGCATATCGATCTTAAAACTGAATAAAACATATTATTGGTCCCATATTGTATCTCCAATATTAGATTGCAAGTTCTCATATTGTCTATGCTATCATCGTCCCCCAAAATGGTGATAACTTTACCTTTAGCGAAAAACATTAGTTATTGATGAAGGGAAGAGGATAATCCTCGGATAATTTGAAGTCATGGATGACCAAGGAGTTAGTTGAATCAAGCAATTATATTGATGACTTGAAACTAGATAACAGGATTGATAGGTCCAGCCCCTAGTTTGAGTTATATGGACCTCATTACTTCTTGACGAGTATTATCATAAGCACGCATAATGGCAGAGGTGGGAGTAAGATTACTGACTTTTAGTATGAAACAATTGAAGGTTCTGAGTGGATAGACATTGAGAGCATATCCTTTATATAAAAGTGATAGCGGGACTGTCTTTCCAAAGACTTCGAAAGAGATATTGATAGCATAATTGTGACTAGGGCCAAACTTCAGTATTTCTTCTTCAGAAAAGGATAGAAGTCTAGAAGACGTCAAGGACCCAACCATTTTTACGACTTCTTTAGGAGTAGTAAAGGGAGAAACTAATGATCATGTGAGTATTTTTATCAATGTATTTTTGTGCAACTGAGAGGACACAAAAAGCCCCCCATAGGGTGATATTTTCTTGGGTCTTCTTGAGTTGATCAAGGAATTTTCTCTCTTCAGTGGTAATTTTTAGCATGGGAAGTTCTTTGGAAATTTCCTTTCGGATTCGAATATTTATAGTGTCTCCCTAACTCGGTCATGAGGTTCACAAAAGAGGGAAAGAACAAGAACCTCATGGCTTCATCTACCTCGGTCTGAATGGGCACCTTATTGATTTCCCATAATAAATCTTTGAAGGATATCATTACACATAGGTTGGATATTGGACTAACTTCTTCCTGACTTGGCTCATCATCTGAGCTAGAAAAATCACCCCCCATCTGGTGGAGAGTATGTCCTTTTTCTAGAGTAATCAATACACTTGATAACCTCAATGGATTAATCATATAAGTGTTCCCACTCAGCGGGGAAGTGAAGGAATAAAGGGACTAACCTTCCTTTAAGGTTTAAAGAGGTGAGAAACTCAAAGATGCTGCATATTTCACTTATCTGTCGAAATATATCATCCATGGTGTGTACCATATCATCTAGACTGACTTCTTCAATAGATACTACTCATTCATCTGATTAACGAGCCCATTTTCTAGATTCCATGAAAAGTCACTGAAATTTTGATAAGGAATGGACATTTTGATAGGCAATTTCAGCCCAAACTTTAAGAGTTGGTCTAACACAGCAGGTAACTCCAAGACTCCCCCCTTAGATCGGGTATGGATAATAATAGAGGCCCTTATAAGGAGTGGCAATGCTTGATCGGGGAAGCATATGTGGTGTAGGAGAAAAGATGGACAAACCTTGAGAGGGTTAGTTGAGACTTTGGGGATGATGGGTTCTTTAATGGGTACCATTTGAGTAGATGTGTCAAATGCTAGGTCAATTTATAGAAATATGGCATTTGTATGTGCTGGAAGTGGGTTATGAGTGGTATTGGGTTTAGGATTAGTTGGTGGGTCGAGGATACACTAATCAATTAGGAGTTGGACCAAATTTCTAAGGTGGAAGCATTGGTCGGTTGTATGACCTACGGGTTGGTGAAAATCACAACGGGCATCGGGTTTGAATTTTTTAGGGTGTGGATTTGGTAATATATAGCGGTCCAAGGGTTTAATGAGACTTATTCTTAATAGGGCCTAGTAAACTTTGGACAGGGGAGAATGGAGCTCGGTGTATTATTTCTTCATAGGATTATGTTGACTTTTCGGTGCCCAAAAGGTAACAAGTTGTGAATTATTGTTGATGGTTCATACTATAGCACTGTTAGGCTTCTCATACTTTTGCGGATTGAATTATCTGGCCACTTTCTTTGGTTCAAGCTCCATTTTTTTTATACCTTCCTCAATTATTACAACGTCCTCTTAAAGGTATCCAAATCGTGGGTAATACCATCCTCCTTTGGATAGTCGGATATGAGGTAAGAATTTCTTCTTCATAATAATGACTTTTTCCTCATCGAAGGACCTATTAGTCATGGTGGAAGTTTTCTCTCTCCACCTTTCTATGAAGCTACTGACTATTTTCCCAGGGTTTTTCTTAAGAATCTATAGATCTCAGTGCTTAACCTCTAGCTTCTCATTATACTTGTACTGATACATGAATTCTAGGGCAATATCATCCTAACTATGGATCCTGGATTCTTCGAGGGATAGAAACCACCGAAGGGAGCTTTCTTTCAAGGTTTTCTAAAACATCTGGTCCATTACCTCTTCGGAGGCACTAACGAGGATCATGGTTCGATGATAACTTTGAAGGTGAACAATTGTGGGTCTGCTTCACCCAAACTTCTTGATGTCTAGAATCTTGAACTTCTCTGGTAGTATAGCTTTGGGATAAGGAGACATATTGGTATAATACATGTAGTTCCTACATATCTTGACTTGGTCAAACTTATTTGATTGTAGTTTTAGGTTTTCCTTGACCTTGTTCAGTTCCTCCCCTTTTGGATCCACGGGTACTAGTATATTAGCCCTTGGTGGGCAAGTTTTGGAATCGAGAGTTTGACTAGTTGTGGCCCATTAGTAGGTGGGGCACGCGACGCATGTTGATCCTCTTCTAGGACCCAAATAGGCTCGATATCAAGTGGACCCATAAAATGAGGAAATATATCCTTGGGTTCTTCAGGAATCTGGGCCCGGTGTCATTGTATTTCGTGGACCTCAATTTAAAGGTTATCAATCTTTCCATTGAGTTTGGCTAAGACAACATTTGATCTGTCTAAACATTTGGTGCTTGGTGAGTGTTTTACATGAAGATCTCGTGAAGGTACATCCCAAACTCGAACGACCTATAAGAAGAAGTGGCGGGGATTTAGGGTGGTTTGATGAAAGATCAAAACCAATAGGAAGTCAGGCCAAAGTCGAGTATGCGATCGACCTGAGAGGGAAAAAAGTTCGAATTTATTTTGGAAGGAAATACTGAGAAAGTTTTTGGTATTTTGGTTTTGAAAAAAACGGAAAAAGGAGAGGAATATTATTATTATTATTATTATTATTATTATTATTATTATTATTATTATTATTATTATTATTATTATTATTATTATTATTATTATTATTATTATTATTATTATTATTATTATTATTATTATTATTATTATTATTATTATTATTATTATTATTATTATTATTAGGTTTTCACGTGTATCATGCTTGCCTAAATGCAAGAAAAATGCCAGAGAGGACCCGAGCCTAGGAAAATAGGGCTTGAAAATATGTAAGACACGGCTTGACTTATTTTAGGCTCATGGAAAGGGCCCTATTTTGAAAAAAGGCAAAATAGCGGGAAAATTCGAGCAGTACGCCAGCCTGAAATTTTTGCAGAGTTTCACATAGTAACTGGCAAACTAAGTATGAGTGCTCTAGGTTTGATGCCTACATGAGGTTTATTCAATTATTGGTCTAGTGGAAGGGTTCTCCCCTTTTGCATGACTTCCACGATATACCTCTTGGTGATGTAGTGTGCAAAAATGCATGAGTCTTAATTAGTGTATTATGAAGAGTGAGTATTTTTATTTTTTTTAATTTTATTTTGATGATGAGTAAAGGGGATACTATACTAATGAGGGAGCATATACAATTTTTATGAAACGTAAATGTAGCATGAAGCATGAAGACTATAATAAGCATGGTGATAGGTAAGTATGTATATATACATGTGTGGAGGGGTGTTCCCCCAACATGGATGATTAACTTAGCCAAGTGAATTGACCGATTACATATAAAGATGCCCCACAAACACATTTTGAAGATTATCCATGTAAGTAGCTCGCAGGACCCACCCCAAAGGCTCTTCACAAGCAAGTACCTCGCAACGCTCTACCTCGAAGAGCCTCCAACTGACCTGGATCGAAAGACCCAGCTCAAACACCAAACGTCACCCAGATGATAATAGTTTGTAACAAGAAATAAAATGTTTTATTATGTAATTTATCTTATGAATGTATATTTTGAGTGGGGTCGCTTGGTAACCACGAGGGACCATGCCTGGTAGGGCATGGGAGAGCTTTCATGCTCTATCAAGTTATCTCCTCTAGGGAACTTCGCAGGGATATGGTTTGGAGGATTGAGAACAAGACAACGTTGGGAGTTATTACCAACCGTCTTGGCACACTTGGACAAAACTTCACCCAGGACAAATGTCACTCGATCCCACTCATTGCTTACCTATTCGAGTGAACCTCCTCGAGTCATTCGATCTCCCTCAATACCTTTCCCCTCGAGGTTACCTCCCCGAGGTACCTCGGGTACCATCCTAGTTGACTGATGTGACTAAATACCAAACAATAGCCACTGTTGAGCCATTTCCTGATGTCATGATGTTTAACATTTAGGAACTGAAGAATACAACACTCAAGTGCCTTTATCTTTAGGATGGCAGGTCTAGTCCACCAAATCTGACCGTGTAGCCATCCTAGAGTACGCCCCAAGATGACAAGTCATATCCTTCATTAATGAGTGCAATACTTCCAACCAATAGAATGCTTTCCCGTCAAAACTAACAGATCCCATGCATTAAATGTAGTATCTCATGCATTTAATGCACCAGGCCAAAGGGATCGAGGGCATGCTGACTCGAGCAACCTCTCACTCCATATAAATAAGACCAAAATAAACAAATCAAAGAGAGAACATCCAAAACCTGCAATTGCTTACCAAATTCCATTATACCAGAGAGACCTCGAGAAGAGCATTAACTCCCATACACATTCAATGTATCCATCATTGGGCATTAACTGAGCTTAAATTTCCTTCCTTGTCCTTATTGTGCCTGGAGTGCTTGTTCTTTCTCCCTCCGACCATGTTACCTGCTGGTCCCATTCAGTTATTATGTATGCCCTTTGCTTCTCATGTCAATATGTTCTTCAATGCAACTATTCGTATTAAAGCTCCATGTCTCTGATTCACCTGTGGCCCTGACCCATAACTCACATCTAACGGTGTTACCCCCAATTTTATTAAGGGTCACTTAATACCAATAGTAATTAAAGAACCCACATGTTACATTTGGCGACTCTACTGGGGAGCTATTCTCTTTTGAAAAGATGCCAGAGGATAACACCATTAGAAACATCGATTTTGATGCCATATATCATGAAGGAAAGGCAAATAACTTTGCATTGCCTGAAGCGGGGAGAACGACACGGATAGGGCCTAGCGCACCTGGCGTTGGTATCACAAAGACGATGGACACACAAGGGGGAATAGGCTAGGCACATATGCATGGGCTGATGGGACTATTCGGAGAGTTAATTAAGACTCCGACAACCCAAGCAATATTGGGATCCCCCACGGGGGTGAGTTCCTTTACCACACCGCCAGACAATATACCAGCTCCAACTGTTACTTGCGGGGTAGCAGTGCCTACCTCCTTTATCACCTTCCCCATGGTCCCATTTGTGACAATGGAATCGATGTTTCAAAATAAGGAAGTAACTCCAGCTTCTCCAGCTATCGCGCTAAGTCACGAAGTAGGCGCGCCAACCTCAACAACACGGTAATAGCAATGCCATTGTCAGCTAGCCCCTCGCCATCCATCTTAGAACACATAAAGAAAGAGTTCTTAAAGTTCATAGATATGTCAAATGGGGAGAACTCCTCCATATACGATGACTTTCGTACTCCCTACCCAGAGGAGTATAATAATGAACCCTACCCGGTGGGTTATATTCCCTCAATCTTTAAAAAGTACACGGGGAAAGGTGTGAATCCCAAGGAACATGTAAAGAGGTTGATCGAGAATCTAGGGGCCTTTTTTAATGACAAAAAGTTAAGGCTAAGGGAGTTCTCAAAATCCCTGATAGAGAAATCCTACACGTGGTATTCCCACCTAGCCCCAGGCAATGTAAGTTTTTGGGAGGAATTACATGTTTTTTTGTGCAAAAGTTTTTCTCGGTTGAGGACGAGTTCACACTCACCCAGCTTGCACATGAGAAGCAGAAGTCAGGAGAGGACATTGTGGCCTATATTCGAAGGTTTCGCGAGCGCTCCCTAGATGTGAGGGAGGAGACACGAGAGAATAATCTTTTACAAGTAGGTGCATAAGGCTTGCTTCCCGAATACATATGTCACCTGATTAATGAGACAAGAGAAGGGACGTTTGTATCCTTTTTTAAGGCAACAATGGATATCGCATTAGTGATGAAACCCATAGTACCACCTCCCTCTTTGTCAAGTTTGTTGATGAGGCCAATAGTTACCTCGAAGAGGGGAATACCCTCGTGGATCAACTATAGGGATGATGGGGGTAGAGAAGGGGGTAATGGCGGTTGAGGAGGTAGAAAGGGTAGGAACAACAAGAGAAGATTTGAAGACGAGGATGATCCTCTCCAGTTACCTTATACGGTGGAGCAAGCTTTGAACCTGTACAATCTCATAGTCTACGATAAATTTTGTAGGCCGATTAATGTCTACAATGTGTCGCTCACTCAAGAAGACAGAGAGAAACCTCACTATTGACATGGTCAATCATCCTACTAAGGTGTCTTTTTCATTAAGAAGTTTGATTGACAGCTATGTGAAGAATGGAGATATTGAGTTACCGTAAATCAATGTAAATAACAACCCTTTACTGCCTCACCGGGCACATATGCCTAGCGCTTTCGATGAGGAGGCCGAGCGATTAATGATGGAGCAGTGGCTCGGAGGGAATGATTTCGAGGTCACTCAGGGTAGTGGATTCGAGGATTCTCCCGAAGAATGCACTTTCGAGTTAGCTTTCATGCATTTAGATGATGATGATGAAGACGGAGAGGACAAAAAAGGAGAAGCATTGGATTCTGTTGAGATGCTCAGTGGGCAGATGGGGGCCTGCTCTATGGGGAGGTCAATGCAGTGATAGCATATGATGAGGCTGCATATAGAGACGTGGAATAAATTTATGAGCTTGAGGATGATCAGACGGATCGGTGGATTAAGTGTGCAGTTGTGGCTCGCTCGCTAAAGTTTGGCTAGTTGTTTGACCAGGTTGGACTTCCTGAAGATCCCCAGCTGGAAGTTACGAGGGCCATTCTGGAGATCGTAAAGAAAAATATGGCCCCACACTCGAAATGGAGGGGGCCTATGGCAAAATTAGTGAGTAGATATCTCTCAGAAGTCATATTTTTGGAGGCATATAGGATGATCAGGTATCCACACAATAGACCTTTGTATGTTACTGCATCGGTGAATGACTGTGTTTTCTTATGAATATTATTGAATGGAGGGTCATCCATCAACATAATGCTGGTGGGATCCTTCTATTCCACCGGATTATCAGAGACGAGAAGTGTGCCCCATTTATTGGCAATATTGGGTTATGACAATCAGTCCTCTAAGTCAGTGGGCATTATGATGGGGAACATCACTTCTCATATTAAATTCCATATCATTAATTGCGAGCCATCATATCAGCTATTGGTAGGTATGGTATGGATGCACAACCATGGATTGGTACCCTCCACCTATCACCAATGCGCTAAGGAAAACATAAAGGGTAAGGTTGTGGTGATATGAGCTACTAAGAAACCTTTCGCAAAGGAAGAGGACCATATGGGGGATGGATCTTTCTATACCGATCTGGAGGAAGAAGATACAATGGTGACAAGATATATCGGGGTGATAAGGATCTCGTTAACTCAAGAGAGGGTGCGGGCATCTTCTCAAACAATTGTGACTTATAAAGAAGAATGTGATTTAGAGGCAGTAAGGCCCCCCAGCCTGTCAAGACATCTTCGTGATCGGATGACCCCGCGAATTGATCCCATTGAGCCCCAAATGTAAACACAGAGCATTCTTAGTAGGCCAACGGTGAAATAGGTGGATGAGAATAATCTAAAGAGACCTTTCTAAAGAGATGCAAACTGACAGTGCAAGCGGGTGGTTTTGCCTAATGGTGGGCAATGACGGTGTGAGCCGGCAACCGAGAGACTGGAAGATGAAGCTCACCCGATGTATGAGTGCTTCCTGGTGGATAACCTGGGGAAATGATACGTAATTGATAATTCAAGGATTCAGTAGTTTGTAGAGGAAGTGGAGGAAGAGCCGGAATGTATGAAAGATGGCCCTAGGCCACAGATCTAGGAATTGGAAAATATTGATTTGGCAAGGGAAGGTGGGGATCCGAACCCAATTTTTATTTGGAAGGAATTGGAAGGATACCTTTAAGAGAAGTTAATCAAACCCCTAGTTGAGTTCAAAGATGTATTTTCATGGAAGTACACCGGGATACCGGGGGTTGACTTGGAGGTAAGATGCCACAGACTGAATGTAATGTCTTGCCCTCAGCAATCCCAGTAAAATAGGCCACTCGAACATACAAAGCAGAGTTGGATTTGAAGATCAAGGAAGATGTACAAAAGCTTCTCATGGCGGGGTTTATAGTATCCATAAAACATCCGATATAGTGGTCCAGTATTGTGCCGATGGAAAAGAAAGACAAAAGCCAAATTAAGATATGTATAAATTTCAGAGATCTGAATAGGGCGAGCCCGAAGGACGAATTCCCACCGCCATCCACTGATATCTTGATCGATGCAACAGCGGGCTATGAGATGTACAACTATATGGACGGATATGTGGGATATAATCAAATAAAAATGGATCCAGTCGACGCGGAGAAGACCGCCTTTCGAACACCCCTGGGCAATTTCATATACACGGTCATGCCCTTTAGATTGAAGAACGCAGGAGCCACCTACCAGATGACGATGATGACCATATTCCACGACCTTTTCCACAAGACTGTGGAGTTTTATGTTGATGTCTTGGTGATTAAGTCCAAGAAGGAATAATACCACCTAGACGACTTGAGGAGGGTATTCACTCACTGCAATAAGTATAAGTTAAAGATGAACCGCCTCAAATGAGCCTTCGGAGTAACGAATGGGAGATTCCTGGGGTTCGTGGTAAACCTCCAGGGGTACAAATGGACTTGGATAAATGTCAATCCATCCTTGATATGCCAAGACCAAAATCAACGAAAGAGCTAAATAGTTTCCTTGGCAAGGTGTCCTACTTAAGGCGGTTTGTCCCGGGGTTTGCTGAGACAACGTATCCCTTGATGGAGCTACAGAGGAAGGGAATGAAGTTTGCATGGGAAACAATGCATCAAGAAATCATAGATGACGACTAGCATTGAGAGGCATTATTTAGCCCTTGTATTTGTGGGTCAAAAACTTAGGCACTACCTTTTATCATTCACAGTTCATATTATAACTAGATATGACCCCATAAAGTTTTTACTTGTTAGAATTTATTGATAGGCAGGGAAGCTTGATGGTTCCTAATCCTCTTGGAGTATGATCTAAAGTGTGTGGTCCCTCGAGCAATTAAAAGTCAGGCATATACAGATTTGTTGGCTATTTTCCTATCTGGAATGTTCAAGCCGCCTATCGAAGAGCTTTTGGGTGATGACCTCCAGGCCAATTTTGTAGTCGCCAGCCTAGACGAATGGAGTATGGAGTTTGATGGATCTTCAGCCGAGAAGAAAGTAGGAGCGGGAGTCATTTTACGAAGAGGCAGTGAAGATATTCACTTATCGTTCAAATTGGAGTTCGAATGCTCAAATAATGAAACTGAGTACGAGGCACTGGTCCTTGGATTACTTGAACCACTGAGGAGGGGCATCTAGGTTCTAACAATCAAAGGGGATCCAAACATGGTGGTGAAGAAAGTGATAGGGGATTTTGCACTAAATCACATGAGTTTAGTGCCTTACTGCACGATCATCCAGCTATTACTGGTCCGGTTTGAGGCGATAAGGATAAAAAGGCACCCCTGAATAATGAAGAGTCATGCGGATTCCTATGCCACCATCGTGCAAAAGATTTTCTTTGATGGGGAATCAACCCTGGTCCGAGTCACAAAGAGAACTTCCCCCTCGACGGTAGTTGAGATGCTGACATCGGAAGACAAAGATGATTGGAGAGGTGAAATCAGAAAGCAACTAGAGAGAGGGGAAGGACCACTTAGCCTGACTGACTTATCACAGTACTTTATTGTCAGGCGCAACTTATATTTTACAAAAAAAGGGGGTTGGTTGTCCAGGTTCGTGGACCCCAAAGAGGCTAAGAGAAGATTGATCGAAATACATGAGAATAGTTATGAGACCACTAAGATCCATCTATACATAAGAATATAGTGGGCGCGGTACTACTGGCCCTCAATGAGACAAGATGTCACCATAGTACAAAGAGAGTGCTCGAAATGCTTCCTTTTCTATTAAGCGACAGAGTGCAACTTCATTGACTAATCGCAAGATTAGAGACAACCCTACAAGGACTTCTTGATAGATGGAGTAATGCTAGTAGATAAAGAAGACACTAAGAATATAAGGAGGTGAGAACCTAGGTACTTCATGAAAGATGGGCGTCTATACCAATGAGGCTACAACGACAAGCCCCTAAGGTGCATAAGAGGTGAAGAGGCCGAAGAGGTGTTGAAGCAAGATCACGAGCCATGTCACATTAAGGGAGCTAAACTTTATGACCAGCTACAGACCTTGGGCTATTACTGATCTTCGATGGAGAACGTCTCATCCGATTTTGTTTGAAAGTGCAAAGCCTTCTAGTTACACGTGAATATTATCCACCCGCCTTCTATGGACCTACACTCTTTATCTACGCCATTACCATTCCACACTTGGGCTTTTGATTTGGTAGGGGCCATCAACCCTTTGTCATAGGGAAAGATTTGGATTTTAGTATCCACAAAATATTTCACAAAATGGGTGGAGGCCATACCAATCAAGAAGGCCACTGTGGGGGGTAGTAGCTCGATTTATAAAGGAATACATTATTTTCCACTTTGGCATCCCGAAGGTGTTTCTGTTGGAAAATGGTACTCCCTTCGTGAATAGCAAAGTGTGCTCGGTAACGTAAAAGCACTCCATCATCCATCACAAGTCAACAGTGGACTACCCAAAATGTAATTGGCAAGAAAAAGCTACCAATAAGAAGCTGGTGAAAATTTTGGCAAAGATGTTAAAAGACTTACCTGGGACATGGGATGACAAGATCCCCAAAGTTATGTGCGCCTATCGAATGAAGAAGATAAACCCAATAGGGTACACACCATTCTCCCTGGTATTTGGGGCAAAAGATGTGCTGCCAGTCGAACTCGAGGTACCTTCGGCACATTGCAACCCACGAAGTGATATGCTCCCTCACAGTCGCCATATACAACTTGAAGCCTTGGAAGAACATAGGGATAACGCCGTGAGACACTTCGAGATATATAGGAAGTAGTTATCCAGATCTTATGACCAATTGGTGAGGCCAAGGAAGTTTAAAGAAGGAGACTTGGTTCTAAAAGCATACACGAGACACATAAGAGGCTTGTCGCTACCAAATTTTAAAGCAAACTAGGAAGGGCCTTATATCATTCGAGAAGCCCATGATTCGGGCTACTGTGAGATATCTAAGCTGGAAGATAATGTGGCTTTCAAATTAGAAAACAAGTGGATGGAAATTTATTACGTCTGAATGTATGACCTATTACTCCTGTCCAATGACTTTTTTTGTGTTAAACCATAGATGTATGCTTTAAAGAATTGGGATCGCTTGTTTAATATAGTCAGAAGAAAAATTCAGGGGGTATATGCCAGATCAATATTTTATTTTCATGAGTTTATGGATTTACCCTTTTTACTATATATGATCTACTTAGCATTGATGTGTATGCGTAGCCAATATTTAATAGAAACAACAGGAAAGAAAGGAAACACCAAAATTGCCAATGTTTTTTTATTTCAAATAAACGATAGCATTGTAGTTATAACCAAGTTAGAAAAAATTCAAAAGTTCACTGAAAAGGGGCAAGACAAACAAAAGAAACACTAGATAATGAAGCTAGGGATTGTCCATAATAAAGCAAAGATTTTTTGAACCAAACAACCGGTGGTGATGTGGGGGAAGATTCTACTCAAGTTGGCTCTACTCTACAACAAGGTCATCTAGAATCCTCTGGAGACTTTCTTGGGCCTGATAGATGGTTTCTAACTCCTGATCTTGTTCAACCAACTGTCCCTCCGCACGAGCATCTTCCTCGCGAGCCTCCTGCACAGCTTGCTCAGTTGCCAGCAACTGGGATTCCAGACCCACAAGTTCTTCAGAAACAGTCACATTCTCGCGATGGGAATTCTTGAGGCGGTCATAGACACTGAGAAGATCGCTCTTTTTAAAACTCTACAGTAGCTACACCAGCCATGTCACATAATTTGTTAATGCATTAATCATACCCAATAAATTTTTGACAGTGTTACGGCTAGCGGACATAAAGGGGCGCTGAGAATGTATTTTAATACCATCGCGAGCCCAAATAATCGGCCAACCATCATCCCAGGAAGTAGATGTAGATAGCGAATAATAAAGGTCAAAGGAAAGCGAGCTATCGGCCGCTCGATCAATAAACGGGGACCCTCAGTCAGAACGAAAGGGAAGCTGGCCAAAGTTTGTCGCATAACCACCTCGAGGGATGCCTCAAGTGTATGAATACTGAAAATGCTATCACTAGCAGATGGTCATCGGGTATGCGAAGCACTATCACTTTCTTAGACTTGAGGAACGCGAGGTGTAGAAATATCACCAAGTACACGGGCCCCGCCCAAAGACGCAGCTGAAGCTACTATCGGTTCTTGATTTGATTCCTTAACAACAGGCTCCACTTTGAGCCTATGAGTTTCTAGTTGATCGACCTCCACCTGAAATGCTGCAAATAGTTGAAGTTAGTAATAGAGACAAAGGAAATCACGAAAAAAAATATATAATGCTAACTTAGAGATTTATGCCTATAAGACTAGGCCCGCCTAACCTTCGGTTATGGGAGATTTATGCCTATAAGACTAGGCTCGCTTGACCCTCGATTATGGGAGATTTATGCCTATAAGACTAGGTCCGCTTGACCCTCGGTTATGGGAGATTTATGCCTATAAGACTAGGCTCGCCTGACCTTCAGTTATGGGAGATTTATGAAATAAAATCCTACATTCCTAAGCCCTCCTGACCCGGAGTTATGGGAGATTTTGATCTTAAAGCTAATATATATATATATATATAGAAGATAAATAAAATAGTGGAAATACCTTAGGTTGTCTCTCCTCTGGAAACTCGCGAGTGGCCATCTGAACCACGTCCTCCTCCTCAATCACCTCACGGTCCACCAATGGGGGATGACTGTGAGGGGAAATCACATTCTCCCCAACCTTAGCTACCTGCTCCTGCCTATCCTCCACCATATCAATAACATGTTCTTGTTCAACACCACCTTAGGCAACTGTAGCTGGCTCAACACCTTCTGGGTTTGAAATCGAAGGCCTAAATAAAGTAACAAGAATTTAATCATTCGAAGGTAAAGGCACCGCGGGGATGGTTGAAATGGGCGTGGGAGACCAAAAAGAAGGAAAGAAAATCATAAAATGAATCAGAACAATCGAGGGAGCAATAAAAGGGGGAGATAAGTGCTGAAAATAAAGGCTTACCACAGGCATCGAAGTCACAACAACAACAGGTACATGCACAACTTCAACAACCTTCGCCAAAGGAACACCCCTCTCATGGCCAGCCTGGTCGCGCAAAAAAGAAAGGTCCGGGGAATAGCTACCACTAGATGAAGTATTAGATACAACTGCCCCTAGGGGAAATGGGTGACTACCTGAGAAACAGTAGGGGCAGCTACTTCGAGAGGGATATTTTCCTCAGCACCATCATGCGCATCAACCTGCATACCAACCGAAAAAAATAAAAAGAGTAAGTTACAACAAACCGAGTAAATCAACATGAAAAAGAATGAATAAAAGGAGGAAATTTAGGGTAAGATATGTAAGAGACTTACCTCTTCCTCCATCACATCCTAAATGATCTCATAATCTTTGGGGGGGGGGGGGCGAGGCAGGTTTCGAGGAAGAAAACATTACCCTCGACCTACGCCTACGTACTAAGGCAGTTTCTTACTCTTCCTCATCTTCTTCTTCCTATTCCTCCTCTCCTTCCTCCTCCTCCTCCTCCTCATCATCATCATAACCATCACCAACATATCCTCTAGACAAATGCTCCTCAATAATCTCCTCCTCACTGGACCCGCTCGACTCCTCCATCACAAGCTTGAGGGGGCTAATCATTTTCCTCTAATACCCTTCGCATATTTGGGGTCATAAGAAAACCCACGAGCAGACATCTCGACTGACATAAAATCTTGGTCTTCATCACTAAAATGTTCCCAAGTTTGGTGAAGACGATCCACCATATGGATCACTCCTTTGGAAATCTTCGGGTCAAGAGTAGAGGCTAATGGAGGCAGTACAATGGATTTAAGATTCTTCAAAGGCGCCTTCCAAGTGGCCCTAACTGTTGCGCCCATTGAGGCAGCGCGAGGAGATTCGGTCCTTCCAACCGGTCTCGAAGGACCAGAGGAAACATTGTTCCAATGAATAAAAGGCTGAGTGGTTTTATTTCTCTTCGCAACCGCCTGATCCACAGGCTCTAGGGGGAAGCTCAGGGGGAGCACTGGTTTTGGCTGTACTGAGGGGAAAATAGATGGTTGGGTGGTGCAATTTCCCTTCAACTCAGTGGGCGGAAATCTCTGAACTTCGGGATAATGGGGTTCTTTGAGAAGGTTAGTTTGGAAATGACCAATTGATTCTGCCAGAATACATTGATGTACAACACTGATCTCCCTCCTTGAGCTTTCTTTCTCGAGATTACAGGGTTATCGGGATAATGGGCACACAAACCGGAAATAGTAGACGTGAGGAAATTTGAATAAGAAAACAAAAAATTAGTGGGCTTCACTCTGGTAAAATGGCTTAGCAAGGGGGCCCTTGATCATAGCCGAACTACATGGCTACCCGATGGGGGCTATAAACAAAGTAACATAATGACCACTCAGTATATGAAGGCCAATATGAAGGGATTAACAACAGGGGGACACTGTGCTCGGGGAAATTTCTAGCAAGGGATTCTTCGATAGGAGAAATGGGACGCTCCTACTCACCAAAGAAATTATTAGTAAAAAATTGGCTTACCCAAATATAAGGGCAAGGGTTTAATCGCTCAACTCGATCTATCAGAGCTAATAGAGCTTTCTTCACACTCTTATTTTCCCAATAAAAAATATGGGGGACTCTCATATCCTGCGAACTAGGGAAGTGTCCTACGGGGGCATAATCCTTGAAATGAGCATAAAGGAACGCCGTCAAAAAGACATCGCTGGAATAGATAGACACGTCAAAACTACCAATGCTTCGAGTGGAGTCTGTAGACACACAATCTAGCCAAGTGTATAGAGACCCAAGAACAATGGCTGTGAGAGGGATCTTTACACTACAAGCCATTCAAATGGACAGATTGATCAGGTCCTTACGAGAACAGTCATGGGGCTTACCCGAAAGGTATACCTTCGACAAAATCACCCATATATACCCTGCCAGCTTAATTTTGGACTCATAGCCTTTCTCAGTTGGAGGCTGCTCAGAAACTTCTTTCACCTGAGGATTCTCCCTAGCAACCTCTCGGGCTCTAATGACCACCTTCTCTTCAATGGAATAAAAGTAGCGGATGACCTCAGAGTAGGTGAAATTATTTTAAGTGACCATATAATCCTTCACAACAACCTATAACTCGTTCCTCATAGTTTTCTTTTCACTAAAAATAGCCTCCTCGAAGAAGGTGTCAAATCCAGCGACCTCCATTCCTAACAGTTCGTATACATCCTTGAGGGTAACAGTAAACTCTCCCCAAGAATCCACAAAGGTGTGTGACCTATGGCTCCAATGGGACACCAATAGTTGTAAAGCAATGTTATTTTTGGCCAAGGTAAGATCATTCAACCACATAGAATAAGACAACCCAAGAGGAACAGTTGAATCGAGTACTTTGCATGGATATACTCCGTCCAAGGGCCCAACCCTTCACTGGAACCATAAAACACCTCAAATTCCACCTTGGAATAGGGTAAGTCACTATGATCTATATGAAATGGGTGACAGTAGCGATAGGGATAAAAGCGAAGTCGTTAGCATATTCACCTTCGTCCATTAACAAGTTTGGCTCCTTAGTTAGCACCAAAGCACCTGGAAAGCGTTCGGCCGTCACCCAGAAATGATCATTCTCTCCAAAGTAAGGGGCACGACGGTACCATGCCCACTGAGTCTGGTGTGCCTGGGTGGCAGGAGAGGTGCCCTTGACAGAAAGAGTTCGCTTTACTAGTTCCATTGTAGACGAGAGAAAAGACAATGGAAGATAATTGACAAAGCTTTGAAGAATGGGAGATTGTTTTTACCAAACTCTCATAAAAAATCTTGAACTCAGAAAGTTAAACCCAAAGGTAAGATTTAACTAAAGGTGCACCCCCTTTTATATGGGCAACATGAATTCTAAAAGACGACAACAAAGGTGATGTTTGGAAAAGAGCATTGATGGAGTTTTAGAATTATGTGGCTTGCGTGTTGGCCAAACGCGCGTGATTGCAGAAGATTAAAGGTTGCTATGATGATGATTTAGGGAATGACGTGTCAAATAGTCGCATCGTCTTTATGCGCTCGCCCCGATGCTATCACGTTTGACGTACTAAAATGCAAACGACAGTTGCATTCTACCTTGGGGAATGAAGAGATTTGGGGGAATTTGAATAAATATCTTCATTACCCCCAAGAGGGAAAATCATAGATAGGAGAAAGTTTCGTACATATGTTTCTTCACGTAATAAACAAATATCTCTATAAAGGGGCAAATGTGGAGGGGTGTTCCCCCCACATGGATGATTAACTTAGCCAAGTGAATTGATCGATTACAGAGAAAGATACCCCACAAACACACTTCGAAGATTCTCCATGAAAGTAGCTCGCAGGGCCCACCTCCAAGGATATTCACAAGCAAGTAGCTTGCAGCGCTCTACCTCAAAGAGCCTCTAACTAACCTGGCTCGAAAGAGCCAGCTCGAAGAACAAAGTTCACCCGGATGACAATAGTTTATAATAAGAAATAGAATGTTGTAATATGTACTTTATCTTATGAATGTATATGTTGAGTTAGGTCACCTGGTACCCACGAGGGACCATGCCTGGAAAGGCATGGGAGATCTTTCATGCTCTATCCAGTTATCTCCTCTTTGTAACTTCACAAGGACATGGTTTGGAGGATTGAGAACAAGGCAACGTTGGGAGTTATTACCAACCCTCTTGGCACAATAGGACAAAACTTCACCCAGGATAAATGTCACTCGATCCCACTCATAGCTTACCTATTAGAGTGAACCTCCTTGAGTCATTCAATCTCCCTTAATACTTTGCCCCTCGAGGTCACCTCCCTGAGGTACCTCGGGTATCAGCCCGGCTGACTGATGTGGCTAAATACCAAACAATAGCCACTGTTTGAACCACTTCCTGACGTCATGATGTTTGACGTTTAGGAACTCAAGAATACAACACTCAAGTGCCTTTATCTTTAGGATGGCAGGTCTAGTCCACCAAATCTGATCGTGTAGCCATCCTAGGGTACGCCCCAAGATGACAAGTTATATCCTTCATTAATGAGTGCAATACTTCCAACCAATAGAATGCTTTCCCGTCAAAACTAACAGATCCCATGCGTTAAATGTAGTATCTCATGCATTTAATGCACCAGGCCAAAGGGATCGAGGGCATGCTGACTCGAGAAACCTCTCACTCCATATAAATAAGACCAAAACAAACAAATAAAAAAGAGAGCATCCAAAACCTGCAATTGCTTCCCAAATTCCCTTTAACCAGAGAGCCCTCGAGAAGAGCATTAACTCCCATACACATTCAATGTATCCATCATTGGGCATTAACTGAGCTTAAATTTCCTGCCTTGTCCTTATTGTGCCTGGAGTGCTTGTTCTTTCTCCCTCCAACCACGCTACCTGCTGGTCCCATTCAGTTATTATGTATGCCCTATGCTTCTCATGTCAATATGTTCTTCAATGCAACTTTGAATATGAAATCTCTCTGTCTATGATTCACCTATGGCCCTGACCCATAACTCATATCTAACGGTGTTACCCCCAATCTTGATAAGGGGTTACGCCTCACTTAATACTAACGGTATTTGAAGAAGCCACATCTTACAACATGTGAGCGAGTGGAATATGAATATTTACAAGTGATTGTGTGTGGTAGTGAGCCTATACATGGATAAACTATAAGTGGTGTGTGATATATGAAAGTGAGCATGGATATATATATAAGTGTGAGAAGTTTGGGTGTGTTCTAATGAATCCTAAGCATGAATGATCTAAGTGGTGTGTGAGGCATGTGAGTAAAAGTGAAACTACACACAAGTGTAAGTGTGTGGAGTGAACGTGGAGAGTACATATAAGTGAAGTGTATAAGTGAGTGAAAAGTGATATATACATGAGTAGGGATATAAACATGACGTAGATGTGTACAAAAAGTAGATAGAGGAGAAAAGGGAACATACAGATAAGTGCATACACACACATGCAGAAAAGAATAACACCCATGTAGAATTAGGGTCTAGTCCTATTAAAACACTTCCCCAATAGAGTCACCATTGTGGCCATCCTGGGGATTCCCTTTTTTTTTTTTTTTTTGGGGTTCCCTTTGGTACGCGCATAAGATTGTTCCCTTTCTTGAGTTGATTAACTGTCGTCAATGTGGGATAATGTGTAATGATAGAGTCGCTAGCCTATTTTGCACAAAACATGCAAAAGAAATGTTGTTTCCTCGAGAGAACGGCATTAAGGAAAATATTAATGCTTGTGAAACCAAGTAGTTCAGAGGTCGGGGACTAATTTACGGAATAGAAAAGTGTTAGGAACCCATCCCTCCCTTTCAGTCCCTCATGGACATGTGTTAATATTCTCCTTTTAGACTCCGTGAAGGCGTACTTATATGCATAATATAGATGAAGAATGGAATCATTCAACTCACGTCATGAAAAAGGATGGAGTGAATTCATCCTTAGGATTGTTCCCGAAGATAATAATTCAAAATATTATATGAGTGTTTTTCGAATCACAAGTCGTTATGGAAGAACGAATGTATATATCAGGCGAAACACAATCATGCTAGAATATGACATTCATTAAGAATATATATATATATATATATATATATATAAACAATATTATAAACATGCTTAAGGGAGGACTCGAATATTGAGATTTACCCAAGATGCCTACATATCCCATGGGTGATCAAAGTACACGTAGTTCCAATATAACGTCAGGTTCAATCCATAAATCTAAATGGGGATCTCTTATGTGTGTGTATAGAGAAACTATGTTCTAAAGTGAGAATGTGAGATGATAATCAATCTTTTGGAATTTATAGATAAACCCTCTTTGTCTTTTTTTTGGTCTTTTTATGAAAATGGAGTAGGTTCAACTACTACTAATAAAAGTTTGAGAATAAAATATATGATGTAAGAAAACAAAATGCTAAAGTAGAATTAAAGAAAATAATACTAAAATGAGAGGATTAGATAAAAGTATGTTGATCTTGAATGTAGATATGCTGATCTTGAAATGTTATGAAAATGGTATGGAGAGGTGGGGGAATTAACCAAGTGAGGTAAGAAAGTTTTGGAATGGAATGGGGGAAAATGGGCTTTTAAGGAAGCGAACAACTCTGAATTCGAGATAATGTTATCAGAATTGCTAAGAGGGGTGTTTGGGGATGCCCTTCAATGTGAGGTATTGGCCTTTATTTATAGGGACAAGGGGACTGCCGATCGATAGTTGCCTAGACATGCCTATCGGCATAGCATCTAAGGCACACTGCTAGTAGATAGGGTCCTGAGGGTGCCATTCGGTAGTATGAGATAAGTTTTTTGAAAAATGGTCGTAAAATGCAATTCATAAGTCATAGTTTCACACGGGGTAGACCGTTGGAAAGGTCACTCACATCTCTTAAAGTATCCATTGAGCACTCTTGATTCTGAGATTTAACCAAGGTTAAACGGGGCTCGAAAGAGCCCATTGGTCTCTAGACAGGAAATTCTCAGAGGAAAATAAAATTTTCGTCCGTAATGTAAGGCCAATTCGTGCATGGGATGGACCGTTGGAAAGGGTTTTTAGTGCCCTTCGATATTTGATTCAGTTTCATTCCAATTGGAGAGTTGACAAAAGTCAAATGAGGCTCGAAAGAACTCAATGATCCTTTAAAGTAAAATAGATTGTTCGTCCATATTATATGTCTTATTTGTGCACGAGATGGACCATTGTAAAGGGTATTTTATTCCTTTTGAGATTTCATTAAGGTTCACTTGAGCTGGCGAGTTGATAGGAGTCAAAGAGGGCTCGAGAGCGCCCGATGGCCTCCTAATCAGTACTCGGAGTAAAATGGAAGTAAGTTCGATTCATGAATGGGATAGACAGTTATAAAGGGGATTCATTGAGCTTTCGCTCAAGCGGGAGAGTTGATCAGAGTCAAATGGGATTGGGAGCACTCGGTGGCCTCCAAATAAGTACTCGGAGTAAAACAAACCATTCATCTGAACCGTAAGTTTGATTCGTACATGGAATGGACCATTGAAAAGGATATTCAGATCCCTTTAAAGATTCATTGATCTTACGCTCAAGTGAAGGAGTTGACCAGAGTCAAATGGGGTTCGAGTGCCCCCGATGGCCTTTCGATTGGTACTCGGAGTATGGTGGATCATTCGTTCGAACTGTTAGGTCAATTCGTGCATGGGGCAGACCGTTAGAAATGTGATTCAGAGCCCTTAGAAGATTCATTGATATTATGCTCAAGTGAGAGAGTTGACTAGATTTAAACGGCCTTCGAGAGTGCTCGATGGCCTCCCGATCCGTACTCGGAGTATGACCTAGGGTTTATGGTGAACAAGTGAGTGTTAGGGAGCTAAGAAGGTCCTTAGGGGGGTCCTAGACCAAAACCTTCTGAAAATATTTTTCAAGTGCTTGAAATACATTAATAAATATGGACTTTAATATTTTATATTTAAGTTGGTGTCACACTCACATGAGATACCCCTCACCCTCATTTATAGTTCACACCTAACGCATGTCTTTTAAACATCCTAATTACACTACCCAAGCTAAGACGTCTCAGCAGTAATATTCGTCCCCTACGTTACCCTGTATCACGCGTATACTTTATTTCACTTTAAATTCTCAGTTACCTTCCACATCCGCTTTATAATTATAATCCTCAATTATAATTTATCAATTCACTTCAAAAACTTTATTCTAGTTATTAATTCCACATTCACACCTTATTCTCATATACACGTATATATTGTTCACACTTATATATTTACACATAGTATCCCCAAGATGTCCTCACGGATGCATATAAGTTTACTACTCGTAATATCCTTTAACTCGCTCGCATATATATTTACACACACATACACACATACACACACACACACACACACACACGCACACACACACACACACACACACACACACACACACACACATATATATATATATATATATATATATACACAAATCACATTAAGTATACATAATTATATATCGCTCGCTATATAACTATATAACTGGTGATGTTGAGATTCAGCACCACCAGATAAGTGATAGTGAGCTCAAACAGTAGTAACCATGGCAGCCATAGAGATGTATTGTGTGTATAGAAGGGGATGAGTATAAGAGGAAATAAGACAATGATGTATAGTGGTTCAGCCAATTTGACCTACATCCACTGTGAGTGTGTGATCCACTAAGTATGGGCACTAATGGCCTTGGATACAATGCACATAACCCTCTTTCTCTCTCTACTGTGTGTACAAGCAGAGTTTTAGCTAGGGCTACTGTTCATGGATCGATCTCCTGTAAGGTTGTAGGTGACAAGTATATATAGGTCTTGGGGGGTGTAGTGTACCCCCCAAGTAAGCATGGTGCATGTGAATAATGATCTATCCAATCCCCTGTTGACACCTGTAGATGCCAAATGATGGCATAATATTCCCTCACGTGAGGGGTTGATTCTGTTATAACGGTCTGCCACGTGTCATATGAGCCTGACGCGCACTGTTCCACGCGTCTCCCAAACCACGCGCCGTCATGATATCACCCTCGGCCTATGAGCCGAGGCCGAGGGTAAAGTTTCTTCCGGTAGTGAGCCTGGCTTAATTCTGGCCTCGTACTGTCGTACCCTCATAGGGTCGTCCGGAGCCCGGGGAAGGGTCGGCCCCTCGTAGGGTCGTCCGGAGCCTAGTGGAGGGTCGGCCCCTCGTAGGGTCGTCCGTATTGGAGGTAATCCTCATCCAGGCTGAGGGTATAAACGGGTATATCAATCACCCCCCAACCCTTAGCCATAGGTGCTACTGAGATGGCTGAGGGATAGTGATTTAAATGAGATGCATGTATGATCAGTTAGGTGAGTGACACCTGGGCAGGTACTCATTGATGTTCCAGTTTCCAAGGCAGGGCGGCTGCGCAGTGCACTTGGGGCCTTGTGCCCTAATTATACCTTTCTTGGTAAAGGGGTCCACTTATTGCCAAAGTATTTAAGAAATTTTCAAACTCTCTCTCTCCATCTTCTTCTTCGTCGCGCCCAGGCCTTCTCTCTCTCTAGAACCAGTTTTCACCGCCATTTTCAGCCTTCAAACCTTCAGGTCCTAGCAGCGTTCTTGCCCTTCTCTTCATCAGGTAACTTCTTTCACCCAGCGCTTTCTTTTGTCTTCATTTTTGTTTGTTTTTTTAGGGTCATAGGGTTACACCAGCTTCGAGTTCCCCTTAGCTTTTTCTAGTGTCTTCTCCGGTAACTGGTTCTTGGATCGTTCTTGACGAAAACCATTAAGTTTTTTTTTCAATCCAAAAGTCAAACCTGGTCAATTCCCCACTTGTTCGTAGCTAAATTAGTCAAGTGTAGTGTAATTTCTCCAAGTGTAGAGTCTTCCCTTTAATGCTTAGGAGGCTTTCCAACCTAGTGTCTGAGTTCCCACCCTTGAGAGAAAAACTCTTTGCCGAGATCAGACGAATAGAGGAAGAGGAAGAGAGGAGACGAGGGGCCGACCCTAATTGGGTACGACCCATCTTTCCCATTCCTCTTGCCACCATCAGACCGTCTGAACCCTCTGAGTCCTGCGGGTCGTCATCTCGTCCGGCCGATACTCCCAAACCAAGCGAAATGGACGAGAGAGCCTTCTCTCCCACTGGTGCCGGGACGTCTGGTAGAAGGGACACGTCTGATCTTAGCCCTCCCCGAGAGGCCGAGGATACGATCCCCTCTGAGGCTGTCCCTGTGACAACTCTTTCCCCCAATGCTTTCCAAGTGGCTTTTCCTCAGGGTCCTCTTGAAGGTGATGAGGGGGAAGGGGGTGAGGACGAGGATGACGATACAGATGATGAGGTTGATACCTCCCATGCCTCGTCTTTTATCTCCTCTGTTAGGGATAGGGACCTTCTGATATGGAGGCATATTTACGGAGTGCCCTCTGGGGTAACTATGAGGGTGCCCTCTGAGGCTGAGAGGGTTTTTGAGGGTGAAGAGGGAGAGGTTGCAGTCTACGAGAAAATGTTCAAAGTAGGTGTCAGACTTCCTTTCCATCCTGCTATTGTAGATATTCTGTCGGCTTTGGGCGTCTCCCCCTCGCAACTTCCACCCAACTCTTGGAGGAAGATTCTAGGGTATATATCTTTGTGGAAAAACTCTTTCACTGATGAGCCCTCGTCCGACGTGTTCTTGGCCTGCTACCATATCACCTCTTCATCTAAACAGCCCGGATACTATCATCTAGGGGCGAGAAGGTCTGAGAAGAAGCTGCTCCACGTGGCTCAAACTTCCAATCATGATTGGAAAAAGAGGTTCTTCTTCATATCTGGGGCATGGGAGAGCTCTGCCGAGGCGTCCCCTTCTGCCGACGGTCCGAGGGTCCCTAACAAATGGTCTAATCCCTCAATGAAAGCTAGGTCAGACCCCGGACTTAGCTTGGAGGAAAGGGATATTGTTGAGTATCTGAGGGGACGAGGGAGAGGGGGTGAGATCCCAAAGTTCGAAGATTTGATGACCCCCCGGTACCTCAAAGAAGCTGGTTTGAGGGTCGGCCCTCTGACGGAACTATGTGAGTGATACAACACGTTTTCTATTTTTGTCTTCTTTGAAGTGTTTCCCATTTATCTCTGTATTTTTCTGATGCATCGTATCCTTTTCAGGTCGTCCTGCAGGTGTGTCAGATTACCTCTGGGATATGACTTCTCCAAGCCTACTTGCTGGTCTGTCAAAGAAGAAGGGGAAGGAGCCTCAGCAAGCTCCCAAGAAGACAAGGGCCTCAGGGCCAACGGTTGTTGAGCCGACAGCCGATAGCCACAAAAGGAAGGAGCCTGAGGCTCCTGTTGAGCATCGGCCTGATCTAAGGATGAGGGCAAGGGTTGAAGCCTCTGAGGGGACGACCTCCTCGTCCAGCATGGGGGCCTTCTGGTCTCAAAATCTGTCCCATCTGAGGGCCGACCCCTCATCTCTTATTGCCAACCTGAGCGCAGCCAAGGCCTCGATGTTCTCTGCACCGTCGACCTCTGACTTTGAGTTCTTGGCAAAGATGCCACCAACCAAAGTGTACGACTACGGTCTGCACTCCCTTGCTCAGGTATTGGTCTTGACCTTTAATTTCACTAACTGTTCCCTCTGCCCCCTTGATATTTCTTCATTGTTTCTTGCAGTCTGTCTGTGCCTTGACCTCAGCCACCAAGTGGATGGCCGAGAATCAACAAAAGTTTCACAAAGCTGAGAGGGCCATTCAACATGAGGCTGAGTTGCAGGCATAGCTAGATACGGAAAATACTGAGCTTGACACTACGAGGACTGAGCTAGAGAGTGCCAGGACCGAGCATGCTAGGGTCCTAGATGAGCTGATGAGGCAGCATGATGCCGACTTGCAAGCCAAGGACTTGATCATCAAGGATAGGGATGAGGCTCTCATCAACCTGGAGGCCCAGCATAAGACTGATCTGGAAGCAGCCATCAGGAAAGCCGAGGCTGATGCTGTTGAGGCATACAAGACCTCAGATGAATTTCAGGGCTTCGTCCTTGAATATCTAGAAAGGGGGATTAGGACGGCCTGCCGATGGGTCGTCCTCAAATTTGGCGATGTCGTCTCCTCTGTTCGCCCTTCACTGGAGGGTGTTCAACTGGATGACCCCCTAATTGCCGTGGCCCTCAACCAGGTGGAGTCCCAAGTCCAGATGGAGGGGGTCGGTACATCTGAAGATCATCCGGTGCTGGTAACTGAGGAGACCATTCCCATTGATATTGAGGCCCTGCCCTCTGATGTCGTCCCATAGGGTGGCTGCCTGTAGCCCATACCCTCGTTTTTGTATTTTTGTTCAAAGGCCTTGTAAAAACACTTGATACTTATGTTTTACCAGTCTCTTCCATAATTGTTGTCTTCCATACTTAATTCTTTTATGGTTTTCTCCTTGTTGCTTTGCTCTGTTGATGCTACTAACCCCTCCCTCGTCTTTCTTGAGGACCACTGTGGAGTCGTCCCCTCATGTGGCCTCATTATAGCCGAGGGTTCAAGTAACTGAATTATTGATTTTTAAATGAAGTCTACCCTCGTCTTTTTTTAGGACAGTGGTGGGGTCGTCCCCTCCACTGGTCCTCATTATAGTCGAGGGTTAAAGTTACCCAATTAATCTACCCTCGTCTTTCTTGAGGACAGTGGTGGGGTCGTCCCCTCCACTGGTCCTCATTATAGCCGGGGGTTCAACTTACCAACTTAATGGCTTAAAATCAAGTCTACCCTCGTCTTTTTTGAGAACAGTGGTGGGGTCGTCCCCTCCACTGGTCCCCATTATAGCCGAGGGTTCAAGTAACCAAATTAATGGTTTTTAAATTAAGTCTACCCTCGTCTTTTTTGAGGACAGTGGTGGGGTCGTCCCCTCCACTGGTCCCCATTATAGCCGAGGGTTCAAGTAACCAAACTAATGGTTTTTAAATGAAGTCTACCCTCGTCTTTTTTTAGGACAGTGGTGGGGTCGTCCCCTCCTCTGGTCCCCATTATAGCCGAGGGTTCAAGTAACCAAATTAATGGTTTTTAAATTAAGTCTACCCTCGTCTTTTTTGAGGACAGTGGTGGGGTCGTCCCCTCCACTAGTCCCCATTATAGCCGAGGGTTCAAGTAACCAAATTAATGGTTTTTAAATGAAGTCTACCCTCTTCCTTTTTTAGGACAGTGGTGGGGTCGTCCCCTCCACTGGTCCCCATTATAGCCGAGGGTTCAAGTAACCAAATTAATGGTTTTTAAATTAAGTCTACCCTCCTCTTTTTTTAGGACAGTGGTGGGGTCGTCCCCTCCACTGGTCCCCATTATAGCCGAGGGTTCAAGTAACCAAATTAATGGTTTTTAAATGAAGTCTACCCTCATCTTTTTTGAGGACAGTGGTGGGGTCGTCCCCTCCACTAGTCCCCATTATAGCCGAGGGTTCAAGTAACCAAATTAATGGTTTTTAAATGAAGTCTACCCTCGTCTTTTTTGAGGATAGTGGTGGGGTCTTCCCCTCCACTGGTCTCCATTATAGCCGAGGGTTCAAGTAACCAAATTAATGGTTTTTAAAGTCTTCCCTCGTCTTTCTTGAGGACAGTGGTGGGGTCGTCGCCTCCACTGGTCCCCATTATAGCCGAGGGATCAACTTTCCAAATTAATGGATTTCTGTAGATGTTTCCATGCGTGCTAGAACTGATAACCACAAGATGAGGGAAACACTGATATTTCTTATTGATTTTTCCAAAGTGTTCTACTGGAGCAACTCCTATTACAACTATGGTCTATCAAGACCTTACAACACTACTGGTAGTATTTCTTCAAATGATCTGCGTTCCAGGGGTTGGAAAATGGTTCCCCTTCTAGGTTTTCTAGTCTATAGGCCCCAGGGACAACTTCATCGGTGACCCTATAGGGGCCGTGCCAGTTAGGATGGAGTTTATTGGGCTTCTGACAAGTCTTTTTGAGAACCAAGTCTCCTACTGCGATTGGCCTCTGTTTCACCCTCTGGTTGTAAAACCTTGCGGTCCTCTGCTGGTAGGAAGCTTGCCTTATCTCAGCATCCTCCCTTCTTTCCTCAATCAAATCCAGATCAAGTCTCCTCTCTTCCGTATTTCCCTGGGGGTCGTACATTTGGACCCTATGAGTGGGAAACTCGACCTCGGTGGGGATGACTGCTTCTGATCCATAAGCTAACATGAAGGGGGTCTACCCAGTAGAGGTCCTTACTGTCGTCCTGTATGCCCACAACACTGCATATAACTCCTCGACCCATCTTCCTTTTTCCTCCTCAAGCCTCTTTTTAATCCCATCTAAGATTGTCCTGTTCGTAACTTCGGTTTGCCCATTGTCCTGAGGTCGGCCTGGGGTGGAGAAATTTTTTTTGATACTTACCCTCTCACAGTACTTCTGTAAAGAGGCATTCTTGAACTGGGTCCCGTTATCAGAGATGAGGGTGTCGGGCAGACCATATATGCCTATAACATTCTTCCAGATGAACTGGAAGGTCTTCTGCTCCGTGATCGTGACCATCGGTTCGGCCTCTACCCACTTTGAAAAGTAGTCAATTGCTACAATGAGGAACCAATAGTTATTGACTACTCTCGGTAATGGTCCTACCAAATCAATCCCCCACACTGCAAACGGCCATGGGGATGTAATGGAGGTGAGAGGCTGATGGGGCTGGTGAGGGATGGTGGCAAATCTCTGGCATTTGTCACACTTCTTTACATATGCTGCGGCATCTTTCCCCAAGGTCGGCCACTAGTAGCCCTGGGTGACCACCCTCTTCGCTAAGGATCTACCCCCAATGTGGCTTGAGCACGACCCTTCATGCACATCTTGTAGAATAGAAGGGACTTCTGAGGGATGCACACACCTAAGTAAGGGGAGTAGGAACCCCTTTTTGTACAGCGTGTCTCCAATGACAGTGAACTTTGCAGCCCTGTATCTCAGCTTCTTCTTTTCTTGGCTTGCTTCTGGCATCTCTCCCCCTTTAATGTATCTGATCAGAGGATCCATCCATGACGGTTCTTGAGAAACATTCATGCAAATGCCAAGTGTTCCCTCTATGTCTTCAATAGTTGGTCGAAGCAAGATTTCTACCGGGACTATCCTCCTTATGTCTGTCCTAGTAGCTGAGGCCAACCTTGCAAGGGCGTCAGCACGGCCATTGTCGAGCCTAGGTATCCTCTTGAATTTCACTTCTTTAAATTCCTTCAGCAATGACCTCACCTTCTCAAGGTACCTAGCCATCCTCTTGTCTTTGGCCTCATAGGCTCCTAGTATCTGATTCACCACCAGCCTCGAATCACTGTGAACCAAAATTTGGCCGACACTAAGAGATTTGGCCAAGGAAAGGCCAGCTATTAAGGCCTCATACTCAGCCTCATTGTTGGAGGCTTTGAAATTGAACCTCAGGGCATACTCGATGTCTGTGCCGTCGGGTGCTAATACTATCAGTCCATCTCCGCTCCCGCTTTCGTAAGAGGACCCGTCGACGAAGAGTCTCCACATGGTCTTTTCTTCTGAGAAACTTCCCTCAGAGAAGGACCCCTATCTAAAGATGTATCATCCCTCTTAGTTTTCGGTTGCTTTCCTCTTAGCGGTGCGTGTCTCAGCCCTGGCTGCAGGCGTGTCGATGATCCTGTTTTATTGTATATCTGTCTCCCCGGGGGTCTCACCCTCGGCTTCATCGCTCTCCCAAGTAAACTCAGCCAGGAAGTCTGCCAGCGCTTGCCCCTTAATGGCTGTCTTAGGCTGATACACAATATCGAACTCCCCTAGCTCTATAGCCCAGGTCATTAGCCTTCCTGATTTTTCAGGCTTGTGTAGGACCTGCCTAAGAGGAGAATCAGTAAGGATGACCATAGTATGGGACTGGAAGTATGGTTTCATCTTCCTTGAGGCATGGATCAAGGCGTAGGCCAACTTTTCCATCCTCGGGTATCTTTGCTCTGCCCCCTGGAGTGCCTTACTGTTAAAATATACAGGCTTCTGTATTCCGTCCTCGTCTCTCACAATGGCTGCGCTGATGGCAGACTCTGAGACGACGAGGTACACGTAAAGTCGTTCACCCTGCACGGGCCGTGACAGCAGCAAGGGAGACCCTAAGTATGATTTTAGCTCCTTGAAAGCTTCATCACACTCTTTACTCCATTCAAAGGCCTTCCTAAGGATCTTGAAGAATGGTAGACACCTGTATGTGGCCCTTGACACAAATCTGTTCAAGGCAGCCACTCTCCCTGTGAGCCTCTGAACGTCTTTAATGGACTTGGGGGTCTTCATCTCAATAAGGGCCTTTATCTTTTCAGGATTGGCCTCGATGCCTCTTTGATTGACAATGAACCCCAAGAACTTCCCTGCTCCGACCCCGAAGACACACTTGGCCGGATTAAGCTTCATCTGGTACTTGTCCATCGTATTAAAGGTCCTCTCCAGGTCTGCCACATGATCCTCTACTTTCAAACTCTTGGTCAGCATGTCATCCACGTAGACCTCCATAGACTTCCCAATTTGGTCTTCGAACATTTTATTTACGAGGCGCTGGTATGTTGCCCCCGCATTTTTTAGACCAAAGGGCATGACCCTATAGCAGTATGTCCCCTTATCAGTGATGAAGGCAGTCCTCTCCGAGTCATCAGGGTTCATGAAGATCTGGTTATACCTTGAGTAGGCATCCATAAAAATCATGAGCTCATGGCCTGCGGTAGCGTCTACCATCTGGTCAATGCGAGGGAGAGGGAAGCTGTCTTTGGGGCAGTGCTTGTTGAGCTCTGTGAAGTCCACACACATCCGCCACTTCCCATTGGCCTTTGGGACAAGGACTGCGTTGGACAGCCATTCAGGGTAGATGACCTCCCTGATAAACTCAGCGTCTTGTAATTTTTTAACCTCATCCCTGATGACCTCATACTTCTCTCTAGAGTAAATCCTCCTCTTTTGCTTTACCGGCTTCACTCCCTCTACCACATTGAGTTTGTGGCACATGATTTCAGGGTCGATCCCTGGCATATCTACATGACTCCTCGCGAAGATGCTTCACCTTCTCCTCAACAGTTTGATGAGGTCTTCCTTGATACTGGGCTTCAGAGACTTGCCAACTTGGACGGTTTTTCCAGGGTCATCCTCATCGAGGATGATGGGTTCTACCTCCTCAGCGGCCTCTCCTTTTTTGAACTTCGTCTCGTCCCTGGGGTCTAGGGTATCAATGTTGTAAGTGGCTGTAGCCCTCTTGTGTGCCTCCCTTTCTTCAGCGGAGTTGTAGTAGCACTCTCTCGCTGTCGTCTGGTCTCCCTGAACTTCCCCCACCCCGTAAGGGGTAGGGAACTTAACCATCTGGTGGACTGTGGACGGCACAGCTTCAAACCCCTTGAGGGCCACACGTCCCAGTATGATGTTGTATGCCGAAAACACATGCTCATCCCACACAAAGAAACTGACCCTCTTAGTGAGCCATCTCGGCCATTCGTCCCCCATCCTGATATTAGCCTCATATATCCCCAGGGGGTGAACCTTCTCCCCACTGAACCCAATCAATGGATGATGGTATGGGACAAGTCTGGCACGACTGAGGCCCAAGGCCTTGAAGCATGTCCAAAACATCACATCTGCGGATGAACCCCCATCTACCAGGATCCTCGGCACTTCGCACCCGTGCACCCTGGTAGTTATGACGAGAGGGTCATCATGCGGGGCCAAGAGGCCTTTGAAGTCCATCCTTGAAAATCCCACTATCAAAGTGCCATGTCAACCTTCTTCCTTTTTTTCTGACTTGACCTCTAGGAAGGTTGAGTGCACCATCTTCGTCACTGCCTTAGCCTCAGCAACATGGGCCTTCCTGTCAGCGACCTCAGACCCTCCTCCTGCTAAACCCCCCGGAGATCATTCCCACACCGAGCGAGATCATATTGAGCCTCTTGACAGGACCGTGGTTGTCTCTCGGCGGGAGGTCAGGGTCGTCCTTATCATCAGAGGGGTCGTCCCCTCTTTTTTGAGAACCTTCTTTGCATGCATCAACTCGCTTTTTTTTGGGGTCGTCCCCTCGGCCCCTCTTGAAGGCCTCTCGGTCCACGTATTTTCTAAGCTTCCCTTCTTTCAGCATCTTCTCAATCTCATCTTTCAGAGCAAAGCATTTGTCTGTTACGTGACCATGGTCTTGGTGAAATTCACACCACAGGTTCCTGTTCCTCTTGCCAGGGGCTGCCCTCAGCTTCTCAGGCCACTTCAGGGACCGGTCACTCTTTATCTCATTGAGGATCTGTTCACAGCTGACCGTTAGAGGGGTGTAACCAACGAACTTATCATTCGTGGACCTCTTCTTCCCCTCTTTGTTCTTCTTAGGGTACTTGCCCCCGCTTGCACCTCCTTTTTCGTCTTCATGTTTTGCGGCCATCGCCTCTTCGGCGTTCATCACCTTCCCTGCTATTGACAACAACTCAGCCATCATCCTCGGAGGGTCTTCGGCAAGCTTCCATAATAGCTTCCCCTTTTGGAGTCCTCCAATCAGGGTTGTCATAGCTATGCTCTCCTCATAGTCTTCCACCTCCAGCTTCTCTTTCTTGAATCTGGCTATATAGTCCCTCAGACTTTCACTCTTCCCCTGCTTAACATAGAGCAGGTGGGTGGTCTTTTTTTGTGGCCTCACCCCAAAGCAGAAATTATGGATGAACAGGTCGGCCATCTGCTTAAAGTTTTTAATGGAATTTTTTGGAAGAGACGTGTACCAGACATGCGCAGCCCCTGTCAAGGTACCAGAGAAGGCACGACACCTCATCTCATCTGAGATAGAGTATACGTCTGCCGCCGATTGATACATCTCCACATGGTGGATGGGGTTGGTACTCCCGTCATACCTTGGGGTGACCATAGGTGGCTTGAATTTTGATGGCGTGGGGAAGTTGACTATCTTTGCCACAAAGGGTGAGCCTATGGTGTATCCCCTCTGAAGTGGGTCTCGGCTCTTCAATATATCACCAATCTTATCCTCTAGCCGCTGGATTGAGTCGTTCCAGGGCCTTACAGGGTCGGCCTGACCGATGTTATCCCCTGCCGCCTCTCCGAGGTGGACGGAGGGTTCTACTGTAGCAGGCCTATGTCGGCTGTTTACTTCCCTTTGGCCATCATCTCGTCCTTGGGGTCGACCATCTGCTGCCTCCCTCCTGGATCTTGCAGCACCCCTTGGCCTAGACAACTTCTCTCGTAGGTCATTTACTGGGCCTAGCCTTTCAAAGGCCGACCCCCTGCTCAAGTGATCAAAAGTAGAGCCTCTTGGGAGATCATCAGGGTTCGGTCTCCCGCACTTTCCCCTACTGTCCTGGAGGGGTCGCACAGTGTTGTTGGAGACCTCGTAAGGTTCCCAGCACTCTATAGGAGCCTCCTCTCCCTCCAGATCTCCATACCTATCCTCAGGGCAAGGGTTTTCTTGCCTCCCCAGGAGTAGACGCCGGGGGTCAGCAACATCCCTACGCCGCTGAGGGGGTGGAAGGTCTTTGCGGGGTGCCTGGGGTGGTCCCCTGGCCTCATGCTGTCCTGGAGCTGCTGCCGGAGTAATCATCTCAAGCGAAACCCCTGGTGCTCTTAGTATGTTCTGGCTTAGAGCTGTGAACTTCTCCTGCATCATCCGCTGGCTTGCTGCCAGAGACTTTAGGGCTGCTGCCACATCAGACATCTCAGACTGAGGCGGCGGCTGACTGGAACTGGGTCTTCCCCCCTCATCCGGCGGGGGAAGTGGTGGCGGTGGCATCTCAGGTGCCATGTGCTTGAGCTATGAAAAGTTGAACTGAAGAAAATACTGGTTAGCTTGGGAACCTTAGTGGGTCTCTTTCAATGGTGAAACACCTCCTCTTAGGGGGAGTGTTGGTTCACCACCAGAGTGCCCAGTGAGGTCAAGCTGTACAAAGGAAGAGACGTCTTCTCATTCCCACAGACGGCGCCAAACTGATGATGCTGAGATTCAGCACCACTAGATAAGTGATAGTGAGCTCAAACAGTAGTAACCATGGCAGCCATAGAGATGTATTGTGTGTATAGAAGGGGATGAGTATAAGAGGAAATAAGACAATGATGTATAGTGGTTCAGCCAATTTGGCCTACATCCACTGTGAGTGTGTGATCCACTAAGTATGGGCACTAATGGCCTTGGATACAATGCACATAACCCTCTTTCTCTCTCTACTGTGTGTACAAGCAGAGTTTTAGATAGGGCTACTGTTCATGGATCGATCTCCTGTAAGGTTATAGGTGACAAGTATATATAGGTCTTGGGGGGTGTAGTGTACCCCCCAAGTAAGCATGGTGCATGTGAATAATGATCTATCCAATCCCCTGTTGACACCTGTAGATGCCAAATGATGGCATAATATTCCCTCACGTGAGGGGTTGATTTTGTTATAACGGTCTGCCATGTGTCATATGAGCCTGACGCGCACTGTTCCACGCATCTCCCAAACCACGCGCCGTCATGATATCACCCTCGGCCTATGAGCCGAGGCCGAGGGCAAAGTTTCTTCCGGTAGTGAGCCTGGCTTAATTCTGGCCTCGTACTGTCGTACCCTCGTAGGGTCGTCCGGAGCCCGGGGAAGGGTCGGCCCCTCGTAGGGTCGTCCGGAGCCTGGTGGAGGGTCGGCCCCTCGTAGGGTCGTCCGTATTGGAGGTAATCCTCGTCCAGGCTGAGGGTATAAACGGGTATATCAATAACCATGATCCCTCCGAGAATTACCTCGTTGGGTTTCAACCATCCCTCCAAGCATTACCGTGCTGGATGAAAATCTCCAGGATATTATCAGGCACTAGAGATATATACCTCAACCTGGGCCACTAGGTCAAAATCACACCTACTAAACCCAAAGCATAACGTAAATTGGAGGTAGCCATAATCCTAAGTCCATGGGTCATATCCGTACCATATTACTACACAGGAATCAAAACTCACATAGGTGGTCGTGCACAGACCTATGACCCAGGGATTGATACTTCACCTGGGTAAACCACCCACTGCACGGAACCACCACCTATAGCATCCCCTAGAGTATGTATGTTTCACATATATCAATCACATACGGATATATATATATATATATATTCTATCTCTATACCTATATATATATGAAATAAAAACCGACTAACCATGCACATATTACTCGTAGCACTAGCCTAACTTTCTCAAGTCTCAATCCGACTCCCGAACCCATAAGTAGCCGCTTGATTTTTTTATTTCACGATTATATTTTATTATATACACTAAGCCTATCTCAATATATCCCGTATTCCAATTCCATCCGAAATTCCAGTTCGAATCCATTAACATATTTTCGAGTGTCGTTCATCCCAAACACTCCTCATTATATACACTGGTTTTGTCCCGACTATTCCACAGTATTTAATAACTTGTCAAATTATTTTCCATAAGTCCTAATCTCATCTATGGACATCCCGAAAGAACTCGGAACCAAACTAAACAACAAAACCATGATAATAACCATCCCTGACCAAGCAGGGTAGCTGAATCGATTTGGCTATGGGAAGAACTGGTTCTTCCTTGGCTTTGGCTAATATGGGGTTGTTTTGTTTAATCCAAAATTCTACCCAATTAATCAACCGAAAGCAGTACCAAATATCATCTCAACACAATATAATACAACCTCATCAATCTCACTAATAAGGGTACATGTTTATATGGTTTAATTTCCTCCAATGTCGATTCAATGCATGGGGTTTAACATCAATTATACAGAATTAATCCTCACCTTCTAATACAATTTCCCTAGTTCATAAATCAAGATCACCTCTTTTCGTAATTCAATCACAAATTTCTTTATCATGAATTTCTCTTTAATATAGGGTTCAATGCTCAGATTTCATAGGGTATAATCCTCAATCAAATTTTATGAAATCATTATTTAAAACCCATTTTGACATGTAAATTCCTCCCAAATGTTGATATTTATTTTTTCACCAAATATGATATGATCTAAAACACAACATATAAAATCAACGCAAGTTTTAAACACTTACCTCTAATTCTCGTAGAATCTGAATCCTTTCCTTGTGATCCTTTTTGCGTGTTGATTCTTGCCCTGAAATTTGGCCTGTTCTCCCCCAAATTGATTTTCTTAAGTTTTCTCTTGATTCCCCCGTCTTTATTTATTTCTATATCTCTCCATATTAGGTTATTTAGAATGATCCATTGGCCGCCTCCCTCATTTTAACACCCCATAATATGTACCTAATCCTGAAATTAGGTTAAATTATAATGTTAAAATGCCTAAATACCCCCGTACGGGTGTCATATAGCTTAAAAAGTTCTCGAAACCTGATTACAACCCCGGGTACATAAAATTTACTATTTTGACCCATCTAGGATCATCCGTGCACTCAAAATCACCATACGAGTCACCTATCATCCATTTACCATCTCATTCACAACACGAACCACACGCACGTTTTGTATAAGATACAGTTAACTTGTTAATTTTTCCCGCTTACGATGTAATATCAAACAATACAATTTCATGTACTTATCACACAAGTAAATATAATAACATATAAATATTAATCAAATATTCTCTAATTAAATTTATTTAAATCACTTTATTTCTCAAATTAATTAAATTATGGTCACACGTGTAATCTAAATATTCTAAAAAATACAGGGTGTTACATACTTCTCCCCTTACAAAGGAATTTCGTCCTTGAAATTTGAGTATGCTTGGTATAAAAAATATAGTATACTTTCCCACACGGCATCCTCACGTACACATAATCAAATCATGATAACATTATGATGCCTCCACTATACACTCTCTATTGGTACCATCATGACTAAAGGTCTACTCACTATGGCCCATAACTGATGACTAGTCTGTTCAAATCACTTTATACAGATATATTACATCAGCCTTAAGGTATTATCTTGATGACGATACACAAAACAATTATGAAACTGCTAAAAATGTTTTAATAAGATCATCCGATACACCACTGGCTTTATCATCTCAATATTAGAGAAAGGCCCCACTTCCCTAGGTGATGAACTCACTTCTTATTGAACCACGTAACTCCCTTCACAGAATACAACCGCAATAGTGTCGAACCACTCACATCAGTATTTAAAATCATTAATTCATGATGATGCAACTCTCACGATGTTCCTAAACCATACAAAAATAACTTTATATTAACTCAATTCATGTCGACAGACTCTCAATCGCATCTAGCCCTCGAAACGTATTATCTCCCACTTCTAACCAACTTGAGGGCGGATGCCAGGGTCTCTCGTACTAATCCTCAAAAGGAGCCTCACCAATAATAAAATGGTATGAGTTATTACTCGTAACTTTGCTAATGGTAATTTCTCCACCCAATTACCCTAGAATTTCAGGATATATACATTCTCTTATTCTTTAACCTCTTAATAACCTCTCCCGTCTAACCATCGATCTACGAGTGACGCGCCTAGATCAAAACTCATTCCTCCCCCATCGCTTACTGATAATCCTTATTAAAGGTGGGATCGAAGGAGCGTACCTTGATTTATAAAAATATTGGGCGGCACTTTGCGTCGGTTCATTCCATTTCTTCAATGAAATATTGGTTACACTACTCGAACGTGGAACTCATCTAAATTTTCAATAATTGCTCCATCTCGATCAATCAGTTCCACAAACCCAAAGAAAATCTTGACCCTTCCATGGCACTGATAACCCACTGATGAAATCAATCAATCTGTCTATCCATTCTATCAATAAAATCACCCATTTATTGTAAAATTCTGGTTGATCACCTCGGACCATCCTTTTCCCATCTATAAGTGGTACACCTGAAGAAAATTCTCTATGTATCATTCCATACTGATCCCATGCGTTTTGTATCCCACGCCATGGGGTACATCTTACTCCCTTTCCTAGGGTACGCCAAAAATTATGATCCAGGAATTTAATCCAAAACTACACACTTCCTGGGTCCTTTTCGTTGGTAAAAATCAACATCCTTTTTATGCGTAATACACCCTTAGAATTTGACTGAGTAAGACTTTTCTCTCCTTATCCAAAACTTTTGGATCCTTATCTAAGACAATTTTAAAAATTAAACTAACCAGGGTGCCCATAAAGCTTTTATCCTATGCATATCTTCACAATTATAAGAGACGTAACATATATATCAAACTCAGCCCCGCATACTCCATATGGCTATATAGTAAAGGTATACTCAATCACCCCACTAACCACAACTTAAAACCTATCAACTACTAGTGCAAAAGTTTCCCCACTTCTTCTTACACAACACTATCTCGCTCCACTGGCCTTATATAGCATAATGACTCTCAGCTCAAAATGTTTTCTCTAAACGTACATTCAAAAACTAATGCCCTAGCATCTAACAATGTCTTCTAATTTCCGATGTTTATTAAATTTCATGCGTAGAGCGTTATACAAATGATATCCAATCCAAGAACTCCAAGATACACTATCACCTAGCATTATAGATAATCGATATCCTTTGGCCCAAAGAACATAATTGGAACACTCAATATCCTTCCCAAGACACATACATCTAATCCTTAACTTCCATATCTCTAAACAAGTCATACAATACTGCGCTAAATCAATAATGAGCTAAATCTTTCCACTCGGTGGTAAACTCGATATCCCCTGAATCATATCAGTAAAGTCTTTACGCATTGGGATCGAATATAATGAAAAAACTATACTCTTGAAAGTCTCCTCTATAATATAATATATGTGAGGGCTCAATCCTCTTTCAGGCAAGACATCGCATAAACAACACTTCTTTTCCTGGAACAACGAACATGATAGCCTTACTGTAACAGTCCACCATCGCTACAACCATCACATACCCAAGAATACATCATACTCTAATAACACTAGTTTTAAGCCCCGCGCGATGCGCGGGCGCTTTGTAGGTCCTTATTTTAGAACTCAAAGTAGTCAAATTTTTAAATACATGAGAAATGTTTGATCATTTTCAAGAGGTGATAATTCTACTGAAGTTGAGCTGACATTGCATTATATGTCATTACCCAATACCCTCGCAACTCTTGACTCTTAGGCTTAAATATATGGAGTAACCGTAAATGTAATATTTGTATTATATGAGGGAAACCATTTTGTTTTTTATGCTATCTCACTATAACCATTTAACACTAATACTAAAATCCCGCAACAATCTCAACCCATTCCTTCAATTGTCATATTCTTTCTAAAACCATCACCAAACATCAAAACAAATATTTAAGTACTCATGTTGACACCCATATGCTAAACTAAAATATATTTCTAATTCAAATTTCAGTAAAAAAAAATAGAAATTTAGTAAAACGAATATAAGGTAAAATCAAATCACACAATGATACACATTAAGTTTAAAAAATCTGAGAGTATGGTAACAATATTAAGTTTAAAAAATCTGAAAAATCCTGAATTGTTTTTTAAATTTACACATAAACTTTTTAGGAAAATAAAAAATATTGAAAAAAAATTACTAAACAACTTGTAAAAGAACAATTTCCAAAGAAAAAAAATTCCAATCTTAATAAAAAAAAAGTAATTTCCAAAAAAATGGAAATTTCGAAGAAAAAAAAGATCTCGTGGGAAAAACATTTCAACCTATAAAAAAATTGAAAATTATAAAAAAAACATTTAATAAATATTTTAAAAATCTAAAAATGATAGAAAAACAGGTAATGGTTTTGAAATTACACAAAGAAATCTGGAAAAAAAGTATGAAAAAAATAATTTTATTCACTCACACATACCCGTTCACAACTCAAGGACACGCACACACTCAGTTAATCATACACAGTTTTTTTTACTTTTATTTTTCTTCCTCTTTTTTTTTAAAAAATCATTTTACATCTTTAACTTTCCTCACAAAACACATAAAAGTAAAATAAAGGCAATTATAGAATCTGGGCATACCTGCAATTCATGGATAAACATAGAAGTTCTCTTGTAAAAAAGTTAGAAAAACTTTTCTCTATCTTGGTTTACAGTAGCTAACCCATACTCACTTGTCTCTCTCTCTCTCTCTCCATGTCAGCATAAACATTCCTTTACCTGACATGCACAAACATTATCTTCTGTTACACCCCACCCCCACGCATCACATCTCAATATTAGAAGTTAAATACTTTGGGAGAGAGAGATAAAGACGTTGAATTTGAGTAGAGAGAGATTTGGTAAATGAGTAACATTGATATCAGTCTTGAAAGTTGAAAGGCTTATATAATGGGTATACATGTAGATTCTTGGTTTTCTAAATAGTTTTTCTTTTATCAAGGAAATGAATGGGTGAGGTGACAGAACGGGAATAATAGAACCTGGCAAGTGTAATGGTCGTTGGAAAATGAAAAGACGGAGAGACCAAACGTGGGAAGAAGGGACAAAAAAATATGTGAATATCGAGAGGCATAATGGAAGAGAAACGAATCTATATAATTATTTGGAAAAGGGTTATGTACGATTCAATATTTTAGGATTGAGAATGCCAACGTTCTGGTTTTCGAAAAGCCAACGTTTTCATTTCTTTCCCTACGGTTTGAGGTTAATATAGCTAATAAAGATAATTAATGCTCTTGACAGGTGGCAATACGGAAGGAGCTGAGGCTAGATTTTAATGGGTTAGCATTTATTAGATAAGCCACGTGGCAACCTTATGTGAGTTGACAGGTGTCAATTCTCTCTAAAGAGACACCAAAATTATATTATGTTATTAGATATCTCTCTAATATGAGCAAACCATTCAAACAGATCCTCTCAGTGTCCACATCCTCTCCCCTACAGATGAAGGAGATCCCCTCTACCTAATAGTAAGTATATATATTCACAATAATACTACTAATGATACATCCCCTAAAACCTGTCTCATGCTCGAATATAGTGATAACAAAATACTTTGACGCACTCGTGTCACATAGAACTTACTCCATTCACCAATGGATAAAACTTATACTTTCTATTTCCAATGCCACTGGTATTTTAAATGGTTTATGGAAACAATACTCACGTCTAAACTGAATCAAAAACTTCTATAAATGTTGCCCCTGTTGGGCACCCGCTCCTATCCCTTAACTTGCTATGGTCAAGATCGATGCATATGGCCCTACCCTCCGCATACAAGACACATCTTTGTGTAATCCCCATATATCTGTCCATATTGGCCATGTAAGGGCCGCCTTACTCTCTGTCCATAGTGGCCTCGACCCTGATGGCAACCTCCACTATTTTCTTGGCTCTACTAGCCTTGTGGAACACACGATTGGCTTTGTCTCAATTCACCATCACTCGATTAGAATTCCTTAATCTGAATCCTTTAAGCGGGTCCCCTAATGGGTAACCCCTATATTTCCCCACTAGCACCCATACATCCAGTCTTGCTCTGTTGGAAAGACTCTCCAAGTATACTGGCTCTCTTCCTATGGAATTAAAAATCTTGACAATGAAAAAGTGCGACATTGATGACATCGGTATAAGTCGTTAATGATGAGTTTCCCAATAAGTGTTGGCGAATTTCCCTTGTGAGTCCATTAAAAACTTAATGGCCCTTTTTTTCTCCGTATCCACCTCGGGTACGAAATTTGCCAAATGAGTGAATCCTTCCTTATAATCGGCCACTGTTTGACCCTCCTATGATAGGTTATAAACTTCCTTTGCATCTATGTTTGAACAACTAATTAAATAACTTGCAGTCAAACTGCACCCTAAAATTTCCTATTTGTTAAGGGGTATTTCTCATTATACAGGGTGAATGACTCCCACTAAAGCAACGTTGCTCCTACGAGCTTAAAAAGTTGCTAAAATTTGTTTATAAGTATCACTGCACTCAACCATACGCTCCTTCCATTGGCTAGCTAATATGATGTTCGCATTTCCCTGAACATTGGAAAATGAACCTTCTAAAAAGTTCCCTTGAACTCTCTCCCGTACTAATGCGTTGGGTGAGGCTAAATTAGCTCCACCGTTAGCTGTGGCAGGGCTTGGGGAAACCTCCCTAGCAGTCATCGCAACATTAACTTCTTGAGTAATAATAGTGGTGACATCTGTTTCGATCAGCGTCGCCTGAACAATTTGTAGATCCAGCTGAGACTTTCCTCCCGCAATCCTCCTAATGACCCTCACTACTCATCCTTTCCTGTTCGGCATATGAAACCCGAACAAACTCAAATAATATTCACTTCAATTGTACATAATAGTAGGAGAATGTAAATCGTAAAATGAATTGATAGTCCTAAATATTAGGCTCTACATCAAAGTGAAAGCAACGCTGAAAATGTAGTAGGTTCACACAGATCCTAAAGTCATTAGAACCTGATGCGCTAATACCATATGTGACTCCATGCCTATTCAAATAACGGGTGATGAGTCCTCTACTAAAATAAAATAGGAATCTAAGTTGGTTTATTCTTAGCATAATGGTCGAAAACCATTTAATTACTAATAGGCATACATAAAATTCCTATTCACATAACAAACCATGGAAATAATAAAACTTATACTCACAAAAATAGCACCATTGATACAAAATAAGTCAGAATAAATAATTAATAGACAATTCTCGATAAATAATCACAATACAATAATCCAATAATTGAGATGAAACAAACTCTAAATAAAGTAAATACCGACTAACTAGGCAACATTCCCGGAATAACTCTGAAGTACATTCTATCTAGATCTCGAGGATAGAAGTATCTAATCAATCCCTACAGGCATCCACGGTTGCAATATCGTCTGGCTAGAAATATGGTTAAGAAAACCTTCCCTCAGACTGAGCACCTAAAATTTTTGAAAATATTTTAATGCGGGTCAGAGCCGAAAACCTTTTGAAAATATTTTTGCAATTGTTTAAATATATTAATAAATATGCCCTATAATATTTCATATTTAAACTAGTGTCACACCCCCATGAGATACCACTCACCCCTCATCAATAGTGCACACCTAACGCATGTATTTTAAAACTCTTAGTTACGCTACCCAGCCTAATTAGTCTAAACACTAATCTTAATCCCATACGCTACCCTATATCATGCGTGTGTGAATATATATATATATATATATATATATATATATATATATATATAAGTATAACCACAATCCCTCCAAGCATTACCTCACTAGATTACAACTGTCCCCCTGAGCATTACCCTGTTGCATGCAACTCTAGCATGATTTTACTCACTAAGGATATATACCTCTACTTGGGCCCCCAGGTCTGAATCAAACCTACTGAATCCAAAGCGTAATATAAATTGGAGGCGGTCATAGTCCTAACTCTGTGGGTCATAACAATACTACATTACTCCACTAGACTCCAAACTCATATAGGGTGGTCGTCCATAGACCTATTACCTAGAAGATCGATACTACACATACTGGGATTCGCCAGGGTAAACCACTCACTGCGTGTAACCTCCACTGATAGCATCCCCTAGAGTAGGTATGTTTCACACACACATACATACATATATATATATATTGTCTCCATACCCGTGTAAATATACAATAAAAACTTGATAACCGTGCACATATCACATGTAGCACTAGACTAACTTTCTCGAGTCTCAATCTAACTCTAGAACCCATATGTAACCATTTATTTATTTTTATTTCACGGTTATATTTTATTTTGGACACTAAACCTATCTCAATCCAACTCGTATCCCAATTCCATACGAAATTCCCGTTCGAATCCATTAATGTATTTTTCAAGTGTTGTTCATCCCAAACACTCCTCATTTCATACCTCGATTTTATCCCGAGTATTCCAAGGTATTTAATAATATCTCAACTTATTTTCCATAAGTTATAAGCTCATCAACGGACAACCTAAAACAACCCGGAACCATACCGAACAACAAAGCCATGTAAATAAACAACCCTGGCCAAGCAGGGTAGCGGAACCGGTTCGGCTATGAGGTGACCCGATTCACCCCTAGGTTTGGCTAAAACGGGGTTATTTTGCTCAATCCGAAGATCTACCCAATAAATAAACAAAAATCAGCCCCAAATATCATCTTAACACAATATAATACTACCCTATCAATCTCACTCATAAGGGTACATGTTTCTATGAATTAATTTATCCCAATATCAATCCAATGCATATGGCTTAACAAAAATTAAGCAGAATCCTAACCTTAATTCTAATATAATTTCCCAAATTCATAAATCAAGATCACTTCTTTTCAGAATTCAATCTCATATTTCTTTATCAAGAATTTATCTTTCATATACGGTATAATCCTCAATCAAATTTTATGAAATCATTACCGAAAAAACCCATTTTGACATGTAAATCCCACCCAAAAGTTCATACTTGTTTTTTCCCAAATTATGATATGAACTAAAACAAAACATATCATATCAAAGAAAGTTAAACACTTGACTCTAATTGTCGTAGAATCCGAAACCTTTTATTTGTGATCATCTTTGTGTGTTGATTCTTGCCCAGAAATTTGGCCTAATTCTCCCCCGAATGAATTTTCTTGAGTTTTCTATTGATTTTCCCATCTCTATTTCTCTCTCTCTCTCTCTCTCTCTCTCAAGATTAGGTTATTTATAATGATCCATTGGTGGCCTCACTCTTTTAATACCCCTTAATGTTCCCCTAATCCCAAAATTAGGTTAAATTATAATGTTACAATGACCCGAATACACCCATACGGATCCTATATAGCTTAAAAACTTCTTGGAACCGATTTATAACCCCTAGTAACCTAATTTTAACTATTTCAACCTAATTTTAACTATTTATAACCCCCAGATCATCCGTGCACTCAAAATCACCATTCAGGTAACCTATCATGCATTTACCATCTCATTCCTAACACGATCCACACGTGTGTCCCACATACGACATAATATCAAATAATATAATTTCATTTACTTATAACACAAGTAAATATAATAACATATAAATATTGATCCAATATTCGCTAATTAAAATTTATTTAATTCATTTTATCTCTCAAATTAATAAAATTATGGTTACACATGTAATTTAAATATTCCTAAAAATACGGGGTGTCACAGTATTATCATTAAAGTAGTATTTTTGTTGATAAGAAATATGAATATAATGGTTAGTGAAACAACTTGTATGAACATAAGTCATTAATAAGAATGCCTATTACCAAAAATTCCATTTCATGGTTATCAAAATCCCTTTGGCTTTAGTTTAAAAGACAACTAAGAAGCTTCAACTAAAGATATCTTGAGTGTAGAATTCATTACGTTGCAAACTCAACACATATTGTTTTGTAAAACAACACAAGGTCAGGTTGGCTTAAGATGATACAATTGACTATGGCACATTTTTTACTGCACAAAAATGTTTTAAGGTTAGGTCATCTTAAGTTAACCCAGTTGATCAAAACATGTATTTCATTCTGTAAAACCTTTGGAAGAAGTTGTTCGAGAGTGGTAAAAACATGGAAACATACCTTTCCTAACTAGACAACAAAACATTTCATCCCTAGGGAGCTATTAAGACTATGCCATGACGATAAGATCCGACAACACATACAAAAGGCTAAGAAATATAGGCAAGACCCAAACAAAAGATGGATTAAAATAGAAAGTTGAATAGATCCAATCATGCAAATCCATGAACAAAATATACTTGGAAAATAAAATATAGAAAATACACGATGAACAATATAAACTATTTTCATTAATGAATAACTCTTGATATTTCTTATAGAAAAAGAAAATTAGGTGAACATGTATTTTTCACATTCACATGATAGTGTCTACAAAAAACTAAAAAAAGATAAATGTCAAATAAGTTTAGCAGGAGTATCTTTGAGGACCAACTCATTGTCTCTAGTAGAAGAAATATTCTCAACTTTAATGTGGACATCCTTGGTTATGACCTATTTTTCCTCACTAACCTAAAGCTCATCTTCGGATAATGATCCCGACTTAGGTCTTTTTGCGACCTCCTCTTCTCCTTCCATGGCTTTGGTCTCGTCATCATATTCTTCCTAAGACATGAAAACCTCAACAATATCCAGGTAGTGCTCAGCTACCCTCTTTTGAAGTTCGTTATAGCCATTGAGGATGATCATGGTGCTATCGATGATGTATTCATCATAGTTATTGAAGACATTGACATTCTTTTCTCCAGCTATAGAAACAGTGACTAAGGTAGTAGTAAGTTGAACCTTTAAGTAATCAAGCTTTCCATTTGATTTCTTGAGGTCTTATTGGAAGTACCTGATTATTTCTTTAAGTTTCTTGAGGTGTTTAACCTTGGTCACCATTTGATCATCGGCCCATTGAATCTTGGTATAAGCAAGGTCCTTGTCCTGATAAGCTTTAAATAGGATGGCCTTAAGAATTTAAATTTTATCTCCAAGCCCATCCTTGGTTTTTCTTATCTCATCACAAGAGTTCATGGCAAACAAAGCTTTCTCCCTCAGAATAGTTGTGGCCATATTACCCTGCATAAGAATATATGGAGAAAATTAGCTAAATTAAAATACATCAACTTAGAGTAGAACATTTAAAATTAGCAAGATGAGACTCACCACAAATGCCCTATCGGAGGTAAAATTATAGAAAGTATCTACACCCAAAGATTGCATGAACTGAAAGTTAAGTGCATATCCAACATAGACTCAGACTTTAGATGTGTTAGCAGCATTCAGAAGGATAGTGTTCTTATCTCCATGAAGCTTTTTTTAGGTTATCGGATTATTAAGATCTTAGGGCTCAACATGGCCATAATGAGATTAATAATCTGCCCCTTGTATAATATCTGGGTAGATCATCCATCAATGACAACCTTCTTTTCTGCATTAAAATAGGGAAATTTACAATCCTTAACATATGGATCATCTAAAAGCCTCTTCTTACAGGTTTGAATGTCCTTAGACACTTCTTTTTTTCTTTCATAACCAACATTCTTCTTCAAGGCTTATTTAGCAGCCAATTTTATTGTATCAATGTTTGTGATCCAAGTTTTGTCATCATTTCATTGTTTAGCACAAGCCTTCTCCTTAACTTTCTTAGCAGTTGTGTATTGGGTTAGTTTTTTGACATATTTATCTCAAATTTCCTTTAACTTTTCTCAAAAAATATTCGATGGAGACATGAAAAAGGAGATTAAGATGGGCAGTTGTGTTATGCGTTTGTGTTATGCATTTTAAATTTAAATATTCGATGAGCAGTTGTGTTATGAGTTTTAAATTTAGATTAAGATTTTTCACAAAAATAGTCCCAAATTAGATTTTACTTTCCCTAATTAATCTTTCGAATTTATTTTAAGAAAAGCATGTAAATTTATATTTAAGCGATATTTAAAACACATAATACTAAAGAGAGAGAATAGAAGTATTCATGCCTTAGAAAAATCATGAGATAATTACGAATAGATGGTTACATTCCTCTCGAGAAGACGACAAAAATATGTTCCTTGACGAATCTTAAGAAAACTCAGTTTGAATCTTCAAAACTTGGGTCGAATCTTGATTTTAAATGGGGATAGGGTTTTGTAGATGGAAGAAGATGAAAATAGAGGAGGCTACTGATTTTTGAGAAGGTTAAAATGTGTTTTAAAAGTCCTAGACCCGTCACTTTATGTTTATATACCAAAAGTAATTTGAGTCATAATCAAATACAATCACTCAAAAATTTACTATAGACGATCAGAGCGTTGAAATTGGCTAAAATTTTAGTATGTTTTAGCTGAAGATGAGATGAAGCCACCCCAAAAAAAATTCAACTCGATCGGACAATAGAATATGTTTATTTTTTTTCTCCTTAGGTTGGATCCTCCCCCGATTTTTATACAAAAAGTTATAATTTCCAATTTTTAATCACGATTTAAATTCCGCTTAAAAACTTATTTTTATATTTAAATTCCAACCTTTTTTCATACCAAAGTTAATTCCAAAAATATTTCTCTAAAATTTTTAATTTAATAAAGATTTTTACGGCTAAAAAATCACGGGGTGTTACATACTTCCCCACTAGAATAGAAATTTCATGCTCGAAATTCAACAAAGCGTAAATACACAAAATAAAATAAGGCTCACATATTCCTTCCCGTAGAATGTCACAATTGGATGCCCATACACTTAATTCCATACATACCTACCCACGAGTAAAATACAATATATATCCTAACTATATATATACGCCTAACTATGAAAATAATAGTGTACCACGCTCTCTCATGAATCACCACTCGATTCTATCTCCAAAAGACATCGCAAGCATAAACTTTCAAATCAAATCGCATCACTGCATCGATATTACATATACCCAAAATTTATGCTAACGATCTACCAAATAAATATCGTTTTTAAAATCAACTCCAAGGATCCTCAAATCAAGATTACTATTTTTAACCTCAATGCCTATAACGTCACTAAGATAAAACTCTCTATCTCCAAGAAACACAGCTAATACGTATGCTAGACCCAATAACTTAAGGAATATGAATCAACAAAGGGGATCAAAGATCGTTAACGTGGAAGATAAATGGACTCACAACCTACGAGACTTAAAACCACGCTTTGATACCATTTGTAACACCCCACACAATCTTGCAAGCAAAGTGGCCAGCCACCACTGCCAAACTACGTCGAGCGTCAATAAATAAGTAATCATTCTTATCATGCGACAGATATGAGACATATAAAAATTCATTCCATAAGATAATAAATAAATTGATCCAATAAATATAACCATTCATGAAATATTAAGACCCATCACCATGCTAATCTCCATATTAAAACCAACTCTAAATAATATAATCTGAAATAAAATCTCCAACTATAAATATCTTAATAAAACTGTAAACAACCGTGGAATTGATTGGCCCACCAAATCCATAAATAGAGTCTCATAATAAAAATGCGATGGAAAGGAAAATAAATCTAACTACTAAAGAATCTAAAATAAGCTCCAACTGCACCTCCAAAATATCTCCAAACACTCCTATGCAGCTACTCCAGCGCTAAACCTGAAATGTTAGTTAACGCAATGCGACAGAGCCCACTGTAGATATACAAGATACTCTCCCCAATTGGGGTATGTGAACCCCGACATCAGCATTATACATGATATATATCATAATTGAATATTTTAAATTAGATGCTATAATTATTTAACGTGTGAATAAACGTAAACTACCACTATCTACCATACGACTAATGCACCCTAAAGTGTCAGTCCAAATATTCCAATAACATTATTGTTTACAATTTCATTTTTATCCTTACTCATTTTAATTAATTAATTAATTTACTTCATGTGACACCAATATGGTCAGTCAACCCCTTATCGGCCCTGCACACACTCTTGGAACGATTAAGTTTTACACATCACAACCATTCCCCTCACTATAGCTAGTTAACCTGTATTCTGTCGGTTATGCACATACTCGTGAGGTTCCCCATACGACATATCACTATAGCCAGTCAACCTGTTTAACTGTCTACCTACACATACTCATGACGCCAACACATACCCACGTCGCTGTAGCCAGTCGACCCTTTTAACTGTCAGCCCAGCACATACTCACACCGCAAATCCATTTTAACAACCGTTTATTATCTTAGGTATTAATTCTCAATTTTTTATTTTTTCATCATCTCATTTTATTATTACTTTATTTTAGCCCCACCCTATTATAGAACATAATCCTCTAACCTACCCCTAGTCCCATACCTAGAGGTCTCCAAAATACATGCACGTCCTACCCTATGTTATAGGATGAATTTCTATCAATTATCTATTCTTAGTCATGCATTTAGGCTATCCAATCAATGGAACAACACCAAAAATCAGCACCACCCTGGAATACCCCACTCATTAAAATCTACACTAACTAGTCAGATACCTAGAAATTGTTAACCGCAACCAAGGAATACCCACTAGTCCCATTCCTAGCAAGTATTCCTAAAATTTAGGTAATAGCCTACTACCCGAAAATCCCATCGTCCCCTTGGTGATGAATATAATTAACACAATAAGTCGTGCAATCCAATTTATCAACAAATGCAAAATTTATCATACAATCACAATTAAGCTCAATTTAATTCGTTTTATCGATCGTTGTAATTATTGCAGTTTTTTTTTATCCAACAATTTCAATTTCAACATCATGCGAATTTATAAAGCACACCCCAATAATTTACTTTGATCATACCTACATAATTTCATATGACTTCACAAGTCCCTTTTTATTTAAATAACACAACTATGATTTTCTGCATGCAAACCTACCCCCATAATCACGAAACCAAATCTCTACCCTAAGCACACAAGGGTTATGAGTTTTAAATTCATATTAAGATTTTTCACAAAAATAATCCCAAATTAGATTTCACTTTCCCTAATTAAGGTTGCTTACATATTTTTAAAAAAACATGTAATTTTTTAGGTGATATTTAAAATGCATAATACTAAAGAGAGAGAAGATAAATATTCATACCTTAGAAAAATCATGAGATTATTCTGAATGAATGGTTGTGTTCCTTTAGAGAAGACGATAAAAATATGCTCTTTGATGATCTTAAGAAAACTCGGCTTGAACCTTCAAAACTTGGGTTGAATCTTGTTTTTAAATGAGGCTAGGATTTTATAGATAGAAGAAGATGAAAATAGAGGAGGCTACTGATTTTTGAGAAGTCTAAAATGTATTTTATAAGTCCTAAACCGGTCACTTTATGTTTATATACCAAATGAATTTGAGTCCTAATCAAATACAATCACTCAAAAATTTATTACGGGCGATCGGACCGTTGAAATTTGCTGAAATTTTAGTATGTTGTATATGAAGGCGAGACAAAACTGGACAAAAAATCAGCTCGATCGGATGGTTCATTATTTTTATTTTTTTCTCCTTAGGTCTGATCCTCCCCCGATTTTTATACAAAAAGTTATAATTTCCAAATTTTAATCCCGATTTAAATTTCAATTAAAACCTTATTTTTATATGCAAATACCAACCTTTTTATATACCAAAGTTAAATAGAATAGAAAAATTATTTCTCCAAAAGTTTTAATTTAACTTAGATTTTTTCCGCTCAAAAATCACAGGGTGTTATAGTGAGATGAAAGTCACTTCGTTAGACTTGTATCAGCCCATAGGGCTAGAGTGTGAGGGGCGGGATATTATGATGGATCGAACATTTATCATTTGTGAGTCTACGATCTACGCATCGCTAGGGGACTTTGGGAGAATTGTTTTGGGGGAATACGTGAAGATATTAGTGCAGTAGGACACTTTGCTAGTGCATTAGATATACATCACAGGCGATCGACAGGCATGGTAGGCAACCCACATGTCCATCCCACTTTTGTAAGAGGCTTAATAATGGTGCCGAGTGGTGATGTCGTTCACTTGTGGTTCTTGCCGTTCCATCGGGTTATCTATGACATTCACATGTATGACTGGGAGAGCTTTACACTAGTGTCCCTCTATGCTTATTTGAATGCTTTTAGTCGGTGCCATCGATAGAATTTCATTGGGACTTGTACTTTTTGAAGGTAGCTTTTATTATTTTTTTCCATTTTCTTCTTATTTTTTCTTCTTATTTTTTGAGATTTTATTTATTGAGAGTCTTAGATTGATTTTGCAGATGTGTTTTATGAGGTGATCGAGCATAACACGTTGTTAATGAATACGAAGGTGAGTGAGGCGTAGGTGTAGACACCCCATCCTAGGACCCCCTAAACACCTCTTTAGGTCCCTATCACTCACTCATCCACCACAAACCCTAGGCCATACTTTGAGTACCAATCTAGAGGCCACCGGGCGCTCTCGGGACCCTTTAAATCCTATCAACTTTATTGTCTGAGCGAAAGATCAATGAATCTTTTAAGGTCTATGAATTACCTTTCCAACAGTCTGATCAGTGCGTGAATCGACCTTATAGTTTGGACGAACGATTAGTTTTACTATCGAAAATGGATTTGGAGGCCATCAAGCGCTCTAGGGAGCGGGCCCGTTTGACTCCGATCAACTTTCTCGCCTGAGCTAAATCTCAATGGATATTCAAAGGGATCTAAATCCCCTTTCCAACGTTCTATCCCGTGCACGAATTGAATTTATTATTCAGGCGAACGATTAGTTTTACCCTGAAAACTAATCCAGAGGCCATCGGGCACTCCCGGACTCTATTTGACTTAAGTCAACTCTTCAGATCAAATGAGACTGAATGAATCTTTTAAGGCCTTTGAATACCCATTCCAAAGATCTACCATGTGCATGATTCATCCTTACAGTACGGATGAATGACCCATTTATCTCTAACAGGTCACTAGGAGCTTTCGAGCCATATTTGGCCAAGGTTAATTCTCTGAACTGAACGAGATTGAATGAATATTCAATGGTCTTTGAATACGCTTTCCAATGGTCCATCCCATTCATGAATCGGCCTTACGGTAATGAAGAACAATCCATTTTCTTCTGGAAATTTATTATTTAGGGACTAACAGGCACTTTCAGACCGCGTTTGACCTCGGTCAACTCGCAAACTCAGGAGTGGATCATGTATTCTTGAATTTCTCTAAATACCCTTTTCGACGGTCGCCCTATGCATAATCCTAACTTACGATTTGCAATTTACGATCATTTTTTTAAAAAACTTTCCTCAGACTGCCGAATGGAATCCCTAGGACTTTGCCTATCAACAATGTGTCTATGGTTCCATGCCGAAAGGCATGTTAAGGACCATGTCTAATGGCACCTCCCTTGTCCCTATAAATAGAGTCCATGACCTTACCTTAAAAGACACCTAAATATCCCTCTCAGCAATTCAGAGAGAATTCCCTCGAAGTTAGAGTTGTTCTTTCCTAAATATCCCATATCCCACATTCCTTACCTCATTTTCATACTACTTTGAGTAAATTACCACCCACCTTCTCAAACCACTATCACATCACCTTGAGTTCAGCGCATCTACAAGGAATATCTACTTCAAGTCATCATAAAGAGGTCCATTTCTTCCTCTTTGTCTTTAAATTCTCTTAATTTTGCATTTATTACTTCATTTTTTCTTTAGTATTTTATTTCTTCACATCATACACCTTAATTCTAAGTTTTATTATTAGTATTCGCACATACTATATTTTCATAAAAAAAAACCCAAAAATAATAAAAATCGAGTTCACTTGTAAATTCAAAACGGGGATTTCTTATCACACTTTCTTATACTAATTTTTACACACCCTTATATAATAAAGTCTCCAGTTAGATTTATGGGTTAAGCCTCACCTCATATTATTTCCGAATTATGTGGACTTTAACGCCCCGGGGCTACGTAGGCATCTCGGGTGAATCCCTCGACTCGAGTCCTCCCACCTACCTTTGTTATTTTATTCTCATATATTTATGATATATACGTCTTATATGATTGTTTGTTTTTGCCTTGTCCGATATAATCAATCATTCTTATATAACAAATTATGAATCGACAAACGCTTACATTTTATTTTATACTATTTTGGAAACACTCCTAAGGATGACCTCATTCCGCCTTTAGCCATGACGCGAGTCGAGTGATTCCATCCCTCCATTTATATTATGCACATAAGCACACAAATCATGGAGTTCTACATGAGAAGATTAACACATGCCCATGAGAGAGAGAAGGGGAAGAATGTGTACCTAACACATTCCCATTCCGTAACTTACTCCTCGTATGTTTGAACTACTTGGTTTTGCAAGAAACAATATTGTCCTTGACGTCATTTTTTCGATACGGCAGCACTTCTCTTGATTATTTTGTACAAAATATGGTTGCGAATCTATCTCTACATATTACCCCACATTGATGACGGTTGAGTGCCCCTATGAAGGACTCAATCCCTCACGTATGACAAAAAAGGAAAGGGAGAAGGAAGGAGGAATCCAACTCTGCAGACCCCCCCCCCCCCGATCTTGGGATGGCCACAATGGCGACTCCATTGGGGATTTTATAAGAGGACTAGACATTATTTTTGCATGGGTTTTATTGTTTCTTATATGTGTGCGTATGCACCTTCCTGTATGTTCCCTTGTCTCCTCTCTTTTACTTTTTCTATATATCTCTCTCATTTTTATACCATTCTTCACTCACTTATACACTTCACACACTTGTATATACTCTCCATGTACACTTTACATACTTACACTTAGTTCACTCTACACTCACATGCTTCACACGCCACTTAGAATATCCATGTTTAGGCTTCACTAGCACATAACCATACCTTATACACTTGTATATATGCTCACATGTCACACGCCACTTGGAGTTGATCCATGTATAGGTTCATTACCACAAATACTCACTTGTATATACTCCCATGACACATACTTACTCATATGTATCCATGTGAAGTATAGTTTCCATGCTAGGTTGGCTTGTATATATTACCCATTTAGTTTAGTTTTCCCTTTACTCATCATGTAAATAGAAGATGATAAAAAAAATACTCTTTCTCCCTAATATGTTAATCAAGACTCATGCATTTTTTCACACTACATCACCAAGACCATGGATATTGACCAAAATTGTGTCTCATATTGGGGGGACACTTTGTGATGGGCGTTGGACATGTGGGTAAAAGTTAGCCTAAGCGACATGACTCTCAACTTCCATTGTCCTCATACCTCTGGCGTAGATCGAACGGTCCCCCCCCCTCCCCCCCCCCCCCCCCCCGCTTCATACCTCTTGACCGAACTCACGACGGGAGGTATATAGCAGGGAGCTCGTTCACGTATGTCAAAAATATCGAATTCTCTCTCACACACACTGTCCTCATGAGGTATATTGTGAGACAGTTCATGTAAACTCAAGTAAAACAAATGGCTTGTCCATAAGTACCAATGAAGGATTACCCTCATTGGCAAGAGGTATATTGCGGATGTCATGCCAAAGGGGGGGACCGTTCCACTAACCCAACAATTTCATAAACCTCATATAAATATCAAACCTTGGACACTTATATTTAGTTTGTCGATTACCATGCGAAACTCTACTGAAATTTCGGGTTGGCATGTGCCCAAATTTTCGCAAAATTTCATTTTTTTTCAAAACAGTACCCCATTCATGAGCCTGGAAATAAGTCCAACCGTGTGTTACATCTTTTTTTCAAACCCAATTTTCCCGGGCTCAGGTCCTTTTCGACATTTTTTATGCATTTAGGAAACCTAAAACAAGTGAGAACTTAATAATAACATTAATAATAATTATGCTAAGATTCCTCTCCTTTTTACCCCTTATTTTCCAAAAAAATACCAAACAGTTTTTTCCCTCCTTTTGAAAATACTCAAAATTTTCTCCCCCTCTCTTTTGAAAATAAATTCGAACCATTTTATCTCTCAGGTCGATGGCACACCTGCCTTTGGATTGTCTTCCTATTGGCTTTGTATTTCGTCAAACTGCCCTGAAGCTCTGTCGATTCTTCTGCTACCTTGTTCAAGTTTGGGATCTACCTGCAGGAGCTTTTCATGAAGAATGTCGACCAAGAACCGAATGTGCAGCCCAATCTAATGATCATCTTGGCCCAACTCAGTGCCAAGACTTACAACCTTTAAACTGAGGTCCACTATATATAGTGTCATCAGGATGAAATTCTCGAAGAACCCGTGGTCTTCTTTCCTCATCCCATGGGTCCATCGGCTTTTGAACTTGTTTGCGTCCCAGAAGAGTATCAACATGCACCACGCGCCCCACCTACGAATGGTTCAACTCCATCTCAACTCCCTATCCTGTACCTTGTCCAATTAGGGGCTAACCTACTAGTACCCACAAATCCTAAGGAGGAGCAACCGAACAAGGTTAAGGAACACCTCAAGATATTATCAAAGAAGTTTGACCAGGTCAATATATCAGGGAACTTCATGGATTACACCAATATGTCTCCCTATCCCAAAGCCTCACTATTAGATAAGTTCAAGATGCCAAACATCAAGAAGTTTGGTTAAAATGATCCCCTAATTATTCACGTTCAAATCTATCAGCGAGCCATGACTCTGTTTGGCGCCTCTGAAGAGATAATGTCCCAGATGTTCAAGAAAACCTTGAAAGAAATCATCCTTAGTTGGTTTTTGTCCCTCGAAGAATCCAAAATTCGTATTTGGGAGGATGTTGACTGAGAATTCAAGTTACAGTACAAGTACAATGAGGATCTAGAGTTTACACACCAAGATCTAGAGCTTCTTAAGCCTAACCTCAGGGAAATAATTAGTAGCTTTATAGGAAGGTGGAGAGAGAAAGCTACTACCATGACCAACAAAACCTCCAAGGAGGAACAAGTCACTATTATGAAGAAGAATTTCTTACCATATATCCGAGCATCCATGGGTGGATAGTACTACCCACACTTTTGAGAAGTTAGTGTAGAAATTGAGGAAGGTGTTGCCAAAGTCAAATCCTAGCCGAAGAAAGTAACCGAAGAATTAACTCCCCAAAAATATGAGAAGCCTATCAGTGCTATGAACTTAACCATCAATAACACCTCCTAACCTACTACCTCTTGGACACCTAAAGTAAATGTGACATTTGGTAGGGGACTATTGGGATAAAAGCTCTATATACGATGGAACTTAAGGCTACTCTGCCAACCTTCCACGATGAAAGGTCTCTTAGTGTTTTATTAGGTGTATCTAAGATGGTCAGTACAAGCCATAATGCTTCCTCACTTCTTAACCCTCCAAACTAGTTCCCTCTAAAGTTCCCATGTGGAGGTAATTCAATAGAGCATGTAAGCTCTCCTCGGTCCTTCCAGGCATGGTCTATCTCGAATATCGTTTGACCTCACACTGAATACTACAATCGTTACAACATTATAATAAATGTTATTTAAGGGTGAAATTTAACTAAGTAAGAAAAAAGAAGATAAAGGATGATCTCTCTCGACCAATCTCCTCATTGGGATGCCACGTTGAGCTACCTAAAAAAAAATCGCCAAGCCCCCTCTTAGTCAATGGGGCAGCCCATTTTTTGGAAAAAAAAAAGAGGGTGCGCCCCCCAAAAAAGAACCCTACTTTGGAAAGTAGGATTTGAAAATACAAAAGAAACTAGAGGTCCCCTCAAATGGGACAGAATTCAAAGGCATGGCCACTAGTAGTAGCAGAAGAGAATCTTTGGCCTCCGTGGGAGTCCGAGCCGTGTCTCAGTCCCAGTGTGGCTGATCATCCAAAAAGACCAGCTAATCATCATTGGCTTGGTCAGCCTTTACCTTACCAACTACCTAATACGACCACCTATAGGTGGTAGGGTAGGGTGGGTGGTACCGCTCAGATTGCGGCCAATCTTCCTAACCGTGCGCGAGCCGGGCTTAGAGCGCGTGAAACTTATCACTACCTCCTAAGGGTGTTGAGACCATAGCATGTTACACGAAAGCGCCGCTTTCTCTGTAGTGTTATCACATAGCTTTGTATTTTGATCGAACGAATCTACTTTAGGGACTCGCTGACCTTTTCTTTCCCGTCTTGAGTGCCTGATTTATTATCTTATATGTAGTGACTTTGTTCGTCTTTCTTGTGGATCCCGTTGGGTGTTTTGGTTTTGTTAGGATGGTCTAAATGCCTTTCTTACTGGTGTTTCAGGCACTATCTACAGACTATCGAAAATAACAAAAGGATCTGGGCATAGAGAAAAAATGTCGATGCCTTGGAAGCAATCTCTTGATCTAATGTTTTGCTTTTACTTTGCGTTTGTAGATGGGGTTGGTTCAGGGATTAAGTTAGGAAGCCATGACCTGATCGACTCGACTCTTTTCCCTGCCCCCCCCCCCCGGCCTCTTACTTCGTTTCATTCTTCTTATGTACCATCATCTCCTTTTCGTGAACAGTAAAACACTGTTTTGTCTCATTAAGTTTCCAGCTTTCAAAGGCCACCGTACGACCTTCTTGCACTAAAACAACTGACCTCTTATGAGTGGAATCTATCTTTATGCTAAAAAGATCGGCTTTCTAAGCTCGATGTGGGAAGTGGAGGTTCTAGAGACAAGCTACCTGAGTCATGTAGCTCCTGTAGGTTTAGAGCAATAAGGAATTCATTCTAACAAATAAGATCTATCGAGTGAACTCTCTAGAAGCTAAGGCAAGCAATCCCTTCCTCTAGAAGTCAAGTTCTGTAAGTGAAGGTTCTTTCGGTAAGCGGCAGAGGGAATAGAGAATTCCTTGTTCGGTCGTTTCCTGTTGTATCATGGGCAGTTCTTGGGAGGGGAAGGGAAGCTTGCCTATTAGTCATAAAGATAGGAAGCAAATAAATAAAGGCGCTGTTGATCAGACTTTTGCATTAATACATATGTAACAGCTATTGGAATCTGGGTCATCGGCTGCTCATCCCTTTGATTGCTTCCTTACTCATAAGAAAATTTGAAATAAAACAGGACTCTCAAGTAAGGAATAGAGATCTTGCTTAGATCATTCACTCCTAAACTCATGAAATCAGGAAGACCGAAACTCGGACCACGCTAAGTTGTCTCACTGAGCTGTCTCACTGTCTTCATGCTGATTCATTCCCTTAAGTGGCTTCTATTAGCTGGGGAGGCTTATCTTTAATTCCTAGATTATCTTCATGCCCCCGACATTTGCCCCTTCGTGTAGAGATTTGTTGTGATAACAAGAAATATTTGCACGAAAACTTCTCAATCTGAAGAACCATTTATTTGTGAACAAAAAATTCTTACATCTTTGTCTTCATTGCATCTTCTGTCATTATCTCTTCCATAAAAAGTTAAATTATCTCCGATGTATCTGAACCAAAGCTCTGTAAATTCTCTGCGAATGGAGAGGGGACATAGTAACTTTTTTCTATCGTTACATCTCAGTAGTTCTATCTTCTTCGCTGGTGGTTGGAATTATCCCAAAATATACGAGAAACCTGTCGATTACCCATTTTGGTTGTTCAAAAGTTAAATTCTCCCATATCTGTGTTGTTTCGTTATTCTTTCTCATTTCCATTTGTTCAAAAAGTAAAATTCTTCTCGATTCACCTGAGCCAGAATTAACACCGATCGAGCTTATGACGAGGGAACATCATGAATTTTTTGAACCATTTTTCGTGGAGTCTTTCCTCTAATGTTAAAATTCTCCCTGATGCCTTTTCAAATCAATCTATATTAGTTTGCATTTTCAGCATGGGGACTCTGAATGGTTCAAAAAATTTGGCACCAAAACTTTACATCTCTTGAAAGCAACACACCTTTTCCCAAATGTTGCCTTATTAATGATGTGAACCTGTCTTTTCAATTGTCAAAGCATGCCCCAAAGTGCCACCTGTCCACTTTTAATAATTTTGACGGCTTGGCACATGCTTCTGTGGGAAACTCAAACGTCCACTTCAGTTCAATTGACTAATTCCCAACACATAGTCACTTTTTCATCTACACCTCTTTGCTTGCCTAAATATTATAGAGCATTTTTAGAGAGAGAAAACTTACATCCGCTGTTATTCTTGCTAGTTTTCTTTATCTTTTCTTCCCTTTTCATCTCTGTTTCTCTCAATCTTTATCACTTCACCATTTTCAGCTCTTTTTTTCTTCTCTATAAACCCAATCGTCTGTTATGGCTTCTTCTAGCTCTCCGATTACTCCTGTTGCCAGTGCTTCGCCTACCACCACCACCACTGCCAATACTATTGCCCTTATATATGCCACCCCCTTGTTGGCCGCCCACTAAGAAAAATAGTGTTTTTATCGTCGCTCTCTTATCTTTGGCAAGGGTGATGATTTATGGGGTGACTACAAGACTTGCACTTTGACTGCTAAATGTGACCCTTTGCTCTTAGGTGATGAAGATGAGGACTCTATCATTTGGTATTACTTTCCCCCAGAGGTAACAATGAGGTTTCATATTGACTGAGGTGACTTCCCCAATTCTCATATAGATTTCGAAGGACTTGGTGGTTCCCCCTATCTCTTTGCTAATTGGAACTCGTTCATGAAATCCTTATACGTTGATGCCCTCTCCAATATTGTTCTTCACCGTCATACCTGGTTTGGGGAGTTTAATCTCTCCAAACACATCATTTCCCGTCATGTTCTGGTTTTTCGATGGAATGTCACAATCCATACATTTATTTCCTCATGGTGAGAGTTCATCGTTACCCTTGAGGATGTTTGTGAGCTACTTGGGTTTGAGCCCATTGGTACTTATCCTACCTCGATGAGGCCTTAAATGCCGAATAAATGAAGGCTCGAGCACACTTGGATCATATTTATAGGAGGTGTATCGCTACATCTAATAAAGCTACCTTCACCCTTCTTATTAATTACTTCTATCGTACTAGTGCTTCTTTTAAGTTTTGACCAGGGAAAGGTACACCCCTTGAGTTGTCATCATATATACTTGTAATTCTATCCTGTTTTATCTTACCTGGTAAACCTAACGACCAACCTCGTAGGGATCTCATTAATATTTCCATCTATCTGGCTAGGGGATACAAACTCGCCCTGGCAGCCATGGCCTTAGGATCACTTTACTCTTGGTTAGATAGGACTCTCTTGGACATGGAACGATATTTGGGCCAATATAACTTGGCCAATTTTCCCAATTCCATAGCTTAACGGGCCTCCTATACTACCGTTTTCCATAAATATCAACCAATTCATTCCCCCTTCCACCTGGGCAAGCTATTAAACCCCATTTCCTTTTGTGTTTCCATAAAAAACAAAGTCTTAAGGATGTCCTGAGGATTTTTGACAAATCGAGCTTCTTCGTTATGAGGCATTCTGGTCATTCATCAAGGCTAGTGCGAACTTACTTTTGAGGATCTTATCATGGAAGACCCTTCATTTGTCATAGTTTTGGTTTTGACTCCAAGCTACCTGCCCTCCTATATCAAATGGGGATACAATCAGAACATTATAACCCCAAACGATGCAATTGCCAGTTTGGCTATGACCAGGGGGTTCCTTGACCAGTATTTTAGGCGTCCATAGTAGAGCTACCACTACACCAAAAATAGCATTTTGGCACACCCCGATATTAAAAATCTGGCACAGTTTAAAACTGTTCTAGATTTTGGCACGGTTTAAAGATAATTTGGAACACCTTAAAACAGTACCAAAATTTGGAATTGTTTTAAAGTGTGCCAAAATTAAGCACACGTCACTAAAATATAAAATCCAGCCAAAAATTCCCCCCTCTAACTTCCCACTCGCTCGCTCACCCCTCTCTCTGCTTTATCCTCTACGTTCATCTCTCTCTCTCCGACCGATCAACTCTCTCTCTTTGGCCAATGATCTCTCCATCAGCGCAGCTCTCCATCAGTGCAGCTCCGTTCATCTCTCTCTCTCCGGCTCAAGTAACCTCATTCTCTCTCTTTACTTCTTGCATATAGAACTGATCTTCAATGAGAAGAGAACGAAAAGATCACAAACCCCAGCCATTTGAATGCCTTTAATGAGAACGAAAACAAAACATCTACAAATGTTTGGTTTAATTTGTATCCATTTACAGTCTACGCTTTGTATTTGATAGCATAATCAGTGTAGATTTTTTTAAGTATTTCTTAATCGATCTTTTACTCTATTTAATATTGCCTCTCTTGAAATTTCCCAACCACATACATATTATACACATACGTATACGAATGTAAAATGTAGATGCCTACATGTATTTGTATAAGTTTTTATATGTGGATCATTTATATTAATTGGTAATCAAAGTTAGTTTCAGCTTAAATTAGTGTCTGTGAAATTATTGATTCTTAGTTTGGTAGATATGTGGTTGTTTTGGTGGTACTTTGGTTGATACATACATTTGGATTGTTTGATATGTTGTCCTTACAACTCTTTTTTTATTTAAAAAGTATTATAATACATTAAAAGTTTTATTGTGATCTACTGGGCTAATACTGGATAACAAATGTATGTACTTATGATGTGAAAATGTGTGCCTTGAGTGTTTGCAATATTATAAAGTCTTTATTATATTCATTATAAGATGTGTGCTTTTGTCTTCATATTTTTTTTGAATTAAATGCCATTTTAGGGAATGGGTTTTGGGTTGTTCATATGGATATCGTATTTACTTAGGTATGTTTATTTTTAAGGAATGATGAAGGTTATTTGCTTAGGTATGTTTATTTTTAATTTGCGTGTTTGTGTTTTGCAAAATTTGTTGATTATGCTTTTAATTAATACTACCATAAGCTACAATTCAAGGTGAAGTGTTTAGTGGAAAAACAAATTGGTGTTGACGCTTGTATAACTGCAATTCAAGGTGAAGTGTTTAGTGCAATCTTGATGTTTTTTTGACTTATTGTATTGACTACTTTTCTTCTCTGTTAGTCTGTCATTGATAAAGAGAGAAAGGGGGATTATTTTGAAAAAAACTATTTTGATTCTTCCACTGTTGCTGAAATGTATCTATTATATTGTTCAATCACTTATATTCCTGTCCTCACATGTTACTTCCCTTGTTCAGGTTGATTTTACCCTTGCTAAACTTGATTTCAATTTATATGTCACAATAATATTCTTGACATTGTGCATATTAGACATGTTTTACCCGCATCATCAACTAGTATGGTTATATTCTTTCATTCATTGATTTTCAATTCAGGAGCATGAAACTGATGTGAAACCTAGCATCGTGGAATTCTTCAAGACATCTCATTGGAGTAAGAGAAAGGGTGATTTGATGAATGATAAGTGTAAGGATACACATGTATGTTTTAGTTCTTTCCCCCTTTAATCCTTTTTGTATTTTGTAAGACAAACCGTCTAATATAAGTCTTCTGACACTTCAACAGTCACAATACAGTCTCGATCTCATAATGAAGAGTTGAGAAACTTGAAAGATAATATGTCATCTCATGAACAACTAAATGTCGCTCATAATAGAAGATTTGAGAATTGCAGACATTGTTGGACCAATATGGGATACTTTCAAGAAGTCATGACATGAAGAGTTGATCGGGTGGATATCAAAATGCAAATGAAATCAGGTTAGTCTCAAAGTCTCAAATTCTCATAAAAGTTGTAGTAGCATTAAATAGAAAAATGGTCTGAAATAACGACAAGTAGCCAAACATAAAATGGCTTACTTTATGAGCTTATTTAGTTAAATTGGAGGAAGGGATTTTCTGGTGGTTTGGTTTTGAAATTTGCTTCTGCTGTTGAGTTTATTTCATATGTTAAAACAAGTTTGATTTAATGAATAAACAAAAGAAACTATGTCAAAATTTTCTAAAATCAATAAACGTAGTCCCGAGTAAGAGGCACGAACACCTCGCACGGGACCAATGTAACTTGTAGGAACTCACCGCATAGTCACGGGTCTCCCGGTTTGATAATATGATGATAATTTGTAAACATCAACACTGAAACTTAAAAACAAGTCGTTAAAGGGAGAAAACCCAAACCAACCCCCAAACGACCCCGTAGGAGGCACGAACACCTCGCACGGGAGCAATGTAACTTGTTGGAACTGACCGTGTAGTCCCAGGTCTCCCGGTCTGATAATATGACGATAATTTGGAAAAATCACAATTAAACTTAAAAACATGCCGTTAAAGGGTGAAAACCCAAACCAGTCCCCAAATGACCCAGTAAGAGGCACAAACACCTCGCACGGGACCAATGTAACTTGTAGGAACTGACCACGTAGTCCCGGGTCTCCCGATTTGAGAATATGACGATAATTTGTAAAAATCAACACTTAAACTTAAAAACAAGTCGTTAAAGGGTGAAAACTCAACCCCCCCACAATCGACCTCGTACGAGGCACGAACACCTCGCACGGGACCAATGTAACTTGTAGGAACTGACTGTGTAGTCCCGGGTCTCCCGGTTTGAGAATATGAAGATAATTTGCAAAAATCAACGCTTAAACTTAAAAACAAGCCGTTAAAGGGTGAAAACCCAAACAAACCACCAAACGACCCCGTAGGAGGCACGAACACCTCGCAGGGGACCAATGTAACTTGTTGGAACTGACCGCATAGTCCCGAGTCTCTCGGTTTGGGAATATGACGATAATTTGCAAAAATTAACACTTAAACTTAAAAATAGGCCGTTAAAGGGTGAAAACCCAAACCGGCCCCCAATCGACCCCGTACGAGGCACGAACACCTCGCACGGGACCAATGTAACTTGTAGGAGCTGACCGCGTAGTCCCGGGTCTCCTGGATTGTGAATAGGATGATAATTTGCAAAAATCAACACCTAAACTTAAAAACAAGTCGTTAAAGGGTGAAACCCCAAACCAGCCCACAAACAACCCCGTAGGAGGCACGAACACCTCGCACGGGACCAATGTAACTTCTAGTAACTGACCGTGTAGTCTCAGGTCTCCCAGTTTGAGAGTATGATGATAATTTTCAAAAATCACACTTAGAGTTAAAAACATGCCATTAAAGGGTGAAAACCCAAACCGGCCCTCAATCGACCCCGTACGAGGCATGGACACCTCGCACGAGACCAATGTAACTTGTAGGAACTTACCGCGTAGTCCCGGGTCTCCCACTTTGAGAGTATGATGATAATTTGTAAAAATCACACTTAGTAATAAACATGTCGTTATAGGGTGAAAACCCAAATCGGCCCCCAAACGACCCAGTAGGAGGCACGAACACCTCACACGGGACCAATGTAACTTGTAGAAACTGACCGCGTAGTCCCGGGTCTCCCAGTTTGAGAGTATGATGATAATTTGCAAAAATCACACTTAGAGTTAAAACTAGGTCGCTAAAGGGTGAAAACCCAAACCTCCCCCCAATAGACCCCTTACGAGGCACGAACACCTCGCACGGGACCAATGTAACTTATAGGAACTGACAGCGTAGTCCCGGGTCTCCCGGTTGGTGAATAGGATGATAATTTGCAAAAATTAACATTTAAACTTAAAAACATGTCGTTAAATGGTGAAAACCCAAACCAGCCCCCAAACGACCCCGTAGGAGGCACGAACACCTCACACGGGACCAATGTAACTTGTAGGAACTGACCGCGTAGTCCCGGGTCTCCCGGTTTGAGAGTATGATGATAATTTGTAAAAATAACACTTAGAGTTAAAAATAGGTTGTTAAAGGGTGAAAATCCAAACCGACCCCCAATCGACCCCGTACGAGGCACGAACAGCTCACACGGGACCAATGTAACTTGTAGGAACTTATCGCGTAGTCCCGGGTCTCTCGATTTGTCAATACGACGATAATTTGCAAAAATCAACACTTAAACTTAAAACATGTCATTTATGGGTGAAAACCCAAACCAGCCCACAAACAACGCCATAGGAGGCACGAACACCTTGCACGGGACCAATGTAACTTGTAGGAACTGACCGCGTAATCCCGGGTCTCCCGGTTTGAGAGTATGACTATAATTTGTAAAAATCACACTTGGAGTTACAAACATGCCGTTAAAGGGTGAAAACCCAAACCGGCCCCCAAACGACCCCTTAGGAGGCACGCACACCTCGCACGGGACCAATGTAACTTGTAGGAACTGACCGCGTAGTCCCGAGTCTCCCGGTTTGAGAGTATGATGATAATTTGCAAAAATTACACTTTGTTATAAACATGCCGTTAAAGGGTGAAAACCCAAATCGGCCCCCAAACGACCCCGTAGGAGGAACGAACACCTCGCATGGGACCAATGTAACTTGTAGGAACTGACCGCGTAGTCCCAGGTCTCCCGGTTTGAGAGTACGATGATAATTTGCAAAAATCACATTTAGAGTTTAAAATAGGTCGTTAAAGGGTGAAAACCCAAACAGGCCCCCAATCGACCCCGTACGAGGCACGAACACCTCGCACGGGACCAATGTAACTTGTAGGAACTGACAGCATAGTTCTGGGTCTCCCAGTTTGAGAATAAAATGATAATTTGCAAAAATCAACAAGTAAACTTAAAAACATGCCGTTAAAGGGTGAAAACCCAAACCAGCCCCCAAACGACCCCGTAAGAGGCATGAACACCTCGAATGAGACCAATGTAACTTGTAAAAAAGGACCGCGTAGTCCCAGGTCCCCCGATTTGAGAGTATGACGATAATTTGTAAAAATCACACTTAGTTACAAACATGCCGTTAAAGGGTGAAAACCCAAACCGACCCCCAAACGAACCCGTAGGAGGCACGAACACCTCGCACGGGACCAATGTAACTTGTAGGAATTGATCCCATAGTCCCGGGTCTCCCGGTTTGAGAGTATGATGATAATTTGCAAAAATCACACTTAAAGTTAAAAATAGGCCGTTTAAGGGTGAAACCCCAAACCAGCCGCCAATCGACCCCGTATGAGGCACGAACACCTCGTACGGGACCAATGTAACTTGTTGGAACTGATCACGTAGTCCCAGGTCTCCCGATTTGTGAATAGGATGATAATTTGCAAAAATAAACACTTAAACTTAAAAACAAGCCGTTAAAGGGTGAAAATCAAAACCGGCCCCCAATCGACCCCGTAAGAGGCACGAACACCTCGCACGGGACCAATGTAACTTATTGGAACTGACCGCGTAGTCCTGGGTCTCTCAGTTTGAGAATATGATGATGATTTGTAAAAATCAACACTTAAACTTAAAAACAAGCCGTTAAAGGGTGAAAAACCAAATCGACACCCAAACGACCCCGTAGGAGGCACGAACACCTCGCACGGGACCAATATAACTTGTAGTAACTGACCGCGTAATCCTGAGTCTCCTGGTTTGAGAGTATGACATAATTTGCAAAAATCACACTTAGTTAAAAACATATCGTTAGAGGGTGAAAACCCAAATCGGCCCCCAAACGACCCCGTAGGAGGCACGAACACCTCGCACGGGACCAATGTAACTTGTAGGAACTCACTGCATAGTCTCGGGTCTCTCGGTTTGAGAGTATGATGATAATTTGTAAAAATCACACTTAGTTACAAACATGTCGTTAAAGGGTGAAAACCCAAACCGACCCCCAAACGAACCCGTAGGAGGCACGAACACCGCGCACGGGACCAATGTAACTTGTAGGAACTGATCGCGTAGTCCTGGGTCTCCCGGTTTGAGAGTATGATGATAATTTGCAAAAATCACACTTAAAGTTAAAAATAGACCGTTAAAGGGTGAAAACCCAAACCGGCCCCCAAACCACCCCGTAGGAGGCACGTACACCTCGCACGCGACCAATTTAACTTGTAGGAACTGACCGCGTAGTCCCGGGTCTCCCGGTTTGAGAGTATGACGATAATTTGGAAAAATGACACTTAGAGTTCAAAACAAGCCATTAAAGGGTGAAAACCCAAACCGGCCCCCAATCGACCCCGTAGGAGGCACGAACACCTCGCACGGGACCAATGTAACTTTTAGGAACTGACATCGTAGTCCCGGGTCTCTCGATTTCTGAATAGGACGATAATTGCAAAAATTAACACTTAAATTCCACTCATATTTGTAATTTTTTTGTTTTGAGTATTTTTTTTTGTAAATTATTGGGTTACTAATATCATATCTTTTTTTTATTCTATTTTTTTAGCAGGATAACAATTTATCGTTGGTTTTTTTTCATGTGGAACACACAAAGAACCCAATGGTTTACAACAAAGGGTTTATTAATGATTCCATTTTTTGTGTCATGACCGTACGGTCTTTTGTTGTTTTATTATTGACTTTTATGGCCATGATTTCGTTTGTAAGTTAGTTGTTATATTTTGTGGCCGTGCGAGATTTATGTTAGACAGGTTTTGTATTAACAGGTTTTGAAATGTCCAGAAAATAGAGGAAACTCTGCCCAATTTTTTTTGGGCCTATCAGATGTTAAAGACATGTAATATTTTAAAGTTTGTATGTACATTAGTTTATTAATAACGCGCAATATTATTAATTTATGAATTTTGTGCTTTTAAATATTTTTTTTTAAATAAAAAATGTGGCACAGTTCAAAATCGTGGCAAAAGTGTATCATATTTTGGCACGATTTTGAACTGTGCCAAATTTTTTAAAACTGTCCTGAATCTGGCATAGTTAAAAAGTGTGCCAGAAATATCAAATTCTGACACGATTTAAAAGTGTGCCAGAAGTGTTCCTGTTTGGCTGAATCTGGCACACTTTTGAGCCGTGCCAGAAAAAAAATCCCATTTTGGAACACCTGATTCTGGCACAGTTCAAAACCGTGCCAGATTTGATCTGGCACAGTTTTAAACCATGCCAGAATCCTTTGTTTGGTGTAGTGTACTTATTCTGAGGACTGTGCCTTCTACACCATCTCAGCAGCCTTCATAATTTTTTCTGCGACCAGCGGCCGAGTTACCATCGCCTCCCTTACCCGAAATAGGGATGTTCCTTCAAATTTTGCATTGAATTATTATCCGTCACAACTGGCTAAGATTGAAGAATTTTTTCAAAGGGTAATTCAATCCTTGGGGTTGAGTTCCTCTAAGCCGTACTCCAAAAAGTTCTCGTACAGAGTTTCCCCCTTACTGCCTTATGATCCTTACTGTTGTACCCAGCCAAGAAAGCCCAAACGCCTAAACAAACTTTCAAAGTTTCTTCTTCTAGTGTATCTCCTAGGTAGGGTCCATCAAAACCTTCTGCCAAGAAAGACAAAACTTTAAAAATGGGGATTATTCAAAATCAAAGTCCCAAACTCCTATAGATGCCTTATCCATTGCATCCGTTCCACCCACTATGTCTTCAGATCTTAGTGGGGAAATAAGAGCCAAGTGCTAGGCTGAGTTGGAACAACTATAAAGAGCATTTCAAGAAGCCACCCCTCCCCCCCGATTCCTCCTGATGTTGTACTCCCCACTATCATCATAGATCTAACGGAAGGGGTATCAAAATTAAGAAAAAGCTCCAGAGTCCATTATGTTGTTGGTGCCTATAGCATTAGGAAAAAGACCTTGGGTACAAAACTCCAAGGGAAATGCACTTACTAGGTGTAGACAACTATTTATGCTCATGCTACTAAGGCCTCTCCTTCTCCAACTCCTATTGAGGCTATCACTCTTGATAACAGTCATGGCGCTGAGCAAGGTCCAATCGAGAGGGATTCTCCAGTCCCTTCATTACCTGCTTTACGAATGGTTATATCATCCCATTCTTCTCCTGAGAAAGAGGTGAGTTTTTTCCATACTTAAACCATTTTAACCATTGTGAAGTATGCTTTTTAACACTTTAAAATTTTCTTTCTGACGGAGATTTAAGGAGAAAGGTCTCCTCCTCCTATGATACCCTTCGTGGGAGGATGCTTTGGGTACACTTCACTCGATGCATCTCCTCCCCATTCTCCTATGTATGGGCTGCCCTAATCTCATAAATCTGCCTCCAAGAATTCAAAGGAGGCTTCTAGAAAGGCTGTTGTTTTGGAGAACCTATTGAAGCTTCTTCCCAGCAAGAGGAACTCTTCTGGCTTCATCTGTGACATCTGCCTTACCAGTGGTTCCTCTAGACATTGTTCCATCCTTTTCTAACCCTCTAGAGTTAATAGATTGATTATTACTTAATTATATATTCCCCTATTTCATTTATTATACTAAGTATTTTTTTGGACCTTTAGGCTATAGCTACCCCTGATATGGGCACATCTATCACTGGGTCAATTTTGTAGTTCCATTTAGTGAGGCCTATAATTGTTCTATCACCTTTCGTCAACATTAGTTATATAAGCTTATTCTTCATGTTTTCTGGATGTCTATATTGTGTTTCTTGTTTCTAACACTTTGTTATTGTGTGTAGCTTTCCCTATATTTAATTCTTCCATCTTTTTTTGGATCCCTCTATGCTGTGTAAATTTGGGCCATCTTCTCACTCGGAGGTCCTTTCGTCCCCTGTGAGGGTTAATATCCCCTTGGAAGGACAAATGGTTCCTTCTAATCCCTCCCCTATCCTGGCTATAGTGCCTTTTCTTGAGGAAGGTGTTTCGCTAAGGGTTGAGGTTCCTATGTCTTAGGGTTCTTTGGAGGCTAAGGGGAAAGCTAATTTATATGTTGCAGTTTCTACCATTGCATCAGTGTCTCCATCTACCATCGTTCCTCCACGCATCCCTGAGGTATTTTGATATTTTCTCCCTCTTTTTTACATATGTATTTCCGTTATGCCTCCGGGGTAATTTTAACAATGAAAAAAAACACTTGCTAAAAAAATCTCAAACTCCACCTATAACGGTGACTTAACAATGAAAACCACTTGTCAACATTTTTCGTTAAACTCCACCTATAACGGTGACTTAATAATGAAAACCATTTTTTAAGATTTTTTCGTCAAACTCCACCTTTAATGGTGACTTAACAATGAAAATCTTTTCTTAAGATTTTTCGTCAAACTCCACCTATAACGGCAACTTAATAATGAAAACCACTTGTTAAGGTTTCATCAAACTCCACTTATAACGGTGATTTAACAATGAAAACCACTTGTTAAGACTTTTCATAAAACTCCACCTATAACGGTGACTTAACAATGAAAACCACTCGTTAAGATTTTCACTAATTAATTTTTTCTTCATCATTTTGCAAGTTTTGAGGGAGATTGATACAATCCAAATGCCAGCTAGTGTGATTCCTCGCCTGTTGAATCCATGCATCAAGAACAAGTCTTCATTGAGGACTCAATCCATAACGACCGTGGTTCAACTACAAACATCCTAGTGGATAGTGAGTCAGGATGTGAGGTTCCTCTCCGAGACATGGCTCCTCACGAGTTCTGTCTGATGGTCCTTCGCCAATCTCCCCAAATGTTTATGTGCAATCTATCTATCATCGAACAGATTTCCCAACGCCATCCTCAAACCTTCACTATTGATTATGTGCGATCCAACATGATGGTGATGAGCCATAGGCTCCAAAGTATAGCAGATGTTATTTTTTAGGTCGTTAACACTCCAACGTCCAATCTTACCAAGGCACTCATCAATCACCACTTGGAAAGTTTGAAGGAGATGGGCAAAGATGGCTTCCAACTGAATTGGCTGATTAGCCACCTGAAACTTCTGAATAGCCATCAGTTGGAAAGAAAGAGGGAACTCTATCTGAGACATGTAGAGTGCCAATGATATGAGGAGAAGATGCTAGTAAAGTTGGCCCCTCTATTTATAGTAGCTGGTGACATGGTGAGGGCTGTCGAAGAAGATTTATCAAAGGCTAAGATGGAATAAGAAACTCTGTTGATCGAAAGAGCTCAAGTGTAGACCGGGCTTGAAGTTTGCGTTTCTACTCAGAAGACGTGCTTGGAAGCTTCTTTGAGCTTAACTGGGTAATTCTTCTCCCAACTTGAATTGTGGTTTCTTCTGGGCTAGAAGTCCCATCTTTTGTATTTGATAGTCTTCTCTTTATTTACACCAGATGTAATTCTTGGGCAGTAGTTTCTAATTTTGTAATCTTTACAAGTCATATTAACTAAAGATATATTATTTTGTCATCATGTGTTATTTTGTTGCAACGCTTCTGTATATTGTAAAGTTCAAACTGTTATAATTTACAAACAAACGCTTTCCTTTTATTCTTATTATAAAAGAAATAACTCATGCAATGAATCAGGACATAACTTTAACAAAAATGAATCTCTAACTAAGGTTACTCATTTAAACATGATAAAACTTTAACCATTTGTTATTAATCTTGAAAGGTTTATCTTCTTCCATCTTATATATTAAGCAGTAACCTGAATCGTGAGCCTCCTTTACAATGAAAGGTCCCTCCCAAATCGCAGGTAATGGGAGCTCCCGAACGTGTTTCACTACTACCTTCAAAACTTAGTCCCCTTATAAAAAATTTATTGGCCTCACCAAGTTGTCATATGCCCTGAAAATTTACTTCATGAACATTTGGAAGTGTTGCATTTCATTGTCCATGTGCTTATCCAGTGCTTCTAACTGTACATATATGTTCTGAGGGAGCATGCTGCTTCGCAAGGCATATTGTGCTGAAGGAACTTCCAGCCCCATCGGTAGAATTACTTTGGCCCTAAACACGAATAAGAACGAGGTATAACCTGTGAGCTTCTTCTTCCTCATTCGATAGGCCCATAGGATAGTTGGAATATTATCATCCCACGATCTTGGGAAGTGTTTCATCGTCTTGGCCAAGATGTTGATGAAGGTCTTGTTAGTTGTTTCAAATTGGCCATTGCCCTTAGGATATGCCAGCATTGAGGTATGATGGATGATGGAGTATTTATATGTAAGTAATGTTACTTCTTTATTTATGAATGGGGTCTTGTTATCAGACAGGATAACCTTTGGAATCCCAAACCTGTAAATAATCTACTCTCTGATGAAGTTAGCCACCACACCTCCAGTTTCTCTTCTGAGTGGTATCGCCTCAGCCCACTTTGTAAAACATTCCGTTGCCATAAGTATCCATATCTTTCCCCTCAAAGATGGTTGTATTTCCCTTACCAAGTCAAACACCCAAATGTGGAATAGGTAAGGAATAGCTAAAAAGTGTAAGTCCACCGAATGAGCATGGATCGTGTTTCCATGTAGCTGACGCGCCTTACATTTTCATACAAACTCAGTAGAGTCCTTCCCTATAGTTGGACAATAATAGCCCAAGGTCATTAAATGGTCATATATCTTTGCCCCTCCAATGTGAGATGGATTGTGATCTTATTCAAAAATTTTGTTGCGTCCTCCTTCATGATGCATCTCAATGGTCTGTTGAAGTATCCTCTGCGATAGAGCTGATCATCATGGACGTAAAATTTTGGGGGCGTTCGCTTGAGTCCTATCTCATTAATTTCTCCATAAAAATAACTCCATCTTAGATAAAATCATTGTAAGGATTCTTCTCGTCGGTCTGAGTCTCAACGAAGTAGAATTCAGCTGCCTAAAAGAAAAGTTGACATTTATCGGACCTTCGTTGTAACTCTGTTGGATCTTGCTTCATCGTAGGCCAGAAGTATCCATCCTTTTGAATTATTCTATATGGAGGGATCTCAGTTTTTTCGAAGTGTTTATCATGTGTCTTATTTAACCTCTGCTCTGCTTCTTCTAGCATAATTCATTTTGACAATCATCCTCTCACATTCCTAAAGTAGAGGTTTCCCTTATTGGAAAAGTACTACGCTAGCTCTTTTAGTTCCATCTTGCCTTCCCTAGAGTCCAATTGTTTCCTGATCTTGTCCCTCCAATCATAATCGTCTTCCATCAGTAAGATAAATTTCACCCTAAGGGGGTTGTTCTCCATTATATTATCACAGTAGTTGTGTCAATTTTCATAGCAAGCTTCTGAGAAATGGTGGCATAGGCACCAACATGTCTATTCATCCTTGTGGGATACCTTCCTATCTTGACCTGGTGGAACTGGTTGATCATTCATTGTATGATCATTTTATAAGGCACTAGACTGAGTCGCTTCATTGCATATTCCCCATTCACTTGTTGAACTAACAAGTTTGAATCACCTATGATGCACAGTGAATGGATTACCCTTTGGAGGGCCTCTAGGATCCCCGGAACTAATGCTTCATACTCTGCTTCATTGTTGGATCGAGGGAAATCTAAGTTATAGGAAAGGTAAAATTCGTATTTCCCTTTAGAAAGGATAACCCTGCACATCCCTTCTTTTTCGCTGAATAACCATCAAACTGCATCGTCTATTCTTCAAGGTTGGCATCCAAAAAATTCGATTGTAATTCAATGCTCTGTCAGTGGGGTTCAAATACCCCAAATGGGAAAATCTCCATTAAATCTGCATATGCCTGACTTTTGATCGCGCGAGGGACCACACATTTTAAGTCATATTCTAAAGGATGAGGAATTACCTATATTCTCTTCCAATCAAAATAGTTCCCGCCAATAAAAACTTAATTGGGTCACATCTTATCAGAATGTGAATTGTGAAAGATAGTATGTAATCTCTAAGTTTTTGTGATACAAACATTAAGGCTAAAAAATATCTTTTTATGCTACTGTACCTTGCCTCTAGTCCATGTATGATCCTGCTCAGGTAGTAGGTCAGCCTCGCTTGCTCATCTATTTCCTATACAAGAAGAGCTCGGATTGACCTTGTTGTAGATGTTAGGTAGAGTTAAAATGACATCCGTGCCCTAGGAAGAATCATCGTTTATGGAGAAGTGAGTAGCTTCTTCCACTTAGTCAAATATTCTTGGAGGGCTTCCTCCCATTTGAACTTCGTGCCCTTTCGCAGTAGCTCCATTAGTTGATGAGTTATTGCGGCTAGCCTTGGCACAAATCTTCCAAGGTGGGAGACTATACTGAGGAAACTCTTGATCTCCTTCGTCGTTCTTGGACATGGCATATCTAGGATGCTCGTTCCTTGTCCTGGTCCATCTGCACTCCCTGTCGATCTACCACAAAACCTAAGAACATCCCATTTGTAACCCAAAAGCACACTTCAGTGGGTTCATCTTCAACTTCTATTTTCTGCATCGAATGAACACCTTTCTCAAATCATCTATATGGGACTCCTCCTTCTTCGAATTGATGACAAAATTATCCATATAAAATTCCAAAAACTTGTGAAAAAAGTCATGAAAAAAGGGCCATCATCATTCTTCGATACATTGCCCCCGCATTATTTAACTGAAAAGGTATCAGTATGTATATGAAGTTACCTAATGGTGTCCTGAACACCGTTTCCTCTATATATTTTGGGTCCACCTTGATCTGGTTGCAACCTACATACCCATCCATGAAGTTTTACATTTTATGTCTAGCAGTTCCACTGATCAAGCTCTCAATAGAGGGCAGAGGAAACGTATCCTTTGGGCCAGCTCTATTCAAAAATATAAAGTCCAAACAGATTCTTATCTAATTCTTATCCTTCTTTACAACTGGGATGATGCTTGACAGCCAGAGGGGGTGTTGTATCGATTTGATGAATCCCACCTAGTAATCATTGTACCTCTTCCTTGATCTTCGGGTCTAGCTCAGGCTTGTAAGTTTTTGTGGCTTGCTTAACCGGTATGGCTGAAGGCATAACGTCAAGCTTGTGGTAACTTACTTATTAATTTAGCCCCTCCATTTCTGTATACTTCAATGCAAAAACATCTCTGTATTCCCAAATCAGCTCAACCAAGACCCTTTTTTTTCTCTTCACTCAGATCTTTCAAAATGAAGATAGGTCTTAGGTCCTCTCTTTTTTCGACTAAGTTCAGCTACTCCAGTTCTTGCACCTGTGGTTTCGGTTGATCTGTAATGTATTCTTGCTCCTCTCCCACTTCTTCTGAAAACTCTTGGATTTTAGATTTTTCTATAGCCATAAGTTTCCCTTATTGATCTACTAAGGAGCACACATACACCGGGTCAGCCTCTTCGTCAACCTCTATGATAACTCCTTCGATCACCCGCTCACACCTTCAAAGGAAATAAATCAACCTCCCACCCTCTATGATCTTTTTCTTGTATTGCCTACTTATCATTACAATTTCCTTCCTCTTCCTTTCTCTCAAAACCTCTACCATTCTATTTCTAGAAAACCTGCTCAGCACACTCTATCGTTGAGCTTCATGATCCATCAAATCCATTATGGGCCTCATTCTATCTTTGAGTTATTTCGAAATATTCTGAGGTTTAGGGTTAGCCTGATAAACTTCCTCATCTGCTTCATTTCTTCATTTTCCCTCGCTGCTCTAACCATTCACAGGCCCCATCCATCTCTAATAGAAGGAACTCTTTCCCCCTTCATTCTCCTTATTATGACCCTAACATCTTCTTCTAGCTCTGTGTAGAAATCTATATCTACTGGGTGAGATTATTTGGCGGTAATGGGTTTCTTTATTGCACCTATAACGATTTCAGTCCTTTTTATATTTTCCTTCACACATTGGTGATATGTTGAAGGTACTAAGCCATGATTGTGCATCCACACCCTTCCTATAAGAAGGTGGTACGAAGTCGCACTTTCAATCACATGGAACTTGATGTATGAAGTAAGGTTCCCCAACACAATACCAATGTTCACATATCCAATTGATTTGGATGATTGATTATCATAACCAAAAATTACCATCGGCGTCGGTATCAACCTTACCTCAGGGATGTTGGCTTCTTAGAAGGAGATGATTGGCATGATGTTTATTGATGCTCCCCCATCCATGAAGGATCTTGTAAACTGACCCTATTAATACTGGAAGCTACGTATAAGGGCGTGTTATGTGGGAACCTTACAGCCCTGTCAAGGTCACTAAAGGTCACTTTAGATAAAAACTTCCTTACCAACCTATCCATTGGCCCTCTCCACCTCATCGATGTCACTGCATTCTTCTATGTAATTTCCATGATCGCTTGTGTTATCTCTAACCAACTCTCCTTTTGCATCCCCACTTGGCCTAAGAACCGTGAGAACTTGGGTGACTGTGAAACATCCTATCACTCTACCCCTTGGTCCATCTTCTCCCCTTCTAGATTGTACACATCTTCTACATCCCTGGCGCTAGCTTAATCATAATCTATCACCATAATGGTCATTCCCTTATTACAGTCCTCCAACGCATCTTTCAATTCTTCTCATTCGATCTCTTTCCATTCAGCATCCTCATCATAAGAAATTACAAGTTTGGCCCGATGCCCTGGTAGGGGGTTGGCATTTACATTCTCCTGAGGGATTTTTAGAGTCACCATATGCTACCTTTCGATTGATTTGGAAATACTTGGGATCAACTCTCTCTCAGCAACTTGATCCACATCTAGAATGCCTTTAGGTTTATACAATGTTCCTCCTAGACTATGACATTGTAATAATCGACATCCTCTTCAACAGCTCAAGGCAGTGGTGGCGGATCCTCCCTGTCTCTCCCAAACTTTTTTTTGTTATCCTTCTTTGGTTGCTTATCCCCTATTGGAATATCCCACCCGTGTGGGCTAGCTCCATGTTGTAATGAGATGTATCGTTTACCTAAACATCACAGGCACCGTGACGGGGCTTGGATTAAGGACCAGTAATATATTCCTCATTGCCTTTAGAAACGCCGCAAAAGTTTCTTTGCACGTTTCGTTGATGGAAGATGTATTTTGGGCGCAATCCTTCATTTCAAATATGAAGAAGTTTATACTCCTTGGCCTTTTCTCTTACATCGAGACACCTTTCCTTGAACCTTCGAACATATGCCACCATTTCTTCCCATAGTCATTGCTTATCCCTACCTAGCAGGGTCAGCGTGAACTCATCTTCTGCCAGAAAGAACTTCTGGACAAACAACACATGCATCTCCTCCCACATTGAGATACTTTTAGGCACCGAGTGAGAATACCGGGTGTAGGCCTTATCAGTTAGGGATTTGGAAAAATCCCCCAACCTAATCTTTTTTTATTATTGTAGTGATCCCCCCAGATGCTCAATGAAGTGTTTTATATGTTTCTTTGGGTTCCCTTTTTTCCCGTGTACTTGTCAAATATGGGAAGGATGCAGTCCTTTGGGTAAGGCTCGTCATTGTATTCCTGACGGTAAGGAGTATAAAAATCATCATACACCGATGCTACCTTGATGGCTGACTATGAGGAACCTGCTATCATATTCAACATCTCCTTCTGAATCTGCTTCCTCATTTCTTCCAAGGCAAATGCTGGTGTTTTCTCGACCACTAGAGCAATGGGCTGAGGGACCACGAGTGGAATACCCGTTATAACTGGCATACTTACCATTGGTGGAATACTTGGCACACCTGAGATGCCCACCATTGGGATAGGGGTAGGTAAAGTGTTCGTGGGGCCAACTTTCGTCAAAGCTGCACTTAATGGGGCTATCGGGGCCTCCATTGGTGTTACGAAGGAACTGGGGTCAAAACCACACCAAACTATTGCAGTAACAAGATTCTTCTATAATTCAAATAACTTTCCCATGAGAAGGGTGATCCGTGTTTGTTCCATCCCAGCACTAGTGGAAGCTTACGTCACCCCTAGGATGCCTGTCATTGTTTGAACTGGGGGTACATCCACTCGAGGAATCCCATATCTGGTATCCTCAAGATCCCTCATAGCTTATTTTTTGTTCCGTTGAATGGAATTAAAATCTATGGTACCGTTAACATTATCTTGTGCCATACTTTTAGATGAATACCTCCCAAGCAGAGTCGCCAAATATAAGAGTGTAGTCCCCATGTAGCCTGGGAGTATGGTAATACTAGTTGATGTGTAACCCCTATAGGTAAGGTGATACACGATAACCCAAGAAACTCTTTAATAGATACAAATGAGCACACAACATTATATAGGATTAACATTCAGATTGAACTCATAATACACTTGTGTATAAGTCAAACAATAATAAAGGAAACTCATATGTGACTCATTCAAAGGGAGAGAGAAGCAAGCAACCTAGATACACCTTGGTAGGAAACCAACACACTGAATAACTTCTGAAAGACCATTAGTTACCTATTAAAATCTTCATAATAAATGACGAAGGTGGGTGAGTAAGAGGTCTGGTTTGCAATAAATGCTCTCGAATCCATATATTCTCTCTCTAGCAATAATCTTTAAAAATAACTCCTCTAAGAAGTGGTTAAGACCCATAAATAGCTCCACACCCCTTCCCAAGACACATTAGTCTTCATTAATGTGAAAGACCTCCCTATCACACTTTATGTCATAAACATTAAATGCATAATGTGCCAGCCTATCCTACGTCATAAACATTAAATGCCAAGTTATATCGTTTGCCTAACCACTGTACGTCAAAGGACTGTCACCATAGAGGTGGGTCACCAAATCGTCTATCATCCCTAATACCACAGTGGTTTACTCGAGTATGGATTGGACAGTGTTTAGATGGCTAGTGACATCACCTTAAGTAATTATGATATTTGGTAGGGAACTTCTTGGCTCAAAACTCAATATACGATGGAACTCAAGGCTACTCCGCCAAGCTTCCATGGTGAAAGGTCTTTCGGTGCTTTATCAGGTGTATCTAAGATGGTCAGGACAAGCCCTAACGCTACCTCACTTCTCAATCCTCTAAACCAAGTCCCTCTGAATTTCCCACGGCGAGGTCATTCGATAGAGCATGTAATCTCTCCCAGGCCCTGCCGGGCCTAGTCTCTCATGAGTACTGCTTGACCTCACACTAAATACTAAAATTGTTATAGCATTACAATCAATGTTACTTAAGGGTACAATTTAACTAAGTAAGAAAAAAGAAGATAAAGGATGAGCTATCTTGGACAATCTCCTCACTGGGCTACCTAACTAAGCTACCACGCTAAGCTACCTTGCTGAGCTACCACGATGAGTTGCCTCGATGTCTTCATGTTGCTTACTTCCCTTAAGTTCCTTCTATTAGTTGGGGAGGCTTATTTCTCATATAGAGATTATATTCAAAACCCCTACAACTTCCTAAAAATTTCAAAGTCGATGCCCGTTGTGAGTTTTACTAGTCTACCAGCCATATTATCAACCAGTGATTCCATCTTCAGAATATGATCTAAGGTTTAATTGACTCGGGTATTACCTCCTTACCAGCCAATCCTAAACCAACACCACTCATAACCCACTTCCAACCCATGAATATTCCATCTTTTTAGAGGTTGAACTAGAATTTGACCCGTCTACTCAGATTGTTCCCAGTAAAGTACCCATCATACCCGTAATTTAACTCAAAACTGCTCAAAGTTTGCCCATATTTTCTCCTACACCCTACCTGCTTCACTGAACAACCTTTCACTACTCACAAGGGCTTGTATTGTCACCTATACTCAGTCTGAAAGGAAATATATCGAGTTACCTACTGTATTGGACCAACTCTTGGAGTTCGGGCTAAAATTTCTTATTGAGATAACCATTGATTGTTGAAAATTCAGTGGCTTGTTCATGAAAGCCCAAAAATGGGTCAGTAGTCAGGTGATTGAGTGGTATCCATTGATGAAGTTAATCTAGATGATTTGGTACAAATCATAGTCGATGTTTCAATAGACAAGTGGTATTTTTAGTATTGATGAGCCATTCACCGCTCTGAAACTTTGGGGACTATTGGTCCCTTCACTCCTGCACTTTCCCACTGAGTGGGAATATCTGTACGATGAAGCAATCAAGGTCATTAAATGCATTGATTTATCTTGGCAAGATGATATAATAGCCACCCGATAGGGAGAGGACTTTGATAACTTAGACGATGGGTCCAATCACAAAGACACTAGTCCAATAGATAGTCTATGCTGAATGATATCCTTTAAAGATCTATTAGGGGAAATCAATAAGATAGCCATTCATCTAGAATTAGATGAACACCGCAATAAATCATAGAACCAAATCAGGGAAACACTATAAAAATTCGACTCCTCATGAGACCGAGACAGATAAGAGAAAAGGAGTTGTCGAAGAACTTCACATGCTAGAGATGAGCATCGAAGAAAGTAAAGTCCCTGACCAGCTCATGAAATCCCAAGATAACATCAACTTATGGGGGATTTTCATATCCTCCCAGTTGCACCAAAATTCTCTGATAAGACTCTTTACCGGGCCTAAAGTCTCTCCTTCCACTACTCCTGGAGAAGCTATGAACATGGTTGGGTCCTTGACGTCTTCCATACTCCTCTCCTTTTCCAAAGAAGAAATACCAAATATCATCCCTGACAATAATTATTCCTTTAATATCTTCGTTGAAGTGTTGGGAAAGATAGTCCCACTCTCCCTTATTGATAACAGATTTGCCCTCAATATTTTCCCTCTCCAAACCTTCAATTGCATGGGCTTGAAAGTTGGTGATCTCACTCCCACTTCTGTCGTTGTGCGTGCTTATGATAATACCATCCGAGAGGTATTGGGGTCCATAAAACATATAATAGGGTCTATCCCTATCAATCTTGTCACTGAGTTCCAGGTTATTGATATACCTATATGTTTCAACCTTCTTCTTGGACATTTATGGCTCCATAATATTCGAGGGTTATCATTTTCCCTTCATCAGAAACAAAAATTCTTTGCCAATGGATAGGTTATCACCATCTTAAGGGATGATGACAGTTCAAACACCGCTAGTACTAGTAATCTGGTATTAGAGATCCAACATAGGAGGAATGACATGCTTATCTCTAGCTTCAGAGTTAATTAACTTCCTCTTCTAGTAGGAGATAGTTTCAAAGAACGGGTCTATATGGAACATAACTCTCATGACAATATCAACGTGATTCAAATGTTAAAAAACATGCAATTAATGACTGAAATGGGTCTAGAATGATGCCAATAAGGGATCCTTAATCCCATAGTCCTGAAGGAGGCCTTTCACCTTTGTGGCCTAGACTACCAACCCTCATAAGAAGAACCCAAAGCCTTCCAGTGGCCACGATTAAAAAGAAGCTTGGAAAAAGAAAGGGATATTTTAAAAGACTCTTTAAATGGAAAGTTTATCAAGGAAGGTGAAGACTTCCCTTTTTGCGGCCTCCTCATACCATGGCATGATCGCGTAGATAAGAAGATGAAACCCGGGCTGGAAATACTCTTTCAAGATAGTAACTCTTAGGCCGAAGACTTCCAACATGAAATTCAATGTCTCATTAAAAAAGCCTTGACATATATCGAGGTTTTTGAGGATAGTGATGTTGAGGACACTATGTTGTTGGACCTACCTACTCAAATTAAAGTTGCTGACATGCCTCTCTATAACTAGAATTCCATGCCTGTCCAACATGTCTAAACTCAAACTGACATTGTTGTCTTCCCTATCCAAATATCTTCATCTGATGTTTTTGCTCCCTTTTCTGATATCAATGTAACTAAGAACTCTTTTGATGAGGTTCTCAATGCCATTTTTCCTAAAAATGAAATAAATGAAGATTTTGAGTATCTTGGTGTTCCTTACATTAACTGTCTTGATTCTAATCAAACTCTTAATGATGATGATGATGATTTTGCGAATGAAATTTCTTAACTGATATTAATGAGGAGAATATTAAACAATATAATTTCGTTCAAATTAATGATGATGAAACTATTGCTATTAATCTCGATTATAGTAGCCATCAATGGAAGATTAAGATAGGGTCCACCCTTAACTAGCATGAGTGTGTGAAATTAAAATAAATACTAAAGGAATCTGTGGAATTATTTAAGTTATCATATAATGACATGCCCAGTATTCATCCAAAAATGGCTCAACACGAGATCCCAACGTTCTTAGAGTGAAAATCGATGAAACAGAAGCTACAAAAGGTCCGCTCTGAAAGGTCGCTCAAAGGCAAAGAAAAAGTGGTTTAGATACTAAATGTAGATTTCATTAACATATTCGAATATCCTACATGGCTCCCTAATATCATCCCCATGCTAAAGTCAGGAGGAAAAGTACGCATGTGCATCGACTACCGAGATTTGAACATAGCCTCCTCGAAGAATGATTACCCATTACCAACATCGACATGATCGTGGATAACACGATGAGCCACGACCCCCAAGCCATTTGTTGATGGATTTACTAGATACAATCAAATCAAGATGCAACCGAACCATTTGGAGAAAATGACCTTCATCACTCCATGGGGAACCTTTTGTTATATTGTTATGTCATTTGGTCTCAAGAATGCCGAGCCTACCTACTAGAGGGTTGTCAAAACTATCCTACATAACCTTATTCACAAGGAGGTTGAGGTCTACGTGGATGATATGATCATCAAATTTAAGACTCAATAAGGTCATATTATCGCTCTCCTAAAGTTTTTTGAGCAAGTGCAGCAATACTAGATTTGGTTAAACCCACATAAATGTGTTTTTCGCATCACAAAAGGAAAACTCTTGGGATTCATGGCCAGTGAGAAGGGAATTAAAGAAGACCTTACCAAGCTAAAAGTCATATTTTAGATTCCACTACCAAGGATAGAGAAGGAAGTCCAAGGGTTACTGAGAAAATTATAGTACATCAGTTAACTAATTTCTATTTGCGAACCCATTTTCAAAATTATTCGAAAACATTTCACCAAAGCATAAAATGAAACCTATTAAGAATCCTTTAATAGAATCAAGCAATACCTTACCTGACCTCTGGTGCTTATGCCTCCGTAGCCAGGTTTCCCTCTAGTCCTATACTTGACCGTCACAGATACTATAGGTTGGGATTTTCTAGACCAATACATTAAAGAATCTTATAAGGAAAGAGCCATTTATTATGCCAACTTAAAAATAGCAAGGTACGAAGTCAACTACACAACTTTGAAGAAATCATGAATTTCCCTGGTCTGGGTGATGTAGAAGTTACGGCATTACATGCTTGCCTTCCTTATTAGACTTGTATCCTGTATCGATCCCATTAAGTACCTACTAGAAATGCCTGCTTGTCTAATAAAATGGCCTAATGGTTGACTTTGTTAATCAAGTTTGATATTATGTACATTACATAGAAAGATAAGAAAGGGAGAGACATCTCTGACTACCTTGTTGATTATCCCATGGAAGAAGCCTATGTTTAGGTCTGTGAGTTCCGACATGAAGATATTCTCTACACCTCTTAAGAGGACTTCAGATGGCAGATGTTCTTTGATGGATATGCCAACAAGAAAGGATACGGCATTGGGATACTCCTGATCTCCCCTGATGACTCTCAAATCCCTATTACCATTATGATATTTTTCCCTACACCAACAATATGATCGAGTATGAGTCATGTAGGATAGACCTCAAGATCACCCTCCAAAAATGAATGCAATACCCAGACGTCTATGGAGACTCTGCCCTTATTATCGACCAAATCCTTAAAAATGGAAAGTAGAAGATGAAAAACTCCTACTCTTCCATGACCACTTAGAAAAATGGGACTCCTAATTTAATGATGTCACATTCCACTACTTTCCCCATGTAAAGAACAGCCTAACTGATGCCCTTGCTACCCTGGACTCTATGGTCGACATGCTCGAAGGAATAACAATAACCCCTTTCCTAGTCAGTAAATAAGATAAGTCTACCCATTACTACCACATTGAACTTATTCCTAAAAAAATCCTGATATGGTTGGACTGTGGTATTATGACATTTGGTGCCTATTCAAACATGGTAGGTATTCCCAAGATGCCGGTAAGAAAGATCGTGCGACACTTCGCAAACTAGTTGCTCAGTACATTATTTTCCAAAAAGCGTTGTTCAAGAGAAATTTTGACGGAACCCATTCGTACTACATTGCAGGGGAGGATATTAATGAAATTATGAAAAATATCCACAGTGGGGAATGTAGGCCCCACATGAGCGGTCACATGCTTTCCAAACAAATTATTCGTTAAAAGTACTATTGGACCACCATGGTTCAAGGTTGCACTGCCTATGTCCAAAAATTCCTCAATTGCAATAGTTCGCCAATCTCCAACACTTTCCACCCCATGAGCTGTACAACATGACCTCTCCTTGGTCCTTTTCCACTTGAGGAATTAACATCATATGTAAGATTATTCCTAAAGATTCAAACGGTCATGAATTAATCCTGGTCATCATTAATTACTTCACCAAATATGTCAAAGCTGATTCATATGCGGTGATGGATGCTAATAAAGTGGCCACGTTTATCAGAAAGGACATTATCTGTTGATATGGAGTTCCCCATGAATTAGTTTCAGATAATGGGCTCAATTTCGAAGCTGAAATTATAAAACTAGTCGATGAGTAAGGGATTCAGAGATACAAATCTTCTTCCTATCGACCCCAAACCAATGGTGGTTTCGAAGATTCCAATAAGAGCCTCAAGACCATAATCAGCAAGGTGACTGAGAGTTGTAGAGATTGTACTAATCATATTTCTTACACCCTATGGGGCTATAGCACATCAATCAGAATTCCTACTGGGGCTACCCCTTATTCTCTAGTATACGATATGGAATCAGTCATACCCGTTGAGCTGGAAATACCTTCCCTTCACATCTTGATTTAGGGAAAAGTTAATGAAGAAGAATGGCATCAAGGTCGCTTGGACAAATTATCTCTTTTGGATGAAAATAGATTCAAGGCTCCATACCATATATAGGGGATACCATTGTTGGATAGCTTGATCATTTAATAAGAAAATCAAGGACTGTGGTGTCCATGAAGGAGACCTTTCCCTCAATGAGATCATAGAATCCATCTGGGACCCCAGAGGAACATTTAAACTGAATTAGAGTGGGCCTTACCTAGTGAAGAATATTCTTTTAAGAGGTACCTCTATGTTCACAAATTTGGACGGCATGAAGAAGTTTTACCCTTATTTAGAAATCACAGCGCACAACAACTCTTCTCACCCCCTTCTATTCTTAAACCAATTCCTCCTTTCCCTTTACACAGAACTACATGGGACTTGATCCTCTCAAAAACATTTTCTTTTTCAAAATGAAACCCGTGAGAATTTTAAAAATCCCAGAGTTATGTAGGCAGACCATATGTCATACATGGGTCTAATCCTCTTCTTTTCAAAAAATGCTATTCTTTTTTAAACTCCAAGAATGGTGGTGTAGACACCCCATTATAGCACCCTGTAAACCTCTCCTTAGGTCTTTAGCACCTCCCTTCATCACTACAAACCTAAGTCATACCCCGGGTACTGACCTAGAGACCATCGGGCACTCCTAGGATCCATTTGACCAAAAGTTAAACTTTTCAGCTCGATTGAGACTGAATGAATCCTCGAAGGGCACTGAAACCCCTTTCCAACGGTCTGCCCCTTGCACGATTGTGACTTACGATGAGGACGAATGACCCGTTCTCCCCCAAAACATGATCAAGAGGCCACCGGACGTTGTCGGCCTCCATTTGACCCAAGTTAAGTCTTCAGCATGATCGAGACTGAATGAATCTTCAAAGGGTGATGCCACCCCTTTCCAACGGTCCGTCCCATGTGCAATTATGACTTACGGTATGGACGAACGATCCTTTTTACTCCAAAAGGTCGCCGAACGCTCAAAAGCCCCGGTTGACCAAATCCAACTCCCCAAACCGGGTCAAATTCTTTGGAATGTCGAAGTACATCTCCTAACCTTTCCAACGGTCCACCCTGTGCTCAATTCTGACTTACCATGCAGACGAACAATCCATTTGCGTCCGACAATCCCCCATCCAAAGGACCGATAAGCGCTTTCGAGCCACATTTGACCCAAAGTCAACTCTTGAACTCGGGAGCAGTCCAAGGAATTTCTAAGGTCTCTGAAATACTTTTTTAATGGTTTACCCCATGCGTGATTTGGATCAACGACTCGCATTTTATGACCATTTTTTGAAGGAACACGAAAGAAACTGCTAAACGACATGTTCCAAATCCTGCCTATCGGTAGTGTGCCTAAAAACACCTACCGATTGGAAGGACCAGACCTATGCCGATTGGCAATACCCTAGGCTTATAAAAAGAAGGCCCTAGCCTCATTTCAGAAAAAAAAAACAAGAGCTAAGATCCATCACTCTCAGCAAACTCAGAAAATGTCTCTCGAAGTCAGCGTGATTTCTACATCCAAATCTCTTTCCCACCCTCGCTTTTCATCATCGTTTTCACTAAACTTGGTGAATTAACTACCCTTCATCTTCATCCAAGTGCAAGGGATGCTCTCTAACATTCAAGATCAAGTTCAAGATCTTCAAGAAGGTCTAACTTTCTCAAGTCTCTCTTCAAATTCTCCTAAATTCCCATTAACTTATTTTATTATTTAGCACTTTTATTCTCTCCATCTCACATATCCTAATATACTTTTTATATATTATTACTATACATCTCTTATTTTCATATAATTAAAACCCAAAAGCAAGAAAAAGTGGGTTTGCTCAAAAAATGCAAATGGGAATTCTCACACTTTTCCCACAAATAAAACACTTTTTTTTACACACGCACACACACGTATAAGACAAGAACCCGATTGGATTTATGGGATAAATCCCACCCCTCGTTTTTCATACGAACTATGTGGACTTTGATGCCTCTATAGGCTACGTAGGCGTCTCGGAGTAAAATTCGAGACTCGAGTCCTATTCTTTCCCTTTTTTATTTTTTTTATATTCTTTAAATTAATTCTCTTAGATTCTATATATTTACATATACATTTATTTGTTCTTAGTGGCGTATTATTCTGTATGCGTTATCGTTCCATTATAATGATCAATGCAAGGACAATCGTGTAAATCCTAATTTATAATATTACTTTTAGGAACATTCCTATGGACGACTCAATTTATCTCTCCCATGATACAAGTCGATGATTCCTATCTCCACTACATATACACATGCACACATATCACAGGGAAATAAAGAAAAATAGCAACAATCCATGAGATACCTCAAGGGAGGAATGGGTTTCTAACACCTTACCATTTCGTAACTTAGCCTCCGAATCCATTTTGAATTTTTTTTTGTTTCGTATGTATCATTATGTCTTCGGCTGCTGTCCTTCGGGATGGCTCCATGTTCTTTTGTCTGTTTTGAGTAAAATAGACTGGTGACTCCATCTCTCTACATTTTTAACCTCACATATTATCGACACAGGTCGAAGCACTCCCGAGAGGGATGCGTGGGACCAGGATCCTCACACCACAAAAATGACACCCATCTCTCTCTCTCTCTCTCTCTCCCCCTCCGCGAGGATCGGGGATGGTCACATTGGCGACTCTACTGGGGAAGTTTTTATATGAGGGATAGACTCTATTTACATGGGTGTTTTATTTTCTTATATACTCCCCTACTTTGCATGTTCCCCTTTTTCAGGTGTACCTCATTCTTATGCTTATATTCACACACTTGTAGAAAATTCTCCATCTACACTTCGCACCACGTGCACCTAGGATCACATACGTCCACATGTTGCACACATCACCCATCCATACTTGGTATACGATTGGTACTTAAACTTTGCTCCCTGTTTGGCATGATCAAGAAAGATACTCTCATCATAAGATACTAGTAAGAGAATCATGCAAGATTCACACAACATCACCAAAGATCATTGTGATTTACCAAATTTTGTCCAGTAACTGGAGGGTCACTTTGTGATGGGCGCTGGTCCGGCAGGGCGCAGTTAGCCTAAGAGATATGACTCTCACCTTCCATTGGTCAAGTACCTTCGACGTATATCAAAAGGTTTCCCCTCATTATACTGCTTGATCGCAGACATGACGGGATGTATATCGCAAGGAATTCGTTCACGTACGCCGAGTATATTGAATTCGCTCTCACACGTACCATCCCCATGAGTTATACAGTGAGGAAATTTATGTACACTCAGGTATATCAAATGGCTTGTCCACGCGTACCAATTGCCCTCAAAAGCAAAGACGTATATCATGGAAGTCACGCCAAAGGGGGAAACTCTTTCCAATTCACCCAACCAACTGCATACCCACATATAGGTGTCAAGACTAGGACACACATGTTAGATTACCGGTTTCAAGCTGAAACTCTGTCGAAATTTTGGGTTGGCTTGCTACCCAAATTTTTGTGCATTCTTAAAATGGAACCCTGCCCGTGAGCCTGGTCGCAAGTCTAACCATAGCTTTGCATATGTTACAAACCCAAATTTTCCAGGCTCAAGTCCCATCCATCATTTCACTTTGCATTTAGGAGAATTTAATACTAGTGAGAATATAATAATCATAATAATCATGGTGAGACCCATTTTCCAAAAATATTTCTCCCTTCTTTATCAAAAATCCAAAAACATTTCACCTTCCTTTATCAAAAATCCAAAAACATTTTCCTTTCTTTATCAAAAATCCAAAAATATTGTCTTTCAATCTTAAAAAAATGTGTCAAAAATATTTTCATTCTTTTTCTCAAAAATAAATCCCATTTTACGCCTTCTTAGGTCAATTGCACATTCTTGGCCTGGCTCCTTATTGGCTTCGATCTTTAGTCAAATCACCTCAGAGTTTCATCCGTTACCCCGCTACTTCTTTCGAGTTAGGAATCCATTCGCTTTCCATGGAGAACACAGATCAAGTACCAGTTGTGCAGCCAGATCTGACGACATTCTTATCTCAGCTCATGTCCAAGATTAAGAACCTCCAGACTCAGGTCCGAGAGATTCAACGAAACCAGGTTCCTATTCCTCATGAGCCTGAGGCCCTATTCCCTCATGCTATGGGTCCACTCGATCCTATCTGGGTTCCCGAAGAGTATCAGCACGCTCCACGTTCCCTCCTGCTAATGGGCCATTGCCTGCCCTGCTTCCTATGCTAAACCTTGCTCAGCCTGGGGCTAACTTGCCTATGATCATTGATCTAAAAGAGGAAGAGTTGAACAAGGTCAAAGAAGATCTCAAGATGCTAACTAAGAAATTCGACCAAGTCAGAATCTGTGGAAATTACATGAACTACACCCACATGTCTCCTTATCCTAAGGCGAGGTTACCCGAGAAGTTAAAGATGCCAAATATCGATAAATTCGAAGGAAATGGACCCCCGATTATTCATCTTCGTAGTTATCACTGTTCTATGAACCTCCTAGGGGATTCTTAAGAATTAATGGGCCAATTATTTCAGCAAACTTTGAAGGATAGCGCCCTCCGATGGTTTTTTATCTCTCGAGGAATCTAGAATCCGTAGTTGGGAAGATGTATCCCAAGAATTCATGTTGCAGTACAAATACAACGAAGTGCTTGAGGTCACCCGCTGTGATTTAGATCTGCTCAAACAGAACTCTGGGGAGTCAGGCAGAAACTTCATAACCCGATGGAGGGAAAAAGCAGCCACCATGACCAATCAGACATCCGAAGAAGAACAAGTCAACATAGTGAAGAAGAATTTCCTACCCCATGTCCGAGCATCAATGGGTGGATAATACTATCCCCACTTCCGAGCTCTTAGATAAGCCAGAGCAGATATCGAGGAGGTTCTTGTTAAAATAGAAATTGAACCAAAGAAAGTGTCCGGACAGTTCACTCCCAAAACATATGATAAGCCTGTCAGTGTTGCAGTCTCAACCATCAATAACATCTCTTAACCAACCACCTAGTGGGCACCAAAAAGTTGCCCTGTCCCAGTTCGAAAGGAATACACCGACCTCCATGCTCCCCTCTCCAAAGATTATCAAGCCCTGTTAAGCCGAAACCTCATCAAACCCTTGGACCCCCGTCCATTTCTAAATCCACTTCCTATAAATTTCAAGGAAGATGCCCACTGCGCCGTTTACCAGATTGCTGGCCATACCACCGACCAATGCTTTCACCTTCGAAACATAATCTAAGGTCTAATTGATCGAGGTACCATTGCCCCACCAGCCAATCATAAGCCAAAACTACTCACAACCCACTCCCAAATCATGTCAATGCTATCTTCCTAGAAATGAACCCAGAATTTGATCCCTCAACTCAAATCACACCTATATACTCTCTCAAACCTCTCAAAACTTGTGCATATTTCCTCCTACACCATGTTAGCCTTGTTAATCAGGCACTGCCACTCCTTACCAGAGCATGCATCGCTATCAGTACCCCTTCTGAAAATGGAAGTATGAAATTATCAGAAGTTTTAAACCAACTCCTAGAGTTTGGACTGAAATTGCCCTCAGAGATGATCATTTATTACTAGAGGTTCAATACGCTATTCTTAGAAGAACGAAAATGGGCCCTAGAGTCAGACTGTTGGGTAGTAACGATCGATGAAGTCAGCCTAAATGACGTTGTCCAGATCATGGCAGAATTATTCAGGTGAACCAATAATATTTATAGTATAACCGAGTTACTTGATACTCTGAAGCTACAAGTATGCCTGGTCCCTTCACCCTTACATCTCCCTGCAAAATGGGAGGACGTGAATGAAGAATCCATTGAATTTATGGAATGCATTGACTTTACATGGAAAGACGTAATTGTTACCACCGGATGGGTGGACGAATTTGAATATTCAAATGAAGAGCAAGCTTCAGAGAAAACGACCTGATAGATGACATGTGTGGGGTGATATCATTTAAAGAACTCCTCGGAGAAATAAACAAGGTGGCAGAACAACCCGAGATTGATGAAGAAACATGGGTTCATGTTCTTCCCTTCTTCAGTAAATCACATGACCAAATCATGAAGGAATTACAAGATCCCAAGCTTACCACCATCCAATGACAAAGGAAAGGGCGTTGAAAACCTTCCCATTCCAGAGATGACCCTCGAAGAAATAAAGATCCCTGATCAGCTAAAGAAAACCCAAGCTAACATCACTCTATAGGGGCTTTTCACGTCTTCCCAATTACACATAAATGCTTTGATAAAGTTGTTCACTGGATCCACAGTTCCTCCTTCTACCACACTAGAAGAAGAGATAAATTTAGTCGGATCCTTGACCTCTACTCGAATGCTATCCTTTTCCAAAGAAGAAATACCCAGAATTGGGCCAAACCACAATCATGCAATCAACATATCCATCGATGTTATGGGGAAGATCGTACCACTCTCTCTTGTCAATAATGGATCCGCCTTGAATGTCTGCCCATTAAGAGCCTTCAAAAGCTTAGGTCTGAAGGAAAGTGACCTCGCTCCATGAAAAAAGCTGTCCCTCCCTATAGTTTGGGCTATCAACCATCTAACAAGAGCTCAGAATGATCTTCCTGTCTTGACCAAAGAGAAGACTAGACTGCATCCAGACTATCCCATGTGACTCCTTGAATGGACGATTCATCAAAGAGGGCAAAGACTTCCCCTTTTACATCTTTCCGGAACCATGGTATGACCATATAGATAAGAAGATGAACCCTGGAATGGAGATCATTTTCCAATACAGCTACCCATGGGCCGAAAGTTCCCAACACCATGTATAACCACTCATTAATGATATTACAAATTTCAAGGGAAGTGACTCCGAGGATTCGTTTGACATACAGACACTGGGACTGACACTCTTTATGTTTCATTCAAGCACTACATCACTGGATCTATCCCACCTAATTAAAGTTGCTGATACACCTCTCCAAAACTAGCATGTTGTGCCAGTTCTACCTGTTGAAATCCCAACTAACCCCAATGTTTACCCTGCTCTAATGTAATCGAGGCCTCCTTTGATGAGGTTTTCAATGTTGTTTTTTCTATCAATGAAATAAATGAAGATTTTGAGTATCTTACTGTGCCTTACATTAATTGTTTAGATTCTAATCAAACTTTTAGTGACGATGATTTTGCAAATGAACAATTCTTAACTGATCTAAAAAAAATAAAAACAAACAGCATAATCACGTTCAAGTTAGTGAAGAAGAAACTGTTATTATTAACCTCGGTTCTAGTAGACAACTGTGCGAGATTATGATAGGGGCTACCCTGACAAGCACGAGCGCACACAACTCGAAGAATTACTAAAGGAATTCATGGATATCTTCGTATGGTCCTATGACGATATGCCTGGCATTAATCCTGAAATAGATCAACATGAGATCCCCATTCTTCCAGATTATAAGTCGGTTAAACAAAAGTTGAGAAAGCTCCGCACAAATGGTCGCTTAAAGTCAAAAAATAAGTGATCAAATAGCTGAACTTGGGCTTCATTCGTGTGATCAGATATCCCACATGGCTAGCTAACATAGTGCATGTGCCAAAATTAGGAGGGAAAGTTTGGATGTGTGTATGCTATCGAGACTTGAAAAAAGCCTCTTAAAAGGATGATTATTCGTTACCCAATATCGACATGATCGTGGACAACACAGCCAGTCATACTCTTAAGTCATTCGTCGACGGGTTTTTCGGATACAACCAAATTAAAATGCATCCAGATCACTAAGAAAAAACTGCATTCATCACACCGTGGGGAACATTTTGCTACACTATTATGCCATTTGGTCTCAAGAATGATGGGGCTACCTACCATAGGGCTTCCACAACCATCCTGCATGATCTAATTCACACAGAAGTCAAGGTTTATGTGGATTATATGATTATCAAATACAAAACTAGAGAAGGTCACGTTCCCGCTCTCCGAAAGTTCTTCGAACGACTGCGATGGTATCAGATGAGACTCAATCCATAAAAATGTGTCTTCGGAGATATAAAGGGAAAACTCTTGGGATTAATGGTCAGTGAAAAGGGGATAGAAGAAGATCTTACCAAACTGAAAGCCATACTTGAGATGCCACCTCCCTGAACGGAGAAAGAAGTCTGTGGTTTCCTTAGGAAATTGCAATACATCAACCGGTTCATCAGCCATCTAACTTCCATTTGCGAACCTATTTTCAAACTCCCCTAAAAGGATTCAACCAAGGTTTCAAATGAGGCCTGCCAAGAATCTTTTGACCGAATAAAACAATATCTGACCCAACCTCCGGTCATTCCACCACAACCTGGTCTCCCCTTGCTCCTATACCTAACCATAACAAACACTGGAGTTGGGGCTTTTCTAGCCCAATACCTTGAACATCCCCATAAATAAAGAGATATTTATTAATTGAGTATGAAGTTAACTACATTGCTTTGGAAAAGGCGTGTGTTGCACTTGCTGGGTCACCTAAAAGTTATGACACTACATGCTCGCCTTCCCCCATAAAACTTGTATCCCGAATGGACCCCATCAAGTAACTTCTTGAGAAACCCTCCTTATCCAGATGAATGTCCCGATAGTTGATGCTCCTAGCCGAGTTTGATATCGTACATCATGAAGAAGGCAATTAAAGGAGGAGTCATCTCTGACTACCTCACTGATTACCCAATGGAAGAAGATGATGTTTAGATCTCCGAATTACCATATGAAAATATCCTCTGCGCTGCTCAAGACAACCATCGATGGAAAATGTTCTTTGATGGTTCTGCCAACAAAAAGGGATATGACATTGGGATACTTATGATCGCCCCAGATGACTCCCACACTCCTACCGCTATCAAATTGGATTTTTCGTGCACCAACAACATGACTGGATACGAGGCATATACAGTAGGCCTCAATGTTTCTCTCGAGAAAGGTATTCAATACCTATATGTCTATGGGGATTCTTCCCTTATCATCAGTCAAGTGTTCAGAAAATGGAAAGTCAAGGATGAGAAACTCCAACCCTTCCATGTCCACTTAGAAGAATTAGCCTCCCAATTCCAAGATATCACCTTCCACTACTTACCTTGAGCAAAGAATAACATAGCTGATGCCCTTGCCACCTTGGCCTCCATGGTCTATATGCTCGAAGGAATAATAATACGCCCCTTCATAGTCCAAAAGCAAGACAAACCAACCTACTGCTACCATATTGAGCCCATCACCAAAGAAGATCATGAGCTAGCCAATTGTTGGTACTATGATATCTGGCACCTCCTCAATCATAGTAGGTATCCCTAGGGTTCCAACAAGAAAGACCAAGAAACCCTCCAAAGAATGGTCGCCTAGTACATCATCTATCATAAAGCACTATTTAAAAGAAACTTCGATGGAACCCATCTATACTGCATCGCTAGGGCTGACATTGAAGAGGTAATGAAGAAAATCCACAGCAGGGAAAGCAAGCCCCACATGAACGGTCACATGCTGGCCAAGAAGATCATCCGACAAGGCTATGGTTGGAACACCATGATCCAAGCTTTCACCGCCTATGTTTGGAGATACCTCAAATGCTAATAGTTTTCCAACCTTAAACACCTGCCTCCGCGAGAATTATACGACATGACTTCTCCCTAGAAATTCTCCACCTAGGGTATCGATATCATAGGGAAGGTTACACCAAAGGCTTCCAACGAGCATGTATTCATCCTAGTTTCCATTGATTACTTCACTAAATGGGCGAAGTAGAGTCATACGCAGTTATGAACGCCAAGAAAGTGGCCAAATTCATCAGGATGAACATCATCTACCGATATGGGGTCCTGCACGAGCTAGTGTCAGATAACGGGTTACATTTCGAGGTAAAAGTCACATAAGTGGTCAACAAGTACAGGATTTAGAGATACAAATCTTCTCCCTATCGACCTCAGACCAATGGTACAGTCGAGGCCGCCAATAAAAACCTCAAAGCTATCATCAGTAAGATGATCGAAAGCTGTCAAGATTAGGCCGACCGAATCCCTTACGCCCTCTAGGGCTCTGAACCTCTACTAGGTCTACCCCTTAATATCTAGTCTACATCATGGAAGTAATCCTACCCGTGGAGCTAGAAATCCCTTCACTTCGTGTCATGCTCGAAAGATAAGTCAGTGAGAAGGACTGGCATTAAAGCCGTCTCGACGAGCTATCACTCTTGGATGAAAGGAGACTGAAAGAGTTCTATCACATACAGGGTACCATCGCCGAATAGCATGTTCATTTAATAAGAGAGTCAAGGATCGCGATGTCCGAGAAGGGGATTTAGCCCTCAAATAAATAGTAGAGCCCATCTGGGACCCTAGAGGGAAATTCAAGCCCAATTGGAGCAGCGCAAACACTATGAAGAAGATCTTGTTCGATGGTGCCGCCATGCTCACTGACCTAGATGGAGAAGATACGGCTCATCCAGTGAACCTAGACTGTTTTAAGAAGTTCTACACCTAGTCTGAAATCTCGATGTGCTACGACTCTTCTCATCTCCCTTATATTCTAAAAAAAATCTTCATTTCCCTCTACTCAGAAGTACGTGGGCTTGATCCTCTACAAAGCCATTTGCTTTCAGAAAAATTAAAACTTTTCAAAATCCCCAGAGGTACGTAGGTAACTCATGCATCCCATATGAGCACGGTACTTTCTTTTTTTATAAAAAACTATTCTTTTCTTACCTACGAGAATGATAGTTCACTCTAACATTTACTTTAACAAAAGGATTATGCATGCCTTAGCGATCGGTATAGATAATTCAAAATAAAAAATTCATCAAAAGGTAAGGCTGGATGATCAAAAACTTATTTATTTAACTAATAAGAAGTTACACTGCAATTACATAAGAAAAGGAAAGAATAAATCCCTCCCTCACCTTCCTAAAAAGCCAAATAAATTCCCAAACTTATTCCCCATTACAAAATAAACTCCCCAAGAGTCCTACCCAGAGCTACCAGAGGATCCCACTCCGTCATCATCTACATCTTGGGGTCCCATAGCTTCCCCTGCCTAAATAGAGTTCCGTAGACACTCCATAGACTGATAAGCTCGAACCAGCCTCGAAAAAACTACCACACCTCCCTTCATAGTATCAGATAAGGCAAATCACCTTTGTCCCGCATCCACTACCAACATCTTGCTGATTACTCTTCTCCACAACCACTTCATATAATCCCCAGGGATGTGCCAGACTCTCCCAACAGACTGATAGGGATGGGTCTGAAGCCCTTATACCTTTGACTCACTTGAGTCTATATTGTATAAGTGCTCATCTAGTTTGGAAATTGTGACAAAATTATGTCCATCCTAGAAACCAAAGAGCCTCAGAAGTTGGATTGCCTATTCATCTCTCTTTCTTGTAGTGATCAAGAGACTATTGCCAACAATCACACACATAGAATTCAATTCATGCATGTCATTTTGCATTATAATGTGTGTACATGTGTTGAGTGTGTTTAAATCCCTAAGTTTGATTTTTTATATTTTTTTGGGATTTTTTAAACAATTTTTAAATAATGTTTTAATAATTAAAACTTGATTTAAAAGTTTTGGGGTCAATCTCTTAATATTATTTGTTGTGTATTATGGCCTAATGTTACCTTGGGTAGAATCCAAAAGCGGCGGAGACTTCAGGGTATTCTTTGTAATTAGTTTAGACGCGCGTTTTATATCCCTTAACTGGCCAACACCTGTTGCCCTCTGATTGGTTAGATTTGTGTTTCTTTACTGAGACAATAGACGCGTGTGTCATCAGCCCTTGGATCATTTCTTATCAATGGTCTTCATGTTGACTTGATGAATCCCCATGTAACTTTTTAAGCCAATCAGCGTTCGTTTAAGCACCGCCTTGTGTGAGCCCTTAGATTCAAGTTAATTTAAATTGACTCGATCTCAGCCCTTGGTTTTGATCAGATATCTCGAACCTTATCCTCCCACTATAAAAAGGACCCTTCCCTTAGACTTCGAGGACTTTTGCCATTTCATTTCCTTTGAGAAATTGAGAGAGAAGAGAGAGAAGAGAGAAAAATAGAGAGAGAAGAGAGAAAGTTAGAAACCCTAACTTCATTCGTCTAGATCCTCTTCAAACCTAACCCAAACACCATATCCAAAAACACTACCCTGAGTGTTCTTGAGTGTTTGAGAGTTTGAGTTGAGTCATTTTTGTTGCTATAACCTTGTGTTCGTGAGATCTTGTTTCCAACTTAGACTTTTACTTAGATCTAGTTTCTGATTTCATAGAAATCTCAGATCTGAGTTATTCATGTTACATTACACTTAGTTTCATTCTTTATTTCTCATCTTGAGAAATATATTGTTGATTATTTCCTCTAAAACGTTTTCTTACTTTGAAATCAACAATAAATGCTTTCTATTTCTTGTTCTTGTAAAACGAAACCTTTGACCTAGTTTGGAATCTCACTTGGACGTTTTCAATCTCGAAAAGTTTCTCTAAATTTTGAGATTGATTAAGACCTTGTCTATCTTCCTAGCAAGGTATCCGTGGATTATGGGATTAATTGAAAGGTCAAATAAGATCCAAGTTTTCTAAGAAGAAAGAAAAGAAAAGATCACAGCATATAGTGTAACTGTAATTTGTTAGGACTGTTTGTACTTAATAAGTGTGTGTGTGTGCATTCATGTGTTAGAAAGAACCTCCACAAACACTTACACCCTACAACACGAAAAGTGTTGGTATCAGATCTTGTGATCATAAGTCGACGTAAAGTGCTGGAACAAATCAGAAGTTGACAAACTGAGAGAATTACATCTACAATCAGAACTGCAGAGAAGTTATAAGGACACCAGAGGGTACATTCCTAAACTTATATAGGTCTGAGTAGTTTGAATGTTAGTTATATAGTTTGTAACTCATAAATTTGTTTTAGTGGATTTTTCATTTTACTCCGTAGAGGGAGTCGTGGATGTTTCCTCAATTGGTGAGGTTTTACCACGTAAAAAATTGTGAACAGAATCTTTCTACATTTTCTCATCTCACACTTGGTCGTGCTGTGTTTAAAACTTGTTTAAACTATCTTTTAAACTTGTTGCCTAAATCTTGAATAAGATCTCGTACATACTGTTTTGTTAAACACTTCTTGTGATTAATACTTTTTTATTTAAGAAAAGAGTTTCTTCAAAAAACAACTCGGAGTTACTTAAATATTTTATTTTCAATAAACGGCTTTAGTAACACATTTTTCAATTGGTATCAGAGCTTTTTAAAACTGCTTTTAAAGAGATCCTGTGTTTCTAAAATTGTTTTCTGAAAATCGAATATGGACGAGAAAAATGAAAGATTTGGTAACTTGACCAGACCTACAATCTTTGATGGAACCAATTTTGCTTACTGGAAAGTAAGGATGATTGCTTCATTCAAGGAACATTGGGAGATGATGTCTGGGACATTGTTGAAAATGGTTATACTTTTCCTACTAAACCAGCCAACGAAGGAAGTAATGAGAGAGTTAAGAAAGCTTTAAGTGAGTTCACTCAAGAAGAGAAACAAGTTTCTCGAAATAACAACAAAGGAAAGAATGCCACATTTATGTCTATAAATGAACATGAGTTCAAAAGAATCTCATCATGTACCACTTCTAAGGAAGCTTGGGACACCTTAGTCACTGCTCATGAAGGAGACACTAGAGTTAAGGCTGCTAAAACCCAAATGCTAATTCAGCAGTATAACTCCTTAATTATGTCTGAGACTGAATCATTTGATGACTTCTATATGAACCTGACTGATATTGTGACCAAACTGCATTCTAATGGGATAACCTATGATAGACAAGAAATCGTATCCAAAATTCTGAGATCATTACCACAGAAGTTTTATAACAAAAGATATGCTATTGAGGAAATGTGTGATATAAATCTCACTCCTGAATTACGCAGTAGTAAATTAAGAACTGTGGAAATGGAACTGGAATTTAAGAAACAATTAATCCAATCACATAGGAAAGAGACTAGTTCCAATCTAAGCTTCTCTTCTAAATTGATTAAGCCTGAGTTTAATACTTCCAATGATGAATCTGATGAGGACTGTGATATAGAGAGTTTGGACAATAATATTGCCTTAATGACAAAACAGTTCAAGAAAATCATTAAGTTTAGAAACAAAGTGGAAAATAAACAAGGCAAGTCAAATCATCTAACTCCCTCTAGTCACTGACCTCATGAGAAAATCAATGACAAAAATCACAAGGACTCTCATATCAGACCTAATAGAGGCCTTAAGAAGACTGAATGCTATAGATGTGGTAAACTGGGGCACATTGCACAAGACTGTAGAGTTAATTTTAACACTCAAAACAAACACACTAGATTTAACATCTGCAAAACATGGGATGATTCAAGTGACTCTGAAAATGAGGAACCTGAGTCATTAGATGTTTTTGATCCTTGCATGTCTTTCTTTGCCAAGATTATTTATAATGATGACATGCTTATGTTTGTTAATGAGGATGAACCAAATAATTCAATCACTGATACTTCGAATGTGTTTATTACTGGTTTTGATTACTGAGAATATTGCATGTTCTACCTCGGGGTGTGTGAGTCAAAGGGAATGAGATAATGGCGATGTTAATGGGTGTGTGAGTTCTAAGAATGAAGCCTTAGGGGTCACTTCACACACCACACTTAGTGACTCGGACAATGAAGACCTCCCAGACATTCACACACTTTATACTAAGACTCTCTAGAGAAGCGCTAGACTAGAAAAGATTGTTAAAGATCTTACCAAGAAATTGGAAGATCTAAGCCTGATGGTTAAACTGAATGATGAAGAGTAAACTACCCAATGTTTAACTAATGAAAGTGAAATTAAAGTTTTTGATGAAATACTAAAAAATTTGACTGAAACAAATGAAATTCTGGAGAAAAAATACAAAGGGACATTGTTAGAATTGGAACAAACCAAAGAAAAGACAGCAACTGTTTTAAAAAAATTTACAAAATTTGAAAATTATTCTAACTATTTTGATGAATTTGTTGCTGAATCTAAAATCAATTCTGATGATCGAACTGGTATAGGATTTTGTCCCAATTTGAAAACACAAACAAAACCTTTTGAACCTATCAAGTTTGTGTCAGGAGGCAAAAGACCTATTGAAACATGCCCTGATTTTCATTCCCTAAAAACTGAGTTTGATTTAAAACATCAAAACTTCATCATTGGGGAATCAAGTTGCTCTAAGCATGAAAGTGCACCTAAGGCTAAATACGTCTGCCCTTTTATCAGAAAGTGTGAACCTACTTTCAAACCTGTACTACCTAGGAATAAAGTTCAGACTGGAAACTTTTCAAAACCACTGTTTAGAGACTTTCCTATGGAGACCCCCATCTTGAGCAATCTTTATTGCTCCTACTGTGACATATATGGTCACTCTGTCGATGGTTGCTATGCTAGGAGACTAGTCAAACCTATCTATAATCCTCGTACTTACCAAAACTTTAACTATTCTAGGAGGAGTCGAAACAATTAGATACGTCCTAGACATCAAGATAAAAACTTTAACTATAGAAAGAGAAAGACCAAAACTAAAAGAACATTTCATAGAAGTAATCCTAAGCACTTTCCTAAACCAAATGCTCAAGTCTTTCATAAAATTCAAAATCATGCGCAAAACATTTTTCAGCAAAAATCTAATGCTCACAAATTTTATTAGTTGAGAGCTAATAAGCGCAAGATTAAAACTAGAGCAATCTGGATTAGAAAAGATGATTTATTACCTCAGATGAAGTGTAATATTGTGGTTACGGCTTTAAAAGCCGAACACACATCATCTGGTTGGTATTTAGACTCTGTATGTTCTAAGCACATGACTGGAGATGAATCTAAACTTTTAAACAAAACCAGATTTGTTGGTGGTAAAGTTATTTTTGGTGATGGAGTTTCATCTCAAATCATAGGCAAAGGAACTCTCCATGAAGATGGGCTTCCTATTCTTAAAAATGTTCTTCTAGTTAAAGATCTAAAGGCCAACTTACTTAGTATTTCGCAATTTTGTGACTCAGACCATACTGTTACTTTTTCAAAGAACAATTGCAAGATTTTAAATGAAAAAGGTGAATGCATAATACTGGATTCAGAACTCCTGACAACTGCTACACTGTCAAGAACAATTCTGAAATTTGTAATGTTGCCAGAATGGATGACAACGAGATATGGCATAACAGAATGGGTCACATAAATTACGATAATCTTAGTAAATTGTCTACTCACGACATAGTAAGAGGAATTCCAAAAATTAAACCCATTCATAATATTGTTTGTGGTTCATGTCAAGAAGGTAAAATTGTTAAGGCCCGTCATAAGAAAGTCAAAGATATTCTCACCTCTAATCCCTTAGAACTCATCCATATGGACCTAATGGGTCCTTCCAAATCTGTTAGCCTTTGTGGACACGGTTATATCTTAGTTATGGTTGATGACTTCACCAGATTTACTTGGGTATCCTTTTTAAAACAAAAGTCTGACACTTTTCAAACCTTCCTAAAAATTCTTCTTAGGATTGAAAATGAAAAGGACACTCAAGTAAATAGAATCCGTAGTGATAGAGGCGGTGAATTCAAAGACACTGGCATTATAGATTACTGTGACTATAATGGTTACAAACACGAGTTCAATGCTCCTAAGACTCTTCAACAAAATGGAATTGCCGAGAGAAAGAATCTTACCTTGCAAGAGATGGCACGTGTCATGTTACATGCTAAGAATTTACCTAAATATTTTTGGGTAGAATCTATTCGTACTACGTGTCACATCATTAATAGGGTCTATCTTAGAAAGAACTCCAAACAAACCCCTTATGAACTTTTGTACAATAAAAAGCCTAATCTCAAATATCTTAGAACCTTTGGCAGTACTTGTTATGTATGCAAAGATAGGGAACACTTATCTAAATTTGAGAGCCGGGGAGATAAAGCCATATTTGTAGGATACTCGCCTAACAGTAGAGCTTATCGAGTGTATAATCTTCACACTAAAACAATGATGGAATCTATAAATGTAATTGTTAGTGACACTACTGTAGAAATCAAGACTGGTGAATTACCTATTGAAGAAGAGTCTTCAAATATTTTAGAAAATGACCGTTCTGAAATAGATAATGAAAAATTCGTCACTAAAGCCGTTTATGAAAATAAACTATTTAAGTAACTCCGAGTTGTTTTTTGAAGAAACTCTTTTCTTAAATAAAAAAGGATTAATCACAAGATTTCTTTAATAAAATAGTATGTACGAGATCTATTCAAGATTTAAGTAACAAGTTTAAAAAATAATTTAAACCAGTTTTAACCACAGTGCAACCAAGAATGAGATGAGAAAATGTAGAAGGCTTCTGTTCACAATTTTTACGTGGTAAAACCTCACCAATTGAGGAAACATCCACGACTCCCTCTACGGAGTAAAATGAAAAATCCACTAAAAAAAATATATGTGTTACAAACTATATAACTAACATGCAAACAACTCAGACCTACATAAGTTTAGGAATGTACCCTCTCGTTTCCTCAAACTTCTCTACAGTTCTGATTGTAGATGTAGTTCTCCCAGTTTGTCAACTTTTGATTTGTTCCATCACTTTACGTAGACTTATGTTCTCAAGATCTTATCACCAACACTTTTCGTGTTGTAGGGTGTAAGTGTTTGTGAAGGTGCTCTCTAACACATGCATGTACACACACACACTTATTAAGTACAAACAGTCCTAACAAATTGCAGTTTACACTATATGCAGTGATCTTTTCATTTTCTTTCTTCTTAGAAAACTTTGAACCTTTTTGACCTTCCAAACTATCCCGGAATCCACGGATACCTTGCTAAGAAGATAGACAAGGTCTTAATCAATCACAGAATTTAAAACAAAAATTTTTTGAGATTGAAAACCTCCAAGTGAGATTCCAAACTAGGCCAAAGGTTTAGTTTACAAGAACAAGAAACAGAAAGCATTTTATTGTTGATTTCAAAGTAAGAAAACATTTTAGAGAAAACAATCAACAATATGTTTCTCAAGATGAGAAATATAATGAAACTAAGTGTAATATAACATGAATAACTCAGATCTGAGATTTCTATGGAAACAGAAACTAGATCTAAGTAAAAGTCTAAGTTGGAAACAAGATCTCATGAACACAAGGTTACAGCAACCAAAATAACTCAACTCAAACTCTCAAACACTCAAGAACACTCAGGATGGTGTTTTTGGCTATGGTGTTTTGAAGAAGTGTTTGGGTTAGGTTTGAAGAGGATTTGGATGAAGTTAGGGTTTCTAACTTTCTTCTCTCTCCGGTTTCTCTCTTCTCTCTTCTCTCTCAAAACTTAGAGGAAATGAAATAGAAAAAATCTTCGAAGTATGAGAGAAGGCCCCTTTTTATAGGGTGAGAGGAAGGTTCGAGATATCTGATCCAAACGAAGGGCTGAGATTGAGTCAATTTAGATTGACTTGAATCTAATGGCTCACACTAGGCGATTCTTAAACGAGCGCTGATTGGTTTAAAAAGATACACGGGGATCCATCAAGGCAATATGCAGACCACTAATAAGAAAAAATCCAAGGGATGATAACACACGCTCTTGTTGTCTCAGTAAAGAAACACAAAACTAACCAATCACAGGAAGACAGGTGTTGGCAAGATATGGGATGTTAAACGCGCGTCAAAACTAATTACAAAGACAACCTTGAAGTCTCTGCCGCTTTCGGATTCTACCCAAGGTAACTTTAGGCCATAAAATACAACAAGTCATATTAAGAGATTGACCCCAAAACTTTAGAAAATAAGTTTTAATTATTAAAAACATGATTTAAAAATGTTTAAAAAATCCCAAAAAATTATTAAAAATCAAACTTAGGGATTTAAACACACACAACACATGTACACATATACTTATGCAATATGATGTGAAAAATATGAATTCTAAGTGTGTGAGTGTTGGCAATAGTCTCTTGATCATAACAATAAAGAGAGATGAATAGGCAATCCAACTTCTGAGGCTCTTTGGTTTCTAGGTAGACACAATTTTGTCACAATTTCCAAACTAGATGAGCACTTATACAATGTAGACTCAAGTGAGTCAAAGATATAAGGGCTTCAATCTCCCCCTTTGGAAATATGAGACAAAATCTCCTTTGAGTCATCTTGGACTCGTAGGGAAACAAAAAATAAAAACTTATTCCTATCAAAGTTCTATCTACCCAAAACCTAGAAATCAAAAAGTACATAACTCAACTAAGTACATTTGAATACCCTATTACAACTATAAAGAGTAACTGAACAACCTGCAATAATTCACTAAGATCAATCTATTTAGAATATGAAAGAGTTGAATATACTCAAATTTCTCCCCCATTTTGTCTCAAATGGACAAAGGGAAAAACTTGGATAAACAGCAAAAAGATTAATCAGCATAAACCATACCAATAGATTTACGTAATGAAATGAATCTATTATAGTCTAGAGGTTTGGTAAACATATCTGCGAGTTGTAGATCAGTAGGAAGATAATTGATTTCTAACTCCTTCGATTCAACCAATTCACGTATAAAATGATGTCTTATTTTAATATGCTTTGTTCGCGAGTGTTGAACATGATTTTTTGAAAAATTAATCGCACTTTGATTATCACAGTTAGATGTAATTGGTTTTCTTGAATACTATAATCACTTAGCATTTGTTTAAGCCACATTAATTGAGCACAACAGCTGCCAGCGGCTATGTATTCAGATTCAGCTGTTGAGAGTGATGTACAGTTTTGTTTTTTACTACTCCATCCGACCAAGTTGTTACCTATATAATAACATGCTCCTGAAGTGATTTTACTATCATCAGTACACCCAGCCCAGTCAGCATCAGTGTAAACAATTATAGTGTTTGGTGTATCATTAGTGTACCAAAGACCTAGATTTAGTGTGCCATTTACATATTTAATGATACGTTTAACAGCATTCAAGTGGCTCTCTTTAGGATTACTTTGATATATAGCACATACACACACAGCATACATAATATCAAGACGCGAGGCAGTAAGATATAGTAAAGTGCCTATCATACTACGATATAGAGTAGGATCTACAGATGTTTCATTGTCATCTTTAAATAGTTTTAGCGTAGTACTCATGGGCGTTTTAGCATTTTTAGCACTCTCAAGGCCGAATTTCTTAACGATCTCTAAAGCGTACTTAGATTGCGAAACAAATAATCCTTCTGGATTTTGTTTGACTTGGAGACCTAGAAAGAACTGTAACTCCCCCATAAGGGACATCTGAAATTCCTTACTCATAATTTCAGAAAAAGATTTTACTTCTGAGGTAGAAGTTGATCCAAATATAATATCGTCTACATAAACTTGAGCAATCGTAATGTGTTTGTCAAAATGTTTAACAAATAAGGTTTGGTCATTTCCACCTCTTTTGAACTCTTTATCCAAAAGAAAATTGGAAAGTCGCTCATACCAAGCTCTAGGAGCTTGTTTAAGGCCATATAAAGCCTTTTTCAGACGAAATACATGATTTGGATGCTTAGGGTCAATGAACCCTTTAGGTTGTTCTACATAGTTTTCCTCAGCCAGTATTCCATTTGGGAACGCAGATTTGACATCCATTTGATATAATGTAAAATGCATATGACAAGCTATTGCGAAAAGCAGACGAACTGATTCTAAATGAGTAACAGGGGCAAAGGTCTCGTTAAAATCAATTCCTTATATTTGGGAGTATCCTTGAGCAACTAATCTAGCTTTATTTCTAATTATTATCCCATTTTCATCAGTTTTATTTTTGAAAATCCAACGAGTACCAACAACCTTTTTGTGATCAGGACGTGGAACAAGATACCATACATCATGAATGAAAAATTCTAAAAGTTCATCCTGCATAGCAGAAATCCAGTGAGAGTCATTCAATGCCTCATTTACATTCTTTGGTTCCACAAGATAAATAAAACATGCATAATGTGCATAATTTCTAAGTTGGGATCTTGTACGCACTGGCTCACTAGGGTTGCCAACTACGTTGTTTATGGGATGATCTTTGAAACCCAATTAGGTACTTCAGGTGTCTCAATAGGTAATGAATTATCTATTTCAGAAGGGTCATTTTCTAAAATATTTGAGGACTCTTCTTCAATAGTTAATTCACCTGTCTTGCTTTCTACAGTAGTTTTACTGAAAATTACATTTATGGATTCCATCATGGTTTTAGTACGAAGATTATACACTCGATAAGCTCTACTGTTAGGCGAATATCCTAGAAATATGGCTTTATCTCCCCGGCTCTCAAATTTAGATAAGTGTTCCCTATCTTTGCATACATAACAAGTACTGCCAAAGGTTCTAAGATATTTGAGATTAGGCTTCTTATTGTACCAAAGTTCATAAGGGGTTTGTTTGGAATTCTTTCTAAGATAGACCCTATTAATGATGTGACACGCAGTACGAATAGATTCTACCCAAAAATATTTAGGTAAGTTCTTGGCATGTAACATGACACGTGCCATCTCTTGCAAGGTACGATTCTTTCTCTTGGTGATTCCATTTTTTTTAGGAGTCTTAGGAGCACTAAACTCATGTTTGTAACCATTATAGTCATAGTATTCTACAATATCGGTGTCTTTGAATTCACCACCTCTATCACTACGGATTCGATTTACTTGAATGTCCTTTTCATTTTCAATCCTGAGAAGAATTTTTGGGAAGGTCTGAAAAGTGTCAGACTTTTGTTTTAGAAAGTCTACCCAAGTAAATCTAGTGAAGTCATCAACCATAACTTGGATGTAACTATGTCCACAAAGACTAACAGTTTGGGAGGGACCCATTAGGTCCATATGGATGAGTTCTAAGGGATTAGAGGTGAGAATGTCTTTGACTTTCTTATGAGGGGCCTTAACAATTTTACCTTTTTGACAGGAACCACAAACAATATTATGAATGGGTTTAATTTTTGGAATTCCTATTACTATGTCTTGAGTAGACAATTTACTAAGATTATCGTAATTTATGTGACCCATTCTGTTATACCATATCTCGTTGTCATCCATTCTAGCAACATTACAAGTTTCAGAATTGTTCTTGACAGTGTAACAGTTGTCAGGAGTTCTGAATCCAGTAATTATGGATTCACCTTTTTCATTTAAAATCTTGCAATTGTTCTTTGAAAAGGTAACAGTATGGTCTGAGTCACAAAATTACGAAATGCTAAGTAAGTTGGCCTTTAAACCTTTAACTAGAAGAACATATTTTAGAGTAGTAAGCCCATCTTCTTGGAGAGTTCCTTTGCCTATGATTTGAGATGAAGATCCATCACCAAAAATGACTTTACCACCAGCATATCTGGTTTTGTTTAAAAGTTTAGTTTCATCTCTTGTCATATGCTTAGAACATCCAGAGTCTAAATACCAACCAGATGATATGTGTTCGACTTTTAAAGCAGTAACAACAATATTACACTTCATCTGAGGTAAAAGATCATCTTTTCTAATCCAAATTTCTCTTGCTTTCAACTTTCGCTTATTAGCTCTCAACTCATAGAATTTGCGAGCATTAGATTTTTGCTGAAAAATGTTTTGCGCATGATTTTGAATTTTGTGAAAGACTTGAGCATTTGGTTTAGGAAAATGCTTAGGATTCCTTCTAGGAAATGTTCTTTTAGGTTTGGTCTTTCTCTTTCTATAGTTAGAGTTTTTATATGGCTGTCTAGGAAGTATATAATTATTTTGACTCCTCCTAGAATAGTTATAGTTCTGGTAAGTACGAGGATTATAGATAGGTTTGAGAAGTCTCCTATCATAGGAACCATTTAAAGAATGACCATATATGTCACAGTAGGAGCAATAAAGATTGCTCAAGATGGGGGTCTCTTTAGGAAAGTCTCTAAACAAAGGTTTAATAGCTTTTTGAGGCTGAACTCTATTTCTAGGTGGAACAAGTTTGAATGTAGACTCATTCTTCCTAATAGAAGGACTGACGTATTTATCCTTAGGTGAACTTTTAAGCTTAGAGCAACTTGATTCCCCAATGTTAAAACTTTGATTTTTCGAATCAAACTCAGTTTTTATGGAATGAAAATCTGGGCATGTTTCAATAGGTCTTTTGCCTCCTGACACAAACTTGATAGGTTCAAAATGTTTTGTTTGTGTTTTCAAATTGGGACAAAATCCTATACCAGTTCGATCATCAGAATTTGTTTTAGATTCAGCAACAAATTCATCAAAACAGTTAGAATTATTTTCAAATTTTGTAAATTTTTTGAAAACAGTTGGTGTCTTTTCTTTGGTTTGTTCCAATTCTAACAATGTCCCTTTGTATTTTTTCTCCAGAATTTCATTTGTTTCAGTCAAATTTTTCAGTTTTTCATCAAAAACTTTAATTTCACTTTCATGAGTTAAACATTGGGTAGTGTACTCTTCATCATTCAGTTTAACCATCAGGCTTAAATCTTCCAATTTCTTGGTAAGATCTTTAACAGTCTTCTCTAGTTTAGCGCTTTTCTTGAGAGTCTTAGTGTAAGGTGTGTGAATGTCTGGGAGGTCTTCATTGTCCGAATCACTAGGTGTGGTGTGTGGAGTGGCCCCTAACGATTCATTAGTTAAACTCACACACCCATTGACATCGTCATTACCGCCATCCCTTTGACTCACACACCCCGAGGTAGTACATGCAACATTCTCAGTAATCAAAGCATCTAAACCAGTAATAACCACATTCGAATTATCAGTCATAGAATTATTTGGTTCATCCTCATTAACAAACATGGGCATGTCATCATTGTAGATAATCTTGTCAAAGAAGGACATGCAGGGATAAAAAGCATCTGATGACTCAGGTTCCTCATTTTCAGAGTCACTTGAATCATCCCATGTTTTGCAGATGTTAGCTCTAGTATGTTTTTTTTGAGTGTTCAAATTAACTCTACAATCTTGTGCAATGTGTCCCAGTTTACCACATCTATAGCATTCAGTCTTCTTAGGGTCTCTATTAGGTCTAGCGTGAGAGTCCTTGTGATTTTTGTCATTGTTTTTCTCATGAGGTCTGTGACTAGAGGAAGTTGGATAATTTGACTTGCCTTGTTTATTTGCCACTTTGTTTCTAAACTTAATTATTTTCTTGAACTGTTTAGTCATTAAGGCAATCTGATTGTCCAAGCTCTCTATATCGCAGTCCTCATCAGATTCAACAATGGAAGTACTAAACTCAGGTTTAATTAATTTAGAAGAGAAGCTTAGATTGGAACTAGTCTGTTTCCTATGGGATTGGGTTAACTGTTTCTTAAATTCCAGTTCCATCTCCACAATTCTTAATTTACTACTGAGTAATTCAGGAGTGAGATTTATATCACACATTTCCTCAATAGCATATCTTTTATTATCAAACTTATGTGGTAATGATCTCATAACTTTAGATACAATTTCCTGTTTATCATAGGTTATCCCATTAGCATGCAGTTTGGTCACAATATCAGTCAGGTTCATATAGAAGTCATCAAATTATTCATTTTCAGACATAATTAAGGAGTTATACTGCTGGATAAGCATTTGGGTTTTAGCAGCCTTAACTCTAGTGTCTCCTTCATGAGCAGTGACTAAGGTGTCCCAAGCTTCCTTAGAAGTGGTACAAGATGAGATTCTTTTGAACTCATATTCATTTATAGACATAAATATAACATTCTTTCCTTTATAGTTATTTCGAGAAACTTTTTTCTCTTGAGTGAACTCACTTAGAGCTTTCTTAACCCTCTCATTACTTCCTTCGTTGGCTGGTTTAGTAGGAAAAGTATAACCATTTTCAACAATGTCCTAGACATCATCTCCCAAAGTTCCTTGAATGAAAGCAATCATCCTTACTTTCCAGTAAGAAAAATTGGTTCCATCAAAGATTGGAGGTCTGGTCAAGTTACCAAATCTTTCATTTTTCTCGTCCATATCTGATTTTTAGAAAACAATTTCAGAAACACAGGATCTTTTAAAAGCAGTTTACAAAGCTCTGATACCAATTGAAAATTCGTCACTAAAGCTGTTTATGAAAATAAACAATTTAAGTAACTCCGAGTTGTTTTTTGAAGAAACTCTTTTCTTAAATCAAAAGGTATTAATAACAAGATGTGTTTAATAAAATAGTATGTACGAGATCTATTCCAGATTTAAGTAACAAGTTTAAAAAATAATTTAAACCAGTTTTATACACAGCACAACCAAGAATGAGATGAGAAAATGTAGAAGGCTTCTGTTCACAATTTTTACGTGGTAAAACCTCACCAATTGAGGAAACATCCACGACTCCCTCTACGGAGTAAAATAAAAAATCCAATAAAACAAATATATGTGTTAAAAACTATATAACTAACATGCAAAGAACTCAGACCTATATAAGTTTAGGAATGTACCCTCTGGTGTCCTCAAACTTCTCTGCAGTTCTGATTATAGATGTAGTTCTCCCAGTTTGTCATCTTTTGATTTGTTCCAGCACTTTACGTCGACTTATGTTCTCAAGATCTTATCACCAAAACTTTTCGTGTTGTAGGGTGTAAGTGTTTGTGAAGGTGCTCTCTAACACATGCATGCACACACACACACACTTATTAAGTACAAACAGTCCTAACAAATTATAGTTTACACTATATGCTGTGATCTGTTCTTTTTCTTTCTTCTTAGAAAACTTTGAAACTTTTTGACCTTTCAAACTATCCCAGAATCCACAGATACCTTGCTAGGAAGAGAGATAAGGTCTTAATCAATCTCAGAATTTAAAACAAATTTTTTTTGAGATTGAAAACCTCCAAGTGAGATTCCAAACTAGGTCAAAGGTTTAGTTTACAAGAACAAGAAACAGAAAGCATTTTATTGTTGATTTCAAAGTAAGAAAACGTTTTAGAGAAAACAATCAACAATATTTTTCTCAAGATGAGAAATAAAAAGAAACTAAGTGTAATGTAACATGAATAACTCAGATCTAAATTTCTATGGAAACAGAAACTAGATCTAAGTAAAAGTCTAAGTTGGAAATAAGATCTCACGAACACAAGGTTACAGCAACCAAAATAACTCAACTCAAACTCTCAAACACTCAAGAACACTCAGGATGGTGTTTTTGGCTATGGTGTTTTGAAGAAGTTTTTGGGTTAGGTTTGAAGAGGATTTGGACGAAGTTAGGGTTTCTAACTCTCTTCTCTCTCTGGTTTCTCTCTTCTCTCTCTTTTCTCTCAAAACTTAGAGGAAATGAAATGGAAAAAATCTTCGAAGTCTGAGAGAAGGCCCCTTTTTATAGGGTGAGAGGAAGGTTCGAGATATCTGATCCAAACAAAGGGCTCAGATTGAGTCAATTTAGATTGACCTGAATCTAATGACTCACATAAGGCGGTGCTTAAACGAGTGTTGATTGGCTTAAAAAGATACACGGGGATCCATCAAGGCAACATGCAGACCACTGATAAGAAATGATCCAAGGGCTGATAACACACGCTCCTGTTGTCTCAGTAAAGAAACACAAAACTAACCAATCACTGGCAGACAGGTGTTGGCAAGATATGGGATGTTAAACGCGCATCAAAACTAATTACAAAGACAACCCTGAAGTCTCTGCCGCTTTCGAATTCTACCCAAGGTAACTTTAGGCCATAAAATACAACAAGTCATATTAAGAGATTGACCCCAAAACTTTATAAAAACAAGTTTTAATTATTTAAAACATTATTTAAAAATGTTTAAAAAATCCCAAAAAATTATTAAAAATCAAACTTAGGGATTTAAACACACACAACACATGTACACACATACTTATGAAATATGATGTGCAAAATATGAATTCTAAGTGTGTGAGTGTTGGCAATAGTCTCTTTATCATAACAAGAAAGAGAGATAAATAGGCAATCCAACTTCTGAGGCTCTTTGGTTTCTAGGTAGACATAATTTTGTCACAATTTCCAAACTAGATGAGCACTTATACAATGTAGACTCAAGTGAGGCAAAGGTATAAGGGCTCATATTTCTAGGATACTCGCCTACCAGTAGAGCTTATCGAGTGTATAATCTTCGCACTAAAACCATGATGGAATCCATAAATGTAATTGTTAGTGACACTACTGTAGAAAGAAAGACTGGTGAATTACCTATTGAATAAGTGTCTTCAAATATTTTAGAAAATGACCCTTCTGAAATAGATAATTCATTACCAATTGAGACACCTGAAGTACCTAACTGGGTTTCTAAAGATCATCCCATAAACAACATAGTTGGAAACCCTAGTGAGCCAGTGCGTACAAGATCTCAACTTAGAAATTATGCACATTATGCATGTTTTGTTTCCCTTGTGGAACCAAAGAATGTAAATGTGGCATTGAATGACTCTCATTGGATTTTTGCTATGCAAGATGAACTTTTACAATTTGTCATTCATGAAGTATGGTATCTTGTTCCACGTCCTGATCACAAAAAGGTTGTTGGTACTCGTTGGATTTTCAAAAATAAAACTGATGAAAATGGGATAATAATTAGAAATAAAGCTAGATTAGTTGCTCAAGGATACTCCCAAATCGAATGAATTGATTTTAACGAGACCTTTGCCCCTATTACTCGTTTAGAATCAGTTCGTCTGCTTTTCGCTATAGCTTGTCACATGCGTTTTACATTATATCAAATGGATGTAAAATCTGAATTCCTTAATGGAATACTGGCTGAGGAAACCTATGTATAACAACCTAAAGGGTTCATTGACCCTAAATATCCGAATCATGTATTTCGTCTGAAAAAGGCTTTATATGGCCTTAAACAAGCTCCTAGAGATTGGTATGAGCATCTTTCCAGTTTTCTTTTGGATAAAGGTTTCAAAAGAGGTGGAAATGACCAAACTCTATTTGTCAAACATTCAGAAAAACACATTACTATTGATCAAGTATATGTAGACGATATTATATTTGGATCAACTTCTACCTCAGAAGTAAAATCCTTTTCTGAAATTATGTGTAAGGAATTTCAGATGTCCCTTATGGGGGAGTTGCAGTTCTTCCTAGGTCTCCAAGTCAAAGAAAATCCAGAAGGATTATTCGTTTCGCAATCTACGTACGCTTTAGAGATCGTTAAGAAGTTCGGCCTCAAGAGTGCTAAATATGTTAACACACCTATGAGTACTTCGGTAAAATTATCAAAAGATGAAAATGGAAAATCTGTAGATCCTACTCTATATCGTAGTATGATTGGCACACTACTCTATCTTACTGCCTCGCGTTCTGATATCATGTATGTTGTGTGTGTATGTGCTCGTTATCAAAACAACCCTAAAGAGGGCCATTTGAATTCTGTTAAACCTATAATTAAATATGTTAAAGACACTCTGAATTTAGGACTTTGGTACACTAATGACACACCAAGCACTATTATTAGGTACACCGACGCTGACTGGGATTGATGTACTGATGATAGTAAAAGCACTTCAGGAGCATGTTATTATATTGGTAATAACTTGGTAGGATGGAGTAGTAAAAAATAAAATTGCACATCACTCTCGACTACTGAATCTGAATACATAGCCGCTGGTAGCTGTTGTGCTCAATTATTATGGCTTAAACAAATGCTAAGTGATTATGGTATTCAAGAAAACCAATTGCATCTCTATTGTGATAATCAAAGTGCGATTAATATTTCTAAAAACCCTGTTCAACACTCGTGAACAAAGCATATAAAAATAAGACATCATTTTATACGCGAATTAGTTGATTCTAAGGAATTAGAAATAAATTATCTTCCTACTGATCTACAACTCGCAGATATGTTTACCAAACCTCTAGATTATAATAGATTCATTTCATTACAAAAATCTATTGGTATGGTTTGTGCTGAGTAATACCTTTGCTGCTTGTCCAAGTTTTTCCCTTTGTCCATTTGAGACAAAATGGGGGAGAAATTTGAGTCTACTAATCTCTTACATATTTTAAACAGCTTGATCTTAGTGATTCATTGCAGGTATTCCTTTTTATACAGTCAATATCAACTAATGTATTAGGGTATTAACTTGTAAATAGTTGAGTTATGTACTTTTTGATTTCTAGGATTTGGGTAGATAGAATTTTGATAGGACTAAGTTTTTCTTATTTTTTGTTGCCCTACGAGTCCTATTTGACTCAAAGGAGATTTTGTCTCATATTTCCAAAGGGGGAGATTGAAGCCCTTATACCTTTGACTCACTTGAGTCTATATTGTATAAGTGCTCATCTAGTTTGGAAATTGTGATAAAATTATGTCCATCTTAGAAACCAAAGAGCCTTAGAAGTTGGATTGCCTATTCATCTCTCTTTCTTGTAGTGATCAGATGGCTTCAATGGATTTTTCTATGTTAGTTGCTGGGATATAATTAAAGAGGATCTCATCAAAGCTATTCAATCTTTCTTTTTGGGTAGTGACATCCCCAAATCTTGGAGCTCTACTCAAATCTGTCTTATTCCTAAATATCTAAGACCTACTCAATGTAAAGACTTCAGACCTATAAGCTTGTGTAATTTTAGCTATAAGGTGATAACTAAAATCCTTTCTAACTGATTGAGTCCAATCCTTCCTTTAATCATTTCCCCCAACCAATCAGGATTTGTCCAAGGTAGAAACATTCTTCAAAATATCCTATTGGCTCAAGAGATGATCCATTATATTGATAAGAAATCCATTGGAGGCAATGTTATCATCAAACTAGATATGGCTAAAGCCTATGATAGAGCGTCTTGGCACTTCATTATTAAAACTTTAAGAGCCTTTGGTTTTTCATAGACTTTTATTGATTTGATTTGGAGATGTATCTCCTCTCCATGGTTCTCTATTATCATTAATGGTCAATCTAAGGGATTTTTTCAACCTTCTAGAGGTCTTAGGCAAGGGGATCCTATCTCCCCAAGCCTTTCATTATAATGGCTGAAGTCTTTAGTAGAGGTCTTAGCTACCTTATGACTAAAGGTACCATAAAACCTTTTTCTCACCCTAGAGGCTGTCCTCTCATAAGCCACCTTAGCTATGCTGATGATGTTATTATTTTCTCCAGAGGATCAAATCTTAGTCTCAAAAATCTTATGAAGTTTTTGGAAGGTTTTGAGGTTGAATCTGGTCAACGCATTAGCAAGGAGAAAAGTTGTTTTTACTTGAGTCCCAAATTGTCTTCCCTTAAAAATAAAATCTCTGAGATTACAGGCTTTGCTTATAACTGTGGTCTTCTGAAATACCTTGGCTGCCCTCTTTTTAAAGGAAGAAGGAAATCAATTTATTTTGAACCTCTTGTCAATTCCATAGCTTCTAAAATTCTTAGTTGGAAATCAAAGTTTCTTTCCATGGGGGGAAGAATTATCCTTATCCAATCTATTCTTTCATCTATCCCTTTGTACTCTCTATTTGCTTTAAAACCTCCAAAGTTGATCATTCAATCCATTAATAAACTCCTCGGCTCTTTCTTTTGGGGAGTTAATCAATCTTTTGGGAAAAAATTTCACTGGATAAATTGGGATTCCATATGTATGCCTAAACAAGAGGGAGGTCTTGACATTAGAAATTTGTATTCAGTCATGGAAGCTTCCAACTTATGTTTAGCCTGGAATTTTAAGAAAGTAAATACTTTTTGGGCATCTTTTATGTCTGCTAAGTACTCTAACATGGGTTGCAAAAATGGTTCTTTGGCTTTTAAAAGGATCCAAGATGGAATGGAGCTAATTGAATCGAATTCGCACTTTTCCAACGAAGAGCTGATATGGAACCTAACAGCTAATGGAAGATTTTCTTTTAAATCTGTGTATGATCTAGTCAGACCTCAAGCTTTATCCTCTCTAGCCTTTAAATCAGTATGGCACCCTTATATCCCTCCAAAAATGTCAGTGCTTGTTTGGAGAGCTCTCAACAATGCAGTTCCAGTGGATTCCCGTGTTCAATCAGTGGGGATTAGGTTGGTTTCAAGATGTCAATGCTGTCATTCGGCTAATGAAACTATTAAGCTTTATTCATCTCTGGTCCAGTTGCTAAGCAGGTATGGAGGTTCTTTGTTCAACTTATGGGGATTCATTATTCTTGCTCTTCATTACACAGTACTATTATTCACTGGTGGTTGCAAGCGGGTAAATCTAAATTGGCCAAATGGCTTTTTCAAGTGACTCCTATCGTAATCATGTGGGAACTATGGAATAGCAGGAATAAGGCTCTGTTTGATAATAGCCCAATGAGACCAGGTCTAGTTATTCACAAAATAGTGGCTTCAATCTCTGAGCTAACTATGTTAACTCCTTTTAAAGACCTATCTCAAGGAATTAATCAGGAAATTAGGACTGCTTTCTCTTTATCTGCCCCCTATGCTTGTTGGAAGAATGTTATTCATTGGGAGAAACCTTGGGTCGGTCAAGTCAAAATCAATGTTGCAGCTTCGTCAGAAAATCAGAAGACCAATGGTATAGGCACAGTTATTCGAGATGATCATGGTAGACTTATTTGGGCCTCTTCAAACTTCATTATTCATGATGTTCCTCTGTATGCTCATCTTCAAGCTATTTCTGCTGGTTTAAAGATTTGTTTGGAGAAGAATCTATTTAAGGTGAATTTAGAGTTCCACTCAAATCAGTTTCTCTTCATCTTAGATACTAACTCAAATTCAATTCATTGGAAAATTAAACAAAATTTCAAGGATCTTCAGGAGTTAATTCACAATCTTCAATGTCATACTTCCTGCTGTTCTCTAGATGCTAACAAGGTGGCTACTCTTCTTGCAAAGCATGGTGAATCTTCAAAATGTCTAAAGTTTTTTTTTAGTTGTTCGGATCTTCCTAATATTGTTAAAGCATCTATGATGATAGATGCCTCCTCTTTACCTTTTATAAGGAACATCTAATGTTTCTATCCAATTGTATTGCCTCTAGAGAGGGCTTTTATCTCTTATTTCAATCAAGTTCCTGTTTTGAAAAAAAAAAGACTATTGCCAACACTCACACACTTAGGTTTCAATTCATGCATGTCATATTGAATTATAATGTGTGTACATGTGTTGAGTGTGTTTAAATCCCTAAGTTTGATTTTTTATAATTTTTTGGGATTTTTTAAACAATTTTTAAATAATGTTTTAATAATTAAAACTTTATTTAAAAGTTTTGGGGTTAATCTCTTAATATTATTTGTTGTGTATTATGGCCTAATGTTACCTTGGGTAGAATCCAAAAGCGACAGAGACTTCGGGGTATTCTTTGTAATTAGTTTAGACGCGCGTTTTATATCACTTAACTGGCCAACACCTGTTGCCCTCTGATTGGTTAGAATTGTGTTTCTTTACTGAGATAATAGATGCGTGTGTCATCAGCCCCTGGATCATTTCTTATCAATGGTCTGCATGTTGCCTTGATGAATCCCCGTGTAACTTTTTAAGCAAATCAGCATTCGTTTAAGCACCGCCTTGTGTGAGCCCTAAGATTCAAGTCAATTTAAATTGACTCGATCTCAGCCCTTAGTTTTGATCAGATATCTCGAACCTTCTCCTCCCACTATAAAAAGGACCCTTCCCTCAGACTTCGAGGACTTTTGCCATTTCATTTCCATTGAGAAATTGAGAGAGAAGAGAGAAAAACAGAGAGAGAAAGTTAGAAACCCTAACTTCATTCATCTAGATCCTCTTCAAACCTAACCCAAACACCATATCCAAAAACACTACCCTGAGTGTTCTTGAGTGTTTGAGAGTTTGAGTTGCGTTATTTTTGTTGATGTAACCTTGTGTTCGTGAGATCTTATTTCCAACTTAGACTTTTACTTAGATCTAGTTTCTGATTTCATAGAAATCTTAGATCTGAGTTATTCATGTTACATTACACTTAGTTTCATTCTTTATTTCTCATCTTGAGAAATATATTGTTGATTATTTCCTCTAAAACGTTTTCTTACTTTGAAATCAACAATAAATGCTTTCTGTTTCTTATTCTTGTAAAACTAAACCTTTGACCTACTTTGGAATCTCACTTGGAGGTTTTTAATCTCGAAAAGTTTCTCTAAATTTTGAGATTGATTAAGCCCTTGTCTATCTTCCTAGCAAGGTATCCGTGGATTCTGGGATTAATTGAAAGGTCAAATAAGTTCCATGTTTTCTAAGAAGAAAGAAAAGAAAAGATCACAGCATATAGTGTAACTGTAATTTGTTAGGACTGTTTGTACTTAATAAGTGTGTGTGTGTGTGCATGCATGTGTTAGAAAGCACCTCCACAAACACTTACACCCTACAACACGAAAAGTGTTGGCATTAAGATCTTGTGATCATAAATCGACGTAAAGTGCTGGAACAAATCAGAAGTTGAAAAACTGAGAGAACTACATCTACAATCAGAACTGCAGAGAAGTTATAAGGACACCAGAGGGTACATTCCTAAACTTATATAGGTCTGAGTTGTTTGCATGTTAGTTATATAGTTTGTAACTCATAAATTTGTTTTAGTGGATTTTTCATTTTACTCCGTAGAGGGAGTCGTGGATGTTTCCTCAATTGGTGAGGTTTTACCACGTAAAAAATTGTGAACATAATCTTTCTACATTTTCTCATCTCACTCTTGGTTGTGTTGTGTTTAAAACTTGTTTAAACTATCTTTTAAACTTGTTGCTTAAATCTTGAATAAGATCTCGTACATATTGTTTTATTAAACACTTCTTGTGATTAATCCTTTTTTATTTAAGAAAAGAGTTTCTTCAAAAAACAACTCGGAGTTACTTAAATAGTTTATTTTCAATAAACGGCTTTAGTAATGCATTTTTCAGGGTCAACGGACGTCGACTCATACAAAGAGCCAAGTCAAATTCACAGACACTCTGTCAGATCTTCTAGCGAAAAGAAGTCTAGTGTCTGAGGTGGAACAACCTTCTCCCAACTAAATTAGTGCAGAAGCCGCCAAAGAAAATTGGTTTATTTGAGACCAACTAATAGGACGTACGGGTATTCCCCCAGCTCCAGAATAGGCAGCAACCATCCCCACTAAGGCACTGACCAGTACAGATTTAGAGCCCCATGCTCCATAAACCAGTTCTCCTAGCTCTCAATATCTAGGCCAATACTGATGAAATGGAGTGAAAAGAAGTTGGGTACATCCGACAAAGGGTATTCCGGAGGATTTACCAGGTAGAGTCTTTCAGACAACCACATGAAAAGCATCATAGGGCTACCCCTCAGAAAGTCAGAACGACCTTCTCGCTAGGCATTCAGGCCATTCAAAGTCTCCACCAGTATCACCGCCATAGGATTGCGACTTCGAAACTAAGCCCATAACGATGGCTCCGGCATACCCAGCATCCCAAACGTCCTACAAATGCAGAGACCGTAACACCGCCAGAAGGGAAATCATTTCTCCAGTAACCAAAGGTCTACCTGCTGAAGACGAGATGTGGAGAAGTCAAGCTAACATCTCCCGGGAAAACCGGGAAAACTCAGGCATAGAAGCCGCCACACTAGGATTTACCCCCAACATGGCATAAAATTCCTCATAAGTGGGACAGACTTCTTCCAAGACAAAGCGGAATGCATGGTCCTTGGGGTACCAAAATTGTACCGCCGCCATCAGCATGTTCCACTCTATGGGTCGATTGTACCATAAAGAGACTCGACACATGTTGAAAGCATCATAGTCGACGTTGTATGAGAACATCGCCTCCAAAGTCTCAAGATAGTTGGCAAACTCAACACTACCATGGAGAGACACCTCACAGAATAAAGAAAATTAGAAAGTGAAGGTGTGATGAGAACACTCCACCCTTACCCCTATTTATACTTGAAAACCCTCACAAGAGACACAAGCCCTGCGGAAATCAGAGGGAATCCTGCCCACAAGGTAACAAAGGCTGAAGAGAGTACCAATCAAAGCCTTAATTGATTAGAGTGGACTAACCTGCCGATAGGCAGGACAAGGGGCTTGTCGATCGGCAACACCCTATTTTTGGAAACTTACTTTTTTCCTCTTTTGCCAAAATCAAATAAATAAAAAAATCTAATAAAAATAAATTGATATTCTCAGCAGAATTTCAAAATCCCCTTATAATTTCTCATTTTAAATAAAACTTTCCTTCAATTCCAAAAATATTTCTTTTTACGGTCTCAGCAGAAAAGTAAAAAGCGGATATGCATGGATTCATCCATTACTAACAAAAGATAATTATAATAAAAAACGCCATTGCATTGCATAGAGATTTTTTTCCGTGTTACATCGATTTTGCAGTAAATAAAGAAAAGAGAAAAAACAACGAGACTCAGCCCGAACTTGCATTCTCTCTCACTTAATCTTTCCCTCTCTCTCCCACCCTCCGTACCCTCCTAAGATATTCCAGCCCTGCGACGCACTCTCTTTCCCCTGCGGTGAGATGACGCACCACCGCTACCTGAACCAGACTCCTCTCCAGATGAGGTAGACGGCACAAAGCAAGAAGGAATAGGAACCGCTTCCCGAATATGGGCAGTTGTCAAAGATATTCAGTCCCTAATGTCCCTCGGCCAAGTGATTGACACCCGAACTTGCTACAAGAAAAGGCAGAGTCAGTATCAACTAGAGAAGATCAAAAGAAACCAAAAATAAGGAAAAGAAAAGAACATAAAGGTATACCAAATGACGAAGAACCTCCTTTGCCAAGCCCAACTCCTCCGGGTCCATCGCATGAGGACGATGCAACATAGGAACCATCCCTCCATCAGCCCTCCGAATGTTGTATGAAGGGGTATGCAATAGCACAAAGGTAACCTTCGAAGTCACCGCCATCGCAGATGTCAACGGACCACCACCACTATGGGAGGACCCCACTGGCCAACTCGAACTTGTAGGAGGCAAAGGCAGTGCATCATATATGCTGGGTGCCATCATCCAACTCATCACAAAGTTAATATAATCATACGGCACATCTGTGTCGGTATATAAGACATAAGACTCCCCAATCATCGCCTCAATCCTTGCATCCTTTTGCAACATCCGCTCCCGCCTCATAGACATAGGCGGCTTCGCAGGTGGCACCACCACTTCTTCCTCAGCAATCTGTCGGACCACCCTCTCCCCGAGATACCAAGAGTGGCCAAACTCACGCGCCAGCAAACACCTCATCTACACATTCATCCTAGTCAACCCCGTGTCCTGAACAGCTATCCCCAAGGGTAAAAGGTCACTAAAAAGTCACCAGCAGATATAAGTCAATATGAAATCAGAGCACACAAAGACTAAGACTGAAGAAGAGAAAAGTCTTACCTTATCATTGGTCAGGCCATTCAAGACCTATCGCACCGCCTCTAGAGAAAGAGACTTCCTTGACTACCGATTGGCCTTGCGCATCGATACAACTGGTAAAAGTTCTCAATAGCCTCATCCTTCAGTTGGGTATTACACCCAATTACCTCATAGAACCACGTCTACCAAAGATAAGAATCCGCAATCAAAAAGAGATGCACAAGGAAAATGTGAATGCATGAAAGGAAAGTGCGCAAACCAAAGAATACCTCAAGAAGATATGTGGCTCCAGTGAAAGACTGTTGAGAGCACCAACTAAATTCATCAAGAGAAAAATAAAGGGTCACCAACATCAAGCTCCCCCAATCATAGAGAGGGATGTTCGAAAACATCCTCGAGTATGGCAAAAACCATAAGTGGACAACGTCGTTGCTAGATGCCACCAAAAATCCCCCCCAACACCAGCAAGATAAACAACTGGGACATCTGACTCACCTGTAGCCTGTCCTCCGCATCAATCACCCTAGCTAGAAAAACATCCCACAGTAGCGACAGGAGGATAGAGTCTCCAGATAATATCCTCCCCACATCACCTAACGCCGCCCACACCGCCTCTGGCCTCACCCACAAGGAACGATCCACCTCTATCTTCTCTCTATCACAATCCAGCCCCAGTAGCTGCTGCATGTCTATGGGAGTCATAGTCATCTCCCCAAAGCCAAAATGGAAGGTGTGGGTAGTGTCCCACCACCCCTCACCCAGAGTGCATAAAATCGTTGCCGAACGAGGCATCTCATCCAGCACAGATGCCAACCTCCCAAAGCCTTCTGATGATACTACCCAACGCACCACAGGTGGAAGGTGCTCCCAGACATCCTTAAGCCTCGTCGTCTCTCGAGCACACATAGTCGACAAAGAAACATTAACTTACAAATAAAAAGCCTTGTCAAAATCCAAAAAAAAATGAAAAAAGGAAATCACCAAAAGAGAATGCCAAAATCCATTTTTGTACTTACATAACCACCAGGGTTCACCACCCTAGAAGAGCGATGATGCGACGGCTCCCGCAGTAAAGTCCGCTCATCTGCAACTGGATCGAATGCATCAAAAGAGTTCTCACTCCCCAAAGCAAGTGGCTCCCTGGCCCTCCACTCTACATTCGCCCAGTCATCAATATCCAACCACTCTCGGTGTACCGCAGTGCTCACAAAAGCGGCCATTTTTAGGGTGCATAATGTTAGAACATTTTGTTGAAGAAAATTGCAGAGGGAGAGAAGACAAGGAGCTATGAAAAATGAGGGGAACCTGCCCCGTTTTATAAGAAGCCAAGGGTCACGCCGATCGGCACTGACCCCAAACCTACCAATCGGCACTAACCTTTTACCTTCTCTAGGCAGTCCAAAAGTCCATGCCACTACCGAATGGCACCCTCCACATCATGCCGATCGTCACCCCCCTTTAATTTTAGTGCAAAAACTCCCAAAAAATACCAGAAAACCCAAAAAAATCCTCAGAAAATTCCTAAAAATCCCGAGGAGGATTTATAACACTTTCACTAAGAAAATTTCACACCCCTTCAAGTGAAACCCCTATTTCCCCAATGGAACTCTCAAAAGCCAAGAGAATCTACCCCCCAGCAACGTCCCCAAACGACCCCTAAAGTATCCTAAACCTCAGGTTATCTCCTATTCACCAAAAGTCTCAAAACGTCCAGAACCTGGACCACCTAATCACTTCCCCAGTGGGATTTATAGCATCCAGTTGGCTATTCCTTTACAAAGTCTCCAGAAGACATGAAAGTTCCACCAGCAATCAGTTCCCCAGCTCAAATCAAAATCAAGAGGTAATTTCCCGAACAGAGTTCCCTCAGAATTGGCTTTGACCCGCAGAATTGGTCATCACAATTTAAGCCCTTAGAATTGGCTTCGACCCGCATAATTGGTCATCACAATTTAAGCCCTCAGAATTGGCTTCGACCCGCAGAATTGGTCATCACAATTTAAGCCCTCAGAATTGGCTTCAGCCCACAGAATTGGTCATCAAAATTTAAGACCTCAGAATTGGCTTCGACCCGCAGAATTGGTCATCACAATTTAAGCCCTCGGAATTGGATTCGACGCGCAGAATTGGTCATCACAATTTAAGCCCTCAGAATTGACTTTGACTCGCAGAATTGGTCATCATAATCTACACTACACCAAAATGGTCAAATTGGCACCCTTCAATCGGCCATCCTTGTCACGGTCATTGACCTTGACAATCATATAAAGTTGTCACGGTCAATGACTGTGACATGTCCGTGAAAATTCTGTCAGTAAAAAAATCATCCCTCTTCTTTTTTTTCCATCGATTCTAATTCCCTCCATTTCTCTCTCTCTCTCTGTAGAGACTTCACACACTCTCTATCTACAACTTTGGTACGTTTTCTCTCTCTATTTCTCCTCCATTTATGTATATGTTTATGTATATGTGCGTGAGTGTATATATGTGTGTGTAAACGTGCGAGTGTGTGTGTGTGGTGTATATATGCATGTGGGGGGAGGGGTAGGGGCAGGATTGGGGGAGGGGATGGGGTGTATGTGCATGTGTGTGTCTGTGTGTATATGTGTGTGTGTATATGTGCGTGTGTGTGCGTGTGGTGGCCAGCGACAGTGGGGGGGGGGGGGGGGGCTATGTGTGTATATGTGCGTGTGTGCTTTTTTTTTAATTAAATTTTTATTGGTTTATTAGATATTGACCATCATATAGTAGTTCTCCTTGTAAAAGAATTGATTGATTTAATATTGATTGGTTGTTAATTTTTTTGTAAATTAATAATTAGTGCCCCTTTCGTATGCAAGTAGGATTGTCCCTCATTGAAAATTAGTAAATTGATAATTGTATACTTTAATTGTTAGTTTAACTGATGAAAAGAATTAATTGAGTAGATGAATTAGAAGGAGTACGGGATACACATTTATTGTTGCCATTGCGGTTGGATTATAGTGGATTGATGTTGGGTTGGTTAATTTTAAAAGTGGCATGACCACTGGAATGTTGTCCATATGGGGGTGGGATTTTTCAACTTTTTTGAAAATTACTTTGTATAACGAACAATATATATATAGTATGATAATTAAATGAAACATACTTAAAATTACATATAGTGCGCATAGATACTAGCCTTCTAGTTCTTATACGCACGCATTCAATAGCCCTTAGACCCGTCTGAGAGTCATTACCCCTGTAATGAGATCTCTCGAATTTTCCCATTTGAACAGTTTGGGACTGCATAATTTCTGTATAATAATATTCTTAGTGGCTTAAAGTCTTTTGGAGAAAGTTATGTAGTCATATCCTAATGTTCTCTGGGTATATACTAGATTGACAAGTGTGACTGTTATTTCAATTGATCAATTGAAATAACACTCACACGCCAATCTACGTCGTGTACTTGAAGAACTATGGGGATATGCTGCCGAATATTTCTCAAATTGTAACAATGTGCATGAGTTGTTAAGTATATTACAGAAATATGCGGGCTTCAATGGTTTAAGACCACTCACCCTTTAGAGGAGATGGAGGAAATAGGAATTTCTATTATAAATTGAATTTGAATTTGAAATTTAAAAATTGAATATAAATAAGACATAATTAAATGAAACATACTATAAATCTAAGTTTTGTTTATACTAATCCATGAATATACGCTTCTTACCTTTAATAGGTGATTAGTTGTGGTAGCTGTGATGGGATATCCAAAATACAAAGAGTGGGTGGGTGAGACAAATAGAATGGGGGATGTGTTTCACAGAGGTGCTAATGAATTTGTGAAAAATGCAAAGAGATGTCAGAATGATGAAGAGTTTCCGTGTCCGTGTGCTAGGTGTAAGAATGGTAAGGTGTTTGAGTGGAAAACAATTGAACTACATTTGTTAAGATCGGGTATGAAAGATATTTATCGATTTTGGAGTTTTCACGGTGAATTGAAAGTTCATTTTATCCCCGAACAACTTTCATATCAACCTACTATAAGTAGGATAGATGTAGAAGGGGACGACGTAGATCATAATATGTTAGAGTATTTAGTTGATGATGCGTATGGAGTTTATGAAGAAGAGGAGAATGAAGTTACTGATGATGTACAAGGTTCAAGTGCTCGTGAAGATATCACGATAAACCTTGACGATGACTACCAAGGTTTAAAATTTAAGGCGATCCAACCGTTATACTCTAGCTATGATAAAGATCAAACAAATTTACATGCCATGGTTGGTTTGCACAGTTTGAAGACGCAGTACAGTTTGTCTGAAAATAACGTGATAGGAATTCTGAAATGGGTGAAGGGCTTACTACCCAAGGAGAATACGATTCCAAATAGTTATCCTGTCATGAAGAACAGTTTGAATGGTTTGGCAATGATGTATAAATCGATTCATGCTTGTGTGTATGACTGAATAATATACCGAAAGGAGTATGAAAATCTCGATCGTTGTCCGGTATGCGATGAACTTAGATATGTCCAATCTACTAGTAAGGAAGGCACAGGCTCAAAAGTTCCTCAAAAGGTGTTGAAATATTTTCCCGTTGGGCTTAAATTAAAGCTATTTTTCCCAGAACCATGGATAACAAAGGCAATAAATTAGCATGCTAGGGAAGAAGTACATGGTAATCTCATATGTCATCCTATTGATTCTACAGCTTGGAGGAGGATAAATTATGAGTATCCTGATTTTGCTCGAGAAAAGCAAACATTCGTTTGGCTATATCAACAGATGGTTTCAATCCATTTATAAATATAAGCACCAATCAGAGTGTATGGCTAGTGATCCTAGCCCCATTCAACCTCCCTCCTTCACAGTGTATGAGACCTAAATTTTTGATGATGTCTTTGTTGATACCTGGGCCAAAGTCACCAAGTGATGACATCGACGTCTACCTGGCTCCTTTGGTAGAAGAATTAAATGAGTTGTGGTAAAAGGGTGTGCAATCATTTGACTCTTTTAGAAAATAAGAGTTTACGCTGAAAGCTATGTTGATGTGGGTAATTCATGATTTTCCAAATTATGGGACATTATCCGGTTGTGTAGTATATGGTTATTTGGGGTGTTCTATTTATGGAGAGGAGATTGAATCTCTTCGTCTATCCGTTATTTCAAAAAATGTATACCATTGCCATAGGAGGTTTTTACCTCTGGCTCATAGTTTCATATTTGAGAAAGGTTCTAATTTTCTATTAGGCGGGTTTGAACATAGGCTACCGCCGAGACAACTTTCAAGTTCAGAAATTGAAAGTAAATCTTCTGAATGTGTCCCTAATATGCCAGGTAAGCATCCCAAATTTAAGAATGTCAAGCATAAGAAGACCCCAACTGGGAATGAAATTGAGACAAGAAAGGCATGGTCTAGGAGGTCAATTTTATTTTACTTGCCTTATCGGAAGAATAACCCGGTGCACCATGAATTGGATGTGATGCGTGCATAGAAGAACTTCGCTGAACATATTGTGGGCACTTACCTTGGAGGGAGTCATTCAAAGGATGGAGAAAATGCACGAAAAGACCTTAAATCATTGAAACTTAATCCACAACTATGGTTGAAAGAAGATAGTAGGGGAAGGACAATTATTCCCCCTGGTGCATTTACTTTGACGAGTGGGGAAAGGAAGGTGCTTTTAGACACAATATATAATTTAAAGGTCCCATCTAATTTTTTGTCCAACTTGCAAAGGATTGTGAATTATGCTACTCATGATTTCCATAAGTGTAAGTCCCACGATTGGCATGTCATCATGAAGTTGGTTCCTCTATTGTTTAAGCGCTTTTTATCCAAACACAAGGATTTGCGAAGGGCTATTATTCAAATTAGTATTACCTTCTCACTCTTGTGTGAGAAGGTAGTTAATTGAGAACACATAGTGGCCGCAAAATTGGCGGTGACCGAACCGATTTGTGTGTTGGAGAAGTACTTTACCCCAAAATTCTTTGACATAAGTGTTCACTTGTTGGTACACCTATGCGACGAGGCACTTCTTTGTGGTCCAGTTAGATATCGGTGGATGTATCCGTTTGAAAGATTGATGAAAGTTTTTAAAGATTATGTCAAGAATACGCGATACATTGCAGGATCAATTGTAGAGGAATACATCACCGTGGATTCATCAATATATACTCGGGAATATATGCCTAACTCGACCTGCGATGATGACACTGATGAGTTCGTCGATGATGGTGGTCATGTGATGGGAAAACGAGTGAAATTAACGAGTTTGCAACATGAACAAGTAGCTCATTATCTATTTGACACACATGAAGATGTAGAAGAATGGAAAAAGTAAGTTTAAATTATTTTAATGATTAACATTATTTTAGAATATTTTAGATTATTTTATACATGATTAATTTTGTAATATGCAGAAAATTGAAGCCTATGAGAACAATAAAAGACGAAAAATAATGGTACAATCAGACAGCGAATTTAGGCTGTGGTTGTCACCAGAGGTAATTATAATGAAAATGGTTGTTATGTAACGTTATATTACACTCAAACATTACAACTAATCTAATTAATTTATCTATATTTTCATCTCTTAAAGACGGGTGATGCGACATCAAGGCTTGCTCGTCTAGCCACTGGACCCCTGTTCGTGGCACAAGAGTACAAAACGTATCGATTGAACGGTTACGTATTCGGTGCAAAAGTGTACGATGAAAGTACAAATGTACAGAACTCAGGCATTTCATACAAGGCTCTTACTTTCTTTCGAGAGAGCATAACAGATAAAAGCCTCGTTGAAGCTGAAATGATTTACTGTGGTGTAATTCAAAATATATTTGAATTGGATTATACAAGCTTCAAATAGGTTGTATTTTACTATGACAGGGTAACAGTTGAGGATAAAAATTCTTGTAAAGTTGATCCTGTCACCATTTTGATCATGGTTGACTTGTCCAAGTTAAAGAGCAATGACCACGTGAGCGATGAGCTGTTTGTTTATGCATTTTAAAAGGTTAACCAGGTGTTTTACTCAGATTATATCAACAACGATCCGTGGTCAATTGTCCTACACGCTCCAAAGCATCTAAATAGTAATGTGGATCACTTGGCTGCTCCTACCGAATATCAATCCTTTTTTTATGATAACCCGAATTTGAAATAATTTTTCAATTTATAATAAATATTCCAATTTGTACTTTATCAATCCATTTTTAATGCTTTCAATTGATTTGCAATTTATCATTTTCACTCTTGTGTAGTGTGTGTGTGTGTGGGCAGTAGGCGTGGGGGAGGGGATATTTCAAATTTTTAGTAATTGTACATATTATGAGCTAGATGCTGTTGTTTTGGAATTCAGAATTGAGGTGTTAAACAATAACAATTCATTTGAGTTTGTAGTAATTGTACATATTTGCATGTCTTCTTCTAATTCATTTTAATTTAAACTAATAACAACATTTTTTTTTTACAGAAAATGTCTCCTTCAAGTATTAAGGCGAGGATGATGATGTTAATTATGATGATGTCGTATGGGCTCGGTAGTAGCGTGTAACACCCCGTCTAATTAAATACCGGGTAGCTACTCATTTATTAAATTAAGATAGAATATCAAGTTTGTTTAGTCTTAGCATCACTCTCGAAAACATTTAATTAATTACTAGCCACCTAATATTTAAAATAGAGAGATGCCAAATTTTATTAAATAAGTTAACAATTAACTAAGAATTAAGTTATCATCCATCAATTGCAAAAACAATCTCATATGAATAACCAACATAAAGAAATAAACACTCCAATAATAATGCCAAAGTAAAATAAAATCCCGATACAAGAGTCTGAATATAAACCAACATCTAAAAGAAAACTGAAAGTTTGAGAAAGCTATTGATTTAAATAGAAATGGCCGACATGCCCTAACAGATGAGTAACCCTGAGTAGAATCAAGTACAAAATGTGGAGCCATCTAATACTTAGATCTTGTAACTTCCACAGTAGCTATAGCACGTCAATGTAATTTAACTCCTATACTTGGCGTCCCTGTGTCTGGGCACCTACAAATGTTTTTACACAACAAAATAGATTTAGAGGAAAATGGGTCAGAGCCCGAGGTGAAAACAGTTTAAAAATATAGCAAGTGTTTAAATTACAATTAAACAACCCATATTATAATCATGTTAGTTGCGTACTCTCACATCAGTTTCTCACCTCTCAACTAATGTTCACACTTAATGTATACTCTTAACCGATCCTAGTTATGTTATTATCTAAATAGTTCGTACTAACCCCTGCTATCACATTCTAATATAAGGTGTCTACTCGTCTCACACAAGAAAGTTACATTTATAACTCACATCCACATTCATTAAATTACTTATCACAAGTGTTATTTAAATTCTCATATTCATAGACCATTCAAATATCTTAGTTATTCACATCAATTAAGAAATGGTGAACTAGTCACAAGTATATATATATCAATCACTCTCAATACATATATGCATATATGTCACCCAAAGGCTAAGTTGCGGTGCACGCATACTCTGCTATCAAATCCATGTACATCACGTACGTAAGGATCACGTGTTCCTACTCACTCAGGAACCGTCTTAATACAAATCACACATATTGGAGGCGAACATAGTTCACATACCCATGGGTCACGTACATACTTACGCTCCTATGGTCAGCTGACTTATCAACTCAAAAATAAGTCATTCATAGTCCTATGTCCTTAAGGTACTAGTCTTAATCCCCCCAAAGGCACACAAAGATAAGACGGCCCTTTTTCGAAAATCAACCTCCCGTGATAGCAAGTATGGTAAGTATGTCATACACATAATCATCCATATACTAAGTATTCACACAACTTAGGTAATCATCATTTTAATATAGGTATATTCCAGCCCCATATCGTATGTCTCACACATATAATGATATCGTCTAATTTATTCTACACAATAGATTTTTAACGCGATAATTCTCGACGTATAGCTCCGAGTACATATCCTATCCTAAAAAGGGTTACTAAATTCCCCGTTAGTATATAAGGTTTTCTCAGTATTTAAAGTTTCCCACTTTTAGACTTTAAACTCAAATTATAATTGGATAAAAAGATACTCGGGTTCTCACAACTTACAACCGTACCTCACTAATCGGATATTCGTAAGTCTACGACTTAACCTCAATTAAATCTAATCATTTTTCGGGCTTCAAATACCATCCTACTGGTCTTCCCTATGTACCAACGTGCTCAATAAATCATCACTATAGAGTTCTAAAGGTTGGAAGTTATTCAATTATTTAAAGGAAAAATACTTCACTTTTTTTAGAGGGGTCGATCGATCGAAGAAATGGATCGATCGATCGACATTCTTGGATCGATCGATCGATCAAGTAGTTATCTGTCCAGAATTTCCTTGACAGTTATGGGTTCTTCCAATTTTATACCCCAAATCCTCTATAACAACGTCCCAAACACCCAAGAAAGTTCATTAATCATCCTATTAACATATTAGCATAATCTTTAACGTATTAGAATCATTAAATCATCATAGATCATCAGTTTCTTGGATCAAAACACCCAATTTTCATAAAAACCCTATTTCTTCTATTTCCTTTAATATCTTCATAAAACTCAACATAAATTCACAATTCCCTACCCATGGATCATGGTTTCCTAACTAGTGTATGCCCAAAAGTTTATCTACTTGAAGGCTACTTATATTCAATGTTTAATTCTCCAAGTTCACACTAATTCATTTATTTACGATAAATCATCAAATCTAAGCTATCATGTAAAATATATGCTTAGAATATTTGCAAGATAAATCACTTGCCTTTGATTAGAAGTTTTGATCCGTTGATGATGGTATTGGTTGGTTCTCCCTCTCTTTCCGATCACAAATTCGTCGATGGTGGTGTTGTGTGGTGGTTGTTTTGCCTTGGAAACCCTTGGAGTTCTCCTGAAACCCTTTATTTCTTCTCACATTACTCTCTCTTGTATTTAACAAATAATGTCCCTAATAACCGTAAGTGTTGGCTGATAAATGAAACCTAAATTTCGTAGGTCACTAGTCACCAAAAATAGGAATGACTAAAATACCCTCCCGGGTTGCCGGTTAGGGCTAAAAATGCCCTGGGACCCAAAAAAAATCCCCGGCTAGTGTTTTCTGACTATCTAGACCTTTCCGGACATGTTGGCGTACTCAAAATGATCATACGGATGACATAAAAATAAAATACATTTAAATCCATTAAATTGGGTCCTGACACGACTGATACGCGCGTCTCAACTTAATTACCGAAACTGTCGTATTTTCAACTCACGATAATTTTAATAAATTTAATAATCACATATTACCATAATCACTCAGTAATATTCAACATTATCATCATATTTAAACACTAACTCTCGTCTCGCTAGTTATTTAAATCTGAATTAATTTCCAATTAATTATCCAAATTAATATAATTAATCCCATAATTAAAAGCAATTTCATTTAATTAATCTCATAATTAAAAGCCACAAAGTACGGGGTATTACATAGAGGAGGCAACGAGGGATACTCGGCCCGTAGGCTCCCCAAATATGGAAAATTGGGGATGGCCATCGAGAACAAGACGGGGCTATTAGCGAGATCCCTCGAGCTGGTAAAGATGATCATCGGCCCGGGGTATACTAGTTGGAGGGAGGTGCCAAATGAGCTCAAGTTAGCTATTTGGGTGGCACTACAGGTAATGTATTTATATTTATATTTATATTTCAATTTCAATTTTGATTTTGATTTCAATTTTATTTTATATTTATATTTATTCAAAACTAACATTGTATTTGTTGGACATGAACAATTCAGCCTGGATCCAAAGCAACGCAATTCCATCTTGGAGCAGTTGAGGGAGCAACAAAAGACGTGGAAGAAAAATATGTGGACTTGGTACTTTGGGAAGACCCGAGAGTCCATTATCGAAATGCGTGAATCCATCCCGCCGAAGGAGCCGATCTCATTGGCACAATGGCAAAAGTTCATTGGCAATGAGATCGGGGAGCGACAATTGGCATCTAGCCAATCGGGGAGGGAAAATCGGTCAAAAAAGACGGACATGCACTACTCCGGCCGGACGTCTTACGCCGAGGTGGAGCAGAGGATGATGGTAAGATTTAATTTTTCTATAACTACAGAAATATATTATTCTGCATTATTTTACTTTGTGGGGCCGATAATAATTTTGGTTTATTTTATTTTAGGTGACAGGGAGTGGCCCTAGGGGTAGGCCACATAGGCTCGATACTTATGTCGCTATTCAGACGAAGAAGGGGAAGCATAAGGAGGTGTCCTCGAGCATCGCGGCCACGATTGTAAGTAATTCGACAGTTTACTTTTTATTAATTATGTTATAATTTTTTTATTTACTTATTTTACTAATCACATGCTTTTTGTAGTTTCAGACAAAACTTAAGGAAGTGTATGAGTCACAGTCTAATGCCGGCAAGGCATCTTAGTCCAAAAACGCACTTAGCCAAGTGCTTGGTACTGATCGTAAGGGGAGGATAGGGATGTTGAGCTCGCGGGTGGCCAAATCTAGGATCATCGGATTGGAGACGAGCGACACCGGGTTGGCTCGAATGGTGGACTCTCATGACACAAAGATGTCCCATTTGGAGGCGACGGTCCAATATATGTTCTCATTCATGAAGCGTTCATTTGGCAAAAACCGTAAGGGGAAAGGGAAGGAGATGGTTGTGGAGGACGAGGTGAGGGATGACAAGAATATGGACCTTGCTACTTCATCGCTGACACGTGCAGACTTTGATGATTCAGTACCCTATTTGGCTCCCTTCGATCGATCATTGCCGATGCTTGGTTGGACGAGCATGTTTATACTGGACATATTTGATGGCCAGCAAATAGGGCGGGGGTTGAGGGACTCGAATACCATCCAGGGTATGCTAGTTCATGGATGTTCGCTTCAAGACATCGAGTACAAGGTGCTCATCACACATGTGATACACGAGAAGGAGAACTCTCCATTGTGGTTGCTCAAAAAATGCGGCACGGTATATATTATTGGGTGTGTCACTTCGTATATCGTGTGGCCTTCTCACCTCCTCGGAGCTAACCTTACCCCAGACATGTAGTGACATTAATTGAATTAAATTGTTTAAAATTCTTACATTTGAATTATATTTGGATTATATAGTGATGCATATTATTTTAAATGTATATTTGCATTATCTCTATTTTATTTGGATATATGATCTTTGAACAGGTACAAAGTTGCTGTAATAGGTACAAATATACTGCTGGGTAGTGGCAATGGACATACTGCCCAGCAGATTTTTTCAATTATGCCCAGAATTTTCACGGTCAATGATCGTGATAATTTTTTAAGGATTGTCACGGGTTTGTCACGATTTATGAGCATGACAAAACTTGTCAAGGTCACAGACCATGACATGACTATGACAATTATAATGAATTTGTCACGGTCTTTGACCATAACACGTCCGTGACAATAAAAAGTTATCACCTCCAAAATTATCACAGTCATTGACCTTGACAAGTCTAATTTATCAAGGTCAATGACCGTGACAATTTAGCAGATTTGGTGTAGAGCTAAGACCTTAGAATTGGCTTCGACCCGCAGAATTGGTTATCACAATTTAAGCCCTCAGAATTAGCTTCGACCCACAGAATTGGTCAACCCCGACATTGATTTAGGTCATCGAAATTAACCTAAATCTTTGATCGTCAATTCCCTCAAACCATCCCCAGTATTCCCCCTTAGGTCCTCAGAATCAGCCTGAACCCTCTGAATTGATCATCCTCTTTCAAAGGCATCATGCGTTGTCTATTCGACGGCTATCATTTGTTCCAAACTCATCTTCCGAGGGGCTCTGTAGACACCCTATTCTAGCACCCCCTCAACCTCTCCTTTGGTCTCTAGCAACTCCCATCATCACTATAAACCTAAGTCATACCCCAGGTACTGACCTAGAGGACATCCGGCACTCCCAGGCTCCGTTTGACCAAAATCCAAACTCTTCAGCTCGATCGAGACTGAATGAATCCTCAAAGGGTACTGAAACTCCATTCCAACGGTCTGCCTCGTGCGCGATTCTGAATTACGGTGCAGACGAAAGACCCGTTCTCCCCCAAAACTTGATCAAGAGCCCATCGGACACTCCAGGGATTCGTTTGACACAATTTAACTCTTCAACTCAATCGAGACTAAATGAATCTTCAAAGGGTGTCCCTGTGCGCGATTCTGACTTACAGTATGGACAAACGATCTGTTTTCCTCGGAAATGTCACCGAACGCTCCCAGGCCCTGGTTGACGAAAGTCAACTCCCCAAACAAGTTCAAACTCTTTAGAATTTCTAAGTACATCTCCTAACCTTTCCAAAGGTCCGCCTCGTGTGCAATTCTGACTTACCATGAGGACGAACAATCCATTTGCGTCCCACAATCCCCCGTCCAAAGGACCGACGAGCGCTTCCGAGCCACATTTGACCCTAAGTTATCTCCCGAACCTGGGAGCAGTACAAAGGACTTTCAAAGGTCTCTAAAATATCTTTCCATCGGTTCACCCCGTACGCGATTCTGATCAACGATTTTCGTTTTATGACCATTTTTTCAAAGGAACCTGAAAGAAACTGCCAAACAGCAGGTCCAAATCCTGCCTATCGGAAGTGTGCCTAAAAACATCTGACGATTGGCATAACCAGAACTATACCGATCGGCAATGCCCCGGGCCTATAAAAAGGAGGCCCTGACCTCATTTTAGAAAAAAACAAGAGCTGAGATCCATCACTCTCAGTGAACTCAGAAAACCTCTCACGGAGTCAGCGTGATTTCTACATCCAAATCCCTTTCCAACCCTCTCTTTTCATCATTGTTTTCACCAAACTTAGTGAATTAACTACCCTTCATTATCATCCAAGTGCAAGGGCTACTCTCTAACATTCAAGATTAAGTTCAAGATCTTCAAGAAGGTCCAAATTTCTCAACTCTCTCTCCAAATTCTCCTAAATTCGTATTAATTTATTTTATTACTTAACACTTTTATTCTCTCCATATCACATATACTAATATACTTTTTATTTAGTATTATTGCACATCTCTTATTTTCATATAAATAAAGCCCAAAAAACAAGAAAAAGAGGGTTGTCTCATAAATTCCAAACGGAAATTCTCACACTTTTCCCACAAATATAACACTTTTTTGTACACACACCCACACACGTATTAGAAAATTCCCCAGTTGGATTTATGGGATAAATCCCATCCCTCGTTTTGTATACAAACTACGTGGACTTTGATGCCTCTATAGGCTACGTAGGCGTCTCGGGGTAAAACCCAAGACTCGAGTCCTATTCTTTCCCTTTTTTATTTTTCTATATTCTTTAACGTAATTCTCTTAGATTCTATATATTTACATATACATATATTTGTTCTTAGTGGCGTATTATTCCGTATGCGTTATCGTTCCATTATAACGATCAACGCGAGGATAATTGCGTAAATTCTATTTTATAATATTACTTTTAGGAACATTACTATGAATGACTCGCTTTATCTCTCCCATGATACAAGTCGATGATTCCTATCTCCACTACATATACACATGCACACATATTACGAGGAAATAAAGGAAAATAGCAACAATCCATGAGAGACTGGAAGGGCGAAATGGGTGCCTAACACTGATAAGCACCCAAAACTAAGAGATTTTTGCAAAGGCGATCACTAAGAGATTTCCGTGAATTTTTATCGCCCACGGACTTAATTAAAATTTGACTACCCTCTCACTAAATTTAAAGATAAAAATTGGCTATGTGCTAGTTAGGATATTTTCTTGACTTGTGTGTGTGTCCAATTCCATTTTTCGGTAGTTGGTTTTAGTTAGTTCGTCCAAATAAAGAGTCCATATCTTTCCCCACCCTTTTCTTCCAAAAAAAAAATCAAAAAATATTTTTCTTCCTTTATTTTTTACAAAAAAAATCCAAAAATATTTTTTTTCTTTTATTTTTATAAAAAATCCAAAAATATTTTCTTTCTTTCATTTTAGAAAAATCCAAAAATATTTTCTTTCCTTTTGAAAAAAAATTTACAAAATCCAAAAAATATTTCACCCCTCATGGCCGAAGAACGTCCTTTACGGGACTACTTTGGTCATTTTCCATTGACACGTGACACGTGTGAGAGTGATCCCGAGCGGTCTCTTTATGATATTCTTCATGATTTCCCCTCTCTCACGAGTTCCGTTGGTACTCTTGACCCATCCATGCACTCACCTCCTATTCCATCACCCTCGGTGTCAAGTGTCACCGTGCCTCCTCCTTTTTTGTGCACCCACTGTTCTTATGCAGATAACATGTCCTATGAGTGTCCATACTTGTCATATCCATCGAAACCCACCACGGAACATGTGTATCCATATGACATTATTCCGGAACCTACCTCGGCCTACTACCCCGCTATACCTAAACCCGAGTTATGTGAGCACCCGAGCTATTCGTGGAGGCTTGATCACCCTTCCATGCAATACGTATCCCAACCCGATGTTGTGGATCCTCACACGTCCCAACAGTCATGGCAACCTTGTGCACCCAGTCACGATCAGTTTTCTCACTACACACCCCATGCGCATCAACCATTTGTCCATCACGAAAGCAATCCTTTCGTTTATGATCTACTTGACCCCACCCCCACACACTTCATATGAGTATTCTCCATATAGTCCCGATTATAACGAGTTGCTTAAATTTTATTTTTAAGATTTATTTTAGAATTATTTAGAATTTCTTAGATTTATTTTCTATTTCTTTTTATTTAGTTTAATTTTTATTTTTATTTTTATTAATTTTTAGTTTTAGTTTTATTTTATTCTATTTTATTAGGATTAGTTTTAGTAGTTTATTTTTAGTTTATTAGATTTTATATTTTTAGGACTTTAATTTTATTAGATTTTTCATTTTATTTATTTATTTTCTTTTGTTTATTTTTTAATATCTTAGGATTTTATTTTTTTTTATTTTTAATATTTTTATTATTTTTAGTTTGTTTTATTTTTAGTTAGGTTTTATTTTTTTTTATTTTAGTTGAATCATTTTATTATTTTAATAGGATCACAATTAAACACACACACACTCCCCTTACCCTTCACTCACATAATCCTCTTACACTCACCTTTCCTACCCCCTCACCCTCACCCTCACCCTCACCCACACACACCCACACCCACACCCACACCCACACCCACCTTTCCTATACCCTCACCCCCACTAACACCCCACTTCTTCTTCAACCTCCCAACACCCTATTTCTCTCTTCTTTTCCCCATAATCAACTCCACCATAACCCACCATTCTTCCATTAACACACAACTCATCACAATCCCCAAAACAACTCCTCAACTCAAGAAGGTCTGGCCAGCTCACCATCGCCGGTGACAGCCCAACATCGGCGACATCCCCTGCTACCGCCCCCCCAACCTCCTGTCACCTTCCACCGCCGTCCCCGTCCCCGGCATTTCCTCACCTCCGTCCGGTGTTCACCTCAACCTCTGCCGAGACCTCTTCCCGTGTCGGCCAGCCTCCAACCGATCGCAACCTGAAAACCCGACCTCAACCCCCTTCCCTCCAAACCTCACTGGTGAACGCCATCTCCACCCCTCCTGCCCGGTGTTGGTCCAAACCCAAGCTCAACCAGCGCCCAGCAGGCGCGACCCATACCCCCCGGGCCTCTCTCTCTCTCCTGGGCGCAACTCCGACCACTCCCTCGCCCAGCTCCGGCGCACCTCCGCGACCCGACGTCATCTCCGACCCTACTACCGGCGGAACCCTTCTGGCCTCTCTCACCTCCATCCAACCCATTCCCCAAACCAAACCCATACCCATTTCATCCATTTCAACTTCTACCCATTTTTACAAATGCCACGATTTTTCTACCTGCTATATCCCTAGCCAACAAAACCAAATACCAAAATAAACCAACTAAATGCCCATGTGCAAATAAAAACACTTAACCCCCATTTTACCAATAATACCCTTTCTTAATACTTTTCCAAAATCACCCCTCTAACCTCACAACCCACGTGCTCCCATGTGCACTCAAATGCAAATTTAACCCAAATCAGATTTTTTTCAAATATCCTCACACCTCACACCCCCATGCACATGTGCTCTCACCTTTTCCACATGTTCACCATAGTCAATTCTCATTTTTACCCCCATGTTTCATGCCTACTATAAATTGAAGAAGAAGACCCCAAATCAAATACCTAGAGCTTTTAGATAGGAATTTTAGAAAGAGAATTGTAGAAAAAATTATCCTTTGTAAATAGTTTTTATTTTTTTCTATTTTAGATATTTGTGAGATTAAATATTGTAAGAGAATTAATAGAGTGGATACTTTAATTTCATATCACTCGGATGCTCAATTAGGAGGTGTATGCTTCAATTTCAAGGATTGGAGTTCAACTTAATCAAAGAGATTTGGTTTGATTGTTCTCTTCTCTTCTTTTATTATTTTATGCCTTTGAATATTAGTTTGTCATATTCCATACTATGTTAGCTAAATCCCCTTTGAAGGGTTGGGGTAAAACCCTTATTTGATGTTATTTTATTTTTATTAGTTTAATTACTTGAAAAGTCGCTTTAAATGTTAATTTTGATCCCTCACCCTTGGATTTACGCCTCGAGAGAGGGTAAATGATTTTCGAGAGAAAATCGAAATTCTAGTGATAATACCCATTTTAGATTTGAACTAGAGATAGGGGTTTCTTAAGTGGGGTATTATCACTTGAATTTCAACTCTAAATTTATTATCTAAGATTGACATAAATTTTAATTGATCGATTCTAGCGGGTGATTAATTAAAAGGAGTGTAGATCTACTTTTCTAGAGTTGTGGGGTGTTAAACTTAATATTCTAAAATGTTATTATTAAAATTACATTTTCAACGAGATTTGATTTGTAATTTTGATATTAATTTGGGAGAATTCAAGTAGTCAAATTAATTAATTAGAATAACTAAAATTTGTGGTGTAATTTCATTCCTTGATTGTTCTTACAATTATTTACCTCACTTTATCTTTTATTCTAGTTTATACTTTATTTTTCATTTTAGTCACTTTTTAGTTAGTTGTTTAGATCTTTATTTTAGTTTAGCGTTATTTCATCATCACCTCATCCGATTGTTTTAATATTTGAAAAAGCTAAAAAAAATTAGAAAAGTGAAAAACCACAAAAAGAAAATAAAAAGTGAATTACATGTGAATTTGTTCCATTTGCTTTACTCCTTAGAAAATGGATTGATACCCTTACTTACCTCTACACTTGAGTTTATTATAATTTGTAGGTATGTGAGGTTTTGATTAGAAAGGTTTGTCCAACAACGACAGATACACATACAAAAAGCATTTCTATCAAACACCTTCCCATTTCGTAATTTAGCCTCCGAATCCATTTCAAATCATTTTTGGTTTCGTATGCATCAGTATGTCTTTGGCTGTTGTCCATCGGGATGGCTCCACCTTCTTTTGTCTATTTTGAGTAAAATAGACTGGAGACTCTATCTCTCTACATTTTTCACCTCACACATCGCCGACATCGGCTGAAGCGCTCCCGAGAGGGATGCGCGGGACTAGGATCCTCTCACCATGGAGATGACACCCATCTCTCTCTCTCTTTCTCTCTCTCCCTCCGCGAGGATTGGGGATGGCCATAGGTGGTCCATTTTATCATTCACGTGAACAAAAGGATTATGTATGACTTATATATTAGTATAGATAATTGAAATGTAAAACTCATCAAGAGGCATAACAAAATATGTTCAAAATCAACTTTTATTTCCAATTAGGATAGTGACGCTATTACACGAAGTATTAGTGAAGGGAGTAAAACCAACCACCCCTATCCATTGACCAAACTATTCCTAAGCAAACCTAACCCTAACCAAACTACACAAAATTATCCCCAAACCCTAAATATATATAAAAGAAATCCAAATCACCATAAGTTCCCAAAAAAACCCCAAAACGTCACAAGACGCAGCCTTCATTGGTGAGACGACCCTGTTTCCTCATCGTTACCATCTCCTAGAGGTCCCCAAGTTTCCCATTCTTAATTGGTATTCTAGATACGCTCCATGGAGAGGTAGGTCCTAACAAACCTGGACAAAACCACAACATTGTATTCCATAGTGTCGAAAGCCACGAACCACCTCTAATCGGTTTCTTCTATCAGGACCTTCTCTACAACCTGCTTTTATATCCATTTCAGGTGGTACCTAGATACATGTTAGCCCACTCCCACAGACTATGATGGATGATGGTGTTGGCATAAAGAGCCTAACATCATCCTCACCGATTCAGTCAGATCCTTCTATCGGGAAGAAATTTATTATACGACGGGCATGATTTGTTTCCACCAGACTTAGCTTAGGAGCCGCCGGGGGAAATAAAAAGAAGAATGCTGAAAGCCCCCCATACGCACATACCGGTAATCTCCAAGATGACATCAGATCACAATCCAATATGAGCATCACATCACATCAAAGCATCACATCACATCAGATCACAATCAATAACAATCAATCACAAAGAATGGAATACATTATATGCAATACATTGGCTCATAATCCAATATGAGGAAGTGAATATGCATGTTTGACGGGATTATGAAAATGAAAGAGAATAAAAGTATGAATATATAATATTATGTGAGCAACACACCAAATCATGATTCACTGAATATGCCTGTCTCACGGGGTTGCTAAGAGTATGTAAACAAATACATACACACACACACACTCAGTGTGTGTGTGATACTAATAAAAGTAAGAATCAATAAAATGAAAAAAATAAGAAAATAGGACCCGAATCTCGAGAAAAACTTGAGATGCCTAGATAGCCAAACATGACATAAAAGTCCACGTAGTTCGAAAAAGCACAAGGGTGACCCATGAAAAACTAGAATTTTCTTATTCTGATTTGAAAAGTGTGCACAACGAAAATAAGTGTAGGAAAAATGAGAGAGAAATCTAATTTAGGGTTAATAGATTAAACCCTCTTTTTAGGTTTTTTAAGTTTATGAAAACTAGTTTTTTGAATAGTTGAGTAATACAAAGGTGAATACGATGAAAAAATAGAAACTAAATGTAAAAAATATGTATGTAGAAAAATGAGTAATAGAATTTAAGTATCAAATTTGATGAATAGGATTTGGACCTTCTATAGAGCTTGAATTCTAACATTGATGGTGATGTAAGCTAATTTTAGTGGCAGTGTAATGATGGTAAAATGGGTAATAAATGTGAGGTGTATGGGCGATGTAATGGAATATGGGAAGAATGTCTTGAAAGGGATGTGTAAAGTACTACACAGTGATTTCGAGGTAGGGATTTCTTGGGATTTGGAAAGAGGTTTTTCAAATGAGCTCATGGCTCCGCTTAAATAAGAGCCTTCTAGGTTTAGGGGATTTTTCGATAGACATAGGCCTAGGACTTCCTATAGGTATGCTCCCTGACTTGGGGTCAGAGTAAAGTGACCCCATGCTGATTGGCATTGGGCCAGGAATGCATATACGCAGTCCAAAATGATTTTTTTATATTGAAAAATGGGCATAAAATTCAAACCGTAGGTCTAAATTGTGCACGACTAGGACCATTGGAAAGATGATTAGGAGAAATTCAAAATTTTATTGGTAAACCCTCAGTTATGAGAATTTACTAAAGTCAAACGAAGCTCAAAAGCGGGTGATGACCACTAGATAAGGGTTTCGGAGGTAAACGACATGTAAATGCAAACTGTAAGGTAGATTTGCGCACGGTATGGGTAGTTAGAAAGGGTATTAAGATATATATGAAATTTCATGCAGTTACTCTTAGTTACGAAAGTTGTTCGGAGCCAAACAAAGATCGTAAGCATCCAATGGTCTATGGAATTGGGTTCTGTAGTAAAAAGACTAAAATGCTAACCGTAAGGTATATTTGCGCACGGTATGAACCATTACGAAAGAGTATTTAGAGACCTAGGAAATTTCATTCAGTTACCCTTGATTTCAAGAGACGACTGGAATCAAATGGAGCGCGAAAGCACTCGATGGTCTCTAGATCAGGGTTTCGAGGGAGGACCGGGGTTAGGGGTTGAAAGGGTCATGCTTGGGACCCATGGATGTGCATGAGGGAAACTAATATGGGGGTACCAAAATTGGGTATCTACACCCATTGATTTGCCTAATACTGAGATGGGGCCATCGAGGGTTCAAGGAGGAGATAGAAAAGATTTTTATTTGGGGTATGTGGTGGAGGGTCCTTTGGGGCATGCCTTTTTGAGATATTACGAGAGGATAAGGGCTATTTTCTTGGAGAGGATCTAGAGAGTTCTTCCTTTTTGAGGAATATAAATTTTGGGGATATAGGTCAGGTGTTGGATCCTAGGATGGGTGGGGAGTATTTACCTATTCTTAGCATTGGGTAGATGGACACGGAGTCTTAGGTCATGCATGAGGAGTAGAGGCGATGATAGAGAAGGATAATGAGGAGGGTATAAATCAGGCCCAGGCCGAGGTCCAAACGAAGGAGGTTATCGCGACTCATATTGTAGGAGGAATACAGAGGTAACCATAAAGGAGAGATATTTAGATACTAAGGCTGTAGTGAGGCAGCTAGAGGGATGAGCCTCAGAGAAGAATCAGGAGGGTGGTGATGCTCGCCTCAAGAGGGTGGGCATGCCCTCATCAGCTATTGAGTTGGAAACCTATCAGGAGAGTCCACCGACTTGATTTTCACAGTCCCCGATCTACTACCATTTTGGACCGTATTATTATCGATTTACATGCTTCTTTAGGAGTGGAGGAGGTAAATTTTCATTTTTAATAGTTTCAGCTTGGTTTCCAGTCTTTGTACTGATTATTCTCGTCATTTTGTGTATTTTTATTTTAGGATGTGATAGTTTCGACATCTAGCCTCCAAAGGTATTAACCCCTTGGTCCATGATGTATCAGATATTATCATACTCAATCCATGTATTTAGTCCTGTGGAGGCCTTTGAGTAGGAGAGCCGATCTCGAGCGTACCTTTCCCATGCATTTACATATCTTGAGATAATTTTAGACTCTTGCACGATATAAGTGAATTGTCCATTGGCTGACAATATTCCTCATGCCCCAACTCAACACAGTCCTAAACCACAAGATGATGTAGAGACAGGTGGTGATCATTTCGATGAAGAGCAGGCGAAGAAGGCTCATCGTGATGAGTAGTTAGTTTTTCTGTTCATCTAGGTGGGGGATTATTCCCTAACAATTCATAAATTTGGATTTCTTTTATACTTTCATTTGTTCACTAAAGGTTTTATTTATTTTTTTAGGGATTTGACACCTGAGATTTGACTTTTAGGATTTCATATTTTTTTGGATTTATGTTGTTATTCCAATTTTATTCATGCATAGTCCTTTACACTTTCCACAATGAAAGACTATTATTGATGAGAGGATGAAATAATAGTTTTACTATTACTTAATTTTACATGGTAAGCAATGTAAAATATTCACATGAAAAGTGTTATCGTAAGCACTTTTTTATTAAGATGGTGGCGATATACATACATTTTTATACAAAAATAAAAGGGTGAATATACGTATGAAAATAAAAGTGACACATCTTTTGAGACTTTACTTTTGGAGAGAGGTGATATTATTTTTTATTGGCGAGTCGTTTATTGTATTGACGTCTTACATAAGGGAAATAGGTTACCTTTATTCGTTTGCAAACTGGAAAGAGACTTTTGAACTTGCTTTTGAATGGGAAAGTCATCCTTTAGCCAAAATAGGGTTCAATTTACGAGGAGTCCTTTTGAGTCTATATGTTTGATGATTTTGTCATGGGATGTGAGTGTTTTAAGAGGGTATTATTTGGAGAAAGGTATGGGGTGTATTTTCTTTCCCACTAGGCTTCTTTTGATCGATTCTCTCATAGTTTTAGACTTTGCATATTATTTCTTAAATAATTATAACTCTACAAAGTTCCAAAATTCCTTAAGTCACCCATTATTACTTGACGTTTATCTTATTTAGATTGCGCCGACTCTTTTGGAGTGAGAGCATAATGACCATAAATAGGGTTTTTGATTAAAAGGGGTTTTTGGTATTTATTTAGATAGTGCCCTACATGAAATATCAAGTTGCTTACGTATCTTCGATTAAAAGACAACAACATGTCTACATTTGAATGTCTACCATAATAATATAGCAGATAATCGGGTCTATGTAGTTATCTCAAATGAAAAAGTTGGGAGGCCAAAGTTTTTTGCTAACTTAAAATGAGTGGTTGGTTGTACAAGTGGGCATTTTGATGTAGGGCTAGGAATGTGTTTGGGTTATTGTGGTTTTACCCTCCGATTATCACTAATTATTTTTGTACTAAATGAATTTCTTTTCATTTTTCACTGGCAGTATAAAGGAAAGAATTTCTTCGATTGGTCGAGATGGAAAGGTTGGGACTTCATCAAGATCAGCTAAGGTATTTACCCTGCTAGAGTTTATTTTTATGACGAGGTAAGTTCCTCCCCATTTGGGTGTAAATTTTCCTCCAGGAGTTCGGGAAGGCCTAAGGTTCTCCTTTAGGACTAGGCCCCCCTCTTATATGATTCACATATTGACCCTCTTAGTAAATGCTCAAGTGATTCGTTGCTGGTATCCCTGATTGTGATAAACGACCTTTAGTTTCCTTTCATCGAGGAGAGCTAGTTCATCATACTGGGCTTGGACCTAGTCAGTTTCGGCCATGTATCTTACGATCATGACTCCTAATTAAAGTATCTCGAGTTCTATGGGTGGAACTACCTTCATTCCATAGACTAGTGAGTAAGGGTGGCCCTTATTGAGTTTTTGTCCGTAGTGAAGTAACCTGAGAGGGTGTATAAGATTTTATCTGATAAACAGATAATGTTCCATTATAAGAATTCAGCTACCTTTTTGGCATTCAGAATTGAGTAAGATTCGGCTTTAACCTATTTGTAAAGTAGTCGATAGTGACTAGAATGAAGTCATGCTTGATGGATGTTTTAGGAGTCACCTTCCCTATGATGTATATTCTATGGGTGGAGAAAGTCCCTGACAAGGTCATTAATTAGATATCTCAGGGAGGTAGATGTTGTCGGGGGCAGAAAGTTGGCATTTGTGGTACTTTTTTACCTAACACGTGAGATCCTTTGGCATCATTATCTAGTAGTATGACTGTTGAAGTATTTTTCTAGAGAGGGTGTGTCCGCTCATGTGTGTTTCTCATTCATCACTATGGATTTTATCAATGATCTTAAGGGTCTTGTTCTCTATGATTCATCTTAAATGTACTTTGTAAAACCCTCTTGTGTAGAGTTAGCCCTGACAGGTGATGAACTAGGGCACTAAACATCTAAAGGGTGAATCAATGAATTAAAGAGGAGTATAGAAATTAGTGGTTTTTGTTTAGAAAGTTTCATATGTCGTAGTACCATATTCTGGGTCATGCTATTATTTCCTCACTAGTGTCATTCTCAAAGAAGTAAGAAGGGGTCCTCTAGAGAGTTACGGTGAATATGACCTCCATTGTTCCTACTGACATATCTATCATGGAGTCTTGGGTGGTTAGTGCATCCATAAAGTTATTTTTTTCCCCGGGGAGACTAGGATTGAGTCTCCATTGTAAGGACAAATTTCAAATCGAGTCAATTTGTAGTATTGGCTTAATTCCGGACAAAACGATTTGAGTCATAGGATAGAGTGTCATGCGTATCCATCCAATCCTATGATGAGTTTTTTGAAGACATAGTGGTAAGATTCGTAATGCTTCATCATTGTTGAGTTTCTAGTGCCTCGTTTCTACGTCATCAAGTCGAGGATTCCATAGTCTCCAAGATGTATGAATGCCCTTTTATATATGTAGGAGAGTTGGAATATTTTATGGGTGTAAATTTCGTCTAAAATGACTTTTTATTTTCAGAAAATATTTCATAACTTACTTTTTATTTTCAGAAAATATTTTAGAAATTTGTATAAAAGTTTTTGGGCTTAAAAATGAAAATTTGAAAATTTATGTTATTTCATTCGAAATGTCGTTCGATCGAGAATTCGAATGAGTTTTCCAACGACTTTTCCTTTTTAATATATGTTTTATCATTAGTAAAGTCGTTCGAACTATGTCATTTGAACGATTTAGGAAAGTCGTTCAAATGACCGTGCATGGGAAAACTTATTTTTGGCAGTTTTTTTGAAACCTCCCACTAACCAACTTTTTGTACCTCCTTTTAACTATTTCGTGGCAACAATTTTCTAGAAGAACTTTTCACTTTTCAAGAGAGCTTTGAGAGAGAAAATCTTCTAAGAAAAGTTCCACTTTATGTATTTGATTTTCATGTTGTTAAATACTTCCAAAACACATATGTTTTACACCTAATATATTTTAGTTTAAATCTAAGTATCTTCATATATATATATATATATAGTGTTTGGCACCGGGTTCTACTTTACCATTTGAAGATTTTGTTTGGGTTTGCTTTTATATCCGATAAAGAAGAAGATTTGTTGTTTTGGCATTCCCACTTGAAGAAAGGCTTCGGATGCGGGTTGATGGAGACCAAAAGCCTCATCGGTGGATTTCGAGACCGTGAAGGAGTTCATGGTTGTCGACTAGGGGGACGTATTTACAAGAAGACGCATCAAGACTTGGATGGAATCGAGTCGAGGAAATAAGTCATCTGTCTTGTAAAATTAAATCCATAATTAGTGGATTTAAGGCTAGGGGTCGTCCGAGATTTTTCCCATTTGAGTTTTCCTTGTACGTCGTCGTGTAGTGGTTGTGATGTTATTTTATCTTGCAAATCACCTAGAATGCATGCTTAGGATAACCAAGATAGAAATTGGTTTAAATCACACATTTGTTTAAGTTGGTGCTAAAATAGTTTGGGTGATGTTTAATTAATTTAATTCAAGTCGACTAATTCTAATTTGATAAAATTGGGTTTGGCCTATATAGAAAAATGAACTAATCATTGTTAGAAAATTTTTAGGAATTGGGTTGAATTAATTTGATTAAGTGAAATTTTATATTAGAGTAATTTCATTTCACTTTTAGTTTAGCTTAATTTTAATTTGAACGAAATTAAAATTTGTAGGTTGTTTTTGCTTTCAATTTGAACCATCCTATTACATATTTAAGGAAATTAATTTTTTAAAAAGATATTTTAATTATTTGGGGGCTTCCTAATTTTTCAAATTGGTATCAGAGTGAGAGAGCAAATTTATTTCATTAAGGTCCTTTTAGAAATTTTTTTGGTTAAAATGGAATTTCCCCCATTTTCAAAATTTCCTGTTTTCGATGGTTCCAAGTACACGTATTGAAAAGTGTGTATGAAATCTTCACTTATGTCCATTGACAAAAGGTTTTGGCTGCCAGTCATTAACGGGTGGACCCCACCTACATGTTTGGTAGAATTGACTGTGTCCCAAAACCCGTCGAGCATTGAAGTGGGAATGAACTAAAACTAGCTAACTTTAATTCTCGAGGCTTGAACGTTTTATTTAGTGCGGTTCCACCGGATGAATTCCACCGTATCATGACTTGTGAAACCTCTAAAGAAGCTTGGGATATATTACAACTCACTCACGAGGACACTAGTGTCGTTAAGGCTTAAAAACTCCAAAACCTCACCACTCAATTTGAAACTATCAAAATGCTTGAAAATGAAACCTTTGATGAATTTTATGCTAGACTTTCCGATATTTTTAATTCATCATTTCATTTGGGTGAGAAAATACCCGACGACCGTGTAGTAAAGAAAATCTTAAGGTCCCTACCCGATATGTTTATCCCTAAAGTGACCATTTTAAATTCTTTACCCACCTTGCACTCTACCAAACTTGAGGAGTTAGTAAGTGATTTGCATACCTATGAACTAGATACATTCCCCTCTAAAAATAAAAAGAAAATAGATAAGGGCATAGCTTTGAAAGCCCGAAAGGAGGAGAAAGAAGTTGTGGTTGATGAGAGTGATAGTGAATTGGAGGACATGGCTATGTTTGCGAGAAAATTTTGAAAATTTGTTAAGTTTAAAAAATATAAGTTTAAAAATGATTATAAGAAATTTGAAAAATCTAAGCATGACAAAGACGAAAAGATCCCTAAAACATATAATGAAAATCTTAATAGGGACGAGTCAAATAGGTGCTATGGTTGTGAGGGTTATGGCCATAGGGCGAGAGAGTGCCCCACTAGACTAAGGAGATAAGGCAAACAACCAATTTCCTATAATACCATGCTTAGTGATGACAGTGAAAAGGAAGAGGGACCCGATTCCTCCATTGAGCGTAACTTTACTGTGTTATGGCAAGCCATGTGAGCAACGATAATGAATCATCCCATGAAGATATACATTTACATGAATCTTTCGAGGCCTTTGCTTATGAATCCCAAAAAGATGATGGTTGTGAGAGTGGAGAAAAGAAAGAAAGTGAAGTGATGAAGAGGTTGATGAGAGTTAACTTCAAATTGCATTTAGAGAATTATATGAAGAATCTATTAGATTAAAAAGGGCTAATTTGAAGTGAGAAGCTAGTTTAAGAGGGCATGCCAAGGTCATTTATGAGAGTTCATTATTATAAGACCTTAGGACCCTTGAGAGAGCTCTTTGAGAGAAGCTTGAATATATATAAGGCGAGAGAGAGAGAGCCATAAAGATTTGATGGAATCTATGGAAAATGAGCTTCTCATGTTTGAAGAGAGAAATGTGTTGTTAGAGTCTAAAATTTTAGAGTTAGAAGAAAAATTAAGAGACTCTAGTGAGGTCAAATTTTATTTGGAATGTAGGTCCTCTAAATCAGATAAAATATCAGGAACTGTCCAAGTAAAAAATGACACTTGTGGTTTAGGCTTCGATTCTTGTAACGATTCCACTAATAAAGACAAAACTATTATTTTGAGAGAATCACTTGGGAAAGCTTCTAAAGGTCAATCCTTAGGTTCTACTTTTCGACGTGTCTTTACTTGTTGACATTGGGGTCGAAAATGTCATGTTAGAAAATTTTGTTTTGATCTTAAAAGAATTTCTAGGAAATCCAAAAGTAAGGTAACCGAGGTAGCCAAGATTCCCAAATCCATAGATTATCCAACTTGGTAGCTTTACAAAATAGGGTTTATGATTCTCATTTGCTAGCATGTGAAACCACCCATGCTAAAATAAAAGGTTAATTGTGTTAGCTTTGTTTTGCATACTCTAGCTTTTGGTCTTCATGCTATATTTTCTTGCTAGTTATATGTTTGTTTGTCATTTTTCAATCTATGCCTCATTATATATGCGTTTCTAGATTTATGACTTGTTTAACTTTTGTATTATATTATTTTCATTTTAGTTTGAATTAAATGAAAAATGCAAAAAGATTTTGTTTATCATTGGTATTTTATTTTTATGAGTTATTTGAGATTAATGAAAAATTCAAATGATTTTTGTTTATCTTTTAAGTAATCTTATTTTTGTTTGGTTAAAATTTTCAAAATCTCAAAAAGATTTTTTGTGTGTATTTTAGTTTGGCACACCTTTTATGGCATATGTGATAGCACATGTTTTATAACTTATGCCACAAATGTCTTACTATAGCAATTGATGTCGCTTTACTGTCGGGGCCCTATTTCCTAGGTTTAGTCTTACATTGCCTCACATGACTGCCGCAGCCCTATGCATATAGCCTGCGGCCCCTTATAATCTACATGTCGCGGACCAAGACTATACATTCATTTGGCCGCAGCATCTTCTCATCGCATCCATAGTAAAATACAACATCAACTATAAATATAGGTTAACACCTCGAGATAGAGGGAGATTCATTTATCCTCATTCGGGTCTGGGTTCATTTCTTACATCAGTATCAAGCTTGGAACTGATTAGTCTCTCTTTACGCCACGAAGCATAGCTTGGGGGCTACTGGGATGAGCATCACAGCCACCATTCCGGGGCCATCGGAATCATCACAGTCGTGTACTACATTTTACTCTCATGCTAATACGCCTCTTTAGGCCTAATAACTATGTACCAAACAACATATATAATGAGGGCGTGGCACCAAAGTAGGCGTAGGCTCCTTTTTATAGCCGAAACACTCTATATCTAGTCTTTTATCTCTCTTTACTTGCTATATTTGTTTATTATGCACTTTACACTTGATTTGATGGTACGAGAACGACAAGTGGACAATTTCTCGTATCATCAATTTGGCGTCGTCTGTGGGAAGCGAGGTATTTCAGTCTTGTTTATCTATGTTTTGAGTTCTTAAAAACCTTATTTTATTCATGGGGATCCTTGGAATCATCATCTCATGAGTAAATTTTGGTTATTGAGCTCTATTTTATATTGACACCCTTAAATGGGTATTTCATATTTTCAGATCTATTTACGGGTCTTTCTTTTATGCCCTTAGATCTATTTTACATACCCCTATGATATCACCTCACCTAGATAAGGGTGGAAATATTGATGGGCTTTAGCCCCGTAAAGGTAGGTCATTAGGGAAGAGTTATATTCACTCCCTTTTTGTTGTTCTTTGCCTATAATCTAGGGTTTATCATTAGAATTGTGCCGTTTTGTGCACCGAAAGGTTATTCTATCATGGATAGACCCTAGTAGGTATGCTCTCCACATGTTTTAGGAGAAAAACTCAGTATCTAGGTTTCAATCTTGGGATTATTTCCTTCAGTGCTTAGAAGGGGATGTGGCATGGTGGTTCAACTTCCTTTCTTACCGTGGCATCTACTAGTGTGGTTGCATTAAAGAAGCTTCAAAACATCAAGGAGTGGACTCGAGCTCAACCTTGGTGAATTCCAATGTTCCTAGATCCATGGTAGTATACTTGTGTGCCTCACTGCCCGTGGCCTCATAAGAAAATCTTATGCAACAGTGCAAGTGCTGCATCCCAACTTCATACTTGGTTAATCTGGTATCTATGTGATTACCCACTTATATTAGTTTTGTCTCAGATTATATATATTTTTAAAGATGAACAAAGCAGAAAATGGAAGGAGAATCCAGCCAGAGCACAAAATTCAAATATCAGATTGTACAATTGTACAATCACCTCAACCATCTCTACAACAATCATGCTTCACTCCAAACCTAAGTAAACTATTTGACTTAGAGGGTCCTCATGCTAGAGGTCACGGCCACATCCCATGTGGGTGCGGAACCTAGGATCATTATTGCATCATCCATCACTACTACAGACATATTAGAAGCTACAGTACTAGAGGCAGCTAGAAAGTCCCAGAAGAGGAATATGGAGAAAACTGAGAGATGTTTCGAGGCCTACACCCCATTGGCCTTCCTAGTTGAAGACATATTTGACTTCGTGAAGGAGGAAAAGCTACTGAGGTGGTTCGAGAAGCTGAGGGTTCTTCCCCATAAGAGGGACAAATCCAAGTGGTGTAAATTCCACCAAGACCACGACCACAACACTGAGAAGTGCTATGCCCTCAAAGATGAAATGAAGAGGCTCATAAGGCAGGTAATGTTGCAGCTTTTCCTTAAGAATACCTAAGGGATGCATCCTAGTCTGACAGGCCACATTCCTCTTTTTATGCCCATATTTATATTTCATCTATTTATGTTATTAGTGAAAAATTCTTTCTAAGTGGTTCCATTTTAACTTTGTATTGAACTATAAAAGTCCTGAATATATGAATAGATATATGAAATCAAGTTCACTTTATAGGGAAATATTTGATTCTTAATTACGTTAAAGGTTATCTTATAAAAGACTATTTTTCTTAAACAGATTACAAATCAAGACAATATGTTCGATCGGGAATGATAATATCTAAATGGGCCCGTAACACCCACCATGGGTCCTGATTATCTGAAAGCAAGTGATAATTGAAATGGCGAAAGAAACTATTGAGAGAAGATATTAAAATTGGTCTGCAACATCATTCATAGAGACTATATTCCAGCATATTATGGCTACATTCTTGAAATCATTTATCAGAAAGCGTCACTAGCCACAGGGGCTTATAATGCTCGTTCTTAGCTTTCGAGATGCATCGTTAGCCACGGGGGCTTACAACACTTGTTCTTAGCTTTTGGGATGCTTCATTAAGTTGGGAAACTAATAGTATCTAGCCAGGGATGGCTCTATATATTTAAAAAAACAATCTTGGGTGGCTCAATAACATAACCCAGCCTGGCAACCCAGCCTGGGGAGGCTTGATAATATCCCATATATAATTTGTGGGTGGCTTAATAACATAACCCAACCTTGTGAGGCTTGATAGTATCCCATATATTAGCTGTGGGTGGATTAATAACATAACCCAGCCTGGGGAGGCTTGATAGTATCTTGTACATTAGTTGTGGGTGGATTATTAACATAACCTAGCCTAGGAAGGCTTTATATATATCCGAACAAAGCTTGGGGATGCTTCATAATACCTAGCCCCGGGGGCCTGAAAATAACCCAATCGACTAAAGGAAAGCCATAAAGGAAGTTAAAGCGACTAAAGGATGCTGAGTGGCTGGCATACTGAAGCATGTCAAAGCTATAGAAAGAGGGTGGCCTTAGCCCAGCATGATGTCATCAATTTCTTCATGAAGGATTAAAAGACGCCGTAGCCCTATCAATGTGGCCGCAGCCATAGAGGGTCATTCATTTAGAAGATGCAGCATATCATGAATTACTAATTGATTTGCAAATGGGTTGCAAACCAGTCGCAACCCCTGAAATACAAGATGAAAAAGTGCTGGAAAATTAAAAGAAGTCAAAGGCAGAATCTAACAGGCCGCATCCTATTCTGGGGAACCTTTTTAAAGGGATGCAGTTGCAACTTAAATAAGGCAAGTAAGTTAAGCCGCAACCCCAAAATCCATTTCACTTTGGCACCGCGGCTATGGGGGTTATAACCATATGGTGAGAAGTCGCCGTGGCCTTATGTCCATTGTAGTTACTGAAAAGGCCTTGCAAGTTCATTCAATCAAGAAATCAAACATATAAACAGACAGTAAGTATGGAAGCATATGAAAAAATGAGGAGCAGGGAAGGCAATCAGAAAAGTTAAAAAGGCTAAAGCCTTCGCAAAAAATTAAAGTATTAGAGTTAATACAGACAAAAGTACTCAGCCTTGATTAGAAGTTCCTAAAGGTCATAGCCTTGTACATATCAACCAAAAATCAATGTTTAAAAAGAGGACGCAGCCCGGTGTTCAGAATTAAAAGAAGGATAGTTGGCTGCATCATCTTCTTCATTTCCCTCCTCTCCTTCTGCGATTGTCACGGTCTCCTCCTCAGCTACCGTAATCTCTGCCTCCACCTTAGCCTAGCCTTCTCCTTAACTACAACCTTTATCTCAGCTACACACTGCAGATGCTTAGCATCACTAAGGACCCAGGCAAGAAATGTTTCCTTACTTTCAAGAAAGTTTTTTATAACTCTGTGTATGAGATCTTGGTAGCTGCAGAGGTACGCTTTATTGTTGATTAGGTAGAAGTATTTGGAGCCTTTAAATGACCCCAAAGTGCTATCAATTGCCAATTGAAAGGCCGCGGCATGATCTCCTCTATCTTCTTTATCGTCGTGACATGGGTCTGGGCATCATTAGCAGCTTTGGCTTCTAATTCCTCATACTTCTTCAGCTGAAGTTTAAGCTTGCTTTTTGCAAACTCCACGGCCTTAGTAGCTTCCACAACTTAAGATTGGGAAGCCTTAAGGGACTCTGTGTCCTGTCTAAAATTTTCCTTAGCTTCCTTCTTGGCATCTTTTGCAGCCTGGACCTTCTTGTCCGCATCCATCTTGTAGGACTCAAGTGTCATAGTAGAGGATTGCTTCCCAGCTTAAAAGGAAGAGACCTATAATTATCCAAGTAAGTAGAGTGCACTCTCTCCACAGCCTTCTTCAACTTACAGAGGGCCTCATACTTCCTTTTCTGGGAAATCACAATGTTCGCGGCCTACAAATAGAGTTGATCTTAGAAGAAAAAAATTAAAGGTGAAAATGATGTTGATAAGGTACTTGCACTTACCCTCAACAGACTGTGGAGACCATAATCCTCCGAGTCATCGTGGTCTTCATCCATGAGGCGATTAAGGTCCATGGCATCTGGGATACTCATTCTGTGGACAACCCTCGCAGTTGTGTCCAAAGAAGATTCTGGATTGGGCGGCCTAAGCTGGGGCCACAGACGTCCATAAATATCAATACTGGCATGACATTGAGGAGGTGCCATATTAGCATTAACAGCTAAAATTATTGGAGGAGGTGAATTTTCATGGATTGGTGAGGTGCCGAAGCCTTCTAGCTATTTAGATGTCGACATCAACCCTATCGTGGCCAAGTTGGCGCCAATATCATCACCAAATGTACCCTCAGGACTTTCTTGAGATGAGGTCATAGTAGGACCAACTTGGTCACCAGAAGGGATTGCGGTAGGAGCTTTGGACTTTGTCATCTTCCTTTTCCTTTTCATCCTTGTGTTATTAGGGATAGTTGCATCCTCATCCATTTCAGCCAATTGAGTTGCTAACAGCTCTCTATAAATCTCCTCACCAACCCTCTTCTCTTGTCGCCCACTCGGCTGCCGATTGTCAAGAACTGTAGAAAAATGCAAAGGTTAGTACAAAATAAAAACATGGAGGATAAGTGGATGCGTCCATAATTCAAAAGATTTACCAAGCTTGGAGGGACATCCACACTACCGCGGCATCCTAAAGGTCCTCTCTCTCTCAGTCTCTTGTGGGTGGATCTCCCACCCTTCTCCAGAAATGAAAAAATATTTGCCCTTCCAGTTCTTTACACTGGTAGGCCTCCCAGAATAAAGGGTTTCATCTCTGTTGCAGATAGAAAAGTACTAATACCCCCCAAATTTTATGAAGTTTTTCTTTGGGCAGTAGAAGTAGAAAAACTCCGCAGGAGTATTGTCTATCTTGATTTCTTCTTCCACGGCACAATAGCTGTAAAAATGGCCCTCCAGACATTGGAATCCAATTGGGATGGGGCTAACTTCATTGTCTGGAAAATTCTTCTAACTTGAACAGGGACAGGTAGTCGCAGCCGATAAATGAAAGCGTGGAGGGGAAAGTAGACCCCATCGTCAGCAAGTGTCGTGCATGGACTTTGTTAAATGATAGGTGTTGAGCACATCAAACCCTCAGGAAACTCAAAGGCTTCATCCACCTGATCAACCCACTCTTGAGTCATAATGCATGAGTTCTCTCATCTCTACAAGATGCGACAACAGGTGTGTCCCTAACATCAGATGGACCCACAGTCATAACATCAGTACCCATTGGCTAGTTACTTGAATTGGCTTCTTCTTCCATTGTCACGGAGTTTGATTCTGAATCTAATACCACATAGTTGGGAAAATTTCTCAGTTAGCAAGTTCCAATTGATTTCAAAGGGCGCACAAATGGAAGTTCGAGAGGAGAGGATCCAAAATGTTTATTCCAAAAGTCTCTCAGAAATTCGTCTAGGTCAAAGTTCATATAGCTACAACAATACCTGAAAAGTGGAGAGTCCGCAGTTAGGTTCCGCAGGTAGTATGGTATAGGCCTCTTAGAGGTCGCGGAAGGAATAACGATGTATCAAATTTGAAGGATAAATAAGAAATGTTAGGCAAAATTGACTAAATACACCAAGTGTTGGGCTCTTTTGTCCTAGAAGTTAACTTATGCCGCAACATATTATTTTGAGGAAGGAGGTATGTTATAATCTTACATGTTGTAGTCATTGGACTAGGAGATAAGTTATGCGGACACCAACCAAAGGGCATTAGGCAAGGGAATATTTACATGGCGTAGCTAGAAATTTATATGCCGCAGCAATTGAGGGTTGCAGACATTTACCTAAGACCACCCTAAAAATTTGCCACGATTTTGTTATGCCGCAGCCAGATATTCATCAAGCTACGACCATATAATCTAACAGTTTAGTGTTTAATGTTCATTAAATTTGGGGATTAAAGCCCTAGAATATGAAGAGTTTATCCTAAGAGCACTAAAAACAGAGTAAAGCCCTAAGAGTCCAACCCAAGCCAGCAAAAAATTCATTCATTGGGTTTATTACATGGATCATCTCTTATTTTAGCAAAATTTACAATTGATTGAAAATCATTAATTATAAAAATTCGAGTTTTATTACAAGTTCAATTCGTCATAAAATTGGCAGATACGAATTCAAATGATGAATCATTTGATTATAACAATTATTTTGCAAAAGCAGAAGTTCAAATTGTCCAATTCCAATAAGAGAATCAAGAATAGTTGGAAGAATTAAAATTATAAAGATATACAAGAAGTTTTTGGTCGAAAAATTACCTGGAAATGGATGGAAACCAATGGCTCAGCTTCAAACCGCCTTGTGCCGCCTCAAACCTTCTCACACACTGGCCTGAAAGATTGTCAAAAAAGTCAAGATGAGAAATGAACAGAGTTTTGCCTTCGATATGCTCTCAAGGGTTTGGGAAACGTAATGAAGTCCATAATCGGTTCTATTTATATAAGAGGGAACGGGAAGATGAAATGTCATTTTGGGAAACTACCGCAAAGTTAACATGTCGCGATAATAGTAGAATGAAGACTCATCACCAATTCATTGGCACTATGCCTTGGGGGCTTATTGATAGCACATATTTTGTACCTCATTCTGTGGATGTCTTACTATAACAGGTGATGTCGGTTTACTGTCGCGGCCCTATTTCCTAGGCTTAGTATTACATTACCTCACATAACTACCGCAGCACTATGCATACAATCTACGGCCCCTTATAATCTACATGCCACAGACCATGCCTATACATTTAGCTGGCCACAACATCTTCTCATCACAGCAACTGTATAATATAACATCACCTATAAATATAGGTCAGCACCTCGAGATAGGGCGAGATTCATCTATCCTCATCCGGGTCCGAGTTCATTTCCTACATCAGTATCAAGCTTGGAACTGATTACTCTCTCTCTATGCCACTAAGCATGGCTTGCGAGATTTTGACAGGAGCATCACATCCACCATCCCCGAGCCACTGGAATCATCATATCATGTACTACATTCTATTCCCATGCTTGTACGCCTCTTTAGGCCTAATGAATATGTACCAAAAAACATATATAATGAGAGTGTGGCACTAAAGTGGACGTAGGCTCATTTTTATATCCAAACCACTATATATCTTGTCTTTTATCTCTCTTTACTTGATCTCTTTGTTTATTATGCACTTTACACTTGATTTTTTTGTATGAGAATGACAACAAGTGGAAGATTTCTTGTATCACCAATATGTTTGTGTTCAATCCTTCATTTTCGCTTCCATGTGGCTAGAACATTTGGCTAAAATTTTCAATCCTTAAAGTGTTCTTTGTCATGGTTACATGCAGTATTTTGAACTTGACTTTCTTAATGGATTCACTTGTTATATGCCTTTTCACACACACATACACAAACTCTTTTGAAATTTTAACTTCACATGTATATTTGAGCTTTGTGCGTTGTTTGCCTACCAATCTAGTCATCTACATATCTTGTGATCTAGGAGGATTTGTGCATGTCAAATCCGTTGCACGTGAGATTTGTGTGATAAAAAAATGATATATGAATGCGCATGGGGAAGGGCTTCGAAAGGAAAAATTATCCTTTGCGAGTAAATGGACCTAAAAGATATACGTGGTCCAAAGGCCTAAAAGAAAAATATGGCATTAAAAGAAAATTATTTGCCAAGGCCTATTTGGTTTAGTTTAGTATATTCATTCAAAATTATTATATGCATATTTTGAGAGAGTTTGGATGGTATATCAATGTTTTTTCACATTGTCTTTGTTTTCTAGTTGCGTTTTATTGTCATGACTCTATTGGTTTGTAGAATCATTAATATTCTAGGCTTGTATGAATTGTGTTTGTTTGTTCATAGAGATTAACTTATCGTGTCACATAAGGCTAAATAATAGTTGATAAAGTTTTGCAATCAAATGAGAACTCCGTGAACATGTTTAAGTGATTGGATTTTAATTCATTGGTATCTAGTTCACATCCCTTGAATTCCATTTCCATATGACACATTTATGCCATAAGAATGTGGAAAACTCATGTTATTTTATTTTGTGTCATTTGTATGTTTATATCTATATCTGTGTGCTTATGCTTATTTTGTATCTATTGTGTATACATGTATATGATATGTTGTTTGTTTTGAGTCTTTTCCATGTTAGCTAGTCCATTCATGATTTTAATTCATAATTTGTATCTAACTTGTTGCAAATTTTGGTTGATATCCCGTGCTTATGTTAAATACATTTTAGCTGGTATCATTTTTTTCGCATCATAAGTTGGTATCTATTTAACCTTGTTGTGGATTAGTGACTGTTTATCATAGCCCATATGCTTTAATGCTCTTATCACTTTATGCACCATCATGTTTTACTTGTTTTCCCATATTTTATATCCTTTGTGTAGTTTTAGGGTGGGAGGGTGGGGATTGTATATGCTTTAATTGGGGGAGAAATAAGTAATATTTTAATTCTTTATCCTTTATATATTCCTCAACAAAAAGGGGGAGAAATGGTATCTAAACCCTTAGTTTAGGAGATTTAACTTAGGGGGAGACGTGACTCTTAGGTAGATCATATCTGATATATGGGGAGAATCAAGTTAGGGGGAGTATTTATTTACATTTCATTTAATATTTTGATATTCCCTATGCGTTTAATGGTTTGCTTAAGTGTGCATGATTTATTCTTTTAGCAACATTTATTTAAAGCGGCAAAACATCCTTGGGTCGTGTCAATAGCATATGTATTTTTTTATTTTTTGGGTGGGATGTTGTGTCTAGACGAGCTTGACAGACCTTTAGGTTTTTTGGTTTCGCTTTGTCCCCAAATAGCCAAAGGGAGAGATTTGAAAGGACAAATTTCCAATCGAGTCAATTTTTAGTATTGGCTTAATTCCGAACGAAACGATTTGAGTCATAGGATAAAGTGTCATCTGTATCCATCCAAGCCTATGACGAGTTTATTGAAGACGTAGCGGTCAGATTTGTAAATCTCCATCATTGCTGAGTTTCTAGTGCATCGTTTCTACATCATCAAGTTGAGGATTCCATAGTCTCCAAAAGGTATGAATGCACTTATATATATGTAGGAGACTGTGTTATTGAGTTTGTTGAAGACGCAACGGTCGGATTTTTAAAGTGTTTTTTTTCAAAGTTTTTGAGTAATTGGATCTAACCTAACTGTCTACCTAAATCCCCGTCAATGGCACCAAAAACTTGATGCGACTTAAAAAGTATCTAAAGTGCGTAATTATAGAGGCTCAAGTGCAAGCCTGTCGTGTAAGTAATAAACCTGGTAAGACGGGGTCGAAATCACATGAAAATAGGACGTCGAACATGACGACGACAAGTAAGATGGTCAATCCTAAACTCACTCTAAAAAGAAAATTTAATGGTGTTCTAAGTGAGATTATAGCTATTAACTAAGAGTAATTAAATGAAATTGAGTATGAACTAAGCATGCTAGAGTGAACTAATTGTGGCTGGTTAATTATGAATGAGAAAAGCTAGGTTGGAATATAATCCTCCAACCCTATTATGTTTGTCGGTAATAAAACTAGTTATGAATTAGATAAGTGAATAAACCCGATCTTTATTAATCTTAAGAATTATATACATGAGGATCAAGCCTGCTTCATATATAATCAAAAGTAAGAATAAAGCAGTGTTTTTATAGCTACATGCGCGTCGGACTCTTAAGCATCCCGATTATGCAGGGCAAATAAGATCAAAAGTCCTATGATGGTTGCGATAACCACACAACACGATTCGATCATTTATTTAATTTTAGGGAACAAATTTTACACACATGCAAACCACATCGGGCTGGGTTAATGCATCCCAACCCTTAAAAATCTAGCCTGGCATGGTGCAACTAGTGAAAATAATGGTGCATGTGACTGGCATCATTGTGGGATTATAACTAGATGAGTAAAAGGATTCAATATTTCTTTAAAATAAACTAATCTTGTATAAACTAACGAAATCAAACAAAATAAGAGAGAAATAAATCAACTTTACTATAGAAATCTTAATTGAGACTCAACAATTTTTATTATTGAGCTTCTAGGGTTCTTTTGCACTTCCTCTCTCTAAAACTATGTAAAAAGAAGCTCTCGTAATGTTTATCAAGACGTTAGAATAAATAATCTATGAATTTACAAGAGTTTCAACCATGCAGGACTCTAATTTTACAAGTGGATAAATTCAAATTTCGACACCTAAACCGATCCTGTTCAGGGGCTTCGGTTCGGTTTGCCTCTAACAGAAAGTTTTCCCAGAACCGGTTCAGTTCATTTTCTTCAACTTCAATTCGGTTCCATATTTTTTATGTTTCGCATAATGTTTTCCAAGGACAAGATCGGTTTCTTTTTCACCATCTTTGGTTCGGTTCCATCTGTAGAAGAAACTTTTTCTTCTTCGTGATTTTTTCTCAACTTTTAAGTCTTGTAACTTTTGGTCCGTGATTTGGATTTGGATGTCGTTTCTTCCCAAGTGTTCGTAGACTTAAAATCTTAAATTTCTATTTAGTCCTCTATTCCAAGTTCTCGATGCACATTACTCTTATTCCCCTTTGATGTTTCTGCTCTTATTTTCATTCTTTCTTCCGGTTTCTTCTTTCTTTGTATGCATCCAATACCTGCAAAAGTGATGAGAAATATATGAAACTTGGCATACTCATTCGTAAATGTTAGATACACTCGAATTACACTTCGTGGAGTGATAAAGGACCCTAAATTATGGGGATAAATATGAAGAATTATGCCTAATCAAACCCCCTAACTTAGAACTTTGATCGCCCCGAGCAATGTAAAAGAATCACAACATGGTGAAACTCATAATAAACACTAAACGGGATAAAAAAGACGTTTCACGGGTAGGTGATTGCATTTAGCGTATGCAATAAGCCTTTAAACCTCTAGGTTACCCTAGTAGGACAAGTTGTGTCTCGTGAGGGTTTGTAGAGAATATACCCACAAAATTCATTTTACTAGACTCAAAAGAAGTTCAAAACACTAAAAAATTGTATAATTTAAACTCCTCAAAAATTGTCACCTTAAAATCATATTCGCAAGTCTTAAGTCATAGCGGTGCGAAGTTGAAACTCGAACCGCTAATTTCCACCAATTGATTATTACGTTACTTCCCGAAAATTTGCTTTGATTTCAAAATCTCACGGATACACTCACAAATGAATCCCTAAAAAATGTGGCTTATTCTCTCGGTATACGTGATAAAAAAAGTAAATATAATGGACTAGAGACCACTCACACAATTTTGAAAAGACGAAATTTATTTAGTGAAATGGTCTCTTCATCGGAATACGGTCATTGGGAAAACGAAAATCATCATCTCTTAGTCACACCATTTTAATCTCTTTTATTATCTTTTATGCGTTAGCTCTCCACGCGATAATCAATTTCACAATTCGGACTCAGTTAGGACTTTCTTGGGTTATAAGGTATATTGGGTAATGTGAGAACGGTCGGATAATTCGGAATTGGAAAAATGTCCTTATTATGTCCTTTAGTGCTTTTTCTTGGTTTTTGCTCATTTTCTCTTCTTTTTCTATCTTTTTTTTCATTTTTCACAAATTTCTTTTCTTGCTAATTTTGTTGAGCATACTTTTTTTTTTCTTTCCCCCTTTTTGCATTTTTCAGAATTTATTTTGTATTTTTCACTTTTCACAATTCTTAGCCAATTGGGTTTTTCGGGTTATCAAACTAAAGGGAAATTTTTTATTCAACTCAAATTAGGGTTACAAAATGGATGATATTTTCATTACTTTTTCTGGCCAATCTCTTTGGGTGAAAAATGAGAGCCTACTTCATTGTCCAAATTGCTATTTACATTACCATATGCGTCTCGAGATTAATTAAGTTTAGAGATATTTTAGCACACTTTATTCAAGACAATATCTCACTCGTTTCCCGTAACCGATCAAAACAAAGAAAGAGAGATCATCAATGACTTTTTTTTAAAACGCTGAAAATAACCTTGAGTTAACCATTAACTCAGATTGATTTTTAAACTCACAAAAATGATAGGTTTGAAATCTCACCAGGTAAGTTAATATCCACACTTATTTGTAAAGTCGTCAATTTTTGCTCAATTTCCATCTTTGGTCAATTTTGGCTTAGTGCATTTGATTTTTACAACTTGAGAGTAAAAATAATTTGTGACATTTATGAAGCTTTAAAATCCCAATTTTTATTTATTTTGAAGAAAAATATTTTTTTGCTTTTCTTAACTTTTTCAATTTTTTTTTTAAATTTTAGGGAATTTTGAAAATTTGTGAAGTTTTAGAAATACGTACTTGTCACCCCCCCCCCCCCCCTAACATAGACTTTTGCATTGTCCTCAAGCAAAAAGGACGAAAATTCAACTAAGAGTGAATTAAAAGTGTGAAGAAATAAAAAGAACAAATAAGGAAAAATGTAGATTTTTGTACTAAGATCAAGCTTCTGTTAAAATAGGTTAGGAAAGTAAAACAACCAGCTATGATAACCAATCATAAAGACAACACAAACACAACACAAACACAACCAACTCATAAAACATCATACACGGGCTTCATTGGGGGTGGGAAGGATCTACTGGGCGCGTTAGGGTCATATGGGTCATAGAAATATATAGGAGGTGGTGTACCCATAGACAAACGATACATCTCAGCCTGAGGACACGCCATCATACGAGTGTCAGGTTGATATGCGCGATGGTATTAACGGTACTCAGTCATAAACCCCTCAAAATGCGCCTCGAGAGAGACAATCCTGGTGGTGATATCTTTTCCTCCTAGCATATAGTCTGAATCGACCTCCTTATCATACTCCTCCTCACCTTCTTCCTCTCCCATCTCGTTGGCCTCGTCGTCCTCATCAACATCAATAGCTATCTGAGCTGCTCGCATGGCCTTTCAGTGCTTAGCACTCCTATTGCGCGATACCTGCCCAATGGGCTTCGGGAGATGAGGAAGAGCCTGAGGTGGCTGAATGCCGGCATCGTCAAGAATGGAGGTGATGAGGCGTGCATATGGGAGGGGTACTGCACCTTTTTGCTCTAGTGCTGCAAAAAATATATCCTCATAGAATGTGCGAGAAAGATTGACCCTGAAGTTGGCATCATAAAGATGATAAACGAGGGTGTCTTGGCGAGGACGCATCACCGATTCGTTAGAGGTCTGAAGCATATTACTGCAAACAATATGAAAAGTAATGTACGCCTTATCATTGAGGCATCACATTGAGAAGGTGCCCTTCCTCCAATTTTCATCGGGTGTGAGATGGTTGATGCATGTTTGTTTTGGAATCGTGGGGGCATTAGTGGGGTTGTTAAATTGGGTTGGTTTCTAAACTCCTATGGAGGCAAGTTTTTGGGAGAAAATGTCCAAAGATAATGGGATGGGGCGGCCGTCCACAAAGCCTTGCCCTCAAACTCACCCATGCGGACGAGTGAGCCATAAAAAGATCGGACCTCATCTTCCCACACCACATTGTATGGAACTTCGAGATATTGGGCCCACCCCCTTTGACTAAAAATATTGGAGACTAAGAGGGGAAGCTTGTTCCATTTAACGATACGCTCGATGTGAAGATTTATGGAAATGATGAAAAAAGTCTCATACCAAATTCGCTCCATGTGAGAGTTGTATGCCCCGTTACCGCTTGGAAGGACCTCAGTGGACGAGTATTTTGGGGAAAGACCGTGATTTTCCATGGGAATGTTTGGGGTGGATCCATATTGGAAATAAAAGAGAGGGGGAGTAAGTATGAAATGGAAGTGTGGAGAAATAGGGGTGAGAGGGGTAAAAATTAATAGGTGGGGGAAGTGGAGTTGGGTGGGAAGAATTTGAAAGGAAAGAAGGGGGAGGAATGGAGGGAAAAAATTGGAATGGTGAGGGAAGTGAAGGGATTGGGGAAGGGGGAAGGTACCTTAGGAAATAGCAAAAGATTACAGAAATAGAACCGATCTGGTTCTGGAATTTTTTTTCTCTATTTTCCCAACCGAACCGATCTGGTACAGGGGATTCGGTTCCGTTCGCTTTAAGCAGAAGTATCTTCTCTGTTTATACTGAAGATGAATTTTTTTTATTCAACTCCCTTAACACTCCCGCAACTCTTCTCACAACTGAACTTCCTCGATGCTCTCTATGCCTTCTCGAAAAGTTTATTTGAACTCCTAACCTATTATGACTTACACCTATGGAATCCTAACACTACTAACCTAACTCATGGAAACTATATAATAGAATCACCCCATGCGCATCGGGGTACGACGACCTCTCTGTTACAACTCATTCAACCCTGTAAACGGGGTCCGATAACCAAATAGTGTTGACGTTTTCTACGCACACCTCTAAATATGGCTTTAGGCGTTGTCCGTTAACTTTGAATGTATTTCCCCTATTGAATTTTCTAATTCCACAGCTCCATAGGGGAATACACTCTTTACTACGAATGAGACAGACTATCTAGACCGTAATTTACCCAGAAACAAATGAAGCCTCGAGTTGTAAAGAAGCACTTTTTTTCCCGGAATAAACCTCCTTGTGTAGAATGATCTTATCATGTGCAAGTTTCATCCGTTCCTTGGATATCTTAGCATTATCGTACGCATCATTGCGTATCTCCTCCAACTTATTCAATTGAATCTTGCAAGCTTCATCGACTTTCTCCATGTTATAGTTCAATCTCTTAATGGCCCAATATGCCTTGTGTTCTTGCTCCACGGGGAGATGGCAAGGTTTTCTATACACAAAGAGAAAAGGAGATTTACCGAGTGGGTTCTACTATGCGGTGCAATAAGCCCATAGAGAATCATTCAATCGAAGGAACCAATCTTTCCGATTAGGATCGACGGTCTTCTCAAGCATGCTCTTGATTTAAAGATTCGTCAACTCAGCTTGTCCATTCTTTTGTGGGTGATAAGTCATCCCAACCTTGTGGACGACTCCATACTTCCTCATAAGCTTCTCAAACGACTTGTTAAAGAAATGTGTGTCGTTGTCACTAATTATCTCTTTCGGAGCACCTAAGCGAGAGAGTATGTCTTCCTGCAAGAACTTTATCACCACTTCATTTTCATTTGTTTTGGTAGCTATGGTTTCCACCCATTTAGAAAAGTAGTCTACCGCAACAAGGATGTAAAGGTACCCAAATGACGGAGGAAAAGTACCCATGAAGTCAATACTCCAGTAGTCAAAAATCTCAATAATGAGTATGGAGGTTAATTTCATCATGTCTTGTCGAGTGATAGACCCCACCCGTTGACACCTATCGCATGATTTGTAATAATTTCTCACATCTCGGAACATGGTGGGCCAGTAGAGACCGCTTTGAAGGATTTTAGCGGCCGTCTTTTTTGTCGAGAAGTGACCTCCATAAGATTTTGAATAACATAATTGGATGACCTAGGGTATTTCATCATCCGGTACACATCGTCGGATGATTTGGTCCGCACAATATTTGAAGAGAAATGGATCGCCATAGAAAAATATGCATGACCAAGTAATGAATCTCTTCTTCTCTTTCGGTGTCCAATCGGGAGGGACGGCTCACGTGATAAGATAATTGACTATATCCGCTAACCAGTGGAGAGATGAGGTGGTAAAGAGTTACACATCTAGGAAATATTCGTTTATGGGTATATGATCGCTAGGTATGTCGGACGAAATCCGGGATAAGTGATTGACAATGACGTTTTATACTCCTTTTTTGTCTTTAATGGAGAGATTAAACTCTTGTAGGAGTCAGATCCACCTTATGAGGAGCAATTTTGCATCTTTCTTTACAAGGAGGTATTTCAATGCCGCGTGGTCGGTAAAGCAAGTAATGGGTGAACCGATGAGGTAGGAACAAAACTTGTCTAGAGCAAATACTACGGTTAGCAATTATTTCTCCATGGTGGAGTAATTGAGTTGTCGTCCAGTTATAGTTAGGCTAGCATAGAATATAACATGAGCCTTCTTGTCTTTCTTTTTGCCAAAAACAACCCTTATTGCGAAATCACTCGCATCACACATAAGCTCTAATGGAAAGGACCAATATGGAGCTTACATGATGGGAGCGGAAATAAGCATGCTTTTAATTTTTCAAAAGAATATTGGCATGCTTCATTTCACTCAAAATGGGTGTCCTTCATGAGAAGGTTACTTAAGGGTCTAACGATGGCATTAAGTCCTTAATAAACTTTCTATAAAACGTCATGTGGCGTAAGAAAGAATGCACATCTTTTAGTGATTTCGGTGGGGGTAGCTCAGCTATGACATCTATCTTAGCTTTATTAACTTCAATTCCTTTGGATGAGATAATGTGGCAAAGAAATATTCCCTCAGTGACCATAAAATGGCATTTTCCCCAATTTAGCACTAAGTTCTTTTCCACACATTGAGAAAGTACTTTCTCAATATTTGCTAAACAAAGATCGAAAGAGGTGCCAAAAACCCTAAAGTCATCCATGAATACTTCAAGTCCTCTTTTAATCTTGTAGCTAAAGATACTTAACATGCACCTTTGAAAGGTCGCGTGTGCATTGCACAATCCGAATGGCATACACTTATAGGCAAACGTACCAAAAGGACATGTGAAAGTAGTCTTCTCTTGGTCGAGCACATCTACCTCTATTTGGTTATATCCGGAATAACCATATAAGAAGCAATAATAAGGGTGTCCCTCTACTCTCTCTAGCATCTGATCAATGAATGGCAAGGGGAAATGGTTTTTCCTTGTTCCCACGTTAAGTTTTCGATAATAAATGCAAACACTCCACTCGGTGGTGGTACACTGGGGGACTAACTCACCCTTAGCATTTTCAATCATAGTCATGGTCGACTTCTTCGAGACAACTTGTATAGTACTCACCCACTTGCTATCCGAGATTGGGTAGATAATCCTGACATCCAATAGCTTAATAATTTCTTTCCTCACTACCTCCTTCATGGTAGGGTTCAATCTTCTTTGCATTTCCCTCGAGGGATTCACGTCTTCCTCGAGGTGGATTTTAAGGGTACAAATCAAAGGACTTATGCATTTCAAATCAGCTATGCACCAACTAAAATAACTTTGTTACTTCCTCAAAATTTTTAATAATTTACCCTCTCTCTCTCTTCATCTAGGCTAGATGAGATAACAACAAGATATGTCTCTTTATCTCTTAAATAAGCATATTTGACATTAGAGGGTAGTTTATTTAATTTGAGGTTAGGAAATTTTTCACTGGAGGGAACCATGCATGCCTCCCTAAGTGGTAGTTCTTCAAATCTAGAAACCCAACTTATATCTCTCACGTCCTCGTCCAATGCTATCTCATTAAGAATTTCTCTCAAATCCTCTATCTCCTTCTCAAAGTCAGTGTACGCTCTCGTACTCTCATTTCTCGACAAAAAGGAAACTCCTAAGGCATCTTCAATATAGTTTTCCTCTATGATCTCTTCATTAAGTCTCAATGCGTGAAGATCATCGTCTTCCCCCATAAGTTGGGCTATGTTGAAGATATTGGTCTCTAAGGTCATTTTCCTGTAAGTGAGTTGCATCTTCCCATTGCGAGTATTAATCAAAGAATTAGAGGTAGCTAATAATGGGCACCCAGGATAATGGGAAAATGATTACTAAAGGCAAAGTAGGGCTCCGTGTCCCAAATGACAAAATCTACTAAGAAGTAGAAAGTGTCAACTTGGACTATCACGTCCTTTACAATACCTCTTGGTATCTTCACGGTTTGATCCACTAATTGGAGAGTGATATTTGTGGTCTTGAGGTAACCTAAATCAAGTTGCTTATAGATGAAGTAGGGGAGGATATTGACACTCACCCCTAAATTGAGTAAGGATTTTTTAATTTGATTCTCTCCTATGATGCAGGAAATGGTGGGTGCATCGGGACCCTTAAACTTTGGAGGGAGATCATTGAGTAGAACGGAGCTCACATTTTGTGCTAGGAATACATTCTTATTTACCTTAATCCTCCTCTTCACCATCAATAAGTATTTAATAACTTGTGCGTAAGTAGGAATTTACTTGATGGAATTGAGGAAAGGTAAATTTAACTTTACTTGCTTAAGGACTTTTATCACATCATCATGGGGGTTGCCTTTTCGATAAGGAACCAATCATTGAGGAAATGGTGCTGCGGTGGGTGGTTTTACTACACTCTCGGGCTTGTTTGTGTCTTCATTTTCACTCTCTTTCAAGGGGACATCTTTGGCCTCTTTTGTGCTGGGCGAAATCTCCTTGTCTTTTGGTGCGTCATGTGGAGGAGGTGATAAATCAACAACCATCCCACTACGTAGAGTGGTTATGGCTTAACATTGCTCTTAATGTTCTATGGAAGTAGAGCTAACACTAGTTTGACCTTGGGAGGTATTTTACCCTGAGCAAGAAACCTACCCTTCTCTTGGACACTCAATAACGATTGCAACTTCAAAATGTTCGCAATTATGTCGGTGAACATGCGCTCATATCTAGCATTGGTTGAACTTTTGGAGTTTATGAATTGTTGTATCATGTCCGAAAGAGTTCTCTGTGGTGGAGTGATATATGGAGTTGGAGGAGGTGGTGTTGGCCCGTGTCCTTGCATAGGTGGTGATTATTGAAAGTGTAGAGGTGGAGGATGGGCAACATGTGAATTAGGACTCAATGCAGCCTGCGAATTCCCATAGCTGAAACCTGGGTGGTTTTTCCATGAAGGGTTATAAGAATTTTCGTACGGGGCACCGAAATTACCCTTGAATCCTCCTACACCATTTACCTGCTCATTAAGCATAATTTTGTAAGCGGGAATCATTGAATATTCCCTTGTTGAATGTCCCACTTCAAAAATAGCATACACCTTCTCTACGGGGATGTGGATTGGCTTAGTTGGTTCTCTTAAGAGCATAACGAGTAACTCTCTCATACCTTTATCAATTTGATTGAGTCGATAGTTCATCATCGTATCTTTGTCGACGTTGAACAGACCGAATGCTGATGGAGTGGTGGCCGCATGGCGAGTTCAATTATGAGTGCTAGGATCATATGTATCCCATGCTTGAGTGGTGTCAACGACATAGCTCAAGTGGAGCTCAGTATCATTAGCGTCGAATTCATCAAAGGGGCCATCACACATTGTTTCAACAAGTTGTTTGGAGTTGATGTTCATCCCATTATGGAAGAATGAAATGATTTGCTATTTATCAAGTCCATGATGAGGGCGTGAAGTAACTAACTCGTTGAAATGATCAAAACATCGATCAAACGACTCATTTTTGAATTGTCAGAAGGTTTGAATTTTAGCTTTAATGGAGTTCGTCCGATGTGGAGGTAAGAACTTCTTGAGAAACTTAGATTGTAACTCGTTCCACGATATAACCGAATTACCCAGGCCTTAGCTTTATCCTTGATAGAAAATGTGAAAAACTTGAGGTGGATCATATCTTTCGTGCATACTTGATCGTTGAACATCTCACAAGCCTCTTCAAACTCCCGAATGTGGAGATAGGGATCTTCTGATTACATTCCATGATATGTGCGAAGGATTTGGATCATTCCATTCTGGACACGGAATTGCCTTGCATTATATGGGAGCAAAATGCAGCCCGGAGTGACTGATCGCTCAGGGTACAAGAATTATCTGAACGGTCGATAAGGTGCCTCTCCCTCACCCGCGCCTATGCTTTCGTTCGGTGACATGGCTCTCTCACTTAATGACTAAGTATCCTCACTTGGTGCACTAGGCGTGTAACCTGAAGTGTAACCAGATGGGTCCCTTGCTGTTGAGTTTGGTGGTGTAGGAGCTGGAACCCAAAATTGAGGATGGTTAGGCGTGTGTGGGCTATCTCGGTTGTACTCGACAATCGAGTTGTAGTGAATGCGAGTAGGAGTGATTTGAGGAGTTTGGTGTGGATTTTTCATTAATAGGCTTTGAGAGATGTTGTGTCTTTTTTTTGTCAAAGTTTTTTATTAACTGGATCTAACCTAATTGTCTACCTAAATCCCCGACAACGACACCAAAAACTTGATGCGACTTAAAAAGTGTCTAATGTGCGTGCTTATATAGGCTCAAGTGCAAGCCTATCACTTAAGTAATAAATTCAATAAAAAAGGGTTCAATCCATTGGAAAATAGTACGAATGCTCGTAACGACAAAAGGTAAGATGACTAACCTTAAACTGACTCATGAAAAGAAAAGGAAAAAGGTGATGAATTTGAAATTATAGCTATTAACTAAGAGTAATTAAATGAAACTAAGTATGAACTAAGCATGCACGAGTTAACTAATTGTGACTGGTTAACAATAAATGAGAAAATCAAGGTCGGAATACAATCCTCTAACCCTAGTACGTTTGTCGGTAATAAAACTAATTATGAATTAGATAACTGACTAAACCTGGTCTTTATTAATATTAAGAATTATATATATGAGGTTCAAGCCCGCATCATATATAATCAAAAGTCAGAATAAAGCGGTGTTTTTATAGCTACACGTGCATCACACTCTTAAGCATCCCGATTACCTAGGGAAAACGAGATCAAAAGTCCTATGACGGTTGTGATCACCACACAACGCGATTCGATCATTTATTTAATTTTAGGGAACTAATTTTACACACATCCAAACCACATCGGGTTGGGTTCATGCATCCCAAGCCCTAAAAATCTAGTGTAACATGGTGCAACTAGTGAAAGCAATGGTGCACGTGACTCAAATCATTGTGCGATTATAACTAGATGAGTAAAAGGATTCAATATTTTTTTGAAATAAACTAAGCTTGCATAAACTAACCAAATCAAACAAAAGAAGAGAGAAAGAAATCAACTTTACTATAGAAATTTTAATTGAGAATCAGCAATTCGTATTACTGAGCTTCTGGGGTTCTTTTGCACTTCCTCTCTCTAAAACTATGTAAAAAGAAGCTTTCATAATGTTTTCCAAGACATTGAATAAATAATCTACGAATTCACAAGAGTTTCAACCATGCAGGACTCTAATTTTACAAGTGGATAAATTCAAATTTTGACACCCAAACCAATCCTTTTCAGGGGCGTCGGTTCGGTTCCATATTTTTTATGTTTCGTAGAAAGTTTTCCAAGGATAGGATCGGTTTGTTTTTCACCCTTTTCGGTTCGTTTTTCTTCTTGATTTTTTTTCAACTTTGAAGTCTTGTAAATTTTGGTCCGTGATTCAGATTTGGATGTTGTTTCTTCCCAGGTGTTCATAGACTTGAAATCTTATATTTCTCTTTAGGCTTGTTGTAATGACCCCACTTTTATGTGCTCATATGTATATAGTTTGTTTTTACACTCATGTGTTACTTACTATCTTATAAATGTTGTATTATTAGATATGTGATGCTATTGGCTATCAATATAACAAAATCCATTTTTAAATATGAAGAATCAATCGTAAATAGGATGAAATCGAAGTCTTGTGACATATCTTAAGGTATATAATAAGTTTTGTGGTAGAAAATAGAATTTTATGAAACTTTAGGGACTGAAATAAAATACAAAAAGGCCCATTTTGTAAATAAAATATTTTCAAGGACCTCTAAGAAATATTGAAAATATATAGTGTGAAATTACCAAAATACCCTTCATGTGTGAAATGACCTTTATACCCTTATCACCTTTCCACCACGTGCTAGTCACCTCCACCTTACACATGCCATCTTCAGAGAGAAAGCTAAAACACTTCTCATCATTTGGTGATGTTAGACTACAAGACCACCCCGGAATGCGACACCCAAACGATGACTTGCCACCGTAATGCTTGATCACCTAGACACATGACAACACCGTAAGACTTTTGGAAACCTATAAATAGGGCCTCAGGGTTCATTTGAAACTCACACCAATTCCTTGAGAATTATAGTAAGAAAGAGTGATAGAAAGCTTGGGAAATATCTTAAGAAGAAGTTCTATAATTTAGAAGAAAGAATTCATTTCGTAGGTATGATTTTATTTAAATGTTATAATTCATTTTTGTAGTTTTAATTTCGTATTTTATAGCTTTACTTAGCAGTTATGCTGGTAAAATACACTAAAGACTTTACTAATCAAAACTTAAAATTTGGAAACAATCTAAATTGATTTTATATTCAAAATATGTCAACTTGTTTGAAAAATATATATATACTCTTTTTAAAATTATTTTTGTAAGCAATTTCTCGTATTATCGAATCTCATTTAAGTAATTCCAAAGTCAGTCCCGGTGAAATTCTGTCTAGTTGAGATGGTATTTAAGTGGTGCCCCTGTGACCCTCCATCTCTACTGGGAATAAATTCGGAAATGTTATGTCTAGATGAGATGGTATTTAAGTGGTGCCCCTGTGACCCTCCATCTCTACTGGAAACCGACTGATTAGGAAGAACTATGAATTGAAATTCTTTAAATGCGATGAATGAATATTAAAAATTGAGAAAATGGTTTTAGTAACCTTTTTCAGCAAGATATTTTAGGATTAAAACACAATATTTAGAATTGGGCTTTATTTAGAATACATAATTAAACCTTTATTGTATTTATTAGATTAACGTGTGATCCAAGACTCAATATCTATATTTTTGAGCCTCTATTTTAGGCAAGTTCTCTCACATTCCTTGTGTATTTTGATTATATGATATTATGCAAACAATATATATTTTGTGAACTGCCTTTATTCTCAAAATTCATGTGATACCGATGATTGATTCATTTGTGATATGTTTATATTTGTCCATATAAACATACCGATTAAAATGATTATTGAAAAGGATATTGAATATTGAAAATCTGATTCGGCCTAAGGGACCTCTTTACTAACTGACCTTCCCAGCTGGGTTATCGCTGGTGTGCCCTAAATAAGGCGTTGTGATGAATATGTTCGATTGACCCTCAACTACTGGGGTATAGTACGGTAGAAGAATACGGTATTAGAGTGTACTTGGCCATCAAAATGATATGATTGAAATAAAAAGATGTCAAATTTGAATTATTGCATTCTTCTTATTCTGAGCTATCCAATTATGATATATATACTATCATTTCAAAATATATATATCTATATACTGCAAGTTCCTATACATATATGTATATGCCTTCTCTTTTGACTTGAATAGGTATCTATATTCTGAAAACCTTGGAATGTCGGGAGATTAAATCTTATTTAGCTTTTAGTTGATGTTGTATAAATAACGATTTTTCTGGAAATAATAAGACGGGAGGATGGAGTGTAGAAGGACTATGTTGAAGATCTAGCTTGAGGAGCTCTTTTGTTATAATTTTAAATATAACGTTTGTTTTTAAGAGATAGAGCATGTTTGGATCTTTAGTTATAAGTTTTTAATTTTGGCATAAGTTGTAATCCGTTCGTACTTTAATATATACGAAGTTCCCTTTTAGAAAGCTCTGATGACGTAATTCCATTTTTGCAATAGTTTACGATTCATGACCATGTGAATGTATTTCCGTTGCATTTATTTTAAGAAATATTTTAAGTCCATAACATTGAATGCCTTGGTGGCATGTCAAGACACTCATTCCCTACTACTATTGGGTTGGGGTCGTGACACTTGTCTTCCAAATTCTCGATCCAAATTACTCTTTTTCCCCTTTTATGTTTCTACTCTTATTTTCATTCTTTCTTCTAGTTTCTTCTTTCTTAGTATGCATCAAATACCTGTAAAAGTGATCAGAAATATACGAAACTAGGCATACTTCTTAAGAAATGTCAGTAGAAATGATATGAGATAAATCCACTCGAATTACACTTCACGAAGTGATAAAGGACCCTAAATTACGGGGATAAATAAGAAGAATTTGTTCCAACGTACCATAAGTTATGGGGATAACCGGTATTTAGAGACCTATGAAATTTCATTCAATTACCCTTCATTTTGAGAGAACACTGGAATCAAACATAACTCAAAAGCACCCAGTGGTATCTAGATTAGGGTTTTGAGGGAGGACCGGGGTTAGGGGGTTGAATGGGTCATGCTTGGGGCCCATGAAAGAGTATGGGGGAAACTAATATGAGGGTACCGATGTTGGGTGTCTACACCCATTGATTTTCCTAGGAATGAGATGGGTCCATTGAGGGTTCAAGGAGGAGACAGGGAATGTTTTCTTTGGGGTACGTGGTGGCGGGTCCTTTGGGGCATGCCTTTTCGAGATATTACGAGCGGGTGAGGGATCTTTTATTAGAGAGGCTCTAGAGAGTTCTTCCTTTTTTAGGAATATAAATTTGGGGATATAGGTCAAGTGTTGGATTTTGGGATGGGTGGGGAGTCTTTACCTATTCTTAGCATTGGGTAGATGGACACGGAGTCTTTCGCCATGCATGAGGAGTAGAGGTGATGATAGAGAAGGATAATGATGAGGACATAAATCAAGTTCAGGCCCTGGCCCAAATGAAGGAGGCTATTGCGACTCGTAGTGTAGGAGGATTTCAGAGGTAAACATAAAGGAGAGAGATTTAGAGACTAAGGCTATAGTGATGGAGCTAGACGGATTAGCCTCGGGGAAGAATTGGGAGGGTGGTGCTACTCAGGGGGATGCTCGCCTCAAGAGGGTGGACCTTCCCTCCTCAGCTATTGAGTTGGAAACCTATCAGGAGGGTCCACCGACTTGATTTTCCTAGTCCCCAATCTATAGCCATTATGGACCATATTATTATCTATTTACATGCTTCTTTAGAAGTGGCAGAGCTACATTTTCATTTTTAATAGTTTCAGCTTCTTTTCCAGTCTTTGTACTGATTATTCTCCTCGTTTTGTGTATTTTAATTTTAGGAGGTGATAGTTTCGGCATCTAGCCTCCAGCGGTATTAAACCCTTGGTCCTCGATGTATCAAATATTATCATACTTGATCCATTTCTTTAGTCTCCTGTAGGCCTTTGAGTAGCAGAGACGATATCGAGCGTACCTTTCCCATGATTCTACATATCTTGAGGCGATTTTGGACTCTTGTATGATATAAGTGAATTCCCGTTGGCTGATAATATTCCTCATGCCCCAACTCCACATAGTCCTAAACCATAATATGATGTAGATACATGTGGTGATCATGACGATGAAGAGAAGGCTAAGAAGGCTCGTCGTGATGAGTATTTAGTTTTTATGTTCGTCTAGGTGGGGGATTATTCCTAACAATTCATAAATTTTGATTTCTTTTATACTTTCATTGGTTCACTACAGGTTTTATTTATTTTTTAGGGATTTGACATCCGATATTTGACTTTTGGGATTTCATATTTTTTTGGATTTATGTTGTTATTCTGATTTAATTCATGCATGGCCCTTTATACTTTCCACGATGAAAGACTACTATTGATGAGGGGATGAAATAATAGGTTTACTATTACTTAATTTTACACGGTAAGTAGTGTAAAATGAGTTATCCTAATCTCTTTCATTTTAATGGTGTCAATATAGATACATTTTTATAAAAAAAATAAAAGGGTGAATATACATATGAAAATAAAAGTGACACATCTTTTAAGACTTTACTTTTGGAGAGAGGTGATATTATTTGTTATTGACGAGTCATTTGTTGTATTGACGTCTTATATATGGCAAATAGGTTACTTTATTCGTTTGCAAACTGGCAAGAGACTTTTGAACTTGATTTTGAATGGTAAAGTCATCCTCTAGCCAAGATAGGGTTCAATTTATGGGGAGTCCTTTTGAGTCTGTCTGTTTGATGATTTTGTCTTCGGATGTGGGTGTTTTAAAGAGGGTATTATTTGGTTTTTTATTTATTTGGAGAAAGGTACAGGGTGTAGTTTCTTTCATACTAGGCTTCTTTTGACCGATTCTCTCATATTTTTAGACTTTGCATATTGTTTCTTAAATAATTAAAACTCTACAAAGTTCCAAAATGCCTTAAGGCACCCATTGTCACTTGACGTTTATCTTATTTAGATCGTGCTGACTCTTTTGGAGTGAGAGGATAATGACCATAAATAGGGTTTTCGATTAAAAGGGGTTTTTAGAATTTGTTTAGATAGGGCCCTAAGTGAAATATCGGGTTGTCTACGTATCTTCGATTCAAAGACAACGACATGTATACATTTTAATGTCTACCATAATAATATAGCAGATAATCGGGTCTACATAGTTATCTCAAATGAAAAAGTTAGGAGGCCAAAGTTTTTTGCTAACTTAAAATGAGTGGTTGGCTGCACAAGTTGGAATTTTGAGGTAGGGCTAGGAATGCGTTTGGGTTATTGTGGTTTTACCTTCTTATCATAACTGATTATTTTTGTACTAAATCAATTTATTTTCTTTTTTCACTAGAAGTATAAAGGAAAGAATTTCTTTGATTGGTCGAGATGGAAATTTTAGGACTTCATCAAGATCAGCTAAGGTATTTACCCTTCTAGAATTTATTTTTATGACGAGGTACGTTCCTCCCCATTGGGGTATAAATTTTCCTCCAGGAGTTCGGGAAGGCCGAAGGTTCTCCTTTAGGACTAGGTGCCCCTCTTAGTAAATGCTTATGTAATTCATTGTTGGTATCCCTGATTGTGATAAACAACCTTTAGTTTCCTTTCATCGAGGAGAGCTAGTTCATCATACTTGGCTTGGACCTAGTCGGTTTAGGCCATGTATCTTACAATCAATGACCATTAATTAAAGTATCTCGAGTTCTATGGGTGGAACTACCTCCATGCCATAAACTAATGAGTAAGGGTGGCCCGTATTGAGCTTTTGTCTGTAGTGAAGTAACCTTAGAAGGTGTACGAGAGACAGATCATGTTCCATCATAAGAATTCAGCTCCCTTTTTGGCATTCAGAATTGAGTAAGATTCGGCTTTAACCCATTTTTGAAGTAGTCAATAGTGACTAGAATGAAGCCGTACCAGATGGAAGTTTTAGGAGTTACCATCCCTATGACGTATATTCCCCGGGTGGAGAAAGTCCATGGAAAGGTCATTAATTAGATAACTCAGGGAGGTAGATGTTGTCGGGGGCATAAAGTTTGCATTTGAGGTAATTTTTAACCTAACCCGTGATATCCTTTGGCATCATTATCTAGTAGTATGACTGTCGAAGTATTTTTCTAGAGAGGGTGTGTCCACTCATGTGTGATTCATGTTCATCGCTATGGATTTTATCAATGATCTTAAGGTTCTCGTTATCTATGATGCATCTTAAGTGTACTTCGTAAAACCCTCTTCTGTAGAGTAGGCCTCGACATATGATGAAATACGCCACCAAACATCTAAAGGGTGAATCAATGAATCGAAGAGGAGTATAGCGATTTGTGATTTTTGTTTAGAAAGTTCCATATGTCTTCGTACCATATTCTGGTTCGTGATATCATTTCTTCACTGGTGTCGATACAAAGAAGTAAGAAGGGTCCTCTAGAGAGTTACGGTGAATATGACCTCCATGGTTCCTATTGACATATCTACCATCGAGGCTTGGGTGTTCAGTTCTTTCATAAAGTTATTTTTTGCCCTAAGGGGCCTGGGATAGAGTCTCCATTGTATGGAAAAATTTCCAATCGAGTCAATTTGTTGTATTGGCTTCATTCTAGACAAAACGATTTGATTCATAGGATAGAGTGTCATGTGTATCCATCCAATCCTATGATGAGTTTGTCGAAGACGCAGCGGTCAAATTTGTAAAACTTCATCATTACCGAGTTTCTAGTGCCTCGTTTCTACATCATCAAGTTGAGGATTCCATAGTCTCCAAAAGGTATGAATCTACTTTTATATATGTAGGAGACTTGGAATATTTTATTGGCATAAATTTTGTCTAAAATGATTTTTTATTTTCAGAAAATATTTTCAAACTTACTTTTTATTTGCAAAAAATATTTTAGAACTTTGTATAAAAGTTTTTGGGCTCAAAAATGAAAATTTGAAAATTTCTGTTTTTTTCGTTCGAAGTGTCTTTCGAACAAGAATGTCGTTCGAACGAGAATTCAAACGAGTTTTCCAATGACTTTGCCTTTTTAATCCATGTTTTAGCATTACTAAAGTCTTATGAACGATGTCGTTCGAATGTCCTGGGAAAGTCGTTCGAATGACCGTGCACGGGAAAACTTATTTTTGGCAGTTTTTTTTAAACCTCCCATAAACCCACTTTTTGTACCTGCTTTTATCTATTTCGTTGGAACAATTTTCTAGAAAAACTTTTCTCTTTTCAAGAGATCTTTGAGAGAGAAAATCTTCCAAGAAAAGTTCCACTTTATGTATTTGATTTTCATGTTGTTAAATACTTCCAAACACATATTTTTTACACCTAATATGTTTTAGTTTAAATCCAAGTATCTTTATGTATATAATTGTTGCTTGGAGTGTTTGGCACCGGGTTCTACTCTACCATTTGAAGAGTTTGTTTGGGTTTGCTTTTATATCCCATAAAGAAGAAGATTTGTTGCTGCGGCGTTCCTACTTGAAGAAAGGATTCGGGTGAGGGTAGATGGAGACCAAAAGCCTCATCGGTGGATTCCGAGATCGTGAAGGAGTTCATGGTTGTTGACTAGGCAGAGGTATTAACAAGAAGGCGTGTTAAGGCTTCGACAGAATCGAGTGAAGGAAGTAAGTCATCTATCTTTTAAAATTAAATCCATACTTAGTGGATTTAAGGCTAGGGGCCATTCGAGGTTTTCTCATTTGGGTTTTCCTCGTACCTCGCCGCATAGTGGTTGTGATTTTATTTTATCTTGCAAATCACCTAGAATGCATGCTTAGGATAATCAAGATAAAAATTGGTTTAAATCACACATTTGCTTAAGTTGGTGCTAAATTACTTTGAGTGATGTTTAATTAATTTTATTCAAGTCGACTAATTCTAATTTTATAAAATTTGGTTTGGCCTATATAGAAAAATGAACTAGCCATTGTTAGGAGAATTTTAGGACTTAGGTTGAATTAATTTGTTTAAATGAAATTTTATATTAGAGTAATTTAATTTCACTTTTAGTTTAGTTGAATTTTAATTTGAAAGAAATTAAAATTTGTAGTTTTTTTTTTCTTTCAATTTGAGCCATCCTATTCCACATTTAAGGAAATTAGTTTTTTAAAAATATATTTTAATTATTTGGGGGTTTCCTACATTTTTCAAATTGGTATCAGAGTGAGAGCACTAATTTATTGTGTTAAGGTCCTTTTTGAATTTTTTTGGTTAAAATGGAATTTTTTCCCATTTTCAAAATTTCCTGTTTTCAATGGTTCCAATTACGCGTATTGGAAAGCGTTTATAAAATCGACACTTAAGTCCATCGACGAGAGGGTTTGGCTATCAGTCGTTTAACGAGTGGACCCCACCCACATGTTTGGTAGAAAATGACCGTGTCCCAAAACCCGTCGAGCGTTAGAGTGAGAATGAACTAAAACTAGCTAACTTTCATTCCCGAGGTTTGAATGCTTTATTTAGTTCGGTTACACCAGATGAATTATGTCGTATCAAGACTTGTGAAATCGCTAAAGAAGATTGGGATATATTTCAACTCACTCACGACGGAACTAGTGTCGTTAACGCTTAAAAACTCCAAAACCTCACCACTCAATTTGAAACCATCAAAATGATTGAAAATAAAACCTTTGATGAATTTCATGCTAGACTTTCCGATATACTTAATTCATCATTTAATTAGGGCGAGAAAATGCCCAACGACCATGTAGTAAAGAAAATCTTAAGGTCCCTACCCAATAGGTTTATCCCTAAATTGACCGTTTTAAATTCTTTACCCACCTTACACTCTACGAAACATGAGGAATTAGTAGGTAATTTGCAAACCTATGAACTAAATATGTTCCCCTCCAAAACTGAAAAGAAAATTGAAAAGGGCATTGCTTTTAAAGCCCGAAAGGCGGAGAAACAAGTTGTGGTTGATGAGAGTGATAGTGACTTGGAGATAATGGCTATGTTTGCGAGAAAATTTCGAAAATTTGTTAAATTTAAGAAAGATAAGTTTAAAATTGATTATAAGAAATTCGAAAAATCTAAGCATGACAAAGCCAAAAAGAACCCTAAAATATATAATGAAAATCTTAATAGGGACGAGTCAAATAGGTGCTATGGTTGTGAGGGTTATGACAATAGGGCGAGAGAGTTCCCCATTAAACTAAGGAGAGAAGGAAAACAACCAATTTTCTATAATTCCACCCTTAGTGATGATAGTGAAAGGGAAGAGGGACCCGGTTCCCCAATTGACTGCGTTCATGGAAAGTCATGTGATCACCGATAATGAATCTTTCCATGATGATATACATTTACATGACTGTTCTGAGGCCTTTGTTTATGAATCCTAAAAAGATAATGGTTGTGAGAGTGGAGAAGAGAAAGAAAGTGAAAGTTATGAAGAGGTTGATGAGAGTGAACTTCAAATTTCATTTAGAGAATTATATGAATAATCCACTAGATTAAAAAGGGCTAATTTGAAGTTGTAATCTAGTTTGATAGAGCGTGCGAAGGTCATTGAGGAGAGTACATTAGTGTAAGACCTTAGGACTCGTGAGAGAGCTCTTCGAGAGAAGCTTGAATGTGTAGAAGGTGAGAGACATATCCTTAGAGGTTTGATGGAAATTTATGAAAAAAGAGTTGCTTATGTTTGTAGAGAGAAATATTTTGTTAGAGTCTAAAATTTTAGAGTTAGAAGAAAAATTAAGAGACTCTAGTGAGGTCAAATTTGATTTGGAATGTAGGTCCGCTAAATTAGATAAAATATTAGGAACCGTCTAAGTAAAAAATAACACTTGTGGTTTAGGCTTCGATTCTTGTAACGATTCCATTAATAAAGTCAAAACCAATGTTTTGAGAGAATCACCTAGGAAAGCTTCTAAAGGTCAATCCTTAGGTTCTACTTTTTGACGTGTGTTTACTTGCTGACATTGTGATCGAAAAGGTCATCTTAGAAAATTTTATTTTGATCTTAAAAGAATTTTTAGGAAATCCAAAAGTAAGGTAACCGAGGCAGCCAATATTCCCAAATCTAGAGATTGTCACTATTCACTTGTTTGGGTTAGGAGATCCGACTTGGTAGCTTTACAAAATAGACCTCCCATGCTAAATCAAAAGGTTAAATGTGTTAGCTTTTTTTTTCATACTCTAGCTTTTGGTCTTCATGCTAGTTGTATGATTGTTTGTTATTTTCCAGTCTATGCCTCATTATATATACATTGCTAGATTTATAACTTGTTTATCTTTTATATTATATTCTTTTCATTTGGATTTTCATTAAATGAAAAATACAAAAAGATTTTATCAATCATTGGTATTTTATTTTTATGAGTTATTTGATCTTAATGAAAAATAAAAATATTTTTTTTTTATTTTGAGTAATTATTTTTTTTCTTTTTTTTCAAAATCTCAAAAAGATTTTTTTGTGTGTATTTTAGTTTTGCACACCTTTTGTGGCATATGTTTGTGTTCAATCCTTCATTTTCGCTTCCATGTGTCTAGAACTTTTCTCTAAGATTTTCAATCTTAAAAGTGTTCTTTATCGTGGTTGCATTGAATAGTTTGAACTTGACTTGCCTAATGGATTCACTTGTTATATGACTTTTCGCACACATGCACGAACTCTTTTGAAATTTTAACTTCATATGTATATTTGAGCTTTGTACGGTGTTCTCCTTCCAATCTAGTCATCTACATATCTTGTGAACTAGGAGGATTTGTGCATGTTAAATCCATTGCACGTCATATTTGTGTGATAAAAAAAATTAATATATGAATGTGCACGAGGAAGGGCTCCGAAAGGAAAAATTATCCTTTGCGAGTAAGACACCATTTGCAATGGAACTAAAAGAAATATGTGGTCCAAAGGCCTAAAAGAAAATATGGCATTAACAAAAAATTATTTGCCAAGGCCTATTTTTTTTAGTTTGGTATATTCATTCAAAAGTATCATATGCATATTTTGAGGGAGTTTGGATGGTATATAAATGGTTTTTCCCAATGTCCTTGTTTCTTAGTTGCGCTATCATTGTCATGACTCTATTATTTTGTAGAATCATCAATATACTAGGCTTGTATGCATTGTATTTGTTTGTTCAAAGAGTTCAACTTATCTTGTCACATAAGGATAAATCATAGTTGATAAAGTGTTGCATTCAAATGAGAACTCCATGAACATGTTTAAGTGATTGGGTTTTAATTCGTTGGTATCTAGTTCACATCCCCTTCACTTCCATTTCCATATGACACATTTATGCCATAAGAGTGTAGAAAACTCATGTTATGTTATTTTGTGTCATTTGTGTGATTATATCTATATATGTGTGCTTATGCTTGTTTTGTATCTATTGTGTATACATACATATGATATGTTGTTTGTTTTGAGTCTTTGCAATGTCATCTAGTCCATTCATGCTTTTAATTCATAATTGGTATCTAACTTGTTGCGAATTTTGATTGATATCACATTCTTATGTTAAATAAAATTTAGGAGGTATCATTTTTTTTCTCATCATAAGTTGGTATCTATTTACCCTTGTTGTGATTTAGTTACTTTTTATCATAGCCCATATGCTTTAATGCTTTTATCACTTTATACACCATCATGTTTTAATTCTTTTCCCATATTTTATATCCCTTGTGTAGTTTTAAGGGGGAGAAAAAGTATATGCTTTAATTGAGGTAGAAATAAGTAATGTTTTAATTCTTTATCCTTTGCATATTCCTGAACAAAAAGGTGGATAAATGGTATCTAAACCTTTATTTTTGGAGATTTAACTTAGGGGGAGTCGTGACCTTCTTAGGTAGATCATATTTGATAAAGGGGGAGTATTTATTTACATTTCATTTAATAGTTTGGTATTCCCTATGCGTTTAATGGTTTGCTTAAGTCTGCAGGATTTATTCTTTTAGTGACATTTATTTAAAGAAAAAAGCATCCTTGGGTCCTGCCAATAGCATCTGTGTTTTTTTATTTTTTGGGTGGGATGTTGGGATTCAAGTCTCATGTTGTTCCATGTTACCGGTGCACTCATAAGTGAGTTTGATAGTCGTAGGGAGCCAAAATGAATAAAGAGATATCATAAGAATTCTAATGCCAAATCCCCCCTTTTAAGGCCCCGACAAAGTAGAGTTCCCAAGTTTCTCTATTTTCTAAGGCGGATAGTTCCTCATCATATAATTCTTCCTAATTATCTTCTTCCTTATTCGGCAATGGTTGTCATGTGAGGAGGTCTAATATGGCTCCTCCTTTGGTGGATTTCTATGTGATGTACGTAATTTTGAATCTGAACATCATCTGTAGACATTTGGCCATCTAGGCAGATAGCAGACTACTGAAATAATTATTTCAAGGGGTTTGACCTAGAGATTAGTTGTATGTGGAAGGACATAATATAGTGAAGGAGTTTATGAGTAATCTATGCTTGAGATATGTAAGATGTTTCCAAGACGATGTATTTGTGCTCATAGAATACTATATTTTTACTAACATAGTATATGGCACATTGCTTTTGGGAACTTTCTTCACATTTGACTAACATGCATCCTATAGTCGTGTTGGTTATGGTCATATAGAGTATGAGATGTTGTCCTGGATGGGGAGGCACTAGTACATGTGGGTGAGTAAGGTAACCCTGTGTTGTCTCAAATTCTTTTTAGAATTAGGCTTTCCACTCATTAGGTAAGTCTTTTATGAGTATATGGAAGATGGGTTCGCAGATGGTGGTAAACCATTTGATGAAACGACTTATGAGTTATATTTTTCCCAAGAATCCTCTGACTTATTTCTCCATTTTGGGGGTGGCATGTCCCATGTGGTTTTGACCTTGGCAGTGTCTATATTAATTTTGTTATCGTTGATAATTAATCCAAGCACTTTTCCCTTGGTAACTCTGAAGACATTTATAAAGATTTAGCCTCATTTGAGAAGGCAAAGCCTCTGAAAGAATTTTTGGATCATCGGAATGGGTCCCTCGTAGTCATTAGATTTAATGTTCAAGTCAAGTACTTTGACGTCCATTTCTTCATATATGAGTTTATGAAGGATAGTTATATCTCCTCTTTAGTAAGTTTTACGGACATTCTTAAGACTAAAGGGCATAATCGTGTAATAATATGTTCCCCAATAGTGTGATTAATCCGAACTTCTCCTAGTGATTGGGATGCATTTTTATCTAGTTATAGCATTCATGTGGTAGAGAGACATGGTTGTACTATCCACCAATAAATCGATATGTGGTAGAGAAACATAATCCTTGGGGTAGGCTTGGTTAAGATCTCTGTAATATACAAGAATTTGGACTTTACCATTGGTTTTAGGTATGAGTACAGTGTTGGCAAGCGATGTGGGATATTCTATTAATCGGATGAACCCAATGTTAAGTTATTTCTCCACTTTCTCCTTAACTTTTAGGCACAAAATGAGTTTTAGTTTACGAAGTCACTGCTTGATAGGTTTTGAGTCAGGGAGAGTGGTTATCTCATGTATAACGATGTTCAGGTCGATTTAGAGTATGTAAACATAAGACCAAGAGAATACATCTATGAAGTTGATGAGGAGATCGGTGAACTCATTTTGTTCATTTTCATTAATGGAATACCCTATTTGTAGTTGTTTGGGGTTTTTGAGAGTGGCCAAGTTTAAGGTTATTGCATTATCCTCGTTTGGATACATACATGTATTTTTACTTTGGTAAAGTTTTTCCAAGTTATTTAAGTATTTTATATCCGCAGAGTCATGATTATTAGGTGTGAGGTATAATCCATCGATGGATTCATAATCATCACATGTAACACACGCAGGAGAATAGTAGAAATTAAACTTTATTATGACATCAACGGGAGGAAGGATAACATTGATAATAGTTGAAAAGTATGCCTTAAAGAGGGATACATCAGGATATGGGATGATGGGGGGACTCAATTTTCAACTATACAGAATCAAAAGGCCTTTGGATGGAGAGCACTAGTTTGCATTTGATAGAGATCGAGTTATTTATTATGGTTTTTCCTATGATCTTGGTGATGAGGTGGGATAAATTCTAATTGAGGATCTTAGAAGTATCCTTAGAATGTTCTTGAACCTTGGCATAGACTATCAGCTGGGGAAGGTAGTGTTTTTTGGGTGGTCTTACTTTTCCTTGAGGGCTTCAATAGTGTTATCCATTAGGTCCATCAAGGTATTGGTGTATAGGAGGGCGCGAGGGAGGTATTACAATAGGTATTAGTGATTTTCCTTTTTCCATTGGTATTCCTAGAGAAGCTGATAGATCGTATCCTAAGATTCATCCAAAGGTTGTGCCTTAGATTGGGGGCTTATCGGATATGATATACGGAGGTAGACATTGAGATCAGGATGATGAATAATCATTATTTCCCCATAGTATTACCTTGGGGAATAGAGGCGTTGTACTAGTATTTGAATCATTCTTTAGGACCTAAGTCTGAGTATCCCATCATGGGAACTAAGGCAATGTTATCGAGAAACAAGCCAGGTAGACCCTATTCCGAATCTGACTCTGGTTTTTTTACTTCTTTTATGACCTATTTGACATTGATCTCGTTGTAACTGACTTTGTGGATTTTCCCATACTCCACATTTAACCCTTCTTAATAAAGGATCTCTATTATAGGTGTAAGGATTTCTTTATTTCATCCCATTATGGTTCTGGGAGGCCAGGATGAGGAAAGTCCTCCCCTTGAAGACATAAGTGACCGTTTTATCCATGATAGAGGTATTTGGGACCGTGGGTTCGAGTTTTATTATTCTGGATTGATCCACAACCTTCTTTTCTCTTGTTCTTCATGGCTACGATGAATTTAAAGGTTCCTTGTTGATTCCTTCTGAGTTCATCTCCTAACATATATGCCATATTGTAGATGATTCGAGAAGCTACATTATGAATTAAACAATGTTTCCTTTATCATATGTGCGAGTGGGATGACTCAAAATCCACTAAGGGATATGTTGTTACTATCGTAATGCGCATCCCATGGTGGGATAACATTGTTGTTAGTGACTGTACCCCAACCATCACCATGTCAAATTTTGATGACTTCCATTTCAAATAAAAATATATCTTTCATGTGCAGTGACAAAGGTAATGCCCCCATGGGATGTATCTAGGATCTTCTTAGTAGGAGGTTGACGTTGACGTCGAGTACTTGAAATTCTACGTCGCATTTGATTAGTCCTATTTTGAGGGTGAAAGTGATGGAACCAGGAACCTCTCAGTGAGTATTATCATAGGTTAGGATGCCGATAGGAAATAATGTAAACTTGTAAGTAGTGTATCCCGAATCGATGGCGGTGAGAAGGGGGCATATATTGATGGTGGATATATTATTTATCGTCACTAGAGACACAATTTGTCCAGCCTTGGTGGTGATGTGTAGTGTGAACTAATGGTTTTGGCCCTTCAAGGGGAGGTTTCTCATTGGAAAATTTGATATACTACTGCATGGTAATGGACCTAATGGTAGAAATCATCTCATCCATAATTAGGTCTTAAGGCACATAAGCTTGAGATACTAGATGGATAGGGGCATCTTGGTGTTATCGAGATGTATCTAGTAACTCCCATTTGGTGATATTAGCTGACGATTGATGAGGATGTTCTTATATTTTATTATTCTCTTGCAGATGGGGCATGGCAGTTCCTTCAGTGGGAACTTTCTATTTTTCAGTGAGGTTCAGAGGAGTGGAGTGTCATCCAGATCAGGTGAGAAATTTGACTTCCTTGTTTGGGGAGATTCTTCTGTTTTCTCGTTACTCTTCCAGCCTTCTTAAGGCGGGGTAAAAAGTCTATCAAGGATATAGGCTTGGAGGTGAGAGCTTTTGGATCTGGGACCATCATTTTAGCCCATTGAGGTTCTAAGTCTACTTTAGGTTAGTGGGAGATTTATTTTGAGTTTAGGAGAGATTTCGAGATATGGTGTCATCTATCTAGCCTATTGTTATGTCAAAATCTAGGGTATGGGTAAGGATTTCGGCTTCCAGAATGAAGACTTTATCATCTTTCTAGTTTGGCGTGTCAGGCAGGGTTTCCATTTACATAATGGATCTTGACTATATGTCATCATCTGAAAAGGTCTCTTGGAGTTCTTTATTATTGAAAGAGGTTTAAAAACTTCCTAGTTTTATTTCCCTTATTATACTTACACCCTTACAGTACATGCCTCCATAATAATATCGATATTCAATATATTTAGTTCCCTATGGTGAGAGTCACTTGACAAATTGAGCAACGGCTAATGCAAGCACTACATACGGAAGGGTATTAAATTTCCCTTGAATATGGTTATGGAGGGATGGGTTAACCATTTATGTCTAGAAGTTGTAGGAGTATCTCCTAGTGGGGGACCTTCTCATGTAGGGTGTCCCAGATGGTTAATTTAATCTTGAAGTTCTATGACGTCAACGATATGGGAAATATCCAAAAAAATGATTACATAATTGCACCCCAGATTGGTATAGTGATGGGTCAATGGCGATATCCAGAGTACAAAGAGTTTAAATGCCAACCGTAATATGAGTGAGTCCAATTCACTATGTGGAACGATATTCTTTTTGCGTAGAGTGCCTTTCGGGTTGTGGGGTAATTTCTGGTAGCTCGAGATGTACTTTGATAGGTCCTCATATCACATCTTGTATCTCCATCCTTGATTCATCCCACTTTGTTGGTCAGATACCTTGGTATATGTTTCACTAGGGTGTTTTCATTCTCCCTAACTATTGAAGAACTAGAGGGGTGGTCCTTCATATAATAGACTTAGTTGTAAACTATCTACAATGTACCCTTGTATTTTTTACGGCTGGCCCAGAGTTCATGTTGTTCAAGGCAGCCAATATATTCTATCGTATCCCTGTATCCAATCCTAAATTTATAAATCTCAAAGGATGGGAGCTTCGAATTATGTAGGTCCTTGTTCGTTAATACCTAATCCTTTCCTTGGAGAGCGATCCCACTGTGCCATTATTTCTTAGATTTGGGGATTGAGGATAAACTCGACCCATGGTTTTGGAGGCATATTTCCCTTAGTGATTAGAAGGTGATAAAAGAGATTTGTGATGACTTCCTCACATAAGTTTGAGGTCAGGGATAGAGGATTATGAGGTTCGTTTCAAGTCATTGGAGGCAGTGTTAACCTTAGTGGGTATTGTTTTGATTTTGGATCGATAAATCAAAAAGGGTCGATACTGCCCTTGATGTCTATTTCGATCATGTCAATGGTACCAAAATGGAGGACTCGTGACTTGGAACCTTTAGGAGGGTACACGGTGTATTTTCCTCATTACCTGTCATATTAGTGTGGAATATTATTTCGGTGACTATGGCTCGATGATTTTTTAGAGTATTTTTCACTTTTCTCTCATAAGACTCGTGTGTTGGACATACACTATTGGTTGGGGTTAGCTCTCAATTCATCTTTCCAGGTGGCATCTCTATGAGAGATGTGGGACCTAAATATTTCCTCTTTTTTGTGCAATGGTTGTTGATGAGCTCGTAATCTCCACGTAATGTCATCAGCTACCCTGAGATGCCCATCATGTTCGCTCATCTATAACTAAGGGATAGGGTCATAAGGTATTCAGATCAAGGGTTATATTGTTTGGTGACTTAAAGATGTGGCCCTTTCATTGTTCTTTCAAGAACTTATGGAGAATGTGCTTGAGGCAATGGGTGATCTTGAACTGCTTCTTATATCAAAATACATAATGAAAAATAAATGTACCTCTGAGGTAGATTCTCCCATCCGATTGATTAGATTGGAATAATGGAAGTGATATATATTTTTTTATTAGATGCCTCCATTATACATTTCCTCCCACTCAATTGATTGGTATATACTCTATGTAGAATGTATCAACAGTTCGGGCTCTTTCAAAAACATGAACTCGATAACAAGTAAAAAGTTCGAGCTACAATGGTTAGTTTATATAAAGGGTATGGCCATAATGAAAACGGTCAAATGGTTAATGGTGGGCTTAGTTTTAGAAATGATTTTTATGGCGGGAGATGGTGTACCCAAGGGGTTTCTTTTTGGAATAAGGAGTGTGTCCTTATCCAAGGATTATAATAAATCGAGACTATCATACTGGAAGAGTCCGTGTTACGGTTAGGATTGTCTGATAGGGAGTTGGTGCATGGGTTGGTATGATAATGAATGGGATTGTTTATAATATCGAACTTGGATGGGATGAGACTCTTGACGTTAATGAGGTCTTTGATGGAGTAAATCAATGTTCATCTCCTTAATGGAACTTGTAATACGAGTGAGCCTACTAATTTTCATATGGGATTGTTGGGAGTGGCCTAGGGTTAAGGCGACCATCCAACTTTAAGGCGATGAATAAATGGATAGGAGGGGCTTTATAGATATGTACGGTGTCCTTATCGACTTTGTACCTCTTTAGGAAGGGGAACATCTTGGTAGTTCTTCGAGGGATCCCCTAGTTAGTACGGTACCGTGGTGGCAATCGTGGTCTGAGAGGTGTTGGCTGAAGGGTGTGATCCATGTTACAAACTATAGACACCACACTCTAGGACCCCCTAAGTCTCATTTTAGGTCCCTAGCACCTCCCCAATTCACTAAAAAACCTAGGTTATACTCCGACTACAAATCTAGAGGCCATTGGGCGTTCTCAAGCCCCGTTTGAATTCGGTCAACTTCATTATCAAAGTGAAAGCTCAATAAATCTTCGAAAGGCTCTGAATCCCCTTTCTAATGGTCTGCCCCGTGTGCAAATCGGCATAATGATTTGGATGCAAGGTCCATTTTACTACTAAAAATCGATCTAGAGGCCACAGGGTGCTCTCAAGCCCCTATTTGACCCCAATCAACTCCATTGTTAGAGAGAAAGATGAATGGATCCTTAAACGGCATTGAAACCCCTTGCTAATGGCCTACCCCATTCGTGAAATGACATAATCGTTCAAACAAATGATTTGTTTTCCCCTGAAACTGATTCGGAGGCCACTAGGCGCTCTCGGGCTCTATTGGACCAAAGTCAACCCTTCAGTTTCAACAAGACTAAATGAATCTTTGAAGGGCACTGAATACCCTTTCCAATGGTCTACCCCATGAACAAATGAGCCTTACGGTATGAATGAACAATCCATTTCACTCTAAAGGGTCATCGAGCACTTTCGGGCCCCATTTGATAAAATTCAACTCTATGAACTGAGTAAAGATCTTTGGAATTAGAATTACCTCGCACAAAATTTCCAACGGTGCACCCCGTGTCTGATTTGGACTTATGGTTCAGATAAATAATCCATCATCGTCCGACGATCTTCCATCCAAAGGACCAACGTGCTTTTTCGATCCCCATTTGACCTAAAGTCAACTCCTGAACCCGGTAAAAGTCCAAAGGACTCTTAAAGATCTCATAATTATGTTTCAAATTTTTTTGCATGAGACTGTCAATTGGCATGTCCACTTCTATGCCTATCGACAGTGTGGCTTGGGTCACTTGTTGATTGGAAGGACAAGAACTATGCCAATTGGCAGTCCCCCTATTCTATATAAGTAGATAATGATCTCACTTCGATAGAAACCCTAGATCCATCAATATCAGTGATCTCAGTAAAATTCTTCTGTAATCACCGAAGTTTCCTTGTGTGAAATTTCTTTCCAATCTTCATTCTAATTATTCCCATACCTAATTTAGTAAAAATCTCCTTCTTTCTCATCCAACATTCATCCCATCTTGCAAGGAAGCTCATAAAGGATCAAGATCAAGCTTCAAGTCTCCAAAGAAGGTCCAAACATCCCTAATGCAAAAATAAAGAAATTTAAACAAAGAAAAAGAGGGTTACACCTATAAATTCTGACGGGATTTTTCATCACATTTTTTCAAAACTAAAAATATTTTTTTTACACACACACATAGAATAAATTCCTTTTGAATCTATCAGATATATCCCACCCTTGTGCCGCATGCGAACTACGTAGAGTTTGATATTTTATAGGCTACGTAGGCGTCTTGGGATAAAACTCGAGACTCAATTCCTATTTTCATCTTTTTCCTATTTTATCTGTATATATATATATATATATATATATATATATATATATATATATATATATCATACTTGTGATTCATTCTTGCATCTTATCTAACACGTATAATTTTTTCATCATAACGTTCAATATCTCTATAAGTACACACATCATATTTTTCTAATTATTATTTTGGAGACATTCCTATGGATGACCTCACTCCATCTTTTTGATGATGCGAGTCAAGATATTATGATCTCCACTTATGTATACACGCACACATACTTCACTAAGAAATTGATAAAAACAGTAGCATAAGCCCATAAGAGACTGAAAGGATGGGATAGGTTCCTAACACCTTTCCATTTCGTAACTTATCCCCCGAACCTCTGAACTACTGGTTTTGCAAGCATCAGTTTGTCTTTGATGCTTCTCTCTCGAGGTGGCAACATGTTATTTTACCTATTTTGTGCAAAATAGGTTGGCGACTCTATCTATTTACATCACGCCAACACCGACGACATACAAAGCACCCCATTATGTAGCAAAGGGTGCGAAATCTTTATCTCTTCCTATTTTCCCCCTCGAAAGCTCCCTCGAGGAAGGAAGGGAGGAAGATTTCTTAGCGATGGAAAAAATAGCGACTCTGCTTGGGACTGACTTAAAAGGGCTAGACTCTGTTAGCATGGATTTTATCATTTTTTACTTGTGCGCGTATACACCTACATGTATGTTCCTTTTTTTCTCCTATATTATTTCTTGTATATATACACCTCATGCTAATATCACCTCTCACTCACTTTTCACTTTACACACATGTAAATAATCTCCATGTACACCTCACACTACTTACACTTGTATATAAGTTCACTTGTATCCGCATGTTGCACACACCACTTAGAATGTCCATGCTTCGGTGTCATTAGAACACACCTCCACTTATCACACTTGTATATATCGATGATCACTCACACTTATCACACAGCATTTGTAGTTGATCGATGATTAGGTTCACTACCACACACTTACTTATAGATATTCACACATCACTCACTCTCACACATCCATGCTTAGTATAATTTCCATGCTAGATCTACTTTTCATAATACTTGTACATTCTCCCTTATTAGTATAGTTTTCATGCCAAATAAAATACTCTCTCTAAGATATAATAAAAAAGAATCATTCGTTTTACACACTACATCACCAAGAGCATGGATATTGATCAAAATGTTTTCCCGTACTAGGTGGTCACTTTATGATGGGAGATGGTCTGGCAGGTCATAGTTAGCCTAAGCAATGTTACTCTCACCTTCCATCGGCCAAGTACCTTCAGCGTATACCGAATAGTTCCCCTGCATCATACCACTTGGTCGAAGTCATGACGGGAGGTATATAGCAACGAAATCATTCACGAATGTCGAGGCTATTGAATTCTCTCTCACATGTACTATCCCCGTGAGGTATATAGTGAGGCAATTCACATACACTCAGGTATATCAAATGGCTTGTCCACATATTCCGATTTCTCTCAAAAGTAAGACGTATGTCTTGGAAGTCATGCCAAATGAGGGAACCTTTCCACTAAACCAACAACTACATACCCTCATATAGGCGTCAAACGTAGGACACTCATATTTAGTTTGTTGGATACTACTCGATACTCTGCCAAAATGCTGAGTTGGCATTTTGCCTAAATTTTTGTGCGATTTCGTCTTTTTTTCCAAAAATGGGACCCTATCCATGATCTTGGTAACAAGTCAAACTATGTTTTACATATTTTTCAAACCCAATTTTTTTAGGCTCGGGTCCCGTCTGACATTTCTTTTGCATTTAGGTAAACCTAGTACAAGTGAAAATATAATAATAATAATAATAATAATAATAATAATAATAATAATAATAATAATAATAATAATAATAATAATCATGTTGAGACTCGTTTCTCATTTCTCCTTCTTCCTTACCAAAAGTGTCAAAAACATTTTTCTCCTCTTTTATTAAAATACCAAAAATATTTTTTCTCCTCTTTTCTCAAAATACCCAAAAACATTTTGTCCTACTTTTTCTAAAAATTGTCAAAAACATTTTCTCTTTTCGTATAAAAGATTCTTCCCTTTCTCCTTAAAAAATAAATTCGAATCTTCTTCCCGCTCAGGTCGATCGCATACCCAACCCTTGGACTGGATCCCTATTAGCTACGGTCTTTCGTCGAACCCCTCCCTGAAACTCAATCATTTCTCCTTATACTTCCTCCGAGTATGGAATCCACATTCACCAACTCTCCATGGATAATACAGACCAAGTGCCAAATGTGCAGCCTGATTTGATGATGGTCCTAGTCCAAATTAGAGCTAAGATTGAAAATCTTCAAATCAAGGTTCATAAAATGCAGTAAAATTGGGTCCTTATCCCCAAAGAGGCCGATGTCCTATTCACTCACGCTATGGTCGCCCGTACTTGAGTCTATTTGGATCCCGAAAGAATATCAGCACACTCCATGTGCCCCTCCTACTAATGGGCAACCACTAGCCCATATCCCTATATTAAATCTTGCCCAACAAGGGGTTAACCTTCTAGTTCCAACTGATGAAAAGGAAGAAGAGTTGAATAAGGCCAAGGAGGACCTTAAGCTGTTGACTAAGAATTTGACCAGGTCTAAATCTCTGGGAACTACATGGATTACACCCATATGTCTCCTGACCCTAAAGTAAGGCTATCGAAAAAAATTCAACATGTTGAACATTGAGAAGTTCATTAGGAGCGAACCCTAAATTGTTCATCTCTAAATTTACCATCAAGACATGACTCTCCTAGCTTCCTCCGAGGAAATATTGGCCCAGATGTTCCAACAGACTTTGAAAAGAATCTCTCTTCGTTGGTTCCTATCCCTCAAGGAATCCAGAATTCACAATTGGGAGGATGTTACCCATGAATTCATATCACAGTACAAGTATAAGGAGGAATTGGAGGTTACACGCCATGAATTAGAAGTGCTCAAGAAAAATCTCAAAGAAACTGTCAGTAATTTCTTATCAAGGTGGAGGGAGAAAGCGTGCCCACCATGACCAACCATCCTTCTGAAGAGTATCAAGTTAGTAGTGTGAAGAAAAATTTATTACCCCATGCCCGAGCGATGATGGGAGGACAATATCACCCCCATTTCCAAGCCCTCCGATAACTAGGAGTGGAGATTGAAGAGGAAGTCTTGACAAGACAAAAGTTGAGCTAAAGAAAGTATCCAGACAGTTCACTCCAAGAAAATATTAGAAGCTTGCTATAGTCTCAACCATCAACAACATCTTATAGCCTTCACCCTCTAAAGCGCCAGAAAGTTATGCCAACCCGATCAGAAAAGTATACACCGAGATTTATGCTCCCTTCTCCAAAGTCTACTAAGCCCTTTTGAGCCAAAATCTCATCAAGGCATTAGATCTTAGTTCATTACCAAACCTATTTCCTAAAAATTTCAAACCTGATGCCCATTGTGTTTTCCATCAAAACGGTGGCCACACTACTGATCAGTGCTTCCACCTCCGGAATGTAATCCAATATCCAATTGATCGAGGTGTTATCCTCCCACCAACCAATCTTAAACTAAACACCACTCAAAATCCACTCCAAAATCTTGTAAATTCCATCTTCCTAGAAAATGATCAGGAATTTGACATATCTACCCAGATTGTACCCAGTAAATCACCCATTATACTCGTATTTTCACTTGAACCCCTTAAATTTTCCAATATTTTTTCCTAGGCCCTACCTATGTTGTTGACCAACCCCGTAACTTCTTACAAGAGCATGTATTATCGTTCATACTCGGTCCAAGGGGAAGGATATGGAATTTCTAATGGTACTAAACCATATTCTAGGATTTAGGCTAAAATTTCTCTCAAAAATGAACATTGACTACCAAAACTTTAGCATGCTATTCATGGAAGCGCGGAAGTGGGGCCAGGAGTCAGATAATTGGGTAGTACCCATTGATGAAAATAGTTTGGACGATGTAGTAAAAATTATGGCAGACTCATTCTGACAAACTGGTAAGCTTTGTAGTATATCTGAATTACTGGATGCCTTAAAGCTATAAGGGTAGTTGGTCCCTTCATTTATGCATCTCCCTGTTGAGTGGGAGGATCTATATAAAGAAGTTGTAGAGGTTGTATAATGCAGTGACTTATCATGGAAGGATGACATCATTGCCACCGGATGGGGGGATGCATTTGATAGTTTAGATGAAGAGCCAAGCCAGGAAAAGGTTAGCTAGTGATCAGTGTATGTGGAAAGATATCATTTTAAGATCTGGCAAGAGAGATACAAAAAAGTGGCTGAACAACTCTAAACAGATGAAAAAATAGGGTTTATGTTCTTCCCCCCTTCTGTGACCCATATGACAAAATCTGGGAGGCACTACCAGAGTTCGGACCCTCAATCAGTAATAACGGATAAAGGAAAGGGTATTGTCGAGAAACTCCCCATGCCACAAAACATGACCGTCGAGGAAAATAAGATCCTCGACCAGTTAAACAAAACACGGTCTAACATCTATTTGTGGGGACTTTTCATATCTTCCTAACTTCACCAAAATGCCTTGATTAAATTTCTTATTGGACCCGCATTCCCTCCTTTCACCACTCCAAAAGAAGTTGTGAACCTGTTCGGGTCCTTACCCTCTATTAGAATGCTTTCCTTCTCTAAAGAATAAATCCCAAAGTTTGGTGGTAATCATAACTATGCTCTTAATATCTTCGTCGAGGTAATGGGGAAGATAGTCCCGCTCTCACTCGTAGACAATGGATTAACACTTAATGTTTTCCCGTTAAGAAGCCTCAACTTCTTGGGTTTGAATGTAAGTGACCTTGCTACAACTTCTATCGCAGTGCGTGCTTATGACAATATTAGTTAAGAGGTGATGGAATCCATAAAGCTTATAATAGGTGTTGCCCCTATAATCCCATTACTGAGTTCTAGGACATCGACATACCAGCTTATTTTAATTTACTTCTCAACCAACCATAGCTTCACAGCATCAAGGGGATATCTTCACCTCTCCATTAAAAACTAAAGTTCTTTGCCAAGGAGCAGGTCATCACCATATTGAGCGACAATGATAATACTGAGAATGCAAGAACCAGTAATTCGATACTAGAGATGCAACATGGGGAAAATGATATGCTTTTATCTAGTTTTTGAGTTAAACCACTTCCACTCCTAACTGGCTATGATTTAAAAGACATAGTATATCCATAACACAACCCTTAAGGAAATTTCAACGTGCTACAGATGTTCAAGAATATGCACTCCATATCCGGACTGGGTCTAGGACAACGACAACAGGGGATACTGGAAACCAAAGTTCTACAGAAGGCCTTTCCTCTATATGGCTTGGGTTATTAACCATCATCAAAGGAACTTAGAATACTCCTCCATCCTCAGTTAAAGAGAAGGTTAAAAAGTGTTAAGACTATTTCAGGAGATTCCTTGAATGGGAGATTCATCAAAGAGAGTGAAGATTTTCCCTTTTGTGGATTTCATGAACCATGGTATGATCACGGGGATAAGAAAATGAAGTCAAGAGTGGATATCTTCTTCGAAGATAGTTACTCATGGGTCAAAAATTCTTTGCATCATATGCAACCACTCGTTAAGAAAGCCATAGCTGCTGCCGAGGATTCTGAGGGAAGCGAGACTCATTCAATCTGAAGACACTGGGGCTAATACTCTGCATGATCCACTCAGGAACTACGCCATCGGATCCATCCATGTTGATCAAAATTCTTGATGCACCCCCCATCGACTAGAATTCTATACCAGTTCCACCTGTTTAGATGCAACCCAACTCGGATGTTTATCTTATTTCTTCCTCTTTTGTTGTTCCTCTTTTTTTATAAGAATGTAATCGAAGCTTCCTTTGACGAGGTTATCAATGGTGATTTTATCGAGAATGAAATAAATAAAGATTTTGATTATCTTGTTATGCCTTATATTAATTTTTTTTATTCTAATCAAACTCTTGATGGTGATGATTTTGCAAATGAATAATTCTTAACTGATCTTAATAAGGTTAATAACAAACAACATAATTGTGTTCAAATTAATGAGTATGAAACTCATATTATCAATCTCAATTCTAGTAGCCAATTGCGCGATATTAGGATAGGGTCCACCCTTGATGAGCATGAGCATGAGCATGCGCAACTCGAAAAATTGTTGAAGGAATTTGTGGATGTCTTTGCATGATCCTATAAAGACATGACCGGAATCGATCCCAAGATCGCCCAACATGAGATTCCAACTCTCCTAAAATGTAAGCCAATCAAGCAAAAACTGTGAAAGCTCCGTACCGAATGGTCACTCAAGTTTAAAGAAGAGGTGGTCAAACAGTTGAACGTAGGCTTCACCCAGGTGATCGAATATCCCACATGGTTAGTCAATATTGTACCCATGACAAAATCAGGAGGAAAGGTTCTCATGTGCGTTGATTATCGATATTTGAACAAGGCCTCTCCAAAACATGACTATATGCTTCCTAATATCGACATGATTATGGACAACACGATCAGTCACGCTCTTAAGTCATTCGTTGATGGATTTTCCAGATACAATCAGATCAAGATGCACCCTGATCTTTAAGAAAAAACCACATTCATCACTCCCTGGGGAACCTTCTATTACACAGTTATGTTGTTTGGTCTTAAAAATGCAGGGGCAACCATAACCATCTTACATGATATGATACACAAAGAAGTCGAGGTTTATGTAGATGATATAATCATCAAGTCTATGACTAGAGAAGGTCATATTCATGCTCTCCGAAAGTTTTTCGAAGGACTGCAACGATACCATATGAAACTTAACCCGCACAAATGTGTCTTTGGCGTTACCAAAGGAAAAATTTTGGGATTCATGGTTAGAGAGAAGGGGATTGAAGGAGAAATCCATATTTGAAATGCCACCACCCCGAACGGAGAAGAATTTCTAGGGATTTTTAGGAAAATTACAGTATATCAATTGGTTCATTAACCAATTGAATTTTATTTATGAACCCATCTTCAAACTCCTCCGGAAAGATTCAACGAAAGTCCGGAATAAGGCTTATCAGGAAGCCTTTGATCGAATCAAGCAATATATAATCTGACCTTTGGTACTCATGCCACTGCAGCCTGATTTACCCCACTCCTATACTTAAACGTAATAGACACCGTAGCTAGGGCTTTACTAGCCCAATACATTGAAAAATATCCTAAACAAAGGGCCATCTACTATGCCAGACGCAAATTGATCGGGTAAGAATTCAACTAAACTTCCTTGGATAAAGCATGTATCGCCCTTATCTGGGTCGCTAAGAAAATACATCACTACATTAAAAAATTTCCCATTAGACTTGTGTCTCAAATGGATCCTATAAAATACCTGCTCGAGATACCCACCCTGAATAGTTGAATGGCACGATGGTTGATGCTACTAGCCAAATTCGATATTGTGTATCTCATGTAGAAAGCCATGAAGGGAGAGCCATCTCTGACTACCTTGCCGATTACCCTTTGGAAGAAATCGACATTTGGATCTCTAAATTTTCGGATGAAAATAACCTTTGCACCTCGCAGGAAGACCACCGGTGGTAAATGTTCTTTAACGATACTGCTAATAAAAAGGATACGTCATTGGGATACTCCTGATTTCCCATGATGACTTTCACACTCCTATTGCCATCAAGTTAGATTTTCCCTGCACCAACAACATGATCGAATACAAGGCATGCATCGTAGGCCTCGAAGTCCCTCTCAAGAAAAGAATCCAATGCCTAGATGGCTACATGGATTCAGCCTCATCATCGGCCAGGTCCTTAAAAGATGGAAATTAAGAAAGAGAAGATACTACCCTTCCATGCCCGCCTAGAACAACTGGCCTCCAAATTCTAAGATAGCACCTTCCACTACTTACCCTCAGTAAGGAACAGATTAGTCAATACCCTTGCTACCTTAGCCTCCATGGTTGATATGCCCGAGTGTGGCCATCCCTGATCCTGATCCTTACAGGCGGGCTCATGGAGGAAAGGATCCTTCGGGTCCCGCGCGTCCCTCTTGGGAGCGCTTCGGTCGACGTCGTTTGTGGTGTGAAAAATGTAGAGAGATTCAGAGTCACCAGTCTATTTTACTCAAAACAGATAAAAGAAAAAGGGGAAGCCACCCCGAAGAGTGGCATCCAAAGACATACTGGTGCATACGAAACCAAGATGATTCGAGAAGGGTTCGGAGGCTTAGTTACGAAATGGGAAGTTTTTAAGCACCCATTCCGCCCTTTCGTTCTCTCGTGAATATTTGCTATTTTCCTTTATGTTCCCCCCATGATATGTGTGCATGTGTATATATATATAATGGAGGTAGGAATCCTCGACTTGTATCATGGAAAAGATAAAGCGAGTCATCAGTAAGAAGATATGAGAGTAATATTAGAAAAATGAGATTTATGCGATTACCCTACGTTGATCGTTATAAGGGAACGATAGCGCATATGGGGTAATGCGTCACTAAGAACAAGTATATTTATAATATAAGAAAAATGGATTTAGAGAAGATAGAAAATGAAAGAAAAAGTCAGAAAAAGGACTCGAGTCTCGAGTTTTTCCCCGAGATGCCTACGTAGCCTATAAAGGCATGAAAGTCCACGTAGTTAGCATGTAAAACGAGGGGTGGGGTTTATCCCATAAATCCAAAATGGGGAATCTCTTATTTGTGAGTGTGTGTGTGTGTGCGTAGAAAAAAGAGTTTTAGTTGTGAGAAAAGTGTGAGAAAAATATAAGAATCCCTTATTTGAATTAATGAGCAAAACCCTCTTTTTCTTGTGTTTTTGGGTTTTATGAAAATAAAAGATGTGCAATAATACTAAGTAAAAAGTATATTAGGATGTGTGAAATGAGATAATAAAAGTGCTAAGTAAGAAAACAAGTTATTGAGAATTCAAGAGAATTTAAAGTGAGAGTTTGAGAAAGTTAGACCTTCTTGAAGATCTTGAGCTTGATCTTGAATGTTGGGGAGCATCCCTCGCACTTTGGATGATAATGGCGAGTGGTTAATTCACCAAATTTGATGAAAGGGATGATGAAAAGTGGAAGTAAAAAGGGGATTTGGAAGTTGAAATCACGCTGCCTTCGAGACAGGTTTCTGGGATTCGTTGAGAGGGATTTTTATCAGATCTGAGATCCCCTTGCAAATGAGGTGAAGGCCAATTATTATAGTCCCAGATGAGTAACGATCGGCATAGAGCCCTTCCTGCCTATCGGCAGGCAGGTGCCGATAGGCAGGTTCTGGAACCTGCCGTTTGGTAGTGTGTTTCAGGCTTTTTCGGAAAATTGGTCGTCGAGGGCAAACTGTTGGTTAGAATCGTGCATGGGGAATACCATTGGAAAGGAAATTCAGAGACCTTCAAAAGTCCTTTGGACCGCTCTCGGGTTTGGGAGTTGACTTTGGGTCAAATATGGCTCAGAAGCGTTTGTCGGTCCATTGGACGGGGAATCATTCGGACGCAAATGGATCGTTCGTCTGCATGGTAAATCCAAATTGCGCATGGGGCATACCATTGGAAAGGTTAGGAGATGTACTTCGACATTCCAAAGAGTTTGACCCGATTTTGAGAGTTGACTTTGGTCAACCGGGCCCGGGAAGTGCTCGGTGGCCTCCTGGAGTCAAACGGGTCATTCATCCGCATGGAAAGTAAGAATCGCGCACGGGGCAGACCGTTGGAAAGGGTATTCAGGGCCCTTTGAAGATTCATTCAGCCTCAATCGAGCTGAAGAGTTAACATAGGTCAAACAGAGCCCGGGAGCGCCCGGTGGCCTCTAGGTCAGGTTTCGGATGCAAACGGACCGTTCGTCCTCATGGTAAGTCGAAATCGCGCACGGGGTAGACCATTGGATAGGGTATTTAGTGCCCTTCGAAGATTCATTCAGTCTCAATCGAGATGAAGAGATTGACTTCTGGGTCAAACTGAGTCGGGGAGTGCCCGATGGCTTTCAGGTCAATACTCGGGACGTGACCTAGGTTTACAGTTATAAAGGGAGGTAATAGGGACCTAATGAAAGTCGGGGGGTAATAGAATGGGGTGTCTATAGATCCCCTCGACGAGTGAGTTTGGAACAAATGATGACTGTCGAATAGACACCACATAATTCTTTTGAGGGAGTATGACCGATTCAGAGGGTTGAGGTCGATTCTGAGGACCTAAGAAGTGTGCTGGGGATGATCAATTTTGCGGATCAAAGCTGAATCTGTGGGCTTAGGGTAAAGGTCTAGCGAGGTCAATTATGACCTAAAGAGTTGTGAATATCGAGGACCGAGATCAATTCTGACCTAACTTAGGTGACGATCCAATACCAGGGCCAATTCTAACCCAAGAGTGGTGACGACTGATAGTACAAGTATAACACCCTGCCGTGGCAGTACTTCTACAATCGCATTCAGGCCACACAGGTCGCGGCAGGTATCTCACTCAAGGCGCGGCCAGAACTCCTGTAGGGTGCGGCCCTATCCATAAGAGGCCGCGGCACCCCAGCTCAGGGTCCACGGACCCCCTCCAACAGCTTAGCGCTGTTACTCTGTGGGCTGCACGCCCTCATCCACATCTACTGCAGGCTTGGTATACGCCACGTGCTCAGGGTACGTGACTCAACACACTTCCTCATAAATAAAGGATCACACCTGGGAGTGAAGGATCGGTTCTAGACACACCCGAGGCACTAAAACACGGACTCTCCCTACATCACCCCAACATAAGCTTTGGAGGACTAGAATCTACATCACAGCCACCTCACGGGCTCATCGGAATCTCTAATACTATCATGTACTCTCCTTTATTCTCATACTTGTACGCCTCTATAGGAACGATTATATTGTACAATGCAATGCACATAATGAGAAGGGATCAACACAGTGGATGTAGGCCCATTTTAGGGGTTGAACCACTCTATATCTTGTCTACTCTCTGTTTGCTTTCTTTATCTATTTACTCTACACTTCATACTTGATCTGTTGGCATGAGATCTACCTATGTACGATTTCTCGTATCATCAGTTTGGCGCCGTCTTTGGGAACGAGATACTTCAATCTTATTTCTCTGCATATATGAGTTCTTCAAACACCTTATTCGATCCCTGAGGGTCCTTTGGATCATCTCCTCGCTGGTCGGTTATTGGTTATTGGACTCTGCACCACATTCGCCCCCTTTAACGGGAATTTCATATTTTTGGATCTATCTTTGGATCTTCACTTAATGGCTTTGGATCTATTTTGCATACCCCTATGATATCATTCCATCTAGATAATGCTAAAAAGCGTGACGGGCTTTTGCCTAAAAAAGATGAATGATTAGGGAGGGATTGTATCTACCCCATTTTTGTTATCATCTACCTATGATCTAGGGTTTCCATTGAAGATGTGCCATATTGCGTGCCGTAAGGAAATTCTCTCATCAATGGACCCTAGTAGGTTTTCTTCACGTGTTGGGGGAGAAAATATCAGCTCTTGTCTTGGGATCTCTCCCCTGCCCAGACAGGGGTGCGGCCTGTAAGGTCAGCAGTATCTCATGCCGCGACCCCTACTGGTGCGGACCTGCCACAACAGTTCAAAATCATCGTGGGAGGGATTTGAGTGGCCTTTAGATCGACCTTGGTGAATAACATTGAAAGGCGGCGGCAGTGCACTTATGTGCCATACTGGCTGCGGCCTCAGCAGCATAATCATGGAGGAATTCAAACCCTCCTTCCTGATACTTCTGTGATCACTCACCTTTGTTAAGTTTTGTCTCAGATTATGTATACTTTATAAAGACTAACAAAAGAAGATATGGAAGGAGAATCCAGCCAGAGTGCAGAAGTCAGGGATGAGATTATGCAACTATACAATCACCTTAATCACCTCTATGACAAACACGCCTCACTTCAGACCCAGGTCAATTATCTAACTCAGAGGGTGCTAATGCTGGAGGCTGCGGCATCTAAAAACATAGGCGCGGAAGTGGAGGAAACAACAAAGCCAACCTTGCCTGCCGCGACAGTAAACGAGACCACGAGATCAACTGTCAGAGGCCAAAAAAGGTAGAAAAAGTCGGGTGTCTATACTCAGTTGAGCCTCCCGATTAAAGAGATCTTCAAGTTCATCAAAGGGGACCAGATTTTGAGGTGGCCAGAAAAATTGAGAGCTCCACCCCACAAGAGGAACAAAGCTACCTGGTGCAGATTCCATCAGGAGCATGGCCACGAAACAGAGCAATGCTATGCTCTGAAGGATGAAGTTAAAAGGCTAATCGGGCAAGGGATGCTGCAGCGATTCCTGAAGAATGCATAAGGGATTCAGCCAGACCTAGCATAGGCTGCCTACCGCATCTCATCCTTAGTCTTTCTAATTTGAACTATTTTTGTTAATGTTTTATGAAGCTCACTGTAGCCTTAATACTCGAGACTTTATGTTTTGTTAACAAAGTCATTAGCTGCAGCATACATATATAAATATATGAACTAGCAAGTTTAGCTATATCTGATATTTCTCTTGGTTTCATAACCTGCTACCTCACAAAAAGACTTGTTGTCTCAATCATATTTCAAAGGAAATATAACAAAATTATCTCGACGGATTATTCTATTTCGGGATGCACTTATGGATGGGATACGACCTTCATTAGCTCAGAAGTTCCCCTCGCAATGTGCAACTACATCTTATCATATGATGACCATATTCGCAGAAGCATCTGAGGATTCAAGGAGCTTTTATCAGCCACCAGGGCCTACAATGCCAATTCTCTGCTCTCGGAGTACGACATTAGCCACGGGGGCTTATAACGCCCATTCTTAGCTTTTGGGACTCGTCATCGAGCCAGGAGGCTTACAATATCTAGCCAGGGATGGCTTTATAAATATTATTAGCTGTGGGTGGCTTAATAACATAACCCAGCCTGGAGAGGCTTGATAGTGTCGTGCATATTAGCTGTGGGTGGCTTAATAACATAACCCAACCTAGAGAGGCTTGATAGTGTCTCGCATATTAGCTGTGGGTGGCTTAATAACATAACCCAGCCTGGAGAGGCTTGATAGTGTCTCGCATATTAACTGTGGGTGGCTTAATAACATAACCCAGCCTGGAGAGGTTTGATAGTGTCTCACATATTAGCTGTGGGTGGCTTAATAACATAACCCAGCCTGGGGAGGCTTCATAGTGTCCCAAGATCGACTAAAGGAAAGCCATGAAAGACAATCGAAGCGGCTATAGGAGGCTCTCTTACTATGATCATGAAGCATGTCAAACCTACGGAAGGATGGCCTCGATTTTCCAAGGCAAGGTTCTACAGCCTCATTATCTTATCAACAGTCAAGTAGATGCCTCGGCATCCTCATCCACCGCTGCCCTAGCACTGCATGGCAACCTACCACAGCTGAATGGACAAAGTGACTGAGAGTCGCTGAGGTGGACTTGAATTCAGAACATTTGCCCTCATTCAAAATTACCGCGTCCTCGATCCATTCATTATTTCTACATGGCAAATGAGTAGATAACCAAAGGGTCCGCGGCTTCTATGAAAAATTGAAGAAATTAAGCCGCATCCCCAAAACCATACTTCATTGGCACCGCGGCTTGTGGGATCATAGCCCTACAGTGAGGTGCAGGGGCAAAACAAAAAAGGTCCAAAGTGGCAAGGACACCGCGGATGATTAATAAGAGCAAGATTGCATCGAATTATACTATGCTGCCACGGACCTAGCTACAAGTCCTACAAGTTCATCCAATACAGAAAGCAAGTTGCAAATATGAGGCAGTAACGAGCAACCATTCATTATAGCAGGCAATGTAAAACATGCAATATTGAAAAGCAAGGAATATTAAGTAGGCAATTAGTGATAAAAATATGGCCGCAACCTTTGTATTAATAGTCATAGATTACAAAATGGAGGCCGCAGCCACAAAGGAAATCTAAGATTAAAAAAGTTGATGATGCAACAGAAATTGAGAATTTAAGAGGACGCGTCATCATCATCGTCAGCTACTTCTCCGCCCGCGGCAGTCTCTGTCTCCCCGTCCTCAGTCGCTGCCTCTGCCTCTTTTTGGGCTATCAGCCTTGCTCTTTCTTCAGCCGTGGCCTTCAGCTCAGCAATGCACTCTTGATGTTCTGCATCACTTAATTTCCAAGCGAGGACCGTCTCCTTGGCATCAGGGAAGCTCTTAATAATTCTCTGCCGCAGCTCCTGGTAGCCGCAGAGGTATGCCCTGTTGTTAATGAGGAAGAAATCCTTGAAGCCTTTGAATGACTTCACGGCATGATCTATGGCTAGATGGAGGGTGTCGCCATGATCAACTTCCATATTTTGTGTGGCCGTAGTGTGGGCTTCATCCTTCTGAGCAGACCAAGCTTCTAGCTCTTGATATTTCTGCTGGAGGAGGGCGAGCTTGGTATTTGCAATCTCTGCAACACGAGCGACTTCGACTGTTTGGGCCTGTGACAATGATTTCAGAGATTTCGCGGCTTGATTGAAATTCTCCTTCGCTTCCTCTCTGGCCTTGTTGGCCTTCTCCAAGTCCATATGGGATGCCTGGAGGGCCGTGGCAGAGGACGCTTTCCCTGCCTCAAAAGAAAACGTCCGTGCAGACTGCAGGTCCGCGGCATGAGCACTCTTCTCGGCCTCTTTCAGCCTGTACAAAGCCTCATACTTCCTCTTCTGGACCACAATGACATCGGCGGCCTGTACGAAATAAAAGACGTTAGCAAAAGTACAGAAAAATATGAGATGCAAAGATTAAATGACTAGTACGTACCCTCAGAAGGCTGTGGAGGCCACAGTCCTCCAGATCTTCGTGATCCTCCCCAACCAGCCTGTCGAGGTCCGCGGCATCCAAGGCTCACTTCATTCTCCGTACAGCCTTTGCAATAGTGTCCCAGGAGGAATTTGGGTCAGGCTGCCTTAATTGAGGCCTTGGCCTACCGTCTGGCCCGGACTCTCCGCGGAATTGGGGAGGTGGTAAATTTGCATTAACCGCCACTACAGTTGGCAGGGGAGGAAAGGACGATTGAAGGGGGACTTCCGCTGACATCAGGCCAGCCGCGGTCAAATTTTCTCCTATGTCATCATCAAAGTGTTCATGATGCGTAGGGTTTTCATCATTAACCACCTGATCCACGGCAGGATCAGTGGCCTTATCTCCAGTAGGGGCCGCGGTAGGTACCTTAGCTCTGGACCTCTTCCTCTTCCTACTCCGCACAGTGTTATTTAAGACGACTGCGTCCTCGTCCATCTAGGCTAGCTGTGCCGCTAGAAATTCCCTGTCAACTTCTTCACCTGAAAAGGAATAGCATGAGTTCAACAAGTTCAAGAAAATAAAATGACCGCCGAATAAAAATAATGGCACATTTAATTACCTTCAGCGCCCATCTGTTCAGGAATTGTTTTATTTGGGAAGAATCCCGCCTCAAATATAGTTGCCGACATTACAAGTATGCTGAACTTCTTATGCTCAGTAGGAACTTCCGCGGCCTCAGCAACTCTTTTTTCCTACCGCTTCTTCAAGTGCAGATTGTCAAGGGCTGCAGAAAGAAAAGACAATTCAAGTTAGTGGAAGTTACGTGAAATTAAAGGACGCGGCTATAATCTTATACCTAGTTTTGAGGGTGAACCCCGCTGCCGTGACATTTTATATGATCTCTATCTTTCATTCTCCTCGGGGTGCATCTCCCAGCCTTCACCGGAGATGTAAAAATATTTCCCCTTCCAGTTTTTCACACTGTTCGATCTCCCAGTGTAAAGGGTCTCGTCCCTTCCGCGGCTAGAGAAATAGTAGTAGCCCACGAACTTTAATGAGTTCTCCTTTGGGCGGTAGAAATGAAAGAACTACGTGGGAGTAATGTCCTTTTTAAACAACTTCTCCCAAAGGACAACTGCGGCAAGAACAACTCTCCAACCATTGGGATCTAACTGAGCTGGGGCCAGTTTCATTGTCTGGAAAAAGAGACGGATGGGAACAGGAACAGGCAGCCGCAGCCCATAGATGAAGGCGTGCAAAGGGAAGCAAATTCCATCGTCATAAAGAACCGTGCACGGTCTTTGGTTCGCGGTAGGGGCTGAGCACGTCAAATTTTCTGGAAATTCTAAAGCCTCAGCAACCTGCTCAACCCAATCTTGGGTCATCGAGCCGCGAATATCAAGCGCAGCCAATGGTCTCTCAGCCCTCCCAGATGTGCCTCGTGGGTTATTTCTAGCAGCCGCGACATTGTCTCCTACACCCATTGGATGTGTACTTGAGTTGGCTTCCTCTTCCATCAGCTGAGATTGGGAATCCTTCCCAGATGCAGAGTCCGCGGAGGCTGAGTCAATTATCACGCAGTTCGGGTAATCTTTCAGTTTGCAGGGACCAACTGATCTCAGAGGGGGTACGAAAGTAAGCTCGGGGGGAGAGGTCCCATAATACTTTGCCTAAAAGCCTCTCAGGAACTCGTCTGGGTCAAAGCTCATATGGCTGCATCAGTACCTGAAAAGCAGAGTTCGCAGTTAGGCGCCGCAGCCAGTATGACTTGTAAGACTTCAAGAAGCCGCAGAAGGGTATTTTTAAGTATTAAAAGTTTGGAATTACATCCCTAACACAGTTATTAATGGTAGAACTCTATTTCTTATAGGACCATACGGTCCCAACTGGCCGCGGCCACATCCATATATGTGGAACATGCGCTGCCACGAAAATAAGATAGAATTGCTTTAAGGCATTCCTGACCGCGACCATTCCTAATTCTTCAGATAATTCGATATGCTCTAGTAGCAACTACAGTTATTTTACATGGATGTCTTGGGTTCATGAAAGTTTTAAGGCTATTCCGAGATGACCAAGGGGGTGATTTGATGCCACGGATGATGGCTTGAGGGACCGCGGCCATTAACACGGTTTGACGCAGAATTGCAAGTTCAGACGATTATTATAATCCTATCATGTCGCGGCCTCTATCCTAAATAGTTGATTATCCAATTTTTAACCATTCTAAGATCAAATTCACAGAATGTAGAAGGTTTGACTATGAACATCAAGAACAGTGATATGTATTTCATATGCAACATATGTCGGAAAAAGAAAAACGGAAAAATAAAACACTAGATTTCTAGCAAATGAACCAGGAAAGGCATAAAAAGGGAAGAAAATTGTAAATAGTGGTTGAAAAATCACCTGGGAATGAAGAGAATCACGAAGATCAGCTACAAACCACCTTGAACTGCCACACACCGCCTCGGAGGGTCGTCGGAATATGCAAGAAGAAATGTGCAGAGTTTCACTCTCTATTTGCTCTCAAAAGTTTTGGAAACGTAATGAAGTCCACGGCCAGAAATAATTTATATAAGGGAGCGCGGAAGACGAATCGTCGCTTTGGAAGCACCGCGGAACCTAGGCTACTTAGCCGCAGTCCCAATATATTTCCCTTGGCACTACGGCTTGGGGGCTTATTGATAGTAAAAGTATAGCACCCTGCCGTGGTAGTACTTCTACAATCGCATTCAGGCCACACAGGCCGCGGCAGGTATCTCACTCAAGGCGCGGCCAGAACTCCTGTAGGGTGCGGCCCTATCCATAAGAGGCCGCGGCACCCCAGCTAAGGGTCCACGGACCCCCTCCAACAGCTCAGCGCTGCTACTCTGTGGGCTGCACGCCCTCATCCACATCTACTGCAGGCTTGGTATACGCCACGTGCTCAGGGAACGTGACTCAACACACTTCCTCATAAATAAAGGATCACACCTGGGAGTGAAGGATCGGTTCCAGAAACACCCAAGGCACTACAACACAGACTCTCCTTACATCACCCCAACATAAGATTTGGAGGACTATAATCTACATCACAGCCACCTCACGGGCTCACCGGAATCTCTAATACTATCATGTACTCTCCTTTATTCTCATACTTGTATGCCTCTATAGGCACAATTATATTGTACAATGCAATGCACATAATGAGAAGGGAGCAACACAGTGGATGTAGGCCCATTTTAGGGGCTGAACCACTCTATATCTTGTCTACTCTCTGTTTGCTTACTTAATCTATTTACTCTACACTTCATACTTGATATGTTGGCACGAGATCTACTTATGCACGATTTCTTGTATCATCAACGACCGACGATCGAGGTCAATTCTGACCTAACTTGGGTGAGATCCAAGACCGGGGTTAATTTTGAGCCAAGGGTGGTGACGACTAAGGACCGAAGTCAATTCTGACCTAACTCAGGTGATGATCCAAGATCGGGGCTAATTCTAACCCAAGAGTGGTGACGATCGAGGACCGAGGTTAATTTTGACCTAACTTAGGTGACGATCCAAGACCGGGGTCAATTCTGACCCAAGAGTGGTGACGACCGAGAACCGAGGTCAATTCTGACCTAACTTAGGTGACGATCCAAGACCGGGGCCAACCCAAGAGTGGTGACAATCGAGGACCGAGGTCAATTTTGACCTAACTTAGGTGATGATCCAAGACCGGGGTCAATTTTGACCCAAGAGTGGTGACGACCGAGGACCGAGGTCAATTTTGACCTAACTTAGGTGACAATCCAAGACCGGGGCCAATTCTGACCCAAGAGTGGTGACGACCGAGGACCGAGGTCAATTCTGACCTAACTTAGGTGATGATCTAAGATCGGGGCCAATTCTGACCCAAGAGTGGTGACGACCGAGGATCGATGTCAATTCTAACCTAACTTAGGTGATGATCCAAGACTGGGGCCAATTCTGACCCAAGAGTGGTGACGACTGAGGACCGAGGTCAATTTTGACCTAACTTAGGTGATGATCTAAGACCAGAGCCAATTATGACCCAAGAGTGGTGACGACCGAGGACCGAGGTCAATTCTGACCTAACTTAGGTGACAATCCAAGATCGTGGCCAATTCTGACCTAAGAGTGGTGACGACGGAGGACCGAGGTCAATTCTGACCTAACTTAGGTGACGATCCAAGACCGGGGCCAATTCTAACCCAAGAGTGGTGTCGACCGAGGACTGGGGTCAATTCTAACCTAACTTAGGTGATGATCTAAGACCGGGGTCAATTCTGACCCAAGAATGGTTGAGGATTAGATTTCGGTTTTGTTGGTGAAAGATCTTTGTGATTCTGATCTGAGCTGGGGTGCTGATAGCTGGGGAAGCTTTTTAGGAGACCTCGCAGGGGGGGGGGGGGACAACCTATTTTGGGTGCTGTAAGAGAATTCCACTAGGGAAGTGATCAGGTGATCCTTAGGGATTTTCAGGAGCTTTATCGGGAGGAGTTTTCACTTAGATTTTGAGGATTCCGCTGGGAAAGAGGGGTTCTGCTTGAGGAAATGCAAAATTTTCTTCGTAGAATGGCTCTAAATCCCTCCCGGGATTTTTGGGAATTTTTGGAGGATTTTTCGAGGTTTTCTGGTATTTTCTGGGAATTTTTGTACGAAATTTTAGGAGGGCTGTCGGTCGGCATTGTATGAAGGGTGCTACTCGGCAGTGGCACGGACTTTTGGGCTACCTCGGGAAGGCAAGGGGTCAGTGCCGATTGGTATGGTGGGGGGTGATGCCGATCAACATGGCGCTTGGCCCCCTATATAAAGGGGGAGAATCTCCTTATTTTTTTCACAGTTTCTTTTGCTTTCTCTCCCTCTGTGATTCTTTTGCAAATTGTTTTAGCGTTCTAATCTTCAATAAATGGCCACCTTTGTGATCACTACAGTCCACCGGGAGTGGTTGATTGTTGATGATTGGGCGAATGTGGAGTGGAGGGCTAGGGCGCCTCTTGCTTTGGGGAATGAGAATTCCTTTGATGCGTTTGAGCCTGTCGCGGATGATCGGACTTTACTGCGAGAGACATCGCGTCATCGCTCTTCGAGAGTGATCCCCGGAGGTTATGTAAGTAACCCGACCTTTGGAATTCTTTTCTTTTTGGTTGTTTTTCTTGTTTGACTTTTGATGAGGCTTTTCTTTTTGCCAGTCTGATATCTCTTTGAAGAACATGCATGCCCATCGGACAATGAGGCTTAAGGATGTCTGGGAGCATCTCCCACCTGTGGTGCGTTGGATGGTATCATCAGCAGGTTTTGGGCGATTGGCATCGGTGCTAGATGAGACGCCTCGTTCGACAGCGGTCCTGTGCACCTTGGGAGAGAGGTGGTGGGACACTACCCACACCTTTAATTTTGTATTCAGGGAGATGACGATGACTCCCATAGATGTGTAGCAGCTGCTGGGGCTGGATTATGATGGAGAGAAGATAGAGGTGGATCTCTCTTTATGGGTGAGACTGGAGGTAGTGCGTGTGGCACTTGGTGATGTGGGGAGGATAGTCTTCGGGGATTCCATCTGGCTGTCCTTGCTGAAGGATGTTTTGCAGAGCAGGGTGATTGATGTGGAGGATGGGCTGCAAGTGAGGCAGATGGCCCGGTTATTCATTTTTCTAGTGTTGGAAGTTCTCATGGTGGCATCGAGAGGCGACGTCATTCGTTTGTAGTTTCTGTCGTACTTGAGGATGTTTTCGAACATCCTTTTCTATGATTGGGAAAGTCTGACCTTGGTGACCATTTACTTTTGTCTGGATGCATTTAGCCGGTGCTGCCGACAGACCTTTACTGGGGCCACATACCTTATTGAGGTATTCTTCAGTTTGTGCATTTCTTTTTATGCATTCGCATTTTCCTTTCATGCATTAGCATTTTCCTTATGCGTCTCTTTTTTCTTGTGAATTCAGACGTCGTTCTATGAGGTGATTGAGTGCAATACCCCGCTGATCGCTTCGAAGGACGACACTTTTGGGGACTTCTTTCGCTTGTATCGATGGCGTAAGGCCAATCGACAGTCGAAGGGATCTCTCTCCCTAGAGGCGGTGCGTCAGGTCTTGAATAACCTGACTAGTTGTAGGGTAAGACTCTTTCCATTTCAGTCTTAGTTTTTGCACCTCTTGATCTTTTATTGATTTGTTCTTGCTTGGATATTTTCAGGTGACCTTTTATCCTTGGGGGACAGCCATTCAGGATGCGTGGGTGACCGGGGTAAACACGCGGATGAGGCGTTTGCTGGCGTATGAGTTCGGTCATTCCTGGTATCTCGGGGAGAGGGTAGTTCGTCAGATTATCGAGGAGGAGGTGGTGGTGCCACCCACACAGCCTCCTACGTCTATGAGGCAGGAGCGACTGATGTTGGAGGATGAGAGGATTGCGGGGATGACTGGCGAGTCCTACTTGCTATACACCGATACGGCCGCACCATATGACTATATGGATTTTGTGACGAGCTGGTTGATGGTGTCCAGCATATATGATGCGCTGCCCTTCCCTCCGGTAGGTTCGAGTCGGGTGGTGGGGTCTTCCCACAATAGTGGTGGTCCGTCGGCATCTACGGCGGCGGCGACCTCGGAGGTCCCTTTTGTGTGGTTGCATACCCCTTCTTACAACATTCGGCGGGCTGATGGAGGGATGGTGCCTATGCTGCACCATCCTCATGCGATGGATCCGGAGGAGTTGTGTTTGACAGAGGAGGTCCTTCGACATGCGGTATACCTTTTTGTTCCTCCCTTTATTTTCTATTTTGGTCATTCCTATTTTGATACTGATTTTTGCCTTTCCTTGCAGCAAGTCCGGGTGTCGACCACTTGGTTCATGGACATTAGAGATTGGATATCTTCAACGACTGCCCATATTCGGGACGCGATTCCCATTACTTCTTTCCTGGTGCCGTTTGCTTCGTTCGGAGAGGACTCGGGTAGTGGTGGTGCGTCGTCTCGCCGTAGGGGGAAGAGAGCGCGTCGAGGGGGTGGAAGCTCTTGAGAGAGAGAGAGAGAGAGAGAGAGAAGGAATGAAATGTGGGTTCGGGCTGAGTCCCGTTGTTTTTGGCTTTTGTTTTTTTGTTTCCTGCAAAACTGATGTAACACAGAACACAAATATATGCAATGCAATGTGAGTTTTTTTATTATTATCTTTTATTAATAATGAATGAATGCATGCACATGCGCATTTTACTTTGCTACTGAGACCATAAAACAAGAATATTTTTGGAATTTTCGAAGGAAAGCTTTTATTTAAAAGAGAATCCTATAAGGAGAAAACATGATTCTTGAAATTCTTTTGAGAATATCAATTTATTTTTATTGAGTTTTCTGATTTGACAAAAGAGGAAAGGAGGAAATTTCCAAAAATGGGGGGTTGCCAATCGGCAAGCACCCTGACTTGCCTATCGGCAGTTTAATCAAGTCCCATCATTTGAAGGCTTTGATTGGTACCCATCACACCTTTTCATCCTCATCTTCCTACCCATTATATTTTAGTCTTGCAAGATGGATCTCCCTGGTAGCGTTGAGTTTATTAATTACCTTGAAGACTTGGAAGGTATGTTCTCTTATAATGTCAACTATGATGCCTTCAACATGAATCGAGTCTCGTTGTGGCGCAATCGGCCTTTTGAGTGGAATATGCTAATAGCGGCGGTAAAATTCCGGTACCCTGAAGACCATGTATTCCTCTTTAGGTTGGAAGAAGTTTGTCCTACCTATGAGGAATTTTTTGCCATACTGGGTGTGAATCCCAGTGTTTCTGTGGCTTTGCTCGAATTTTCCCATTATCCTAGGGATTTGTTGGTTGGTCTTCTTCATATCTCGCCCTCGGTGGCTAGGTCATTGGTTGCTGGTGGAATAATCTCCCTCCCGGCGATGCTGCAGTCCGTGCATTTATGGGAAGTAGGTGATGCCGGCTACGCTGGAGCCGTGGTTATGGGCCTGGTTTCAAAATTGTTGTTAGTGATTGGGGAGGTGCAAGTGGACCCATAACTTGCAACCATTACTTCATGGATATCATACCGTCGCAATCCTGCGGCGGTGATATTGGCGGAGACTCTGAATGGCCTGGATGCCTGGAGAGAAGGTCGTTCTGACTTTTTAAGGGGTAGCCCTGTAATGCTGTTCATGTGGTTGTCTGAAAGATTCCGCTTGTCGACTCCTCCAGAATATCCTTTGTCGACTGTACCTAACTTCCTTTCATGCTACTTCATCCGCGTTGGCCTGTATATTGAGAACTGGGAGAATTGGTTTGTGGAGCACGGGGCTCGTGGGATGTATTGGTCCGTGCCTTGGTGGGGACAGTTGCAGCTTGTTCTGGAGCTAGGAGAGTATTTATATGTGCGGTTGGTTGGTCTCAGACAGACCTCTTTTTATTTCCCTTGGTGGCTTCTGCGCCAATTTGGCTGGGCGCAGGTCGTGCCCTCTCGAACCCCAAATTTCTTCCTAGTAGAAGATTTGATTGAGCGCCTGCATCTTTTGCTTGGGTCTCTATGGGAAAATCGGCGTCTGTCGACCCGTCCTTCTCAGTCTATCGGGAAGGTTTGCCATGTCCCCAAAGATTATATGAGGTGGTTGTGGAGGAAAATAGCTAGCAAGATGTTGGCGGTAGAGATTGGTTAAAGATGGTTTGTTTTATCTGACTCCATGGAAGGGGGTGTTGTGGTCTTTTTGAAGATGGTTAAGGCTCATTGATCCATGGAATGTTTGCGTCACTCTATTCAGGCAGGGGAAATTTGGGGTCCTCAGGAAATAGGGAATGTATGTGGGGATTTTATTTGGCTTTTTATGGTGGCGGGGAAGGGAGTTATCCGTTCCTTTTTCTTATGTAATCCGTACTGTAATTTCGTATTAATGAAATAAACAAGTTTCTGATCATCCAGCTGTGCCTTTTGATGAGTTTTGTATTTTGAATTATCTATACTGATCGCTAAGGCATACATAATCCTTTTGTTCAAATAATTTTATAATGAACCGCCATTCTCGAAGGTAAGAAAAGAATAGTATTTTGTGAAAAATAAAGGGCCGCACTCATGTGAGGAGTACGAGCCTATGTACCTCTGGGGTTTTTGAAAAGTTTTAAAATAGTTTTTGTAGAGGATCAGGCCCATGTAGTTCTGGGTAGAGGGAAATGAAGATTTTTTTTTAAATAGAAGGGGGATGAGAAGAGTCGTAGCGCGCCAAGATTTCGAACTAGGGGTAGAATTTCTTGAGACGGTCCAGATTGACTGGACGAGCCATCTCTTCCCCATCCAGGTCAATGAGCATGGCGGCACCATCGGATAAGATTTTCTTCACAATGTAGGGGCCGCTCCAATTGGGCTTGAATTTCCCTCTTGGGTCCCAAATGGGTTCTATTATCTCTTTGAGGGATAAATCCTCCTCCCGAACACCGCGGTCCTTGATTCTCTTGTTGAATGATCGCGTTATTCGGCGATGGTACCACTATATGTGATAAAGATCTTTTAATCTTCTTTCATCTAGGAGGGCTAGCTCATCAAGACGGCTTTGGCACCAGTCTTCTTCACTAACCTTGCTTTTGAGCATGACACGTAGCGAGGGTATTCCAGCTCCACAGGGAGGACAACTTCCATGCCGTAGACCAGGGAGTAAGGGGTAGCCCCAGTAGAGGTTCGGATTGAGGTTTGATAGCCCCAGAGGGCGTATGGGATTCGGTCGGCCCAATCCCTATAGCTTTCGGTCATCTTACGAATGATGTCTTTAAGGTTCTTGTTGGTGACTTCAATAGCACCATCGGTCTGAGGTCTGTAGGGAGAAGATTTGTGTCTCTGAATCCCATACTCGTTGACAACTTTTGTGACTTCTGCTTCAAAGTGTAACCCATTATCTGACACTAGCTCATGCGGGACCCCATAACGGCATATGATATTCTTCTTGATGAATTTGTCCAATTTCTTGGCTTTCAACACTGCGTATGACTCTGCTTCGACCCATTTGGTGAAGTAATCAATGGAGACCAGGATGAACTCATGTCGGTTTGAAGCCTTTGGTGTAACCTTCCCTATGGTGTCGATACCCCAGATGGAGAACGGCCAGGGAGAGGTCATGTTGTATAACTCTCGCGGAGGCAAATGTTGAAGATTGGAGAATTGTTGGCATTTGAGGCATCTCCGGACATAGGCGGTACAATCTTGGGTCATGGTGGTCCAGTAGTAGCCCTGTCGGATGATCTTCTTAGAGAGCATGTGACCATTCATATGGGGTCCGCACTCCCCGTTGTGGATTTTCTGCATTGTTTTCTCAATCTCAGCCCCTGCGATGCAGTGTATATGAGTTCCATCGAAATTCCTCTTGAGTAGAGATTTATGACAGATGATGTACTAGGCGGCCAGTCTTCGGAGGGTTGTTCGGTCCTTTTTGTTGGAACCCTTGAGATACCTACCATGTTTGAGGAGGCACCAGATTTCATAGTACCAATAATCAATTGGTTCGGGATCTTCGGTGGAGACAAGCTCCACATGGCGGCAATGGGTCGGTTTGTCTTTCTTTTGAACTAGGAAGGGGGCCATTGTTATTCCCTCAGGCATGTCGACCATGGAGGCCATTGTTATTCCCTCGGGCATGTCGACCATGGAGGCCAAAGTGGCAAGAGCATCGGCTAGGTTATTCTTTGCTCGGGGTAGGTAATGGAAGGTGATATCTCAGAATTGGGAGGCTAACTCTTATAATTGGGCATGAAAGGGTTGGATCTTTTCGTCCTTGACTTTCCACTTTCTAAGCACTTGACCGATGATGAGGGAAGAATCTCCGTAGACATCAAGGTGTTGAATACTCTTTTCGAGAGAAACTTTGAGGCCCACTGTGCATATTGTTGGTGCAAGGGAAATCCAATTTCATGGTGATAGGAGTGTGGGAGTCATCTGGGGCGACCATAAGTATCCCAATGCCATATCCCTTTTTGTTGGCAGCGCCATCAAAGAACATTTTCCATCGAAGGCGGTCTTGAGTGGTGTAGAGGATATTTCCATCGGGGAATTCGAAAATCTAGACATCTGCTTCTTCTATAGGGTAGTCAGCGAGGTAGTTAGAGATGACTCTTTCTTTAACAGCTTTTTGTGTGACGTACACGATATCGAACTCGATTAGGAGCATCAACCATCGGGCCATTCGGCTGGATAAGGCGGGTTTCTCAAGCAGGTATTTGATGGGATCCATTTGGGATACAAGTTTGATGGGGAAGGCGAGCATGTAGTGTTGCAACTTTTGGGTGACCCAGACAAGTGCGACACATGCCTTTTCTAAAGCAGTGTAGTTGACCTCGTACCCGGACAATTTGCAACTGGCATAATAGATAGCTCTTTCTTTGCGACAGTCTTCAAGGTATTGGGCTAGCAAAGCCCACACTGCAGTGTCGGTTATGGTTAGGTATAGGAGCAAAGGGAGACCAGACTGTGGTGTCATGAGTACTGTAGGTTGGGTCAGGTATTGTTTGATTCGAACAAAAGCTTCTTGGCAGGCCTCGTTCCAAACCTTGGTTGAATCCTTTCGGAGGATCGTGAAGATTGGTTCACAGATGGAGGTTAGCTGGCTGATGAACCAGCTGATATATTGTAATTTCCTAAGGAAACCTCAGACTTCGTTCTCTGTTCGGGGTGGTGGCATCTCAAGTATGGCCTTTAGCTTTGCAGGATCTGCTTTTGTCCCCTTTTTACTGACCATGAATCCCAAGAGTTTTCCCTTTGTAACGCCGAAGACACACTTCTGTGGATTAAGTCTCATCTGATACTTTCGCAGTCTTTCGAAGAACTTTCGAAGAGTGAGAACATAACCTTCTCTAGTTTTAGACTTGATAATCATATCATCCACGTAAACCTCGACCTCTTTATGAATCAGATCGTTCAGGATGGTTGTGGCAATCCTTTGGTACGTAGCCCCAACATTCTTGAGATCAAATGGCATAACGGTGTAGCAAAAGGTTCCCCATGGGGTGATGAATGTGGTTTTTTCTTGGTGGTCTAGGTGCATCTTGATTTGGTTGTATCCGATAAACCCGTCGACGAATGACATGAGAGCATGACTGGATGTGTTATCCACAATCATGTCGATGTTGGGTAGCGGATAATCATCCTTTGGAGAAGCTTTGTTTAAATCTCGATAGTCCACACACATTCGAACCTTCCCTCCTGATTTCGGTACAGGTACAATGTTGGCTAGGCATGTGGGATATTCGATCACTCGAATGAAACCCACGTTTAACTGTTCAACCACCTCTTCTTTGACCTTGAACGACCATTCAGTGCGGAGTTTTCTCAGTTTTTGTTTAACTGGTTTGTAATCTGGGAGAGTGGGGATCTCATGCTGTGCTATTTCAGGATCGATGCCTGGCATATCATCATAGGACCATGCGAAAACATCTACGAACTCCTTCAGCAATTCTTCGAGTTGTGCACGCTCATGCTCGTCAAGGGTGGCCCCTATCCTAATCTCGTGCAGTTGGATACTAAAACCGCGATTAATAACAATAGTCTCTTCTTCATTAACTTGAACGCAGTTATGTTGTTTATTATTAACCTTATATAGATCAGTTAAGAATTATTCATTTGAAAAATCATCATCATCAAAAGTTTGATTAGAATCTAAACAATTAATGTAGGGCACAACAAGATACTCAAAATCTTTGTTTATTTCATTGATAGGAAAAACAACATTGAGAACCTCATCAAAAGAGATATCGATTACATTTGAGCAAGGATAGACAACAGAAGAAGAAACAAGGTAAATATTGGGGTTAAGGGAGATTTCAAGCGCTAGAACTGGCGCAGCATGCCAGTTGAGGAGAGGTGTATCAGCTGAGAAGAGTGCGCTTGCGTTCAAATAAGGAAGTTATTTAATTAAACACAATTTTCACCACTTAAGTCCTAAACATGCATCTATATGTGATTAAATATGATGATGAAACATGCAAGGACACATATATGAGGAAAAAATCCCCAACGGAGCAAAACCTTTTATTTTCACAATAATTTTTGTAAGAGAACGACTTACAACGGATTACAATGAAAATACAAGTGACACAGAAATATCCTCGGGTGCCGATTCTATTGTCGGCGGCTCGAACAATACCTTTCCAGTAGGGCAGCAGTGACGAAGAGAGCGGCTTCCTCACAAAGTACTCCAGATGAGTAAACGATCTTCTTGAAGGTTTAAAGATTCACACACATATATGGGAATGGTTTTGTGAATCAAAAAGATTTAGAAAACCTTAAAAGGTGAAGTCTTCTTCTGGGATGTTTTCGTAAAATTTCGTGATTGCAGAAAGACTTGAAAATTCGTGTAGAAGGGGATTAGATATTTATACAAAAATCGAGGCGGTGGCTCGTTTGAACGAGATAGCATGTCGCTCCAACGAAGGACAGAGGTTGTTTGAACGATATTGCGCGACATGATATCTCACGCGAACGACTTGCTAAGTCGCTCGAGCGATCTCGTCGATCGAGGCCATTCACTTCTACACTTAGAAAAATTCTGCTTTTGATAAAAATAAACCCAGACTTCAAAATTAATTTTCAAAAATATTTCCCAAATATTTAAAACTCCAATATAACATTTTACTGATATAGCGTAGTGTAGTAGCGGGAATGAGTTGAGCAGCACGTTGCATGTAGCATGATGCACGTGAAGAAAGTGGTTGCATTGAATTCGGATACGGGCCGTCGAGGATGATCGTGTTGACGTGCCGAATGTAGCGATATCAGACATATGAACTGTGATCTAAGAGAAAATAAAAAATTCCTAGATTCTACCTCAGACATTTATAGAATTATGTCCTTACAAATATCACCCTATGTCTATGTCGGTACATACATAAAAAATCCAAATTATGCAATCAAATGACATATAAGATAATATCCTCATTAAACCCTCAAACTGAGAATACTAAATGACATGTCTCCAAAATCTTAAGCTCTTTAAAAACTTTCAAAGCTTTTCTCATCAGGGTGTGAAATCCAAAAAATGAACAATGATGTACCTACACACATGAGATAAAGCAAATACCCGTGACAAGCAACAGTTTGAAATATAATGATATGCAAAAATTGATGATCAATTAGTCTTAAGCAAATCATTCATAAATTAACCAAACAACAAAACATAATTCTCCCCCATAATTCTTCTCCCACTTTTTATGATGTCCCCAAATAGACAAATATGAGAAGCAGAAATGAATGCACATGGAGAATGACACACGGGAATAAACTGCTATTTTTATATTTTTCAAAATTTTTCACACATAGTATACAACAAAGAATCACACCATGGAAGATCACAAAAATAACCAAGTCAATGATAGCGAAAATGAAGGGGTGTGATCAAATTCGATAGGAAAATCAATGCATACAAGCATGACATATGTGCATGATGAATATTGGATACTCCTAATGAATGTACTCAAAGTCTTCCTTTGGTGAAAAAAGATGGAAATATAAGATATTTACTCAATCAAATCAACAAATCAAAGCTCAAAATGACTTCCACACCAATAACCTCCAAAACTATTTCATGCTTTTTCAGGACTTTCAAGGAAGCGCAAACCCGTTTATATTCTCCAACCAAACTCCCTCAGATTTTTATTTTGAATAGAGGCTTTTCCAAATTCTCAAACTTTGGAGAATTGATGGTGAAACCTAAGTGGCCCATATTTGGCATGAATTGTTTTTTATTGCCTTTAAATTTTTTCGGGCTCTTTTAACCTCTTTGGACCCTGTATAATAAAATTCCTCCATTTTTAGGTCCTTTTGAACGGTGGATTTTGCGCAAAGAATAGATAATGACCTTTCGCAGCCCCTCCTCGTTCTTAAACAATCACCCAGTCTCATAAAAATGGTTTTTACATGCATTACAATCTTGTTTAGTTTTATCGCATATTGCAAGTTGTATAGACAGAATTGAGATGGAAACACTTAAGCCAACATGTGATAGACAAGTACAATAATCAAATAAAGCCGTGCATGTGTGCAATAAAGGAGATAGGAGTCAAACATGTAGGAAAATATCACTAATTACATCTCAAAGACTCCATACAATGTAAAGCACATGGATGAAATGATGTAGCATCTCAAATCTCTATCAAACATTCACATGAAAAGATGGAATGAAATTGTGACTTGGCTATCTTAAATGTTCATCCATAAAAGGTGCATAAAAAAATACAAAAATATTTTTGTGCTTTTCTGAAATTTTTATATATAAAAACAAGAATCTTTTTGGGTTTTTTCAAAAGAATAAATAAATAGTTGTACAACAAAGCAATGCTACATATAAAACAGACTGGCAATAGGAAGCATATGATATGAACATAACAAAAATCCTATTCTAGACATAGACCAACCCCTCAGTCAACTGTGCAAATCCCCAAAGATTTTCTAAGACTCTCAAATCTAAGGGCATCTAAAGGTTTCGTGAAAATATCGGCTAGCTGACGGTCGGTGGAAACAAAACTCAGGGATATGACTTTCTCCTCAACTAACTGACGTATAAAGTGCTCACGTATCCTGATGTGCTTTCTGCGTGAATGCTGGACTGGATTGCGGGATATGTGTATCGCGCTCATGTTATCACAGGAAATGGTCATGGTGTCCTGTGAAATCCCATAATCCTCCAGCATTTGCTTCATCCATAAGAGTTGCGTGCAACAACTCCCGGCGGCTATATACTCAGCCTCCGCAGTGGAAAAAGAGATGAAATTTTTCTTCTTGCTTAGCCAGGAGACAAGAGCAGAACCAAAATAGAAACACCCACCAGAAGTTCTCCTACAACCATCTACATCCCCGGCCCAATCGGCATGTGAATAGGCGGACAAACGGTCATCAATATCAAAGGAATACCAAATACCGTATGAGAGAGTCCCACTCATGTATTTAACAATACATTTTAGATCAAGTAAATGTGACTCTTTCGTGGATGCCTGATATCGCGCACAGACTCCAACACTAAAGGTTATGTCGGGACGACTTGCAGTCAAGTAGAGAAGACTACCTATCATACTACGATATAAGGTTTGCTCTACGCCCCTACCAGAAGTGTCCTTACTAAGCTTGGTAGTGGTACTCATAGGTGTACGTGCATGCTCAGAGGAGTTTTAACCAAATTTCTTCACTAGGTCTCTAGCATACTTGGATTGGGAGATGAATATCCCATCCTCTAGCTGACGAACCTAGAGACCAAGGAAGAAAGTAATCTCACCAACCATGCTCATCTCAAACTCACTTTTAATTTCCTTTTCAAAGTTATGAGCATGTTGAGAGCACGTGGATCCAAAGACTATGTCGTCCACATAGACCTAGGCAACCAAAATTGCACCGTCATCTCTCCTGACGAACAACGTCATATCAACTCCCCCTCTCTTGAAGCCATGGGCTAAGAGATAGGAAGTAAGCCTCTCGTACCAAGCACGTGGTGCTTGCTTCAAACCATACAAGGCTTTTCTCAGATAGTAGACGTGCTCCGGATGCTAAGGGTCTTCAAACCCTTTTGGTTGTTCCATATAAACCTCCTCCTATAGAATGCCATTCAGAAAGGCACTCTTGACATCCATCTGATATAACTTGAAGCGCAGATGTCATGCGATGGCGAGTAGTAGACGGACGGACTCAAGCCTCGCAATAGGAGCAAATGTCTCCCCAAAGTCTACACCTTCTATATGTGTGTATCCTTGAGCGACCAACCTAGCCTTGTTTCAGATTATGGTACCATTTTCATCCATTTTATTTTTAAAAATCCACTGGGTACCAATCACATTAGTCTCACTAGGTTGGGGGACAAGTTCCCAGACATTATTCTTTTTAAACTGAAGAGACTCATGCTGCATAGCAGATATCCAGTTTTCATCTTTGAGTGCTTCTTTATGGTTCTTGGGCTCGACTTTGGACGTGTAGCAAAGATGGATAACAACGTTATCTAGCTGAGCACGAGTCTTGAACCCTAGAGTGGGATCGCCAACAATGGAAGACGGGTCATGACTGTTACGAACCCAAGCGGGTGTGCCCTAACACAGGAGTGGGGACCACAAAGTGTGGGTGGGGGACAAGTGGATCACTGTCAGACGAGTCCTCATCCTCACATTGAAGGTTAGGATAAATAACCGTCGGTGGGTCGTCATCTTGCACGGTGACGTTTATTGATTCCATAACCTTAGAGATCTTCCGGTTAAATAACCGGTATGCTCTGTTATTCGATGAATATCCTAGAAATATTCCCTCGTCGCTCCAGGAGTCAAACTTTCCTAATTGCTCTCTATCCCGTAGGATGTAGCATTTACTCCCAAAAACACGAAAATATGCCAGGTTGGGTTTCTTGCCTGTCCATAATTCATAAGGCATTTTAAGTGTGTGTGGACGCAGGTAAACCCTATTCACCGTGTGGCATGAAGTAGACATTGCCTCTGCCCAAAATCTCCTAGAAACATTACGACCTAGAAGCATAGATCTAGCCATTTCCTGGATCGTTCTATTCTTTCTCTCAATAATCCCATTTTGCTGAGGAGTCTTCACAGCAGAAAACTCATGTTTGATCCCAAGGCTATCACAATACAAATCTACCTTTTCTTCCTTAAATTCAGCATCATTGTCACAACGTATCCTGTTAATAGTGACTCCGTGTTGATTTTGCAGGACACGACACTTGGTCGTTAAAAACTCTACAGCATCGGATTTCTCTCTCAAAAAACCTACAATGGAGTACTTGGAGAAATCATCCACCATCACGAGGATATACCTCCTACCACCCAGACTCTCAGTACGAGTGGGACCCATAAGATCCATGTGTATAAGCTCAAGAACACGAGAGGTGGTAATGGAATGCAACTTCCTATGGGGACTACGAATTTGTTTTCCCAACTTACAGGGTCCACAAACCGTCGAAGTTGGCCTCCCAAGAGATGGTAAGCCACGTACTAGGTCCTTTTTAGCTAAGCGAGTGAGATCTCTAATATTTACATGACCTATACGTTGGTGCCACAGATCCGTAGGAGTGATTGTGGCACTGTTGCAGACAAGTGAGGAGGTAGGCACAGTACCATAGCAATTATCCTCGGTCCTCACCCCTTGCATTAAGATTTTACCAACTTGATTATAAACATTACATGCATCCCGGTCAAACTTTACTGCAAAGTCAGTGTCGCACAACTGGCTAATGCTGAGAAGGTTTACTTTTAAACCTTTGACGTACAACACATTCTCTATCTTAGGAAATCTTGGTAACACAACAATACCTCGTCCTATAATGCTAGACTTGATCCCATCTCCAAAGGTGACTCTGCCATCCTGATAATCCTCAAGAGATGTAAAAAATGAGGCATCACCTGTCATATGTCTGGAGCATCCACTGTCAAAATACCACTGTGAGGTATTATGTGCCTTGAGAGCGACATGGACAACGAAGGACTTTTTATCTTTCTTAGGTACCCAATAAGTGGTAACCTTTTGTTTGCCTTTGTTGTTGTTGGTTTTAGCTAGAATGTGAGAAGCATTCTCTGACGGTAAAGGCATCCGTCGGAATTCCTCCATCAAACTCTGAGATGTGGCATCTAAAAACTCAACTCACTCTCTCAGACTAGTAAAATCATCAGAATGCTGATGTGGAGCAGTAGTACGTCGTGTCCGACCCATACTATAGCAAAACTCCCTGAGGTGGCCTTTTCTTTTGCAATAAGTACAAAAGAACACAGTCAAAGGCGGACCTTGGTTTGCTTTTCTTGGTTGAACTCTCCTTCGAGGTTTTTAACGATGGCCATAAGGAGTCGTAGTAAACTCAGGGACTGGCCGAGGTGAAATTTGGGACGTGGAGGCACCATCATAACCAATTCCCTACCGATCACCAAAACCTAAAGCTGGGCCGAGGAGCATCTTCCCATTTTCCCAGATCTGTCCTCGATTTGTACCTTGACTTCCCGTGCTTTCTCAAGATCATGAGTTAGCTGGGCAACAAGGGCTTCAAGTTTCTTCCGAGTCTCCATGGAGGAATGGAGCTGACTCGTAAGACTATCCACTTGTTTCGTCAAGTCCCCTCTCTCTTTCTCAAAAGTGCTCTCTCTCACTATAAACAAACTTTCTTTCTCAACACAGGAAAATTCTCTCTCTTTCTCAGGGCGGTGCAGGTGGAGGACTCTCTCTCTCTCTCGTTTTTCTTAATTCTTCCTCTAAGCTGGTGATCTTAAGGACTAACACTTTGTTATGATTTTTAGTTTAAATGACTCAGAATATAACTCAGCGTAGGCTAGTTGAATATCACTCTCGCTCTCACTTGTGGCATCCTCCCCCTCACTCCCATCTCTCTCACTGTCGAGGTGTCCCTGTGAAGCATCATCCTCATCTTCGTGAGGAGAACTAGAAGTGCTCACATGACTAGCCATGAATGCGGTGAAGTTACACTCATGCGGTGACTCGACTCCAGAATCCAACGACTCGATCTCACTGTCGTCACTAAGGGTAGCGTTAAGAACAACTTTCCCTTTCTCTCTGTTTAGACGTGTGGCACACTCAAAGTCTCTATGACCCCTACCGTTTCACTCAAAGCATCTCTCACTTTCTTTCTTAGGAGGATCTTTAAAAACTTTTTCATTTTTCTTTTCAAACTCATTTTTCTCAAATTTCTTTTTAACTTTAAAATTGCCATTTTTCTTAAATTTGAGAATCCTCTTGAAATTTTTTGCAAAAAGAGCCAAATCATCTAAGTCAAAATCACAATCAGAATCTGACGTGTTAGTCTCTCTCTTTCTAGATGACTCTACCCTCTTTTTAGCCGACCACTCATTCTTTCATTCTTGGGCATTAAGTGCAATTCCCTTATCTTTAGACTTAGAAGTTTTAGGGAACATATCAATTTCACATGTTTGCAAATCTCCTACAAGTTCTTCCAATTTTAGCGTATTTAAATTACCCATAGAATTTAGCACAGTGACTTTGGGGATAAAACTCTTAGGCAAAGAACGAAGAATCTTTTTGACAACTCTAGCATTAGGAATATGTTCACCAAGATTAAAGCTAGTATTAACAATGTAAGAAAGTCTAGCATAAAAATCATCAAAACATTCAGTTTCATGCATGGTGATGGTTTCAAATTGAGTTGTCAAATTTTGCAATTTAGACGCTTTCACAGCATTAGTTCCTTCATGGGTGAGTTGTAAAACATCCCATGCCTCTTTTTACGTGGTACACGTCATTATGCGTTTGAACTCGTCCGGTGTGACAGACCCAGAAATAGCACTTCGACCCTTAGAATTGAATGATGACCATTTAAATTCGTCTTCAGTCCAAGAAGTGACAGATTTTAAATTGATCACATTATCAACGGTGACGGAGGGAGGAGTCCACCATCTTTCAACCAAAATCCAGACACGTTCATCAATGGCTTTTAAAGCAGACCTCATGTGGGCTTTCCAATATGCATAGTTTGTCCCGTCAAAAACTAGCATTTTATTATATAACTTCTCCATAATGAACACACTCGTTTTCAAAAAATCAATTTTTTAGAAAATTAATATCTTAGAAAAATTTTGCGAAAAATTACACTGTAAAATTGTGTAACTGGCTCTAATACCAATTTGAGAAGAGTGAACTTGCGTTCAAATAAGGAAGTTATTTAATTAAACACAATTTTCACCACTTAAGTCCTAAACATGCATCTATATGTGATTAAATACGATGATGAAACATTCAAGGACACATATATGAGGAAAAAATCCCCAATGGGGCAAAACTTTTTATTTTCACAATAATTTTTGTAAGTGAACGACTTATAACGGATTACAATGAAAATACAAGTGACATAGAAATACCCTCGGGTGTCGGTTCTGTTGTTGGTGGCTGGAACAATCCCTTTCCAGTAGGGCAACAATGACGAAGAGAGCGACTTCTTCACAAAGTACTCCAGATGAGTAAACGATCTTCTTGAAGGTTTAAATATTCACACACATATATGGGAATGGTTTGGTGAATCAAAAAGGTTTAGAAAACCTTAAAAGGTGAAGTCTTATTCTGGGATGTTTTCGCAAAATTTCATGATTGCAGAAAGACTTGAAAAATCGTGTAGAAGTGGATCAGATATTTATACAAAAATCGAGGCGGTGGCTCGTTCGAACGAGATAACATGTCACTCGAACGAGATATCATATCGCTCGAACAAAGGACATAGGTCGTTCGAATGATATCGCGCGACATGATATCTCGCGCGAACGACTTGCTAAGTCGCTCGAGCGATCTCGTCGATCGAGGCCATTCGCTTCTACACTTAGAAAAATTCTACATTTGATAAAAAATAAACCCAAACTTCAAAAATAATTTTCAAAAATATTTCCCAAATTTTTATGCAAATATTTAAAACTCCAATATAACATTTTACTGATAGATCATAGTGGAGTAGTGGGAATGAGCTGAGCTGCACGTTTCATGTAGCATGATGCACGTGAAGAAAGTGGTTGCATTGAATTCGAATACGGGCCGTCGAGGATGATCGTGTTGATGTGTCGAATGTAGCGGTATCAGACTTATGAACTGTGATCTAGGAGAAAATAGAAAATTCCTAGACTTCTCCTCGGACATTTATAGAATTATGTCCTTACATCAGCAGCTTTAATCAGACGGGATGGGTCCATTGATGTAGTGCCTGAATGAACCATGAAGAGTGCTAGCCCCAGTATCTGTAAGTTGAAGGAATCTTCGGAATCATTTTCCTCACTCTCTTCGATATCTTTGATGAGCGGTTAAACGCGGTGTGGGAACTTTCGGCCCATGGGTAGCTATCTTGGAAAAAGATCTCCATTCCAGGCTTCATCTTCTTGTCTTGTGGTCGTACCATGGTTCTGGAAAACCGCAAAAGGGGAAATCCTCACCTTCTTTGATGAATCGTCCATTTAAGGAGTCTCCTGAGATAGTTCGGATACAGTTTAATTCTCTCTTCGGTCGAGACTTGCAGATCATTCTGAGCTCTTGTTCTGATGGTTGATACCCCAAGCCGCAAGGAGGGAAAGCTTTCTTCAGTTCGATGGGCTCAAGTATCCCTTGCTGCCTTTGCCCTAGCCCCAGTCCGGGCATGAAGTGCATGTTTATGAACATCTGAATCACATTGACATTGCCATGAGGGTCATATTTTGGACAAACCCTTTCTTTGAAACCGTCCCCTGTCGGGAGTAGAAATGGCTCAACTCGGAATCCTGATAAGAGCATATCATTTGACCCGTGCTGTATCTCGAGAATTGGACTGCTGGTGCTTGTACTCTCGACATTATTTTCGTCACCCAAAATGGTGATGACTCGCCCGTCGGTGAAGAACTTCAATTTTTGATGGAGTGAGGAAGACACGCCCTTGATATTATGGAGTCAGGGGCATCCGAGCAACATGTTAAAACAAGATGGGATGTCTATGACTTGGAATTCAACATCAGAGTTTATAGGTCCAACCCCTATTGTAAGTTTTGTGGATCGCATCACCTCACGATGGTTATTATCATAGGGACGCACATCGGTGGAGGTTGGAATGAGTTCGCTTTCTTTTAGGCTTAAACAATTGAAGGTTCTCAATGGATAAACATTCAAGGCGGATCTGTTATCGACAAGAGAGAGTGGCACGGCCTTTCCCATAACTTCGACGGATATGTTGAGTGCATGATTATGATTCGGCCCAATTCTGGGGATTTCTTCTTCAGAAAATGATAGAATTCGAGTAGAGGTTAAGGATCCGACCAGATTTACCGCCTCCTCTGGTGTGGTAGAGGGAGGAACTATAGGTCCAGTGAGTAATTTGATTAAAGAATTTATGTGTAGCTGGGAAGACATAAACAACCCCCATAGAGTGATGTTAGCTTGAGTTTTCTTCAGTTGATCAAGGATCTTGCTCTCTTCAATGGTTATCTCTAGCATAAGAAGGTTTTCAACGCCCTTCCCCTTGTCATTTGCTGGTAGTGACTTGGAACTTGGTAATGTCTCCCTGATCTAGTCATGTGATTTATTGAAGAAGGAAAAAACATAAATCCCGTTTCCTCGTCAATCTCAGGTTGCTCTGCCACCCTGTCTATTTCTCCGAGCAGTTCTTCAAATGAGATCATCCCACATATGTCGACTACTGGGCCAGCTCTTCCTAAAGCTTGTTCTTCGCTTAAATCTTCAAATCCTTCCCCCCATTCAGTGGAAAGAATTTTTTCTTTCCCTGTAAAGTCGATGTATTACACAACTTCGACGGCTTCTTCATACAAGTTCTCCCATTCTGTGGGGATATGTGTGATTGAAGGGACCAAGCGCCCTTATAGCTTCAAAGTGTCAGGTAACCCGGTGATACTTTAAATGTTGTTGGTTTGCCTGAATAATTCTTCCATAGTCTGGACAACATGATTTAAGCTGACTTTGTTGGTTGGTACCACCCCTCTGTCTGAATCTCGGGCCCATTTCCGTGCTTCTAAAAATAGTGTACTGAATCTCTGGCAATCGATGACCATCTGTGAGGGCAATTTTAGCCCGAATTCTACGAGTTTGTTTAAAAACTCTGACAATTCCATAACTCTATTTTCAGAACGGGTACGGACAGCGATGCATGCTCTGGTAAGGAGTGACAGTGCCTGATCAGCGGGGCTAGTAGGGTGTAGGAGGAAATATGGGCAAATTTGAAGAGGTTTAGGAGGGTATAGGGGTATGATTTGGGTTGATGGATCGAAATTCGGGTTTTCTTCCAAGAAGATGGCATTGATGTGATTTGGGAGTGGGTTGTGAGTAGTGTTTGGATTAGGATTGGCTGGTGGGGCGATGATACCCCGGTCAATGAGATCTTGGATTACGTTTCGGAGGTGAAAGCACTGGTCGGTGGAATGGCCAGCAGTTTGGTGGAAGGCGCAATGAGCGTCGGTCTTAAAGTTTCTTGGGAGTGGATTTGGCAATGGATGTGGATCCAAGGGTTTGATTAGGTTTCGGCTTAACAGAGCTTGGTAAACTTTAGAGAGGGGAGCATGAAGCTCAGTGTATTCCCTTCGTACGAGAGCAGGGCGACTTTCTGGTGCTCATGATGTGGTTGGTTGAGAGATGTTTTTGATGGTTGAGACTGTAGCATTGGCAGGCTCATCATACTTTCTAGGGGTGAACTGTCCGGACACCTTCTTTAGTTCAATTTCCGCTTTAATGAGGCTTTCCTCGATTTCCACTCCAGCCTCTCTGAGAGCTCTGAAGTGGGGATAGTATTGTCCTCCCATCGTCGCTCGGACATAGGGCAAGAAGTTTTTCTTCACTATATTGACCTGTTCTTCCTCGGATGGCCGATTATTCATGGTAGCTACTCGCTCCCTCCACCGAGTTATGAAGTTACTGACTAATTCCCCATGATTCTGTTTGAGCAACTCTAAATCACGACAGGTGACCTCAAGCTCTTCGTTGTATTTGTACTGCGATATGAATTCTCAGGCTACATCCTCTTATCTACAGATTTTGGATTCCTCAAGGGATAAAAACCATCAGAGTGTACTATCCTTCAAAGTTTACTGAAACAATTGGTCCATCACTTCTTCATAAGCCCCTTGTAGAATCATGGAACGATGATAACTGTGAAGATGAACAATTGGGGGACCACTCCCCCCGAACTTCTCGATATTTGGCATCTTGAACTTCTCGGGTAACCTCGCTTTAGGATAAGGAGACATGTGGGTGTAGTCCATGTAATTTCCAGAGATCCTGACTTGGTCAAACTTCTTGGTGAGAATCTTAAGATCCTCTTTCACTTTATTCAAATCCTCCTCCTTTGGATCAGCGACCATAGGCAGGTTAGCCATAGGCTGGGCAATATTTGGCATTTGAAGTCAGGCAGGCAGCGGCCCATTGGCAGGAGGGGAACGTGGAGCGTGCTGATATTCTTTCGGGATCCAGATAGGATCGGGTGGACCCATAGCACAAGGGAATAGGGCCTCGGGATCTTGAGGAATAGGAATTTGGTTTCGTTGCATTTCTCGAACCTCAGCTTGGAGGTTGTCAATCTTGGCCGCGAGCTGAGCTATGACTGTCGGTAGATTCAATTGTATGACTGGTGCTTGATCTTCATTCTCCATAGAATATGGATATATTCCACACTCGGAAGAAGTAGTAGAGGAGCGGATGAAACTTCGGGGTGATTTGACTGAAGACTGAAGCCAATAGGGAGCCAGGCCAAGGGCTTGCAATCGACTTGAGAAGGCGTAGGATAAGATTTATTTTTAAGAAAAAGTGAAGAAAATATTTTTGGATTTTTGATAATGAAGGGAGAAATGTTTTTGGATTTTTAATAAAGAAGGGAGAATTTTTTTTGGATTTTTAATAAAGAAAGGAGAAATGTTTTTGGAGACGGAACTCAGCATGATTATTATGATTATTATGTTCTCACTTGTATTTAATTCTCCTAAATGCAATGTCGGACGGGACCCGAGCCTGAAAAAGTGGGGTTTTTAATATATACAAAGCTACGGTTTGGACTTGTAACCAGGCTCGCGGATAGGGTCCCATTTTAAAAAATGCGTAAAAATTGGGTGGCAGATCGGCCCGGAATTTTGGCAAGGTTTCGGGTTAAAACTAGCAATTTAAAGTGAGTGTCCTAATTCTGACACCTATATGCGGGTATGAAGTTGGTTGGGTGAATCAGCATGGGTTCCCCCCTTTGGCATGACTTCCACGATATACGTCTTGCTCTTGCGGGCAATCGGTACGTGTGAACAAGCCATTTGATAAACTTGAGTGTACGAGAATTGCCTCACCATATACCTCGTAGAGACGGTACATGTGAGAGCGAATTCGATATACTCGGCGTACGTGAACGAATTCCCTGAGATATACCTCCTATCATGACTTCGGTTAAGTGGTACGATGCGGGGGAATCGTTCGATATACGTCGAAGGTACTTGGCCAGTGGAAGGTGAGAGTCATATCGCTTAGGCTAACTGCGACCTTCCGGACCAGCGCCCATCACGAAGTGACCTTCCAGTTACTGGGTAAAATTTGGTCAAATATCAATGCTCTTTGGTGATGTTGTGTGAATCATGCATGATTCTCTTTATTAGTATCTTATTATGGGAATGTCTTCCTTGATTATGCCAAACGGGGAGCAAAGTACAAGTACCCCAAAAGGTACACCAAGTATGGATGGGTGATGCGTGCCACATGGGGATATAGGTGGCCCTAGGTGCACGTGGTGCGAAGTGTACATGGAGAATTTTTTACAAGTGTGTGAACATAAGCGTAAGCATGGGATACATGTGAGAAAGGGGAATAGGAAGATATGGAGGAAACATAAACAAATATAGCATCCATGTAAATAGAGTCAAGGCCATAAGCAAAAACAAATATCCCCAGCAGAGTCGCCACTGTGGCCATCCCCGATCCTGATCCTTGCGGGAGGTCGCATGGAGGAAAGGATCCTTCGGGTCCCGCGCGTCCCTCTTGGGAGCGCTTCGGTCGACGTCGTTTGTGGTGTGAAAAATGTAGAGAGATTCAGAGTCGCCAGTCTATTTTACTCAAAATAGATAAAAGAAAAAGGGGAAGCCACCCCGAAGAGTGGCATCCAAAGACATACTGGTGCATACGAAACCAAGATGATTCGAGAAGGGTTCGGAGGCTTAGTTACGAAATGGGAAGTTTTTAAGCACCCATTCCGCCCTTTCGTTCTCTCGTGAATATTTGTTATTTTCCTTTATGTTCCCCCCATGATATGTGTGCATGTGTATATATATATAATGGAGGTAGGAATCCTCGACTTGTATCATGGAAAAGATAAAGCGAGCCATCCGTAAGAAGATATGAGAGTAATATTAGAAAAATGATATTTATGCGATTACCCTACGTTGATCGTTATAAGGGAACGATAGCGCATATGGGGTATTGCGTCACTAAGAACAAGTATATGTATAATATAAGAAAAATGGATTTAGAGAAGATAGAAAATGAGAGAAAATGGACTCGAGTCTCGGGTTTTACCCCGAGACGCCTACGTAGCCTATAAAGGCATCAAAGTCCACGTAGTTCGCATGTAAAACGAGGGATGGGGTTTATCCCATAAATCCAAAATGGGTAATCTCTTATTTGTGAGTGTGTGTGTGTGTGTGTGTGTAGAAAAAAGTGTTTTAGTTGTGACAAAAGTGTGAGGAAAATATGAGAATCCCTTATTTGAATTTATGAGCAAAACCCTATTTTTATAGTTTTTTGGGTTTTATGAAAATAAAAGATGTGCAATAATACTAAGTAAAGAGTATGTTAGGATGTGTGAAATGAGATAATAAAAGAGCTAAGTAAGAAAATAAGTTAATGAGAATTCAAGAGAATTTAAAGAGAGAGTTTGAGAAAGTTAGACCTTCTTGAAGATCTTGAGCTTGATATTGAATGTTGGGGAGCAGCCCTTGCACTTTGGATGATAATGGAGAGTGGCTAATTCACCAAGTTTGATGAAAGGGATGATGAAAAGTGGAACTAAAAAGGGGATTTGGAAGTTGAAATCACGCTGCCTTCGAGAGAGGTTTCTGGGATTCGTTGAGAGGGATTTTTATCAGATCTGGGCTCCCCTTGCAAATGAAGTGAAGTCCTCCTTTTATAGTCCCAGTTGAGTTCTGATCGGCATAGAGTCCTTCCTGCCTATCGGCAGGCAGGTGCCAATAGGCAGGTTCTGGAACCTTCCGTTTGGTAGTGTGTTTCAGGCTTTTTCAGAAAATCGGCCGCCGAGGGCAAACCGTTGGTTAGAATCATACACGGGGAATACCGTTGGAAAGGTAATTCAGAGACCTTCGAAAGTCCTTAGGACCGCTCCCAGGTTCGGGAGTTGACTTTAGGTCAAATATGGCTCAGAAGCGTTTATCGATCCATTGAACGGGAATCATTCGGACGAAAATGGCTCGTTCGTCCGGGGCATACCTTTGTAAAGGTTAGGAGATGTACTTCTACATTCCAAAGAGTTTGACCCGATTTGAAGAGTTGACTTTGGTCAATCGGGCCCGGGAAGCGCTCGGTGGCCTCCCGGAGTCAAACGGATCGTTCGTCCGCATGGAAAGTCAGAATCTCGCATGGGGCGGACCATTGGAAAGGGTATCCGGGGTCTTTTGAAGATTCATTTAGCCTCGGTCGAGCTGAAGAGTTGACATAGGTCATACAGAGCCCAGGAGCACCCGGTGGCCTCTAGGTCAAGTTTCGGACGCAAAAGGACCGTTCATCCTCATGGTAAGTCGGAATCGCACACGGGGCAGACCGTTGGAAATGGTATTTGGTGCCCATCGAAGATTCATTCAGTCTCGGTCGAGATGAAGCGTTTGACTTTTAGGTCAAACTGAGCCGGGGAGTGCCCGATGGCTTTCAGGTCAGTACTCGGGACATGACCTGGGTTTATAGGTATGAAGGGAGATACTAGGGACCTAAGGAGAGTCAGGGGTAATAAAATGGGGTGTCTACACCGAGGGAATAATGATGGCCCTTTGCCTAGTCCAAAAGCAAACTAAACCAACCCACTTATACAACATAGAGCTCGTCATAGAATATGACTCTGATGTGACTGAGTTCTGGTACTACAACATATGGCGCCTCCTCAAGCATGGTAGCTAGCCCCGGGATTCCAACAAGAAAAATCGAGAGACCCTTCGTAAATTAACTATGATAAAGAACTATTCAAGAGAAACTTCAATGGAACCTACTTATAGTGCATCACAGGGGCTAACATTGAAGAGATGATGCAGAAGATCCATATCGGGGAATGAGGACTAATATGGCCAAAGTCTATCCCCACCTCTTAGGATTAGTGGTATCACATCTCATGGTCGAATTATCATTGGATCCCCACGTGTCATTGGCGGTGTCGTCCTGATAAGGGTCAGCCCCGTCTCAACTAGCCTCGGACATATGGAAAGCCAAGATCGTAAAAGAGTGTCGCCTATTTAGCTAGCACCATCTTTGTATTCTTCCATAAATGATAATAGGAATGACCCATTTAGCCAAGGTTCGCCCAATCCATTCAGTCGAAGTCATACTTATGACTGAGAGCATGGGACCATCCTACCAGAATTAGAAACCCCGTATCCTCTTAGGCCGATGTTGCAGCAGACGATACTCAGCAGCACGAGCAAATGCAAGTACGGAAGAGGTATGCACACATGGATAATTCTGTTACAACAAGATCATTCCCTCACACGAGGGAATATTACATCATTATCGTATCCATGCGCCAAAGACTGGTGTCTACATCTTATTGGCAGTTTTCTCATGCACGTGTTGATTGCATGCTTAGGGGGTACATTACACCACCCAAGCCCTATATATACACTTAATCTTCTCCATGAGAGGGTATCCATTAATTCATAATCCTAATAGAACTTTGTCTAATTATATATAGAGATAAAGATAAAAGTTTGAGTGTTGTATCCATGGGCATTAGTTCCCTTGTTTAGTGGATTTCTCACACACTCACACAGTGGATGTAAGCCTAATTGGCTGAACCACTTTATATCATTGAGTTAATATTCTTATTCTCATCTCCCTCTCTCATATATACATATATCCATCTCCATTGCTGTTCTATGATTGAGATTAAGCTAGTCATAATCTCATCTTGATCCGGTGGTGGTAATTATAGCATCATTAATCTGGCGCCATCTATGGGAATCGAAGATAACCATTTGTTCCCTACTTTAGCTTATACTCATCAGAGTCTCTGGTGGGGAAACAGTCCTCCATATTTGTGGAGAAGTTTTGCCATTGAAGGAGCTCTTGTTGAGCATCTAATCTCTCCTTATCCAACTTATAGCTCAAACAGCTTACACCAATGGCAATGGATCCACCTCTTGCACTTGAGAATCAACTGGCACCACTATATGGAGGTGGTGTAAGATGCAGTTAAGCACAACCCCAGTCAGAGATGGATGAGATGGAGATTGCGCTACGCTCCCTCATAGCTATCCAACGACAAATGCAAAACTAATTTGATATGTTTAGCCAAAATTTCGCAGCCAGGACTAGCGTCGCTGGTGTAGAATTTGTAACTCGGGTTGTTAGGGAAACGAACTAGGTCAGATAGCCAAGGGACCACCCCAGGCTCCAAAAAAAGACCTTCCATTATGTCAGAGATGGAGAGACATGGCTGACCCTAGGCGTTTACGTCTGGCGAGTCAAGATCAAGAACTCTGTGATGACTTAGTCAGGGACAACTATGATGAGGAAGAGGGGGATTTTAAATGTTGGGAACCTCATGATATATTGAGAGGAACTATGTATCATATTCGTCAGTGCAAGGACCAGGGTTGAAGGCCCAATCTAGAGTGCGGGATTATTCGGGACTGCGGACCAAGGTAATAAGCCTTAGATAAAGGCTCAGCCTTTGATAGACTCGACCCTCAGGGAGATCTGAGGAATCTTATATCTAGATCAAGGAGTGTTGTTGGTTCAAGAAAAAAATAAGAAGAGAGACGAATGCAGACCTCCCTATGACCAAGAGGAGAAAAGAGAGGTCATCAACCGACCAAGGTGTGTAGAGAGGGTACCCTTAGCTCGTCCAGCTAACAGAGAACGATCAGCTCAGCCAGACTATAGATAAGGGGCCAGGGAAAATGCTATCCCTACAAAAGCCAACGTTGCAGAAAACAAGCCTTGGAATGAGTTCATACAAAGGCTGAAGAAAAAAATAGGAGATATCATAAAAATTCGAGACCCCTTACAGAGGGGATATGCTAAAAGATCTCCATTTGTGGAAAAAATACTGAATTACCCAACCCCGACCAAGTTTAAACCACTAGTAGTTACTCCGAAGTATAATGGGAGCACAAATTTGGTGCATCACGTAGAGATGTATCAGTCGGCCTATGACATCTATTCAATATCAGATAAAATGAGATGCCGAGCATTCTCAAGCATGTTGACAGGGGCAGCCCACGCATGGTTCACCTCCCTTTCTAAGAAATATATATGGAATTTTAAGCAGCTGGTCGGTAGTTTTGTCCACAACTTATGCTTTGGGTTCAAACCTAGGAAGTAGACAACCTACCTGTTGTACATCAAATACAGGAAGGACGAGACTCTGAAGGAATATATAGCCCGTTTTAACAAGGAGAAACTGGAAGTCAAATACTATGAAGAAAGTATCACAATGAAAACCCTTATGAGAGGTCTTCAGAAAGGGAAGCTACTCTGTAAGCTGGCCGACGACCTTTCCAAGTCCATGGCTGAACTCCTGGATATGGTCAGGAGAGTTATAAATGTAGAGGAGGCGATGGTGGCCAAAGAAGATGATGAAAAAAGATCCCACAATGATGGAAAGGGTCAGAACTCCAAGGGGAAGGATAGCAAGAAAAGGCTGATAGACGAAAAGTTTGTCGATTATACACCTTTAACTGTTAGATGTGAGCACATTCTGAATGAGGTAAAGAATGATCGATCTCTTAGGTGGCCGAAAAAGTTAAAGACAACTCCTCACGAGAGAAATAGAAATCTTTGGTGAGAATTTCACCAAGATCATGGGCACATCACCGATAGATGATTCACCTCCAAATATGAGATAGAAAAAAATGCTGAAATCTGCTAAGTTGAGGAAATATGTTGATAAGAGCGGTTCAAGCCGAGGCTGAGATGACCAAGGATGAGACAACCCCAGGACGAGGACAAGTGATATATGCAGAGAGGACGTTACATCCATACGGGATGACCTTTCAGATGATGATAGTGATGATCCGAATCTCCCACCAAAGGACGATAATATCCCAGTGAAGAGGCTCAACAGGATTTCATTTGGTTTGGGCATGATTTGTGGAGGCCTAGAAGGAGGAGGCTTTGAGATGGCCGATCGAAAGTCACATGTAGCCGAGGCGAAGGACATAACTAAGTTTGATGTTGTAAACTCAGCCTCTATTGATGTTAAGCCCAAGAAAAGGAATAAAGTGGATATGAAAACCCTCATAGTCAGCTTTTTAAGACTAGATTTCAAGGGTATCCCAACTCCTGATAATGACCTGATCGTTATTATAACTAGAGTACACAATTGTTAGGTACCGAGAATCTTAGTTAATAGAGGAAGCTCTACAAATGTCATGTTCTGTACGTACTTCAAAGGGTTGGTACTTAGTCGGTCCAGGCTCATCCTGTACGATCATCCTCTGATAGGATTCAGTGGAGAAAAGGTTCACCTTTTAAGGATGTACAAAATATATATCAAAGTGGGAGATGAGTGGCCAAAGAGACTGACCAAGAAGATCAACTTATTTTTTATAGATGAGAACGTCTTCTCAACTTACAACCTCATATTAGGACAGGTAGCTCTCAAAGAGTTTGAGGTCATGCCTTCAACGGTCCACCAAATGATAAAATTCTCGACTCCATATAGGGTAGGGGAAGTTCAAGGTGACCAAACATCAGCAAAAGAATGCTACTTTAACTCAGCAGAGGAGAGAGAAGCACATAAGAAACAACAACCACATACAACATTGACACCCTTGATCCCAGAGACGAGATAAAACTTAAGCAAGGGGAGGCTGCAGAAGAGGTAGAATCCATCGTCCTCAATGAGGACGAGCCTAAAAGAACCGTCTAGGTCGACAACACCCTAAAATAGGAGATCAAGTATGAGATGATTTAATTTTAGAGGAAGAGACAAAACATCTTCACGTGGAGTCACGGTGAGATGTCTGGGATCACCCCAAAAGTAATATCTCACAAGTTGAACGTTATTGATGGTTCCTAGTCGATAAAATAGAGAAGTAGAATCTACTTGAGGGAGAATTACAAGGTTATTAGAGATGAGGTTAATAAGATAGAGAAGGTCGAGTTCATTAGAGAGGTGATATACCTTGAATGGATTTCAAATGTTATCATAGTACCTAAAGCCAACGACAAATGGAGAATGTGTGTGGACTGCACTGATTTGAACAAGTCTTGTCCTAAAGACAACTTCTCTCTCCCTAGAATTGATAAGTTCGTAGATTCTACGACAGGTCATGAATTGATGAGCTTCATGGATGTATACTCCGGCAATAACTAATTTTTTATGGACCCGGTTGACACAGAGAAGACAGCATTCATTACCTACAAGGGAACCTATTATTATAAGGTTATGCCCTTCGGCTTGAAGAACGTTGGGGCTACATATCAGAGGTTGGTAAATAAGATGTTTGAAGACCAGATTGGAAAGCCTATGGAGGTTTATCTTGACGACCAAGAGTCTGAAGGCCGACACTCATGTGGCCGACCTTAAAAAACCTTTCAACACCATGAACGAGTACAAGATGAGGCTCAATCCAGCCAAATGTATCTTCGACATCGGAATGGGCTAGTTCTTGGGTTTCATTGACAATCAGAGGGGTATATAAGCCAACCTAAAAAAGATAAAATCCCTGTTAGAGATGAAGACACCAAGGAACATCAAGGAAGTTCAGAGGCTGACCGGACGAGTAGCCACATTAAACAGGTTTGTCTCAAGATCCACTAATAAATGTCTTCTATTTTTTAAGATTCTTAGAAAATATTTTAAAAGGGATGAGGAATGCGGTAGAGATTTTATGGAGATAAAGTCTTAACTCATCTCTCCACTATTATTGTCTCATCCTGTCCAAGAAAAGAGACTATACCTATACTTGGTCATATCTGAGTCAGCTATCAGCACAGCGATAGTATGAGATGATGAGGGTGTACAGAGACTAGTATATTTCAATAGCAAGGCCCTCCAGGGGGATGAACAGAGGTATCCTAAGATGGAAAAACTAGCCTATGCCCTCATCCATGCTTTAAGAAAGATGAAAGCTTATTTTCAAGCTCATACAATGGTTATTTTGACGGACTCTCCCCTCAGGCAAGTCATCCATCAACCTAAGAAATCAGGTAGGTTGATGGCCTGGGCCAATGAGCTGGGAGAATACAACATTGTCTATCAGTGAAGGGTGGCATCATGGGCCTTAGCAGACTTTATGGCAGAGTTCACCTGGCCTGAGGCTAGTTGTGAAGAAGTAGACAATCTTGAAAGGGAGGCCAAAATCAGTATCGAATCGATAGAGGCCGAGACAATCATGGCGAGACTCCCATTAGCCGAGACTGATAATTTTTTGCTCAAAATTAGAGTTATTGAAGAAGGGCCATTTTCATAAGCAGTGTGGAACTTGTTTGCTGGTGGTTCATATTATGAAAATGGGAATAAAGACAGCCTCATCGTGTCGGCCCCGGATGGAATAGATATAGAGTATGCGTTAAGGTTCAATTTTAAGGATTCCAATAATGAGTCAGAGTATGAGGCCCTCATAGTCGGAATCTACCTCGCCAGAGACCTCAATGTCGACCAACTCTTAGTCCATAGCAACTCTCATTTATGAATCCAAAGACGACAAAATGGTAAGGTACCTAGCAAAGGTGAGGAAGATGATGAAGGACTTTAGTGAGATCAAAGTCAAAAGGGTGCCTCGATTGGATAATAGTCAAGACGATGCTCTGGAAAGGCTTGCCTCGGCCAGAAAAATAGATACTAAGAGATCGGTGCCAATAGAAATCATTTCTCAGCCGACCGAGGAGCATAACACGAAGCTAAATTTTTGCTTCAATTTAAACCTGGGACCATCTTGGATGGACCCCCTTATTTATTATATCAAAGTGGGTAGTTTTTTGGGGTCTAAGGTCGAAAGAAGGAAGTTGAGATACAAAGCCGCTAAGTTCTCTATCCTATGGGACATGTTATAAAGAAGGGGTTTCTTTTACTTCTGCTCAAATGTGTCCACCCAGCCTAGGTAGATTATTTTTTTAAGGATGTTTCACGAAGGTTCTTGATCAAGCCATATTGTGGGAATATCATTAGAAAATAGGATTGTCACTCAAGGATATTGAATCTAAAGACTCGGCTGAAAACGTAAAGAATTCCGATAAGTTCCAGCAGTTTTGCCACCATCCCTCATCAACCCCATCAACCTATGATGTCCATCACCTCACCATGGACATTTGTAGTGTGGGGGATTGATTTGGTTGGACCTCTACCAAGTGCCATGGGCAACTACAGATATTTAATTGTGGTGATAAACTACTTTTCAAAGTGGTAGAGGTCGAGGCTATGATCAAGATCACAGAAAAGAAAACCTTTCAGTTCATGTGGAAGAACATCATTTGAAGATACAGCTTGCCTAATACACTCATCTCAGACAATGGTACCGAGTTCAAAAATATCTCCCTAAAAAAATATTATAAAAGGGTCGGCATCAAGTAATTATTCTCAACACCAGGCCAACCTCAGGCCAATGCTCAGACTGAAGCCACTAATAGAACTATCTTGATGGAATCAAGAAAAGATTAGAAGGTGATAAGGGGAAATGGACTGAAGAGGTACATGTTGTACTATGGGCATACCTGATGATAGTGAAAATGCCGATAGGGGAGACCTCATTCATGTTAGCTTATAGATCAGAAGTTGTGGTGCCAACACAGATTGGTCTTCAACATCTTTGAAATTATGGCCTCCCTGGAATTGTTCTTAGACTTCAACATCAATAACTTGGAAATAGAATCAGATTCAATGTTTGTGGTGAATCTTCTCATCAAAAATTGGAATCCTCCCTCGAATATCTTTGAAATTGTTGAAGAAATTAAGGAGAATCTAAAGCACCTCAACTTCACTTTGACTCATTATTTCAGGTAATCAAACATGGTAGATGATGCTCTTGCAAATTATGGCCTTGGTCTTGACTCCCTATCTATTTTTCATAATGTTCTGGATCTCCCCACAATTGTTAGATGTGCTCTTAAGCTGGACAAGCTGGGGTGTCATTATATTAGGAAATTTTCAAAGCCTTCATTGTAATGGGACTAGTATAAAGTCCCATATTTACTTTCTCAAGTTTATATTTCACTCTGTTTTAGCCACTTGGGAGAGGTTGTTTCTCCTATCATTAATAAATTCTTTATGGGGGTTATGTCCCTCTTAATTTAAAAAAAATAGAGATTGGTCTCCCCACTCACCGAGTTCAGACATATGAACCTAAGGGAAATATGGCAAAGAGAAGTCTTGACCTTGACCTAATCGAAGAGAAAAGGGAAGATGAAGAGTTTAGATAAGAAGCCTACCAGGAAAGGACGACCAAGTCTTACAATAAGAGGATAAAACTGAGGCTGATAGCATTAGGAGACCTAGTTCCGAAGAAGACTTGGCAGAAACCAAAAAAGTTTCATGCCAACTGGAATGGTCCTTACAGGCTTATAGATGAGGTAGTCTCAGGCACCTATCGACTAGAGAACCTAGAGAGGGAACCATTCTCCAACCCTTGGAATGCCGATAACTTAAAAAGGTACTACCAATAAATGATTGTATAGGAGCTTTTCATTAAGAATAATTGTAAAAAGGTCTTATTATGAATGAGAAAAATAAATATAATGTTCCCCATACCTTATATACTTTATCTTGAATGGTTTGTTTCAAGTACCCTTAAAGCTACAAAACATCATTCATGGTGAGATAGCAACAACCAAACCTTGGTGAAATGATAACCTGGAAAGAGGGTAGGCCCCATCCATGGACTTTTAATAACACCAAGAAGGTTTAATTATTAAAACATCATTAACTTGGTGAACAAACCTTTCTCGATCGAGACGATAGTGCATGGATGAGACAATGCTCAACCATGCACTCTCAAATCAACGAGAGGGGGTATGGCCTAATAACATCATCATTTGGTGAGTCCAAATTGAAAATCACTTGGGTTTGGTTCATTACTTAAACATCATTAACTTGGTGAATATGAGATGAAAGACCATTAGTTTGGTGATCTCAAACCTTAAACACCCTTAGTTTGGTGTGGTGAATATGAGATGAAGCATCATTAGTTGGTGATCTCAGACCCTAAACATCATTAATTTGGTGAATATGAGATGAAACATCATTAGTTGGTGATATCAGGCCTTAAACATCATTAATGTGGTGAATATGAGACTAAACATCAATTTGGCGATCTCAGACCCTAAAAATCACAAACTTATGTGTTGTGATTTGGTTATGTGTACGTCAAAATTGATGATATGTGTGAGTGATTTTGATGTGATCCAAAACATCATCAGTTGGTGGTATCGTACTTCAAAAGATAGAAAACACAAGACAGAAAATGATGGAAAGAAAAAATTCCTCCATTAATAAGCAGAGGTAGCATAATTGAGAAAATACAAAAGGTCTTAGGATTGACTATCTTAACAAGAAAAATAACCCTCAAGGTTGAGTGTCACCCGTCTACACATTAACTCTAACATTGGTGATCTGAGCCCCATCGTCATGGTCATCCAGCTCCTCATTGTTCTCAGTAACCTCTAAAGGGCTTGTCTCGGCAAGGGCAGCAGCAGAGTTCTCAACTTTAGCCAAAGCAAATCTGAGATGAGAGTCACCAAAGCCAAGGCCTACAAAGTCATCCGATGATAGGCTACTAGTCTCTGCATGTTTAATGGCTGCCCATCGACCAACAGCCTTGATGACTCTCTCCAGATAGTTAAAGCTAAAGTCCACGAATTTCTCAAATAATTTATAGTCGACAATGATCTTGTCCTTAGCCTCGTCCAAGGTAGCTTTAATGGCAGCATCAATACTCACCTTTATGCTCTCATCCTTATCCTTCAGAGATTTATCATGGCCGATCTTCAAAGTTTTTACTAAATCTTTCTCCTTCTACAGATCTCGCTTGACCTTGTCAAGGTCGGCCAGCCAAGCCTTCTCTACTTTCTCAATATATTTCCCCTTTTGGATCAAGGGAAGCCTCTTGAGAGTCCAGTTGGCCAAGCGGTGAAGAAAAACGACACCCTACAATATAAGAGGCGGACACATAAGTACGAGAAATAGGAAATAAAGGGACAACACTTGTAAAAAATTCTTAAAGATACCTGGATAATTCGGTGAAGGGAAAATTTGGCCAGCAGAGGGACGTCTATAGATTGAAGGAAATGTTTGTCGACCTCGATGATGAGAGAGACGAGGGCGTCTGTCGCCTTCAGATTATGGCCAATGATGTTGAGGAGAGTGCGACTGTGTGATAATTGATTAAATTCACAATTTTCTAATTTGGAACACTTATTTAATTAGTGTCTATTTTTAAACCAAATTAATTCATCCCCTAAACATGCATCTAAAAGTGCGTGTGTCAACCCATAAATAAATAAAGCATGTGACACAAATATTTAGGAAAAATCCCTGAAGGGCAAAACCTTTTATTTCACCATAATTTTGTAAGAAAACGGCTTACACGGATTACAATGAAATAGGGTGACATACGAAATACCCGCAGGTGTCGGTTCCGATGTCTCGGCTGGAACTTTTCCTTTTCAGGAGGGCAGCAGTGAAGAAGAGAAACGGATTCTCCACAAGATGTGAACTTCATAAGGACTCCCTCCACAATAGCACGCTGCTGTCTGTTGTAGAGCTCTCCCCACAAAGTATGAACAAAAATAAAATATGTTCTTGGGTTCCACAAAACAATTCACATAAAAGTAATTGCGATTTTGTGAATTAAAAACAAAACATTTGAACCCTTAAAATTGCTGGAGAAAAACTTTCTGCCAAAAGGTATTGAGTTAAAACTAGGCAGATACACAAAAGTTTCAAAAGAATAAGGATCTTAAAAGTTGAAACTGTTTTCCACATCTAAAAGCAAAAGCTGACATTCCTTTATATAGGAAATTTGAGTCGGTCAAAGATAAGGATGAAGTCAGACGTGTCTGCCAAAAAGTCATCTCGCTCGAACGAGAATGATATCTCGCACGAACGAGATCGTGTGTCATTCGAACGACTAAGAGCGACTTCCCATTGTCATTCGAATGAGATTGAGATCTCGCTTGAATGACCTTGGCATCAAAACAGAGTTACGTTTACCGCAGTAGCAGTTTTTCATAATCAGTTATAAAACCTCTTAAAAAAATATTTTTATATAAAAGATTTTTAAAACCTTTTAAAAATATCCCAACACTCTTAATATGAAATGTAAATGAAACTTTAAAACAATATCTTACCAAAGTTCATATTGTTGGGCTTGAATGTTGAAGGCAACTGGTAATTCGGATCCGTCTTTTCTAGATGTAATCTTCACAATTCTTCGACGCCTTGTAGCGGTACACGACATAATTAATTATGATGGACTTATTAAAAATACGTCCTTACAAATATCCCCCTATGTCTATGCCGGTACATACATAAAAACATCTAAATTATCAAAAAACAAAATGCCTATAACCCTCCCATGAATCCCAAAACTAAAAAGGTAAAATTTGTAAGTTCTCAAATTTTTCTTCAACATCAAAACTCTCAAAGCTTTTCTCATCAGGGTGTGCAACATCATGATCTTCAATCTTTGTACCTACATACATGAGATAAAGCAAAAACCTTCGTGACGCATCGAGAAATGATATAAGAATAGAGCATTAATAATCAAATATCCCCCATAATGCAAAAACCTCTCGCATAACATGATAATTCTTTCTCCCCCTTTTTATGATGTCCCCAAATAGACAGATAAGAAGAAAAAAATCAAAACATGGAGTGTCATGATAAAATGCATAGAAAATATGGATCAAACTCAAACTACGCGCATGCAAAGGTATGTCCCCAAAAATTTCACAAACTATTTTGGATTTTTTTAATTTTTTTATACAAAAATAGGATACAAAAAAAAATCACACCATGGATAAATGAATGGGTGTGGACACATTCGATAGGTAAATCAACTCAATCAATCATATAAGCACGATGAATATGTGTACCCCTAACGAATGAACAACAAAAGAATCTTTAGGTGTAAAAATTTGTTGAATTTAAATGACATCGTTTTATACAAATCAACAAATCAAAGTCAAATGATTTCCACACCAATAACGTCCAAAACTATTTAGCACTTTTTCAAGATTTTTAAGGATGTGCAAACCGGTTTAAAATATCCATCCAAACTCCCTCAAATATATTTTCTTTTAGAGGTAATCTAAATTCTCAAACTTTGGAGAATTGGTGCAAAAACCTAAATGGCCCATAATTGGCATGAATTTCTTTTTATTGCCTTTCAATTTTTTCGGGCTCTTAAAACCTCTTTGGACCCCGGATAATAAAATTCCTCCATTTTTTAGGTCCAATTTAACGGTGGCTTAGTATTTGCAAAGGCAAAATGAACCTTTCGCAGCCCTTCCCCGTTTTTTAAACAAAGCACACAAACTCACAAAGCGGTTTTTATATGCAGAATTTCCTTATCAAAATTTATCACGCATGGTTCGTTTTAAAGGACAGGATTGGAGTGAAAATACCCAACCAACATGTGATAAGACAAGAACAATAATCAAACAAATGCGTGCACGTGTTCAATAAAGGAAATCATGAGTTAAACATGTAGGTAGTAATACTTAATTACATCTTAATGACTCCAAACATTATAAAGCACAAGGATGAATTGACCTATTGTCTCAAAACACTATCAAATAGTCACATGTAAAATGGAATGATGTTGTGACTCGGTCATCCTAAGTCTTCATCCATAAACGGTGCAAACAAAATACAAAAATCTTTTTGGATTTTTCTAAAAATTTTATCAAAATAAAATCTTCTTGTATAAAAATCTATACAAAAAGTACATGTCACAATGCTAGCAAAAATATATCACACGATTTTGCGGAAAATAGGAATACTCGATAATTTAGAGTAACCTGCTCTGATACCAATTCGAGGAGAGTGCGACAGTGTGATAATTGATTAAATTCGCAATTTTCTAATTTTTCACACTTATTTAATTAGTGTCTATTTTTAAACCAAATTAATCCAGCCCCAAAAATGTATCTAAAAGTGCGTGTGTCAACCCATAAATAAATAAAGCATGTGACACAAATATTCAAGAAAAATCCCCGAAGGGTAAAACCTTTAATTTCACCATAATTTTGTAAGAAAACGGCTTACACGGATTACAATGAAATAGGGTGACATACAAAATACTCGCAGGTGTCGGTTCCGATGTCTCAGCTGGAACTTTCCCTTTCCAGGAGGGCAGCAGTGAAGAAGAGAAATGGCTTCTCCACAAGATGTGAACTTTATAAGGACTCCCTCCACAATAGCACGCATGTGTCAGTTGTATATCTCTCCCCACAAAGTATGAACAAAAATAAAATATGTTCTTGGGTTCCACAAAACAATTCACATAAATGTACTTGGGATTTTATGAATTAAAAACAAAACATTTGAACCCTTAAAATTGTTGAAGAAAAACTTTCTGCCAAAAGGTATTGAGTTAAAACTAAGCAGATACACAAATGTTTCAAAAGAATAAGGCTCTTAAAAATTGAAACTGTTCTCCACATCTAAAAGCAAAAGCTGACATTCCTTTATATAGGAAATTTGAGTCGGTCAAAGATAAGGACGAAGTCAGACGTGTCAGCCAAAAAGTCATCTCGCTCGAACGAGAATGATATCTCGCATGAACGAGATAGCATGTCATTCAAACGACTACGCACGACTTCCCATTGTCGTTCAAATGAGATTGAGATCTCACTTGAACAACCTTGGCGTCGAAACAGAGGTACGTTTACTGCAGTAGCAGTTTTTCACAATCAGTTATAAAACCTCTTAAAAAAATATTTTATATAAAATATTTTTAAAACCTTTTAAAAATATCCCAACACTCTTAATATGAAATGTAAATGAAACTTTAAAACGATATCTTACCAAAGTTCATATTGTTGGGCTTGAATGTTGAAGGCAACTGGTAATTCGGATCCGTCTTTTGTAGCTATAATCTTCACAATTCTTGGACACCTTGTAGCGGTATACGACATAATTAATTGTGATGGACTTATTAAAAATATATCCTTACAGATATTGTTGTCGCTTATCTTCAGCTGTGACAGATGAGCAGTAAGAGCATTGTCCGTGGATATATGAATAGCCTAGTCGAAGCGCGGAGTTTTTGAAGGACGGGTGGTGGGATCGATTGCCTGACCCTTCCTCTTATTCCCAACACAAACACCATTAGCTCTGCTGGAGCTAACAGTCTTCTTTGGTTGTATAGCAGGAGTGCCAGCCTTATTGCCACGTTTATCAATGAACTTACTCATATTGCGGGGCAATATTTTCCAAGTTCATCTGAAGTGCCTTCTGGGCGCTCTGCAAAAAACAATTCTCAGAATCAGTGTATCGGATGTACAAGGGTACGAGGCATCACTTAGCAACAATGATAAAATAACTTACGAAGTTTAGTTAGGGGGACACCCCCAGACCTGTCTGAATAAAGTAGTACGGGGTCATCAGATGCTCAAATTTCATAAGATGGCCTTTATCACCTTGGCTACAGAGTTTTTTATCTTCTCGTAGGCATCAGGGCTCAATACCGGGTCAGCTTTGGCCGATATGGGAACCTTGGCCCATCTTAGAGGAGTCCTAGGCGTAGACGCCCTGCGGGCTTGGTTGGGGTTGAACTCCCAAGAACCCAAAATGAAGAAGTATCAGGGTTTCCAATTATGGTTAGAGGTTTGAGTTACCAATAGAATTTTCTTTTCAGACTTCCTGGATATAAAATGGCAGTAGACTGGATGTGTCTTGGAAGAGGATGGTGTGTAACAACCAAAAAATATGTGAACTGGAAGGTCGGTTTGATGTACAACCTTCCAAAGGATGATTGATTCAAAATAGTTGTTTAAGTTAGGTTTATATGAACAAGGATGGCTCAGAGTGTGGGGTGAATAGGAAAATAAAAACATAACTTAAACAGTTGCTCATAGACGCAGATCTCACCATCCCGATCGTGAAAGTCTCTCTCATTCTTAAAAGATACCCTTATAGAAATAGCGGGATATATGTCGTAGAGGTGTCTTAATACTAAGAGACCATCCTCAGAGACGATACACTCATATTCAACAGCGATGGAGGTATCATCTGCGCTCTCCTCATCACTACCAAGTGGGACCTAGGCCTGAGGATTACTTAGGTCACCACTAGGGAACCTCTCAACAAACTGGACCAGTTACAACCGATGGTGGAATGGCATTTATTAGAGGAGGGAATACGATGTTGGGCTTTAAATTTTATATAGAATCAGAGTCATGTGATGACTCATCTTATCTTGAAGATGAGTTGCAAGAGGAAACCTCTTCAACATTAGACCCTGCACTTTGTGTAGGGGAAATCCATAGCCTCTCTGTATGAATCCATGCTCTCAGTTTATTGAGAGGTGGAAATAGGATCGGCTAGGGGAGACTCGAACATTGGTTCACAAGTCTCAATGAGTTGGGGGTATATTATAGCCAAGGGTTGTGGAAAGATAGGTCGTACTAGAAAATCCATAGCCTTTCGACTCTCGGCTTGGGATTCCTCAATTTTTTGAATCTTATCAAAGAACTTCTCTCACAGACTAGGGAAGTCCTTTGTTAACTTGTATAAGGGTCATAGCATCCAAAGGATGAGGATACACTTGGGTGAAATAAGAAAGGGCAATAAAGGGAAAATAACTAAAATTTTGACTGTAGTTGACTCAAGGATCAAACCCTGGAAATTTGAAAGGTTTTCCCCAAGAACACTAAGAATAAACCTAACCTTACCACCGGAGATGATGATAGGAGGATGCCTGAAAACCAAAATACTAGCATCCTAACCCTAACAACTCCTCCAATCACACTCTAAACCACCAATAAAATCCCTTCATCAGCCTAAAGACCTCCCAATAATGGCAGGACAGCCAACGAAAAATCAAAACGCCAGCGAAAAAATTTAAACAACTATTGGAATTGCTAGAAATGAAGATAGTTGAGATAAAGGGGATTACCTGAGCAGAATCAAGCTATTGAGGAAGGGGGAATGGCATGAGGAGACTTGAGATTGGAAGGCTTGCAAGTTTTTAACATATGGGTAACTATGGAGGTTTTTTGCAGAAAAAGGAGTAAGGCACAAAGGATGTTGGGGAAGAAAGAGAAATGATAAATTTTGGGGGCTTTTAAATATCCCCTAATGATTATGAACATTTCCAAATAGTGTCATCATTGAGGGCACGAAAACCCAAGCACACAGTCACCAAACCCTACTTAGGGTAGACGACAATCAATTAGATCAGTGATATGTGTCATCCACTCATGAGTCAAGCCCTATGCATCCAACACGTTAGAGACGTCTCATCATGCCCTTAATAACTCATACCCCTCAACCTCCTATTCACATAGAAGGCTAAGGGCTAGGGGTGATTGATATGGTCATAGTGTATCCCCGCCTCTTTGGACGAGCGGCGTTATATCTCATGGACGAGTTGTCATTATATCCCTATGTGTCATTGGTGGGGTCATATTTATAAGGGTTAGCCTCATCTCAACTAGCCTCTGCCATATGAAAATTCGAGATCACAAAAGAGTATCACTTGTTCAGCTAGCACCATCTTTGTATTCTGCCACGAATAATAATAAGAATGACTAAGTTAATCCATCCACAACCCGAGATATTCATCCGAGGTCTTACTTATGACTGGGAGCATGGTACCATCCTATAGGAATTAGCAACCTCGTATCCTTTCAGGCCGAGGTTGCATCAGACGATAACAGCAACGCGAGAAAATGCAAGTATGGAAGAGGTATGCACACGTGGATAATTCTGTTATAACAAGATCATTCCCTAATATGAGGGAATATTAAATCATTATTGTATCCATGTACCAAAGACGTGTGTCTACATATTATTGGGAGTTTCCTCATGCACATGCTGACTACATGCTTGGGGGGTACATTAAACCACCCAAGCCCTATATATACACTTCATCTTCTCCATGAGAGGGGATCCCTTAATTCATAAGCCTAAAAGAACTTTGTCCAATTGTATACAAAGATAGAGAGACAAATCTTGAGTGTTGTATCCATAGCTATTATTGCCCTTGTTTAGTGGCTTTCTCACACACTCACACAATAGATGTAGGCCTAATTGGTTGAACCACTTTATATCATTGAGTTTATCTTCTTATCCTCATCTCCTTCTCTCATATATACATATATCCATCTCCATTGTTGTGTCGTGATTGAGCTTAAGTTATTCATAATCTTATCTTGATCTAGTGGTGCTGATTACAGCATCATCATGGACCACACATGAATGGCCATATGCTTGCCAAGAAGATTATTCGATAGGGTTACTATCGGATTACCATGGTTCAAGATTGCACCACTTATGTATGGAGATAACTTAAATGCCAACAATTTTCAAATCTCCAGTACCTACCTCCGTGGGAATTATACAATATGACTTATCCCCAGCTATTTTCCATATGGGGAATTGATATCATAGGGAAAGTTACACCAAAATCTTCCAATGGAGATGAGTTCATCCTGGTTTCCATTGATTACTTCACCAAATGGGTCGAAGACGAGTCATACACAGTGATGAAGGCCAAAAAGGTAGCCAAATTCATCTAAAAGAATATTAGTTGCCAATACAGGGTCCCGCATGAACTAGTGTCAGATAATGGGTTACATTTCGAGGCAAAAGTTATAGAATTAGTCGACGATTATGAGATTAAAAGACACAAATATTCTCCTTACTAACCACAAACTAATCGTGTAGTTGAATTCTCTAATAAGAACCTTAAAGCAATCATTATCAAGATGAGTGAGAGTTACTAAAACCGCACTTCAGTCCAAGCATCTACTAGGGCTACCCCTTACTCTATGGTAAACGGTATGGAAGCAGTCCTACCCATTGAACTAGAAATACCTCCACTAAGTGTCCTACATGAAAGTAATGTCAAAAAAGAAGATCGGCATCGAATCCAACTTGACGAGTTGTCTCTCTTGGATGAAAAGAGACTCAAGTCTCTATATCATATACAAGGGTACCGTCGTCGAATAGCGCTATATTTCAATCGGAGAGTTAATTCCGTGGTGTACGAGAAGGGGATCTAGTCCTCAAAGAAATTATAGAACCCATCGGGGACCTAGAGGCCAAATTTAAGACAAATTGGAGAGGCCCCTTTTATTGTGAAGAAGATCATGTTCGGTGGTGCCACTATGCTCACTGACCTTGACGGAGAAGAGATGGCATGTCCAGTCAACCTGGATTGTGTCAAAAAATTATATCCCTAGTCTGAAATCTTGGCACGCTATGACTTCTCTTGTCCCCCTTCTATTTAAAAAAATCTTCATTTCCCTCTACTCAGAACTATGTGGGCCTAAATCCTCTAAATAAACTTTATGCTTTCAAAAAAAAACTTGAGATTTTTTTAACACCCTAGAGGTACATAGGCATCTTATACGCTTTATATGGGCATAATCCCATTCTTTTTCATAAAATGGTATTATTTTCTTACTTATGAGAATGATAGTTCATTTTATCATTTACATGAACAAAAATATTATGTATGCCTTAGATATTTGTATAGATAATTCAAATGTAAAAATCATTAAGAGGCACAAAAATATAATTAAAATCCTTTCTTATTCCATTTTGGGAAATTTCGGCTCGATTACACGAAATATCAGCGTAGGGAGTCACACGACTAATCACATTAAAACAAACTAATTCTAAGCAAACTAACCAAACGTTTCCAATTTATTCCCCCCTAAAAAAACAATCAAACACATCCTAGTCATACAAAAGCTTCATAAATATCACCCGCTTCTCAAAAGACCCTATCCACAGCGATCGGAAGACTCAACCCCACCATCATCTTAAGGCCCCCAAACTTCCCCTACCTGGATGATATGCTGAAGGCTCTCCATGGAACTATAACCCCATACCAGCCTATAGAAAACTACTAAGTCCCCTCCATAGAGTTAAACATAGAAAACCATCTATTCCCAGTCTCCTCGAACAAGATCTTAGCCACTACCTTCTTCCATATCCATTTCATATAGTCTCCAAAAACATGTCAAACCCTACCAATAAATTGGGGAGGACAGGTTGACGGCCGGAGACTATCGTATAGAATTCCCAATTTCATGCGCATGCCTTCAATAAAAATTTATATGGGAAAGAAGTCCAAGGTATGGGAAGGCACAATCTTTTCCCATTCTACTTGACACAAGAGCCTCCAGGGAAAATAGATGGAGGTCTGTTGGATGCCAACTAAGAAAACATACCTATATTACCCCAGTTCTAGAATGGACTGTAACTCCCACCACTAGGGCTCTGACCAGTGCAGACATCGATCCCCGTGCTCCATAAACCATTGTACCTAGTTCTCGATAGTCGAGCCAAAAGATGATGAAATAGCGGGTGAAGAAATTCGACAAAGCTACCAAGGGATATTCACGGGAAATGCCAAATGAAATCTATCAAACAACCACATGAATAACATAACTAGGATACCTCTCAAAAAATTAGAATGATTTTCCCGCCAAGCATCTAGACCGTTCAGGGTCTCTATCAGTATCACCACTGCAGGATTGCAATGATATGACATCCACACAGTAATAGCAACCAGTTGAGGGTCCATCAGTAGTTCCCCGATCACCGGCAGTAGCTTCAAAGTTAAGCCAAGGGAAATGGCTCCATCATATCCCACATCATTAACATCCCGTAGCTGCACAGAGTACATAATAATTGGGAGGGAGATCATTCCTTCGATAACTAATGATCGAGCAGCCGAAGGAAATGTGGAGAAGTCCTACTAATACCTATGCGACTTGGGATTTACCCCCCAACATAACAGAAAAACTCCAGATAGGTCGGTAGACCACGTCTAATCAAAAACAAAAAACATAATCCTTGGGGTACAAAAATTTCATTGCCACCATCAGCATGTTCCAGTCAATGGGTCGATTGAGTCACAAGAAGACCCGACACGGGTTAAGAGCATCATAGTCTACATTGAATGGACATATAGCCCCTAAATTCTCGATATAAGAGTCAAATTCTTCACTTATAGGAAGGGTCGGTTTGTAAATAACAAAACATAAGACCAGAAATAATCAAGAGAAAGAGAAAGAAAATGTGAATGGGTGAAGAAACTTCCCCATCTTACAGCCTTTTATACTTGGAAAATCTGGCTAAAAATAAGGAGCCTGCAAAATTCGAATAAAAGACAATCCCATCAAGTAGTACTAGCTGAAACAACTACAATCAAACCTTTGGGGTGATTTGACTGGACTGACGTGTCGATGGGGAAGATAAGGGTCATGTTGATCAGCATCCCTGTATTTTAAGAAAATTCCATCCTTCCTTTTTTATCAAAATCAAAACTCATAAAAATAATCTTTATTTCAAAGAAATTCAGGATTTTCCTTTCCATATTTTTACTCACACTGTCTTAAAATAAATTTTCTCTTGAGGAATCCTAATCCTTTTTATGGTACCAGTAAGCAAAGTGGAAAATGCACATAGTTTAAGTCATTTAAAGATAAGATAAATAAATAAAAATCCCATTCATTTCATATATATATTTCAATCATTACATTTTTCACAGATACGAAGAGAAATGATGGGACTCAGCCCGAAACCCCAAACTCTCACTCTTTCTCTCCCCCTAAGATTTCCCATCCCTACAATGCGCACGTTTCCCCCGACAATGAGCTGATGAGCCTCCACTACCCGATCCAAATCGCTCCTCAGAAGAAGTAGATGGCATAAGATAGGAAGGAATCGAAATCGAAACTTGAATATGAGCTGTCATAGAAGCCACCTAATCTCAGATGTCCCTCAGCCAAATAGTATACACCCGAACATATTACAAGAGAAATAAAAAGGTAAATCAGTTAGTCTAAAGAAAAAAGTGAAATTAAAAAGATAAAAGACAAAGTAATGAAAAGATATCCCTATGGTTGAAGGGCGTCCTCTGTTAACCCCAACACCATCAGGTCAATCGCATCATGGCAATGCTTCATACTCATTGATCCCCTTCTAGGTAGTTGAATATTGTAGGAAGAAGGAGAAATTAGGAGAAATGGAAACTCTGACTTCACTGTCGTTGTTAACGTCGACGTACCAATAATGTTGTGGGCATACCCCGCTGGCCGACTCGTACCCTAGCATATTCACGATGGCATAAATGCATAATGGCATCATCTATCTCGTCACGAAGTCAAGGTAGTCTTATGTTTCCACGGTGTTCATATATGATGAGTAGGGATCGCCAATCATTGTATCCACCCAAGCCTCGTCCAACATCTCTCGAACTCGCCTCATATATCTCGAGGGAATATCTAGTGGGACTGCCACCTCGTCCTACATAATCTTTCGAACTACTCTCTCTCCCAGATACTAGGAGCAGCCAAAATCATGCGCTAACAGCCGGTGCATTTGCGCATTCATCCTGATCACCCCCGTGTGCTGGATGTCCATCCCTAAGGATAGAAGGTTACCTATAAATCTTTCAAGATAAAGTTAATACTCTCACAAACAAAGAAAACTCCAATGAAAATGATTCAAAAGAGAAAAGAAGAAATAATCTAGTTGCTCGTCAGGGCATTTAAGACCTGACATACATCCGATAAGGAGAGAGTCTACTTTGACTTTTGATTGGACTTCCTCCACCGGTACATCCAACAGAAGTTCCCCACTGACTCATCATGTAAACCGATCGAATGGTCATTGAACCTGATCACCTTGTAGAACCACATCTTCAAAAGGACAAGAATGAGTAACCAGAAGAAATCAAAAAGGAAATAAAAGAAAATGCATAAAGGAAAAGTGAAAAAAGAAAATTACCTCCAGTAAACGTCGATCGACAGCACCGACTGGAAGCATCCAAAGAAGAAAAAAAGGATCGCCAAAGTTAGGCTCCCCCAGTCAAAGAGAGGGACATTCGAAAATACCCTCAAATATGGTAAAAACCATAAGTGGATGACATCTCTTCTCTACGCCACCAAAAATCCTCCCAACAGCAAAAGAATAAATAAATAATCCATCTTCCGCACCTACAGCTCGTCAGTCTCGTGAATTCTTTGACTAAACAAAGCCTCCCAAAGAAGAGAAATAAATATTAATTCCCCTGAGACTATCCGCCCCACATCGCCCAACGACTCATCCACCGTCGTCGGTGTCACCCTCAGGGACCATTCCATCTCTATCCGCATACGCTCACAGTCTATCCCCAACTGCTATTAGACATCAATAGGAGTCACCGTTATCTCCCCCAAACTCAAGTATATGGTATGGGTAGTATCCAACCACCTCTCCCCCAAAGAGCATAAAACTATCGTAGAGCGTGTCGTCTTATCCAATGAAGACACCAAACGACCAAAACTCGCTGAAGACACTACCCAGCACACCATCATAGGAAGGTGCTCCCACACATATTTAAATCCCATCATCCCCCAGGAGTGGAAACTCGTAGCAACAATGCCAGTCTATCAAAAAAGAAAATAAACCTTTTGTCAGAATTCAAAGAAACAAGAAAATGCAAAAAATAAAAAATAATGCCAAAATTCATGAGCCACTTACATAACCACTAGGGTTCATCACCCCAATAGATTGACGGTGAAAAGGCTCATGCAGAACAATCTGATCATCGATAACAGGCTCTAATAAATCAAAAACGTTCTCATTGCCTAACGCTAAAGGCACCTTATCCCGCCACTCCAGATTATCCAAATCATCAACACCTAACCATGTTATGTGGATCTCACTACTTGAGAAATCTACCATTTTTTAGTCTCGAATGATGAAAGAACACAAGAACAGATTGCAAAAGAGAGAAGCAAAATATATGGAAGCTACAAGTTATGTAAAATGAAGAGAATTCGCCCTTTTTTATAGGAGGATAAGGGGTATGCCGATCGGCAGTACCTTGACGCTCATCGATCAACATTGTCCCTTTCCCCTATCCAAAGTAACCTAGAAGACGATACCACTTTCGGTTGGATACCCCTACAACATGCTAGTTAGCAACCCTCTGAAATTTTATCCCAAAAAATGCTAGAAAATTCCTAAAATTCTCAAAAAATTCCTAAAATTGTCAAATGAATATTGGAACATTTATTCACCAAGAAAACCATTTTTCAAGCTCCCAAAACTCCGTCTGAATTAATACCACTTTTTATCACCAACTTAAACTTTAAAAACAACATGCCTGTAAAGACCACTATAACTCCCCAGTAGAATCTAAAAAACCTTCATCCTCAGTAGAAATCTAATGCTTCCTCAATAGAGCTACCCTCTTTCCAGCAGGAATTCCCAAATTTTCTCCTAGGAAAATTCTAATTTTCCCAAGCAAAGTTAGAAGTGCTAACCGGACATCTATCCCCAGCAACACATTCCCCAACGAAATTCGAAAACCTCAAGTCATCAACTGTTTCCCCAAGTGGAATTTCTAGACAAATATTTTTAATTCTTCTTAAAAGACATAATCCCTATATAGTTGTCTCTTCCCCAGTAGAGTCACAAAAAATTCCCCGGGAGAGTTATCCACCACACTCCCACTTAAGGTCCTCAGAATTGACCTCGACTCTCAAAATTGGTCCCTCCTACTTAAGGTCCTCATAATTGACCTTAACCCTTAGAATTGGTATCCTCTACTTACGGTCCTCAGAATTGACCTCGACCCTAGGAATTGGTCATCCCTACTCAAGGGCCTCAAAATTGACCTTGACCCTCAGAATTGGTCGTCTCCACTTGAGGTCCTCATAATCGACCTTGAGCCTCAAAATTGGTCTCTCCTACTTAAGGTCCTCAGAATTGACTTCGACCCTCAAAATTAGTCACTCCCACTTAAGGTCCTCAAATATGGACTCGACCCTCAAAATTGGTTGCTCCTACTTAAGGTCCTCAGAATTGACCTTCACCCTCAGAATTGGTCGCTCCTACTTAAGGTCCTCAAAATTGACCTAAGAATTGGTCGCTCTCTACTTAAAGGTCCTCAAAATTGACCTCGACCCTTAGAATTGGTCGATCCTATTTAAGGTCTTCATAATTGACCTCGACCCTCAAAATTGGTCACTCCCACTTAAGGTCCTCAAAATTGACCTCGCTTGAAAATTGGTATCTTTCTACTTAAAGGTCCTCAGAATTGACCTCGACCCTCAGAATTGGTCACTCTTATTTATGGTCCTCGAAATTAACCTTGACCCTCACAATTGGTCGCTCCTACATAAGGTCCTCATAATTGACCTCGACCCTCAAAATTAATCGCTCCCACTTGAGGTCCTCGGAATTGACCTCGACCATCATAATTGGTTGCTCTCTACTTAAAGGTCCTGAGAATTGACCTCAACCTCTAGAATTGGCCTCTCCAACTTAAGGACTTCATAATTGACCTCGACCCTCAGAATTGGTCGCTCCCATTTAAGGTCCTATGAATTGGCCTCAGCCCTCGAAATCAGCCATCGCCAGCACTACCCTAGGTCCTTATAATCGACCTCGACCCTCTGAATTAATCATCCTTATCATTTTGGTCTGTAAAATTGACCTCTTTCCAGAAACATCATGTTATGTCCATTCGACGACTTTCACTTGTTCCAATCTCACCCATCGAGGGGCTATTTAGACACCACACTGTAGGACCCCTTAACTCTCTCCTTAGGTCCCTAGAATATCCCCAATTAACTATAAACCCTAAGTCATACTCTGAGTAACGATCTAGAGGCCATTGGGAGCTCTCGAGCCATATTTGACTCTTGTCAATTTCATCATCATACTAAAATATTCATGAATCTTAAAAGGCCCTCAAATCCCCTTTCCAACGGTCTAACCCGTGATCAAATCGGCATAATGGTTTAAGCAAACGATTCATTTTACTACCAAAATTCGATCTCGAGGCCACTGGGTGCTCCTAGACCCTGATTTGACCCCAATTAACTCCATAGTTAGAGAAAAATCTCAATGCATCCTTGACGGGTATTTAAACCCATTTCCAACGGTCTTCCCTATGCATGAATAGTATAACTATTCAGATAAAAGATCTATTTTCCCTCGAAAATTGATTCGAAGGCCATTGAGCTCTCTCGGGCTTCGTTTGACCAAAGTCAACTCTTAAGATCAAATGAAACTGAATGAATATTCAATGGGCACTAAATACCCATTCCATTGGTTCATTCTGTGCACTAATTAGCCTTATGTTACGGGTGAACGATCCGTTTTACTATAAAGGGTCATCGGGTGCTTTCGGGCCGCATTTGACCAAAGTCAACTCTCTGAACTGAGTGAAGATCTTTGGAATGTTGAAGTAACCCACATAAAATTTCCAATGGTATTGCCCTTGCACTATTCAAACTTACAGTTTTGACGAACGATCGATCGTCAATCGATGATCTTCCGTCTAGAGGATCGATGAGCACTTTCGAGCCCCATTTGACCTAAATTCAACTCTCGGACCTACGAGCAGTCCAAAGGACTATTCGAGGTCTCCAAATTACCTTTCAAATGGTATGCCATATGCATGATTTTGACTTATGAATTGTGTTTTATGATCATTTTTTTGAAAAATCTACAAGAGATTGTCAATTGGGAGGTCTATTTCCTTGCCTATCGGCAGTGTGTCTTGGTCTACCTGTCGATTAGCAGGGCAAGGATTATGGCGATCGGAAATCACCCTACCTTATATAAGGATATCATGTGCTCACTTTGAGAGAAACCCCGGATCTTTCAATATAAGTGATCTCAACAACATTCTTTGCAATCAACGAAGTTTCTTTGTGTGAAATTCCTTTACACATTTCATTCCCATCATTACCATACACAATTTAGCAAAAATCTCTTTCTCTCTCATCCAATATTCATCCAAACTTCCAAGGAATCTCATCAAGGATCAAGATCAAGATCAAGCTTCAAGTCTCCAAAGAAGGTCCAGACATCCTTCTCTCTTTAAATTTCTTTATTTTTGCATTAGTTATATAAATTCATAATTTATCTTTTACTTTAGATCATACACATTAACATCTCATCCCTTATTATCTATATTGCACATAACTTATTTTCTATAAAAAACACTAAGTTTCGATGGGATTCTTCATCACATTTTTTTAAAACTAAAAATATATTTTCTGCGCACACACATATAATAAATTTCCATTTGAATCTATGGGATAGACCCCACTATTATGCCTCAAGCGAACTACGTGGAATTTTATGCCTTAATAGGCTACGTAGGTGTCTCGAGCTAAAGCCCGATACTTTAGTCCTATTTTCATATTTTCATAGTTTTCCCACTTTATCCATATATTATTCATATATATCATACTTGTGATTCATACTTGCATCTTATCTAACATATATTGGAATTTCATCACAACTATCAATATCTTGATAAGGGCACACATCATATTTTTATAATTATTATTTTGGGAACATTCCTATTGATGACCTCACTCCATACTTTTCATGATACAACTCAAGCGATTTCGATCTCCACATATATATACACGCACACACACTTCGCAGAGAAATCGAGAAAAATAGTATCATAATCCCACGAGAGATCCAAAGGGCATGATGGGCTTCTAACACCTTCCCATTCCGTAACTTAGGCCCCAAACCCGTGAACTATTGGTTTCGCAAGCATAAGTTTGTCTTTGATGTCACTCTCTCAAGGAGGCAATATGTTCTTTGACCTCTTTTGTGAAAAATATGTTGGAGACTCTATCTCTTTACATCACCCCAACACCGACGACGACCGAAGCACCCCATTATGTAGAGAGGGGCGTGGGACCTGTATATTTCCCTCCCCCCTCCACCCCCCCCCCCCCCCCACACACACACACACACATAAAAAAAGACAAAGAAAAGGTGCCCCGGGGGAAGGAAGGGAGGAAGATTTCTTAGGGATGGCCACACAGACTAACTACCATGGTGGTGATATTTGATGCATAATACCTAGAAAAAGTTCTTTTTGTTAGTGAATTTATTTTCAAGTTGGTTGTATTCTTTGGAACATTTGGTTGCTTTGGAAGACAAACTCTCCTTTATTTTACACCATATATGGTTGAGAGCTTTAAATTCAGGGATCCAGGTGAGCCCAAGTTCGCTTTGTACTTCCTTCCATATGTTTTTTATCACGATATCAACTTAACCCGTTTTTAGGATAGTTGACAATCTGACCAGCCTTTTCTCTCTATCGGGTGATGAAGGCACCGACTGCCTCTCATTCCTCTTATTTCGACATGTTGATGTCTTTATGAGTGATGTTGAGTTCATCATTGTATTCATAATGCTTAAGGAAACCACAACATACATCAACCCAAGTTTTGCAGTTCCTACACATTTTAGACCCATATAGCAGGCAAGGGCTCCTCTGAATAACATGGGGAGAATATACTTTCTAGTACCCCTAGGTCTACATTTCAACCATGAATTTGAAGGTGAAATTTGAACAAATGTGAAAAGGGAGAGCGAAATACTTTGTATGTCTTAAAGACAGACATATTGAACTTATTCGACAGTCGAACCACTTGATAGAGAGCCATCTTCTTGATGTTGGTTAATTTGTTAGAGGTTTGCATTTTGTTGATGGCCTCCTAGAGGAATCATATCTCATGTTGAACATAGGTTGCCTCTTAATTTAGTGGATGAGGAGGAGGAGGAGAAATATCATTGATTGGTTGAGTATCTACTAACTCTGCTCATGGAAGTACTTGATAGAAAGGGTAATGGTACTCATGGTATTTATGGAATGGTTCAAAGTAAATATGAGGGGGAAATGACACGTGGAAGTGGGGGAACCAACGTTAGTAGGGGAGTCGGGGTGAGAATTGTTAAAGGTGGATCCTGAGGGTTGGTCAGTACCGTTTCAACATCTGCATCAGGCAGTGTACCAGTGTTGGGGATAGGGGAGGGCAGAGGTTATCTCCTGTCTTGGGTATAGTAATAGCCTCTTAAAGGTGGACATATGCTCGTCTTAGTGCTCTAGGATCTGGTTGCATGGTGTTTTGAGAGATGGTAATATTCTCTAACTACCTTAAGGCCTGATCCATTACAGAGCTTGATCTTCTTTTGTAAACATGGAACGAACTCCGAATCAAACTCAGCAGTCGTGAGTGGAAATCTTGTTAATGAAGAATAATAACTTCAGGGAGTGTGAATGAGGGTATTTAGGATAATATTTTACTGTAAACTTATTCGGGGATCAATAACTAAAGAAAAAGGCATGGGAGCTTTGTTTCGGAACTTTTAGACATAAGGGCTAACAAAAAGGATGATACATATGGGGATAAAGACTCACAAATATATATGGCTTCTTTGATACAATTTTTTTATTTTTTAACTCTATATGGACGGTATTTTATATTTTTTTATTTGACACTGTCTTGAAAGAGGAAGAAGTAAGTAAAGACCTATTAGATTTGGGTGAACTAGTTATTGGATTCGGGTGAACTAGTTTAAAGTTTCTACTTGACTGCAAGAAGTGGTAAAGTAATAGCCTGTAGTCTGTTATTTTCTCAAAAATAAAATGTAGGTAGGTGTGGGTGCCTATTGTGTCGATCAAGCCCATAAAAGTAGCCGGCCAAGCCCAAATGAGTTAATCGGGTTCCGGCCCAAATTAGGAGCCTTGGTTAAGCCGTTACATTTGATGATATAGCTGAGTCTACCCCCAAAAATATCGAAGAGATATTCAAAGGATACAAGTTCAACGTGTTAGTTATCAAAACTTTCAATTACTTGAGTATATATTATACCCTTGGCCCGGGGCATAAGGGAATGTAGTAAAAATCCATCTCGATAGTTACTTAATAAAAATAGTAGACCTCTCCATGGGCGTACGCAAGCTCCCGAACCACGTAAATTCTTGTGTTGTGATTGTGATTATTTGTTGTTCTTATTTTATTGGTGATTGTTTTCTTTCATTATTATTTGTGTTCTGATTTTTGTCATCACAACTGGTGTATTCTGAGGGAAATAATTGTTATTCCTACGAAAACCTTCATCAACAAGAACCAGCGATGTCCCATCACAGTAGTACCATCCCTCCACGAGATGACATTCAGCAGCAGCCTAACCCTCCAAGGGTAAGGTCTAAGATTCGTCATTCAAACCCAAGACTTCGCAAGGAGAGGCAAGTCTGAGAAGAAATACAGGGGCCGCTCAGGTCCACCCAGATCTCTAGATTGATAGACACCTATGAAGAGAAACTCCAAGAGAGGGAGGAGGCTACTTGTCAGTAGCAAGATGAAAATGCTCACCGCAAGAGGAAACTGGAAAGGATAGAAAGAGAACTCCATCGAATCACAAGGTGATGACACAATCGGACTCCTAGCCCTCAGGCGAGCAAGTCTCACACCTGAGTAAGGAGCCCGAGGCATGGGTCAGAAAGAACTGAGAAGCACTGGTCAGATGATGACCATTTGGAATGACTACAGCCAGCTCCCCATTACTAGAGCCCTGGTCGGCGGATCAATGAAATGCGAAGTTTAATCCAGAGGGAGATGGACCAACACCCAGATCATTGCGACGCCAGATCTATGAGAGAGATATCCAGTGTGCTCTCAAAACCCAAATAAAGTCCCATTTTTCAAGGGCAATAGAAGAAGAAGAAGAAGAAGAAGAAGAAGAAGAGGCCCAGAAGAAGTTCGCGATTCCCAGGTTTAAGATTTAGGATGGGAAGATGTACCCCATTGACCATGCCAGGAAATACATACAAGCTATGACTCTATGGAGTCACAATAATGCACTCATATGTTAAATCTTCCCTTTGAGATTGCACTATATGGACCATAAGTGGTTTGAGAAGATACCTCACAGGTCCATTCAAAATTTTAAATCTCTGACTGAGAAATTTATAGCTCACTTCATAATAAGCCGCTCCCACCCGAAGAGGATGGATGCATTGCTTACTATGAAGACGAAGCTGCAAGAGAACCTCAGAGAGTATGTGATGAAATTGAGGATTGCTGGAGCAGGTCATGTAACATCCTTTAAAAATGGTTTTTCGAGATCATGCCTCCAACACCAGTCCTTAACTAAGAAGGAGGCTGCATCCATTGATTACTTGATTTCTCGTGTTGAGAAGTACGCCAAAGTCAAGGATGTGACTCATCTTAATGCGGGGGATAATGGTCGCGTGAAGGCTGTCAAAGGAGTAAAGAAGAATGAACCTCAAAAGAAAGGGAACAAGAACAGGGGGAAAATGGATCCAAGAATGGAAACAAAAATGATGCCTTAAAGGCATTTCAAGCTATGAATATAGTCTTCAAGGACCCAATATACAAGATATTTCTAAGATCAGAGATGAGCCATTTATTAAGTGCCCGAAGAAGATGGGAAGAGACCCCTCCAAGTGGAATAATGCACTAAGGTGTGGCTTTCACAAGGAAGGCGACCACAAAACTAAACATTGTAAATCCCTCAAATATCACCTCGAGGAGTTATCCCAATCTAATTATCTTAATGAGCTTATGGAAAAGATAGCAAAGAAAGTAGAAGCGAATTGAGAGAAAAGGCCTATAAACATCCTCGAGCAGAATATCAGCCACGAGTTCGCGGTGATATATAGGGCGTTGGACCTCAAGAAAATTCAAGGAAATGCATCTCGGATGGAAGTAAAGAAACTTACTGCTGTCACAGAGTCCTTTCAGATTGACCCAGCCATAATTTAGGTCGGGAAGCATCAACGACCGAAGGACATCGATTATAATAAGCACATTATGTTCACTGATGAAGACTTGATTGGGGTGAGAACCCCTCATCATGATGCATTGGTCATCACACTCTGGATAGATAAGTAGGACGTCAATAGGTCTCTCATCGACTAAGGTAGCTCATCCGAAGTGACGTTCCTAGAGTTATTCAGAAAGTTAAAACTAAGCATAGCCAACCTCAAGGAAGCCACAGTTCCGTTAGTTAGCTTCATTGGAAAGTTTACAGTTCCTTTGGGAAATATTATCCTGCCAGTCAAGGAAGGAAGCATTATAAAAATGATTGAGTTTCTAGTAGTTGACATTGAGTCTTCATACCACATCATCCTCGGTAGGGGTTGGATCCATGCAATGAAGGTCGTACCCTCAACATACCATCAAAAGCTGAAATGTATAACAGATCGAAGAGTGGTCAAGATACATGGCGATGAAGATATGGCCAGGAAATGTTTCATTAAGGCCATTTGACTTAAGAGGGAAAGGAAAAATGATGAATTAAAAAGTAAGGAAGAAGACCAAGAGGGGTTAATACCCTCCAAATAGCATTTAAGTTACGATCGACCAGGAGTGGAGGAGACCAGGCTCCATCCCTTCGAGAGGGTCGTTAAAGACCTAGAAGAAGTTGTTGCTGGATATAGCTCGACTGAGAAAATGTTTTTAATTGGTACATCTTTGACTGATTGCGAGAAAAAAGAATTAGTCACCCTCCTCTAAAGAAATTTGGATGTTTTTTCATGAGAACCCTACGATCTTCCTAGGATTGATCCCACCATCGCTTATTATCGATTGCATATTGACCCAGCCTTCAATCCAGTCAGACAGAAGGCTCACCAAAAAGCCCCAGAAAAAGCTAAAGCATTAGAGAAAGAGGTTGGAAAGCTACTTGAAGCAGGTTCCATAAGGGAGGTTCAATTCCTTAAATAGTTATCCAACCCGGTAGCAGTTCCTAAGAGAAATGGAAAATAGAGAGTTTTTATTAACTTCACCGATCTTAATAGGGTTTGTCCTAAAGACAATTTCCCTCTTCCTAATATCGAGTAACTAGTCGATGCTGCAGCAGCTCATGAGAGGATGATCTTTTTAGATGCCTACTCTAGATACCACCAAATCCCCCTTCACATTATGTATCAGGATAAGACCTCCTACATAACAATAGTTGATTTACATTATTATAAAGTTATGCCATTCGGCCTTAAAAATGCAGGAGCGACTTATCAATGGATATTTGCAAACATGTTTAAACAGAAAATGGGGGATACTATGGAAGTTTACATTGACGACATGCTCATTAAGAGAAAGATTGAGGATGATCATCTCTCTAGCCTGGCGAGGACTTTCGATATCTTCAGGAAATACTGAATAAAACATAATGCAACTAAGTGTTCTTTCAGTGTCCAGTCAAAAAAATTCCTTGGATACTTGGTCAGTAAGAGAGGAATAGAGGCAAACCCTGGATATATTCATGCCATCAACAAAGTTCACCCCCCTCAAACAGTAAAAGATGCACAAAAGCTCAACGAAATGCTCATCGTGCTTAACCGGTTCATTTCAAAATCCTCAGAATGATGCCAACCCTTCTTTCAGCTGTTAAAAAGAAATGAGGGCATAACATGGAATGAGGACTGCTCTAGAGCCTTAGAAGAACTCAAGGCCTATCTCAGTAGGCCCCCTTTACTCATGGTTCCTAAAGAGGGCGATCCTTTATAGCTCTACCTCACTGTGTCAGACCATGCTATAAGCTCCACCTTCGTATGCGAAAGATAGGGAAGCCAACATCCAATCTACTATGAAAGTAAGACTCTATTGGAAATTTATCAGTGGTACCTGCCATTGGAGAAGCTCGCCTACGCATTGGTGATAGCCTTTAGGAAACTAAAGCATTATTTTGAGGCCCACTCTATATTCGTGGTTACTTTTCACCCTTTAAAGGTTTTTTTGAGGAAAGTAGACCTCTCTGGATGACTGTAAAAGTTGTCAGTCGAGCTCGAAAGGTTTGATATTCACTTTCAACCAAGAAGAGTTCTCAAGGGGTAGATCCTAGTTTATTTTATCACTGAGTTTATAGGAGAACAGCCTGCCGAATAGCTAAAAACTAGTCGACCAAAGGAGAGCTTAAGGGAACCAAGCGTTTGGACCTTATACGTTGGTGGAGCATCCAACTCAAGAGGGCAGGAGTGTGTATCGTACTAGTAACTCTCGAAAATACAGTTCTTGATCATGCTATTAAACTAGGATTTGAAGCCTCCAATAACGAGGAAGAATACGAGGCACTAATCGTTGGATTAACTTAAGCACAACTGCTAGGGGCAAGGCACCTTTAAGTCTTTAGCGACTCTGAGATGGTATCCAACCAGATAAATGGAGATTTTAATGCAAAGGATGAAAGGATGGTATCTTATCTCACTGTTGTGAAGGGACTAATAGCCAACTTCTATCAAGGGGATGTTCATCAGTTCCTGAGAGGACAGAATATCCATACAGATGCTTTAGCAGCTCTGAGTTCAGCAATAGACTCTGAATTAATAAGAACAATCCAAATAGATTTCCTCACGCAGCCCAGCATTGATCAGACTACTGAGCCGCTGAATACCGAGTAGGTTCCCTATATTGAAAAGTCTTGGATCTAGATGGACCCCATCGTAGACTACTTACGAAGTGATATACTGCTAACTGACAAGAGGTCAGCTCATCAGATAAGATTCAAAGCTTCTTTCTTTCACCTATCTGCTGATGGGAAGTTGTATAAGAGATGCCTCACTGGCCACTACTTCTAGTACTTTCATCCATAATACATCGAGAAAGTTATGCATGAACTTTACGAGGGAATTTATGGGAGTTACGCAGGAGGAAGGTACCTGGACTTTCAAGCAATGAAGGAATGGTATTGGTGGCCATACATGAAAAAGGATGCTAGAGTCTACATTTAGAAGTGCGAAAAATTCCACAAACACGCACCCATGGTCTACCAACGCACCAGCGACCTTAAGTCATTAACTAGACCGTCGCCCTTCACCCAGTGGGATTTGGACATCATAGGTTCTTTGCCTACTGAGACAAGAAATCGAAAGTATCTATTGGTCGCTGCAGACTATTTCACTAAGTGGATAGAGGCAAAACCACTGCGAAGATCAGGGACCCAGACATGATGAGGTTTATATGGAGAAACATCATTACCTATTTCAGCATACCTAGAACGATCATTACTGGTAACAGGACCCCGTTCGAGAGTGGCCCCTTCCAAAGTTTTTGCAACAATCATGGAATTAGACATTACTTCATCTCTATAGCATATCCCTAGAGAAATAGTCAAGCTGAAGATTTTAACAAGACAGTGGTCGATGGAATAAAGAAACGCCTAGAATGGGCCAAAGGATCTTGGGTGAACGGATTACCCTACATCCTCTGAGCCTATCTCACCACCCCAAGGCGAGAAACTAGGAAAACACCCGTTTCACATACATATGGAATGGAAGCGTTTATCCCTCTAAAAGATGGTTTCCCTACCATGAGGTTTGCTTTGGTCGACCAAGGCCACAACGATGAAGCATTTCACACTGAACTTGACTTAGCTGATTAACAACGATAATTATATCTAGTTAAACTGGCATCCTATCAGTAATAACTAGCAAAACAGTACAACTAAAAAGTCAAACTAAGGAAATTTCAAGTTGGGGAGTATGTCATGAGGAATGTCCTTAGCAGTGCTTTGAAACCATCAGATGGAAAACTGGGACCAAATAGGGAGGGACCTTTCAAGATAGTGAGGTATGACTTAAAAGGAGCCTATCACTTAAAAATGTTGGAGGGCAGGGAGATACCAAGGGCATGGAATGTGACCAACCTGAAGAATTGCTACTTCTAGATTTCTTCATCCATGCACCATTAGTTCAGGCAAATTTGTTTTTTACAAACTAATGTTGATCTTTGCTTATAACTTCGATTAATAAAACTCGATTGGCCTTGGCATTCTACATGTATTGGTTGTATCAAATGTATTTTGTTATATGCACCATTTCCAAGTTACACACTCCACTCTTTTAAGAGTATAATAGAATTCCTGGATTATAATAAGTTGGCTAGCTTACTTCAGTCAAAGGATCTTTTGAACTAGACTCTTATGATTCCAACATAGTGGTTAGGTTTATCCTAGCTCAGCTTGCTCAAATCATAATTATCAGGGTTAACAAGTGATAACCCTCCTCGGGCCTTTATTCCAAAACACAAATGGCTTACTAGGTTTCTCCAGCAATAAATAAAGACCTACAGGGGATCCTTGGGCAATACGACCAACTCAGGTTGGTCACCAATTTAGTTTGGCTCCAAAATCCTGCATAGGTGGATTGCCCATTAATCAAGTGTATTCTCTCCATTGCCCTACTTAGGCCTAATGTAATGTGATGACTCAACCTAAAAGGTAAAGTGGGCGGAATGATATGGCTAAGGCATACTGGACTGGTGGAATGCTCAATTGAACTTAAACTCTAAATGACATTTAGTTGGATGAAGTTCCCAAAATAACTAAAGTTTATTAATAAGTCCAAAGCAAGCAACACATGTTTAGTCGGCCTATACCAAAAACATAAATATTTTATTTCTTACTAACAATTACATAGATACATGTACAAAAGTAATGAAATAAATCAACCCTAAGAGGATCCATGTCATTGGGAATGGTAGTCCTCTACTCGAGCTCTCCGACCATCATCATGGTGAGGGTCAAAGCTCTCTATAACCTCCTTCAAGCTCGGCTCCAGCAGCTACCTTGGAATAGCATCTATAGGGATCCAGTGATCATCCATTCGAAAGGGATTAGGCTCCAAGATTGGGGGAGTGATCTCATGCCTATACCATAAGAGAGAGTTTTTGGGAACCATCAACTCCGTGAGATCACTTAGCCACCCTCTCATAAAGGCCAGCGACTCCATTTCTTTCTGCTTGGTGGGGGCATCTATCCAGCCCGTTGCCCACACCTGCCAAGGATCCTTTCAAAATAAATTCAATAGACTTGTGAAATCTCTTTGTAGTTCTAAAGTGATTGCGTATGCTCACCGAACATCGCCCTTTATCTCGGTAATCTCCCTCTGGGAACTATCGTCATCTCTCTTATTTCTCTGCGTGGATGAAGATGAGGAACCTTGAATAACTCGGGGAGCACTATTTGGAGAATTTTCCTTAAGGCATTCAATCTCCCTCCTTAAGGTATCATTTTCCTACTGCAACATCTCCCCAACCTAATTGATATCGGGCACATCCAGCAGTTTATCCTTTAGATCATCCATCTCTTCTTGAATGGAGGCACCAATCTCCTCCATCTTCGCAAGCCTATCCTTCAGTTTGGAAACTAATTCAGACTGATCTTTATAGTCCTGGTTCCTTTCCCCAAGGGATTTGCAAATCTTGATAAAAGCTCGACGAACTTGGTCGCTTACATTCGAACCAAGGATTTGGCCTAGACGAGAGGTGGAAAGAATGTAATCATCAAGATCTATAAACTACAAGGCATCGAACACACAAAACCCATATATCAGTGAATAGAAAAATAGAATTTCTTCATTCCATTAAAAAATGTCACAGACTAGGTATAAATACATCAGATGAGAAGAGGAAAGAACAAAAAATACACAAGTAAAATAAAAGGCCTAGAAATCAACTAAGCAACCTCAACCTGCTCGGTGGAGGTTGGCTCCTTCCCCTTGTCAGTGGCAACCTCGCTCGTCTTAGACCCAAGTACACCTCCCTCAATCGGGGTAAGATTCACTCCTTGTTATCCATCAGTAACATTACCAGCAGGAGAAGAAGGCTTCATAGTAGTCCGAGCAGCAGGGACTTATTCATCAAAGATGGCCTTGGGACCAAAATTTTGCTCGTCGAACAGAGATGAGTCGATATTAACTCAACTAGCAACTATGGATCGAACCCAGCCTTTCTTGAAGTTTTCCCGACTGATGTAGTCGATCTATTTATCAGCATCTTCATACGCTGCCTCACAACCCTCTTTATAACCACTATCTCTAACGGTAGCCACCTCCCTTCTAGGCTCTTCTCCTTCTCAGTAAGCCCTTTATTTTCATCTATGATGCCGAGTTTGCTCTCCATGACTAGCTCATAAGGTTCACGAATATCCTTCAACTCCTTGGCCGCTTCATCCCTCTCCTTAGAAAAAGAATCCTCAACCTCTTTGAGAGCCTTCTCAAATGACTTTTGGGCCTCCTGGGCAGTCTTCAGGCTCTTCTTGAGCCAAAGTTCCTCCATGCCAGCTCATTTTGGCTACGATAAAGGATGATATAATCAGACACAAACTACAGAAAGAAATAGATATTAGTAAACAGATTGGGAAGCAGTTACAAGATAAAGAAATAGAGAAAATGGGAAGTGGCCTTACCAGAGAAAGACCTTGATCTGCTTTCAGTGATAACTACTCAGGGACCATGTTCGACGATCACTAATGACCAGCCATGAGCACAGCTCTCTTGAGCATCACTGGAGCGAGATGAGGGCTCATATCCATGGAGGCCCCCTTAACTGGGACAGCCACAGGCACAAGATAAGAATTTTATTTCTTCGTCCTCTCTTCTCATCCTCTCTCTTTTTCTCAACCTCTTTCTTTTTTTTCATCTTCTCTCTTCCTCTCTCTCTCTCTCTCTCTCTCTCTCTCTTATCTTCTTCTTTCCTCCTTCTCTCCACCTCTTTCTCATGAGTTATTGTCTGAGAACCACTAGCAGTATCCCCAGACCTTAGTTTTTGGATCTTTAACATTTTGGATAGCAGGACATCATCAACATCATTATCACGGATCAAGTTTTTTCTTCTAGGGGGAGCCATGTCTTCCTTGCTAGAACTTTCTGACCTGGAATCTCTTGAACTATAACCTTCATCGCTGGACCTCTCTCCACCAGATTCCTCCTCACTGGATCCCTCCTCACTAGATCCTGCCTCACCACTGCCACCTCTTCCACCTACAATAACACCAGTCTCTGAGCTACTCTCCTCCTCCTAATCTAGCTCGGTGAGTTATATAACATATTTTTCCTCTTCTTCCTGTGGGATATTAAGATGGGGAATGGACTCAACTGTAAAGGCGATGAATCTGGTGGTAGTGTTCTTGTATTCCAATAAGAAGGCAGTCGACCTGGGATGCTCACCTTCTACAATGGAGTCCCTTATCTTCCAAGCTTTGATCAACTCAATAGTACGGATCTTGTGAGGAGAAGGTTCTTTATTTTTTTACTTCGCTGAAAAAGAAAACAAAATATTAGAGGAAGAACACATTAGAGAAATAAGCAATAAGCAATAAGGTTGGACAATAACTTATGTACTCTTCCCTATATGTAGGGATCCGAGGTCCCATGTACCTTGTTCCCCCTATTTAGGGAGGGAATTTCCAGTTCTGGAAAAGAACCCTTTAGACCAGTAGTTCTTATGGGAATCAGGTAGGTTCAATATTAATGCTTTGTCTGGACTCCTTGCTTTCAGATAAAGAAGACCAGAGCTCGTGCAAGAAAAGGTATAACATAAAAAAATTTCAACCAATCATAAGTTAGTACCATAGAGTTGATTTATTCTATGGAAGCCATTTATAATTTTCCAAACAATTGGAGAACACTAAGGTGGAACTATATCGAAGTATTGAAAGAAATGCAAGAACAAGCGATTTGGGGGAAAGGTTAAACCCCCTTGAGATACTAGAAGAGCGTGAATCCAGTGGTTATCCTCAATGTCACAGACATTACGAGGAATAAGGGCACACTCAATATCCTCCCAATTGGGGATATTGTAGCATTTCCTGAATTCAACCAGAGACAAAAGGAAACCGTAGCTACAATAGAAAGAAAAGCAACGACAAATGGAAATATAGAAAGAGAATGGATACATAACTTATGAAGAGAGAATGAGGTTTGGGATGATGAAAACCCACAAATTTGGAAGATGAAGAGCAAACGACGGCTTGGGATCAAGAGATAGCTTGGAAGTGAAAGAAGCAAAAAGTTGAAGTGAAGATAAAATCATCCAACACTTTAGTTTAAACTCATAAATGATAGAGAACACTCATAGAGGAAGATTTTTTGCCTAAACTCCCTACCAAATGATTATTCACACCCCTATCAGCCTTTTGAACTATGATAATTCCATCAAAGGGGGACGCGAATATGTTTTTTAAAATTTATGAGCCCAAAGGCCCCCAAAAACTTTAGGGGCAATTAGAGGTGCCTATTGTGTCGATCAAGCCCATAAAAGTAGTCAACCAAGCCCAAATGAGGTAATCATGTTTGCGGCCCAAATTATTAGCCTTGGTTAAGCAGTTAGATTTGATGATATGACTAAGTGTACCCCCAAAAATCTCGAAGAGATATTCAAAGGATATAGGTTTAACGTGTTAGTTATCAACACATTCAATTACTTGAGTATATAATGTACCGCTGGCCCGGGCATAAGGGCATGTATAAAAAATCCATCTCGAGAGTTACTTAATAAAAACAATAGGCCTCTCCAAGGACGTAGCCAATTTGTTGAACCATGTAAATTCTTGTGTTGTGATTGTGATTAGTTGTTGTTCTTATTTTCTTGGTGATTGTTTTCTTTCATTATTATTTGTGCAGTGATTTTTGTCACCGCAGTATGGGAGTCCAATGTAAAGGAATTATGTTGTGGCAATAAATTTTGAAGCCATACTATTTTATCTTATGTGTAAAAAGGGAAGACAATTAACATGTAATCTGAGAGGTTTTGGACCAGCCTCTTGCCATGTGACAATTTTAAAAATTCTCGTCAAAGCGATTCACCCATAAACATTTGTTATTTTTTTAATCAGGTGTGTTCCTAGATATTATCTCTATATGAAAAAAGTTGATGAGACTCGGTAATTGGTGGATCTATTTTCACTACCAAGGATCATGACATATAGGGTTGCTTGACATGAATAATCTTTAAGTTACGTGTGAAACAACTTTACCCTAGTACTGAATAGTTATGAAAGACTATTTTATATACTACAGTACTGGATGAGATTACAAAATTCCCTGTCACCAAGATTTTAGGATCGAGAGAGAATCTTCCCAATGTACTGAGTGGGTGGGTTAATAGAGTGGGGATAGTCACTGTTGATCAACCCTTTGAATGACTCATTTTGGCCTCGTGATAATAAGTGTTAAACAAAATGAAAATCAAGACTATGTAGTGGGTGATTTAAGAAATATAATCTTTAATTTTACAAACTTTTTTGTTTAGTTTATTGCGAAGTCCATTGCATATACCAATATGTTTGGATGAATGTACAATGTTGCACATGCATTAGAGAAATATTAAGTATAAAGAAATAAAGCATAATGATAGTCTGACTCGCTTGATGTATTCCCAACAGAGTCACCACTTATGTATGAAGAGATTTATTTCCTATTTTTTTATACTTATGGAGACACGAGAGTGTTTGTCTCTTGGTACACCATTTCCCCCGAGGTTAGGTTTCAATTATGTTAAATTTGTCTTGAAAGTTGTTCGACACCATATCCAGTTTTGTTGCACGCCCCAGCTAGGACCCATCCGAAATATTCATGTGAGGGGTTTTCATTTGTTCATATCCACCAGTTTATTTTATGTAAAAACAAAAAAAAATTCATGTTAGCTCTTTGGGCTAATCCAAAGGTAGGTTTAGGTCTGCAGATGATCTAGAGATTTTTGGTGTGGGTTCAGGAACTGAATTACGAGTGGACAAGGTATTAAAAACCCCACTTGTTCTTTATACTTCCTTATCTATATACTTATTACCACGTTAAAAATTTATGATTACTTTTTAGTTTATTTTAGAATATTTTGAGAGACCTTAGTTTGAGAATCCCTTAAAACATAGATAGATGCTTAGGTATAAAAATGGTGTTAGTTAGAGGTTTAATAACGTCACTAAATTGGTGTAGATACATTGGAGTTCTTGTACGTGAACGTATATTCGGATAACGGGTGGAAGTTAGTATTTAGGTCTAAATGGGTGTGAGAAGGCTTGACTTCTGTAACGGTAGGTCGTTATTATGTATATGTATATATGCAAGAAATCAAGGCTTGAGATAATTTAATATCTCATTAAATGTGTATGGGAAGGATATGAAAGACGGATGCATCTCTGTGGTGACAACATATCAAGAGATATATTTTCAAGGATTGTGATCATGATAAGGACTCTATATTATGCCTACATACCCATGTATCCATGAGGTCATATCTTACGTAGTTCAATTATTGCGGTGAGCCAAATGGAATGGTTCTATCATGATGTGTGTGCAAGTGTGAGGACTTGGCTTTAGAGGAGAGAAGTTATTTGTGGTGAGAGAGTAGCTTCGGTGGAGGTTCAAAATAAGAGTGGAAGCAAAGTCGCCGACAAAGATATATATTATTTTGATGGTCGAGAGATCACTAACTCAAAGTTGTTATTGAACCTTCATATCGACTAACAAATATGGAGGATGTTGATAACGTGACTTTTGCGTATGTCGTTGTTGTTTAAAGACAAGTTAGTCAAAAATCCTTATGTACCTACAAATATAATAAACTCAAGTGTAGAGTGGTAAGTAAGGGTATCAATCCACTTTTTAGGGAGTAATCTAGAGACAAATTCAATTGTAATTCACTTTTTATTTTCTTTTTGGGCTTTTGAACTTTTCTAAGTTTTTTAGCTTTTTCAATATTAAAACAATAGGGTGAGGTTATGATGAAATAACACTAAACTAAAAATCTAAACAACTAACTAAAAAGTGACTAAAATGAAAACAAAGTTTAACACTAAAATAAAAGATAAAGTGAGGTAAATAATTGTGAGAACAATCAAGGAGTGGGATTACACCACAAATTTTAGTTATTCTAATTAATTAATTTAATTATTTGAATTCTCCCAAACTAATATCAAAATTACAAACCAACTCTCGTTGCAAGTTTAATTAGAATAGTAATCTTTTAGAAAGTTAAGTTTAACACCCCACAACTCTAGAAACATAGATTCACACTCCTTTTAATTAATCACCCACTAGAATCGATCAATTAGAATTTATGTCAATCTTATAAAAAAAATTTAGAGTTGAAATTCAAGTGATAATACCCCACTTAAGAAACCCCTATCTCTAGTTCGAATCTAAAATGGGTATTATCACTAGAATTTCGATTTTCTCTCGAAAATCATTTACCCTCTCTCGAGGCGTAAATCTAAAGGTGAGGGATCAAAATTAACATTCAAAGGGACTTTTCAAGTAATTAAACTAATAAAAACAAAATAACATCAAATAAGGGTTTTACCCCACCCCTTGAAAGGGGATTTAGCCTAACATGATATTAAACATGACAAATTAATAATCAAGTCTACTAAAATAAAAGAGAAGAGAATAGAACAATCAAACCAAATCTCTTTGAGAAAGTTGAACTCTACTCTTCCAAATTGAAGCATACACCACTTAATTGAGTATCCAAATGATTTGAAATTAAAATATTCACTTAATTAACTCTTACAATATTTAATCTCACAAATATCTAAAATTAAAAAAAAAGGAAAAACTATTTACAAAGGATAATCTTCTCTACAATTCTCTCTCTAAAATTCCTATCTAAAAGCTCCTCTTTATTTGATTGGGGTCTTCTTCTTAATTTATAATAGGCATGGAGCATGGGTGTAAAATGGGAATTGGATATGGTGAACATGTGGGGAAAGTGAGAGCACATGTGCATGGGGGTTGTGAGGTGTGAGGATATTTAGAAAAAATATAATTTGGGTTAAATGTGCATTTGGGTGCACATGGGAGCATGTGGGTTGTGAGGTTAGAAGGGTAATTTTGGAAAAGTATTAAGAAAGGGCATTATGGGTAATGGGAACAAAGGCATTTGTTAAACATGTGGGATTTGGATTATGTTTTAGTTGGCTTGGTAGCAGGTAGAAATCATTTTTGGTCATTTTCTTGGGAAGGGTTAAAAATGAAGATAAAAGGGAAATGGGTTTGTGGGGCTAGGGTTGGATTAGGCTGTGGGAGTGGCAGAAAAATCGGGTTTCGCAGGGTTAGCATGGTGGTTAGTACACGGGGTTAAGGTTACTGCCGACGTAGGGTGACGAGTTGACCGGAGTAGAGGTCGATGGGGTATCTCCGGCGGGTAAGAGAGATATGGAGGTTGTGAGGGTTCACGGGTTTGAGGGTTTGCGGCGGTGAGGACGATGCACCGGGGCAATGGGTTTCGGGGTAGGGGTTTGGTAAGGGGGTCGGGACGCCGCCGGTGTCAGCGGGTTCAGGCGAGGTCGATGCCGCAGGAGGTAGGGCTGGCAGGCGAGGGAGAAATCGGATTTGGGCCCTGGAGGGCTCGGGTTGGATATCAGCCCGGGTAGGTTGAGATGGGGGTGAGGCAGGTGGGTGGTTTGATGGTTATCGTGATGGGGTAGGGTTTGGGATGGTTGGTGTTTAGATGGTATGAGTGGAGGTGTGTAGCTATAGAGGAAAGAGAGGAGAGAGAAAGTGGTTGGGTGAAAGGAAGAAGATGGCTTGGGTAAAGGTTGGGTGAGTGTGAGGTGTATGGTGTATGGTGTTAAGGTGTAGATGAGGTGTTTATGTGTATTAGGGTATGTTTGGAAGTTAGTGTGTGGTGTGTGTGTGTGTGTGTGTGTTTAATTAGGACCCCCTAAAAAATATAAACTAAAACTAAAATTAAAATTAATCTAAATTAAACAATTAAACTAAACTAAAAATAAAAAGTAAAATAAAATAGACACGACACGACACACTAAACAAACTCTAAAAAAAACTAAACGCAACTAAAATAAAAACTAATAACTAAAAAAAATCAATTAATAACTACTTAAAAAAATAAAATCCTATAAAATAAAAGACACAAAAATAAAAAAGATAAATCTAAAAATAAATAAAAATAAAAATAGAAATCTATAAGACTAAAAACTAAAAGCCTAAAAAATAAAATCTAATAAATCAAAAAATAAATGAAATCTTAAAAGAAAACTAATTCTAATAAAATAAAACTAATAAAAAAATAAAGATAAAATAAAATATAAAAATAGTAAATAAAACCTACAAATTCTAAATAATTCTAAAATAAAATCTAAAAATAAAATAACTCAAACTAAAAATCTAAAAAATAATAAAAAGGGACAAATTAGAAATACACAGGGTTCAATGTCGGTTTAGGCTAGGTCTAGGGTAGGTTAGGGTACGGGATTGGTAAGGAGCTCCATAAAACGCTCAATTTCTTTGATTAAAATGCTTGAACTCTGCAACGCACAATTAAGCCTGCATATTGAACAATTGAGCACATAAGACCCATATTGTCGAGAATTAGCAACTAAAGTACGTCTATTCGGGGTATAAAATGTACAGTTTTAGGTGCTTATCAGATGTAATGTTGTCATCCTTCACTACCTGCGAGAATATGGATGAATGTGTGGGAGGTTGTGCTAAAGATGTCATGTTCTAGGGCCAAGAGGCGACTTGAACATAAAAATTTAGGATTGGAGTGGACTAGAAGTCATCGAAAAAAATCTATGCATTCTTTATCGACATGACTAAAATATCAAAGGTGTCGTATGTCCTCGGGCAGATTCGAAGTGATAGTGATGATCACTCCATTTAAGAAATGGTGTTTGGACTACAGATGGAGGCATCCATAATAGTTAACATGTCGAGAGGCATACGATAAGGCTTGGGATCACGAGTGTATCTTGGTAATGCACCTACATACCTAAGAGGTCTTTGGATCAAAGACAAGGTACTTCTCACTAATGGGAATATTTACGGGCGGAAGCTGTGGGATATAGAGTATACAACATACAACATTATGGTATTTATGGATCCTAGTCTTTATATAGATTTTTTTGTTATGAATTGGAGCGCATATTCATACTTTAAAAATTCATAATCAAATAGAGGTGTTTGATAAGTATTCCAGAAGAACACAAATTCATCGGTGCTGCTATTGTGACGGGAATGTTTGCTCAGATAAGTGGTGAAGAGTATTCAAATTTTAGACTTTATATTTAGCAAAGTTTCGGAATGACTCGATTCATGGACACTTCCTCTGGAATGGTTTTGAAAAGTATGTTTTTCTGTCATACTTCAGTTTCACCTACCATTTGTTTAACAAATGAATATGTTTATCTAGCTCAACAAACAAATGCGATGGGTAGAAACCAGGATTTAGAATACAAACATCATAATGTAGTCTAGACATATATGGATACTTTTATATCACAAATTATATTTATGATGCTCACACAATATTTCTGTAGAGTTTCTTTACCCTTATAATGTGAGGTGAATTTTGTCCCATGGAATGTACCCTACAAGTTGACACCGTTCAGTTAGGCATGGCTTCATTTATAAGAAATAAGTTTTACAGGGTGCGGTAGAGGTTTGACTTTGTATTTTGGAGGAAATTACTTTTCATAAAGTACATTCTTCTCTCGGGATTTCTGACATAACTCTAGATTTATAGATGATCGAGGTTAAAGAAAGATAAAAAAAACTGAATCAATTTTGGGTTTTGAGGAATTTTTTAAAATTGGTGTGGACCTCCTTTTATAGCTACTGGAGCGAGCCCATTAATTGTCTGATTAATGGGATGATTAACCAGATGGTTAATAATGAGTACACATGTAGTGCAGATCGACTTTGGTAGGGACACGCATAGGGTTGGGCCTATCTTGTAAGGATAAGTGTCCATTTCGATTAACCATTCAATTAAATGAATTGATTATGTAATGATTGCAAGGGGAATGTAAACCATTCGATTACAGCCATTAATCCTTCAATTAATGGTAGAACTATATTGTTTTGGGTTCTTGGCTTAGTTTTTAGAGAAATTTCTATTTTTGTCTCTAGACTTTTTGAGGGCTTATTAGAACCATGTATTTAAATCCCTTTATTCTCACACTTTTCAGGCTATCATAGTGTCAAATAGGTGGTAGACTCAATCCTTGATTACAAATCGGGGCGTCCACAATCACATAACACAATATAAATATAATGCATCATTATTTTCCATATACATATGTTTTCCTCTCCTAATATCCATTTCAGTTATATCATCAAAAAAGAAAAAAAAATACAAAATCTCATAATAAAATTGTAATCTTCCAAGACATAGCCAGGACATTCTACAAACACCACTGTTGTAGCCTAAAATTATTAGGCCATCTAGAACAATGAATCAGTGACACTTACCAATCTCATTTCCATGTTATCCACGAAGGAAAATATTTTTTCGGCTCTTCAGTCAACCACATCCAAGAATATGAACCATCAGACATATGAAGATACACACGTGGATAACTTCAATAATCCGTATATTTATACACGTGAATAACACCCAGCTGCATACTTTTGGGTACAGGTGTAGATGTTGCAAGTTATTAAAACATTCCACCTTTTAGGATTCCCGAAACTATATATACATCAGCCCCCAACTAAAGGAGGAGGTTAAACTCTCAACTTATATTCAAGATATTGACATAAACCCTAAATACCATTCCCTGTGGATGTATTCTCCATTCCTGAGTTTAACCACATAAAAATCTTCAGTGTCTTTCTTTATATTTTCATTATCTCTTTTATATATGATTATAAATTTTTTCATTGAGAGCTAAGATAAATAATCCAAATTTAAACAGCAACGGATTGGCATCGTCTATGGGAATGACAAGTCATTGTTATTTCCTACCGTTTTTGAACTCGTTTTCCATACCTACGAAACATGGCAGATATCCCTGAAACCAGTTTGGCTAGAGAGAATGCTTTCAATCCATCCGCTCCTCCTCATATAGGAGACCTACAATGAATTCTACTAAACATTGCTAGGGTGTAGGAGGCGATGCAAGAAACTATTAGGCAGCTTATCCAAACACTTCAAGATAAGTCTACTATTGCTCGATCATTTAGGAGGGAGATGATACCTCATCCTCCCAGAAATTATAATCCCACGTTAAGATATTCTAAATCCTCACAGGACCGATCTTACCATCCTACTCTTCAGTCCGATCTACTGATTACTATAATGGTTAGTCTCTTACCCCAAAATGGCATAGTTCTTTAGAAAGGTTGAGTAAGGATTCTGTTTTTTATCGTCTTGGTCTTTGAGAAACTAGAGACCATCAAAGGGAGCAATATAGATCACGTGATAACTGTACTGAGCATCGTGAAGGGTCAGTCAAGTCTAGATCTAGAATTCGAGGATTCGTGCATGCTGAGAAGACTTCTCCAGAAGAGAGCTCGATAAGAACACACGATAAGGCTGCCCAAGATGCCTCAGCTAAATCTAAGTCTGAAGATCATTCTTGTAAAGGATCGATACAGCTATTGGGTAAACTCCATATATGCTAGAATTTAGAACAAAAGCATTAGTCCTAATAGAGATTGGTTTACTAAGTCATGGGGGGGCTCAATTTTGGCTCCCCCAAAAGTAATTTGATGAGGAGACTTGATTTGTACTTAGTGGAAGAGGTATAAGAGAATGACACATTTTGGATAGCTGCCTATCAATAGCTCACTGCCAGCTTCTATAAACAGAAGAGTAAAGTCAAGCAACTTGAAAGAAGGAGACTACGTCCTCAAAAAGGTGATCCAGAAAGACAACAAGCTAAAGGTTAATTAGCACGACCCATATCGTATTTCTGTAATTGTCCGGCCAGATACCTACTTCATAGAAACACTTGAGGGGAGAAGTTCAAGAACCCATGGAATATTGAGTACCTTAGGAAGTATTATCGTTAAGTGCGAAATGTTTCAATGAATATCTAGATTCCATGAGCAATTGAATGAGAATTTTCTAGTTTATGATCAATCATCTTCCTTTTTATGCTTTTCTTTGGGGAGTATGGGAGATATAACAATCTCAATCTAAATTACATTTCACAAAGACAAAACAAGCCAAGCCATATTATATATGACTTCATCTTTGACAAGTAGCATAAATAAATAAATAAAAGCTTCTTGTATAACTTAAAGTCAAGAACAAGAAGTTTTACCACACCATGTTAGGAAAACATCCTAATAAACTTGGTCGCTAATGGTAACTAACCCAAATATTTAGCTTCTAAACAAAAATATCTGTTTGGAAACATATAAATGTGTTAGTAGATCCTAAGGCCAGACAAATTCAGTTCCTCCAAATAGGTAATCAGTCAAGTATAATTGTTTAACTAGCAGACAACCACCTAATCTCTATACTTTACCAATAATAGACCTCAAATACATATGCAATACGTATTCATTCAATATATTCTTATTCAAGAAATCAAGAAAGTTCATTACATTCTCAAAAAAAAATACATGATTAAAAATTCACTTAGTTGGACGTTTTCCCAAGGCTTTCTCTATTCCTTCAATGGGAACATCAAGAAAAGATGGTTGAACTGTGGAACTTAGATCCCTAAGCCTTTCATGACTGCTAGAACTGGGCCTATTCGCCAAATGTTGAGGTTGGATAAAAGTTGTTCCATCTTGCAGAACGTAATCACATAAGTATTTTTAGATTAGGCTTATTGGTATGGCACCGGTAGGAATCCAACTGGAATCAAACTTAAAAGGAGTATTTGGATAGTCAAGAACACAAGGATCATTCCAATACCATATGGTATTGATTTTGAGAACCTTCAAAACTGTCAAAACATTTAGCTAACCCCACTTATAACTTTCTCTCCTAGCTTGCTCCAGTTCATCTCCCATAGGGGCCAAGGCTTCATCGTACCCATTCATCCAAACTACTCTGGGTTGTTTGTTAAATTGAAAAGTTAGCTTGTCTGCCTAGTCAAATAATTTCTTAATGGTAGTAGTTTGGTTCTTCATCAAAGTTGCATGGTCGGCAAGAGTTTTCTTCATCCCTTCTTCTTCTATAGTGGGATGAGCAACCACCAATTAATTAGACGATTGGCCATTTTTGTATTTTTTTTTTAATCTACATTTCTTCCCTCAACTAGTCATTTTCTTGCACCAAGAAGGATACACCTTCATTTCATCCAGTCCCTAAAGATTTCTTCAAAATCTCTAGTTCATTTATGAGAGAATTGTTTTCATATTCTAGTAAATATGCAACTTCCTGCGCGTTGTTTAACTCATTGTTAAACAAAAACTCCCTTTTTCCTGTGTACTGAAAAGATATCTTAGAGCCTTTGCCCAAAATCTCTCTCTTGGCTCAGTCGAGCATACTTTGCTTCATAATCGGAATGCTAACTGGCAAGGGATGATTTATGGTCCTCCTACATTTTCAGAATCATCTCGTAGTAAACGACATTGTTCGCTACATCATGGTCAAATAACTTGTGCAGACAAATGTATGCTTATTTAACTTGATTAATAGCATCCAGGACGAACAATTCTTCTAGCTTATCCTCCTCCAATTCTTCGTGCCTTGCTCTAAAAAGCTGAACACTTCTCCTATAAAGATCACTCTCAGCGACGACTATGATAAATCTCCTAGAGTTAAACTGAAGAATAAAATATGGGAAACAAGGAAACCAATTCAGAAAATATGGACATTTAACAAATGGGGAATGATGGACAAATTCATTTAACGAACGTAGATAGGACTATTGTTCTTGATTATAGTAGAATTAGATACGAATATTATAAAAGGATAAAGAAACGAAAAACTCCAAGATAATTATACCTTCTCCTTGTCTTGGGCCACATCTTTAGACGATTGGGCCATCACCATAAAAGTATCAGGCTCCATTGAAGACTTACCAACACCCACCTGTTCCTCTATTTTTTCATCAATAGCAGGTCAGATGCCAAGTTTGAACTATTGTAAAATGTCAAAATCAACAGCAATGCCAGCCTGTTTAAGACAGAGCCCCAACCATCCTTGAAGAAAACCTTTTCATATAGTCTATCTGCAAGGGAGCAATGGTAAATGCCTTATCCCAACCACATGTGTAGGCATTATTTTTTCCCATTTTTATGGTTGCCTTCAAGTATTGACAATTTTTTTCCACTTCGGTGGTTGTCTTCCTAGCATCTGTGATAGCTTTATCGGCATCCTTCTTTACCTGATCGATAACCTTCAATTTATTCTTCCCATCTTCTTCACTTTTCTTATTAGCTTCCCAGCTTGCCTCCAGAGATCCTTTCAGGCCTTTAAAGCCTTCCTTAACTTCAGTAGAGGGCTCCCTAAGTTGGTCATCCCTAATCAAGGGTTGATCATAATTAACAAAGAACTACAAAATTTCAAGGGCAATGTGATGAATAAAAATAAATATTTATGCCAAACAAAAAATAAAAGAAATCAAGACAATTACCAAAGAAAAATTCTTGTTGGCCCTCTCCAGCAATCTCTCCCTGGACATGCGGGTAGCCACCGACCTATCAACTGGGAGAACCCCAAAATAAACAAATCCCTATCCAATCTAGGGTTCACTGCCACAGAACAAACCTCAACAGTAGTCTGGTCAGGTTGGGTTTTCTATACCAATTCTTGCTAAACAACAAGAAATTTCCCTAACCTCATGAATTGAGGACCAATGCTCTTCATTTATTCAGTAGTAACAACTAAAGATTTCTTAGAGCCATCGCTACGGATTTTATTTTTCTTAGTTAGAGGGGGAGGCATGGCTCCTATAATCAAGTTGGGGATCTTTTTTCCACCATTTTTTTTAGAGATGGGAGAGTACTTGGAATAGCGTCTAAATCATGTGATTCAAACGAGGAAGATGTTCCTGCCACATAAGTATCTTCGCCTTCTGATGGAGATTCAGATATAGCAATTGATGGGGATGAAACAGAATCTTCTAATTCTATGGGAGCTAAGGGAATGTCCTATGTAGGTTGAGATACAAAGGAAGTGAAGGAACTCTTATATTCTCTATTTAATCAACCAAATAAACTTCAAATCTTTAAAATTTACTTCTGAATCTAGGGGGTAGTCCCTTTTCCTTCTCTCTTCAAAGAGACAAACACAATATATTAGTCGACAAATCAACAAATAAAAAGCAAGCATAAGCGAAATACAAATAGTAAAAGACATTGACCTAAGCCATACCCTTCCTGGGGGCACCTAGAACCATAGTACCTCACCCCCAGGAAGAGGGGCATGTTGCCAATTCTTTACCACAATCCCATAATCCCAATAATTTTTATTAAAATCTTGCATATTAACTACTAATGCTCTCTTGGTGTGACATGTCTTTAATGATAAGTATTATCTCTGGTGGTCCCCCAACTATAATAATACATTAAATTCGATATCCTTATATGGGTCCCATGTAGTTCATTAAGATAATTAAACCCATTTATTACTCTCCAACTATTGGGAGCCACATTAGCTGGGACCACATCAAAGTATTGGCAGAATTCCCAAAATAAATTATTGGGGGAAAGGTAATATTACACTCTGATATAAATATAGTAGGCATCCAATGGCCCTCATCCAAGGTAAACAATTTGCAAGGCCCAAATACTATCTCAATATATAATTACCCACTCAGTTTTCTTTCTCGCTGCCCTGAATTTCTCCAAAAAACCATCATCAACAATATATACCATATTAACAAAGTAGAAAGAAAAATGAAGGAACAGGGATTCTTACAGTTGCTAGCATAGTGGATATCTCCTTAGAACAACAAGAGAAAAACAATGATGCAGAAAAGAGAAAGTTCAATTACAAAAGGTGAGGGAAAATGGAGGGAAAATCATTTTTTATATAGGTGTGATGATGACTCTCGATATCCTAAAAATATTTGATTTCAAAATGGTTCAGTGTACCAATTCTTGGGCTATAGATGGCGTTGGAAATCCCAAAAATACTATCGAACCCGTCAATAGTTCACTATTTTTTAAGATATTTACAAAGATACCATTTTCTCAACACGCTAAATGAAAATTATAAGTCATAAAGGTCGACTGCCGACCACAACCCTTATGGAATGATGAATTGCAAGAGAAAGAAATACAAAATACATTTATGCAACCTTCAAGCATGCAATATTGGGGGCTTTTGTTGTAGCCTAAAAACATTAGGCCATCTAGACTAATGAAGCAATGACACCTATCAATCTCATTTCCACACTGTCCACAAAGGATAATGTCTAGTTGGCTCTTTTTCTAACCACATTCAAGAATATGAACCATTAGGAACATGAAGAGAAACATGTGAAGAACTTCAATAGTCCTTATATTTATACACGTGAATGACACCTAGTTGCATACTTTTATGTACATACATAAATGCTTCAAGTTATAAAAGCATTCCACCTTTTAGGGTTCCCAAAACTATAAATACACCACCTCCCCTAGTTGAAGGAGTAAGTTTAAATATCAACTTGCATTTAAGATATTGGAATAAAACCCTAAATTCCATTACCCCGTGGATGTACGCTATGTTATTGAGCAGAACCAAGTAAAAATCTCCAGTGTCTTTCTCTATATTTTCATTTTCTATTTTATCTATGATTTTAAATTTGGCCATTGAGAGCTAAGATAAATAATACAAATTTAGACATCAACAATAACTACCACATCTATCAACCACTCCCTAATCTCATTTCTCATACGAGGGAGTTACCAAGCGTACCAGCCGAGGAGACAATGGATCTAGAATGATAAGACTCCTTAACAACTAGAGGGATTGCACAAAAATAGACAGAATCCTAAATATGCTCCGTAAGAAACGTATTCCAATCCCTCACATCATGAATACAAGACGTTGTCACTATCATCATCCACACAATTCTTAAAAAAATAAAATTATCATTGTACAAAGACAAAACAATAAAAGAAGAAAATAAAGAAAAGCATAAAATTGAAGATCTTGATCATACCTCTCATGCTATGATCTTCACGGGCAGGGGATGGAAGCCACTTAGCTTTGTATAAGGGTTATAAGAAAACATCCTTCCTCAGAGAATATATTGCGGTCTCCACATTATGGTAATACGATGGCACCTTTGTCTCAAAAATCTATATAGGGTCCACTCTCAAAGTCCCTGCACCACCAGAAGCCTTGGAAGAGTTCAAGTGAACACCCCATTCCTCAGTAAAAAACTCTCCTACCCTCACACAAGCATCATCAATGAATGGGCCCATTAATTAAGAGTTCATAAAGTCCATATAGTCTAGATCGTCCCTCGCATACATATACTTGCAGTAAGTCTACCATGTTATGGTCACGTCCCTCCCCTCATTAGATAATCTGTGAGGCTCCTTAATGAACTCAAGAGGATCATCTAGAAAAATATGATGTTCATCTAACATACCCTGACGAACCACTCACTGACCTAGGTATTAATGATCTTCAAACTTAGGCGTCAATAAATGATGCATGCGAGCATGCTCCACTAACACCCCTATATTATTTAAGTTCCCCCTCCAAGGATATAAGTAGATTAATCAATAGTGGTTCAGAAAAGTCAAAAAATGAGTTAAAAATACCAAATAAAGTTAAAAAGTCCTACCTGACTACTTGTCAAATAGTCCTCAACATTCTAGACCAAAAGAGGTGAAAGTGGAACTTTCGACTTATGATTCGAGGACCTCCACCATTTGATATGGGGCAACGTAGTCATTTTATCATGCTTTGAATCAATCAAACCAATCCCCACACTAATGGTCTCAAAGAATTAGACCTGTTATGTCAAAACAAAGTTTAGACAATATAAGCATACAAAAGCATATCCCCAATAGGTTAAGACAATAGACTATAACAAAAGAAAATCTACAAAGTCTGCAAAGGCACATGATTTGTACATAAATGTTCAAATAAAAAAAATATATCGCTGGTAGGTAAGGGTAACTTGTGAAAGAGAAAAGATCCCTGAATTATAAGAGATAATCTGAGTGAAGTCCATTAAGAAAGGCAAGAATGAAAAATTCACATCCTCCCTAGCCTTAGAGAACAAGATGGACCCAAATAGGTGGAGTCGTGCCATATGACGCACATGTCGAGTATTTTCCACACCATTCCTCCACAACTCGATTGTCTTTTTATCCATTTGACCTTGACGGTCTAACCCAAATGCCACCCAATGTGACCTATGGCCTTCACAATGGAATCCTTATCTAGCAACTGCTTTTAATATATCATTATTTTGGCACTTGAGTAGGGGAATACCTTGTATCTCATGAACATCCATAAGGGTGACTGTTGCCCCCATCCCAAAATGGAAGGTTCGGGTTTTTTCCCACTACCTCTCTCCTGAGTAGCACAACATACCCCTTATTATTTTTAAGAGAATTCACTAAGGCACCAAAATCCACTACCCTCACTAGTGACAACATTTCATTGGGCACCATGCCCAAAATATCCTTCACGCTAGTAGATTTATTTAATCCAATCAGGTCACTAGAAATGTTAAACTACAAAAGTGACGGATAAAGATAGATAAGTCATTAATTCAAGACTCGTGACTGAAAGGGTTGAAATTAAAAACAAAAACATAAAATTGTATACTCATATAGTCCCCAAGTGGATTGTAATACGGAGGTCGATGATTCATGGGCATTCTCAAGAGTACCCTTGGATTCGTGATCCTTTGTATCCCAATGAATGATTTTTTGGCCCCACCTTTTTGTAACTAAGCATGCACCACTCCATGTTCACACATTAGTTTGAGTGCAAAGGGAGATTTTGGGCCATATGTCTTGAAGACTAAGTGTCAACAGATGAAAGGACAATTTTTAGAGAGAGAAAGTAGGAGGAGAATAAATGTTTAAATGGAGTAAATTATGGAAACTTACTCATTTTTATAGACCCCAACCGGTTTGTTGATCGAAAATGCTCTATCCATGTCACTTGTCACTGGTTCTGCATCCCAAAAACATACCCCCATTTCTCGGATCCTTGTTAATCGTTGGGCCCTCACCTATGAGGATCGACAGTCCCCAAGATATCTTAATTTCTTTTTTATTATTTTTTTCTCTTCGAATAAAATTTTTATCTCAAAAATTTCAAAAGATCATCAATACTTTTGTAATTCTCATTTTCATTACCGAATTCTAAAAACCTCAAATGATTCTACAAAAAATCTCATAAATCTTCATCAAATTCTCAAAATCTCTCTAAATTCTCAAAATTTATATTATCTCTAAAATTTATCATAAATTTTCAAAATATATTACAAAGTTTCTCATAATTTTCCTAAGGAAAAATCTTTTAAAATACATATACATGCATATTTTTACCAAGAATATATTCCTAGTTACTAACAATTATTTTATATCTAGAATTTGTTTTTTAGGATGTTAACCCAACCCCGACTTTTAAAAGGCAAAATAATTCAACCATCACACTCGTTTGTTTTGACTTAGAAGGAAAATTTCTGCTCATTAAGCTTAAAAGGAAGGCAAACCTACTCATTTCTTCTAGCTAGAACATTCCCGATCTTCTAGCTTAAAAGAAAGGAAACCCTACTCGTTTCTTTTAGATCAAAAGGAAGATTCACCCTTTTTAACTTAAAAGAAATACAAACCTGCTCATTTCTTTTGATTAAAAAGGAAGATTCCTTCTCTTACGACTTAAAAGGATGGCAACCTTACTCCATTCTTCTGGATCAAAATGAAGATTCCCACTCTTCTGGATTCAAAATAAGGCAAGCATGCTAGTGTCCTTCGGTTAAAAATGAAGATTCCCATTATATTGGCTTAAAAGGAAGGCAATCCTCCTCGTTTCTTCTATATTAAAAGGAAGATTTCCTTTGTTCCGGCTTAAAAGGAATGTAACTTATTTATTTTGACTCAAAAAGATGATTATCTCTCTTTTGGCTTAAACGTAGGAAACCCGTCTCCTTTTTTTAGCTCAAAGGATGATTTTCGCGACTTAAAAGGAAGGCAAACCTAATTGTTTCTTCTCACTCAAATTGAATATTCTCTCTCTTTTGGGTTAAAATGGAGTCAACTTGGCTCACTTCTTTTGGCTCAAATGGAAGATTCTCGCTCTTCTTGTTTATAAGTAGGTGCAACTACATAGTCTATTTTACATCCATTCTCTTCCACAAGGAAACATTTATTCATGCCCATCTTTCTCCTCTCCTATGTGAGAGATCTACACCTTTCTTGATCCTTATATGCTACAACCGTATTTATTTTCAACTAAAAACCCTTTCATTTAACAAAAATTCAATGCCATTCCTCTACCCTTTAGCATAACAGATGGAATCTACATTTCTCATAGGGTTGCTTATTTTTCAACATTCTTAGTATAACTAATATTGGTAGTTGAGGGGATCTACAAACCCCCCCAATATCATACATCCACTACTCTATAGAGGTTCCCACTGAGAATATCTCTTCCCATGACATTTATTCCACTAGAAATCATAAATCTTGAGCCTCAACCAGGCTTCTGCACTCATTTCGACAATGATATTTTTCGAGTTTATAAATTCACCGAGAACAAAGATTTTAGGTCTCTAAAACACTTTTCTAATAGCCTAGTGCATGTGCAAAACAAATGTACAAATTGTACATAAACATAAAAAATACAATCTTGGCATAAGTTCATTATCGTTTGGTAACCTCTAAGACATGTCAATTGGCAGTTTCCTAGGAAAATTTTGTCTTTGTATCATTATAGGATTCCATTATAAAAGGAAAGCATTACCTAATTTATGTAATATTTTAAAATTCATGCAGTAGCCTTTACTCTTTTAGAAACCTTACATTTCTTATCATTTAACCACATTCTCTCACCAAAACCTTTCCATTTACATCATTATCATTAAATTGATCAACATACCATCATTCTCCAACATCAACAAGCTCTTTTTGAAGAACAACTTTTAAGTAAATTGCACAAAACCCCTTACAAAATTTTTAAATGTATTTCCACCTTTAATTTATATTCTTCCTATAATTCTTAATTTAGTCATATTACCTCCATATTTTACTCATTTATATATCTTTGATCCCCTTTTGTACTATTTATTTCAAAACTTCGTTGGTACTAATAATTAAAATTTATATTTTAGTACTATATTCACCAAAATTTTCTCTCATAAATTGAATAGACCAAAGATAAGTATATGTGATTTATTGAAAAATCAAAAGTTATTTTGGGAAATTTTATCAAAAAGGGGTTTCTTACCCATTTTCACCCAAATTAACCAACAATTGCTCCTAAATTGCCATAAATCAGGTAAATTCACCATTCGAAACCTATGTGTAAAGTACATGGGTTTCAATATTTTAGGAACCACATTCTAGGACCCCTTAAATCTATCTTTATACCCCTAGCACTTCCCCTTTCCACCGCAAACCTAGGTCACACTCCGAGTACCGATCTAAAGGCCATCGGGAGCCCCTGGGCCCCATTTGACTTCGATCAACTCTACAGTCGGAGAAAAAGCTTTGTAAATCTTTGAAGGGATCTGAATACCCTTTCCAATGGTTTGCTACGTGTATGAATCGGCATAAGGGTTCAAACAAACGGACCATTTCACTACCGAAAATTAATTCAGAGGCCATCGGACGCTCCCAGGCCTCGATTTGACCCCAATCAACTTCACCATCAGAATGAAATCTCTTTGAATATTCGAAGGGCACTGAAACCCCTTTCCAATGGTACACCCCCTATGCAAAACAACAAAATCATTCAGACAAATGATCAGTTTTCCCCCAAAAATCAATTCATCTTCGTTTGAACAAAGTCAACTCTTCAGATCGAATGAGACTGAATGAGTCTTCAAAATGCACAGAATACCCTTTCTAACAATACACCTCGTGCGTGATTCTGACCTACCGTACGAACGAATGATCTATTTTACGCTAAGAGGTCACCGGATGCTTTGTGGCCCCGGTTGACCAAGGTTAACTTTCTGAACCGAGCGAAACTCTTTGGAATATCGAAGTACACTTCCTAACCTTTCTAACAGTCCAAAGGACTCTCGAAGGTATCTGAAGTACCTTTCGAACGGTATGTCTTATTCACAATTCAGATCAATAGTTTGTGCACTACGGTCATTTTTCCTGAAAAATTCGCACGAGATTGCCAATTAGCAGGTCATGAACCCTGCCTATCGACACAGTGCCAAGGGATGCCTGTCAATAGACACACCCTAAGATAGGACGACTGGAACCCCCCTTTTACCTATAAATAGGGGCCATGACCTCACTTCGAAGGGAAGAGATCCATCAGCATCAGTGATCTCAGCAACATTCTCTCGAAATCAACGAAGTTCCATATGAGAAGTTTCATTCAAGCCTAAATACCCATCCTTTTCACACCCAATTAGAAAAATATACTTCTCTCTCATCAATATTCATCAACATTCAAAGGAGTTCATCCAAGATCCAAGATCAAGCTCTAGGGAAGGTCCAATTCCTTCTCCCTTTCTTTTAATCTCTTGCTTTTGCATAAGTTACATTAGATTCATAATCTAGTTTTACTTTAGTTCATACATATTAACATCCACTCTTTTATTAGTTTATTGCACTTACTTAATTTTTCATAAAAAATCCAAAAAACTAATAAAAGAGGGTTACACTCATAAATTCTGAATGGAATTATCCATCACACTTTTTTCAAAACCAAAAACACATTTTCTACATATACACACATAATAAAAAAAAAATTAAATCTATGGCATAAACACCACCCATATTCTAAATTTGAACTACGTGGACTTTGATGCCTTTATAGGATACGTAGGTGTCTCAGATTAAAATCCGAGACTCGAGTCCAATTTTCCAATTTTTCTTATTTTCTAAATTTCCTTAAATCCCTCATTTTCATAATTATCATACATATACATATATCATACTTATTTGTGTTTCGTCCAACATATATTATTGTTTCCCAGTAACGATCAATATCGCGATGAACGCTCATATTTTATCTTCTACATCTGTTATTATGTGGGGAATATTCCTGGGGATGACCTCACCTTACCTTTTCCATGGTATGGGTCGAATGATTCCAATATCCATTATATAAACACATACACACACTTTACGGGGATAAAGGAAGATATTAAGATTTTCCCATGAGAGACCTTAAGGGAGGGATGGGTGCCTAACACCTTCCCATATAGGTGTCAATCCTAGGACACACATGTTAGATTGTTGGTTTCAACCCGAAACTCTGTCGAAATTCCGGGAGCAGCCTGCCACCTAAATTTTGTGGAATTTTTAAAACGGGGCCCTGCCAGTGAGCTCGGTGACAAGTTCAACCGTAGCTTTACATATATTGCAAACCCAATTTTTCCAGGCTCGAGTCCCATCCAGCATTTCATTTTATATTTAGGTAAACATGATATAAGTAAGAATCTAATAAACATAATAATCATGCTAAGACCCGTCTCTCGTCTTTTCCTCTCTCTTTTTCCAAAAAAAAAGTGTCCCAAAACATTTCCCCCTCTTTTATCAAAAATAGCAAAAATATTTTTCCTCCTTTTCCCTCAAAACAAAAAAAGAAAACATTTTCATCTTCTCCAAAAATGTCAAAAATATTTTCCTCCCTTTTCCCATAAAAAAACAAATTTCCCTTTTTCAAAAATAAATTCTAATTTTTTTCTCCTTCTCAGGTCAATCATATACCCTTGGCCTGGCTCCCTAATGGCTTCGATCTTCAGTCAAACAGCCCCAAAGTTCTGCCAGTCCCCTATCTTCCACCAAGTTCGAGACTCACATGCCTTCCATGGAGAACACGGATCAAGTGCCAAATGTACAGTCAGATTTGTTGACGGTTCTGGCTCAGCTCACTGCCAAAATTGACAACCTTCAAACCGAGGTTCATGAGATGCAAAGAAATCAGGTCCTTATCCCCAAAGATCCTGAGGTCATTTTACCTTACGCTATGAGTCTGCCTGCACCCGAGCCTATTTGGGTTCCTGAAGAATATCATCATGCTCCACGTGCTCCTCCTGCTAATGGGCCGCCACCAGCCCAGCTTCCTATGCCAACCCTTGCTTAAACCGGGGCTAATTTACCTGTAACTGTTGATCCAAAAAAGAAAGAATTGAAAACGTTCAAGGAAGACCTCAAGATGTTGAACAAGAAATTTGACCAGGTCAGAATCTTGGGGAACTATATGGACTACACCCACATGTCTCCCTATCCTAAAGCCACGTTACCAGAAAAATTCAAGATGCCCAATATCGAAAAGTTTGGAGGCAGTGAACCCCTGATCGTTCATCTACATAGCTATCATTGAGCCATGACACTCCTACGGGATTTTGAATAAATAATGGCTCAAATATTCTCGCATACTTTGAAAGATAGATCCCTCCGTTGGTTCCTATCCCTTGAAGAATCCAAAATCCAAATATGGGAAGACGTTGCCTATGAGTTCATGTTACAGTACAAGTACATTGAGGAGATAGAGGTTACTCGTCGTGACTTAGAGCTACTTAAACAGAACCCTGTGGAATTAGTCAGTAACTTTATCGCAAGATGGAGAGAAAAATTATCTACCATGACCAATCGGCCTTCCGAAGAAGAACAAGTCAGCATTGTGAAGAAGAACTTCCTACCCCATGTCTGAGAAATAATGGGAGGACAATACTACCCTCACTTTTGAGCCCTCTAATAAGCAAAAGTAGAAATCGAAGAAGGTCTTGCTATGAAAGAAGTTGAACCGAAGAAAACCTCTGGACAACATTCTCCTAGGAAGTTTGAAAAGCCTACTAGTACCACAGTTTCTACTATCAGCAACATCTCTCAGCCTGCCATTTCATGGGCGTCGAAAAGTCGCCTAAACCCAAATTGAAAGGAATATACCAAGCTTTACTCTCCTCTCTATAAAGTCCACAAAGCTCTCTTGAATCGAAACCTGATCGAACCTTTGGACCCTCGTCCGGTACAAAATCCACTTTCGAAAAACTTCAAACCTGATACCCGTTGTGAATTTCACCAAACTGCTGGCCATACCACTAACCAATGTTTCCATCTCCGAAACACAATCCAAACCCTGATTAATCGAAGTATCATCACCCCACCATCTAATCCTAAACCAAACACTACCCATAATCCACTCCCGAATCATGCAAACCCCATATTCCTAGAAGAAGACTCTGAACTCGACCCATCCACCCAAATCATGCCAAGTAAATCACCAGTCATACATATATGCTCTCTAAACCTTTATAAATATGACCATATTTCCTCTTACACTCCTCACCAGAACATGCATCATTGTCTGTACCCGTTCTGGAGATAAAGATATGGAATTATCATAAGTGTTGAACCAACTCATAGAGTTTTGACTGAAATTTCCCTCTCGCATTACCATCGACTGTCAGAGATTCAGTGGAATGTTCTTAGAAGCTCAAAAATGGGCTCGAGAGTCAAAAAACTAGGTGGTGCCAACCGACGAAGTTAGTCTAGATGACCTGGTCCAGATCATGGAAGATTTGTTTTGACAGACTGGTGATATTTATAGCATATTCGAGCTACTCGACGCTTTGAAATTATAAGGTCACCTGGTCCCTTCAGTCCTGCATTTCCCTACTAAATGGGAATAATTATACGAAGAGGCCATAGAAGTTGTAGAGTGTATTAACTTTTCATTAAAAGATAATATCGTTGCCACCGGATGGGGGGATAATTTCAAAGATTCAGATGAAGAGCCAGATTAAGGAAAGACTAGTCTGATAGCCAACCTATGCGAAGTGATATCATTCAAGGAACTGCTAGGAGAGGTCAACCAGGTAGCTGAGCAACCCAATATCGATGAAGAAATGGGGTTTCTATTTTTACCCTCTTTCATAAACTACATGACCAGGTCGGGGAGACATTACCAGAACCCAAACTTACAACCATCAACAAGCGATAAAGGGAAAGGTGTTGAGAATATCCCTATGCCAAAAATGAATCTTGAAGAAAATAACTTCCTTGATCAACTAAAGAAAAATCAACCTAACATCACTCTATGGGGACTTTTTATGTCTTCCCAACTGCACCGAAATGCCCTGATCAAGCTACTCACAGGACCGAAGTTCTTCTATAAACCACGCCAGAAGAAGCACTGAACCTAGTTGGATCCTTGACCTCTACTCGAATGATCTCTTTTTATGAAGAGGAAATCCCTAATACTGGTCCCAACCATAATCATGCTCTTAAAATCTCTGTTGAAGTCATGGCAACAATTTTTCCCCTTTATCTCGTCAATAATGTATCAGCTCTGAATGTGTGCCCACTAAGAACTCTAAACTGTCAGGGATTGAATGTGAGTGACCTTGATCCAACCTTTGCTGCCGTATGTACCTACAACATCACACTCCGAGAAGTAATGGGATCTATCAAGCTTGAAATAGCGGTTGGCCTTATAAATCCTTTTATTGAATTTCAAGTCATTGACATCCCAGCTTATTGAAATTTGCTACCCGAATGACCATGGCTCCACAGCATCAAAGGGATGCTTTCTTCCCTTCATCAGAAATTGATATTCTTTTCCAATGGATAAGTTATAACCATCTTGGGAGATAGTGACAACACCGAAAATGCAAGCACCAGTAATCCAGTACTTGAGAGACAACACGAGGTGAACGATATGCTACTATCAGGCTTCTAAGTCGAACCACTATTACTCCTAGCAGGGGACGACTACAAAGACAGGGTTTGTCGAGAATATCATCCCCATGGAAACATAAATATAATCCAAGTAATTGATACCCCTTTGATGAGGTTCTCAATGTTATTTCTCCTATCAATAAAATAAATGAAGATTTGAGTATCTTGTTGTGCCCACATTAATTTTCTTGATTCTAATCAAACTCTTGATGATGATGACTTTACAAATGAACAAGTCTTAACTGATCTATATAAGGTTAATAATAAAAAATATAATTGCATTCAAGCTAATGAAGACGAAACTGTTATTATTAATCTCAGTTCTAGTAGACAAATGTGAGAGATTAGAATCGGGGATACCCTTGATGAGAACGAGCACACGTAATTCAGAGAACTACTAAAGGAATTTGTGGATGTCTTTACATGGTCCTACTATAATATGATCGACATTAACCCCAAGATAGCACAACATGAGATTATAACTCTCTCAAAATGTAAACTAGTCAAACAGAAGCTGCAAAAGCTTTGCACCGAATGGTCACTCAAAGTAAAATAAAAATTAGTCAAGCAATTGAACGTGTGCTTCATTCGAGTAATTAAATGACCCACATGGCTAGCCATTATCGTATCCATGCTAAAATCAGGAGGGAAGGTTTGCATGTGTGTCGACTACTGAAACTTGAACAAGGCCTCTCCAAAGGATGATTACCCACTACCCAACAACGATATGAATGTCATTCGTTGACGAGTTTATCGGATATAACCAGATCAAGATTCACCCTGATCATCAAGAGAAAGCCACATTTATTACCCCTTGGGGAACCTTTTGCTACACTGTTATGCCATTTGGTCTAAAAAATGTAGGGGCTACCTATCAAAGGGCTTCCATAACCATTCTGTATGATCTGATACACAAGGAAGTCGAGTTCTATGTAGATGACTTATTATTAAGTCCAAGAATAGAGAAGGTCATGTTCCCGCTCTCCAGAAATTCTTTAAACGATTGCGACTCTACCAAATGCGGCTTAACCCACAGAAATGTGTCATCAGCATTACCAAAGGAAAACTCTTAGGATTCATGGTCAGTGAGAAGGGGATATAAGAAAATGCTGCTAAGCTGAAAGCCATACTTGAGATGCCACCTCCTGTAACAGAGAAATAAGTTTGAGGATTCCTTAGGAAATTATAGTACATCAGTCGATTCATTAGCCAATTGACTTCCATCTGTGAACCCATCTTCAAACTCCTCCGAAAGGATTCAACCAAAGTTTAGAAAGAAGCTTCCCAAGAAGCCTTCGATCGAATTAAGCAATACCTAACCCGACCTCCGATGCTCATGCCATCGCAGCCTGGTCTTCCCTTAATCTTATACCTAACCATAATCGATACTGCAGATGGTTCTTTACTAGCCCAATCCCTTAAAGAAACCGATAAAGAGAAATCCATTTACTATGCCAGTCACAAGTTAGCTAGTTATGAAGTTAACTACACCACCTTGGAGAAAGCATGTATCTCTCTTGTCTATGTTACCCAAAAGGTACGACACTACATACTCGCCTTTTCCATCAAACTTGTATTCCGAATGGATCCTATCAAGTACAGTCTCAAGAAACCTGCCATGTCCAGCCGAATGTCCTATTGGTTGATGCTCCTAGGTGAATTTTATATTACCTATGCCACGCAAAAAGCCATGAAAGGAAGAGCCATCTATGACTACATTGCTGACTACCCTATGGAAGAAGTCGATGTCTGGATTTTCAAAACCCCAGACGAGAATATCCTTTGCACCTCCTAAAAAGATCTTCGATGGAAAATGTTCTTTGACGGCGCTGCCAACAAAAAAGGATATGGCATTGAAATCCTCCTAATTTCCTCTGATGACTCCCACACCCCGTTGCCATCAAATTGGATTTCCCTTGTACTAACAACATGACTGAATATGAGGCATGAACGGTAGGCCTCAAAGTTTCCCTCGAGAAAGGAATTCGATACCTCAATGTCTACAGGGATTTATCCCTCATCATCAGTCAAGGACTCAAAAAATGGAAAGTCAAGGATGAGAAACTCTTACCCTTCCATGTCCACCTTGAAGAACTAGCTTCCCAATTCCAAGAAATCACCTTCCACTATCTACCCCGACCAAAAAATAACCAGGCTAACGCCCTTGCCACCTTAGCCTCCATGATTGACATGCCCGAAGGAATAACCATGGCCCTTTCCTGTTTTGTCAAAATCAAAAAACCCAATAAAAAATCTATCTTAAGGAAATTCTGAATTTCCTTTATACTTATACTATTACTAATCTCATTTTCAATAAAATCCTTCTCAAATCAATGTTCAAAATTATTTTTACAGTCTCAGCAATAAGGTACAAAGAGCATGTGCATTAATCATTAAGTAAAGAAAATTGACAAAAAACTTCATTCTTCATTTGCATATATTTTATTGTATTACATTGATATCTTGCAGGAAAAGTGAAAAAATAACAGGATTCAGCCTGAACCCAATTTTCATTTTATCTCTCTCTCTCTTATATCCCCCATCCCTATGGCGCGCCCTCTTTCCCCTCCGGTGAGACGATGAGCCACCACTTCCAGAGCTCGACCCTCCCTCAGATGAGGCAAATGGTACCAAGAAAGAAGGGACCGAAACCACCTCATGAATATGGGTAGTCGTCGAAGAAATCCAGTCCCTGATGCCCTTCAGCCAAGTCGTCGAAACACTGATATGCTCTAAGGAAGAATGGAAAAGATAAAATCAGTCTAATATGAGGAAAAAGAAAGAAATTAAAAAAATAAAAAAAGACGTACTACATGCCGAAGGACCTTCTCCGTAGGCCCAACTCCTCTGGGTCCATCGCATGAGGACGATGCTATAAACGCACCGGCCCCCCCATCAGCTCGCCTAAGGTTGTAACTTGAGGAATGCAGCAGCATAAAAGAAGGACCTGACATCATCATTTCCACCACTGACGTAGTCGCACCACCCACGCTATCAGAGGACCCCACCTTTAGACTCGAGCCCTCACTAAGGATAGGCATCACATCATATATAATATGGGGCATCAGCCAACTTGAGATAAAGTCAAGATGGTCATACATCACCGCTATGTCAGTGTACAGAGAGTATAGATCTCCCACCATCGTAGCCACCCTGGCATCATCATACATCTCCCGTATGCGCCTCATGAACATAGGGGGCTTCATCGGTGGCACTACAACCTCATCCTCCATGATCTTTCACACTACCCTCTCCCAAAGATACTAGGACTAGCCGAAGTCATGCACCAGCAGGTACCACATTTGCGCATGTCCCCCTGTCACCCCGGTGTGCTGAATGGCCATCCACCAAGGATAAAAGGTCACCTACAAATCCCCAGTAAAAGCGAAGGATCAGTATCAATAAAATATCATAAAGGAAAAGAAGAGTCTCAAAAATAAAATAATGCCTACCGCCTCGCTCGTCAGGCCATTCAAGACCTGATGCATGGTCTTCGGAGAAAGGTTCTTCTTCGATTGTTGATTACACCTCCTCCATCGAAACATCCGCTAGAAGTCCCCCGTAGAGTCATCCATCAAAGAAATCAGTTGGGTGTTCTACCCAATCACCTTATAGAACCATGCCTGCAAAGGACAAGAATCGGCATTCAAGAAATAAAAAAAGAAGTGCACAAATGAAAAATGCGAATGCATAAAGGAAAATGCGCAAAATAAAGAATACCTATAAAAGATACGTGGCCCCAGTAAAAGTTGTTTGGTAGAACTAGATGAATGGATAAAAAGAATAATAAAGGGTCTCCAAAGTCAAGCTCCCCAGTTATAGAAGAGGATGTTCGAAAACACCCTCAGAAAAGGCAAAAACCATAAGTGGACGACGTCGGCACTCATCGCCACCAGAAAACCTCCCAACACCAATAAGATGAACAAGAGGGCCATTTGACGTACCTCCTATCCATCATCCTCATCAACCCTCCTCCTCAGCAAAATCTCACTCAAAGAAGACAAGCGGAGAGAGTCTTCTAAAACCACTCTCTCCATGTCACCTAAAGTCTCCATCACCGCCTCTTGTGTCACCCTCAATGTCCTGTCCTCCTGAATCTGGGAACCCTCACAGTCCAGCCCCAATAAATGCTACACAATAATGGGAGTCACCGTCATCTCCCCGAAGCCAAAATGGAAAGTGTGGGTAGTGTCCGACCACTTATCTCCTAAAGTATATAGAACCGCGGTGGAGCGGGGAGTCTCATCTAAAACAGACGCTAGCCTCCGAAAACCAGTACAAGACACCATCTAGCATACCACAGGACGAAGGTTCTCCCAAATGTCCTTAAGCCCTGTCGTACCACGAGCCCAAATAGTCAACATGGAGACATCAGACTGTCAAGAAATGAAGAAAACCCTTGTCAGATTCAAGAAATGAAGCAATCTCTTCATGAAAAGAATAAAGGAATACCAAGAGTCATAAAATACTTACATAGCCACTAGGGTCCACCACCCTAGAAAAGCGATGATGCGAAGGATTATGTAGAAGAGTCTGATCATCCGCCATCGACTCAAACGCGTCAAAAGAGTTCTCACTACCTAATGCGAGGGGCACCCTATCCCTCCACTTTAACCATGCCTAGTCATCGGCATTAAGCCATGCCATATGGGTTGCACTGCTTGAGGATTCAGCCATTTCAGACATTAAAATGATTTGTAATGGTTTATATCAGAAGAAAATAAGTCAGGAAGTTGTACAAAATGAGGATAACCCTCCCCTTTTTTTATATAAGGGTAAGGATCATGCCGATCGGTAGTCCCCTCCATCCATCGCTCGGCATTGACCCTTCCCTAGCTCGAGGTACCCCAAAAGACTGTGCCAATGCCAATTGACACACCTCCACCCATGCCGATCGGCACACCATTTAAAACTTCATAAAAAAAGTCCCAAAAAATATCAGAAAATCCTAAATAATTCTCGAAAAATTCCTAAAATTGCCAAATCCATTCAAGCACCTTGTTCACCAAGGAAAACATTTTTCACACCCCGAGCGGAATTCCAGAGAACTATTCTCTCCAACAACGTCTCCAAATGACACCCCAAACTTTCCCTAGCTATAAATCCTCGGATAATTCACTCTTTCTCAAATATCCAATCAGAACAAATCATCCCCAATGGAGTCCCCAAATTTCCTGAAGCAAAGGTACACCTCTATTAGGTCAGAATTGATCTCGCTATTTGATCTTCACCTCAGTTAGGTTAGAATTGACCTCGGTCCTCAATCGTCACCTAAGTTAGGTCAGAATTGACATCGGTCCTCAGTCGCCACCTCTCTTGGGTCGGAATTGATCATGATCTTGGATCGTCACCTCAGTTAGGTCAGAATTGACCTTGGTCCTCAGTCGCCACCTCTCTTAGGCCAAAATTGACCTCGATCTTAGATCGTCACCTCGGTTAGGTCAGAATTGAACTTGGTCCTCTGTCGTCACTTCTCTTAGGTTAGAATTGACTTCGATCTTGGATCATCTCTGACCTTAGTCCTCGATCGTCACTCTTTTGGGTCAAAATTGACCTCTGTCTTGGATCGTCACCTCAGCTAGGTCGTAATTAACCTCGGTCCTCAGTCACCGCCTCTCTTGGGTCAGAATTGATCGCGATCTTGGATCATCACCTCGGTTAGGTTAGAATTGACCTCGGTCCTTGGTCACCACCTCTCTTAGGTCAAAATTGACCTCGATCTTAGATCGTCACCTCAGTTAGGTTAGAATTGACCTCGGTCCTCTATCGTCACTTCTCTTAGGTCAGAATTGACTTCGATCTTGGATCGTCTCTGACCTTAGTCCTCGATCGTCACTTTTTTTGGGTCATAATTGACCTCGGTCTTGGATCCTCACCTCATTTAGGTCAGAATTGACCTCGATCCTCGGTCGTCACCTCTTTTAGGTCAGAATTCACCTCGGTCCTAGATCATTACCTCAGTTAGGTCAAAATTGACCTCCGTCCTGGGTTGTCACCTCTCTTACGTTAAAATTGACCTCGGTCTCCGATCGTCACCTCAGTTAGGTAAAAATTGACCTCAGTCCTCGGTCGTCACCTCTCTTAAGTCAGAATTGATCTCGGTCTTGGATCGTCACCTCACTTAGGTCAGAATTAACCTCAACCCTCTGTCGTCACATCTTTTAGGTTAGAGTTTACCTCAGTCTTGGATCATCACCTCAATTAGGTCAGAATTTACCTCGATCCTCTGTCGTCACCTCTTTCAGGTCAAAATCGACCTCGGTCTTCGATCATCACGTCTGTTAGGTCAGAATTAATATCAGTCCTCGGTCTTCACCTCTTTTATTTCATAATTGAACTCGATCTTGTATCGTCACCTCAGTTAGGTCATAATTGACCTCGATCCTCAGTCGTTACCTCTTTTGGGTAAGAATTGACCTCAATCTTGGATCGTCACCTTAGTTAGGTCAGAATTGACCTCGATCCTCTGTCACCACCTCTTTTAAGTCAAAAGTGACCTCAATCTTAGATCATCACCTCAGTTAGGTCAGAATTGACCTCGGTCCTCTATCGTCAATTCTCTTAGGTCAAAATTGACCTCGATCTTGGATCGTCTCTAACCTCAGTCCTCGGTCGTCACCTCTTTTGGGTTAGAATTGACCTCGATCTTAGATCGTCACCTCAGTTAGGTCAGAATTGACCTCGGTTCTCAGTCGTCACCTCTTTTATGTCATAATTAACCTCAATCTTGGATCGTCACCTCAGTTAGGTCAGAATTGGCCTCGGTCCTCAGTCACCACCTATCTTGGGTCATAATTGTTCATGATCTTGGATTGTCACCTCAGTTAGGTCAGAATTGACCTCGGTCCTCAGTCGCCACCTCTTTTAGGTCAAAATTGACCTCGATCTTAGATTGTCACCTCAGTTAGTTCAGAATTGACCTTGGTCCTCTGTCCTCACTTCTCTTAGGTTAGAATTGACCTCGATCTTTGATCGTCTCTGACCTCAGTCCTCGATCATTCACCTCTTTTGGGTCAAAATTGACCTCGGTCTTGGATCGTCACCTCAGCTAGGTCAGAATTAACCTCGGTCCTCAATCACCGCGTCTCTTGGGTCAGAATTGATTGTGATCTTGGATCATCACCTCGGTTAGGTTAAAATTGACCTCGGTCCTCGATCACCACCTCTCTTAGGTCAAAATCGACCTCGATCTTAGATCGTCACCTCAGTTAGGTTAGAAATGACCTCGATCCTCTGTCGTCATGTCTCTTAGGTCATAATTGACTTCGATATTGGATCGTCTCTGACCTTAGTCCTCGATCGTCACCTCTTTTGGGCCAAAATTAACCTCGGTCTTGGATCGTCACCTCAGTTAGGTCAGAATTGACCTCAATCCTCGGTCGTGACCTCTTTTACGTCAAAATTGACCTCGGTCTTGGATCATCACGTCTGTTAGGTCAGAATTAACATTGGTCATCGGTCCTCACCTCTTTTAGGTCATAATTGAACTCGATCTTGGATTTTTACCTTAGTTAGGTCAGAATTAACCTTGGTCCTCAGTCATTACCTCTTTTGGGTCAGAATTGACCTCGATCTTGGATCGTCACCTTAGTTAAGGCAGAATTGACATCAGGCTCGGTCGCCACCTCTCTTAGGTCAAAATTGACCTCGATCTTTTATCGTCACCTCAGTTAGGTAAGAATTGACCTCAGTCCTCTGTCTTCACTTCTCTTAAGTCAGAATTGACCTCGATCATGGATCGTCTCTAATCTCAGTCCACGGTCTTCACCTCTTTTGGGTTAGAATTGACCTCGGTCTTGGATCGTCACCTCAGTTAGGTCAGAATTAACCTCGGTCCTCGACCGTCACCTCTTTTAGGTCAGAATTAACCTCGATCCTAGATTGTCACCTCAGTTAGGTCAAAATTGACCCCAGTCCTTGGTCGTCACCTCTCTTATGTTAGAATTGACCTCGGTCTTAGATCGTCACCTCAGTTAGGTTAAAATTGACCTCGATCCTCGATCATCACCTCTCTTAGGTCAAAATTGATCTCGATCTTAGATCATCACCTCAGTTAGGTCAAAATTGACCTCAACCATCAGTTGTCACCTCTCTTAGGTTATAATTGACCTCGGTCTTGGATCATCACCTCAGTTAGGCCATAATTGACCTCGATCCTTGGTTGTCACCTCTTTTAGGTCAGAATTGACGTCGGTCTTGGATCATCACCTCTTTTAGGTCAGAATTGAACTCGATCTTGGATCTTCACCTCAGTTAGGTTAGAATTGGCCTTGGTCCTCGGTCGTCACCTCTTTTGTGTCATAATTGACCTCAGTCTTGGATCGTCACCTTAGTTAGGTCAGAATTGACCTCGGTCCTCCGTCATCACCTATTTTAGTTCAAAATTGACCTTGATCTTGGATCTCCACCTCAGTTAGGTCAAAATTGACCTCACTCCTCGATCATCACCTCTTTTAGGTCACAACTGACCTCGGTATTGGATCGTCACCCGAGTTAGGTCAGAATTGACCTGGATCCTCAGTCGTGACCTCTTTTAGTTCAAAATTAACCTCGATCTTTAATCGTTACCTCAGTTAGGTCAGAATTGACTTTGGTCCTCAATCGTCACCTCTATTAGGTCAGAATTGACCTCAACCCATGAAATTGGTCATCCGCATACCTTAGGTCCACAAAATTGACCTCCTTCCATCATATGGTGTTTATTCGATAGCCATACCTTGTTCCAATCTCACCCATTGAGGGGATCTATAGACACTACATTCTAGTACTTCCTAAGTCTCTCCTTAGACCCCTAGCACTTCCCCTTTCTATCGTAAACTTAGGTCTCACTTCGAGTATCGATCTATAGGCCATCGAGCACCCCGGGACCCATTTGATTCTGGTCAACTCTACAGTCAGAGAAAAAGATTTTTGAATATTTGAAGGGCTCCAAATTCCCTTTCCGATGGTCCACCCCATGCGTGAATCGTCATAACGATTCAGACGAACGGACCATTTCACTATTGAAAATTAATTCAGAGGTCATCGGACACTCCCAGGCCCCGAGTTGACACAAATCAGCTTCATTATCAGAGCGAAAGCTCTTTGAATCTTTTAAGGGAACTGAAACCCTTTCCAACGGTCCACCCCGTGCATGAAATAGCCTAACCGTTCGGACAAATGATCAGTTTTTCCTCGAAAATCGATCCAGAGGCCATCGGGCACTCCCGAACTTCGTTTGACCAAAGTCAACTCTTCATCTCAAACGAGACTAAATGAATCTTCTAAAGGCACTAAATACCCTTTCTAAAGATCCACATCGTATGTGATTCTGACCTACGGTATGTACGAACAATCCATTTTACTTCGAGAGGTCACAGGATGATTTTGAGCCCCGGTTGACCAAGGTTAACTTTCTGAACCGAGCGAAACTCTTTGGAATGTATAAGTAAACCTCCTAACCTTTACAACGGTCCACCCCATGTGAGATTCTAACTTACCACAAGGATGAGCGATCCATTTTCGTCCGACAATCTCCCGTCTAAAAGATCGACGTGTGCTTCTGAGCCACATTTGACCCAAAGTCAACTCCTAGACCCGAGAGCGATCCAAAGGACTCTCAAAGGTAACTGAAGTACCTTTCTAACGGTATGCCCCATGAACGATTCGTATCAACAGTTTGTGAACTATGATCATTTTTCCCAAAAAGTCAGCACGAGACTTCCAATTGGCATGTCTTAAACCCTACCTATCGGCACCGTGCTAAGGGTTATCTGCCGATAGGCACACCCTGGGATAGAACTATAGGCACACCCCTTTTTCTTATAAATAGGGTCCATGACCTCACTCCCAAGGGAAGACATCCATCTGCATCAGTTATCTCAGCACCATTCTCTCGAAATTAGTAAAGTTCCATATGAAAGTTCCATTCAAGCCTAAATACCCATCCTTTTCACACCCAATTTAACAACTAAACTTCTCTCTCATCAACATTCATCAACATTCAAAGGAGTTCATCCAAGATCTAATATCAAGCTCTAAGGAAGGCCCAATTCCTTCTCCCTCTCTTATAATCTCTTGTTTTTGCATAAGTTACATTAGATTCGTAATCTAGTTTCACTTTAGTTCATACATATTAACATCCACACTTTTATTGGTATATTTCACATACTTTATTTTTCATAAAAAAATCCAAAAACGAATAATAGAGGGTTACACTCATAAATTCCGAACGGAATTATCCATCACACTTCTTCTAAAACCAAAAACACATTTTCTACACATACACACATAATAAAATTCCGTTCGAATCTATGGGATAACCCCCACCCCTATTCTACATTTGAACTACATGGACTTTGATGCCTTTATAAGCTACCTAGGCATCTCGGATTAAAATCCGAGACTCGAGGCCAATTTTCCAATTTTTCTCATTTTCTAAATTTCCTAAAATCCCTCATTTTCATAATTAGCATACATATACATATATCATTCTTATTTACGTTTCGTCCACCACATTTTATCGTTTCCAAATAACGATCAATATCACGATGAGCACTAATATTCTATATTATACATTTGTTATTATTTTGGGAATATTCCTCTGGATGACCTCACCTTACCTTTTCCATGGTATTGGTCAAACGATTCCAATCTCCATTATATACACACATACACACACTTCACGGGGATAAAGGAAGATATTAACATTTGCCCATGAGAGACTGAAAGTGTGGGATGGGTGCCTAGAACCTTCCCATTCCGTAACTTAGCCCCGAAACCTACGATCTATTGGTTTCATATGAATTAGTTTGTCTTTGATGTCGCTCTCTCGAAGTGGCAACATGTTTTTCTATTTGTTTTGTGCAAAATGGGTTGGCGACTCCGTCTCTTTACATTCACCCCATACCCACAACAACCGAAGTACCTTTCAAATAGAGGGGTGTGAGACCACGGTGCAATTCTTTCTCGAGTTATCCTCCTCCGTCCCCCCCCCCCCCCCCCCGAATGAAAGTCGCGCCCGGGATGGCCACAAATACCTTTTTAGGGGGTGTGTAGGACTCGAAATTACTTTTAAGATTCAAATCCTTATTTTGTTAATTCTTCATTTTCTATTCAATTTATTTTCTCATGTTATATCTTAGGTTACATTCTTCACACTATCATATATTATACTTTGTTTGTTAGTTCTCATATTATTTCCATATTTTAGTTAGAGTTTTCTTTGTTTTCTTAAATTTTCTCAATGGATAATTATGCTTGCTCATAGTGTTGTTGTAATAATCTAGATTTTACTCCTAACATATCTACACTTATACATGTTTTTCCATTCACTTATACTCACATTCACATTCACATACAATATTGAATTTATGTACACATATATGTATTTTCACACACCTTCTTTTATTTATCTACTCATATGTATGTTTATACATGTTTCACACACTTTCTTATTTAGTTGCATTCATTTATATCACCACGTATTTTTTTCACCTAGTTGTAGTCAATCATGTTACAACATATTTTTTACTTAGAGACACTTATTCATGTCTTCACACACTTTTTTATGTAGACACAGTAAGACATGTGTTCACACATATTTTTACACTTCGTCACGCGCATTCATGTCTCTACACACTTGTTCACTTCATTAAACTTGTTCATGTTTATACACACTTTTTCTACATTAGTTACACTTATTCATATTTGCACGGACTCTTTATATATTCTTACATTACACACTTACACTACTTCATTCAGTTGTCTAGATACTCACACTTTATTATCCATTCACATTCCAGCCCACACATACACATACACACATGAAAGGAGTAAGATAATATATGTTTGACCCATAAGAGACTGAAGTGAGGAGAGAGATCCTAACCCCTTCCCTCTTCGTAACTTAGTCCTCGATTCCTTTTGTTTTTTGTTTTGATATGACTCATTTGCCTTATAACCCTATATCGGGGTTATTTTTCTCTCTCCTATTTTTGGTAAATTAGGTTAGCGACTTTGATTTTTACACCATCACACACTTCACTCACCATTATCGTCCATATGTCCCCTTTGATTCCTCACCTTCAGGGATTGAGAGTACCATAACTACCTCTCCTCCAGGTCAGGGTATCTACACTGACAATCTCCATCATTTGGAGATCTCGAACGGTCGCATCATCTTCTTTAACCTGTGTAAAATTTGCATCAATAACTAAATTTATGATACGTAACAAATTACTTTTTTAGGTTTTTGGTTTCTTTTATAATGAGTTCATATAATTTAATGAGGTAGATTTGATGTTTGATGTATTTTTTTGTTCTCTTACTAAAGTCACTTTTATCAACTATTTATAGTCGCCATTTTTCCTTATTGAAGTCACGATTTATGCTAACACATAGACGATCTCTCACAATTCTTCGATGAGACTCTAACGGCCCTTTAAGAGACTTCAATGACCTCCAACAACCTTTGTCGAGCTCCAATAATGCTCACGTCGACTTTGTGGTGATTCTCTGGTAATTTTGCTGCTAGAGTCTTCCGCAAAAATAAATGTCGTAAAAGTTGAAATTTTGGAATATGAAATTATAAGGTGAACTAAATCAAAATGGCCTATTTTTAAAGAACTAAACATTAGATGTATCGATTATTTAATTACTAAAATATTTTTGGGGGTTAGACCCCCTCTCTCTCCTTACGCTACACAAATGCTTTATAAATTATATGCTAATATGAGACCTCTTCCTAGCTCAAGCCGACTTTACAAAGAATGCTCTCATGAGCCACCCTGTACAACTGACTTTTCCCGTCTTGTCTCAATCCCAGGCCGAGACCACATGCCACCTTGTCATCAGCTTGCTTATACTCTCATCTCGGCCTAATGCAAGTCATCCGAGAATACGCTTGGCATTTACAAGCATGCAATACAAAGGTACATCAGTGGTCTCACACTTGGCCAGGTCGACAACTCAACCCAGTCGGAGATGTTTTCCATATGATAGGGCACATTGAATGGAGCACTTGGACAAAATCGTTACAACAGCATCATCCCCACATATGAAGAATATCTCTTAATATTTACTTACATGCACAAAGGATAGATGGCAATATAGCATTAGACACTTGATATTGTACAAGCCCCCTATATGCCTGGGGAGAGTATGACACCACCCCACCCTTATAAATACTTGTCTTCTACATCATTGTAAAGCATCACAAATTCATAACCCTACTGAAGCTCTGTTAAATTCATTAGTTAGAGAGAGAAATCTTGAGTGTTTGTAACCCAAGTATTTAGTGGATTTCACACACTCCCACAGTGTATGTAGTCCCTATAAATGCTAAACCACTTAAATTTGGTATTATCTTCCTCTTTGCCTCATCTATTTCTATATTTACACATATCTTCCATACTCCATTGTTGCACTGTTCTGAGCTTACTTATCATATTTGTTTAATGATATCAATTGTGGTATCATCACTATGGCGTCGTCTATGGGAACGAAGTACATTTGCTTCCTCCTTATACTTGTTTAGTTTGAACTCACTGAATTATCTGGTGGTGATCCATCTCCGCTCAGGTGGGCCCGTATCACCATTGAAAGAGCTCATGTTGAGCCTCTCAATATTTTCTTCTTATCTTAAGCTCATCTAAGGCATTGGCCCAAGTTCCTATCAGGCCCCACCTCACTCAAATGGCTGAGGTGGCAGCAGAGCTGCCCTCTTTAACGGACAACCAACAATAGATTCAAGTGAATCTCACTGCACTTAGCAAGTACATGGTGGTTAAACTTGTCGGTGCCGGAGATGAGATGATAACGTTGGTTTCCAAGGAAAGCGTTCCAGCTCCAGCGGCCAGGGACCACCCCAGGCCCCGCATAAATATCTTCCTCCTCAGCAAAGGCGTAGAGATGTGGTCGACCCTAGGTATTCACACCTGGGGAGGTCAAATTAGGAATTCCCTGGTGATGATGGTGGATTGTATGATGATGAGGGCGATAGAGCATGTTAGGAACCTTATCAAACTTCTGAAGGCACTGTACGACCAATTGAGCCTAGCCGAGGGCATAGCGACAAGCCGAGCCAAGAGTGTACGACAATGGCATACTTTGGATAGACTAAGAAGAGGGTTCGCCTTTGATAATCTCGTCCCAGTAGTAAATGATTTGAGAAATCGCCTCTCCAGATCTCAAAGTATCGCTGGTTCCATAAGTAATTGATGACAAGAAAAATTTGCTTTTAAGTGTAATCGTCGTTGTTGCAAATATTTTCCAATCAAAATTCCTTCAACCTACAAACACATAAAAAAATTATGCAGAGGATAAGTAAGAATATCAATCCACCTTTCATGTGTGAATCACTCAACTTGTGAAGATAATTGTATAAAAGTCATTTTCATGTTATTATTTTTTTAGTGGTATGTTTACTTTTTAAAAGAATTTTTATTTAACAAAGTGTTATGATTTTTTTAAAGTAAACTAACCAAGCAGAAAATGCTAATAAGATAAATATTTTTTTTGGTTTAAATTAAAATGGAGTGATATAATATGAGTTCAAAAAGAATATTAAAACTATTCTAAAAAAAGAAAATGCAGAATATAAATTAATGAAATATAAAAATCTTACTAAAAAAAATATTTACAAATTTTTTTATAAGTAACAATCTCAAAGAGAGAAAAAAAATTAAATACTAAAAAGAAAAATATAAGATTATCTACAATATTTACAAATGGGAGAACTCATAAATACTCATCAATGTTTGAATCAAATGCAAAAAATACAAACAATCCCAACAAAGATTTTCATCTAAGTATTTCTCCCTCCAAATGAAGTCTTAATGCACTACCAAATAATGAGAAACATTTCCTAAAAATACGAACTCTCTCACTACAAATGTGTACATAAAAATTTATTCACTTGAAATAAATTATACCACACAACTCTATCTTGAGATATTTGTAAAAAAATTACAAACATTCTCCATAGAGTGATGAAGCAAAATCTTATCCCATGTTTAAAACCAAAAATTGAAGATTTTTTTCAAATGGATCTTCTCTTTGCTTTTATAATTGGCACATTAGGGCAAGGGGCATTTTGGGAAGGTTAATGGTGTATGTGGTTTGTGAGATAATGGGTGAGGGAAAAATCAAATTTGTTAAAAGGGTATTGGGGTAAAATGAGTAAGTTGGGGCTAATTTTGGAAAAAAGGTTAAATGGGTGAAGAGTTTAAACATGTCGGTCTTTTTGTTTTTGACTTGGTCTTTTGGTTTATTGTTGGCTGGTGAGAGAAATCGTGTTTGGCTTTTAGAATTGATTGCAACGGGTTTGGCAAGGTTGGGCATATATGGGTTTAGGTTGGAGTCGAGTTGGGGAGTTTTGGGTGCAGATTCGGAGATGGTGGCCGGGTCTGGGCATTTTTGGGTTTGACGACCAGGTGGTCTCGGTTTGGTCGCGGTTAGATGAGGTGCTAGCCGGAGGTACAAGGTGGGTCGGGTTTTATGGTTTCGGAAATGGGAAATGGGTTCTTGGGTTTAGAGAGAGAGAGAGAGAGAGAGTGATGAGGTGTGTAATGGGTGAGGGTTAGGGAGGTGAGATTGGTGGGTTTAGGTTCTTAGTTATGGAGAGAGGTGATGGATTTCGAGTATGGGTTGAATGAGAATGGTGGAAGATGGTATTTTTGGTAATGGATGTAAGAGATGGATACAGGGGCTTAAGTTGGTTTAAGGTGTGTGTTAATCGAGGTTTGAGGAGAGAGAGAGTGTGTGAGGTGGGGAAGAAGGTGAATAGGAGTGATTTGGTGTGGTGGGGTGTATAGGACATAGGTGAGGGTGAGGGTGAGGGAGGTGAGATTGGTGGGTATAGGTGTTTGCATGGAATTAGGGGGTGTGTGTTTGATTTGTACCCTTATAAAAATAACACAAAAAAATAAAACTAATAAAATCTAATAATATAAAAAATAAAATCATACTCTAATAATAAAATAAAGACTCAATTAAAATAAAATTAAACTAACTAAAAAAACAAATAATTAGAAAATACTAAAAACTAAAAACTAACTAAAAATAAAAACTCGACATGCAAACTAAAAACACACGGACCCTAATATATAAAACAACGAACAATGACTCAATTAAAAACTAATAAAATAAAACAAAACAAAAATAACAATAATAAACTAACTAAAAATTGAAAATAAAGGAAAATAAATACTCGACGCACTGAGAGAAAAAATAGATCCTCAAAAAATAAATAAAAATTATTAAATTCCTAACCTATAAAATAAAATTCAAATAATAAAAATAAAAACTACAAATCAAATAAAAATAAAACCTAAATCCTAAATATATAAAATCTAGCAAAACTGAAAAAAGACTAAAATTAAAAACTAATAAAAATAAAAAATAAAAAGAAATAGAAAATAAATTCTAGATATTTCTAAATAAATCTAAAATAAAACCTAAAAATAAAAACGACTCAAACTAAAGATCTAAAAACATCTAAAAAGCACAAACTAAACACACACCGGCTCGGGTGAAGGTTTGGGCTAAGTTTAGGCTCGGGTTTGATACGAGACAATGGAATTAGCTCCATAAATCGCGTAATTGCCATATTTGATGTACTTTACCACTTATTCATAGCAATGGACTCGAATTAAGCTTGTTTGACACCGCAACTGTATATTGATCTACTAAACGAATAAATACGATCATAAGTCCGATTTTACCGAGAACTAACACTTAAAATGCGTCTATTTAGGGTTTAAATATAACACTTTTAGGGGCTTATCATAATGACAGATGTGATGACCGTCGACCCCCTCAAGGACGAGACGAGGAACAATGAGAGGTGAATAAATAGAAGAGGAAAGTTACTAAAGAGCCATCAGTTAGTCCAGCCAACAGAGAAGGGACTGAAGACAATGTGGCTTTGGCCGAGGTTGTTGCTACGGTCGAGAGGCCCTAGAATGATTCCATACAATGACTGAGGGATAAGATAGGGGATATGCTGAATAGTCCAGACCCCCTGCAGAGGGGCTACACTGAAGGCTCCAGCTTTGTGGTAAAATCTTTAGTTACCCAACCCCGACAAAGTTGAAACCGTCGGTGGTCACACCTAAGTATGATGGGAGAACTAATCCCGTCCACCATATTGTGATGTATCAATCAACTGTTGATTTTTACTCGATCTCGAACGATATGAGGCATTGGGTCTTCTCTAGCACACTTACGAGTGCTACTCATGTGTGGTTCACCTCTTTCCCTAAAAACACAATAGAGAAGTTCAAGCAGTTAGCAGAGAGGTTTATACATAATTTTTTTTCATTGTGAGGCCGCAAAAAAAGACAACACACCTATTGTACGTGAATCAAGGAAAGAATGAAAGTCTGAGGGAATACATAGCTAGATTCAATAAAAAGAAATTAGAGGTTGAAGACTACGAAGAAAGCATTATTATGATCGGTATAATGGGAGGGCTGCAGAAAGGAAAGATCATCTAGAAGCTAGCAGAGGATCCTCCTAAATCCATAGCTGAACTCATGGATAAGGTCGGGAAGGTTATGAATAGGGAGGAGGCAATGGTTGTCAAGGGCAACGATGATAATGGAGCAAGCAATGGAAGTAACTTCCAGAAAAAGAATAAGGATGGAAAGAAGAGGTTAGTGGATGATAAGTTCACTGACTATACCCCTCTAACAGTTAGTTATGAGCACATCTTGAACGAGATAAAGAATGGTTGGTCTCTGAGATGGCCTGAGAAGTTGAGATCTCCTCCTCATAAGAGGAATAAGAACATGTGGTGTGAATATCATAAGGATCATGGCCATGCGACTAACAGATATTTCTCTCTCAAGGACGAGATTGAGAAAATTCTGAAAGCTAGAAAGTTAAGAAGGTGTATGGAAAAGAATAGTTCAAAAGCTGTCCGACTTGACTTTCAAAAGAGGAGGAATGATAAGTGAAAGCTTGATGCTTTAGCTAACCGAGACGATGATGACTCATATGATGATGATGGAATAGGACCTGACCTACCACCTCCAATCATCGCTCATAAGGGTCGTCTAAACATGATTTCTTTCGAAGTCAACATAATATTTAGAGGACTTACTAGAGGGGAAAGGAAATTGCTAATAGAAAGGCTCATGTGGCAGAGGCTAAAACACTTCCTCCAAAACCTAAAGAAGTACACTCGGCATCAATTAAGCCAAAAAAGTTAAAAAGAATAAATGTTGATATGAATAACCTAATTATTAGTTTCTCTAGGATGGATTTTAAGGAGATATTAGCCCCATATGATGACCCTTTGGTTATCACCACCTTGATTCATGGGCATGAGGTTCCTCAGATATTGGTCGATAGTGTCAGCTGAGCCGATGTGATCTTTTGGGACTGGTACAAGGGTCTGGGGTGAGCAAGAATACGCCAATCCCATATCACCAACCTCTCATCAGTTTTAATGGACGAAAGTTTAACCTTTTGGAATCTATGAGATGGAAGTTAGAATTGGGAACATTTGGCCAAAATGCCTCACAAAGAAGATCAATTTCTTTATTATGGATGAGTATTTCTACTCAGACTACAATGTAATTCTAGAATAAGTATCCCTCAAGGAGTTTGAGTCCATGCCCTCAACAATTCACCAGATGATTAAATTCCCAACTTCATATGGAGTAGGGGAAATTCATGGTGACCAAGGTGAGTCACGCGAATGCTACTTCAACTCGGCTGAGGAGAGGAAGGTGTAAAAAAGGGCCACTACAACTTATAACATTGATACTCTCGACCCCAGAGATGAAACCAAGATGAAGAAGGGTGAAGTGACCGATGAGGTAGAATCCATCGGCCTCAATGAGGATGATCCAAAAAAATAGTCCAAATTGCTAAGGTCCCAAAAAGGAGATTAAAGAGGAGTTAATCAAATTATTAAAAAAAAAAGGCAAATAATTTTTACTTACATCCATGAGGATATGCCTGGCATTGATTCGAAGGTCCTCTGTCATAAGCTCAATGTGGTCGGGGATACAAAGATGATCAGAAAGAGAAAGAGAGTGTAATTCAGAGAGAAAAATGATGTCATCAGAGAAGAGTGAAGGAGTTAGAGAAAGACAACTTCATTAGGGAAGTTATCTACCCTGAGTGGTTAGCAAATGCTACCATCATCCTCAAAGCCAACGGCAAGTGGAGGATGTGTGTTGATTTTATAGATTTGAATAAAGCATGCCCTAAAGACAAATTTCCCCTACCAAGGATAGACCAAATGGTTGATGACACGATCGACCATAAATTAATGAGTTTTATGGATGCCTACTCAGTCTATAATCAAATATTAATGGACCCGATCGATGCTGAGAAAACGTATTTCATAACTAACAAGGGGAACTGTTATTATAAGGTCATACCTTTCGAACGAAAGAACATCGAGGAAACATATCCAAGATTGGTAAATAAGATGTTCGAAGAACAAATTGGGAAGATAATGGAGGTGTATATCGATGACATGTTGATGAAGTGTCTCAAAGACGACACTCATGTGGCCAACCTTAAGTGAACTTTTGATACTATAGACGAGTATAGGATGAAAGTCAATGCCTCTAAGTATGACTTCGACGCAGGGGAAGGTAAGTTCTTGGGCTTAATTATGAATCAAATGGGGATTGAGTCCAACCCTAAGAAGATCAAAGCTTTGATGGAGATGAAGACTCCAATGATGATAAAAGATGTGCAAAGGTTAACGAGACGGGTGACAGCACTGAACATGTTTGTGTATAGAGCTACCGATAAGTGCCTTCCCTTCTTCAAGGTGCTCAGGATATCTTTTGAGAAGAATGAGGCGTGTTATAAGGCCTTTCAAGAGTTGAAGAGCTACCTCGACTCTTGGCTCCTGCTATCAAGACTAGTTTAGGGAGAAAAGTTATATATGTATCTAGTAATATTAGAGTCGACCATTAGTGCTTCCATTATCAGAGACGATGACGGTGTGTAAAAGCCAGTGTACTTTAATAGTAAGGCCCTACAAGGGGCGAGCAGAGATATCCTAAAGTGGACAATTTGGCCTATGCTTTAATTCATGCCTCAAGGAAGATGAACTCATACTTTCAGGCACATATTATGGTCATCCTCACCGACTCACCTCTCAAACAGGTCATCTATAAACTTGAGAAATTAGGTAGGTTGATGGACTGGGCAATAGAGTTGGGAGGATTTGATATCATCTACCAGCTAAGAACGGCCATCAAAGGGCAGGCCCTAGATGATTGTGTATCCGAGTTCACATGGGACGAGGCTAACGCAGATGAGATTGAGGCTTCAGTTTATAAGTTAGAAACAAGAATATGCCTCCCAGCAAGGTGTATAGTGTCTGAGAATGAGGAAGAGATATACATTTTCAAGAGTGGGGCCCTGGAAGAGGTTAACTTTTATAAAGAAGCTGCGGTGTGGAACTTATTTATTGATGGCTCTTCGTGCGAGGCCGAAAGTGTAGCAGGTTTGATTGTCTCAGCCCCAGATGGGACTAACATCGAATATGCTTTGAGATTTAATTTTTTAATCCTCTAACAATGAGTCAGAGTATGAGGTTGGTTCATAGTGACTCCATGTTATTGGTGAATCAATGTTTGGGAGTATATGAGGCCAAGGATTATAGAATGGAAAAATGCCTTAGAAAGGTAAAAGAAGCACTGAAGCATTTCAAATAGGTGAAGCTGAAGAGGATCCCTCGGCTAGACAACAGTTGAGTCGATGCTTTGGTAAGATTGGCTTCCGCCACAAGAACATAAATTATAAGGTCGATGCCGGTAAGGATCCTACAATGACCGACCATTGAAAAGGAAGATAGAAGTCTGGAATTTTTCTTTAACTTGAATATGGGAGCTTCTTGGATTGGCTCTATCATTCGATTCATCACAGATAGGGAATTGCCCGATTCATGAGCCGAGAAGAAGAAGCTGAGATACAAAGCGACAAAGTTGTCCATCATATGAGATATCATATACAAGAAAGGATTCCGACTCCCACAACTCAGATGTGTCCATCCGTCTGAAGTAGAATATATTTTGAAGGATGTGCACAAGGGATATTATTCCAATTATATAGTAGGAAGATCATTAACTAAGATAATCATCACTTAAGGATATTGGTGGCCAACACTGGCCAAGGATGCAGCTGCATACGTGAAGAAATGTCACAAGTTCCAAAGGTTTGCCACCATTCCCCATAAACCTCACCCGCCTCTAACTTCTAGGGGGATTGACTTGGTAGGACCATTGCCAAGGGTTGTGAACAATTACCGATATTTGATTATAGCTATTGATTATTTTTCAAAATCGGTGGAGGCCGAGGCGATGATCACGATAATAGAGAATAAATCCTTCCAATTTATTTGACCCCGTTCATGCTAGCCTGTGGATTAGAGGTTGTAGTATCGACATAAATTGGTCTCCCAACTCATAGGGTCCAAACATATGACCCGAAGGAGAATATGGAATAACGCGAACTAGATCTAGACCTAATAGAAGAGAGAAGGGAGGATGCTGAGGTTAGGAAAGTTGCCTATTAGCAAAAATAAAATAAAAAATCTATAATAAGAGAGTGAAGGCCCGACCATTAGTAATAGGAGACCTAGTTTTAAAGAAAACTTGGCAGAAGACCAACAAACTTCATCCTAACTAGAATGGTCCCTACCAAGTGATTGAAGAGGTGGTTCAAGGAACTTATCGACTAGAGAACTTAGAAGGATGGCCATTCTCTAATCTATGGAATGCCAACCATCTCAAAAAGTATTATTAGGAGGAAATTTGTAAAAATTTCTTTTATCTATGTAATAGTGTTTGGGAAGAAAGTTATGAATGAAAAATAACTCAAGTGTTCTTTCCTATTTTATGTATAAGTGGTTCAGATTGTATGTATCTGTTCATCCTAAGCTATAAAACACCATTCGTGGTGAAGTAGCTTTAACATACTCTCAGTGGCATGACAGTCCAGATGGGGTCGACCTCATACATGGACACTCAATAACATCAAGTGGGGGGAACATCATGTTAAACATCATTAATTTGGTGGAAGAACTCTCTCGGTCGAGACGACAGTGCATGAACGAGATTGCTCTTGTCCATACACTTTCAAAATGACGAGAGTGGACTTGTTATTTAAACACCATAATTTGGTGAATTCAAATTCAAAAATCACTTTATTGTGGTTCATGTTAAACATCATTAATTTGGTGGAAGAAATATCTCGATCGAGATGACAGTGCCTGGACGAGATTGCTCTTGTCCATACACTCTCAAAATGATGAGAGGGAACTTATGATGCAAACACCATAATTTGGTGAATTAAAATTTCAAAATAACTTTATTATGGTTCATGATTAAATATCATTAAGTTGGTGGAAGAACTCTCTCGGCCAAGACGACAATGCATGGACGAGATTGCTCTTATCCATAAACTCGCAAAATAAGGAGATGGGACTTGTGATGGTAAATTTAAATTGGCCATTTATATTTATCTCGTCTGAGAAAGAGAGGATATTCAAAATATGAAATTTTTAATATGTACTTATCTCGTCTAAAGAAGGGACGATGTGTGCATTATTCGATTAGTTGGTGTTATCAATATTATATGTCATTTTAAGTGTGGTTACTTGATTAAACATCAGAAGAAGGCACACATATAAGCAAATAAGGACAACTCATAAATATGGGAAGAAATACTATTCATCCATTCAGAATATTAAAAAAAATAACAAGAGCATTTTTCATTTAAAGACCAGAGCATGAGTGTTTGAAATAATTTATAACTATGATGGGAATTGGGCCACATGTGGCTGCTCAAAACATAGAAAGACTAAGAAGAGATATGCATTGGGGTTTGTCTCTTCATCATTCAAGTTCTTGATCTCCCCAGGAGTCGACACATCTCCAGCGGCAGTGCTATCGAATTTGGCATCCTTGACAGGATCTCTTTTGTCCACTATATTTGTAGTCTGGGTTATAGGCTTAAGTTCTGCTAAACCCTCAATATGACTCAGAGAAATCATTACTTGTGAGTCATCCAAACTGAAGGTTTTCATCTGCTCTGACAGGTGGGCGATCTCAGGGAACTTTATTGTTGCCCAGAGGCATCCAGTGTGAGCTCTTCTTTCAAAGTATTGCACACTGTAGCCGAAAAACTCCTTTAAGGATTTAAAGACCTCCACAGCTTGCTTTTGGGCTTCCAAGATCTTACTATCGACAGATTCTTTTACCTTCCCAGTCATCTCGATTGTATGCTTGTTGTTCAGAGACTTGATAGCTTCAATATGGTTGGTGTTCAGGTTGTTGATCGCTTCAGAGTGTTATTTCTTCAGGTTTGTAACCTTAGTCTCCAGCTCTGAGATGCGAATTCTCTGAGTCTCATCATTTCTGATGGTGAGACGAGCTTGACAAATCTTAGGGACCTTCTTCTTGATCCAGTGGTGGAGCTTTTCAAGGCATATACTTATCTGCATAAGATAAAATATGTTAGTACGAGACGACCTTACAGATGTGATAAAAGGAAAAAAAGAACACAATGGCTTACTTAGACAGTTATGTGAAGGATGAAGTCATTCATAAGGGAGATGTTGGTAGCTTCCAAAAACCTTCTATTGGACTCTAAGTTATTAGAAGCAAGAAACTCAATGGCTTTGTCTTTGCTCCCCAAGACAAAGTCGGGGCTGATTTTCAAATTCTATAAATGTATAGCAAGTGCATCCTCGAAAAAGATGGGGATGGCTTGACTCGTCCCGATCTTGGACGAGACATCCTTGCTCTTATTATTTCAATGTGTTCTGGGGAGAATTTACTGGCCTTCCTTTCATTTCGTGGATCCCTCGTCCTGGATGGGGTTGGTAATAGTTGATTATTTGATCTATAGTGTAGGGGTCATCTTCTTGCCAACTTACTTGAGTAAATTGGCCAATCTTGGAGCTTCCATCTTCCACGCGGCCTCTGAAGTGTTGAGTGGTTCGTCTACAATGGAGAGAATTAGATTATGAGGATGGATAGATGAAATACAATATAACAGTAAGAAGAAATAATGTTAGCAACACTTACATAGCTCATATAGGCGGTCCACCCTCATACCTTTCTTCTCTAAGAAATGGAGGATCATCTGCAACTCGAATTATACAATACACCCTCCCTCGCCTTGTTCTCTAACCTTATTAAGGTTTTTGGTGGCTTTAATGCTTAAGCCCAGATCTATCTTAGATAATATTAAGGCTTTATCCCATCTTTAGGGAACTCGAGGCTCAAAGGCAGTGCAAGAGACTTCAGGGCAGAATTCCTAGGCTCTCGAGATGAAAAAATAGTTAAGTTGCCAACTGTGGTTGGAATTTTGGGTACCTAATAAAGATTTCTGTTCAAATTTCCTTGTTACGAGAAAATAGTAGCCAGGCTTAGTTTTCAGGGAAGAGATGGTGTAGCATCCTCTGAAGACGCTAACTAGAAGGTCTGTGTAGTGGACTATCTTCCACAAGGCAATAAAGTTGAGGATAACTCTCCAGGCATTAGGTGAAAGTTGGGCAAGGCCAAGACCTAAGCTTACCAAAATGGATCGTACAGTCGGATGTATAGGTAGCCTAAAGCCGACCTTAAACATTTGTTCATATACACAAATTTCATCCTCTAGGCCTTGAAATGCTCTCTCGTCTGCCGAGGGTGCTCTAATGGTGATGAAAGTCCCAATGTCATAACTATGTCTCCACAGCAGGAGGTCGACTTTAGTAATTGTACTGCCATAGGATTCAGCATAGGAAGTCTCAAATGTGCCCACAGCAGGAGGTCAACTTCAGTAAATGTACTCGATCTGGTCTGATGACTCAACCTGATTAGATGGCCCATCTTGGTTTGAGGACGAGGATCTTAAAGAACTATCAGCCTCCTTAGACCCATCATTAGGGAACTCCATGAACACTTTGAAAGAATTGACACTCTCAGCAGATGACTCACACATGGAGTCACTGAGCTCTACGATGGGAGGATGAATGGTTACAAGAGGGATAGGATAAATAGGACGAAGAGGAAAGGCCTCAGCCTTATGCCAAGCAGCTTCCTCGACCTCATACTTTCTGATATCCCTATGAAGTTGTAAGGTTATATGAACTGAGGTTATTCCGTAGAATACACACACTACACTTATAATAATTTTCCAAAAAGAGAAATATTCCAATTTTAATATCCTTTGAAAATTAGTAAGTTAGCATGAACAATTATCAATAAAAGTGATAGGATATTTAACTTGATTAAGAGATATAAAATTAGCCAAATTTTATCCTTTTTATCCTACACGTACATCTAGATGATTAAATGATATTAAATAAGAAATCACAACCACAGCGTGCCTATGTACGAGGAAAACCCAAATGGGAAAAATCTCGGACGGTTGGGCCTAGACAAATCCACTACAAATAAATGTTTTACGGGGGACTCAAAAGACTTAAATACTTGACTCACTAAGACATGCTGATGTCGTATCCTCTACCTTCGTTTATAATATGTGAAGCTCCAATGCATTGCACAACACGTCTCGTGTCTCGGTATCCACCGAAGGCCAAATAACTATCTCCAATCAACTAGCACGCAGAAATCCACCGCATATGTCCATGATGAAATTCACGTTTAAGGCATGGGATTTTGGTTCAATCAAAATCAAAATTTTGTTGGAGAGTTTTTTATAAAAAGGAACACAAGAATTCTTCTTTTGAAAATGTCTAAGTTCCTTATGAAAAAATATATTTTCATCCACTTTATGAAACTGGGAAAAGTAGTGGACCAAAGCAATTATGCAAAATAATTGTAGAAAAGATAAAAAAAATCATAACTGACAAAACTCGTTCGAACGAGGTCGTTCGAACAAGTTTTCTAACGATAATCCAGTGCAATATAAGGGAAGTCGTTAGAAATTTTGTTAGAATGAATTCATTCGAACGATAATTCTAACGAACCTTCTCACGATAAGAAAGTGTATACAGGGAAAGTGTAATACCCCGTACTTTTGACTATATTTATTTTTGGGATTAATTAATTAAATGCGTATTAATTGGAAATTAATCCGGGTTATAAATACTAACGAGATGCGAGTTGGTATTTGATTATGTGCATACATGTTTTGATATATGTATTTGGTATTATAAAAGTTGTCGTGAGATTTATATACGGCATTTTAGAAATTTTATTGAGACGCGTGGGACCGCCGCATCACGGTGTAATATTTTGATTATAAAAAGTGAATTTAAAATCTATAAACCGTATGGTCGTTTTGAGTGCGCCAACGCGTCCGGACGGGTCGAGATAGTCAGAAAACACTAGCCGAGGGTATAGTTTGGATTCCGGGGTATTTTTAGGCCATACCGGCATCATAAAGGGTATTTTGGTAATTTTACTTTTTGAGGAATTAAAAGTGACGAAAATTGGGAGTTTTAATCTGATGTGGATTTAACCCACTAAGCCCATTAACCAAACCATATTAACCTATAAGTCTACGTAGGTTATTAGAAGAGTTTTCTAATTTTCCCAAAGAAAACCCTAGCCACCTTAAGCCACCATTGGAGGAGAAGCTTGGAGAGAGGAAAATCTGCAGAAATCTTCACCAAACCAACACCAAAATCAGAAATCCAATCAAGGCAAGTGTTTTAATCATATTTAAATTCGTAGAATGTTTCTTCCATGTTAGAAAATTGATGAATTATAACTGTTCTTGAGAGATAATGAAAACCCATGTAGTTTGGAGCTTAGAACCTGAAAATATTGAGGAGAATTGCATGTAGAATGATAGGTAGATAATTATTCTCTTGATATCTGTGATAGTAAGGAATTAAAACGGATTTATAGTGAGTTAATTCATGATTCAAAAGTTAAGGTTCATGTTCTTGAAATAATTGGGAAAAAGTGTAGAGATTTATATTTTGATTGATGTTAAAGAGATTTAATCCTTGAAAACATGTTAGGAGTTGACTTGAATATGTTTAGGATGAATTAGAGACCCTAAAACGTTGTTGGGATGAACTTTGGAAGAGATTAGGAGTGATAAAATGGATAAAAATGAGATGGGGAAAAATCTGGGACGAAACTGGCAGCTCGTTAGAAGCCCCTACCCAAGTCGTTCGAACGAACTCGTTCTAACGAGCTTCTAACGAGTTGACCAGTCGCTGCTAACGAAAAGGGATTTCGTTCGATATCTCGTTTGAACGAGATATCGTTAGAAGGTACAGTTCATTCGAACGAACTGGAATCTCGTTCGAACAGTCTCGTTCGAACGAGACTTCTAACGAGTTGATAGAGGAATCTCGTTCGAACAGTCTCGTTCGAACGAGACTTCTAACGAGTTGACAGTTTGGTCCTTTTTGGACTGTTTTGATTTTTGGAGTCCCGTAAACTTGTTCAAGGATATAGATAACCTTCCTTTGATGATGTAAGGATAGATTTGGGACTTTTGGGTTATTAAGAGGAGTAAACTATATACGCGAGTTATATCAAATGGACGGTTTGGGTTGAGACGTGAGTGTCTAATACGACGTGAGAAAATTATGGCGCGTATGATTATAAACCGGAATAATTTAAATTGTGATAATTATAGTTAGTACGAGAATACGATATGTACTACGATTAAACTACGGTATTACTAAGACGTGTGTTTACTTAGTATTGGTATATGAATTGTGTGTATGACATACCTACCATACTTGCTATCACGGGAGGTTTGCGTTCACTTAGGGCCCTCTAATCCTTGTGTTTCCCGGATTTAGACTGGTTACCTCGATGAACATAGGTCAGAGAAAGACTTATTGGGATGTTAATAAGTCCGTTGATCGTGGGAGCGTACGTATGTACGTGACCCATGTGATGTGACTATGTTCGCCTCCACTATTTGTGATTTGTGTTATCTGGACTATTCCTGAGAGATTCGGAATATGTAATCCTTATGTACGTGATGTACCGGGATGAATAGAAGAGTATGTGTGCACCGCAGCTTAGTTCTCGGGGTGCTTGTATTGTATATTTACGATGTGAATAATATACACTTAATAAATGGGAACCTTCATGTTAATGTTGTGAATATAATTGCGGTATTGTTTCGAGAAATATAACGAGTTAACTGATAGTGATATATATGTTGCATATTGAGCATCTGAGTTTACGTTAAACCTCTACTTAATTACGAGCGTTATAATGTTAATAGAACCGAGTAATATGGGTAGGACCTATGATAGTCTAGCTAGAGATGATGTCACTTAGCTAGTGGTTTGCGTCGTTATAGATGGGTACTTACGTTAGGAGTGCACAGTTAGACGAGAGGTGAGAATATCATGTAAGTGCACGTCCTAACATGTACTTTGCATTTAATGTTTTAAATGTTTTTAAAGCACTTGCAGGTTTTTAAAATATAACTCCACATTCGGGCTCTGACCCGTTTACTTTTCAAATCTTTTTCTTGTAAAACCATTTTAGGTGCCCAGCCACAAGGACACCAAGCATAGGATACTCATTCAGGAGACGAGCTGTAGCTGTTTGTGGAAGCTACAGGGATTTGCTTGTAGACACTTCTATCTTTTGGATTCCAGAGTCACTATCTATCAGTTGTAGGGCATGTTGCCCATTTCTATTTAGAGTCATCTTTTACATTTCAGTTTTGTTTCAGACTTTGTCATGTATTATTTCAGTATTCAGTTTAGTTGTTTTAGTTGTGGGTTTGTAGTGAGGATTTTTCCTCCAGATTTTATTTACTTTATGTGATGGTTATTCGTTTTACTTCAGTATGGTGAATGGTGTTACTTATTTCTTCATTACACTTGTTGCATGTTAATCAGACTTTAATTAAAATTTGGCAACTTACTTTTTAAATACTAGGTGGTTAGTAAAATTAAAATGTTTTCGACAGTGATGCTATTAACTGAGCCAACTTGGCATTTTGAATTAATTTAATAAAGGAGTAGCTACCCGGTATTTAATTAGTCGGGGTGTCACAGAAAGTTCATTAGACCCAGGTCTTTCGAACGACCTGGGCTGACTTCGAACGAAAATTTCATTTTCTTCAAAAATGATTTAAAAATGAATTTGAAAATTTTCATAAATATTTTAAGTGAATTAAAATTAACTCTAACACTTAAATTGAATTTGGGTCATATGCGTTTTGGGAAAAGAGAATGGAATGCAATTTGATGAAGCATGAAAAATCGGATGCCCAAATTTCCATGGATGATAAATGTGTGACTTGTTAATACCCAAAAATATTTTGTCTAACGGAATATCCAATACAACAAATGACTCGATTGGAAATTTTTCCTTACAAATATCCCCCTTTGGATATTATGGGACCAAATAAAATAAAAAAAAATATAACCAAAAAGACACTGAATTTGCTAAGCCAGTCGTCAAGCCGATTCTAAAGCCCGTCCCAAAACCCCAAAAAAAAGACAGACAAACAGACTCGACTGAAAATAGGCTGCGGAGAAGTAGGCGATATATGGGCAAATGAATATGAAGGCCTACACACATGAAACAACAAACACATCAAACGCATAGGGAAAATAGAGAATACAAGTCATGGTAAGCATATTATGGTAAGCATGTTAAAAGCATGTTGAACTCCCCCTATCAATGTTTCTCCCCCTTTTTGTTCAGAAAAGACAAAGGGATAGAATTAAACATGTATGGTTAGAGATGATGAGAAGAGGAATAAATAATAGCAACAAAATATCCAACACATGCCAATAGCATTATATGCAATAATAGAATCATAACAGGAAGGGAGATCAATAACTATAAATATGAAAAAGATAAATATCCAAACATAATGAAAGAGTAGCCAACTAAGTTCATAATTGAGTAGAAGTGAGATAATAAAAATAAATATCATCCGCTCGCCCTCACAAGTACAAGGACTGAAATAAACTGAAACATAACGAAAATCAGGTAGCAGAGCATCATTAGGGGAATCATCTGGAAGGGACCTTGAACTGGATGAGCCTTCTCCACGACGCATCTCCATGTGACGAATTGCCTCAATATGCTCAAGTAGAATAGAATCATAACGAGCTTGGGTTTCATCTCAATGAGCTTGAGCCTCATCCCGACGAGCCTGAGCATCACGATCCCGCTACATGTTAAGTAAAAGATCCTCCATAATAGCCATGTCATGTCGCCTTTCTTCCTGAATTTGCTCCACCTGTGAACGAACAGACCTAAGATCCTCCAATTCAAGGGGTGGGTGAGCACGAGAAGATGATGGTCGAGAGGGAGAAGGGATTGAGGCAGCGGCAGATTATGAGGATGCGTATTGAGAGATAGTGATATGTGGAGTATCAGGGCGTAAATGACCATGAGAGCGACCAATGGAGGACATATCAATGGTTTGGTATCGGGTCACAGGGACATCTGAGGGAAGACAAGGGCATCCTGAATCAAGACAATGGAGAGTGAGAAGAACCGCAAAAGGAAGGGCTTGCCTAACGGGACCAGATGGGTTTACTTTCACAGATTTGATAACCATAAAAATGAAGGCAGGGAGGTCAATGGCAGCTCTAATGTTGATAGCAAACATGATATCTACGTGCATCATGGTAATCTGAGTGTAGTTGGCATGAGGAATAAGGCAGGCTCAAATAATCAAATTAAGTACAATAAAATTTGGATTTAAATTCTTATGATAAATTATAACGGTACTGAATTGAATAATGCGACTCACGGTGCTTATGATAAGATCAGATCAGGGATGAGAGTTGGGAGGCCAAGGATAAGAGGGATTTGTGACATGGGGTAATGTGACTAGACGAGCGATGGATTCAAGAGAGACGATGATCTCACGATGCACTTTAGCGAAAATATGATCCTCACGAACACTCATCCAAAAAACAATTCTCTAATAAGATCGGGATAAATAGAGTCAGTGAGATTGAACAATGGATCCCAACCCAAATCAGAAATCCAACAGTGAACAATAGTGCCATCTAGAGAGGGGAGATTGATGATTTTTTTCTCGAACATTGGAGCGAGTGGAAAAACCTTGGGTACGGTATTGGGTATAGCTGGATAGAGTTCTAGAACGTAGTTTGAGATCGGGAGTTGACGCATCAACATTTGTGTCCTCGTGCAAGGAGGATGAAGAGGAAGAGGAAATTATTCTACGTGTACGGCAACTACGATTCGGCATTCTAAGAGAACTAATCTAGAACCTACCCCCAAAAAAATTCCAACCAAACCACCAAACATCACCAACAACCCAAACAGAAACACAATCCCATCCGCTATTAGTAATAAACATAAATATAAAGACAGAAAATAAATAAGGAAGAGAATGTCCATGAAATTGTTAAAAAAAATTGAACTATATAAAAAATATGATAATATTCATGGAGCTCAAACTTATGGAGGGGAAACAAAAATAAAATGAATAGAGTATCGCCCCAAAAAAAACTATATATATATATATATACACACACATAAATAGAAGAGAAGATGGAGAATACCTAAGTAAATGGAAGAACACGGATACCTTGATTGAGGTAGGGTGTTTGAACAAGGTGGAATGGTGTTAAGGTTATGAAAAGGTTTAAGGAGAGTTGAGGGGATAATGGGTGAGGAATAGAAGACAAGGAAAAATAATGGAAGAAGGGTAAGACTTGGGGTTTGATGGGGAGTGGAGATCGTGACAAAGAGGAGAGCGACAAAAGAGGTGGTAGCTGAAACGGTGGGAAAAAAAATACACTGAACCACCACTTAAAAACATAGGTCGTTTGAATGAAATTGGAAAGTCATTCGAACGACTTGGTTCGAACGAACATCGAACAAAAAGATAAAATAATATAGCCAAAACTCGTTCGAACGAGATTTTCTAACAAAAAAACTGATTTTTGAAAACTCCAAAAGAAACAAAAAAAATTAAAAATTCATAATAGAAGGCCTGAAAGGTTGGAAACCAAAGACAATAATTTTTAAGATGCCCCAAGTTGTGTAGATATTTTCAAACTAGGAGCGGCAATGTAAGGGTGTGAACAATGCAAGTGAGAGCATTATGAAGACAACGCATAAGTGAAAAATGCCAAACAATATATTCACATAATATACACTCTCATACGCCTTGTGACAATGAATGGAATATGATGCAATACTATCCACAAAAACAAACGCGTGGAAGCTTGATGATTCTCATGCCAATAGCATCACTAAAACAGAAGCAATATCGATTAATTGTGCACAACCATTTGTCACACCCCAAACCCAAATCCATTTAAATCATTTCATTTATATTATAATTAAATCATAATATTTAGCCCATTTGAAACATAATTCATTTATCAATATTATTTTCATGTACAATAAACATAATCATGTTCTTTGTACCATAACGTAATTAACATCAACGTCATAATTAAACGAACATGCTATACTACGATTGACCCTGATTAAATTTTACCATCATCGAATAAACTCATGCTAACTCAATATATAAGATGTGATAGTGTAGAAAAACATCAGTGTGACAATGATAAATCCCCACGTTTGATCCCTAGATCATTCTAATAGTGAAACTCTCAAATCACCGATCATATGATATCCTAGCTGGTAGCGTACAAACCTGAAAATGTTAAAATATAAACTGTAAGCATTAAGCTTAGTGAGGTACTCCTTCACAGAAATGAAATAACAATTCTTTATCAAATATGTGGATATAAAATCCAAATAATCCTACCCTGCTATGAAATAAAAATTCTATATCAAATGTCTAGATATAAAATCCAAACAATCCTTCCTTATAATGAAATGTAAATCCTATATGAAATATGTGGATATATAATCCAAATAATCCTGCTTTGCTATGAAATAACAATTTTATATCAAATCAGTGGATATGAAATCCAAACAATCCTGCCTAGGGGTGTCAAAGAACCGGGTCTGGACCCGGCCCCGACCCGAAGTAATGGATCTGAGAAAATTTTATAGACCCGATTATCCGATTACCCGATTAGTTAATGGACCGGATCTGGATATACAAGACTCCAGTCCGATAAGGACCCGACCCGAATGTGTATATATATATATATATATATATATATATATATATATATATATATATATATATATATATATATATATATATATATATATATACGAAACAAATCATAAGTACACTCACCTTGATAATTTAACAGGCTTTCCTTTTTCTTTTGTCCCACACTTGTTTAATCGGTTATTATTCCCTTCCTATCACTCTTACAATATTAGTATCATCATAAGAATATCAAAAATCCAATGAATATCTCAAAAATAACTCAATTCATAATCATCATATGATTGTATTGAAATCATTTATCACAAGTGAAGTTCCATCCAAATTCATGTTAATATATTTTACATATCCAAATCATAGAGCAAACATACATTCATTTCTTATTGGTAATTAAATCCTTATCATATTAGGATTCCAATACAAAAGACGACGCATCATTTCAAGTTTCCTATAGCAAGTTATGCCCATTTCTTCAATACATGGCAAATCTACCCTATAAGCTCATCAATCGTTCAGTCAACTTCCAGGAATTTTCATAATTTATTTACATCATAAATTTCTTTTATATTCCACCCAATATCAATAAACATATTGAATAATAAGAAATTAAAGTTCCATAATTTTTAATGTTCATTTGCTATGTCAGGCAAAACATTGAACACATGGTATGCGTACTTACACTTTTGGAGCAGATTGTATACCCAACTTCCAATTATCACCTAAGATTCATTTCTTGGTATTTTCACATAAGTTTTGGATATATTACACATATACGATTCTATTTTCATATTCAACTATAATTATTCAACTCTAATAAATATACAAAAAGATTGAAGTTTGAATACACAAGGTTTCCAATCAAAGCAATATACATGATTCACACGTTCAACTTCGCTTAAACTCGCATCTATCCATACGTATATCTCAAGACATGGAAATTTAGTAAAAAATGATGATTTATATCATTTAAATCAGTAATACCAAAAATATAACAAGATTTATGAGTAGAATTACCTTAAGGACCTTTACGTAATTTCCTATGAATTTTTATCCAACTTCTCCTCACCTTTTCTTCATAAACCTCCCGTCTCTATCTCCTTAGGCTAAAACTATTCCATGGCTAAAATATGATGAAGGAGGAGATTATTTCAAACCTTTAAAGTCGGAAAAAACCCACCTCCTTATTTAACCAATCAAAATTCACTATTTGTTATACTAATAAGACGAAATATCATTTAACGAATGGACAAATTTTCCCCTGCTTCGTAATTCCAGCATAACTTCTTGCTCGGACCTCCATTTAACTCACCGTTTATTGTGTTACAAACATAACTATATATCTACAACTATATAGTTTTTACCTTAAGTCAATTGTTATTTTATAAGGGTCAAAACTAGTCTCCAACCTGAATATTCCTACCAAAATTTAAAATTTTGTATTTGTAACTAATTCGATATTTCATGCTTTCTGAAGGTAGGATTAGACTAAAAATCATAACTTAACATCATATATATTAATAACATATTACTTATATCACATAAGATAATCATGATTTAAGCATAATTTATCATAATCATATTCGGGTTGTCATAATTCTCCCCTCGTTAGGAAATTTCTACCCAAAAATTGATGGACCTTGGTTCTCCGAATCAAACAAATACAGATAATGCATCTTCATGCTATCCTCGTTCTCCCATGTAGCTTCTTCCATGGAATTCTTTCTTCACACAACTTTCACAAGTGGCATCACTTTGGATCTCAATATGTGTTTCTTCCTATCCACGATAGCAAGTTGTTCTTCGTCATAACCTAAGTCTTCCTTCAACTTAATAGGTTGATCCACCAACACATGTTAAGGATCCGCTACATACTTTCTTAACATAGAAACATGGAAAACATCATGTAATCGGGATAACTCTAGGGGTAATGCTAACTTGTTGGCAACCACCCCGACTTTTTCAAGAATCTTATATGGTGATATAGCGTGGAATTAACTTTTCTTTCTTTCCAAACCTCATAGCTCCCTTCCATGGCGATATTCGAAGAAACACACAATCCCCTTTCTGGAATTCCAAATCTTTTCGTCGTTTATCCGCAGAACTTTTACGTCTACTTTGAACTATCTTCATTCTATCTTGAATAATCTTCACCTTTTGAATGGTGACTTCAATCAACTTTGGACCCTCTATCTTTCTTTCACCAACTTCAGCCCAACATACTGGTGTCCGACACTGTCTACCGTACAATGCTTCATATAGAGACATACCAATATTATATTGGAAACTATTATTTACGAATTTTATCAAAGGCAAATATTCATCCTAATTACCTTTGAAGTCAAGAACATAAGCTCTAAGCATATCTGGCAAAATTTGTACTGTCCTCTCAGACTGTCCATCTATCTGAGGATGAGTCGTACTAAACTTTCAGTTAGTACCCATAGCATTTTGCAAACTATCCCAAAATCCGGATGTAAAGGTAGGGTCCCTATCTAAAAGAATAGAAATCAATTCTACATGCAATCGAATAATTTCATTAACATACAATCTAGCATGCCTATCAACTATATACATAGTCTTGACTTCTAGCAAATGTGCTAACTTTGTCAACCTGTCCACCACTACCCAAATCGAATATGACCCCTTCTGAGATCGAGGAATCCCAACTACAAAATCCATCGTTACATCATCCCAAGTCCATTCCAGAATTGATATGGCTGAATCAACCAATAGGCTTCTGAAGTTCTACTTTCACTTGTTGACATGTAAGGCATCTAACAACAAAATCAGTTATTTCCTTCTTCATATTATTCCACTAATAATGCTCCTTCAAATCCCTATACATTTTAGTATTGCCAGGATTCATAGTATAAATGGAATTATGACCCTCATCTAAAATTTCCACTTTCAATCCATCTATATTAGGCACACATAATCGTTGTTTATATAATAAAGCTTCATCATTAACAACACAAAAATCATCAGACATACCATCTCTGACATCTTGTCATTTCTTCTCAAGAAAAGTATCTTGACTTTGCAAATCGCGAATACGAGTGACTAACATCTGCCTCACGCTTACATGAGCAAAGAATTTGTCCCTATCTACTAGTTGTAATTCCACTCCCATCAATCTCAACTCCATAATGTGAGAAACTCTAGAACATCTAATACAACAAAACCTGCTTGAAGCCTTTTTACTCAAAGCATCTGCAACTATATTTGCCTTCCCTAGATGGTAATGAATTGTATAATCATAATCTTTAATTAACTCCATCCACCACCTGTGCCTCAAATTCAACTCCTTCTAAGTAAATAAATACTTAAGATTCTCACGGTCAGTAAAATTTTCATATACTTCACCCTATAGATAATGACGCTATAATTTCAAAGAAAACACAATAGTAGGAAGTTTTAAATCATGTGTAGGATAATTACGTTCATGCACATGCAACTATCTAGAAGCATAAATGATAACCTTACCAGTTGCATAAAAACAAAACCTAACCCCTGATGTGAAGCATCAGTATAAATAAAAAAAACCATCTCTACCATATGGAATAGTAAGAACAGGTGTAGTTACTAACCTCTTTTTCAATTCTTTAAAACTATTTTCACAATTAGAATTTCATTCAAACTTGACATTCGTCTGGGTTAATTTAGTCATTAGAAAGGTAATCGAAGAAAATCCCTTTATAAACCGTCTATAATACCCATCCAAACCCAGAAAACTCCTCACCTCAGTCACATTATTGGGTCTCTCCCACTTTACAATAGCTTCTACTTTCTTGGGATCAACACATACACCATCTTAAGAAATGACATGGCCTAAAAATACAATTTGTGATAGCCAAAATTCACATTTCTAAACTTAGCATACAACTACTAATCTTTCAACAACTTCAAAATTGTTCTGAAATGCTTTTCATGTTCAACTATATCACTTGAATAAATCAAAATATCATCAATAAAAACTATCACAAATGAATCAACAAAAGGATGAAGTACCTGGCTCATAAGATCCATAAATACAGCTGGAGCATTAGTCACTCCAAAAGGCATCACTGGAAACTCAAAATGATCATCACGAGAACAGAAAGAAGTTTTTAAAACTATCACTCTCTTTGACACTTAACTGATGATAACCCGATCATAAGTCTATTTTTTTTAAAACACTTTAGCACCCTGAAACTAATCAAAGAAATCATTTATACGAGGTAAAGGATATTCGTTCTCAATGATAGATTTATTCAGTTGACTATAATCAATACACAAACACATAGTACCATCTTTCTTTTTCACAAATAAAACTGGAACACCCCATGGAGATACACTAGGCAGTATGAACCCCTTATCAAGTAAATCCCGTAACTGAATCTTGAGTTCTTTCAATTCAATAGGTGCCATTCTATACGGTGCCATATAAATAGGGGTTGTCCTTGGTGCTATTTCAATACTAAATTCACCTTCTCTCTCTAGAGATAACCCATGCAACTCACTGGGAGACAGTTCTGGAAAATCTCGTACAATAGGAAAATCAAGTAAATGTAAATCTCCCTTCCTAGTGTCAAGATCATATACAATAAAATCCTCACAACCCTTAATCAATAATTTCCTCGTCTGAATAGTAGATATGATGCAACTGGGAACAATTTTCCTTTCCCCCACAAATTTAAATTTAGGCTCACCAGGCACATTAAAAAATACTTCCTTACAGAAATAATCCATAGATGCATGATACTTAGATAACCAATCCATTCCCATAATTATATCAAAATAAGAAATAAACAATGGAAGTATATCTATAACTGTATCTCTAACCCCAACAGTCAAAACACAATTATGAAAAACATATTCAGCTACAACAATATCCCCCATAGGCATATAAATACCCAACCCCACATCTAAATGAGTACACGATCTATTCAGGTATATAACAAAAGCATAGGACAGAAAAGAATGTGTGGGACTAGGATCAATCAAAACATAAGCACTTCTATCAGTAATAGAAAGTGTACCTGTCACCACATCCGGGGTAATATAATCCTATTTCATCGTAAAGACTCGTCCACCTGGCCTAAAACCAATGGCTTATCCCATGCCCCAAGTTTTATCTATAATAACCGGGTTATAACAACCAACACAAATAATTTATAACACTAAACTATTTTTTAGTACATAAATTATTCATTAATATCAAATCAACTCAATAATTGTCATTTAACCCTCACACACCAGAATTCATAACCTAGACGCTCTGATACCCAAAACCCAATCCATTTAAATCATTTCATTTAGATTATAATTCAATCATAATCTTTAGTCCATTTGAAATATAATTCATTTATCAATATTTTTTTCAAGTACAATAAACATAGTCATGTTCTTTGTACCATAACGTAATTAACATCAGAGTTATAATTAAACGAACATGATATACTACGATTGACCATGATTTAATATTACAATCATCAAATAAACCCATGCTAACTCAATATATAAGATGTGCGAGTGAAGTAAAACCTCAGTGTGACAATGATAAAATCCCCACGTCTAATCCCCAGATCTTTCTAACGGTGCAAATCTCAAATCATCAATCATATGATATCCTAGCTGGCATCATAAAAACCTGAAAATGTTAAAATATAAACCGTAAGTATTAAGCTTAGTGAGGTACTCCTTCCCTGAAATGAAATAACAATTCTTTATCAAATATGTGGATATAAAATCCAAATAATCCTGCCTTGCTACGAAATAGCAATTCGATATCAAATCTCTAGATATAAAATCCAAACAATCCTTCCCTATAATGAAATAACAATTATATATAAAATCTGTGGATATATAATCCAAATAATCCTTCCTTGCTATGAAATAACAATTTTATATCAAGTCAGTGGATATGCAATCCAAACAATCCTCCCCATTGGCAATAACAAATCCTGGAACATAAGTTCCAACAAATCCTTGTAATAAGACAAAACAAATTATTGGATCTTTGTCCAATTCCATTCCTGGATCATAAGATCCAAACAAATCCTGAATACCGAAGAATTCAAACCAATCCTCGATCTTAAGATCCAAACAAATCCTCGATATTTTAATATCCAAACAAATTCTGAATTCCGAAGTATTCAAACCAATCCTGGATCATAAGACTCAAACAAATCCTGGATATTTTAATATCCAAACAAATCCTGAATACAGAAGTACTCAAACAAATTCGCTCTTAGAGCTATATTCTTATTTATATACGAAACAAATCATAAGTACACTCACCTTGATAATTTCACAGGCTTTCCTTTTCCTTGTCAGAACTTGTTCAACCGGTTCTTATTCCCTTCCTATCATTCTTACAATATTAGTATCATCATAAGAATATCAAAAATCTAAGCTATATCTTAAACATAACTCAATTCATAATCATCATATGATTGTATTCAAATCACTTATCACAAGTGAAGTTCCATCCAAATTCATGTTAATATATTAGACATATCCAAATCATAGACCAAATATACATTTGTTTATTTTTGGTAATTAAATCCTTATCATATTAGGATTCCAATACAAAAGATGGCGCATCATTTCAAGTTTCCTAGAGCAAGTTATGTCTATTTCTTCAATACATGGCAAATCTGCCCTATAGGCTCATCAATCGTTCAGTCAACTTCTAGGAATTTTCATAATTTATTTACATCATAAATTTCTTTTATATTCCACCCAATATCAATAAACATATTGAATAATAAGAAATTAACGTTCCATAATTTTTAGTGTTCATTTTCTATGTCAGGTAAAACATCGAACACATGGTATGCTTACTTACACTTTGGTGGCAGATTGTATACTCAACTTCCAATTATCACCCAAGATTCATTTCTTGGTATTTTCACATAAGTTTCTGACGTTTTACACATATATGATTCTATTTTCATATCCAACTTGAATTTTTTAATTCCAATACATATACAAAAAGATATAGAAGTTTGAATACACAAGGTTTCCAATCGAAGCAATATACATGATTTACACGTTCAACTTTACTTAAACTCGCATCTATCCATACGTATACCTCAAGACATGGAAATTAAGTAAACAAATGATAATTTATATCATTTCAATCAATAATACCAAAAATATAACAAGATTTATGAGCAGAATTACCTTAGGGAATTTTATGTAATTTCCTATGATTTTTTCTCCAACTTCTCCTCACCTTTTCTTCGTAAACTTCCCATCTATCTCTCCTTAGGCTAAAACTCTTCCATGGATGAAATATAATGAAGTAGGATCTTATTTCAAGACTTTAAAGTCAGAAAAAAACCACCTCCTTGTTTAACCAATCAAAATCCATCATTTGTTATACTAATAAGACGAAATATCATTTAACGAATGAACAAATTTGCCCCTACTTCGTAATTTCAGTATAACTTCTTGTTCGGACCTCATTTTAACACACCGTTTGTTGTGTTACAAACCTAACTCATATATATACAACTATCTAGCTTTTACCTTAAGTCAGTTGTTATTTTATAAGGGTCAAAACTAGTCTCCAACCTGAATATTCCTACCCAAACTTCAAAATTTTGTATTTGTAACTAATTTGATATTTCATGCTTTTTGAAGGTTGGATTAGACTAAAAATCATAACTTAACATCATATATATTAATAACACATTACTCATATCACATCAGCTAATCATGATTTAAGCATAATTTATCATAATCATATTCGGGTTATCACACCATTGATCTTCAACCTATGTCTCCCATCAAAATGAAATAATATCTTGAATTCTTTTGATTTTGAAAGAGAAACGATACTATCAGCAAAATGAAAAATTAGCCTTTCCAATCTTTGTTTTTAATGCCACAATAGTTTTAGGATCTTTTACATTTTTGCAATTCGTTGCTATTCATGCAAAAACTTTTTGTTTTTCGCTGCCCGTGTCCATTACTAAGAACAATTAAACCACATGAATATAATGATCATTTTTCCAAATCTGGGAAAATGGTTTTACATGCACAAGATATATTTCTCATAAAGGGGTGACAAAATTGATAATACAACATCGCACTTCACTTAGTGTATGCCAAGTGATGTAGATAATCACTCAATTTCATGAAGGGTGTGTGCAAATAAGGCAATATTATAAGGAAATCATAGAGAAATATATCATAAACAAACTTCAATGCGCACAAACGAGACGAAGTCCGGATTAGCATCTCATCGAAAGCCACGTGGACATGGAATGAGATAGAGGTCTGAAAACATCATACACATTACTTATATGGACAAAAGTTTTATGAAGGCCATTCTACTACAAACAACAAAATTGTTTTTGAATTTTTATAATATATATATATAATAAGAAGTAGAAGTTTGGTTACTATTCAATAAGATGATAAGCTAATTAGGGGCTAGGATTAAACCAACAAGGAAAAGATCCAACGGTTGAGATTAATTTATTCTACATTGCCTAATTTACCCTCAATAATTTGAGTTCCCCCTCTTTTCACACACTCCCATATATTTCCCCCTCTATATCAAAATTCAAAAATAAGGATAAAAGAGTATTTGACCCATTTTTATTACTTTTCAACCACTCACTCAGATTACCTCCTCTCATTCACATCCCAATACATCCTCTCTCTCTCTCTCTCTCTCAAGCACACGATGCACGACTTTCTCTCTTCCAAGCACAGAGAAGTGGAAATTTTTTTCCGATGTCCCTCTTTCTTTCAAGCATACGCAGGTAAATAACATCATTTTATTTACAAACCTTATATAGGGTTGGCTATAGATAAAAAAAATGGAGGCTTTTAGATCTCCACCAAGTTAGATCTCTGTCTATCTACATTTTTTTGGATTTTTTAGTTATAATTTTGTTTTGCAACTCTAATATGGTTCTCTGTTTCATCTTGCAGAACTCGACTTTTTTTGGTTCAGTTCCAAAGTTTGAGTTTGCAAAGATGGTTTTTTTCTTAATATCAACTATTCGACTTTTTTTTTGCAGATGTTAACAAACATTATTTTGGTTCAGTTAATAATCCCGTTAGATTTTGCAGTTCCAAGGTTCATGATCATAATACATTTGTTCTTCCTTACATTCTTGACACCCACTGTTTTGGTTCATTTTACTTAATTCCATTCTCAAATCATGTGGTTATAGATGTCCTCCAAGTAGATCAATGGCGGGTCGTTAGGATTCAGTTTTCACCAAACGATGTGACGCTGTTCCAAAGGTATTGTTTAATTAGGTCTATTTTTTGTAGTTTAATGGTAATTCTTCTTATTCATATTATTTCAAATTTAGTCTACTAATCGTTTTTAATGTTGGGTGTGGATGTTTGGTGTCGACAACATCTCAGTTATTTTGTCAAAAAAAAAACATCTCGATTATTTTGTAAAAAAAAGACGTCTCAGATATTTGAATTTGGAAACAGGAACCATGTTAACACTTTCATCGACTTTCCTTCAATATATTTAGTTTTGATGAATGCTTTGATTCGAAACTTCACACTTTCCATTGCGTGCGAACCAAAGCGGAGGAGAAGCCAAATACTTGCTTGCTAACAATTTGTGTTATTTGATTGTTTATATTTCAGGTGACCCATAGACTTCTTCTAATTGCACTGCCCATGGTCCAAATATAACCCAAGTGTTTGACAAAATGTGCAAGTGTGAGTACTCTAATTTTAGAAAGGTGAAGGCACTGTTGATGACATTTGTTGTTTAAAGTGCCATAGATATGCGTAGTTAATGCTCAAAAGATTCAAAATTGACGAATGTTTATGGGATTTTTAATGAAATTATAATAGAGAAGATTATCGTCAGCATGGTTTTTTGTTTGTTTTTAGCAGGGTGAACCCTAACATGATTGTATTACCAGGGTGAACCCAAACTCTGTTGTGTTCTATTCTCATTTGTGGCAGAACATGGTATGTTTGAATATATTCCATAAACAAGATAGTATAATCTAATAGTTTTAGGTTTGATATGGCGTTCAATACCAATATTTAAAATTATTATAGAGCTTTGGCTAATAGTTTTAGGTTTATATGGGGTTCAATATCATGATATGTTTAAATAGTCTAATAGATGTGGCCAATTAGCTATGTGTTTTTTTACTGGATATTTATATTTTTTGAACAATTAGTAAGTCTAAAATTATAATTTAGTGGTATTTGAATATTGTAAGTCTAAAATTATATTTTTTACTGTGGCCAAAAGTTTGTCTATTATTTAGCTATTGTATATATGTTTAATTTTCCATTTAAAAATTCCCATTGGCTTGGACAAAGCTTTTGCGATTGATGTTGACGAATAAAGGGAGCAAATATAGCGAAATATTATGTCCACAATAGCTCACTAACTCATTGTGTTTCCATTTAATGTTCATGATTCTAAATGTTCCATGTTTGATGTTGAACTAGGTTTTAATAAGCAGTCTTATAATGATATATATAAGCTAACATCATTTGTGATCTATATAAAGTTCTATACATCATTTAAGAAGCAATGTCTGTATATGTTTTAACATGGAGATCTATTCTTCTAAGGACATTAATGCATACCAAAGGCTGAACAAAATGCTACATCTGCAAAATCTTACCATTCAACAAGTCTGTATTCTTAACCAATTTATTTTGTGCAACTGGATTATCCCATCCCCCTTTCGTAAAGAGGATGTTATCACTTATAAATTATACTTTCATGTTGGTTATACCCATTTACTTATTTCCATGAGATTTGTCTCAATGCTGTTGGCTTATGTTTCAATTTCATGAATATTAAGTCCATATACTGAGTTTTCTTTTTGTTGATACGGTGATGAAATGTGTGCACTAGGTGCATTTATCATGGAAGTTAATACAAATAATCTTAAGTTCGCAAGATTTTCTCTATCGATTACTATTAAAATTCATTTAGCTCCTATATAGTTCATTTATGTTTCTTTAATACGTTGATGTTTGGTAGGCTTTAATATAAGTATTGTATATGACTTTTATTTTTCATTTCATCAATTTCTTTGTTACTCCCTCAATAAGGTGTGATATTATTCTTCCCTTTCTCCCTTTCTTTTTACCCTTGAGTGGTTAATTCTGCAGTTTTTACAGTATTGAACTAATTTAGGTCTTATTAGTTGAGGAGTATTGATTAGGGATTCTTATATATGTCACTAATTAATGTGCACTAATGGGCCCTGATTTAAATTCTCGAAAGGTAAAGCTATAACTGATTACTTTCACTCATCTATATCTGACTTTTTTTCTTTGTTTCCTTCATAATACCATTGTTCATAACCACACTTTTTCTAATTCGTTACATTTTTTTCTATTTTTCAGATTTGACTAACATTATCCGTCGGATTTAGTGTGGTTGAAATAAAAAAAACACAAGAACGTGATTTCCAATTACTGAAGCTGAAATGGCATCTCCCATATTCTCTAATTGGGAGCAGGCCTTGACAGAGCAAGACGTAGAAGCCATCGACGTCGCATTTGAATCCTCAAACTCTTCTACTTGCTATCAAATACAAAATCATAATGATGATAGTCGCCACAAAACACGCCGACGATTGCCTGACTCAATCTTCGATTTTCAATAATCAACCCACAACTTCTCACATTCCTTTTCTTTATCCCCTTCTCCTACCAACTACTCTTCTTATCTGGATCCGTTGATGATAGGATACCTTAAAATGACTTTTAAATGTCATAAAATGTACAGCAATACATTTTCTGAGGTGCAGAAAGCTACAGGGGAGCTTTCAGTGTTTTCAGCAGAATAGTTTCTAACGTGACCTATAATCCTAAGCAGTGCTCGCATTAGAATACTTTGAATTTATTCTAACTTATCGAGATTAGAGGTTAGACGCGAGCCTCCACCTATTTCAGTCACCTTGCCTTCGGTAAAAAAAATGGGTCCAATAGGATTTTATATACATTTTATATATGCTATTCAATTTCTATACTTGATTTCTAATTTCTAAGATCATTTTCATAACTTCAATGGCCCAACATTGTCACAAGTTCTATATCTTATATTCATCTTATGTCAGTGTATGTCAACAATTTAAAACTTAAACTGAAGAGGTGTGTGATTGAAGAGGTACTAACATGGTGGTTCTCTAATTTGTCTTGAGTTTTCGATTCTTTGGTGTTTCATTTTGTTCCATGAATTTGATTATTTATTGCAGTCTGTAACAAGCTGCTCTTACCACTAAGCAGCAGCAGCAGTAGTAAGCTATGATTTTCCTTCACCTAAATGTCCTTAACTAAGGCACGAGCCATCTTTTAAGTTCCCTGCAATTAATATTGAACCAAGGACATGTACGGGTAGAGTTCTTGCTGAATGATTTGGATATGTTTACTTCTTGCTGAATTACTTAGACATTTGGATAAGTTTGCTTTCTGCTGAATGATTTGGATAGTGTTTCATGCTGGATTATAGACTATTGGATAAGTTTTCTTCTTGCTAATATATTTAGACTTTTATGTATCAATTTTAGGATTCATGTTGTTTAATGTATTTTTTTGACTTTACATGTGAGAATTTAACTATTGATCACTGGGGTAATATATGAACCTTAGTTTTTTTTTCTTTATATGTACTCTCCCTCTTTCAGAAATCAGTTACACATATCATTGCATTTCAACCTTAGTTCCTTTTCCCAATGTTCATATTGCACCTAATAAGTCACCTCAAAGATTCGACCACTCCCCCATATATTCAAATCTCTTTATCCGCTGAAATTAAAGAAAAAAGGTACTTGAATAACTGATTATCTGACCAAGATACCATTCTCATTCATTTGTGTTGTTTTCTAAATAATTTAAAATTAAATCGAAAGAATACATATTATAACAAATTAGATTCAAGAATTCCTTTACATTAGATATTCTGGGGTAAATAATTACCACTAAAATTAAAGATGCAACCTAAAACAATTATAATGAAATTACAAGATGTAAAATCTTTTCTGTAAATGAATGGAATTCACGGTCACAATAAATGTATGAAAATGCGGTGATAGTTACTGATATTAGGCTACATGTTACTGATTCCTTTTGCATAATCTAATCAGACAACCCATTGATGGGCTTGATAAATGCATGAAGAAAAATAAATAAATGCACGTGTATATTTATTTAGGTATAGATTTGAGTTTGAGGCCTTCATACCTGTGAATGATGTTTGATAATACCAATTTGTAGGCGTCGTTGTATGCCGTTTATAGCATCTTTCATATTGTATATGCATTGTTTCCCCTCATTTTGACATACATTTCCTTTTTATGTTTATTTGTTTGGTTGCAATTTCTATGTATTTGTGCTCTTATCACTACTTTATTAATTAACGAATTGTACTTATTTTGACCTCCATTTCCTTTTTATGTTAATTTGTTCATACTGTATATGTATTGGTCCTTATCACTCCATTTCCATGTTGTCACTACAAACACTCTTGCCGCCTTATTTTTTCATGACCCCGCTTTCGCACTCAGGTGACTACTTTATCGCATGCACTTGATCTATAGTTGTTACTCCACAATTTTTGTTTTTGCTTTGTAGATTTCTCCATGGAATACACTTCAATATTAGGGATTTTATTTATCATTTTTTCCACGCTATCTCGAGTTCACTTTTTGTACATGAAATCACTTTAAAATACTTATTTTGAATTCTTAGTTTGATTATGTTTTATACATTGTTAGTTTGATTATGTCTCCTAATTTTTTCAAACGAGGAAATCATGTTTAGTGTGCTTTTTCCTCCATGATCTTTTTTCCCTGTTTTGTGATAGATTTGGGAAAAGTTTAAATAATGTAAAACCTAACACATTGCCTTATTTGGTAGGTGAATGCTGTTGTAAAAACATATGTCGGTTTTTAACTTTTTTTTCATTCTTATAGCTCCCACACATCCAAGCAAGGATTATAATTTATTCTGGCCTATTGGTTTTGAAGCACTGACATTAAACTTCTTTATTTTCAAACTTTGAACATCATTAAGTTTTTATATTTGAAGCCTCATGTATATATGGGTGTGAAGATTAAGTGTTTCCGCATATAGTTTTTGTTGAATTTAGTTCGATGTTCCATCATTCATTTGCTCTCCATTTTATGACCCAATTTTCGAGTGTAGTTAAGAAGTGGTATGTAACATCCAATTTGAAAATGAATGATAATTCTCTACAGTTATATTGTCCATTTCTTCAACAGGTGGTAGCTTTATTATCCGTTTCTTTTGGGTTACCCATATCTTCTGGCCTCTGCCAAAGGTAATATATCCCTTTCTTTACGTTCTCTTGTGTTTATGTTCTCTTCTTTTTCCTATGTATATGTTGTATTCTTGGTACCATTGGGTCACGATGAGCTGAAGAAAAATGAACAGATAAATGGTTATTTTCTTCATTCCTGTTTATTTTCACTCTTATTGGGTGCGTGTGTCGATTCTGCAGAACATTTATATGTTCTGACCATTTGGGTTGACCATTTTTGTTTCTGATTATAACTGAAGCTCTAAATTGTATACATACTAACATTGAAATCTCTAAAGCTCTTTACCTTAGACCTTTGTGAACATACTCAAACTAAACATACTGAAAGAAGACTTACTTACACATACATACTCACACTAAAAGCTCTAAACATATTTAGTATATATCTTACTTTACTCTACATTATTGTATAAGAACTTACTGAAACAAAACCTCCATGTTGAATTGAATATACCACAATTTTCATTTTTTTACCCAAATCATTGACCTATTTACGTCTAAAACTTCACGCGGAGTATTGTAATTACCAAACTTCACTCTAAAGCTTCAAACTCAATGACCTGTGTATAGGAAGATTTTGCCATCATGTCTCTTTAAGTTTTACGGCCACACTAAAAGTGGAGCACTGGTGTATCGGATATATGAGCTATGCATAAGTGCTTACGAGGTGATTATATTTATTTTGTTTAAAAAGTTGAAGTCATCACCGAGGAATCATTTAGTGTAGATATGTTTTGGATTTATGTTTTTTGGTTACTTTGGATGTGAAATTAATAGATTTATATGAATGATGGAGTTCGAGATTAGTCGGTTCATACATATTGTTATAGTGTACGCGTTTGAAATCTGAAGACGAACATTTGACTAATTAGCATTATATAATATTTTACTCGCTATTTCAATTAACTGACTATATTTTTTTATTTTGTATCAGGTCGCATTTTAAAAAATACGGACAATCATTATAGTTCAACATGTGACGACCTCAATTGATATATATGTGATTTTTTTTAGGAAGTTTTTTCGTACACAAGTATTCGTTAGTTGAATTTTTTATCTTTGAATATTGTTGAATTGGTTGTTATCCCTTAAGAAGGATGGATAGTCCAATAAATAAAGGAGTGCATGGCCATTTTCTTAAATTGACACTGTTTATTTGAGGCACAATGTAAATTCGATTGAAGAATATTATATAGTTCATGTTGTATATAAATTTTTTTGACGAATTTAGACTATTTGAATGTTGTTTGACTATTTGTTATTTGTTAAGCTGGTTGTATAGTCCTTTAAATAAAGGAGATTATGATCATTTTTTTTAAATTACACTTTGCTTTGTTGGGGAACTAAATTTTTGTGGTTTTGCAATTATGTACATTTCTAAATTTTCGTCGTGCCTTCAGGCACGGGCATTCCTCTAGTATATATATATAAAGTAGAAAACTTATTTATGTCATAAGTTTACTTGATGATGTCACGAGGGTAGAATAGTAATTGCACCAATTCTCTCCCTTAACCTAATCTTCCAAACCTAGCCGTCACTTTCCAATACTTCACTCCCACACTCCCTCTCTCTGTTTCTCTCTCTCGCGATTGTGCGATTTTAACCCAGGTAATGACGTTTTCCAGAATATTATTCATACAATGTTATATTTTTTTATTTTGTACATGAAAACCCATTTGGTCCCGATTTAATGTTTGATTTGTGATTGTTTTCATCTTCAGATTTGATTTGTGTTCATTTTCATTGGGTATCTCAGATTTGAGAGTAGATAGTGGTAATATTGATAAATGTAGGGCTTTTTTCATTTTGATTTAGTAAAGATCTATTTCGATATGGTTCAATTTTATTTAGATCGGTTTATTTTTAGGAAATAATTATTTTTTTGGTTTTATTATTTATTTTTATTTTGCAGGTGACATGATTATACATGTACATGGTTGTGCGATTTCAAGCAAAGTAATGTCACTTTTGAGAATATACATACGATTTTATATCTTTTTATTTTGTACATGAAAACCCATTTGGTCCCGTTTTAATGTTTGATATGTGATTGTTTTCTTCTTTAGATTTGATTTATGTTCATCTACATTGGGTATCTCAGATTTGAGAGTAGAGAGTGGTAATATTGATAAATATAGGGCTTTATTCATTTTGATTTTAGTTAAGTTGTATTTCGATTTGGTTCGGTTTGTTTTAGATCTGTTTATTTTTAGGACCTAATTATTTTTTCGGTTTTGTTATTTATTTATCTTTTGCAGGCGACATGATTATACATGAACATCCTAAATAGGTATACTCTATCAACCCTGAGTTCTTTTTTGTTTTGTATATTTGAAAATATTGTTTGCGTCCCACAGATAATCTGAAATATGGTTTTGATCTAACCATATATCTAGAATATGTATTTTCTTTCCTTTTAGAGGTTGGATCAATGTTATTTGGTACATTTGGTATATTTGAAAATTTGGTATATTTGGTGTTAGATCTGTACATTTGGTATATTTGAAAATTTGGTATATTTGGTGTTAGATTTGTACACCCGTCAAGTAGTTTGTAAGTACTCCATGTGTCTACAACATAGTTCAATATTTTGTAGTTTTCATATTTTTTTCTCCCCCCCCCCCCCTCCCAACACCCTCTTAATTTTTTGCCGTATATATTGTGTGCCCAATCAACCTTTAATTCTAGCCATTTTAGCTCAAATTTGATTTCTTTACTTACTCTTTGGAATATATATGTTTCCAGTTTCTTTTCCTTCCATAGAGTAGAAGTGGTGAAACTGCATAACAGTGAGACTTAGAATTCAAATTTCGTAATATGAGTTTGCTTAGATATAAGACATGTTTTGACATAATGTTCATTAATGGTGCCAGGTATTTGACTCAATATCTTCGTGTTTCGATAGAGTTCATTTTTTCTGCCAAGTATTTGACAAAATTCCAAAATGAGAATTCCATTAATTTTGTCAATCTTTGGATTTATATTTGTTGTGAACGAGTGTTTGTTGAACATTATGATATATACTAGGTTTATATTTGTTGTGAACGAGGTTTTGTTGTACATTTTGTGAATCTTTTCATATTTTTGTTTTTATTCTTCGTTCGCCATCATATGTACGCAATTTTAGGTCTTGCTAAGACCTTTTTTCATAGATGATTCATTCTGATAAATATAACTGAATATTTTTTGGGTTTGTGTGTAATATTGATCATGTGTATAGGTGTGTCTAACTCACCACTTTTTTTACTCGTGATTTCTTATTGAGGTATGATTTGTAGGAGATTTATGGGATTGGGAATTCAGTTGATAGTGATTTTGATGATGATGATGATGATCCGAGTAAAGAAAGTGTTATCTGCCTATCGAAACCAAGGGACACCATTGTCCTTCCATTTCGACACGTGTATGTGCAGTGGATGTACCAGACAAACCTGCTATACTACATATGTTATCGGATATACTACAGCTGTTCTACTACATGTTCTCTACTACATCAACTACATATGTTCTAGTACATCTACTACATATGTTCTACTACATCTTCTAAACAATTTTGTGGAGATACTGCATCTGTTGTACAATTTTGTGGAGATTTTGCTTAAATTATGCTCAAGTTTATATCACCTCAGAGGTCAATCAAGATATGTTTAGACATACCACCATGTAGCCGGGCATGCACTAAAGTCTTATGACACTGAAGATTCTCGACCACTGAAGGCAAATACATTATCTTAATCAGGTCAGTTTGAGGATGTTGGCCTATATCATCAAGTGAATTAGAGGACCCAATGTCCGTATGATGAAGTAGGAACTTTATCAAACCCGAAATACATATTTTTGTGGGCGGATGACTACATGTGTCTTCTATGTGGAGTTGAAATGCCATCCATCTTTGTTAAGGAAAGGCAAGAACATTCTGATTTTCATCTTGCCAAGCGGCTGCAAGAGGCAGAATCTAGAATGACCACATTCTCTAGCTTCTTACAGTGGTACACCTTCTCTGGTGTTACTGGATTTTTTCTCCTAGGATTAACAAAGAAGATGACAATGGAACTCAAACACAACATTACACTCTTCAATCGAATTGCTTTAGAAATTTATCTCGCATCTCAGCAAAAAAATTACCGCTCACATATTGGTCAGTAAGCAATGCAAGCCAGACAACACTGTTAGTTTTAAACCTCAACAGGTTAGTTTCTCATAGTTGCAGAATGTGATGATGGAATTCTTTTAGAATCCCATCTCTTTTACTTACTCCTGTGTATCTTAAGGAATTGGGCGAGAGCGAAGGCTAGAAAGGCTGAGAGGAGAGGGAAGTTCAACAGGAGGACAGAACTCGAAGACGACGTCACTGGGTTCTTGGATGACATCGCATCCAGTACAATCATCACCTCCTCCATCAATTACTACAAAATTATTTTTTAAACCAAGTTTTATTTGGGCTCGAATGGAAGTTTGGGTAATCTATATACATTTTCTAAATTGGGCTCCAATGGAATGTGGGTGTTTATATTTGGATGGTATTTATTTTGGGGCGAATTCATTAAGGATGTCTAATATATTTATTATAAACAAATTCTTGATTGGTTGCCTAACATGAGATTAGATATAATGAAGGGATTTTTTGAGTGGTAAGAAAAAATTATTTTCATATATCATGCTCAATAGGAGGGAGGGTTGCGCTGGCTGTAGTTTCATGGAAATATAAGAGTGGAAAGTAACACTATCCTAACTACTGAGTATAATTAATATGCTTTGAACCTCAATGTTTTACACTACTTTTCATTGTTAATTGTGTTTACTCAATATGTAGTTGTCCTTTTGTTCCTCAAGAAAGTTACATTTGTGTGATGTTTATATGACGAGGTTCTAATTGATATTTCTTCCTCCTGCAGAAAATACTTGCATACGCATTATGGAGTGACATAGATTTGAAAAGGGGAACAAGATTTGAGTAACATTCTTCATATCAACACTATGATTGTTTTAATATATGTTTTAACAACTTATTCCAATTTTTCATTGACATTATAAATACTAATACGATTCCAGAATTAGGACTTCTAATTGTTTCATGTACAACATTCTTGATAATTTTTGGTTTGTTTGGAGGTGTAATGACTATTAGTATTGTTACAAACTATTAGTTTGTTCTTGGAGTTTTTTTTTCTTTTTTAAGCAAGGTGGATAGTTTTATATAGACAAAGGAAACTTTGTCCAAATTTTCAAAATTGTTTAAATTTATTTGTGTTGTAAAAAGTGATATGACTTGAATTATTCACTATTCAATACTTTGAAAAAAAAGTTTTGTGCCTTCAGGCTTCTACCTCTTTTTGATAATCGTGTATTTGTGTATAGACTTTCATTCTTAATTCTAGATGTGTTGATATATTAGAGACATTAATGTAGGTCCAAAATGGACTATTAGTATTGTTATTGAAGTATAAACAGAGGAAGCATGGGAAACACTCCATAAATGTTTTAAATCATTTTACAATTATTCGTGTTATATAAAAACATTTTGACATAATTTATCCACGACTTAATACTTTGAAAAATTATCATCGTGCCTTCAGGCACGGGCATACCCTAGTATATATATATATATATATACAAGGACTAATCTAGTTCATAGATATAAAAATAGACATGAGAAACAACCTAAACTAGATAGACTACTTCGATCTCAATCAATGGAGCAAAGCCCAATCGAGTTCCTAAGGTTTTCAAACCTAAGGGCATCTAGAGGTTTGGTAAAGATATCGACCAATTGTTGATCGGTGCTTATGAAGATTAAGAAAATGATTTTCTCTTCAACCAATTCACGAATAAAATGTTCACGGATCCTAATATGCTTGGTCTAGAATGTTGAATGGGATTTCGAGAAATATGAATTGCACTTGTATTATCGCAATTGATAGTCATAGTGCCTTGAGAAATACCATAATCTTCCAACATTTTTTTTCATCCAAATGAGTTGAGTGCAACAACTCCCGATGGCTATGTATTCGTCTTCCGTCGTGGACAAGAAAATAGAATTTTTTTTCTTGCTCATCCATGAGACAAGCGCGCTACTAAAGTAGAAACAATGGCTAGATGTATTTTTGCATCCAGCAACATCTCCTGCCCAATCGGCATCCGAATATGCCGATAGACAATCATTTATGTCGAAGGAATACAAAATCCCAAAAGACAGGGTTCCACTAACATATTTAATAATACGTTTAATGGCAAGTAAATGAGACTCTTTTGGGGCGTCTTGATAATGGGCACAAACTCCTACACTAAAAGAAATTTCCGGACGACTAGCGGTAAGGTAAAGTAGACTACCTATCATACTCCTAAAGAGAGTGTGCTCTACGGCCTTTCCTTCGGTGTCCTTACTAAGCTTAATCGATGAACTCATTAGAGTACGTGCATGCTTAGCGGATTCTACGTTAAATTTCTTCACAGGGTCTTTAGCATACTTAATTTTAGACAAAAATATCCCACTCTCAAGTTGACGAACTTAAAGACTTATGAAGAAGGTAAGTTCACCGACCATAATCATCTCAAATTCATCTTGCATTTCTTTTGAAAAAATTTGAGTATGTTTATCACACGTTGAACCAAACACTATGTCGTCGGCATACACTTATGCAACTAAAAGAGCTTTATCATCACGACGGACAAATAATGTCATGTTTACTCCCCCTCTAAAAAAGCCACGAGAAAGGAGATAAGAAGTGAACCTTTCATACTAAGAACGAGGTGCTTGTTTCAAGCCATATTGTGCTTCCTTTAGAAAGAAGACATGATTAGGATGCTTCGGGTCCTCAAACCCTTTAGGTGAGAACACACTATATATTGACTAACTTGAGTCTGTATATATAGGAGTTTCAACTAGTTTGGATATCTAGACAAAATAGGTTAGATTATTTTGAGAACTCCATCTCCTCAAAGGTTCAAAATCATTGAATAAATCCAGTCCAAGAGAACCTTCAAGATCAACATAAAGGGAAGTTAATTCTAAACCTTAAAACCACAAATAGGACACTTGCACTCCATCATACATATCACCTATTTATTTTAATGGTTTTTCAACACTTCAAATCTTTTTTAAATCAATCTAATTCAATAAAAATCATTTTATATAATTTTAAATACTTTTCAAATGATTTTTGAATTAATTAAAAAATGGTTTTCAAAGTGTTGTGGGTATAAGTTTAATTTCAAAAACTTATTTTATATGATGATTGTTTGCTTGGGTAGAATCCAAAAGCGCTAGAGAATTGGAGGTGTGCTGTGTAATTATTTTCAACATGCGTTCTTGCCTTCATCCTGTGCATCCACGTGTTGCTAACCTATCGAGTGGATTTGTGTTTTCTGTTAGACACAAAATACGTACACATCCTCAGCACTTGGATCATCTTAATCAACGTACTGTATGTGTTTTGACTCAATCCTTATGATCCTAGTCTAAACCCATCAGTGTGCATTCATCCCACCGCTTGTGTTGAACCTTTGGATTAAAGTCAATCTCTCAAGACTCAATCCCAGCCATTGAATTGAGGTCAATGTTCTGGATCCTTCTACGTTTAGTATAAAAAGGACCCAAGCCTCAGCATTTTGAGACTTTTTCCATTTCATTATTTCTGAGAGAAAAGAGAGAGTAGAGAGAAGAGAGGGAAGGGATAAAGAGAGGGAAAGAATAAGAGAGAGATTAGAAGAAGAAACCCTATGTTTTCTTCGTAGTTTAACCCATGAGAGTCTCTCCCAAACCAAACACCAAAACCTAAATAGTTCCAAACACCAGAAAACCCATTTTCGAGAGTTAGATCCATTTAGGGTTTCTGTGTTCTTGGTGTTGTGTTTTCATTTTGAAGACCTCTTCAAATCTTAGATTATCTCATAACTCATCTGTAAGAGAGACTTAAGTTTCATTATTGAAACTGAGTTTTTCAAAAAGAGAACATCACACGATTTTTCTGTTTCTCTTTTTAGATCTAGCATTTTATATTTATTATGTTTCAACAAATTTTGAAATAAAAACTTTTAAGTTTTTTAAATATTTTTCAAAACTAGTGAGTTGTGTGTTTCTAGTTTTTATTTCATAATTTATGAAATACTATTGTACAAAAAAAAAAGGAACACAAATAACTCTTGCTAAAGTCTTAAGGCGTACAGATCTGAAAAGGAAGTTTTATCACAAAAATTGTTGAATCAGTTTCTGCATGTTAAGTCTGAATCTGTTTTAATAAAGTAGACTTCTAGTCTAGTTTAGATATCAATTGGAGGTTTACAATATCAAAAATATTTTCAAAACTCTAAAATTATTTAAGACCTTGAACCATCTTCTGAGCAAGATATCCTTGAGATCTGTGGATAAATAAAAGATCAAGAAGTCTTGGCTTGAAAAATCAAGATTGAGAAATAACTTTTATTTTACAACTATTGTAATTTGTTAGGAAATTTTGTATAAATATTTAGAGGGTGAGTAGCATGTTTGCATGTAGTAGCACATCACAAACACTATATCACACAAACACTTCGACACTGTGGTTCTGTTTGAGAATCCTGAATTTGAAAGAGTTGATGGAATCAGAATTCAAAGAGAATGAGATCAAGGAAAAGACAAAAAAGCAGCAAGAAAAGATCAAGTTCCAATTTAGAATACCTTTGGAGTGGAGAATATCAAGTATGTACATTCTGAACTTAGGTTAGGATCTTTGTAATTTGCTTAAGTGTTGTAACTTGATTTTTATTGTAGTGGAATTTTATTTTGTGTCGTGGAGGGCATCGTTGTTGTTTCCCTTGTATAAGGGTTTTACTACTTTAAAATTCATGTGTCTATTTTTTTGAATGTTCTTAACTGTTGTTGTGATTGGGACTGCATGGTAACTTTAGTAGATGTTCTTTAGAACTTAAAAAGTAAGGTAATCAACTATCAAATTTAATCCATATATTTAAACAGTATTTTATAACACATCTTGTGTTTTTCGAAAAGAGTTTTTCCCAAAAAGTTTATTCGGAGTTCACACAACCTATAACAGTTTGTTATTAACCTTGTAAACAAATATTTTATTATTAAAGCCTTTCTTCAACTGGTATCAGAGCAGGAACACCTTTTTTTACCCGGAAACATGAGAAATTATTTTTGAAACTTCTTTCTGAAAAATTTCTGAGTATGGAAGAAAAATTTGAGAAGTTAGGTAACCTATCCAGACCACCACTCTTTGATGGAAATAATTTTTCGTACAGGAAAGTAAAAATAACTTATTTCATTCAAGGAACCGTAGGTGATGAAGTCTCTAAAATGATTGAAACAAGGTTTGAACATCCTACTAACCTACCTCTGCCACTGATCTAACAAAGATTAAGAAACTTCTTAGTGAATTTACTAAGGAAGAGAAAAAACTGTCTCTTGATAATAACAAAGGAAAGAGTTCCATCTTTATGTCCATTAACGAACATGAATTCAAAAGAATATCCATATGTCTACTTCTAAAGAGGCATGGGACACTTTAGTCATTGATCATGAGGGTGATGAACGTGTCAAAGCTGGAAAAAACCAAATGTTTATTCAGCAATATAACACCCTGATTATGAATCACAATGAATCCTTTTTCGATTTCTACATAAGGTTAACTGATATTTTTACAGAACTTCATGCAAATGGTATAACCTACAGTAGAAAGGAAATTGTGTCAAAGATTCTTAGGTCATTGCCATCTAAATTTGACAACAAGAGATATGCTATTGAGGAAATGAATGACCCCAATATGACTCCTGAATTACTTAGTAGTAAACTTAGGATTGTTGAATTGGAACTAGACTTTAAAAAGCAATTGACCAGACAGACTAATAAAGCCTCTAGTTCAAATGTTATGTTTTCATCTAAATTACCAGTGCCTAAATTAAACTCTATAGACTTTGACACTGACTGTCTTGAAAACTGTGATTTGGAAAATCTTGATAATGAAATAGCTCTTATGAGTAAGCATTTCAAAAATATTTTAAAATTTAGAAATGTTGTAGCCTCTGAACAAGGAAAATCTAATTAGCAAGGAAATCAATCTCTCAGACCTCATGACAAAGACAATACCAAGAACACTTATGATAATAGGATGAATTATGACCCCAATAGACCTAAACCTGACATAAAAGATGTTAAATGTCATCGTTGTAATAAACTTGGTCACTATGCTAGTAAATGTCCAACTAGTTTTAACAACAACAATAAGGCCAATATGTGTAAGACATGGGACGACTCTAGTGATTCTGGTGACGATGAAACTGAGTCAAACCTAGATAAATGAGTATTGCATGTCTTTCTTTGCTAAGATAATATATAATGATGATGCATGCTTGCCTCCTCATGAACTTGATATGCATGTTGATGTTGTGAATGATCTTGCTGATACTTCTGCTCCTATTACTGATGCAAGATTGTGTGTGAGTCAAAGTGAGAATGTTTATAACGAATTGAACGTGTGCGTGAGTAAAGAACCTATCAAAAATATAGGGGACAATTCACACAATGCACATAGTGAGTCTGATGATGATCTTCCTGAGCTACATGAATTATACACTAAATTGGTTAAGAACAGTGCTCGCCTAGAAAAGATGATAAAAACCCTAAGTGAGCGTATCGATTTACTTAACCACTCTATTTGGAAGAACACTGAAGATTATATTGCCCAATGTGTTGCTCATGAGATTGAGATTGAGAATTACAACTTGAGAATAAATTCTTTGATTCAAAAGAACCATGAATTTGAACAAAAATGCAAGGCAAACCTTATTGAACTAGAAAAGTCAAAGCAAAAGGTTTCAAATGTGTTTAAAAAATGCCAACACTTTGAAACACAAACCAAGACTTATTAAAAAATTGCTACTGGAAGCAAAATTGACTCTGAAGATAAGTCTGGCCAAGGTTTTGGAGAAATAGTGACACAAGTAAGACCAAAGTTTATCTTGAAAATGTTGCTTTAATAAAACAAGGCCAAACTTCTCAAAATGTTTAAAAAGGTGAATCTAGTCTCAATGTCTCTCAAACAACACATAATCCGTACAATCAACAGTTGAAACCAAACAGTCGGACAAAATACGTCTGTCCTTCTGCGAGAGACCAAAGATAAAAACCTAAATCTAATGATGATTGGACTACTGTACCCAAAAGATCCAAGCCAATTTTTAAAGACTTTAGTAAGAAAGTCAAGTCCTATAACCATCAGTAATATTCCTATCGTGATATTTTTTGCCAAGCTCTTGATGAGTGTTTCCAAAAAAGGACATACTCTCCTACCTACCAGAACTTTAACTATTCTAGGAAATCCAAAAATACTTATATACTTCCTAGACAGGCCACGAACAACTATAACTCTAAAAAGAAAAATAGAGGGTCCAAGACTAAGAAAAAATCATTTATAAAGACCACTAAAACCTTTTATAAATCAAAAGGTCACAAATATTTTTAAACTAAGCCTATTTGGATTAGAAAATATGATTTACTACCCCAGCTCAAGTGCAACATTGTCGTTTTTGCTTTAAAGGCACAAAGCACTTCAACTGGATGGTATTTAGACTCCGGATGTTCTAAACATATGAACGGGGACGAAATCAAATTGAAGAACAAGACAGACTTCCTTGGAGGTAGTGTCATGTCTCGAGATGGTGTTTCTTCTTAGATCATAGGTAAAGGAACATTAAGTGAGCAAGGGCTTCCTGAACTGAATGATGTTCTCTTAGTTAAAGGTCTTAAAGCCAATCTCTTAAGTATATCACAATTTTATGATTCCAATCACTCAATTACCTTTTCTATAAAATATTGCAAAATTATTGATGAAAAAGGTAATTGTATCTTAACAGGAAACAGAAACCCAGAAAATTGTTACACAGTAATCCCCAATTCTGACTCTTGCAATGTTGCCAGATTAGAGGATTCTGATCTATGGCATAATAAATTGGGACACACCAATTATGATAACGTTAGAAGATTGAGTTCCTAAGAGATAGTTAGAGGTTTGCCAAAAATTAAAAATTCTTTTACTCCTGTATATGGACCTTATCAGGAAGGAAAAATAAGTAAATCCCCACACACGAAAGTTAAAGATGTTCTTACCACTAAGCCTCTAGAACTTATCCAAATGGACCTAATGGGTCCTTCAAGAACTGTTAGTTTCTGTGGAAGCTCTTACATCCTAGTTATATTGAAAAACTATACGAGATATACATGGGTAGCCTTTATGAAACATTAATCAGATACCTTTAATGAATTCTTAAGAATCATCTTAAAAAATGAGAATGAGAAGGATACCCAAGTATATCTAATTAGGAGTGATAGAGGTGGAAAGTTCAAGGACTCTGGAATTATTTAATATTGTGTAGCTAATGGCTATAAACATTAGTTTAGCGCTCCCAAAATCCCGTAGCAAAATGGAATAGCTGAACGTAAGAATAGGACTTTACAAGAAATGGCTAGGGTTATGTTACATGCTAAGAATCTCCCTAGATATTTTTGGGTAGAAGTTGTCCAAACCGCGTGTCACATTATTAATTATATCTTCCTCGAAAAAAATTCCAAAGAAACATCTTACGAGTTATGGTTCCACAAAAATCCAAACTTAAAATATTTTAAAACCTTCGGTAGTATCTGTTATATTTGGAAAGATAGAGAGCATCTTTCAAAATTTGATACCCGAGGAGAAAAGGGATTTTTTCTTGGCTATTCCCAAAATAGTAGGAATTTGCGTTTGTTTAACAACAGAACCAAAACTATTATAGAATCAATTAATGTAATTATAGATGACACAAGTATTAGGAGTAGTGACATTCAACAAGTTACATTTGATGAGGAAGAACCTATTTATCCCCTGATCCTCAAGATGATACTGATTCACTGCCACCTGAGAATCCTTCCATACCCACTTAGGTTCCTAAAGATCATCCAACTGAAACCATTGTCGGTAATCCTTCGGAACCAGTTAGAACTAGATCCCAACTTCGACAAGTGGCATAATTTTCTTATTTTGTTTCTCTTGAGGAACCTAAAAAGGTTAATGATGCCCTTACTAACTCATTTTAGATAAATGTTATGCAAGAAGAGCTACTCCAATTTTAAAGTCACAATGTTTGGAATCTTGTTCCTAGACCAAAAGATTCGAAAGTTATTGGCACAAGATGGATTTTTAAAAACAAAACAGATGAAAATGGGGAGGTCATTAGAAATAAAGCTAGGTTGGTTGCATAAGGATACTCCCAGATTGAGGGAATTTATTTCAATGAAACTTTTGCACCTGTTACTCGTCTGGAATCAGTTCGTCTCCTCCTTGCAATTTCTTGTCATATGGAATTCAAATTATTCCAAATGGATGTTAAATCCGCTTTTTTAAATGGAATTTTTCCTGAAGAAGTTTACGTAGAACAACCCAAAGGATTTGTTGATCCTATACACCTAGACCACATCTTTAATCTTAAGAAAGCCTTATACGTCTTGAAACAAGATCCTAGAGCTTAGTATGAGAGATTGTCTACATTTTTAGTGTCTCACAATTTTATCCATGGTGGAAACGATCCAACATTATATGTTAGAAAGGAAAATCAACATGTCTTAATCACGCAAGTATATGTGGACGATATTATTTTCGGTTCCACCTGTCCTAAACAAGTAGAGAATTTTTCTGATATCATGCATACCGAATTTCAGATGTCTCAAATGGGTGAACTACAATATTTTTTTGGGTTTACAAGTAAAACAATGCAGTGATGGTCTTTTTATTTCGCAATCCGAGTATGCTGCAGATTTAGTTACAAAATTCGTCTTAGAAAATGCGAAAACTTCTATAACCCCCATGAGTACTTCAATTAAACTTTCTAAGGATGATATTGGGAAAAGTGTAGATCCCACTCTTTATATAAGTATGATAGAGATTTTACTGTATCTTACCGCGTCTCGACCTGACATATCCTTCGTCGTGTGTATCTATGCTAGATATCAAAGTAACCGTAAAGAATCTCACTTATTAAGTGTAAAAAGGATTATTAAATATATTAAGGGTACTCTAAAATTTGGTATTTGGTACACAAATGATAAGACTAGTTCCATTTTAGGATACACCGATGCAGATTGGGCTGGGTGTTCTGATGATAGTAAGAGCACTTCTGGTGCTTACTACTACGTAGGCAATAATCTCATTGGTTAGTCATGTAAGAAACAGAATTGCATTTCATTATCTAGCGCCGAATCTGAATATATAGTAGATGGTAGTTGTTGTGCTCAATTACTATGGATTAGACAAATGCTTAGTGATTATGGTCTCACAGAAAAACAATTAACCATGTTTTATGATAATCAAAGTGCAATTAATATTTTCAAAAATCATGTACTACACTCACGAACTAAACGTATTAAGATTATACATCATTTTATCCGTGACCTTGTCGAATCCAAAGATCTCATTATTGAATATCTAAACACTCAAAAATAGCTCGCAGATCTCTTTACAAAACCTTTATATAACATTCGATTTGAGTATTTGCGAACAGTAATAGGCATGATCACTCTCAATTAATCTATATTCTTTATGATCTATACCCCTTGTATATTTGAGAAAAATTGGGGGTGAAGATCTTGAGTATTGCTTAGCGATTTTTCTGTCGATCTATTCTAACTCAACTAAAATGCAAATTTATTGTTTATCTTGTTCCAGGCATTTCAGAACCATTGTTAATTTTTTTGTAGGGTATTGGTCTATATATATTTGAGTGATGTATTTTTTTACTTTATTTTCGGTTCTAGGATGGAAAAGGGTAGTTAGACTTTTTGTATAGGAAGAATAGGATTTCTTTTCTTTTTGACCCATGAGTTTTGAATACTCAAGGGAATTTTGTCTCTAATATCCAAAGGGTGAGATTGAGAACACACTATATATTGACTTACTTGAGTCTGTATATATAGGAGTTCCAACTAGTTTGGATATCTAGACAAAATAGGTTAGATTATTTTGAAAACTCCATCTCCTCAAAGGTTCAAAATCATTGAAGAAATACAGTCCAAGAGAACCTTCAAGATAACCATAAAGGGAAGTTAATTCTAAACCTTAAAACCACAAATAGGACACTTGCACTGCATCATACATATCACCAATTTGTTTTAATGGTTTTTACCTTATTTTCGGTTCTAGGATAGGAAAGGGTAGTTAGACTTTTTGTATAGGACAAATAGGATTTATTTTCTTTTTGACCCACGAGTTTTGAATACTAAAGGGAATTTTGTCTATAATATCCAAAGGGGGAGATTGAGAACACACTATATATTGACTTACTTGAGTTTGTATATATAGGAGTTCCAACTAGTTTGGATATCTAGACAAAATAGGTTAGATTATTTTGAGAACTCCATATCCTCAAAGGTTCAAAATCATTGAAGAAATCCAGTCTAAGATAACTTCAAGATCAATATAAAGGGAAGTTAATTCTAAACCTTAAAACCACAAATAGGACACTTGCACTGCATCATATTTATTTTAATCATTTTTCAACACTTCAAATCTTTTTAAAATAAATTTAATTCAATACAAATCATTTTATATAATTTTAAATACTTTTCAAATACTTTTTGAATTAATCAAAAAAATGGTTTTCAAAGTGTTGTGGGTAAAATTTGAATTTAAGAAACTTATTTTCTATGATGATTGTTTGCCTGGGTAGAATCCAAAAGCGCTAGAGAATTAGAGGTGTACTGTTTAATTATTTTCAACACGCATTCTTGCCTTCATAATGTGCGTACATGTATTGGTAACCTATCAAGTGTATTTGTGTTTTCTGTTAGACACAAAATGCGTACACATCCTCATCCCTTGGATCATCTTAATCAACGTACTGCATGCGTTTTGACTCAATCCTTGTGAACCCATCCTAAACCCATCAGTGTGCATTCAACCCACCGCTTGTGTTGAACCGTTAGATTAAAGTCAATCTCCTAAGAATCAATCCCAGTCATTGGATTGAGGTCAATGTTCTGGATCCTTCTACGTTTAGTATAAAAAGGACCCGAGCCTCAGCATTTTGAGACTTTTACCATTTCATTATTTTCGAGAGAAGAGAGAGAAAAGAGAAAGAGAGGGAAAGAATAAGAGAGAGATTAGAAGAAGAAGAAGAAACCCTAAGTTTTCTTCGTAGTTCAACGCCCTGAGTGTTTCTCCCAAATCAAACACTAAAACTTAAACAGTTCCAAACACCAGAAAACCCATTTTTGACAGTTAAATCCATTTATTGTTTCTGTGTTCTTGGTGTTGTGTTTTCATTTTGAAGACTTCTTCAAATCTTGGATTCTCTCAGAAATCATCTCTAAGAGAGACTTATGTTTCATTATTGAAACTGAATTTTTCAAAAAGAGAACATCACACAATTTTTTTGTTTCTCTTTTTAGATCTAGCATCTTAGATCAATTATGTTTCAACAAATTTTGAAATAAAAACTTTTAAGTTTTTAAAATATTTTTCAGATCTAGTGAGTTGTGCATATTTTATGAAATACTGATGTGCAAAAATAAAAGGAAAACAAATAACTCTTGCTAAAGTCTTAAGGTGTACAGATCTGAAAAAGAAGTTTTATCACCAAAATTGTTGAATCAGTTTCTACATGTTAAGTTTGAATCTATTTTAATAAAGTAGGCTTCTAATCTAGTTTGGATCTCAATTGGAGGTTTATAATTTTAAAAATATTTTTAAAACCCTGAAATTTCTTAAGACCTTGAACCCTCTTCTGAGCAATGTATCCTTGAGATCTGTGGATAAATAAAAGATAAAGAAGTGTTGGCTTGAAAAATCAAGATTCAGAAATAACTTTTAATTTAGAACTGTTGTAATTTGTTAGGAAAACTCCGCCTGTGTCGTGCTTAACTTCTTATTTTTTTTTTGACACTGCCGGTCCCAAGCCCGGAAAAAGGAGGAGGGTTGCGTTAGGTAGCTGACAGCCAACGTAAAACTTTGTCAGATCCTTATGAACATGAATCCTATGAATATACGTGCTAATTCTAGGGCATTCCCCTTAAGCGATGCGTTGCGCCTGCCACCGGGTGTCTCGAAAAATAGGCAAGGGGCGTTGCGCCTGCCACCGGGTGTCTCGAAAAATAGGCAAGGGGCGTCGCATCGGCGCCCGGATGCGATGATAAATACGCAAGGGTTCCTGCAACAAGCTGGACGTGTGCGGGTAAAGAAGCTAGTCCAGGATACTAGACTTAGGTTAGCGACTTGGAACATAGGGACTATGACAGGAAAAGGGATGGAGTTAGTAGATACCATGATAAGAAGAAAAGTTCACATAGCTTGTTTACAAGAAACTAAATGGGTCGGTGAGAAAGCTAGAGAAATAGAAAATACAGGATTTAAATTATATTATACAAGAAAACATAGAAATAAGAACGGAGTTGGAATAATAGTAGATAAAAACTTTAAGGACGATATCGTAACCGTTATTAGGAAAGGTGATAGACTTATACTTGTAAAATTGGTATTAGGTGAAAACATAATTAATATTGTTAGTGCTTATGCACCTCAAGTAGGATTAGATGAGCACACTAAAGTACAATTTTGGGAACAAATGGATGAACTAATTCAAGAAATACCCCTAGGTGAGAAAATCTATATAGGTGGAGATTTTAATGGCCATGTAGGAGAAGATCGTGTAGGATATGAGATAGTGCATGGCGGACATGGTTTTGGAGATAGGAACGACGAGGGAGAGTCCATCTTAGATTTTGCGATGGCTTATGATTTTGTACTAGTAAATACATGTTTTAAAAAGAGGCTTGAACACTTAATAACTTATAAAAGTGGAACACATAAGAGCCAAATAGATTTTTTCATTACTAGGAAAGGAGACCGATTAACGTGTAAAGATTGTAAGGTTATCCCGGGAGAGAGCTTAACCTCACAACATAGGATAATGGTGTTGGATATAAATATTAAAAATCAATCACGAATGCGAAAAGTGAAGATTAACCCACGAACTAGGTGGTGGAATTTAAAAGGAGAGAAATTAGAACTATTTAAAGATAAAGTATTAAATGAAGCAACATGGAATTGTGAAGAAGAAACTAACATAATGTGGAATAAGATGGCCACATGCATTAGGAAAATATCAAAAGAAATTCTTGGAGAATCAAAAGGCAAAGGGCCACAGTCTAAAGAAACTTGGTGGTGGAATGAAGAAGTACAGAATATAGTAAAAATTAAAAGGGAGTGCTTTAAAACATGGCAAACAAATAGAAATGAAGAGAATTTTGAGGAATATAAATGGGCTAAAAAGGAAGTTAAGAAAGTGGTAAGAGATGCCAAGTTAAAAGCGTATGATGATCTTTATACACAATTAGGAACACAAGAAGGGGAAAAAAGTATTTATAAGCTTGCTAAACTTAGGGATAGGAAAACAAAAGATTTCAATAACGTTAAGTGCATCAAAAGTGATGATTCGAGAGTCATAGTCAAAGATGATGAAATTATGGAAAGATGGAATAACTACTTTGGGAGGTTATTAAATGGAGATAATGGGAGTAGATTAGATATAGAGGAACTTAGGGAGACTCGAGAAGATATATTTTTTCGTAGAATTAGGACAACAGAGGTCAGGATTGCTCTAAAAAAGATGAAAACAGGGAAGGCTTTAGGACCAGATGGTATCCCTATTGAGGTTTGGAAGTGCTTAGGGGAGGATGGAGTATCATGGCTTACCAAATTATTTAATAGAATTTTAATGACTAATAGGATGCCCGATGATTGGAGAAAAAGTATTTTAGTACCTATTTATAAAAATAAAGGGGACATACAAAGTTGTTCAAATTATCGTGGTATTAAGTTAATGAGTCATACAATGAAACTTTGGGAGAGAGTGATTGAATATAGATTGAGATTGAAGACAACAGTATCTGAGAATCAATTTGGGTTTATGCCTGGGAGGTCAACAATGGAAGCAATCTATTTATTAAGGAGATTAATGGAGAGGTATAGAGAGAAAAAGAAGGATCTTCATATGATTTTTATAGATTTGGAGAAGGCGTATGATAGGAAACCCAGAGATATAATATGGTGGGTTCTACATAAAAGAGGAGTGACTCGTAGATATATTGACGTGATCAAGGATATGTATGATGGTGCGATGACTAAAGTAAGAACATCAGCTGGAGAAAGTAGTGAATTTTCAATTACGGTAGGGTACACCAAGGTTCAGCATTAAGTCCTTATCTCTTTGCTCTTGTTATGGATGAGTTGACTGGACAAATACAAGATGAGGTGCCATGGTGTATGCTATTTGCAAATGATATTGTTTTAGTCGATGAGACTAAGATGGGGATAAACGCTAGGTTGGAATTGTGGAGAGAAACTTTAGAAACAAGAGGATTTAAAATAAGCAGAACTAAAACAGAATATGTGGAGTGTAATTTTAGTAGTAATAGGAGGACAAATGGAGATGTGGTGAAATTGGAGGGTCAAGAAATACCTAGAAATGATCATTTTCGTTATTTAGGATCGATTATACAAAAAGATGGAGATATTAGTGATGATGTTACGCATAGGATTAGAGCAGGCTGGGTTAAGTGGAGAAGTGCGACCGGCGTTCTGTGTGATAGGCGTATACCTTTGAAGTTAAAAGGAAAATTTTATAGGACGGACATTAGACCCGCCATGTTATATGGGACAGAGTGTTGGGCAACCAAGAAATAAAATGTGCAGAAAATGAGTGTGGCGGAGATGCGAATGCTAAGATGGATTTGTGGTAAAACTCGAAAGGATAAAATTAAAAATGAACAAATTCGTAAAATGGTGAAATTAGCTCCTATAGAAGATAAATTGAGAGAAAATCGACTTCGATGGTTTGGACACGTCAAGCGTAGACCAATGGATGCTCCTGTAAGGAATAGTGATTTAGTTAGTATTGATGGTAACCCAAGGGGTAGAGGTATGCCTAAATTAACTTGGTGGGATATTATAAAAAAGGACATGATATCATGTGGTGTAACCGAAGATATTGCACTGGACAGAATGGAATGGAAAAATAGGATTCATGTAGCCGACCCCAAATAATTGGGAAAAGGCTTTGTTGAGTTGAGTTGAGTAATTTGTTAGGAAAGTTTGTATAAATGTTGAGAGGGTGAGTAGCATGTTTACATGTAGTTGCACATCACAAACATTATCTCACACGAACACTTACTGTGGTTCTGTTTGAGAATCATGAATTTGAAAGAGTTGTTGGAATCAGGAGATCAAGTAAAAGACAAAGAAGCAGCAGGAAAAGATCAAGTTCCAATTCAGAATCCCTTTGGAGTGGAGAATCTCAAGTAGGTACATTATGAACTTAGGTTAGGATCTTTTTGGTTTGATTAAGTGTTGTAACTTAATTTTTATTCTAGTGGATTTTTGTTCTATGCCGTTGTGGGCCCCGTGGATGTTTTCCTTATTTAAGGGTTTTTGAAGCCCTTATACTTTTGACTCACTTGAGTCTATATTGTATAAGTGCTCATCTAGTTTGGAAATTGTGACAAAATTATGTCCTCCCTAGTATCCAAAGAACCTCAGAAGTTGGTTTGCTTCTTTATCTCTCTATCTTTATTTGATCAAGATCAAATTGCCAACACTCACACACAGTAGGATTTATTTTTTTGCTATTGAGAATCATGTTTATACTGGTTTAGATGCTTTGATTACTGAGAATGTTGCATGTTCTACTACGGGGTGTGTGAGTCAAAGGGATAGTGATAATGACGATGTCAATGGGTGTGTGAGTTTAACAAATGAATCTTTAGGGGTCACTCCACACACCACACTTAGTAACTCAGACAATGAAGACCTCCCTGAGATTCACACACTTTATGCTAAAACTCTTAAGAAAAACACTAGACTAGAAAAGATTGTGAAAGATCTCACTAAGAAGTTAGAAGATCTAAGCCTAATGGTTAAACTAAATGCTGAAGAGTATACTACCCAATGTTTGACTCATAAAAGAAAAATCAAAATTTTTTATCAAAAACTCATAAATTTAAAAGAAACAAATGAAACTCTGGAGAAAAAATACAAAGGGACATTGTTAGAATTGGAGCAAACTAAAGAAAAGACAGCAACTGTTTTCAAAAAATTTACAAAATTTGAAAATAATTCAAAATGTTTTGATGAATTTGTTGCTGAATCAAAAACCAATTCTGATGATCGAACTGGAATAGGTTTTTTCCCCAATTTGAAAACACAAACAAAATCTTTTGAAACCATCAATTTTGTGTCAGGAAGCAAAAGACCAATTGAAACATGCCTAGACATTCATTCTCTAAAAATTGAGTTTGATTCAAAAAATCAAAATTTTAACATTGGGGAATCAAGTTGCTCTAAACATGAAAGTTCACCTAAGGCTAAATATGTCTGCTCTTATATTAGGAAGAATGAGTCTGCATTCAAGACTGTCACACCTAAGAATAGAGTTCAGCCTCAAAACTCTTCAAAACCTTTGTTTAGAGACTTTACTAAGGAGACCTCAATTCTGAGCAATCTTTATTGCTCCTACTGTGACATATATGGTCACTCTTTTGATAGTTGCTATGCTAGGAGACTAGTTAAACCTGTCTATAATCCTCATATCTATCAGAACTTTAACTATTCTAGGAGGAACCGAAACAATTATATACTTCCTAGACAGCCAGATAGAAACTCTAATTATAGAAAGAGAAAGACCAAACCTAAAAGAACATTTCCTAGAAGAAATCCTAAGCACATTCCTAAACCAAATGCTCAAGTCTTTCACAAAATTCAAAATGATGCACAAAACATCTTTCAACAAAAATCCAAAGCTCGCAAATTTTATCATTTGAGAGATAATAAGTGCAAGATGAAAACTAAGGCAATTTGGGTTAGAAAAGATTATCTATTACCTCAGATGAAGTGTAATGTTGTTGTTACTGCTTTAAAAGCTGAACACACATCATCTGGTTGGTATTTAGACTCTGGATGTTCTAAGCATATGACTGGTGATGAAACTAAACTTTTAAACAAAACCAGCTTTGCCGGTGGTAAAGTCATTTTTGGTGATGGAGTTTCATCTCAAATCATAGGCAAAGGAACTCTCCAAGAAGCTGGGCTTCCTATTCTTCAAGATGTCCTTCTAGTTAAAGGTCTTAAGGAAAATCTACTTAGCATATCGTAATTTTGTGACTCAGATCATACTGTTACCTTTTCAAAGAACAATTGCAAAATTTTAAATGAAAAAGGTGAATGCATAATTACAGGATTCAGAACTCCTGAAAATTGCTATACTGTCATGATCAATTCTGAAATCTGTAATGTTGCCAGAATAGATGACAATGAGATATGGCATAACAGAATGGGTCATATAAATTACGATAACCTTAGTAGACTGACCTCTCAGGAAATAGTTAGAGGAGTTCCTAAAATCAAACTTATACCCAATCTTATCTATGGTTCCTGTCAAGAAGGTAAAATTGTTAAGGCACCTCATAACAAAGTCAAAGATATTCTTACCTCTAATCCCTTAGAACTCATCCATATGGACCTAATGGTTCCCTCCCAAACTGTTAGTCTCTGTGGACACAGTTACATCCTTGTTATGGTTGATAACTTCACTAGATTTACATGGTTAGCCTTCTTAAAACAAAAGTCTGAAACATTCCAAACCTTCCTAAAAATTCTTCTTAGGATTGAAAATGAGAAGGATACTCAAGTGAATAGAATTCGTAGTGATAGAGGTGGTGAATTCAAAGACACTGGTATTATAGAATACTGTGACTATAATGGTTGTAAACACTAGTTCAGTGCTCCTAAGGCACCTCAACAGAATGGTATTACGGAGAGAAAGAATCGTACCCTTCAATAGATGGCACGTGTTATGTTACATGCCAAGAAATTACCTAAATATTTTTGGGTAGAGTCCATTCGTACTGCTTGTCACATTATAAATAGGGTATATCTTAGAAAGAATTCCAAACAAACCCCTTATGAACTTTGGTACAATAAAAAGCCTAATCTCAAATATCTTCGAACCTTTGGCAGTACTTGTTATGTATGCAAGGATAGGGAACACTTATCCAAATTTAAGATTCGGGGAGATAAAGCCATATTTCTAGGATATTCGCCTTACAGTAAAGCCTATCGAGTGTATAATCTTCGAACTAAAACCTTGATGGAATCCATAAATATAATTTTTAGTGACACTACTATAGAAAGAAAGACTGGTGAATTTACTATTGAGGAAGAGTCTACAGATATTTTAGAAAATGACTCCTCTGCAATGGATAATTCATTACCTATTGAGACACCTGAAGTACCTAACTGGGTTTCTAAAGATCATCCCATAAATAATGTAGTTGGTAACCCTAGTGAGCCAGTGCATACAAGATCCCGACTCAGAAACTATGCACATTATGCTTGTTTTGTTTCCCTTGTGGAACCAAAGAATGTAAATGAGGCATTGAATGGCTCTCACTGGATTTCTGCTATGCAGGAAGAACTTTTACAATTTGTCATTCATGATGTTTGGTATCTTGTTCCACGTCCTGATCACAAAAAGGTTGTTGGCACGCGTTGGATTTTCAAAAATAAGACTGATGAAAATGGGATAATAATTAGAAATAAAGTTATATTAGTTGTTCAAGGATACTCTCAAATAGAAGGAATAGATTTTAACGAGACTTTTGCTCCTATTACTCGTTTAGAATCTGTTCGTCTACTTTTTGCTATAGCTTGTCACATGCACTTTACACTATACCAAATGGATGTCAAATCTGCGTTCCTTAATGGAATACTGGCTGAAGAAACCTATGTAGAACAACCTAAAGGTTTCATTGACCCTAAACATCCAAATAATGTATTTCGTCTGAAAAAGGCTTTGTATGGCCTTAAACAAGATCCTAGAGCTTGATATGGGCGTCTTTCCAGTTTTCTTATAGATAAAGGTTTTAAAAGAGGCGGAAATGACCAAACTCTTTTTGTCAAACATTTTGACAAACACATCACTATTGCTCAAGTTTATGTTGACGATATTATATTTGGATCAACTTCTCCCTCAGAAGTCAAATCCTTCTTTGAAACTATGCATAAGGAATTTCAAATGTCCCTTATGGGGGAGCTACGATTCTTCTTAGGCCTTCAAGTCAAACAGAATTCAGAAGGATTATTTGTATCGCAATCCAAGTACGCTTTAGAGATAGTAAAGAAATTTGGCCTCGAGAGTGCTAAAGATGCTAAAACGCCCATGAGTACTACGCTAAAACTTTTCAAAGATGAAAATGGAAAATCTGTAGATCCTACTCAGTATCGTAGTATGATAGGCACCTTACTATATCTTACTGCCTCGCATCCTGATATTATGTATGCTGTGTGTGTATGTGCTCGATATCAAAGTAATCCTAAAGAGAGCCACTTGAATGCTGTTAAACGTATCATTAAATATGTAATGGGCACTCTAAATCTAGGACTTTGGCACACTAATGACACACCAAGCACTATAATTAGGTACACTGATGCTGACTGGGCTGGGTGTACTGATGATAGTAAAATCACATCGGGAGCATGTTATTATATAGGTAATAACTTGGTAGGATGGAGTAATAAAAAACAAAACTGAACATTACTCTCAACAGCAGAATCTGAATACATTGCCGCTGGTAGTTGTTGTTCTCAATTAATGTGGCTAAAACAAATGCTAAGTGATTATGGAATTCAAGAAAACAAATTGCATATCTATTGTGATAGTCAAAGTGCGATTAATATTTCTAAAAACCCTGTTCAACACTCGCGAACAAAGCATATTAAAATAAGACATCATTTTATACGCGAATTGGTTGAAACTAAGGAATTAGAAATCAATTATCTTCCTACTGATCTATAACTCGCAGATATGTTTACCAAACCTCTAGATTATAATAGATTCATTTCATTACGTAAATCTATTGGTATGGTTTATGCTGACTAATAACTTTGTTGTTTATCCAAGTTTTTGCCTTTGTCCATTTGAGACAAAATGGGGGAGAAATTTGAGTCTATTCAATTCTTTCATATGCTAAACTGCTTGATCTTAGTGATTTATTGTAGGTATCGTACAGTTGCTCTCAACAGTTGTAATAGGGTATTCAAATGTACTTAGTTGAGTTATGTACTTTTTGATTTCTAGGTATTGGGTAGATAGAATTTTGATAATAATAAGTTTTTCTTATTGTCTTGTTGCCCTACGAGTCCTAGATGACTCAAAGGAGATTTTGTCTCATATTTCCAAAGGGGGAGATTGAAGCCCTTATACTTTTGACTCACTTGGGTCTATATTGTATAAGTTCTCATCTAGTTTGGAAATTGTGACAAAATTATGTCCTCCCTAGTATCCAAAGAACCTCAAATGTTGGTTTGCTTCTTCATCTCTCTATCTTGCTTTGATCAAGATAAAATTGCCAACACTCACACATAGTAGAATTTATTTTTTTGCATATCATACTGCATAATAATGTGTGTACATATGTTGAGTGTGTTTAAAAACTTAAGTTGGAATTTTAATAATTTTTTGGGATTTTTTTAAACATTTTTTAAATAAGGTTTTATTAATTAAAACTTGATTTAAAAGTTTTGTGGTCAATTTGTAAATATTATTTGTTGGGTATTTTGGCCTAATGTTACCTTGGGTAGAATCCGAAAGCGGAGTAAACTTCAGGGTGTGGTTTTAATTCATTTCAGATGTGCATTTTAGATCCTGTTATTGTCCAACACCTGTCTTCATCTGATTGGCTAGAACTGTGTTTGTTTACTGAGTTAAAAGCGCGTATGTTTGTAGCCCTTGGATCATTAGCTATCGACGATCTACATGTCGTCTTGGTGAATCCTAGTACAACTTTCTAAACCAATCAGGATTCATTTAATCACCGCCTTATTAGAACCCTTCGATCAAAGTCAATATGACTTGACTTAATCCTGGCCCATGGTTTTGGTCGAACCTCTCGAACCTTCTCTTCACCCTATAAAAGGGACCTTACTCTCAGACTTCAAAGACTTTTGCCATTTTCATTTCCTCTGAGAAATAGAGAGTAGAGAGAGAAGAGAGAAGAGAGAGAAAAGAGAAAACAGAGAGAAGAGAGAGAGTTAGAAACCCTAACCCTATTTCGTCAAAGCCTCTTCCATCAAAACTCAAACACTTCTTCAAAACTCCATATCCAAAACACTACCCTGAGTGTTCTTGAGTGATTGAGAGTTTGAGTTGAGTTTGTTATTGTTGTTGTAACCTCTTGTTCGTTAGATCTTGTTTTCAACTTAAACGCTTACTCAGATCTACTTTCTGATTTCATAGAAATTTCAGATCTGAGTTATTCATGTTACATTACACTTAGTTTCATTCTTTATTTCTCATCTTGAGAAATATATTGTTGATTATTTTCTATAAAACATTTTCTTACTTTGAAATCAACAATAAATGCTTTATGTTTCTAGTTCTTGTAAAACTAAACCTTTGACCTAGTTGGAATCACACTTGGAGGTTTTCAATCTCGAAAAACCTTTCTAAAATTCTGAGATTGATTAAGACCTTGTCTGTCTTCCTAGCAAAGTATCCGTGGATTCTGGGAATGATTTAAAGGTCAAATAAGGTTCAAAGTTTTGTAAGAAGAAAGAAAAAGGAAAGATCACAGCATATAGTATTACTGTAATTTGTTAGAACTGTTTGTACTTAATAAGTGTGCGTGTGTGCATGCATGTGTTAGAGAGAACCTCCACAAACATTTTCACCCTACAACACGAAAAGTGTTGGTAATAAGATCTTGTGAACGAAGAGTCGACGTAAAGTGATGGAACAAATCAGAAGTTAACAAACTGGGAGAACTACATCTATAATCATAACTGCAGAGAAGTTTTAAGGACACCAGAGGGTACATTCCTAAACTTATATAGGTCTGAGTTGTTTGCATGTTAGTTATATAGTTTGTAACTCATATATTTGTTTTAGTGGATTTTTCATTTTACTCCGTAGAGGGAGTCGTGGATGTTTCCTCAATTGGTGAGGTTTTACCACGTAAAAAAACATTGTGAACATAATCTTTCTACATCTCCTCATCTCATTCTTGGTTGTGCTGAGTTTAAGTTTTTTAAACTACTTAATAAACCTGTTATTCAATTCTTGAATAGATCTCGTATATACTGATTTGTTAAACACATCTTGTGTTCAAATATTTTGGGTTTTACGAAAACAGTTTCTTAAAAAAACAGATCGTAGTTACTTAAATAGTTTATTTTTAATAAACGGCTTTAGTAACATTTTTCAGTTTTACCAGGTTAAAATCCGTGTGTCTATTTCTTTGAATGTTCTTAACTGTTGTTGTTATTGGGACTGAATGGTAACTTTAGTAAAGGTTCATTAAAACTTGAAAAGTAAGGTAATAAACTATCAAATTTAATCCATATGTTTAGAAAGTATGTTATGACACATCTTGTGTTTTTCGAAAAGAGTTTTGCCCAAAAAGTTTATTTGGAGTTTACACAACTTATAACAGTTTGTTATTAACCTTATAAACAAATCTTTTAGTATTAAAGCCTTTATTCATTAGGTTGTTTAACATAGACTTCTTCTTGAAGAATACCATTCAAAAATGCACTTTTGACATCCATTTGATACAATTTAAATTTAAGGTGACATGCTATGGCTATTAAAAGGCGAATCGACTCTAACCTAGCAACTGGAGCAAAAGTTTCTTCAAAGTCAATACCTTATATTTGGGTGTATCCTTGGGCAACCAACCTAGCTTTGTTACGAACAATGACATCATTTTCATCCATTTTATTTCTAAAAATCTAGTTGGTACCAATGACGATAGTATTAAAAGTCGTAGGGACTAATTCCCAGATATCTTTTTTCTTAAATTGAAACAATTCTTCTTGCATGGAATTAATACAATATTCATGTTTTAATGTTGTTCTAAAAAATTTAGGTTAGATTTAGAAGTATAGCACAAATAGGTAACTTCATTTTCCAATTGAGCGCTAGTCTTGATACATACCTTCCGATCTCAAATAATTTTTAAGGATCATGACTTTTACGAACCCAAGGAGAATGGTCCTTTCTCTCAGTAGTAGGAACATGTGAGACTTAAGATTTTCTACACCGGGAAGAACATCACACACACATGATAAATCTTCCTCATTTTCTATAAATGTGGCTGGAGCATCGTCTTTTATAACAACATTTATTGGTTCCATAGCTTTTAAACTACTTAGGTTGGAAACTCTAAAAGCTCTACTATTTTGAGAGTATCCTAGGAAGATACCTTCATCACTCCTTGAGTCAAATTTACCTAGGAGTTATCTATCCTGAAGGATATAACAAGGACTACCAAAAACACTAAAATAGGTTAAATTAGGTTTAATGCTAGTTCACAATTCATATGGCGTTTTGTTAGTATTAGGATGCAAATAAACTCTATTTACGGCGTGACATGCGGTGTTAACCACTTCGGCCCAAAACCTATGAAGCACATTCCTTCCTAGGAGCATTGATCTTTCTATTTCTTGGATTGTTCGATTTTTTCTTTCAACTATACCATTTTGCTATGGTGTTCGAATGATCGAGAATTCATGCTTAATTACCATTTCATCAGAAAAAGAATTTACACCTAATTCCTTGAATTCAGTTCCATTATCACTCCTAAAAAGGTTTATGGTAACACCATGTTGATTTTGAAGAACTCTACATTTAACAGTGAGAAAATCAACAGTCTCAGATTTTTCTCTTAGAAAACTTACCATGGAGTATCTTGAAAAATCATTCACCATCACTAAAATGTATCTCTTTCCTCCTATGCTCTCGGTATGAGTGGGACCCATAAGGTCTATGTGTACCAATTTGAAGACACGAGATGAAGTTATAGAGTTCAACTTTTTATGAGGATTCTTAATTTTCTTTCCTAATTGAAAAGGCCCGCAAATAATGGAGGTTGGTTTTCCTAGAGATGGTAAACCACGAACTAGCTCTTTTCTCACTAAACGATCAAGATCTCTAAAGTTAACATGACCTAACCGTTGATGCCAAAGATTTCATACAAGGATTATGCGCTATTGTAAACTAAAGGAGACTTAGGAACTATTACGTAGTAATTGTCACTAATCCTCACACCTTGTAAAATAGCCTCTCCCGATTTAACATATACGGTGCACTTCGATTGACTAATCTTAACATCAAGATTCTCATCACATAACTGGCTAATACTTATCAAATTTGCCTTGAGACCATCAACATAAAGGACATTTTTAAGTTTAGGAAACCCAAAAATTTCAATAGACCGTCTACCCATAATTTGAGATTTGCTTCCAGCACCAAAGGCGACCTTACCATCTTTCTAGTTTTCAAGAGTGGTAAACAAATATTTGTCACCGATCATATGTCTCGAACAGCCACTATCAAAGTACCATTGGGAGGCAATTTGATCCTTAAGTGTAACATGAACAACAAACACTTTATTGGTCACATATTTCTTAACCCAAGCTTGAGTTGTATTCTTCCCTTTGTTGACTCTAGTATTTTGGTTGGAATTATTTCCTTGGACTTTAGAGAACCTTAGGAACTCTTGCATTAGACCTTTAGAAGTATTAACTAGATACTCAACTTGGCTCTTAAGACTGGATAAGGAGTTATAGTGTTACTTAGAAGTTGTGAAATAAGAGTTCTTCCCAAGCTTGTAACAAAAATCTCTAATATGACCCCGTTTATGACAATAAGTGCACACATAGGGTTTTTTGGAGTCACTTTTAAATATTTCTTAGGTGGAATTATTTTAGGTATATAAGGTTTAGGCGGATTTGATTTGGAAACAAACTTAGATACGAGTTCGGATTTGACTTTGGATGACTTACCTTCTTCATATCCTGTACCCTTTCTCTCTTGATAACCTTTCTCCTTATATCCTAAAACATGACCTAGAAATAATTCCCATTCTTCCTGAATTATCTTCGAGTGTGACTTTAACTTCACGAGAAGACTCGAGATCTTTTTCAAGTTGGACAATTTTATCTTCAAGAGATTTTCTAATCTCTAAAGACTCGTGAAGATCTTTGTTTGCACCTTCTAAGGAATTAATTAAGTCACATTTTTCTTTACCTACCAAGATAAGCTTCTCAGAAAGAGATATCTTAATTGCGTCGAGTTGACTAACTAAAGGCTCCTTCTCCTTCACGATTTTCAACTCCTTTTCTAAAGTTAAAACTTTAAATGTTAATCTTTTATTTACCTTTTGAATACGAAGAGACTTAATGTATAGTTCAGAATAGGCAGGTTGCATTTCACTCTAATCTACTTCCCTCTCACTTCCTTTTTCATCACTACTTGCTGATTGAGTGGAAGCAACATCAAGATCATCCTTGCAATTTTTAACACTAGGGTGTGACTCACTTGAATCACTAGCATGACTTGCTATAAAGGCAGTGAAATTATTTATAGACCGGGTAGAGTCATCAGAGTCTTCAGACTCATTATCACTGTCGCTTAGAGTAGCATTGTAAATAGCATTTTCTTTACCTTGTCTCTTAAGTTTAGTAGGGCACTCAAACGCTCTATGACCACGTCCCTCACACTCAAAGCATCCCTGTGAATCATCCTTTTCAACGTTGTCTCTCTTAAACTTCTTAGGATCCTAATTATTAAAAAATTTATTACCTTTTTTTTTATTTTTCTCAAATTTTGGTTTTTCAAATTTTGAGTTTTGCGTTTTGAACTTGAGAATTTTTTAAATTTTTTTAGCAAATAGGACTATATCATCATGATCGATGTCAGATTCATCAAACTCTGACACTTATTCTTTCTTTGCTTTCAAGGCAACACCCTTATCTTTGGTTTTGTTATCTTTAGGAAACATATCTAATTCATATGTTTGAAGATCACCAACAAGCTCATTCAAGTTTTAAAGTACTTAGATTTCCTAAGGAATTAAGAACTGTGGCTTTTGGAATGAACCGCTTAGGAAGGCATCTAAGTATTTTCTTAACAACACGATCTTCAGGAATTTTATCACCTAAGTTAAACCAAGAATTAACAATATCAGATATACGAGTATAAAACTCATCAAAAGTTTCAGTTTCTTTCATGGTGATGGTTTCAAATTTAGTGGTTAGGTTTTGAAGCTTAGATTATTTAATTGCACTCGTTCTCTCATGAGTAACTTATAGAATGTTCCAAGCATCCTTAGAAGTTTCACAAGTCATGATACGATGAAACTCCTTGGGAGTCACAACACTAAATAATGCATTTAAACCTTTAGAGTTAAAGTTACATAATTTTAATTCATCTTCACTCCAATTCTCAACAGGTTTTAAAACAATTTCATCATCAAGGATTATCATAGGAGGGGACCATCCTCTTTCAATATCAACCCAAACACGTTCATCAGTTGATTTTAGGGCATATTTCATACGTGCTTTCCAATGGCTGTAATTAGTTCCATCAAATATATGTGGTCTATTAGACGAAAAACTTTCCATATAACCTCCAGGATTCATCTAAATAGCTTATAGATACTAGCTCTGATACTAATTTGAAGTTGTAAGGTTATATGAACTGAGGTTATTCCCCAGAATATACACACTACACTTATAATAATTTGCCAAAAAGTGAAATATTCTAATTTTAATATCCTTTAAAAATTAGTAAGTTAGCATGAAAAATAATCAATAAAAGTGATGGGATATTTAACTTGATTAAGAGATATCAAATTAGCCAAATTTTATCCTTTTTATCCTACCCATACATCGAGGTGATTAAATGATATTAAATAAGAAATCACAACCACAACGCATCGATGTACGAGAAAAACCCAAATGGTAAAAACCACGGACGGTTGGGCCTAAACAAATCCACTACAAATAAACGTTTTACTAGGGACTCAAAAGACTTACAGACTTGACTCACTAACATATGCTGATGCCATCTCCTCTACCGCGTTGCACAACACTACTCGTGTCTCGATATCCACCGAAGGCCAAATAACCATCTTCAATCAACTAGGACATAGAAATCCACCGCATATGTCCATGATGAGATTCAGTTTGCAAGCATGGGATTTTGGTTCAATCAAAATCAAAATTGTGTTAGAGAGATTTTTATAAAAAGGAACACAAGAATTCTTCTTTTGAAAATGTGTAAATTCCTTATGAAAGACTGTATTTTTGTCCACTTTATGAAACTGGGAAAAGTAGTGGACCAAAACAGTTATGAAAAATAACTGCAGAAAAGATTAAAAAAAATCATAACTGACAAAACTCGTTCGAACAAGGTCGTTCGAACGAGTTTTCTAACGATAATCTAGTGCAATATAAGGGAAGTCGTTATAAATCTTGCTAGAATGAATTCATTCGAACGACAATTCTAATGAACCTTCTAACGATAAGACAGTGTATACAGGGCACGTTCGTTAGATCCAGGTCGTTCGAATGACCTGGGCTAACTTCGAATGAAAAATTCATTTTCTTAAAAAATGATTTAAAAATAAATTTCAAAATTTTCATAAATATTTTAAGTGAATTAAAATTAACTCCAACACATAAATTGAATTTGGGTCATATACCTTTTGGGAAAAGAGAATGGAATGTGATTTGATGAAGTGTGAAAAATTGGATGCCCAAATCTCCATGGATGATAAATGTGTGACTTGTTAATACCCACAAATATTTTGTCCAACGGAATAGCCAATGAAAAAAATGACTAGATTGGATATTTTTCCTTACACCCTAAAGCACCTATCTCTGAGAGTAGGGAAATCCTCAGCTAGCTGATATAACTTCCTCAACATCCAAGGGACGATCTTTAACTTGGATGGTAAAAATAATAAAAAAAGGCAAACAATTACATTATTAATTGGGGTTTGACCAAAGGATCAAAACTTGGAATATGAATAGTTGTAACCAAGAACAAACTCAAGAACAATTTGAAGGTTTCACCGGAGATGGTGACCGGTGATTCACCATAATACCCAAATGGATTAAACAAAGACAAAGAAACCCTTAAACCACCTACAAACTCTAAAACAACCTCTCTCAACCCTCGAACCACCTCTCTCATCCCTTAAACAACCTCACTATTAGCCAACACAGTCGCCGAAAAATTAAGGAAGTCACCGAAAAAGAAAAACACAAACTGAAATGGTGCAAAACTGTTGAAATCTAACAAGGAAGAAAGGGAGTACCTAGAAGGGTTACCCGGGCTAAAAACCACCGGAGACTTACAATAGTCACCAAACAATTCTTAAGCAGTGGAAGAGAGATAAGAACTCTAAAACTGAGAACTTAGAGAGAGGAAGAAACATGCGTAAATAGGGAGAAGAATCTAATTGTTTTGAGTTTAACAATTTTAAACCCCAATAATGATAACGTTCAACTTTTGATGTGCCCATCATTAGGGCACAACTCCCAAAGCATACACACGTTGTCTCCACAACTTAGGGAATACGCATGTCCAAGGAACAGATGTTAAGGTCATTCTCTCATACACATCAGTACATCAGCATCTGACAAGCCAGAGACATCCATTCATCAGGTGCAACTTGACATTTTTACCCCTCAGTATTCTATTTACACAAAAGACTAAGGACTAGGGGTGATTGATATGCCAATATGAGACCTCATCATAGCTCAAGCCAGGCGCAGTTCAAGGTAACTTTATAAGGCATGCTCTTATGGGCCACCCTATACAACTCACATATCCCATCTCGTCCAGTACGTCTTGTCTCAATCTCAGACCGAAACCACATGCCACCTTGTTATGCCTAACATCTCGTCTCTTCTACCTCAAGAAGACGAGACCTCATCAGCTTGCTTATACTTTCATCTCGGCATGACGCAAGTCAGTTGAGACTACACTTGGAATTTATTAACATGAAATCCAACGGTACATAGGTGGTCTCGTACTCGTCCAGGACGAAACCTTAACCCAACTGGAGACGTTTGACATCTAACAGGGCGCATGGAATGGAGTATTCTTGGGAGAGTGCATGTGGCCCGCGAGCTCCATATGGACAAAACTATTCCAACAACATCATCCCCATATGTGTAGAATATCTCGTAATCATTATTTACATGCACAAAGGACAGAAGACAACATTGGACTCTTGATATTGTACATGCCCCCTGCATGCCTAGGGTGCATATGACACCACCCCAGCCATATAAATACTTGTCTTCTACATCATTGTATCGAATCACAAATTCATAACCCCACTAAAACTTTGCTAAATTCATTACTTAGAGAGAGAAAGATTGAGTGTTTGTACCCCAAGGCCATTTGACCCTTATTTAGTGGATTTCACACACTCACGCAATGGACGTAGACCCTATAAAGGCTGAACCACTTACATTTGGTATTATCTTCCTCTTCTTGGATAAATTACAACATTTATTGTAATATAATATTTAATTCTTAATTTTACTAAGTTAATTATTGAGTTAATTTTAAACTTAGTTTGGATGTTATTTTAGAAGGAAGAAACATGAGCAAATAGATGTGAAAAGATATAGGAGTGCTCAAGTCCCACATTGGAAGAAAACCACAAAAAGTGGTGGTATATCAACTAAAGGACAACCAAGCTTCGTAGGTGACAAGTCCAAAAAGGGTCTATGATCCCAAGCATTGTGGTGGTGCTAAAGCACCACCAATCGCGACACGCGGAGAGAGAAAGGGCAATTGGGTGACTTAGGGCGCATTGCGCGCTTTGACTCACACTTAGCACTTCGCACGTGCGCATCATCACTTGGAGCGTGGGAGCCTAAAGTTTTGACAAAGTAAAACAGATCAACGGTTGTGATTAAACGATCCGATCAAGTGGTTTAAAATTCAAAATGACTTGATCTGAGCCATTAGATGAACTCGTAGAGTTTCGTGTACGAGGTTATCCATTCACTTACGATGGGACGCCTAATCTAAACCGTTAGATCTAAGTTATTCCAAATAGGCACGATCCAACGGCTGCTGAGTCGCTACATGAAAAGTTGTGAATGTTAAAGAAAGGTCACATAAATGGCTATAAAAGGAGTTCCAGACCTCTATTTTGAACACCGAAGATTACTAATTTCTCCTCTCACCATCCTCTACGTTTTGGCATCATCAGATTACTAATTCAGAATGTTCTCAAGTTGTTCAAACGATATATAGTTTGAATCAAATAACTGTTCATACACTATATTGTATCCTGAAGGCAGATTCAATAAATCTATTATGCACTCATGGTTCATTTTCAACTAAATTAGGAGAAATTTTTCCTAAAAGACAGTGTTCCCAAAATGTGCCTTGTAAAAATTAAGTAAATTTTTCGTTCTTTCCATAGTAGAGTTCCCACAGTTTTAGGCAAAAATTTACTCCACTAAAATGGAAGGAATAGTGTCATAATCTATCCAAGTCATAAGTCAAGACTTGACTCGACCGTTATGATGGCGAAAATTTCACCCGTTGGTAAGAGAAAGTTATGTTCTTCCCCACATCCCTATAACTAGAATGCATTCTAGATGGCAACCTTGAGCAAATTCCTGAGCCCACACCCAAAGACACCGAAGAAATAAATCAGAAGCGCATTAAGAGGAAAGAAGACGAATTTATGTGTCGAGGACACATCCTCAATGCTTTATCATAAATTTTTTATAGCGCTCATTGAATGATTTCGATGGCAAAGGATTATGGAAGGCATTGGAGACAAACTATCAAAACGAGGAATTGAGCAACCGTAAGTTTTTTATTTCAAATTATATGAATTTTAGAATGACTAATGATAAATTTGTCATTGCACATGAACATGAACGCCAACAGATTGTTGGTGACCTTAAAGCCTCTAGAATTAATCTTCAAGATGAATTTCAAGTAGGGATGATTGTTTTAAAACTTCCATCCTCTTAGAATGGATTTAACAAAAAAATTAATCATGATGAAAATACTTATACAGTGGAATCCCTTCTTCGCCACCTTCGTATTGAAGATGATACTCGCATTCGAGAAAATAAGGATGAACAAGGTAAGGGTCATTCAAAGGCCAATATGGTTGAGGATCAAAAATCCAACAATACCAAAGACTCAAAATATAAAGCAAAAAATGATTCAAAATTCCAGAACCAAGGTGTAAATAAGAAAAAGAAGGGCAAATATTTCTTCTATGACAAACCGGGCCATTATTCTCGAGAATGTCATATTAAAACGAAGGCATTTAAGGAAAAACAAGGGTCAAAGGAAACTAATAATGTTGAAGATCTTATTGCTACTGTATACGAAGCAAATTCAATTGAAAATGAAAGTGGATGGTGGCTATATACTATCCAATGGTCCATATATGTAAAGTCCGATCTTCATTCAAAACAAATCATGAAATTGTTGGAAAAGAAGTGAAGATGGAAAATAATCTTCGCACCAATGTAGTTGGGAAAGGGACAGTGGAATTGAAATTAACTTCTGGAAAGACACTTACTTTAATTGATGTACTTCATGTACCTGATATGTGTAAAAATCTTTTGTCTGGGGACCTTCTCAATAAGAGAGGTTTCAAACATGTGTATGAGTCTGATAAGTTTGTCTCATCTGATAATGGTCAATTTATTAGCAAACGGTACTCTTGTAACAACATGATCAAAATTAATGTAATCAATAATATTAGTTATGCTTATATAGTTGAATCTATTTCTTTATGGCATAGTAGATTAGGTCATGTGAATTATAAAAGTACTAAAAATATAACTAATCCCGATTTAATCTCGGATTGTAAATTTGATAACTTTTCCAAATGTGAAATTTGTTCAAAATCTGTCGAGAGGACATCGGAAATGCTTGATCTTATTTATAGTGATGTATGAGATATTAAGAGTAATATGACTCGAAGTGGAATTAAATATTTCTTAACTTTTATTAATGATTACTCTAAGTATGCATATACATATTTTTTTAAAAGTAAAGATGAAGTTTTCGAGAAATTTTCGATTTTAAAGAAGAAGTTCAAACTCAACAAAATTGGAAAATGAAAATTCTACGATCCGATTAAGGTGGTGAATATTACCCGACTGAGTTTATACAATTCTGTAATACTCGTGGAAAAATCCATCAAGTTACGATGCCTTACACTCCATGACAAAATGGAATGGCAAAAAGGGAAAATAGGACTTTAGTTGAAATGGTAAATGCAATGTTAATAAGTTTTGTTTTACCTTTGTCTATGTGGGGAGAAGCGATTTTATCCGCATGTTATATTTTAAATAGAGTTCAATTGAAAAATAAGGATATTACACCATATGAATTATGGTTTAATCGTAAGCCTAATCTTAGATGTCTTAAAGTTTAGAGAGGCGAACCTAAAAGATCTAAACTAGGAAATAGGACTTACAAATGTGTTTTTATTGGATACTCTAGTAACAGTACGACTTATAGATTTTTAAATCTTGAAACTTAAGAAATCATTGAGTCAAAAGATATGCAATTCTTTGAACATCTAACAAAGTTTAGTAACTTGAATCAAGGTTTACAAAATATTAATCCGACGGTTGACTCCTCACCTTCAGAAGAAATTTCACCACCAATATCTTCTTCAGAAATAACGAATGACATTGAACCACGAAGGAGTACAAGATCAAGAACTGAAAAAAAATATAGGTGGGACTTTGTTATCTATTTGGTTTAAGGGGATTTAAATGAAACTACGAATAAAAAAATTTGTTCTTAATATAGAAAATGAACCGATAACATTTCATGAAACGGTAACATGTAGGGATCTCGTCTTTTGGAAAGAAGCAATCAATGATGAAACGAACTCAATTTTATCAAATCAAACTTGGGTTCTTTTAGATCTTCCCCACGGAGCTAAACCTATTGGGTGCAAATGGATATTTAAAAGGAAACTAAATCTAGACAGTTATATAAATAAATTTAAGGCAAGATTAGTTGATAAAGGCTACAAGCAAAAACATGGAATTGATTACTTTGATACATATGCTCATGTTGCTCTAATCACTTCCATTAAGATATTAATATCTCTTGTTTCTCTTCATAATTTAGTAATACATCAAATGGATGTCAAAACTGCTTTTGTAAATCGTGGTTTAGAAGAAGAGATTTATATGGAACAACCCAAAGGGTTTGTTTTGACTTGACAAGAAAAGGAAGTGTGTAAACTGGTTAAATATCTTAATGGACTTAAACAAGCTCCTATGCAATGGCATGAGAAGTTTGATAATATTGTAATATCCCATGGATATAAAGTTAATGATGCCGACAAATGTATACATATTAAATTTGAAAACGGTGTTAGTGTTTTTATTTCCTTATATATGGATGACATGTTAATATTTCGCTCTAGTCTCAAATATGTTGAAGAAACCAGAAGGTTTTTATTATCAAATTTTGATAGGAAAGATCTTGGAGAAGCTGATGTGATTTTAGGAATCAAAATTGTGAAAGAGGATAATTCTTTTGCATTATCTCAATCTCATTATACAGAAAAAGTTCTTAAAAGATATAATCATTTTAAACTTAAATCAGTTGCTACACCAGTGGATCCTAGTATCAAATTAATGAAAAATACTAGGTGTGCTATGGACCAAATTAAATATGCAAGTATTATTGGAAGTCTAATGTATGTCATGCATTGCACTAGACCAGATATTGCTTAGTCAGTAAGTGTCTTGTGTAGATTTACAAGTGATCCAGTATAAGAGCACTGGAATTTAATTTATAGGGTACTTAGATACCTAAAGAGGACTTTGGATTATGTCTTACATTATGTAGCATATCCATTTATTTTAGAAGGATATAGTGATTCAAGTTGGAACAATATTGAATCAAAATCCAAGTCAACTACTGGTTGGATTTTTACATTGGGAGGATCGGCTATCACTTGGGGATCTAAGAAACAAACATGTGTGTCAGATTCAACAATGCAATCTGAATTTATAGCCCTAGAAGATGTGTGTAAAGATGCAGAATGGCTTAAAAATGTGTTATATAATATTCCTTTATGGAAAAAGCCATCCCCTTCTATTATGATAAGTTGTGACAACCAAGCCACAATTTATAAAGTTTTGAACAAAACTTACAATGGAAAATCTAGACACGTAGTCTAAAGCATCAAATTATAAGAAAATTACTCAAGAAAGGAGTAATTACAGTCGACTATGTTAAAACGACTAAGAATTTAGCGGATCCTCTGACTAAAGTTCTTGTTAGGGAGATGATATATAACACCTCAAAAGGAATGGGACTAAGGTTTATTAAATATCAAAATTATATTTAATGGGAATCCAACTCATATCTTGAAAATATAGATAGATTTCAATGTGGTACAAACAAGTTAAATTATAGTTATGGAACACTAGGAATTTTATACAAAAGCTCCATTCTTATGTGCCTAGTGTTGGTTTTTCTGCATGTTAGAGGATGCAGGTTACTTCTTAATAAATCATATAAGTGTGACTCGCAGAATCACTGAAGTTGATTTACTTATATGATCGTCGAAAGTGTGCCCGCTTTCTATGGAATCAAGACCGATCCTAAAGCACTCGTGAAATAAGGATTAGCACAAGGCTATAAATTTGCAAACTAGAAGAACACTTATAAACTCATAAATCAGTGTGTGTGATAGTTCCAGCTCGTCTCAAAAGGTCATTGGTTCAAGATACGTTCACCACGGCACCTTGAAGAAGCTTTGAATTGTTTAAACTATATGGAATTTCAATTCCGGAAGACACTTCTCATTTATGTACTAGATTTCAGCAATAGTGCCAAAAGTTTTCCATTGTTGTCCTTTTGTTTTGTGTAATCGATCATTTGTATCGTCTCGTGTATATTGAAATTGGTGGGGGAATGTTGAATAAATTTCATCATTTATTATAACATAATAATTAACTATTAATTTTATCAAGTTAATTTGTGTTTTAATTTTAAACTTAGTTTGCATGTTATTTTAGAAGGAAGAAACATAAGCAAGTGGGTGTAAAAAGATATGGGAGTGATCAAGTCCCACAATGGAAGATTACGACAAAAAGTGGTGGTATATCAACTAAAGGACAACCAAGCTTCTTAGTTCACAAGTCAAATAACGGGCTATGATCTCATGCATTGCGGTAGTGCGAAAGCACCGCCAATCGCAAAATGCGTAAGCACGAAAGGGAGATTGGGCGACATAGGGCGCATTACACGCTTTGACGCGCACCTGGTACTTCGCACGTGTGCATCGTCGTTTGGAGCGTGGGAGCCTAAAGTTTTGACAAAGTAAAACAGATCAATGACTGTGATTGAACAATTTGAACAAGAGGTTTAAAATCCAAAATGGCTTTATCTAAGTCGTTAGATGAACTCGTAGCATTTCGTGTACGGGATTGTCCAATCGCTTACGATGGGACGCCTAATATGAACCGTTTTATCGAAGCTATTCCTAACAGGCATGATCCAACGACTGCTGAGTTGCTACATGAAGAGCTGTGACTGTTGAAGAACAATCACAGAAATGGCAATAAAAGGAGTTTCAGACCTCTATTTTGGACACTGAAAATTGCTAATTTCTCCTCTCTCCATCCTCTACATTTTAGCATTATCATATTACTGAGTCAGAGTGTTCCTGGGTTGATCGAATAGTACATAGTTTGAATCAAATAGCTGTTCATACACTACATTGTATCCTGAAGGCAAATTCAATAAACCTATTGTGTACTCGGGGTTCATTCTCAACTAAATTGGCAGAAATTTTGCCTAAAAGGCAGCATTACCAGAACGTGCCTTGCAAAAATTAATTAAATTTTTCGTTCTTTCCATAGTAGAGTTCCAACAGTTTTAGGCAAAAATTTACTCCACTCAAATGGAAGGGACAATGACAAAATCTATCAAAGTTATGAGTCAAGACTTAATCTAAATCGGCCGTTTTGATGGCGAAAATTTCACCCGTTGGCAAAATAAAGTTATGTTCTTCCTCACATCACTAAAACTAGCATGCATTCTAGATGACAACCTTGAGAAATTTCTCGAGCCCACACCCGAAGACACCAAAAAAATAAATCAGAAGCGCATGAAGAGGAAAGAAGATGAATTTATGTGTCGAGGATACATCCTCAATGCTTTGTCTCAAACTGTTTGTAGCGCTCATCGAATGATTCCAATGGCAAAGTAATTATGGAAGGCATTGGAGACAAAGTATCAAAACCAGGAAGCGAGCAACTATAAGTTTCTGATTTCAAATTATATGAATTTTCGAATGAGTAATGATAAATCTGTAGTTTCACAAGCACGTGAACTCCAACATATTGTTGGTGACCTTAAAGCCTATGGAATTAATCTTCAACATGAATTTCAAGTAGGGGTGATTTTTTCAAAACATCCTCTTGGAACGACTTTAAGAAGAAAATTAATGATGATGAAAAGACTTATGCATTGGAATACCTTATTCGCCACCTTCGTATTGAAGATGATACTCGCATTCGAGAAAAGAAGCATGAATAAGGTGAGGGTCATTCAAAAGCTAATATGGTTGAGGATCAAAAATCCAAGAATACTAATGACTCAAAATTTAAAGAAAATAATTATTCAAAATTCAAGAACCAAGGTGCGAATAAGAAAAAGAAGGGAAAGTATTTCTTCTGTGACAAACCGAGACATTATTCTCGAGAATGTCGTCTAAAAAAAAGGCATTTAAGGCAAAACAAGGGTCGAAGGAAACCAAGAATGTTGAAAATCTTATTACTACTGTATGCGAAGCAAATTCAATTGAAAATGAAAGTGGATGGTGGTTGGATACCAGCGCAATGGTCTACATATGCAAAGACCGCTCTTCATTCAAAACATATAAAGAAATTTATGAAAAAGAAGTGAAGATGGCCAATAATATTCGCACCAATGTAGTTGGGAATGGCACAGTGGAATTGAAATTAACTTCTGGAAAGACTCTTACTTTAATTGATGTACTTCATGTACCTGATATATGTAAAAATCTTGTGTCTGGGGACCTTCTCAATAAGAGAGGTTTCAAACTTGTGTACGAGTCTGATAAGTTTGTCTTATCCAAGAAAGGCCAATTTATTTGCAAATGGTAATCTTGCATCAACATGATCAAAATTAATGTAATCAATAATATCATTTCTGCTTACATGGTTGAGTTTATTTCTTTATGGAATAGTAAATTAAGTCATGTGAATTATAAAAGTATTAAAAATATGATTAATCTCGATTTAAGCTCAGATTGTAAATTTGATAACTTTTCTAAATGTGAGATTTATTCTCAATCGAAGATAACTAGAAAGTCGTTTAAATATGTTGAGAGGACATCCGAAATTATTGATCTTATTCATAGTGATGTATATGATATGAAGAGTAATATGACTCGTGGTGGAAATAAATATTTCTTAACTTTTATTGATGATTACTCTTAGTATGCATATATATATTTTCTTAAAAGTAAAGATAAAGTTTTCGAGAAATTTCTATTTTTTAAAGCAAAAGTTGAAAACAAAATCAAAAAATTAAAGTTCTACGATTCGATAAGGGTGGTGAATATTACCCGAGTGAGTTTATACGATTTGGTAATACTCATGGCATAATCCATCAAGTTACGGTGCCTTATACTCCACAAAAAATGGAACGGAGAAAGGAAAAAATAGGACTTTAGTTGAAATGGTAAATGCAATGTTAATAAGTTATGATTTACCTTTGTCTATATGGGGAGAAGCGGTTTTATCCACATGTTATATTTTAAATAGAGTTCCATTGAAAAATAAGGATATTACACCATACGAATTATGGTTTAATCGTAAGCCAAATCTTAAACATCTTAAAGTTTGGGGATGTCTTGCTTATGTAAGAAAACCTGAACCTAAAAGACCTAAACTAGGAAATAGTACTTAGAAATGTGTTTTTATTGGATACTCTAGTAACAATAAGACATATAGATTTTAAATCTTGAAACTCAAGAAATCATTGAGTTGGTAGATATGCAATTCTTTGAACATCTAACAAAGTTTAGTACTTTGAATCAAGGTTTAGAAAATAATAATCTGATTGTTGACTCCTCACCATCAAAAGAAATTTCACAACTAATATCTTCTTCAGAAACAACAAATGACATTAAACCACGAAGGAGTAAAAGATAAAGAACTGAAAAAATATATGGGCCCGACTTTGTTATCTATTTGGTTGAAGGGGATTAAAATGAAACTAAGAATAAAACAAAATATGTTCTTAATATGGAAGATGAACCGACAACATTTTATGAAGCAGTAACATCCAGGGATGTTGTCTTTTGGAAAGAAGCAATCAATGATGAAATGAACACAACTTTGTTAAATCAAACTTGGGTTCTTTCCGATCATCCCCCGGGAGCTAAACCTATTGGGTGCAAACGGATATTTAAAAGGAAATTAAATCCGGACGATTTTATAAACAAATTTAAGGCAAGATTAGTTGTTAAAGCCTATAAGCAAAAACATGGAATTGATTACTTTGATACATATGCTCCTATTGCTTGAATAACTTCTATTAGGATATTAATATCTCTTTCTTTTATTCATAATTTAGTAATTCATCAAATGGATATCAAAACTTCTTTTGTAAATGGTGATTTAGAAGAAGAGATTTATACGGAACAACCCAAAGGGTTTGTTTTGCCTGGCCAAGAAAAGAAAGTGTGTAAATTGGTTAAATCTCGTTATGGCCCTAAACAAGCTCTTATGCAATGGCATGAGAAGTTTGATAAAATTGTAATACCCGAAGGATATAAAGTTAATCATGTTGAAAAATGTATATATAGTAAATTTGAAAACGGTGTTGGTGTTATTATTTGCTTATATGTGGATGACATGTTGATATTTCGGTTTCGTCTCAAATACGTTGAAGAAACCAAAAGGTTTCGATCATCAAAATTTGATATAAAGATCATGGAGAAACTGATGTGATTTTAAAAATCAAAATTGTGAGAAAGGATAATTCTTTAGCATTATCTCAATCTCATTATATAGAAAAAGTTCTTAAAAGATATAATCACTTTGAACTTAAGTCAGTTGCTACACGAGTGGATCCTAGTATCAAATTAATGAAAAATAATGGGCGTGCTATGGACCAACTTAAATATGCTAGTATTATTAGAAGTCTAATGTATGACATGCATTGCACTAGACTAGACATTGCTTATGCAGTAAGTGTCTTGTGTAGATTTACAAGTAATCCAGGATAAGAACACTCGAATGCATTTTCTAGGGTGCTTAGATACCTAAAGACGAATTTGGATTATGGCTTACATTATGTAGGATATCCGTCTGTTTTATAATGATATAGTGATTCAAGTTGGAACAATCTTGAATAAAAATCGAAGTCAACTGCTGCTTAGATTTTTACGCAAGGAGGACCGGCTGTCTCTTGGGGATCTAAGAAACAAACATTTGTATTAGATTCAACAATGCAATCTGAATTTATATCCCTAGCAGATGCGTGTAAAGAAGCAGAACGACTTAAAAATGTGTTATATGATATTCCTTTAGGGAAAAAGCCATCTCCTTCTACTATGATAAGTTGTGACAACCAATCCACAATTGATAATGTTTCAAACAAAACTTATAATGGAAAATCTAGAAACATTAGTCTAACGTGTCAAATTATAAGAAAATTACTCAAGGAAGGAGTAATTACAGTCGACTATGTTAAAACGAACAAGAATTTAGTAGATCCTCTGACTAAAGGTCTTGTTAGGGAGATGATATATATCACCTCAAAAGGAATGGGACTAAGGTTTATTACATAATAAAACTACATTTAATGGGAACCCAACTCATATCTTGAAAATATAGATAGAGTTCAATGTGGTACAAACAAGTTAAATTATAGTTATGGAACATTAGGAATTTTATACAAAAGATTCATTCCTGTGTGCCAAATGTTGTTTTTTTGCATGTTAGAGGATGAAGGTTACTTCTTAATAAATCATACAAGTGTGACTTGCAGAATCACTATAGTTGATTTACTTATATGAGTGTCGAAAGTGTGGTCGCGTTCTATGGAATCAAGACCGATCCTAAAGCACTCGTAAAATCAGAATTAGCACAAGGAAATAAATGTGCATGCTAGAAGAACACTTATGAACGCGGAAATCGGTATGTGTGATAGTTCCGGCTCGTCTCAAAAGGTTATTGGTTCAAGATACGTTCACCACAGCACCTTGATGAAGCTTTGAATTGTTTACACTATATGGAAGTTCAACTCCAGAAGACACTTCTCATTTATGTACTAGATTTCAGTGATAGTGCCAAAAGTTCTCTATTGTTGTCCTTTTGTTTTGTGTAATCAATCATTTGTATCATCTCTTGTGTATATTGAAATTGGTAGGGGAATGTTGGATAAATTTTAACATTTATTATAATATAATAATTAATTATTAATTTTATTAAGTTAATTGGTGTTTTAATTTTAAACTTAGTTTGGATGTTATTTTAAAAGGAAGAAACATGAGCAAATGGTTGTGAAAATATATGGGAATGCTCAAGTCCCACATTGGAAGATTACCACAAAAAGTGGTGGTATATCAACCAAGGGACAACCAAGCTTCTTAGTTGACAAGTCAAATAAGAGGCTATGATCCCACGCATTGCGGTGGCGCTAAAGCACCACCAATCGCGACACGCGTAAGCGGGAATGGGCGACTTAGGGCGCATTACACGCTTTAACGCGTACTTGGCACTTCGCACGTGTGCATCGTCGCTTGCAGCGTGGAAGCGTAAAGTTTTGATAAAAGAGGTTTAAAATTCAAAACGACTTGATCTGAACCGTTAGATCAAAGCTATTCCAAACAGGCATTATCCAACGGCTGCTGAGTCGCTACATGAAGAGCTGTGACTGTTGAAGAACAGTCACATAAATGACTATAAAAGGAGTTCCACGCCTCCTGTTTTGGACACCGAAAATTACTAATTTCTTCTCTCTGTCCTCTACATTTTGGCATTATCAGATTACTAATTCAGAGTGTTCTCGGGTTGATCAAATAGCACATAGTTTGAATCAAACAACTATTCATACAATTGGATTGGGAGAAATTTTCCCTGAAAAATAGCGTTCCCAGAACGTGTCTTGCATAAATTAATTAATTTTTTCGTTCTTACGGTAGTAGAGTTCAACACCTCTTTGCCTCATCTCTTTCTGTATTTACACATATATGTCATACTCCATTGTTGCATTGATTTGAGCTTACTTATCATATTGATTTGGTGATATCAATCTTGGTATCATCAATAAATGCATAAATATATCCACCATAATAGTTTTGCCATGTTGCTATGTGTGACAATGAACTGCTAATGACAGTCACGTTCATTTAATGATTTCCCGATAAATTAAGCAAACTAAAAGAGTCACTTAGAAGCAGAATATGAGGTCTTGACAGCAAACTTATTTCTTCGGCATCATAACCTATATTACTCGTGTGTGTGTTGATTGTGGGAAAAAAGTCCACTCGTGGCCTCCTTTATTCCTATCAATCTTCCGCTTAAAAAAGAAGCAGGAAGAACCAGATTCCCGACCCACACTCGTAAAGCCATTTCAAGTAACAGAAGGATTTTTTTCGACCCTCAATTAGGAATAGCAGCCGCTTCATAAGCACCTTTGTTCCATAAAAAGTTAATAGCCTTCCATCCACTGTTAAAAGAGACAAAAAGAAACTTTTGGGAACCAACTGTTCTACCGACGACCAATAATGTGGTTGGCAAAACCATGAAACTTAATTGTACATTTTTCTGAAGATATATTGTTGTGTGTTGAGGTATTCAGAATTCTAAATTTTGCGTCTTCAAACATTTAGTGCACAATATCTTGTCTCGCATCCACTATTTACAAAAGAGACCGTGGTGTAATTCTCACTTAATAACTAATAAAATAGCTCTAACTTGAGTTATTTTTTAACATTTAATACATAGTAACGCGAGATTGACAGCTTTATGAGTAATCAGGTCTTAGCCCCGCGCGGGTGATATATAGATCTTATTATATAATATAGTGTAGACAATAACCAAAAATAAAAAATAAGATATGCTCTATTCTTTAAATTAAGTAAAGTCACTAACAAAAAACAAAGATAAAAAAAGGAACGCACAAAAACTAGTAACTAAGACAAACCTAAAAGTTACATTTTACAATGAATATATTGACCAACAAAAATATCAAATCTTTAATATACATTTGAATTATTTAAAAAAAAATATGAAATTAGAGTAGATGTTCATTTTGTCAAAAATATAAAATAAGAGTTGAAATTCATACCATCCGATTATATATATACATTCATATTTGTAAATTAACTTCTTCTGGAATTTACAAAATCAGAGTACAAGCCCTGATTATACATACACATTTATATATGTGTTTATATCTTGGATACCATAGATATATATATATATATATATATATATATATATATATATATATATATATATATATATATATATATATATATATATATATATATATATATATATATATATATGCATGATACAAAAATTGAAGTAAAACGCATGATACAGAACTTATATACCTGCTTATATAAAAAGTATGAAAACATGCAACATCAATTAAATAACAACAATATCAGTGTACAGATAACAATCACAACATCACTAAAGAAATTCTCTCACTGAACCTTTCTCCATCTCTCACTTTTTCTTGGCTCTCTTGCACCTGCTTATATAGAAAGTATAAAAACATGAAACATCAATTACATAATAACAATATCAGTGTACAGATAACAATCACAAAAGTGCAATACAAAAATGAATAAATGAATCCTAAAAAATATGGTGAACATAACATCATTAAGAAAAAAGCTTTAGAAGAGAAAAAGTCAGATGGTTGTCTCGTATATGTCCTTGAATCTTATACAATGAGCAGCATATAAGACCAAGAAGAGGAAAAGTCATATTGAATTTTATTCAGTTCATCTGGACATTTTGACGATTTGGATAGCATAAACAGAATTGAATAATGTTTCGTTGAGAATACGATATAGATATAATGAGGCAGCTACGTGTCAATCGTCTGAGAGGAGACACCAAAATTATAGTATGTTATTAGATTACACATGCATTAGGGATTTCAAATTCCATTTTAGAAAATTTCTACAAAAGGATATGGCCTAATTGTTATTACTGATATTATAATTTCGAAGTGAAAACAGAATAATTAAATTTAATAATTACAAAAATAAAATTTAAATTCAGAAATTTACTTGTAGTAGACGAAAATTACAGAGTATATTAATGAACCGAAAAGATTAATCTGAGTCCTATAAAACAGTCTCCTTAAGTCAAATTTATTCCCCCAATGTGCTTAAAGGTTGTTGAACAATTGTCTCCAAAGATAGAACGGATTTTCCGAATTAATTATGTAGCAATGCAAGTCTGTGTTTTTGTACTCAACCGGAACATTAATATGCAATGCAAAAATGAGAAATTTTATGGATGAAGAAAATAATGCCGAAGCATTTTCAAAATTTTCTAGAGGGAAATTTTTTTCAACAATTAAAACTATAGGGGAAAGGCTGTATATATAATAAAGGTTTTAACTATTAGAACAGTCAAAACAGATATTAACTGTTGACTATTGGCAACAACTGTCAAATAGTTAACTAATTAATTAATTTAGCCCAGAAAGTTAATTAAAAATGGGCCCAAAAAAGAAAGGAATTTATACAAGCCCAAACCCGAATCGAGCTTTTGGTTCAATACCAACACTTGCATAGTGTAGGTAAACTTCCCTTCAAAAAGTTGGCATACCCCAAAGTCATTCAAGCCTTAGTCCATATTTGGAGTTTTATTAACTCTTCGAATTTCCACTACTCTTCCAATGTGGGACAAGAGTTCAAACACACCCAATTCATTAACTTGCATTGCTTTGTGAGTCACTTTGGAGGCATATTTATCATTCATAATTTAATGAAATTGGACATGTTAATATACTATGTTAATCTCCTCGCGAAGGAGAACGCGTTCATATATGGTCCCTTAATTATCGTGGTGTGGGTCCTACCTAAATTTTAGCTCAAAGTTGCTCAAATTTTTCTATCCAATACCCATTTTCTAATAATCCCCTACATGAATGATATATCGCTATATATAAAGATATGCAAGATGCAAATGCAGACACAGGTTGAGTAAAATTAAAAATTCATTACATCAGGAGAAGTAGCCTAGTGGCCTTGAACTTTCCTTAGTGATATACTATCGAATTTACTTGGTTAATCAGTAGACTTCACGTCTTTGAACTCTCAACCATTTTGTAAACCTAGACAATAGTATTCACATAATAATTCTTCAACATAATTGGTTCTCATGTTTGAGTTCATTTTGGCCATAAACACCACTTGGTTCCGTGAGTATTTTAGAGAATTTGCCTTTCATTATTCTCATAGAAGTGGCCCCCTTTTTTCTCACGTATGTGACTTCCATAAAGAGTATCCTGTAATACCCCACTTAGACATACTAAGATATGGACGCCATTGTAAGCATAACCTATTCTAATTTCACGGCAGATGTGCAATGTCTCATCTTTGGAATGGATAAGATTAAAATATCCTCCCGTGCTTATTGAATACAATGTAGTTCGGTTTTCCCATTGAACCTAGATCTTGGGATTTCTAGTCAGCTATGTTGGATTGCCACTATGTTAATTCTTAATAATTTATTGATAGGCTTTACACCCATTTTCCTCGATGATTTTTCAACTTGCTCTCGGTTTAAACCTTTCGTTAGTGGATCCGATATAGTATTCTTTCACTTTACATGGTCAATTGAGATAATTCCATTTTAAAGAGGTTATTTAACGGTATTATGTTTACAATGAATATGTTGTGACTTTTCTTTATACATGTGATTATGTCTCCTTCCAATCGTCGATTGCCTATCACAATATATACATATTTTGGGCACTAGTTTCGACCAATTTGGAACATCCTCTAAGAAGTTTTAAAGCTATTTAGCTTCTTCTCCAGCTTTGTCTAGTGCAATGAATTCATATTCCATTGTCGACCTAGCAATGCATGTTTATTTTGAGGATTTTCAAGATACGTATGTACCTCCAAGGGTAAATACATACACACTCGTAGACTTAGAGTCCTTTGTATCGGATATCCAGTTTTCATTGCAATGTCCTTCAAGAATAGTTGGATATCTCGAATAGTGCAGTCCATAGTTTTGAGTGTACTTTAAATAACCCAAAACTCTTAATATTTCCTTATAGTGATCTCTCCCTGGATTACTCCTAAATCGACTTGGCTTACTTATCGAGTATGCTATGTTCGGTTATGTACAGTTCATGATGTACATTAAACTGCCAATAATATGAGAGTATTCTAGTTAAGATATGTATTCACGATTATTTCTAGCTAAATGTAAATTTACATATATAGGTGTCTTAGTGGGACTAATATCATACTTCTTGAATTTTTCAAATACTTTCTCTATGTAATAAGACAGAGATAATATAATTCCATCTGATGTTTTAGAAATTTTAATTCCTAATAAAACATCGGCGATAGCTAAATATTTCATGTTAAGTCGACTTCTCAACATATGTTTCGTAGTTTTGACAATTTTTAGGTTACTACCCATGATTATCATATCATCAACATAAAGGCATATAATAACATATCCATTTTGAATTCTTTTAAAGTAAACACATTTATCGCACTCATTAATTTTGAAACCATTTGATAACATTACATATCAAATTTTCCATGCCATTGTTTAGGTGCATGTTTTAATCCGTAAAGTGATTTCATAAGCTTACACACTTTTCATTCTTATCCGTGAGCCTTAAAACCTCTAGGTTGCTCCATATAAATTTCCTTGTCTAATTTACCGCTTAAGAAAGTGGTTTTTACATCCATTTGATATATTCCAAGTCCGTTAATGGTAGTTATTTCTATTAACATTCGAATGGACGTAATTCTTGTTAGCGGTGAGTATGTGTCGAAGTAATCCAACCCTTCCTTTTATCTATAGCCTTTAGTTGCAAGTCTAGCTTTATATTTATCAATTAATCCATAAGCCTTCAATTTCTTTTTGAAGATACATTTGTAATCTAATGGCTTCGAACTTGGTGGAAGATCCACTAGTTCCCAAGTATGATTTTGCAAAATGGATTCAATTTTGCTATTAATTGTTTCTTTCCAATTAGAAGCATCGGGTGAGGATATAGTTTCTTTGAATGATTGAGGTTCATCTTCTAGCAAATATGTTAAAAAATTTGGACCTAAGGAAGTCGAGGTCCTTGCCCTTTTACTACGTCTAGGTTAATCCTCTATTGATTCAATAGGTTTATGAGTACCATTTGTAGTTGATTGATTTGTCCTATTAGAAGGACCAAATTCTCGGGTCATGTTATATGAAAATTCATTTTTAAAAACAGAAGCATCCCTCGATTAAATAACCATATTTACATGAATATACGAAATCTTAAATTTACAAACTAAGAAATTATATGCACTACTATTTATAGCATAATCGATGAACACACAGCTAACGATCTTTGGTCATGTTTTTACCTTTTTAGGTTTAGAAACCATCACTTTGGCTAAGCACCCCCACACTCGTAAATATTTATAGCAAGGTCTTCGACCTTTCTGTAACTCATTAGGCATCTTGTGTGTTTTCTTATGTGGGACTTTGTTAAGAATATAATTAATGGATAATAAGGCTTACCCCCATAAGTTTTGGGGAGCACCCGAACTTATCTACATAGAGTTCATCATCTCCTTTAATGTACGTGATAACTTGACTTTTGCGTGTTTATCGTTGTTGTTGAAAGCCAAGTTAGTCAAAACCTCAAATACCTACAAATAATAATAAACTCAAGTGTAGAGGTAAGTAAGGGTATCAATCCACTTTCTAGGGAGTAAGCTAGAGACAAATTCAATTGTAATTCACTTTTTATTTTCTTTTTGTTCTTTTTCACTTTTCTAATTTTTTTTAGCTTTTTCAATATTAAAACAATAGGGTGAGGTGAGGTCTAAACTAAAATAAACTAAAGTGTGAGATGAAAACTATCTAGAAATTTACTAAAATGAAAATTAAAGTCTAAACTAAAAATAAGAGATAAAGTGAGGAAAATAATTGTGAGAACAATCAAGGAATGGGATTACACCACAAATTTTAATTATTCTAATTAATTAATTTAATTATTTGAATTATCCCAAATTAATATTAAAATTACAAACCAACTCTCGTTGCAAGTGTAATTAGAATAGTAATCTTTTAGAAAGTTAAGTTTAACACCCCACAACTCTAGAAAATTAGATCAACAATCCTTTTAATTAATCACCCGCTAGGATCGATCAATTAGAATTTATGTTATTCTTAGAAATTAAATTTAGAGTTGAAATTCAAATGATAATACCCCACTTAAGAAACACCCTATCTCTAGTTCGAATCTAAAATGGGTATTATCACTAGAATTTCGATTTTCTCTCGAAAATCATTTACCCTCTCTCGAGGCGTAAATCTAAGGGTGGGGGATCAAATTTAACATTCAAAGGGAAATTTCAAGTAAGCAAACTAATTAAACTAAAATAATATCAAATAAGGGTTTCACCCCACCCCTTGAAAGGGGTTTTAGCCTAACATGGTATAAAATATGACAAATTAATATTCAAAGGCATAAAATAATAAAAGAAGGGAAGAGAACCATCAAACCAAATCTCTTTGATTATGTTGAACTCCAATCCTTGAAATTGAAGCATACACCTCTTAATTGATCTTCCAAATGATATGAAATTAACTATCCACTCAATTAATTCTCTAACAATATTTAATCTCACAAATATCTAAAAATAAAAAATGAAAAACTATTTACAAGGGAAAATTTTCTCTACAATTCTCTCTCTAAAATTCCTATCTATTTGATGATCCTCCAAAATGGTCTTCAACTCTCTTTAAATATGCAATGGAGCAAAGGGGTATAAGTGGGAATTGGCTAGAGGTGCATGTGTATAAGGTGAGAGTACATGTGCATGGGGGTGTGAGGTGGTGAGGTAAGAATAAATTCAGATTTAGTTTGAGGGGTAATTTTGGTGTTTGGTTAGAAGAGGTTAGTTGGGGGGTATTATGGGGTTAAAGGGTTAAAAGGGCATGTGTTTATTTTGTTGGCAATTGGTTTGTTATTTGGCAGGTGGTTAGTCATGCAAGGTGAAATGGGTGAGGTTTGGATACATGGGTTGAAATGGGTATGGGGTATGGATCCGGGTGTGGAGGTAGGGGTATGGTCGGGTAGGGGATCCGGGTTTGAACGCAGGTGGGTAGTCGTGCAAGGTGAAATGGGTAGGAGATAGGCTGGATCGCCGGCAGTGTTGTCGCGGCTGGACGAGGGAGTGGGTCGGCGCTGGGGCTTAGGCAGGAGAGGTGAGGGGCAGGTCTCGGTGAGAGGTTCTGGTGGTATAAGGAGGGGGTTCCGGCAGATGTCGGGGTCGGCGGGTTGGACATAGCTTTAAGCTAAGGGGCTTTGGTTATGGGGGTTAGTGAGATGTGAGTTTTGGGGGTTTTGGTGGGTATAGAGGTAGGTGTCTGGTTAGAGGTTTAGATGGAGGTTGTTAATGGTGGATTTGTGGTGAGGAGAGAGAAATTGGGTGTTAGGAGGTTGAAGAAGAAGTAGGGGTAATTGGGTGTTTGAGTGTGTAGGATGTTAGTGTGAGGGTGAGGGAGTGTTGGTGAGGGTGAGGCTTAGGGTGTAGGATATTAAGTGTGTGTGTGTATTAGTTTGGACCCTAATAAAATAAAACTAAAAATAAAAATAAAATCTAAGTAATAAAATAAAACATATAAAAACTAAAAATCTAAAAATTAAATTCCTATACTAAAAATTAAAATCAAGACTCAATAAAAATAAAACTAAAAAGAAATAACAATGTAAATCTAAAAAAATTAAAACTAAAGTCCTAATAAATAAGAAAAATAAAATCTAATAAAACTAAAAAAAATAAATGAAATCCTAAAAATTAAAATCTTAATAAAAATAAAACTAATAACTAATAAAAATAAAGATAAAATAAAAATATACAAATAAAATCTAAAAATCCTAAATAAATAAAAAATAAATCCTAAAAATAAAAAAGACTCAAACTAGAAATCTAAAAAATAATAAAAGGGCACAACTAAAACACACACAGGCTTGGGGTAAGTTTGGGCTAGGTTTAGGCTCGGGTTAGGGCTCAGGTTAGGGTACGAGAGAGGTATTTAGCTCCATAAAACGCGCAATTGCCATGAAATATAGCTTTTGACACCGCATTTGACGTTAAGCCTGCATATTGAACAATTAAGCGCATAAGACCCATATTGTCGAGAATTAGCAACTAAAGTACATCTATTTGGGGTATAAATTGTACAGTTTTGGGTGCTTATCACACCACCCCCAAACAGAGCGTTGCTAGTCCTCGAGCAATAAGATAGAGAGAAAGAGAAAGATAAGTAACCAAAAGTGTACCACTTTCGCGGGCACTTGCGATTGCACTTAGCATGTGCAACAAGCCTTTAAACCTATAGGTTACCCTACAGGACGAGTTGTGTCTCGTGAGGGTTTGCAGGATATATACCCACAAAATTCTTTATTTGCAAAAATTTATTGAAAGGCAGTCAATCTCTTATTAGACATAGAATAATCACACAATCCATCATGAGAAATATTTTCAGAAATACAAGCTAGAAATGTAAAAGTTTAGCTAAGTAAATACTCAAGGCACATCCTTCCTAGAACTCAACGTGTGTAGTGTGAATTAGTCAAAACGGGTCGAGAATCATAAGAGTAATTCCTAGATTGCCTTGTCGGAATCAACGCTTCAACTTCAAATCTCACGGATATATCTCTCTCAAACGAACTCTTGAGATTAGGGTAAGTGTATCGCTCTTGTGTGTGAGGAGGTGAGTAAATGTAAGCAAGTTCAAACGTCTCACACACGCATAAGAAAGAACGAACATATAGAAATAAAATTGATCTCATGAAAGAATGCTAATCAGAATTGTGAGAACGTCGAGTTATTCACCACGTTGACTTTCATTTGCCCGAACACCTAGGGGAATATATGGATGATTGGGTGAGGGTAAATGAAATGAAATAGGAAGGATATGATGATGTGGGTTGTTTGGGATGAGGTAGGTTGGATAGGATGGGATGATGATATGATGGATGGATGGTGGATATTTGAGAAGAGTGTATCACTCATAGACGAACAAATGTCTTTATTTCTTGACTACAACTTTCTCTTTTTCTTCTTTTCCAAATACACATCAATGTATGAGATAAATCTGCTAAAAATACAAATAACCCCAACATAGATTTGTATTTAATTTTTCTCTATCTGAATCGTCTTTGGGAGAGATATCCGCTAAAAATGCAAACACTCTCTATGATAGATCATCTCCTTTTTTTTTACTTACTTTTTTTTTTATATATTTTTTTTTCTTTTCCAAATACGCATCAATGTATGAGATAAATCTGCTAAAAATACAAATAACCCCAACATAGATTTGTATCAAATTTTTCTCCATCTGAATCGGCTTTGGGAGAGATATTCGCTAAAAATGCAAACACTCTCTATGACGGATCTTCTCCTTTTACTTTCAACACTATTCTCTGTGGATATGGAAATGGGCGGTATGGTATATGGTGATGATATGGAAAAATGGAAGGTGTATGAATGTATGATAAATGAAATTTGGTTGGTGTATGAGTGAAGGTGTGGTGAAAATCTAGTGATCGGGACAAATTTTAAGACACGCGTTTCTTACAACTCGAAAGTGATGTCGTTCTCGGTGATCAAGCCAAAATTTTATGAAAGATAATGAGATCATACGACAATTAAAGTGCGGACCCAAAAGAAGTTGAATCAACTTGTGACTTGGAGATTGCGTAAAACACTCAAAAATGGTGAAAGGCACAAATCTCACGGGCTAAAGTCTCTACTAGTGATCCTTAAGGTTCTCTTTAGAATTGTAGTACTCCTCAACTCTAAACGTAATGACGTGATAAGTGCGCAAATTTTGTTGAGTCTAGAAATTCATAGTGCAAAATGCCTTGTTACGTATTACATAAGCTATTTAGAAAAAATATTCTCTAGCTTGATTCCTAGATTTTAAAAGATGGATGATTGAAAATTCACATCAATGAGTGAGATGAAAGAAACTGCACGAAATTTTAAAATTCAGGTTCAAAAATCAAAATTTTTCAAAAGAGGCACGATTTTGATAAAATTCCCCACCCCCAAACAAAAAGGAACATCGTCCTCGATGTTAGGTAAAATGATTTTTAAAATTGAGAGCATGAGGTAGGAAAGAGATTACCAGAATGAACCGCTAATGAAGTGGACAGATGAAGCCAATAATAAACCTGAATAAAAAGGGATAGAAAAGAAAAGAAAAAAAAATGTACAAGTCTATAAGCATGGTAAAACATAGGGTGATGTGAAACACCACCCCCAAACAGGATGAGACTAGTACAAGAAATGCGGGCTGCCTCCCGGTAGCGCTAAGTTTAATGTCTTCAGCCAGATCGATGAAATCTCACCCTAAAGATAAGATCTATGAAAGCGCAGGGCGGCAGAAGAATGGGTGATGAAAATCACCCCCAAACAAGACTGAAGCGTCAGTCTTGCTAGAAACAGGCTAAAGTGGTCAATGCACTTGTATGGCGAAGTGCATTACGCGATTCAAAGCATCGATGGACCATGGGTTGGTGGGTATTAAGGTAAGGGTGAAGAGGCATCGGTCTCGAGCTTTATTGAGCCGAAAGGTGAGGGCAACAAGGGCCCTATAAGCATAGTGCTCTAATTGGTGAGGGAGGCAATATGGTTTGGTAAGTGGAATGGGATGTGCCTCATAAAAATCACACGACCGTTCTATGAATGGGCGATGACAATGGTCGCGCCGTGACACACCAGGAAGCTGTTGAGAAAAATCAACATCACAAGAGAGTGGTGTGCATGGAGGAACAAGCTCGGTGTCACGGGAGTGGAGAGTATCACCATAACTCTCGTGGAAGGTGGATGGTTTTAGGTTAGGATCTAAAACTGTAGATGGAAACTGGAAATGTGCAAAATCAAGATCCAAACCAGGTGGTGGGGTGTAAATGATAATGGGTGGGTCGGGTGGGACAAATGGTGTATCGGGTGGGATAAATGGTGGAGGAAGATGATCCAACTCAAGCGTGGGAGACACACACTCATTGGGAGGAGTAAAGGAATACTCACAAGGGAGTGTGGTTTCTAAAGATGGAGTTGTCAACTTCTCCACAAGAGTAGCATCGGTAAATGGGGTGGGTGGGTAAAACGAGGCACCAATATCAGAGATAGAGGACTCACTAGAAATATCAGACTCAATGGGAGCCATGCATGGTGGGGCATCATCCATATCCGAATAGTTAGGAACTATCACGGATTCTATCTCGGGAAATTGGTGAGCACTCGTAGCCGGAGCTAACCTAGGATAAATTGGTTCCTCGGGAACACACACGATGGGCTCAATAGGTATAGACTCGGGCATTATTTTGGATTCAGCGGGAGTGGGAAGGTGAATGGGAACCGCAAGGTGGGGTTCATATGGATATGATGGGGTTGAATCAGGCTCACTAATGAAAGGTATGTCAACACAATTGTCGACTTGGGACCCGGACCATGGAATGGTCTCAACTTCAAGATTCTCGGAGTGGTAGGGTTGGTCACACTCAAATTCTGTGTCACAAGGGGACACATCATCGTCACACTCGGTGGCAACGATGGGTGGGGTCATGGCAATATCCGACTCTCGCGCACACACCAATTCATTTAACCTTTGTTCAAGCCTTTGGAGAGCTTGAGTTTGAATTGCTTGCTCTTTCTCAAGTATGAACTTTTGCAAGAGGGTTTCGAGAGTGGATGTGGATGAAGGTGTTGGTGGAATGATGGGTGGTGGTGGTGGGTGAGGTGGACACAACGGGCTATAATCAGGACTATATGGAGAATACTCAAATGAAGTGTGTGGGGTGGGGCCAAGTGCATCATACACGAAAGGATTTCTCTCGTGATGGACAGATGGTTGATACTCATGGGGTGCGTAGTGAGGAAACTGATCGTGACTGGGTGCACAAGTTTGCCATGACGACTGTTGGAACGTGTGAGGATCCACAACATCGGCTTGGGATACGTATTGCATGGAAGGGTGATCAGGCCTCCACGAATAACTGGGGTACTCACACAACTCGGGATTAGGTATAGCAGGGTAGTAGGCCGAGGTGGGTTCCGAAACAGTGTCATATGGATACACATGGTCCGTGGTGGGTTCGGATGGATATGACATGTAAGGGCACTCATCGGACATGTGATCGGCATAAGAACAGTGGGTGCACAACAAAGGATGAGGCACGGTGACACTTGACACCGAGGGTGATGGAATAGGAGGTGCAGACATGGATGGGTCAAGAGTACCAACGGTACTCGTGAGAGAGGTGAAATCATGAAGAATATCATAAAGAGATCGCTCGGGATTACTCTCACACGTGTCACGTGTCAATGAAAAATGACCAAAGTAGTCCCGTAAAGGACGTTCCTCGGCCATGTGGAGAAAAATATATATTTTGATTTTTTGAAATTTTTTCAAAAGGAAAGAAAATATTTTTGGGATTTTCTAAAAATTAAAGAAAGAAAAATATTTTTGGATTTTTTTATAAAAAATAAAGGAAGAAAAATATTTTTGGATATTTTTTTTTTGGAAGAAAAGGTGGGGAAAAAAATATGGACTCTTTGAATTGGATGGACTAACTAAAATCGACTACCGAAAAATGGAATTGGACACACACACAAGTCAAGAAAAATTCCTAACTAGCACATAGCCAACTTTTATCTTTAGATTTAGCGAAAGGGTAGTCAAATTTTAATTAAGTCCGCGGGCGATAAAAAATCACGAAATTATCTGAGTGATCGCCTTTGCAAAAATATTCTCCTAGTGGGCTGCCTAGTTGATTGATTTTAAATTTAGTGATGGCTATGGTAGCACACAGTTGGTAAGCGAGTGAGTCGGGTGATGAAATCCCTTCTCGTGAGTGACCGGGTGTAGGTCTTAATTAATTAATTCATCACACCATTCAAAAATAAATGCGAGAATAAAATCAAATAAGAGCACACAAGAGCACGCAAAAGAATTGACTCGCTAACAGGAGAGGCGCGAGGGTGTAAGAAATATACCTCGCACGGTTTTTACGCCGTGGGGTGCCGAAAATTTTGAGTCGACCGGGGGGAGATTACGCCTATCTCAGTCGTCCACGGGAGTCCTACCGACCCAAGGTAGAGAGGCTTCTTTTCCTCGTCGTTGGACGCCCTCTCTCTACCTTGTCCGGTTTCCCTATCACGCTTGGCTTCAATTATTACAATTTTAAATGAAAAATAAATGGTGTCTCTAAGCACCGCAATACAAGCCAAGATAATAAGAAAGTCCTAATACAATCCTTCTAATAAAATGCAAAAATGGTACTAAAATGAAAAAAAAGTACAATACAAGTGAATTATAAAATGGAATCCGCTCCGAGCTTCACAATACCAAGAATGGCAACGGCGCCATTTGATAACTTGACTTTTGCGTGTTTGTCGTTGTTGTTGAAAGCCAAGTTAGTCAAAACCTCAAATACCTACAAATAATAATAAACTCAAGTGTAGAGGTAAGTAAGGGTATCAATCCACTTTCTAGGGAGTAAGCTAGAGACAAATTCAATTGTAATTCACTTTTTATTTTCTTTTTGTTCTTTTTCACTTTTCTAATTTTTTTTAGCTTTTTCAATATTAAAACAATAGGGTAAGGTGAGGTCTAAACTAAAATAAACTAAAGTGTGAGATGAAAACTATCTAGAAATTTACTAAAATGAAAATTAAAGTCTAAACTAAAAATAAGAGATAAAGTGAGGAAAATAATTGTGAGAACAATCAAGGAGTGGGATTACACCACAAATTTTAGTTATTCTAATTAATTAATTTAATTATTTGAATTATCCCAAATTAATATTAAAATTACAAACCAACTCTCGTTGCAAGTGTAATTAGAATAGTAATCTTTTAGAAAGTTAAGTTTAACACCCCACAACTCTAGAAAATTAGATCAACACTCCTTTTAATTAATCACCCGCTAGGATCGATCAATTAGAATTTATGTTATTCTTAGAAATTAAATTTAGAGTTGAAATTCAAATGATAATACCCCACTTAAGAAACCCCTATCTCTAGTTCGAATCTAAAATGGGTATTATCACTAGAATTTCGATTTTCTCTCGAAAATCATTTACCCTCTCTCGAGGCGTAAATCTAAGGGTGAGGGATCAAATTTAACATTCAAAGGGAAATTTCAAGTAAGCAAACTAATTAAACTAAAATAATATCAAATAAGGGTTTCACCCCACCCCTTGAAAGGGGTTTTAGCCTAACATGGTATAAAATATGACAAATTAATATTCAAAGGCATAAAATAATAAAAGAAGGGAAGAGAACAATCAAACCAAATCTCTTTGATTATGTTGAACTCCAATCCTTGAAATTGAAGCATACACCTCTTAATTGATCTTCCAAATGATATGAAATTAACTATCCACTCAATTAATTCTCTAACAATATTTAATCTCACAAATATCTAAAAATAAAAAATGAAAAACTATTTACAAGGGAAAATTTTCTCTACAATTCTCTCTCTAAAATTCCTATCTATTTGATGATCCTCCAAAATGGTCTTCAAATCTCTTTAAATATGCAATGGAGCAAAGGGGTATAAGTGGGAATTGGCTGGAGATGCATGTGTATAAGGTGAGAGCACATGTGCATGGGGGTGTGAGGTGGTGAGGTAAGAATAAATTCTGATTTAGTTTGAGGGGTAATTTTGGTGTTTGGTTAGAAGAGGTTAGTTGGGGGGTATTATGGGGTTAAAGGGTTAAAAGGGCATGTGTTTATTTTGTTGGCAATTGGTTTGTTATTTGGCAGGTGGTTAGTCGTGCAAGGTGAAATGGGTGAGGTTTGGATACATGGGTTGAAATGGGTATGGGGTATGGATCCGGGTGTGGAGGTAGGGGTATGGTCGGGTAGGGGATCCGGGTTTGAACGCAGGTGGGTAGTCGTGCAAGGTGAAATGGGTAGGAGATAGGCTGGATCGCCGGCAGTGTTGTCGCGGCTAGACGAGGGAGTGGGTCGGCGTTGGGGCTTAGGCAGGAGAGGTGAGGGGCAGGTCTCGGTGAGAGGTTCTGGTGGTATAAGGAGGGGGTTCCGGCAGATGTAGGGGTCGGTGGGTTGGACATAGATGTAAGCTAAGGGGCTTTGGTTATGGGGGTTAGTGAGATGTGAGTTTTGGGGGTTTTGGTGGGTATAGAGGTAGGTGTTTGGTTAGAGGTTTTGATGGAGGTTGTTAATGGTGGATTTGTGGTGATGAGAGAGAAATTGGGTGTTAGGAGGTTGAAGAAGAAGTAGGGGTAATTGGGTGTTTGAGTGTGTAGGATGTTAGTGTGAGGGTGAGGGAGTGTTGGTGAGGGTGAGGCTTAGGGTGTAGGATATTAAGTGTGTGTGTGTATTAGTTTGGGCCCTAATAAAATAAAACTAAAAATAAAAATAAAATCTAAGTAATAAAATAAAACTTATAAAAACTAAAAATCTAAAAATTAAATTCCTATACTAAAAATTAAAATCAAGACTCAATAAAAATAAAACTAAAAAGAAATAACAATGTAAATCTAAAAAACTTAAAACTAAAGTCCTAATAAATAAGAAAAATAAAATCTAATAAAACTAAAAAAAATAAATGAAATCCTAAAAATTAAAATCTTAATAAAAATAAAACTAATAACTAATAAAAATAAAGATAAAATAAAAATATACAAATAAAATCTAAAAATCCTAAATAAATAAAAAATAAATCCTAAAAATAAAAAAGACTCAAACTAAAAATCTAAAAAATAATAAAATGGCACAACTAAAACACACACAGGCTTGGGGTAAGTTTGGGCTAGGTTTAGGCTTGGGTTAGGGCTCAGGTTAGGGTACGAGAGAGGTATTTAGCTCCATAAAACGCGCAATTGCCATGAAATATAGCTTTTGACAACGCAATTGACGTTAAGCCTGCATATTGAACAATTAAGCGCATAAGACCCATATTGTCGAGAATTAGCATCTAAAGTACATCTATTTGGGGTATAAATTGTACAGTTTTGGGTGCTTATCAGTACGATTTTTGCATTCAGCAATAACATTTGATTGAGGAGAATAAGGAGCAATGGTTTGATGGATAATTTCATGTTCGAAACAGAATTCCTCTAAAGGAGATTCATATTCACCTCCTTTATCATTCCTTATAGCCTTTATCTTTTTACTTAATTGATTCTCAACTTCATTTTCATATTGCTTAAATGCATAAATAGCCTCATCTTTACTACGTAACAAATATACATAACAATATATTGTGCAATCGTCTATAAAAGTAATAAAATACTTTTTTCCACCTCTAGTTTGTACAAATTTTAAATCACAAATATCTGTGTGAATTAAATATAGTGGTTAGGTGATCCTTTCAATAGAATGAAAAGGTAATCTAGCTAATTTTGATTCCACACAAATATCACATTTATGATTTTTATCAATATTAAATTTTGGCAAAAATTCCAAGTTAATTAATCTACGCAAGGTATCAAACTTAACATATCCTAATCTAGCATGCCAAATATTAGAAGACTTAATCAAGTAAGTAGAACTAGTAATTTCATTCATTGGGGATGTCTTTGGCATCAATGCCATTACATTCATTTTAAAGTGCCCCTCAAATAGGTAGTCCTTTCTCACATACACATCACTTTTGGACAACACAAACTTATAAAAAATAACACAAGTTTAAACCCGTTCTTTCTTAAAAGTGATCCAGAAATCAGATTTGTACTGATGTCAGGCACATGCAACACATCATTAAGAGTAAGCTCCTTACTCGAAGCCATCTTTAGAATGGCCTTATCCCACGACTTTAAAACTTGAAGAGTTCCCCATAAAGAGGGTCTCCTAATTTTTTAAAACGTTATAAGTAGTAAATATCCATTTGTTTGCACAAATATGGCATGTAGACCTAGTGTCCACCCACAATTCTTTGGTATTTCCTACCATATTGCATTCAGAGACAATAGCAGAAAGATTTATGTCTGCGATACCATAAAAAATGTTCTCACCCTAAGTCACATTTGCTTGAGCATTCTTTGGTTTGTGACACTCGCTTGAGTGGTGTCCTGGCTTGACGCAATAGTAGCATTTGCCTTTGAATTTCTTTCTTTTCTTAGATGTGCCTTCCCCATCATGCTTACGTTTGGATCTAGGACCTTCAACCACATGAGCCTTGGACTCCATGATGTTCTTTCCACTTTTATTTTGAGATTCACGGTTGTCTTCTTCAATTCGTAGTCGCACTTCCAATTCTTCAACATTCATCTCCTTGTGGCTTTGCCTGAGATAATTTTTGAACAAGTTCCAAGATGGAGTCAATTTTCCAATTAGTTTTGCCACTTTAAAAGTGTCACTGACTGACATTCTTTCAGCATGAATGTCATGAAGAATAACCTGAATTTCTTGAACTTGTGTAATAATCGGCTTGGAGTCAACCATTTTAAAGTCTAGAAAACGCCCCACGATGAATTTCTTCATACCCGTATCTTTAGTTTTGTACTTCTTCTCTAAAGAATTCCACAATTCCTTAGCGGTTGCCATGGTGCTGTACACATGGTACAACGTCTTGTCCAAGTATGTCAGGATGTAGTTACGACACAGAAAGTCAGAATGTTTTCATACTTTAACGACAATAACTTTTTTAGTTTCATCTTCTTCTTGTAAAGGGGAACAATCTTCATACACAAACCTTGTCAATTGAAAGGTTGTGAGATAGAAGTACATCTGTCCTTACCTACGTTTGAAATCGATCCTGTTAAATTTTTTTTATTTCTCCCCATGTGGCATATTTACGGGGACAATAATAGTAGCATGAATCACATTCACGGTCGAAGGGATTGTGTGTCGTACTTTGTGATTCCATTTCTATTACAAAATAATTTTTTTATCAATAATAATATTCATTTGTAATGAATTTATCAAAACAGAATACACAATTCTGGACACCAATTTCAGAAAATATAATTAATACTATATGAATCTAAATTATATTCTGAATTATATACAACAGAATTAAAGTAAAATATTCTGAATTCTATAACACAAAATTAAACTAAAATATTTAAACACTAGTTTTTACTAGCCTAAATTAAGTAAAAATATGTGTCAAAATGATTTTTAAAACTTAAGTTAAAAATTTTGTACAAAACAGAATTAAAATTTTAAGATTTAAAAAAAATATTAGACAAACATATTTTTGAAAAAAAATTAATTTTTCGAAACAGAATAAAATTTATGAAAAGTGTAGAATATTAATTTCGTAACAGTAAATAATATTTCTGTATGAATTTATAAAACAGTAATATTATAAATTTACCTTAAGATTGTTATTACTGATATTATAATTTAGAAGTTAAAACAGAATGATATAATTCAATAATTACAAAAATAAAATTTAAATTCAAAAATTTACTTGTAGGATACGAAAATTGCAGAATATATATTAATGAACATAAAAGATTAATGCGAGCCCTATAGAATAGTTTCCTTAAGACAACTTTATTCCCTCCAATGCATTTAAAGATTGTTGAATAATTGTCTCCTAAGATAGAACGGATTTTTCAAATTGTTTATGTAGCACAACAATAATTAATTCCAACAAACGTAAGTTTATGCTTTTTTACTCAATAGAAATAGTAATATGCAATACAGAAATGAGGTAAATAATTTTCTGGATGATGGAAATAATGCATAAGTATTTTCAAAATTTTCTGGAGGGAAAAAAATTTCAGCAGTTAAAACTGTAGGGGAAAAGGTTGTATATATATAGCAAAGGTTTTGATTGTTGGAAGAATCATAACAGTTTAACTGTCAAAATTGAAATTAACTATTGACTATTGGCAACAACTATCAAACAAGTAATTAATTAATTTCAAAACTAATAAATTTGGCCCAGAAAGTTATTTAAAAACAGGCCAAAAAGAAAGGGATTTATACAAGCCCGAGCCCAAATCCAAACCGAGTCGAGCCGAGTCGAGCCTGCCGGATGAACGGATGGCACGTGCGCGAGTGTGGGATTTTGGACCAAGCCCAACACTTGCATAGTGTAGGTCATCTCCCCTTCAAAAAGTTGGGATACCCCAAAGTCATCCAAGCCGTAGTCCATATTTGGAGTTTTATTAACTCTTCAAATTTTCACTACTCTTCCATTGTGGGATAAGAATTTAAACACGCCCAATTCATTAACTTTCATTGCTTTGTGAGTCACTTTGGAGACATATCTATCATTCATAATTTAATGGAATTGGACATGTGAATATACTACGTTAATGTCCTTGCAAAGGAGAACGTGTTCGTATATGGTCCCGTAATTATCATGGTGTGGGTCCCACCTAAATTTTAGCTCGAAGTTGCTCAAATTTTGCTGTCCAATATCCATTCTTTAACAATCCCCCGGATGAATGATATATCGCTACATATAAAGATATGCAAGAGGCAAATGCAGACACAGGTTGAGTAAAATTAAAAATTTATTGCATTAGGATAAGTATCCTAATGGTCTTGAACTTTTCGTGGTGATATACCATTGGATTTACTTAGTTAATCAGTAGACTTCACCTCTTTGAACCATCAACAGTTTTTGTAAATATAGATAATATTATTCACATAATAATTCTTTAACACAGCTGGTTCTCACATTTGTGTTCGTTTTGGCCACAAATACCACTTAGTTCCGTTCGTATTTTAGAGAATTTGCCTTTCATTATTCTTATAAAAGTGGCTCCTTCTTACTAAAGTAGGTGACTTCCATAAAGAGTATCTTGCAATACCCCACTTAGACATACTAAGATATGGATGTCATTAAAAACATAACTTATCTTAATTTCGCGGCAGATGTGCACTGTCTCAATTTTGGAATGGTTAGGATTCAAATATACTCCAGTGTTTGCTGAATACAATGTAGATTGGTTTGCCAATTGAACCTAGATCTTGGGATCTCCAGTCAATTAGGTTGGGTTTCCATTATATTGATTCTTATTCATTTATACACTTTAGACCCATTCTTTTGATGATTTTCAACTTTCTCTCAATTTAAACCTTACATTAGTGGATCCGATTTATTATCCTTTGACTTTACGTAGTCAATTGAGATAATTCCATATCAGATAAGTTATCTAACAATATTATGACTAAGATGAATATGTCATGACTTTCCATTATACATGTGATTTTGTTCCCTTCCAATCACTGATTAACTATCACAACGTATACATATTTCGGTCACATACTTCGACCAATTTGGAACATCCTCTAAGAAGTTTTGAAGCCATTTAGCCTCTTCTCCAGCTTTGTCTAGTTCAATGAATTCAGATTCCATTGCCAATCTAGCAATGCACGTTTGCTTGAGGATTTTCAAGATACGACTGCACCTCCATGGGTAAATACATACACACTCGTAGACTTAGAGTCCATTGTATCAGATATCCAGTTTGCATCACAATGTCCTTCAAGAACTGTTGGATATCTCGAATAGTGCAGTCTATAGTTTTGAGTGTATTTTAAATAACCCAAAACTCTTAATATTGTCTTCCAGTGATCTCTCCTTAGATTACTCGTACATTGACTTAGTTTACTTATCGAGTATGCTATGTTCAGTTGTGTACAGTTCATGACGTACATTAAGCTGGCAATCGACTTAGCTTACTCGAAATTAACTGTTGACTGTTGGCAACAACTGTCAAACAGTTAAAGGGATTTATATAAGCCCAAGCCCAAACCGAACTGAGTCGAGCCAGTCGAACAGACGCGATGCGATCATGGATGATAATACGCGAATATTGCATATTTCATCCGTTAACATATGCATTATTAGCCCCCTCGGGTATCTTCTTTCCTATATTTGTGCTCGTTAACCAGACAACCTCGAATTTCTATGTTAACGTGTTTTGCAGGGGTTAATTGAGCTAATATAGGTATTTGGATGCTAAGTATGAAGTTCGAACGCATTCCGATGAAGTTTCATACATTTTCGCACGTTTAAGGGAAATTTAGTCGTTTCACAGTTTGGGCACCTGGCCTAACCCCACGAAAGTTTTAGTCCTCCTTACAAACTTTACGTGGCCGTGAACGGCGCACAATTTCGATCCCTAACGAAGAAGTTACGGCACTTTTGGCGAAACAGAAAAATAATGAAACCAAATGAGGGGAGAAGAGAAGGAAAAGGAATGCAGGGGGCTCAGACCTGTTTGATCGATCGATCGATCCCTCTTTATTTCTGAAATCGTGGGAGATAGTGGGCTCAAATTTGATTGATTGATCGATCGATCAATCCCTTGTTTTCTGAGATATTTTCCTTTTCTTTTCTTTCTTCTTTTCTTTCCTCCCAACTTACTATATAACGAAATTTTGTTGTAATATCATGTATACTTAGTTTTAATTCATTTTAGGGTTAGGAAAGCTTAGGGTTTGGGGATTTGAGAGCTCTTTCTTCATTTCTCTTTAGGCTTTGTGAGTTGAACTTTCCATTTCCTCTACCATTAATATAGTTGCTCTTGATTATTTCTTGCTTTGTAGATTAGTTTCATGCTTTGTTAATTAGTTTAATTGTGTTGATTTCTTGCTTTCTTAGTTTAATTGGTATAATTTAGTTTAATTCATGATGTACCCTTAGATAAATAGGGTCGGGATTTCGTTCCGCCATTTTCGAGCCCCGAGCTCCGAAAATTAGGTTTTGTGCAAAAGAGCGTTTAATTGAAACCGCGTGCATTAAAGTCAAATTATTATGCATTTAACTTTCTCTGTCATGCAACGTTAGTTTTTATAGCGATAATTCGAGTTTAATCCGCGTGCGACCAATTTTTGATTAAATGTTTATTCAAGCAACTTTGGCTTAAATTCCTTATTGCGTGAAGTTTATAATTAATTGAGGATGCTCGATTAAATTGCTCTCGAGCTGGAATTCTAATTAATAGTTGTTTTGATCCATATGGTTGACGTTATCCCGATCCTCGATTTACTTTTATTTAGACTTAACTTCTCTTTTTTCTTTTATTTACAAGCACACATCACCTTTTACACTTGTATTCCTGAATTAATAAACCGATTACGAGATATACTAACACTCCCTGTGGGTTCGATACCCGACTTACCGCTATACTTGCATCGCAAGTGTAGTAATAATTTAGGTTTTTGTATCAACGTGGTGAAACAGAAAACAACGACCGGCGTCTTGACCAACGATCGGGGAATGTTTTGTTATAGATTGTAATTGTCTTATTATTTCGTAGCATTTTTTCTTTTCTATTTGTATTCTTTGTTTTAACCTTTTTTGAAGGATTTTTACATTTGAGAGCCTAGAAACTCTTGAATTTTGCCGTGCGCACATCATCTTTGTGGAAATAGTCATCTCGAGCCTTTGTTGGGGTAAGCATGTCTTATTCCAGTCCTTTCGGTAATCATTATGATAATTCTCAAAATCCCCGTACTCCTTTGAATTTTGGTCAATACTTAGAGTCCCAAAAAATTGCAAATTCAAAATGACTTTGGGCGAATATTACAAAAGTCAAGCTTTAGAGTGCGTGTATTTTGAGGAGGAGGATAACGATTTAGGGCCTCTAATTCCTTATAATAGGAATGTTGAAACTAAAAGCTATAACTTTCAAAATTCTTATAATAATGAGTTTGAGTATAGTTCCGATAATAATTTTCAAACTTCTCATTTTCAAGAATCCGCACCTCGGCCTATGACTTTCGACGAGGGTTTGCTCATGCTGGAGAATGAGAGGTATGAAGACCGTTATCGGGAAGAAAATTATTTGTGGGAACATGAATTGGATTTATTATTTGAATTCGACGATGATTTTTCTTCCAAAACTTTTGAAGTCGAGGAATGTTTTGAACCAAATGAGGATTTTATGCCTACTTTGGAACAAACCATTCTTGACTTGGCCCATGGTTTAATAGAGAATGTAAGTGGGGATGAAATGGATGTAGTATCCATTTGCAATGAAATGATTTCGTCTTTGGATCACAAAGAAGAAAGTTTCATTGAAAATGATCCTATCTCCTTCGAAATTCCGACTTTTAGTGATGATAACTCATCTCTTGAGTTCGAATTTCTTTCCTCCCCCTTTTCATTCTTCGTTATCACACCGTCTCAAGTACCCGATGAATCGGTGCCGAACTTTAAAACGTTCAACCCTTTCATCGGCGAGGAGTACTTGCTCAAGTTTCTCTCCATGAAGCATCTTTGCCTCCATATGTGCCCCCTCCTATTCCAATTGAAGAATATTCAGGAGAAAATTTAGTTTTTTTTCCCTTGTGTATTTATCACCCGTCCTATCCAAATCTCCCATCCTCCCTCCCAAATTTTTAATTGGGGATGGTTCATCTTTTCCACCACCCACATGCCTTCCGTTGTTTGAACGAAATTCCTATTTTTCGGGAGGCATGCATGAAAGGGATGGTCCGTCAAGGATCTTTCAAAGTCAAATCGTCTTTTGGGTGGACCCTAAAAAATATTGACTTCTAGTGTATAGTTAGTTAGGAGTCTAAATGGTAGGTTGTACATTGTTAGCTTTTTATTCTTTCTTTCTTTTTAGTTTTTCTTTTCTTTTAATTTAATCTAGTGTATTTAGTTAAACTTTTTATTATTGCTTTTTGTTATGCCTTGGTACTAACATATTTTGTATAATCATTGGACTTGTACTTTTCGGAGATCGCTCCATTTTGGGTAATATCGCTATTTTCCTTCTTTAACTTGGTTCTTAATTAGCATTGAGGACAATGTCGGGTTTTAAGTTAGGGGGTGTGGGATATTCTATCCATTCATTGGTAGTGCCCGTGATTTTGAGATTTTGATTATATGTTATTTTCAAGCATGATTTTCTTGAAAAAATCAAAAATTTCAAAAAGATTTTATTTCTTTTTTCTCTTTCTTGGGCCTTTTGCCATAATTTCCAATGATAAATTTAATAATTGCCCTATCCAATTGCTAACTCAATGATGTATTTTCTATTTTTTCATGTTATTAAACTTTGATCCTCAAATTATTCAATATTGAGAATAAATGGATGAATTAAACCTTGAAAACCCATGAGCACTTGAGCATATTTTTTAAAATCGTTCGGTAGGACAAGTATAGCTTGGTATCTTTTTTTTGCTATGTGTACACTAAAAACCTAGCGAGCTTCGTGCTTTTCTTCATTTCCGAGTGATTATACATTTCTCTTTCTCTTTCTTGAATAGCGTATCTTGTTGGCGATCTCATTTTCTTTTCATTGATTGCATATTAATTGAATTATCACTTGAGCATGATTTACAATGGTGTTGAGTCTCGATAATTACACGAAACTTTAGGAAAGGATCATAAGCCGTCGTTGACGTTTAACCCTTACGACCTTACCCTTACCCTTATATATGTCCCTATTCAAACCCTGTTGAACCCTATTATGACCTTTCTTTTCGTCCCAAATTCCCTAACCAACTCCACATTGGAGTTTTAAACCATGCTTATTACCTTTCTTACCTATGTTTGGAATGATATTTGGGATTGAGTGATGTTGTGTAGTGCGGTTGCAATTTAAGCATATGAAAAGAGTGAGAAAAGAAGAAAAAGTGTAGTGAAAAATAAAAGAAAAAGAGAAATAAAAAGCAAGAGAAAACAAAAGAAAAAGTGAGAAAAAGAAGAAAATAAAACGAAAGAGAAATTTGTATATATTATTTATAGTGATTAAATAATCCTTGTTAATCTCTCAATTGATATTTTTAATGCTTGTTTGGAAATCATTTTCCACTTTTGAAATTGCCCACTATTTTCCATTATCCCATATCTTTCATCTCCGAATATCTTTTGTTTCCGTAAATACATCCTTTCATTTCATACCCCTAGCCTAACCTACATTATAACCTAATAAAGTCCTATTTGATCCTAAGGTAATGTGATTCAAAGGTCGAACATTAGAGATAATCTGTTTAAGTGCATTTCATATCAGTTAATATGCGATATCCGTTCATGAGATTTTATTTTTCACTTTTATATTTCGTTCTTCATTAATGACATGAGCATGGCTTTGTTCCCTTTTACAATTACTCTTTATGCCCGCATGTCCCGTGTGTTAGACCCTATTCTGAGTGCTTCTATTTGTTGAGTGTGATATCCGGAGAGGATTGAGTGGAAGCATGCTTTAATTGTTATCCGGGCTATAAAAATTTTTACGGAATCAAAGCTTTTCGCATGTGCATACACCCCACTCACATTTGAGGTTTCAATTCCATGTAGTGATAGTTGCGGATTGATGGGCAAACTTCTCTTTTGCTTTGTTAATAATATGTTGAAATATCTAATTATTGTTGAGTTTGGCTTATTGGTTGTTTGGCCATACATTTTGAGGAAATTTGATATTTGTGGGTTTCATCCCTGAAAACCCTCACGAGACGACACTCGTCCACTAGGGTAACGAAGGGGTTTAACGACTTATTGCATACGCTAAACGCAATCGAATCGCCCGCGAAAGTGGCATTATCTATTTTTTCCATTTTTGTACTTTCTCTTGTCTTCGGTCTACTTGTAGTTCTTGTTGCATCTTATTTCATTGCTAGAGACTAGCAATGTGTAAGTTAGGGGGTGTGACAATACGCGAATATTGCGTATTTTATCCGTTAACATACGCATTATTAGCCCCCACCCCCCCCCCCGGGTATCTTATTCCCTATATTTATGCTCGTTAACCAGACAACCTTGAATTTCTATGTTAACATATTTTGCAGGGGTTAATTGACCTTTTATAGGTATTTGGATGCTAAGTATGAAGTTCGGACGCATTCCAGTGAAGTTTTGTACATTTTCTCACGTTCAAGGGCAATTTAGTCTTTTCACAGTTTGGTCACCTGGCCCAACATTCGCATGGAAGTTGTATCCCTCCTCGTAAGCTTTGCATGGCCGTGAACAGTGCACGATTCTGATCCCTAACGAAGAAGTTACGGTAATTTTGGCAGAAGAGAAAAACAATGAAACCAAATTAGGGGAGAAGAGAAGGAAAAGGAATGCAGGGGGCTCAGACTTGTTTGATCGATCGATCGATCTATCAAAAGGATCAATCGATTGATCAACCAAAGGATCGATCGATCAATCCCTCTTTATTTTTGAAATCGTGGGAGACACTGGGCTCAAATTTCTTTAGTCGATCTCAACTTACTATATAAGGGAATTTTGTTGTAATATCAAATATACTTAGTTTTAATTCGTTTTAGGGTTAGGAAAGCTTAGGGTTTTGGGTTTTGAGAGCTTTTTCTTCATTTCTCTTTGGGATGACAACCATTTGGGCTTTGTGAGTTGAACTTTCCATGTCCTCTACCATTAATATAGTTGCTCTTGACTATTTCTTGCTTTGTAGATTAGTTTCATGCTTTGTTAATAAGTTTAATTGCGTTGATTTCTTGCTTTCTTAGTTTAATTGGTATAATTTAGTTTAATTCATGATGTACCCTTAGATAAATAGGGTCGGGATTTCATTCCGCCATTTTCGGGGCCCGAGCTCCGAAAATTAGGTTTTGTGCAAAAGTGCGTTAAATTGAACCCGTATGAATTAAAGTTGAATTATTATGCATTTAACTTTCTCTGTCATGCAACGTTAGTTTTTATAGCGATAATCCAAGTTTAATCCGCGTGCGACCAATTTTCGATTAAATGTTTATTCACGTAACTTTGGCTTAAATTCCTTATTGCATGAAGTTTATGATTGATTGAGGATGCTCGATTAAATTGCTCTCGAGTTGGAATTCTGATTAATAGTTGTTTCGATCCGTATGGTTTGACGTTATCCTGGTCCTCGCTTTACTTTTATTTAGACTTAACTTCTATCTTTTCTTTTACTTACAAGCACACATCACCTTTTACACTTTTATTTAGTAATTAATAAATTGATTACGAGATATACTAACACTCCCTGTGGATTCGATACCCGACTTACCGCTATACTTGTATCGCAAGTGTAGTCGTAATTTAGGTTTTTGTATTAACGCGGTGAAACAGAAAACAACGACCGACCTCTTGACTGACATCGCGTTTCACGCGTGATCAATGGGCTTTTGGCCCAATCCCAACACTTGCATAGTGTAGGTCATCTCCCCTTTAAAGAGTTGGGGTACCCCAAAGGCATCCATGGCTTAGTCCATATTTTGGGTTTTATTAACTCTTCAGATTTTCACTACTGTTCCAATGTAGAACAGGAGTTAAAACACACCCAATTCATTAACTTTCATTTATTTGTGTGTCACTTTGGAGACATATTTATCATTAATAACTTAATGGAATTGGACATGTGAATATACTACATTAATCTCCTTGGGAATGAGAACGCACTCGTATATGGTCCCATAATTATGGTGGTATGGGTCCCACCTAAATTTGAGCTCAAATTTTGTTGTCCAAAACCCATTTTCTAACACTAATATCGTACCTGAATTTCTTTATCCGATTCACTCTTAATGGGTATAGTTAAGATGGTATCATTTTGTGTCAATGCAAATCTATTTAACATCCTACCATATTTGTGTCTAATTTACTAATATGTTAAGAAATATAAGCCATGCAAAAAGGTACAGTAGATCTCCCTAAAGTAGATTTGGCATTACAACACTCTGATTGGCTTATATAGTTCAAAGTTCTCAGTCCCTCAAAATAGAAAAAACCATCTAAGAAAGAATCAGTCCTCCCACTAAAGAAAATGTTATTTGGTTATTTGACTATCATAATGAAAAAGTGAATTTTCCATAGTTTCAGTAAGCATCATTCTTTTTAGCCAGAGTTTTCTCCCAACTAGGTGCAAACTGCACAGTATGTGCACCATGCAATGTTTGTAAACTTTTAGTACTGAAATCTTAATTCTTGCTAGTTCAACTTTTCAGGAGATTTTAACCATGAAAATAAAATAAAGAGAGAAAAAAATTAAAGGAAAAGGTGAGATAAGACCTCATATATATATAGGGTAAATTCCAACTTAACACACCAAAAAACATAACTTATATATTTTCACTCAAGTATAAGTCTCCTGTGTTATAACATTATGGGTCTAATTAATTAAAATGACCCTGACCAACCCGGTAGACTTAAGTGAATATAAGTGAGGTTTGTTGGAGAGTCTCGTCGTGTATGTGTGTGTGTGTCTGTATATATGAATTATCATTTTGTTGCAACAAAAAAGGTATGTTTAAAAGTTTTATATATGTGTGCATTTATATATACTAGGTGTGTCGACGTACGTTTCACGTACGATTATATCCAGGTAATCAATCTAAACATTAAATGTAGGGAACAAGACATCATAAGTGGGTACATTACCATCTAAGAAATTCATATATACAGTGGCGGAGCCACAATGTGCCTGACATAGGCACAGGCATAGGTCCAGGCCAGAACAGGTAAATCCCTTTATATATATATATATATATATATATATATATATATATATATATATATATATATATATATATATATATATATATTAGTAAGGGCATTAACGAAAACAACAAAATTCAGAACAAAACCTCTCCCATTCACGGTAAAAAAATAAAACACGTAAAATTAATACATATTTTCATTCTTTGATCACCCTATTCTCTCTTCTTCTCTTTCAATTTTGTTGAGTTAAATCTCCACACTAAATCATTGTATGTTCTTCAATCTCTCTTCATTTTATTTAGGATTTATATATTTATCCTTCCGCTTACTCACCCCCCCCCCCTCTTTTTTAGTAAATATCCATTATTAGTGTTTGTTGAAATTTTGTGTAGCAAATATTCATTGTTAGAGTTTGCTGAGATTATGAAAATATGCTTATTTTTGTTTTACCCGTTTTAATATTAGTATAAATGTTGTTGTTATTGGTTTGTAGTAATTATTTTTTAGGCATGAATTTGTACAAATTAATGTTAAAATTCTGAAATTAATATTGTTGAAATTATTTTTTGGGCATAAAGTTGTTGAAATTAATGTTGTTGAAATCTTCCTTTTGGACTAAATATGAGATTGTGGTTCCTAACATAGAAGATACTTTTTGTCTTTCAGGGAAGGTAAGGAGAGGTCCAGTGGTAACAAATTTACATCATCATAAAGTGGACACATTTTATCAATGTGTGGGTAAGCAACTTATTGAACTTAACCATTGTTTTGATGAGGTGAATTCTAAATTACTTATATGTATGACCGCATTTGATCCTAAATTTTAACTTGTTGCTTTTGATGTAAATTTGTTAGTTCATCTCTTTGAGTTTTATACTGAAGATTTCGTGGAGGAAGACCATATTGAACTTCGGGATGAACTTGTGAATTTTGAATTTGATGTCAAGTCAAATAGGTACTTTGATGAAGTGTAAGGAATATGTGGATTATCTAAGAAGATGGTTGAGAAAGGAAAACATCTAGCGTATGGATTGGTCTACAAGCTTTGGAAATTATCATTAATTCTTTCGGTTTCCACTGCTTCAGTAGAAATGGCCTTCTCTACTATAGATATCATCAAGACTAATCTTCAAAACCGCATGGGGGATGCTTGGTTGAGTGATACTTGCATAACTTAAAAAGGATGTGTTTAATGTAATTTCCAATGACGTAATCGTGAATTGTTTCAGAAAATAAAAAAATCGTAGAGGAATTTTATAGAATGTAATGACAATTATCTATTTTTGTATGAACTTACATCAGTATCATTTTGTACTGATGTTTAATTTTGTAAATCATTGTAATTCATCTATTAATATGTAATTTTCTATGCATTTAAAATATTATTATAAGTACTCCACAAAAAAAATCGGGATATCCTGCCTCCGAACCTCCGAAATTTTCCTTTGGTGCCCAGGCCACCTATAATTCCTCGCTCTGCCACTGCATATATACATGACATATATTTCAATCCCACAACTTTGATATGTAAAACTACCATAACATTGGGATATCAAATTTTAATAATCAAAACATAATACAATAAAACCATTTCTTTATTTGGTGTGGAAACACCTCAATTTTTCTCTATAGTTAACCCAACCTACAAAATAACGAATATCAAGTTTTAAAAAGGTAAAGAAACAATATAATATGATAAAATTAATTTTAATAAGACTTATCCAACTATAGTTTAGTATAAGCTTTGTTTTTTTTTTGTTTTTCCACCTTTTTTCTCATCAACAAAGCACAATATTAGTAAAATAAAATAAATGATAGATGTGTGAAAAAATGAGTCATTAATAGTTAGTCCTGATGAATCAAACAATATTATTATTTTGCAAGATGTTAAATTGCAATAAAACACACAATTATATGTGAATAAAATATATACAAACCATTTATATATGAATATCTTTTTCCTTATTTTCTTTGCGGGATCTCATCAAACATTATATATACAACATAAAATAATTAAATAAATAATATAATATCATAATAATTTATTGATAATATACAAAAAAAAAATACTAAAAAACTACTAGGATCTTATGAAATTACATTAATAGTAGATTAACAATAAACTAGATAAAGGGGACGGAGGTTATTGGTGTTACACATGTGATGATCCCCTACAATTGATTCTCTATAAGGAAGAGAATACTATGTTAATTAATATAAAAAAATTGAATTATATATACAAATATATGCTATAATGTTAACAATCACCAAATATGATACATAAAATAAATAAAACAATTGGTAGAAGAAGAGGGGGAGAGTGAGTTTACCAAACCAAGTTATTGTTCCTCTCAAATAATTATCTCATAAATTATTTTTTTCATAAAATAAAATAAAAAAACAATGGATTGGCCATCATTTCTTAAAGTATTAGTTTGTGTCAATATGTCATTTGGTAGTGAAGCAGTTTATTGAAGATTATGAAATAGACAATGGGGGTAGTTATTTACATGTTGATTTAGATACATGATATATAATGAAAAACAATTATGCAGTGAATCCGTGAAGTGGAATCTTCCTATATAATATATGAGCAACAGACATTAAAAATATTCTTATGAGTAAGGTTCACACTTCACATACATCATTTCAAACAGATTGTGTGCACAATTCATTGAATATCATTATACAGAAAAGATAAAAGTAAATATGATTCTTGCTTAAAATTTAAAGAACATTGAGGTAAAATAGTATTGGGGGAATATCCTTATCAAGAGAATAAAAATGGAAGACATTCAACACCTACTCATAATTAAATTCATTCATAGTCAAATTTATTCTTGTATGTATAGGATTTAAATTCTAACATTTTATTCCCATAGTTGATTACTGGTCTACCCCTATTGTTTGGTTAATTATGTGTTTACCTGTTCCATTCCACCGTCTTTATAAACAGAGAGCTCAAGTCTTTGTTTTTCAAAGAGAATTTTTTTACAAACCCAAACGTTACTCTACAGAAATTTTCTCTAAACTCTGTCTTTCTAAAAAATTTCAATGTCTTACATACTTAGAGAGATATTTTCTATATACTTTCATCATATACTTGTACCATATGTAATTTATGAGGATGAGTGTTTAGTCGTTGGGTTTTTATAGTTTGAAACTTTGGTGGTTTGTGGAGTTGAGACAATTTGAGATAAACATGGTCATAGAGCTTGCATATTCCTGTGATATCAATGTGGGTACTTTCTAAACTCTTTTTATATACATGCAAAACCTTATACTATGTGATTTTAGGGTTTGTACATCTTGACTGATTTTTATAATTTGTACAAACATTAGTTTTGAAAAGATCTATTATTGTGTTGATCTATTAAATTGTTATAATATATATATACTAGCGGATCCCCGTGCCGAGGGCACAACGATAAATTTTCCTCCGTGATTAAACGCATCCCATAATAACCTAACTTTTTTAATTAAAAAAAACACCTTTAAAAAAAAGAAAAAAAATTATAAAAAAATTTAAATATATTTTAAAATATATATATATATATATATATATATATATATATATATTAAAAAACATATTTTAATAAAAATATTTAATAAAAAATAATAAAAATATGTATATATTTCTTAAAAACAATTAGCAAGACATTATGTCAAAAATATCATACATAAAAAGTAAAAATGTCATATATACCAGAGTTAAAATATTTTTACAATAAATTTGCCCCCTGATAGAACTCAACTCATAATAACCCGTCTTTTTAAAAAAAAAAACACCTTTAAAACAAATAGTTAAAAAACATTTTTTTAAAATATATATATTTTACAAAATATATTTAATAAAAAATAATATATCAATTATATATATTTTACAAAATATATTTAATAAAAAATAATATATCAATTATATATATATATAATATGATGTAATGGTTTTTGTAAAACTATCTTAATTTTGGTATGTATGACATTTTTACTTTTTGTAAAAATATCTTAGCTTTCATACATACCAAAGTTAAGATATTTTTACAAAAACCATTACATCATATATATATATATATATATATATGTATGTATGTGTGTGTGTGTGTGTGTGTGTGTGTGTGTGTGTGTGTGTGTGTACACTGTGGTTAATAGATCTTGTTTTAAAACTAAAATTGTTGCACTAATCATATACATACTTTAAACATGGTTTTAGTTGTGATTTGTTTGCGTGGATCATTTTCTAATTTTTTGTAAAACTGATGATTCTACTTTTTATCACACAAACTGTGTTTTACAAGGTTAAAATATCAATTCATAAATCAAGGCATTTATGTTCTTGGCTTTAGAATTGATCTCCCAAGCTTTAATTAATTTCATATTTATCAAACTTATTTTTATTACCTCTTCACTGGATACTCTGACTCGGAGTGTGAAGTTGTGTTGATCTACTTGGCCACTATTTTGTTTGGTCTGATTCTGTAACTTGTGAGGTTGTTTAGTACTTGCCTTGGAATACTAGCACTACACCAAAATGGTCAAATTGTCACCTTTCAGCCGGCCAGTCTTGTCAAGGTCATTGACAGTGACAAAAAAACACGCATTTTTTGTCACGCTCATTGACCTTGACACGACCGTGACAACTAATTGTCACGGTCATTGACCGTGACAAGACCGTGATAAATTTACTTATCACGAACTTGTCACGGTCAATGACCATGACAATTCTTTAAATAATTGTCACGGTCAATGACCTTGACACGACCGTGACAATGTTAACAGCAAAAACCCTTTGCCCCTTCTTTTTTCCCTCCCGCGTCGTTCCCTCCCTCTCTCTCTCTCTCGACGCTGCTCTCTCTCTCTCTACTTTCAGGTTTAATTTTCTCTATCTTTCTCTCTCTTCCATTTATATATATATGTTTGTGTGTATATATATGTGTGTATGTGTGTATATATGTGCGTGTGTGTGCATGTGTGGGGGGTGGGGCATGGTGGGGTAGGGGGTGGGGGAGGGTGGGGGCAGGGTGAGGGTAGGGGGTAGGGAGTAGGGGGTTAAAAATGTAAATAAATAAGTAATTTTCTATAAATTTCCAAAAATAATATCCAAAAATGTAAATGTAAATAATATCCAAAAATAATATCCAAAAATGTAAATTTGTAGTAATTGTCATCCGAAGTTGCTAAAAGCATCCGAAGTTTAAAAAGCATGAAAAATAAAATATTTTTTATGATTTGTGGTGAATAACTAAAGTTAAAAAAAGTATTACTGTAGTCATTAAATTACTTTTTGAATTCGGGCGATGCGCGTAAATTTGTAGTAATTGTCTTATAATAAAGATCAATTAGTCTATGTTGTTGAAAATTTTGATCAAATTGGTGAGCCCTTCATATTTTGAAAATGTTGTTTTTATTCCTATAGAACAACTTAGATAGTGTGTGTGTGTGTATGTGGTCAATACATGAATTTATTTTTGTATTTGAATTAACCCATGAATTTATTTTTGTATTTGAATTAACCCATGAATTTATTTTTGTATTTGAATTAACCCGTTATATGAAACATACTTGAAATTAAATATAGTGCGCATAGATACTAGCATTCTAGTTCTTATGCATACGCATTCAATAGCCCTTAGACCCGTTCGAGAGTCATTACTCCTGTAATGAGATCTCTCGAATTGTCCCGTTTGGACAGTTTGAGACTGTATAATTTCTGTATAATATTCTTATTGGCTTAAAGTTGTTACTTTTGGAGGAAGTTCTTCAGTCGTATCTTAATGTTCTCTGGGTACATACTAGATTGAAAAGTGTGACTGTTATTTCAATTGACCAATTGAAATAACACTCACACCTGCCAATCTACGTCGTGTACTTGGAGAACTAAGGGGATATGCTGTCGAATTTTTTTCAAATCGTAACAATGTGCATGAGCTGTTAAGTATATTACAGAAAAATGCATTCTTGAATGGGATAGGACCACTTACCCTTTAATAGGATAATTAAATGATGGGATAATTAAATAAAACATACTATAAATCTAAGTTTTGTTTTCCTTTAATAGGTGTTTAGTTGTGGTAGCTGTGATGGGATATCCGAAATACAAAGAGTGGATAGGTGAGACTAATAGAATGGGGGATGTGTTTCGCAGAGGTGCTAACGAATTTGTGAAATATGCAAAGAGATGTCGTAATGATGAAGAGTTTCCGTGTCCGTGTGCTAGGTGTAAGAATGGTAAGGTGTTTGAGTGGAAAACAGTTGAACTACATTTGTTAAGATCGGGTATGCAAGATAATTATCGATTTTAGAGTTTTCACGGTGAATTGAAAGTTCCTTTTGTCCCCGACCAACCTTCACAACAACCTTCAACAAGTAGAATAGATGTAGAAGGGGACGACGTAGATCATAATATGTTAGAGGATTTAGTTGATGATGCGTACGGAGTTTATGAAGCTGAGGAGAATGAGGTTACTGATGATGTAGAAGATTCAAGTGCTCGTGAAGATAACACGATAAAACTTGACGATGACTACCAAAGTTTAAAATTTAAGGCGACCCAACCGTTATACTCTGGCTGTGAGAAAGATCAAACAACTTTACATGCCATGGTTGGTTTGCACAGTTTGAAGACGCAGTACGCTTTGTCTGGCAATAGCGTGACGGGAATTCTGAAATGGGTGAAGGGCTTATTACCCAAGGTGAATACACTTCCAAATAGCTATCTTGTTATGAAGAACAGTTTGAAAGGTTTGGAAATGAAGTATAAATCGATTCATGCTTGTGTGTATGACTGCATACTATACCGAAAGGAGTATGAAAATCTCGATCATTGTCCGGTATGCGATGAACCTAGATATGTCCAATCTACTAGTAAGGAAGGCACAAGCTCGAAAGTGCCTCAAAAAGTATTGAAATATTTGCCCGTTGGGCCTAGATTAAAGCGATTTTTCACAGTACCATGGATTGCAGAGGCAATGACTTGGCATGCTAGGGCAGAAGTAGGGGTAATATCATGCGTCATCCTATTGATTCTACTGCATGGCGGAGTATGAATTTTGAGTATCCCGATTTTGCTCGAGAACAACGCAACATTCGTTTGGCTATATCAACAGATGGTTTCAATCCATTTGGAAATCTAAGCACCAATCAGAGTGTATAGCCAGTTATCCTAGCCCCACTCAACCTCCCTCCTTCACAGTGTATGAGACCTGAATTTTCGATGATGGCTTTATTGATACCTGGGCCAAAGGCACCAAGTGATGACATTGATATCTACCTGGCTCCTTTGGTAGAAGAATTAAATGAGTTGTGGGAAGAGGGTGTGAAATCATTTGACTCTTTTAGAAAAGAAGAGTTTACGCTGAAAGCTATGTTGATGTGGGCAATTCATGATTTTCCAGCTTATGAGACATTATCCGGATGTGTAGTACATGGTTATTTGGGGTGTCCTATTTGTGGAGAGGAGACTGAATCTCTTCGTCTATCCTCTAGATTAAAAATGTATACCATTGCCACAGGAGGTTTTTACCCCCAGCTCATAGTTTCATATTTGAGAAAGGTTCCAATTTTTTATTGGGCGGAGTTGAACATAGGCTACCGCCGAGACAACTTTCGGGTTCAGAAATTGAAAGTAAATCTTCTGAATGTGGCCCAAATATGCCAGGTAAGAATCCCAAATTTAAGAATGTCAAGCATAAGAAGACCCCAATTGGGAATGAAACTGAGATAAGAAAGGCATGGTCTCGGAGGTCAATTTTATTTGACTTGCCTTATTGGAAGAAAAACCCGGTGCGCCATGTATTGGATGTGATGCATGCAGAGAAGAACTTCGCTGAACATATTGTGGGTACTTGCCTTGGGGGGAGTCATTCGAAGGATGGAGAAAATGCACAAAAAGACCTTAAAACGTTAAAACTTAAACCACAACTATGGTTGAAAGAAGATAGTAGGGGAAGGACAATAATTCCCCCTGGTGCGTTTACTTTGACGAGTGAGGAAAGGAAGGTTCTTCTAGACACAATATATAATTTGAAGGGCCCATCTACTTTTTCGTCCAACTTGCAAAGGATTGTGAATTATGTTACTCATGATTTACATAAGTGTAAGTCCCACGATTGGCATGTGATCATGCAATTGGTTCCTCTATTGTTTAAGCACTGTTTCTCCAAGCACAAGGATTTGCGTAGGGATATTATGCAAATTAGTATTACCTTCTCCCTCTTGTGTGAGAAGGTAGTGAATCGAGAACACATAGTGGCCGCAAAATTAGCTGTGAACAAAACGATTTGTGTATTGGAGAAGTACTTTCCCCCAGCATTCTTTGACATAAGTGTTCACTTGTTGGTACACCTATGCGACGAGGCACTTCTTTGTGGTCCAGTTAGATATCGGTGGATGTATCCGTTTGAAAGATTGTTGAAAGTATTACGTCAAGAATACGCGATATATTGCAGGATCAATTGCAGAGGAATACATCACCGTGGAGTCATCAATATATACTCGGGAATATATGCCTGACTCGACCAGCGTTGATGACACTGATGAATTCCTTGATGATGGTGGTAATGTGATGGGAAAACGAGTGAAATTAACGAGTTTGCAACATGAACAAGTAGCTCGTTATCTATTTGACACACATGAAGATGTCGAAGAATGGAAAAAGTAAGTTTCGAATATTATAATGTTTAACATTATGTTAGATTATTTTATACATGATTAATTTTGTAATATGCAGTAAATATGAAGCCTGTGAGAACAATAAAAGACGAAAAATAATGGTACAATCAGACAGCGAATTTAGGCTATGGTTGACACAAGAGGTAATTATAATGAAAACAGTCGTTATATAACGTTACATTACACTCAAATTTTACCACTAATATAATTAATTTATCTATATTCTCAGCTCCTAAAGATGGGTGATGCGACATCAAGGCTTGCTCGTCTAGCCACTGGACCCTTGTTCGTGGAACAAGAGTACAAAAAGTATCGATTGAACGGTTACATTTTCGGCGCTAAAGTGTACGAGGAAAGTACAAATGTACAGAACTCGGAAATTTCATACAAGGCTCTTACTTTCTTTCGAGCGAGCGCAAAAGATAAAAACCTCGTTGAAGCTTAAATGACTTACTGTGGTGTAATCCAAAATATATTTGAATTGGATTATATAAGCTTCAAAGAGGTTGTATTTTACTGTGAATGGGTAAGAGTTGAGGATAAAAATACTTGTAAAGTTGATCCTGTCACCAATTTGATCATGGTTGACTTGTCCAAGTTGAAGAGCAACGACCACGTGAGCGATGAGCCGTTTGTTTGTGCATTTCAAAATGTTAAGCAAGTGTTTTACTCGGAGTATATCAACAACGAGCCGTGGTCAATTGTCCAACACGCGCCAAGGCGTCTAAATAGTAGTGTGGATGACTTGGCTGCTCCTACCGAATATCAATCCATTTTTTATGATAACCCGAATTTGAAACAATTTTTCAATTTGTAATAAATATTTCAATTTGTACCGAAACATCCATTTTTAATGCTTTTACTTGATCTGCACTTTATCATTTTCACTCTTGTGTAGTGTGCGTGTGTGGAGAGGAGATTAATACATAAATATTCCAACTACATCTAAGTTTTGTTTATACTAATCCATGAATATACGCTTCTTACCTTTAATAGGTGATTAGTACATAGTTATGTGGGGTGTCCTATTTGTGGAGAGGAGACTGAATCTCTTCGTCTATCCGAACACTAAGAAATGTCATAATCCTATGGAGCGATGCTCTGCAAATTCCTCCCAACCATTATGTAGCCAAACATCACCAGTTGAAGTTGTCAATTCCACCCCACCACTTGGAACTTCTAGCAAAACATGGGAGACCATTGAAAGGTGGAATTGACAACTTCAACTGCTGATTTTTGGCAACACAACGGTTGGAAGGAATTTGCAACGCATAACTCCATAGGATTATGGTATTTCTTAGTGTTTAGATATGAAGAGAATTATAATTGACACGATTGCCCGGGGTACATTAGTTGGAAGGAGGTACCATATGAGCTCAAGTTAGCTGTTTGAGTGACACTACAGGTAATGTATTTATATTTATATGTCAATTTCGATTTCGATTTCAATTACGATTTATATTTATCTATATTTGAGGGGCGGATACTAATTTTACTTTATTTCAATTCAGGGGACAGGGAGTGGCCCTAAGGGTAGGCCACATATGCTCTATACTTATGTGGCCATTCGGACGAGAAGGGAAGGATAAGGAGGTGTTCCCGAGCGTCGCGGTACAAAATCTCTTTACCATGCAAATAGTTTGTAGAGTTGAGATAAAATGATGGTGATGTTGTTTCTTTTTAAATAGTTTCTTATTTGAATATATATTTGCATTATCTTTAGTTTGTTCGGATATATGATATTTGGAACAGGTACAACGTTGCTATAACAGGTACAAATATACTGCTGGGCAGTGGCAGTGGCAGTGGCCATACTGCCCAGCAATTTTTTTTTAAATTCTGCCCAGAATTGTCACGGTCAATGGCCGTGACAATTTTTTTAAAAAGGGTCACGACTTTGCCACGGTTTATAACCGTGACAAACGTGTCATGGTCATTGACCGCGACACGACCGTGACACAAAACGCGAGTTTTGTGTCAAGGTCAATGACCGTGACACGACCGTGACAAAAAAAGTTGTCTCGCCTCGAAATGTCACGATTATTGACCTTGACAAGTTGGATTTATCAATGTCAATGATCTTGACAAATGGACACATTTGGTGTAGTGTAGGTGTATTGTGAATGCTAGTTTATTTACACATTTGTAAACTGTAATTTGTACTGAAAACGTTGTTATAATGTACTTGTCGTGTGTGTGGCCTTGGAACTAAAAGACTCGGGATTTACCAGTACATTGGCTCCCTCGTTAACAAATATTATGTTCATCTCTCTTCTCCTCATTTTATTTTATCTCTACTTTTATTTGTTGAACTTTTAACACCACACCAACCTAAACTGTTTCTTTTTGTGTGTGCGTATTCAACCATTAAATTTTATCTCCTGTATTTCTATGCAAGTATAATCCCTCTACGTTTGTAAATATGAATGATAATTAATTTCCTTCACCAAATATAAAACTTTTCATGGTATTTGGTCGGTAAAGCTTTAGCGAGTAATCTTGATCATGGTATTCATTACTACTGTACATCGGGTACAAAACACAATAAAGGCCAATGATATTGCCTCCACAATCTCACCGAAAACATCTGAGTCAGGGTGGTTCACGTTAATCTGCGTATTTGCCGTCGAAACGGCGTTATCGTCCACAATAATTGGTTTTGGTCCCAAAACATTTCAACCATCCCACTTTAACATGTGCCTTGGCGAGTGTCTCAGAAAATGCAAGACTTCCTCGGTGGCGTCCTGGAGATCCCTAGATTACAAGCCCAACTCCAAATTGTCAAGAGCTTACTTTTTGGCATGAATAATCATTTTTTCCTTATCCCTAGTTTGTTTTCTCTGACTTTGTTCAAACTCTGTTACATTGATGTACTACTTGGATGACTCTACACTTTTTGTTCACTTTATCAAGGAAGAACAGTTCTGCGACCCCTCTTAAAGATTTTGGAAGTAGGGTGTACTCACGTTGAAAGTTTCTTGTCCACCCCGATGCTAGTGGAAGCAGCCAAGGAGCTAATCGATGACATTGCAGAAAATGTAAATGCCATTTTACTCGATAAAAATAGGACTTAGATGGCTCCCAGATCTAGCTTAAAGAGCCGAAACTCCACCTTGCCCAAGTATCTTGGCATAAGTTGCCATTTCACTTATCTTTGTTTCCAGGACTTTCATTTGAAATTGTCTTCTCACAACTTCAAATGGATATGTAGCAGCTTCAGCACAATAGCCAGTAATCTCCCCATATATTAATGTTCTAAAGGGACTCAACTCCAATTGTTCAAAAGCATTCAGATCTTTGCCTTATCATTTCACATTTCAATCCTTTTCATCTCATTCGGTGAATGCAAATAAGAAAATTAATCTTGTTGAGTTGGGTTTCAGAGTTAAAATTGATGTTGTTCTTTAATGACTAAGGTGCATAGTTCATATCATCTCAAAATTTTTGCTTAGACAAGATATGCCTTATTTACAAGATGGAAGACCATGGTCTTCAACCCATTAGGAGTACCTTTATGAATGAATGTAGGACAGATATTTGAATGTTCACTCGGGTTGGCAGGGGTCTACTGGACAGACATTATCGAATAGTGCCTTTTAATGAGAGATATGAACAAAAAGTTCGGAGAAAACTTATTTTTATATGAAGTCAACAGGTCCTACAAATGTCCTACAAATGTGAGACATTTCCCTTGTAATATTTTGGTGACAACTTTACCTCAAGGTCGTTAATGTAGCAGTTGCAAAATCCTTTTATAAAAAAAATCCTGATTAGTTGGAAGTTAACTACATTGAATCATCTACCCCGTTCATATGATCCAACAACACAACGATACCCTGAATCTATCATGATCAAGCCCAAGAAGCAAAGAGCCTATGAATTCATTATGATCAAGCTCATTTTGACCTAAGAGGGCCTATGTGTGGTCCAACCAACACTAATAATTCAGCCTCTAAATCAATTTGATCAAGATCATTATGGCCTAAGAGACCTTTTTTCTGAAGCAGAATATCATGCCCCTGTGTCTAGTGTGACATAAATCATACAGAATCCACGGTTCAAGCTCCATATCTCCTCTGTAACCCACCTTCACTTGACGGGAGAATTGATAATAATTCTTCTATACCTAATCAATGTTCCAAGCCAGCCTCTCCTATTATCTTGGAATAACCTCACGGTTACACTCAGTTTGAAAACGTAACAAACTCCTGTAAAATAGCACACATGTTAATTTGTTACTACTCCCATGCAACTATTATCTCTTGTATTCCTCTATATGTATCGGCCGTAAAAATTTGATCGATTTTTTAAAAATAGCCAAAAAAAAAATATTTTGAGCTGATTTTTTTTATATGGATTCATTGAAATGTTTAAATACCGTATAAAAAAGTTCAACTCAATATATGTACAATATATGTACAGGAGTCTGACTCTCTCTCTTATATATATATATATGTGTGTGTGTGTGTGTGTGTGTGTGTGTGCAAGAATTATAAATTTAGTCATAAATAATAACTAAGTATTGACTTTTGATTGTAAATTTGCGTTGACATGTCAAGTAATTCTTTTTTTTCATTGGGGGCAACTCTTAGTGTGTGTTTAATTTTTATGGGAAATAGTTATTTGAACTCATGTTTTCTCTTGTATTACTTTGATTATAAACACTTTATATAAGAACAATCATCATTCAAGTAGCAAGTGTTCCATCTCAAACCTTATTTTATTAAAAAATATTTCTTCTCCACCTACAAAAGATTTGATTTTCATGAAAAATAGAAAAAGTAAAATAAAAAACTCTTTTTTTTTCTACTCATTTTCTAACTTCTCATCTAAATGAACTATTTTCCATGCATTTTTTATATTTGCAATCCAACATACCCTTGTTATTATTATTTTAAAATTTTGAGGAGGGGAAGTCTTATAATTTAAAAAAATATTAAAAAAGCGCAAGTATAATAAGGAATGTGCGAGAATTTTAACACATGCACCAAAATCATGTGGAGTGAAGTAAATATTCTTACCATCCCTTCAAAAAGGAATATGGAAAAAAAAGAAGTCTATCATGTCTGCGATTCGGTAAGAATTGCAAACTGGTGGTAAAATATTGTTTGTTTTACGGATGTGAGCAGCCACACTTTATGCCAGTGAGATTTTGCCATCATTACATTGGAGGGATACTCAACACGTCTATAAATATATGTATGAGCTATTAAATAGATTCCATATTACAAACACAAAAACATTCCTTAATGGGTTGTGCGTGCATGAAGCAACGGCAGGTCTATGAAGACCCAGCCTTGCTTGCAGCTCAAACACATTGTAGGCTACATCTGAATATCTTTCGTTTGCTTGGACTAGCTTTCCTTATTGTTTTTGCATTCTCTTTCTTAAAATAATAATACTGTTTTATATGATTTATCTTCATCTTCACTGTTATTCCACTTTGGGTATAATTATGTTTTATGTTTGCAGTTGATGCGAAGGATGTCAAAGCTTTGTACGAGTTGTTCAAGAAATTAAGCTCTTCCGTAATGGATGATGGTTTTATCAGCAAAGTACAATTCATCTCTCTTGTTGTCGTAATTATAAAATGCTCATTAAAAGGTTCATTTGAAGTTAAACGTTGTAATTGCATTTTGACTTAAAGGAGCTACTTCTTGTTAACATATATAGTTGGGGAGTTGCAGGAGGAGTTTCAGCTTGGATTATTTGGGAATAGCAAGAAGCAGTCTCTCTTTGCAGACAGGGTCAGCTTCTTCTTATTTGGGAATGACTGTATCTTTATTCGAAATGGAACCAGCTCCATGCTCTCCTTCTTTTGCTTTGAATTTTCGTATATATCATCTTTATGCTGTCAACGTCTTTGTTTGCTTCTGATTTCATAGATCTTCAGCATGTTCGACTATAAAAATGATGGGGTGATAGAGTTTGATGAGTTTGTCCGATCTTTGTGCATCTTCCACCCTGATGCATCCCAAGCAGAAAAAGCCTCCTGTATGCTATTGCTTTCGTTTCATCTTTGTTTTCTTTATGTTTGTTTCTTCACACACACGCAAACGTGTATATATAGTTAGAAAAGGTTGTCTTAAAATTTTAATGTTTGATGTTGCAGTTGCGTTTCAACTATATGACATATGGCAAACAGGCTTCATTGAACGGGAGGAGGTAAATAGTGAAATTGTGACCAAACACAATCGGCGTAATTATCCTTTCAGCTTATTTGTCCTTAAAGCCTAACTATGGTCATATGAATGAGACAAAATTTAATTGGAAGATCTATTCTGCTGAATGCCCCCATATTTTATTTCTACTCAACTTTCCATATATTTGTTCATTTAGCTTCTTCGGAAATTAATTCGGATATTTAGGACTAATATGTTTGAAGGTTAAGGAGATGATATTGGCTCTCCTAAGCGAGTCGGATTTGATTCTTTCTGATGATAATGTGGAAGCCATTATTGATAAGGTGTGGATTATCTGCAAAATTTACTATATAATATACTCATGCTTTGACTGAACTCAATATATATATATATATATATATATATATATATACAATATTGTTTTTGTGCAGAGTGTCTCGCATTTTAAGAGTGCGAACTAAAAATGTGTTACCTGGCGGTGAACCTAGAAAAGAGAGAGAGTGCTTATAATTTAATCGATTATTTCTATGCTCACCGTAAGGTGACATCTCCACTCCGCATTCTTAAAATGCGGGACAGTCGGCACAAGACCAGTACTCTCTCTCTCTCTCCTTCTCTCTCTCTCTCTCTCTCTCTATATATATATATATATATATAGAGAGAGAGAGAGAGAGGGGGGGAGAGATAAACAGATAGGGGCTAGTACATACCAAGTACACATATCAAATATGTATACCGACTTTTTTAAAATAGTAAAAAAAAAATTCACTTGAGTTTTTTTTTGTGATATTAAATATTTCAAGGGACTGGTATAATAAAATCATCTCAAAATAACACATTTTGCTATTTTAAAAAAAATCTGTCAAACTTTTACACTTTTTAAAGCACTTTAAAAGTTTTGAAAGTTTGACCGATTTTTTTAAAATACCAAAAAAAGTTATTTTGAGTTGATTTTTTTATATGGATCCCTTGAAATATTTAAATACCACATAAAAAAAATTTAACTCAAAAATATTTTTTTAAGATTTTAAAAAATAGGTTTGCACCAGCAAATATGTATACTTTGTATGTATAAGAGTCTCTCTCTCTCTCTCTCTCTCTCTCTCTCTCTCTCTCTCTCTATATATATATATATATATATATATATATATATATATATATATATATATATATATATATATATATATATATAAAAGAAAATTTTCGGTTTGTATTTTTGAAGACGTTTGAAGAAGCAGATTTGAAAGGAGATGGGAAGATTGATACAAAAGAGTGGACGGATTTTGTGACTCGTAATCCATCCTTATTAAAGCACATGACAATTCCATACTTAAAGTAATTTTCTATTTTCTTATTATAATCCTCTCAATATAATAAGTCAAAGTCTTATTCGACAAAACTCGCTTTTGGTAACGGTATATTACCATTACATAAATAATTAATAATGGTAATTTTTTGTTAGAAAAAAAGCACGGAGAAAAATTTATTAACAGGATTTATCAATGGTATTTACCGTTAATAATTCTGATTTAGTAACGGACTTTTTTGTTACTATTTCTACCTTATTACACAAGTTTTGTAACACTTCTATCCGATTTTGTAATGGTAAAGGTCTGTTAGTAATATTAATACATATTTTAAAAAAAATATTTATTTTTCATGATCCGATATCATGTCCTGAATTTAAACAAATTTAGTTATACTTTTTGTGGGGACCCATTTATTATGGTCCGTGAGAGTAGCCGACTAGCGCAGTCTGCCTAAAGCGTTGTCTAGCCCAAATCAGATATTTAATTTACTCACGAGTATTTGAAACACAGTGGAATACTTACAGATTATAAATCCTGACCCGGGGCAAAGGGATGAAATCTCAAGCATTGAGAGACACTATAATAGAATAGTAATCTCTCTGTGGACGTAGGTCAGTTGTCAAATAATGTATATCGTTGTTGTGTGTGTGATCTTTACATATTGTTCCTGCGATTGTTTCGTGGATCTTTATTGTGAAAATTCTTGTACTCACAATTGGCGTCATGTGTGGGAAGCCATTTCTATTCCTGATAAAACATTCATTAGCCGAAAGCCTGTGATATCTCCCCACAATAGCAATATTCCTCAGGTTCGCGATGTGCAAGAAGACCCAGCCCCACCTAAGATCAGGTCAGAAATTCGCCAGTACACAAATTCAGGTTTCGCCAAGAAAGGCAACCCTCTGAAGAAAGCCAGGGACCACCTAGGTCTACGCAGATTTCTAGGTAGGTTGATACTTACAAAGCCAGGATTCGAGAACAATAGGAGGTCACACTCCTCCAGGTGGAAGAGAATGCTCGCGTTCAGAGGCGACTTGAAAGGATGGAGAGATATCTCCATACAGATACGAGGAAAAGCCATGATAGGACTCTTAGTCCTTAGGCGAGTAATACTCGTATTCGAGGGAGGAGCCCCAGGCATGACCAGGATAGAACTGAACGTGGAAGATCAAAGCGTGGTCAGTCAGAGAGGCGCCACAGGAGCAATGATTGACAGAATGAGGATATCAGGATTCTAGTTCGTAGAGAGGTGGACCAACATCCATCCCATCGCGGAGCCAGGTCTACCATGGAGCTACTCAGGAAAGCTCTCAATACTCAGATGAAATCGCCTTTTTCAAGGGCGATCGAAGAAGAGGAACCCCTAAAGAATTTTTTTATTCCCAGGTTCAAAACTTATGACAGGAAGACATATCTTATAAACCACGTTCGACAGTACAGACAAGCGATGACCTTATAGAGCCACAATGATGCGCTGATGTGTCAAATTTTTCCTTCTAGCCTACATGACGTAGCACATAAGTGGTTCGAAAAGCTTCCTCATAGGTCTATCATAAACTTCAAGGTCCTAGCAAAGGCTTTTACTGCTCGGTTCATAATTAGCAACTCCCATCCCAAGAGGATGGATGCATTGCTCATGATAAAGAAAAATAGGCAAGAGAGCCTCCGTGCTTATGCCAAGAGGTATTGGGAAGTCTTCAATGAAGTGGAGGATTGCTCAGAGAAAGTTGGCGTTGCATCCTTCAAAATTGTTCTGCTGACCAGATCTTTGTTGCACCGGTCCCTGACCAAGAAGGAAGCCATCACTATTAACAATCTCATGGCTCGTATTGAGAAATACACCAAAGTGGAAGATGTGGTTCACTCTAATGCAGCGGACAATGGTCGAGCAAAGGTAACCAAAGGGGGAGAAAAGAGTGATAATCCAAATAAAGGTAACAAGAATGCGGGAAAGAACAGCTCCAGGAATGGGAACAAGGTTGATCCTTCCAAGGCATTCCAGGTTGTTAACACAGTCTTTAAGGAACCTATTTACAAGATCTTGAGCAAGACCAAAGATCAAAAGTTCATCAAATGACCCAAGAAGATGGGTGGTGACCCAACGAAAAGAAACAACGCGCTGAGATGTGAATTCCACAAGGAGGGCGGCCACATGACTAAAAGTTACAAGGCTTTGAAGTCACACTTAGAAGAATTAGCCCAAGGTTGTCACCTCAATGAGTACATAGAGAAGAAAGAAGATAAGGTCCCAGCCAATGGAGACTAGTAGCAGGATAAAGTCCTTGATGATGACATGGGACAGGAGTTCGTGGTGATCCATGGGGCATCAAACCTTAAGAAGATCCAAGGGAATGTTGTTCTGATGGAGATAAAAAATGTCACTACTATCATGGAGGCATTTCAGATTGACCATGCTAAAACCAAAGATGGCAAGCGCTAGCGACAAGAGGACATCAACTATACAAAGCACATTATGTTCACTAAAGAAGATTTGGTTCGAGTAAGGACCCCACATCACGACGCACTAGTAATTACCCTCAGAATTAAAAATTGGGACATCGACAGGCTGCTCATGGACTTAGGAAGTTCATCAGAGGTGATGTACCTAGATTTATTCCACAAGGTGAAGCTTAACCTAGCCGGCCTTAGGGAGGCCACAATTGTGCTATGAAAGATAGTCTTGCCAGTTTGAGCGGGCAATATATCAAAGTTAATTGAGTTCTTAGTAGTGGTATAGAGTCCCCACATCACGCCATTTTATGCAGAGGCTGGTTGCATGCCATAAGTGTCGTACCATATATCTACCACCATAAGTTGAAGTGTATCACTGATCGAGGCGTGGTCAAAATTCATGGCGACCAGTCCATTACGAGGAAGTGCTTCATCGCGGACATCCTCCCCAAGAAGGAAAAGAAAAAGGAACTAATGGGTGCTTAGGAGGAAGTCTAGGAGGGGGCTACACCCTCTAAATAGTAATTACGGTACGACCGACCCGGGGTAGAGGAGACCATGGTACACCCCGCAGATAGGGTCATTGAAAGCCCGGAGGAAGCTGTAGTCGATGACAACTTGCTAGAGAAAAAATTTATGATCGGAACCATACTCGTCGGTCATGAAAAAGAAGAAATGATTGCCTTCTAGAAAGGTAATCTGGATGTTTTTGCTTAGGAACCATAAGATTTTCCAGGGATTAATCCCAACGTAGTTTGCCATCGCCTTCACATTGATCTGGACTTCAAGCTGGTCACTCAAAAGGCTCGCCGAACATCCCCTCAGAAGGCTAAACGGTGGAAAATGAAGTGGGTAAGCTTTTGGATATAGGATCCATTAGGTAAGTTCAGTACCCCAAATGGCTATCTAACCTAATAGTGGTATGGAAGAGTAACGACAGTTGGAGAGTCTCTATTGATTTCATAGATCTCAACAAAGTATGTCCTAAAGACAATTTCCCACTGCTTAAAATCGATCGGTTGATTTAAGCTACGGCAACACATGAAAGGATGAGTTTTCTGGACATCTATTCAGGGTACCATCAAATTCCGTTGTTTGGCCTCGACTAGGAAAAAAAGGTCCTTCATAAGCCCCATTGGGTTATACTGTTACAAGTTTATGCCGTTTGGCTTGAAGAATGCAGGGGCGACATATTAGAGGTTGGTTACCAAGATGTTCAAGAAACAGATGGGAGACACAATGGAGGTCTACATCTGCGATATGCTAGTCAAGAGTATGAACAAGGGCGACCACCTCACGGACTTAGCCAGAACCTTTAAGATCCTTAGGAAATATTGGATAAAACTTAATGCAAGTAAGTGTTCCTTCAAGGTCTAGTCAGGAAAGTTCTTGGGTTATTTGGTTAGTAACAGAGGAATTGAGGTCAATCCAGATCATATCGATGAGATCACCAGGGTCCAGCCTCCATAGATGTTGCGATATGTTCAAAATCTCACTGGTATGCTCGTGGTGCTCAATCGCTTCATCTCCAAGTCTTCGAAATGCTTCTGACCATTCTTCCAGCTCCTGAAAAAGGACAAAGGCCTCGTGTGGAATGATGATTGTTAAAGATCATTAGAAGAGATCAAATCCTACCTTAACAAACATCCCTTACTAGTGATTCCAGAAGATGAAGACCCATTTTATCTTTACCTTGCAGTATCAGACCATGTTGTAAGATCGGTTCTTGTGTGTGAGAAAGAGGGAAGATAGCACCCTGTTTATTATGCCAGCAAGATACTTATAGACACAGAAGAACTCTACTTGCCCCTAGAAATTTTATTTATGAGCTAGTGGTCGCCGCAAGAAAGCTGAAACATTACTTTGCAGCTCACTCAATTTAACGATAATCACTTCCTACCCCTCAAAGATATTCTTCGAAAGTCAACCTATCTGGATGACTCTTAATATGGTCGGTGGATTTCAGCAGATTCGATATCCACTTCCAACCAAGGACAACAATTAAGGGACAAATCCTAGCAGATTTTATCACTGAATTCACGAGAGACCAGCCAATCGACCAACTGGGAGCAAAGCAATTAATAAACGAGGAAGAACAATCTAAAGACTAGACCCTATATGTTGATGGACCCTCCAATTCCAAGGGGGCAGAAGTAGGAATTGTCCTCATCACTCCGTAAGATGCTGTCATCGAGCAAGGAACAGATTGGGATTTGAGACATCCAACAACGAAGCCGAATATGAAGCATAGATTGCTGGCTTGCGTAAGGCCCAACTGCTAGGTGAAAAGCGCCTTCACATGTTCGGCCACTCCAAACTGGTCTCCAAGTAAGTGAGTGAGGACTTCAATGCAAAGATGATAGGATGAAAGCCTACCTCATCATGGTAAGAGGACTTATGGTAGGATTTAAGAAGGTGGGCATTCAACAGTTCCCCCGGGGGCAGAACAGTCATGCAGATTTCTTAGCGGCCCTGAGCTTAGCAATGGACTCTGATCTAAGAAGAACCATTCAGATAGAGTTCCTCGCCCAGCCCAACCCAGCCTTGAGCAGACAATCGTAGTCGAGCAAGTCCTCCTCAAAGAGAAGGCGCCTAATTAGATGGATTCCATCGTCTCCTATCTATGGAGCGACATACTGCCCAATAAAAAGAGATTAGCCCATTAGGTAATCATCAAGGTTGCCCGTATTTACCTCGCCCTAAGAGGAAATCTCTACAAGATGTCATTCACATGCCCTTACCTCCAATGCGTTCACCCACATCACACCGAGCGAGTACTTAGCGAGCTTCATGAGGGTATTTATGGGAGTCACGTAAGAGGGATGTCATTGGCCTTTCGAGCAATTAAAAGGGGTTACTGGTGGCCTCACATGCACAAGAACGCAGGAATTTACATTCGTAAGTGTGAAAAGTGCCAGAAGCACTCTCCTATTGTCCACCAGCCAACTAGCGACCTGAAATATCTGACAAGCCCATGGCCATTTGCGCAATGGGGACTAGATATCGTGGGTCCAGTACCTATCGCATCTAGAAATCATAAGTATCAACTGTTCGACACAAAATACTTCACTAAATGAATAGAGGCAGAACCACTGACGAACATTCACGATATAGACATGACTAGGTTCATCTGGAAGAGCATTATAACACGCCTTGGGATATCAAGGACTGTTATCACCAACAATGGCAAGCAGTTTCTTTCAAATTTTTTATGATGAGCATGGCACCAAGCACCACTACAGTTATATTGTGTATTCCCAAAGTAACGATCAGGCAGAAGCTTCCATCAAAACCACTCTCGATGGACTGGAAAATAGTTTGGAAAGAGCTAAGGGTGCCTGGGTGGACGAGCTCCCTCATGTTTTATGGGCTTACAGTATCAATCCTAAGAGACCAGCTGGGAAAACACCATTCGCGCTCGCTTATAGAATGGAAGCTATCATTCCGCTGAAAGCAGGTTTCCCTACTATGAGAACCGCCTTGGTCGACCAAGGCCTTAATGATGTTGTACTATGCACTAAACTTGACTTAGCAAATGAGAGAAGAGAATTGGCCATGATCAAGTTGGATCTCTATCAGCAGCAAGTGGCTAAGAAATACAACAAGAAAGTCAATCCGAGGAAGTTTCTAGTAGGAGACTATATCCTAAGGAAAGTTCTCAACATTGTCGTAAAACTATCATATGGCAAGCTGGGAGCAAACTAGGAAGGACCCTTTAGGGTGATAAGGGATGAACTTCAAGGAGCATATCACTTGGAAAAGTTGGAGGGCAGGGAGATACCAAGAGCATAGAATGCAATCAATCTGAAGAATTTCTACTTTTAGTCTTCTTTTACTTTTGTTAGCACATTTAGTTTAATAAAATTTTCATTTTCAAACTTATGTCGCTTGCAAGCTATTATTTAATGAATAAAGGCCAGTTGGCCCTCGTACTTTGATATTATATATTGGTTGCTTAAAATTTCTTGATCGCATCTTAGTATTACGCACCCTTTCTAAATGATAATTCCCTTTTGCATAGCATAACTCCTCGGGATTATAGTACGTTGTTCAACTTGTTTCAATCAAGGAATCTCACGTGCTGAGTAGGGTTAGCAGTAATTATAACAATTTAATAAAAGTGTTTCAGTTACAACAACCCTCGGGTATTTGTTGCAAACACAACCTTATGAGTTACCCCGGTAACGACAAAAGCCCTACAAGGGATCCTTAAGGCAACAAAGCTAACTCAGGTTGGACGCCAACTTTATTGGTCGCAAAAAGCCTACTCGGGCGGATGGCCCATTAACCAAGTACATTATCACCATCGTATCACTTAGGCCTAAGGGAGTGTGACGACACAACCTAAAAGGTAAAGTAGATGGAATGATATTACTTAGGCATATTGGACTGGGAGAATGTTCAAGCACATAGTAACAAATGGCTAACACTTGTTCATAATATCATTTAGTCAGCTGAAAAACCCAAAATGATCAAATCTAAGAGCTAGCCCATTTAAATAGTAAAGTGCCTAAGATGGTCAAACGGTATTACTTAGTCAGCAAAGCTTTTAAGTAATTAAAAAGCAACAGCTATTTCCAGTTCAAATATAAGCAACAATTATTAACTCATGTTTAGTCAGAACATGCTCAAAATATGAAAAAGATAATAAATTAAGATTTGTATTGATAAAAATTTGGAATTACAAATGCATCATGACCAAAATGCACAAGGACCTAAGATGGCCCAGGATGGCGAGCAAGATAATCTGCAACAAGTGCTCTTCGACCATCATTTGGTTTAGGAACGAGCTCCTCCACATTATCTTCAAGATCTTGTTCCAAGAGATGGGCAGGAATAACATCAGCCAGGATCCACTTATCATCCTTTAAGAAAGGATTATGGAGATATGCCATACATTCGACCTGGTACTTGTACCACAGTCTGGACTCCTTGGGCATTTTAACCTCACTAAGGGCACTCAGCCATCCACGAGTAAAGTCAACTTCATCTGCCTCATTGAGCCTTGCTGGGCATTTTCCCAACCAGCATTGTAATCCTCTACCCAGGATTCTCGAGGTCCCATTTTGAATTAATACCCCAGCCTTCTAATATCCTCTTGGAACCCAGCTATAATTGCTTTCAGCACGTCAACCTCCTTCCTTAGAGCATCATTCTCAACCTGTAGCATTTTACCCATTGAGCCTACTTTAATGGTATCCATGAGTTTGGCCCTTAGAGAATTTACCTCATCTTGGATTGAAGCTCTAATCTCCTCCATGGCTTGAAGATCGTCCTTTAGCTTGGTGACCATCTCAGACTGATTTTTATATTGATTTCCCTTCGCCCTTGGTGACTTAAAGATCTTCACAAACGCCTTACGAGCTTTCACACTAATATTGAGCCCAAGGATCATCCCTAACTATAAATTGGGGGGATGCAGTCCTCGTCAGACTACAAATAACACAAGTAAAATCACAAGTAGATATCAGTATACATGAAAGGAGTAAATCAACATGAGTAAAGAAATTTCTTTCTCATTCATTAATAAAAGGGAGGCCAAAGGCCAGTACAGTCAAAGCAACGAGGAAAATTACAAGGCTTCAAAAGTAGTGTAAAAAGAAACTCCTAATCTAAATGCCCTATTTCTTCACCTGCTCGACTTCAATAATGGCCTTCCCCTTCTCAGCAACCCTTTGCTCTTGGCCAGCATCCACGTCGACCTCAGCAGACATGTCCTTAGTATGGCCGACAGACTGACCAATGCCCTTCTCTTCCTCATCAAAGGAGTCGGGCCCAGGAGAACGAAGGCCAAAAAGTTCAGAGTCAACATGGGCCCCCATAGCTTTCAAAGTCTGGTCCCAGCCTTTTAAAGGCCACCTTCCTTCCATAAGAGAGCTGAATCTCGGCATCATCATATGCTTTGTTAAATCCCTCAAGGTAGTTGTCATCCTTTGCTCAAGGGAGCTCCTCCTCTGGCTACAAAACTTTTTCGGATAGGCCCTGATTTTCCTCATCTAACTTTTCCTTCTCTGCAACCACCTCCTTCTGAGATGCCTCCAGGTCAACATAGGCCTTAGCCAACTTCTCCTTCTCCTGCTCTCATGCTAGGTGAGCATCAGTAAAGGCCTTTTTCTCCTTCTACAGAGCATCTTTCATCTCTTGGTTTCTTCTGGACTCATCGGCGTGATCATCCAGAAGGGTTGTGAAGTTAAACAAAAATTGTGTAGAATGAAAGAACAATAATTTAGTACGAAGAAGGAAAAGTACAAAAGAGAAATATTCAAGGAAACCATGAAGAGACTTACTATTGCAATTCTCTGAGAAGATTTGAGGGTGAGTTGGGATGACCCCAACCTCGCAGAGAGCTCGCGATCAGCAGCGAGTACTGCCCCCTTAGCATATTAGGGACAAGGGAATGGATATCACCCACGCTAGCCCCCTCAGTCTCAGCAATATGGGAGGGAACTACAGAAGCCTTCAAGATCAACTTCCTCTTGGCATTATACCTCTCCTCTCTCTCTCTCTCTCTCTCTCTCTCTCTCTCTCTTTTCTCCTATTTTCTTCTTCTCTCTTATTTTTTTCTCCTTCTCTTTCCCCTTTACTACTGGGATAGAATCGCTAGCCCTAGGGGAGTCAATCTCAGACGTATTTAAATACTTAATCCGATCAGACATGAATATCTGATCATCATCATCATCATCAAGCCTCGGTTTTCTGCTCTTAATAAGGGGAGGCGTATCTTTTTTTTCTTCTTCTTCTTCTTACTCCTCTTCTTCTTCATTTTCCTCTAGCACAATTGGGTCAGAAGGACACCCTTCAGGAACTTACAATTTGGGGACCTTATCTACCGACCATGCAATAAAGTTATTTTTCTTATTTTTGTACTCGAGAAAATAGGTTGCCGACCTTGGATACTCACCGTCAGAAAGCCTCTCTTTAATATTCCAAGCCTTCAGAAGCTTAGAAACATTAATCTCACTTATATCAGGCTCTTGATTTCTAGCGCGAGCTGCAAAATAGAGGAAGAAAAATATTATTCAGATATTAGGAATAAAATAGCAAGAAAATTGAAGAAAAAAATAAGCGACTTATGTGATCCTCCCCAAAATCTGAAATTAAAGGGCCCTAATGTCTCTCACCTGCACGAGCAGGAGGATATTGCCAATTTCTGGCGATGAAACCATGGACCCAGAAATCTTTGTAGGAGTCTGGGAGGTTCACCACTAAGACCTTATCAACCTTCGTGGTCTTCAAGTACATAATGCCATCATTGGTTCACGATCATACATAGCAATAGCAAATCTCAGCAATACCTAATTTTATCACATACGGGGTGTTTATCCTATATACCCCATTAACTATTTTTTAGACATTAGGGGCACATTAGGGAGAGAAAATTTTGAAGTATTTGAAGAATATAAGGAAAAGAGGATTTGGGGAAATGTCAAACCCCTTGTGTTATCAGCAGGGTGTGTATCCAATGCCCTCCTTTGATGTCAAGGAAATCTTTGGCGAGGGGGGCACAGTCGATTTCGACCCAATCTGGAATGTTATAAGTTTTCCTAAACTCAGTTACTGATTTGTTATCTAGCTTTGCCATGAACACTCCAACAGAAGAAGAACCCTAGCTACAGTAACATAACAATTCAAAGAAGAGGAAAACTAAGAAAATGCGATATATACTTACAAGAATTGATGAAGCTCTGAAGAAAAAGTAAACGCTGAAAAAGAGGAACTCTGGAAATCTTAGCGACGAAGAGAGAAGTGTGAACTTAATTGACAAAGGAGATGTATCTCCGGTTTGAAATCCAACGCCAATGATGAATACGACATCCTAGGACAATTTTTGGCGCTTCATCTAGCTGTTGGGACAATGGTACCCTCTCTCCTTTAAAGAAATTACAAATATGCCATGGTGTTTGGCTCAGAATGAGCATACCCATACAAGTTCATCAAATCTCCAAAAATGCCACTCCAGTTGTAAGAATACAAATTTTTAGTTATAGGCCTTTAATCCAATTAAAAATTATTGGCCCAAAATTCACAAGGCCCAAAGTTTTTAGAGGTAATTATGGGGACCCATTTATTATGGTCCATGAGAGTAGCCGACTAACCTAGTCTACCTAAAGCACTGCCTGGACGAAATCAAATATTTAAGTTACTCACGTGTATTTGAAACACACTAGAACACTTAAGGATACATTCAAATTGGTTACCAACAATCTTGGAGGAGATATTCAGTGATAACAAGAATTATCCATACGTTAATTGACTTCCATGTATAACTCAATCGCTTACTTTTATGAATCTATAAATTATAAATCCCGACTCGGGGCAAAGGGATGTAATCTCGACCATTGAGAGACACTATAATAAAATAGTAATCTCTCTGTGGACGTGGGCCAGTTGTCGAACCACGCATATCATTGTTATGTGTGTGATCTTTACACTATGTTCCTGTGATTATTTCGTGGATCTTTATTGTGATAATTCTTGTACTCACACTTGTCATATTATTCAAATTCCAAGAAAATATACAAAAATAGTCCACATAAACAAGAGCACTTTATTCAGCATTTACATTTTATATAAGCCTCCACTCTTTATTTACAAAAGAATTTTAAAAAGCAAAAGGGATAAACATAGTAATACTTTGGAATAAATCTCAACTAATGAACCTCCCATTAATTCAAACGAGAATAATGATTTTTAGGTTGCACCTGAGAATGAGAGGACAAAAAAAGAGCCTAATGAAGAACACTCATTATGAATCTCTAATCAATTTTCAAATGAAAAATCCATTTACTTATGCACATATTCTCCCAAATTTTTTTCCTTAATATAATTGCCTAAAAATATAATCCAACTCCAAAAATTGGTAAAATAGGAAGAACCGGTGACAATCTATGATGGAACTGGGGCCTTTTTAGGGTTTTATTTGTCATTTTTATTTTCTTTTGTATTTTTTTTATTTTGTTATTATATTTTTCTTTTTTTACTTTATTATTTAGAGGTAAGGAGTAGTCATGACATTTTTGTAATTAGGGGCTTAGATTAGAGCCTAAGCTACTCGTTCCTTTTAAAAATCCCTTGTAAGCCTCATTTGAGGTAGACTTGAATTTTGAAATGAAAAAGAGTAGTTCTCTCTCTACAGTGTGTGTTAGATATTTTTAGGAGCCTTTTAACTTATAGTTTACATCAAATTGGTATCAGAGTGGGTGTCATTCCACATTGGTGTTTGATGTATTAATGTATTTTTATCAAAATCGTACACTACATTCAGTGGCTCCAAAAAGATCCACACAACTTTTAGAGTGGAAACAAGAATTGGAAGAGATAAGGCAACAAAAAACCCTAATTCAAACCCAAATGGGCCAACGCTTCTCTACCCTAGGCTAGAACCCCAATCCACGTCCCTCCCACTACCCTCCCCATCTCGACGGCCAACCACCCTCCCCCTATTGCCAACCAACCCACTGATGCACCACCAACAACCACTGAACCCCCTAATGGCTTGACCACCGACAAAAAAAGGATGCCCCGCCTCCGCCCCACTTTCGACTCGGGGCAGATCCTAGAATCCCAAAAAAACACCACCGACATCAAACCCTAGCCCCTCCCCCTCCAAACCTTGGCTCCGACCTGTCCAAACCCGTATACCCCCACCCGACCTCCATCCCAGTCAAACCATCTCCGTTTCTGACCCTGATGGCACCCCCACCCATCTCCAACCTACCCGCTTCTATTACCTTGCCTTGCTGACCCCTGTCAACCCATTTCCCAATCGATCGACCTCACACCAACTAAAAAAAACACTTGACTACCCCTACCCCTTCCGGACTTCCCCACCCCCTGTCCAACCTTGGTCGTCCCCTCACTGCCACCCCACTCCCCTCCTACCCCTTCCTACCAACCCTGCTACACCGGCCACTCTTTTCCCTCTACTATCCAAACCCGAATTAAAACCTATCCTATTCAACCCCAAACCCTCTAACGCACTACCTACTTTTAAAACCCCAATCATAAAAAAAAAATTACGTTTCTGCCACAATTAACTCTTGTGGCTTAATTCAAGATTGTCGGCGGCTAGTCCAAGATTGGTTGTTCCACCCAATCATTCTTCCTCCCTCACTTACCCAAGAGGGTCAAATCAATGATAAAAACTCCACTTGCAAGTCGGTTGATGGCAAGAAAGATAGGGATGATGAAATTGGATTGTGTATTGGGAATTTTTTTGACATTTTTCTCGAGGGTGTTTGGGTGACTCGCATGCATTTTCGCGGGCCAGAAACATTTGAATTGGGAGATTTCTTCCCAATCTTTGGGAATAGGGATGATGATTTTGATGAGGTTGGATCGGCGGTTATCTCTCTTGGGGTTGAGGTGGTGATTAGAGGTGATGTGATTCGTAGTGGGTTTGTGGATTCATTTTTTGTGACATTTAATATGCGCTCGGTGGTTGTTTTTCACGACTTAGTGCTAAGGAGGCTCATCACATGATTTCGGGACCGAGATTTTGTTGGTCGGCCATATTTTAGTTGTGTTCCTATTATCCATGGACTTCTTGCAAGCCGGTACAAGGGGCGTTTCCGAGGACGAATCTTCTTCCTAGTGAAGAGTTGTTTGATGGTTGTCTTGCTTTCTTACCATTCAAATCTTAAACTCAAGGATGAGCTTTTCGAAGCTAGAGAGAGTCATGAAAATGGGCCCTTTTTAGAGTTTTATTTGTCATTTTTATTTTATTTTGTTATTGTATTTTTCTTTCTTTTGCTTTATTATTTAGAGGTAAGGAGTAGTAATGACATTTTTGTAATTAGGGTCTTAGCTTAGAGTCTAAGCTACTCCTTCCTTTTAAATACACCCTTGTAAGCCTCATTTGAGGTAGACTTGAATTTTGAAATAGCAAAGAGTATTTCTCTCTTTAAAGTATGTGTTAGATATTTTTAGGAGCCTTTTGATGTGTAAGTTATATCAAATTTTTGACGTGTAGTTTACGTCAATCTATCATACCAAATTTACGACAATCTATCATACCAAATTTACGAAAACCAAGAAAGTTTTAGTTTTCAATTTTTTTTTAATGTAATGCACATATTGCATTAAAATTAAAAAAAAAAAGTATTGTTATTTTTGGGTTGGGGGTGTCAGTACCCTGGCTTGAACCAGTCACACATTTGGGCACACCACAAAAGTAATGTTATATATATCAAGTTATTTTTTCAAATTTGTGTCCGAAGTGCATTTCAACGCACTTGAGATACAACCTAGGAGGAAAAAAAAAGGACATATACCAAATAGTCTCTTGAACTTCTTTTAATACATGTATAGTCCAAGTCTTTTTATTTTGTACCAAAAAGTCATTCACTATACCAAAAAGACTTTACCATGCGGCTGACGCGGCCTTTAAAGATAAAAGAAAAAGGGATTTTTTGATACAAAATAAAACGCTTAGACTAAATGTATATTAAAAAATATTTGAGGGACTTTTTGGTATTTGATCCAAAAAAAAAGTTCATACGCATACTTTTCCCTGGAAAATGGCGTTTCAAAATAAAAGTTTTTCTAATTTACAAATAAATTTTGAAATGAGTTAAAAAGAGCTTAGAATTTGGCTAATTTTTTGGTTTTCTAAATGGCTTCAGTGGTGGTGCTTTTACATGCAAGATTGTGAGGGCTAAATTTTTGTATTTAATAGAAACATCAATTCTTAATCTCAACCTCAAGGCAATATCTATATCAACCCACCCACCCCAGCCCACCCCACCCCACCCCACCCCATGTGGAGGCACAAGTTGGTTAGATATTATAGTATTTTATTATTCCAATAAGACTTTGTATTTGACTAAGCTTGCCAGACATAGCTCTAGGCGCAAATGGGTTCGATATTGTAGGGTTTATTTTTATCGAACACGACTTTGTATTGGATTAAGCTTGCCAGACATAGCTCTAGGTGCAATTTGGTTGGAATTGTAGAATTTTTATCCAACAAGACTTTGTATTGGACTAAGCTTGCCAGACATAGCTGGCTCTAATCTTATGAGGATTGCATAGTCCAGCACCCATTACGATTTTGGCTTTGGCTCTTTACAGAAGGAGACAACTGTGGGTTTAAGGGAGGATAATTAAAGATATTTTATTTTAGGGATAATTCAAGGTTAGTTCTATTTATTGGGTTAAAGATGAATCAAATCTTATTAATTTTTTTTTATAAATTTAGACAAATATACCCTCACACATCAATTTTAAATAAGCTTACTCTTTTTCTCTAAAAATAAATATATAATCTCATGCTCTTTCTCTCTCTAATAGCCCACCTCTACCTCCACCCCCACCCCACCGGAGACTCGCCGGAAACAGCTCACAGGAAAATCTCGCTAGAATTTTCACCAGAGTGTTTCTCTCTTCTCATTTATCTCTCTCTTCGTTTTTTCTGGTCCACGCCAGCGGCACCATTGCCCGAGCTGGAGAAGAAGAGTTTTCGCAGAAAAAAATGGAGGTTTTACATAAACAATAAATTTATCTGTTTTGATTTTTTCGTCAAAAAATATCGAATATGAGTGTTATTTGATAGATCTCGACGAGTAGATTCCAAATATATAATTTTTTTGAATTTTGGATTTGTAAATTTGAAGTTATGGACTTTTAAAGATTTGGTGTTTTTTTTTTAAAACGACGTAACAGTTGTAAATAGTTGTGAGGGTGTATTTTAAGGATGTATTTGTCATATTAATGTGCTGAATTGCAAAATAGGACATTTGATACCATTGACCCGGTCAAAGGATCTCTTGGCTCATTGACTAAGTGAATGATGCTTGAAAATAATTACCCGCTTATTTTATTATAGAGGGAATTTGAATATCCCTCTAGAGAGAATTTTTTAGTCTTTTTTACAGAGATTTTTCAGGTTTTACATTCTTGTTTGTGGGTATTTTTGAGTGAGAGGAGATGTTATTTCGCGTGAGAAAAACAAAAAAAAATGGTAATCTTCTACTCTAATTATTGATATGGTTAGTCATAATTTGGTGTTCTTTTTGTTGGAAAAAGAAGAGAGCTAAACACACAAATTTGGGAGAAAAGAGATGATATTTCTTCTCTTAGACACACTCACTTTGATTTCACTTTTGCGACTTGCTTCAAATGCCAACATTATATCGCTATTTATAGAATGTTAGAAATGTATCTATCCAAGTACATATATCTATTACATTGAATGTGACCACCCCCCCTATTTAACCTTTCACATACATATATAGATTTCATAATACATGAACCAACTCAATACATATATCAACCAAATACATGTGTCTACAATAATCTACATAATAACAAAAAAAATTAAATCAAGTTTATTTTCCAACACCTACCCCTTAAACTTGATTTCATTACTCCAAACAAAACCCGCAATTCACAAAATAACTCAATCTTAAGGGTTTGGTGAACATATAAACAATTTGATCATGACACTTCACATACATGAGCTCCATTTCCTTTCTAGCAATACATTCTCTAATGAAATGATACATTTGTATCGATCTGTTTACTTCAATCATGGAACACCATATTTTATACCAATTCAAGGGTCGATTTGTTGTCAATAAAGTTTTGTCCTGTTCCATGTTAAGTTCCTTCAACAAATTTCCTGACAAACACATGAAATTGTTGCGACATATTCGCCTTCACATGTAAAGAGAGTCACTTCTTTGATGACCACGTGAAGGCTGAATTATCCATATAGAAGCCAAACTCGGTTGTGGTTTTTCGATCATCCAAGGCACCCACCCAATCACTATCATGATATCCTTTAAGTTTTAAATTATTATAAGTGGAATAAAGTATTTCAATATGTAATGTATCTTTGTTGTATCGAAGAATTCTTTTGGCCGCCTTCAAGTGTGTCATGAAGGTGGCTTCCATTCAACAACTAAAAAGACCAACTCGGTAGACAATATCCGACCTTGTACACGTTAAATATCTCAAGCTTCCATCGAGAATTTTAAATAACGTTGGGTCCACCATCCCTCCTTCATGATTTGATCATTTGATTCCTCATTCAACAGGGGTGCCCACTCGTTTGCAATCAGGAATTTTGAATTTGTTGAAAATTTTGATACTATCATACTAAGGACTTTGTTGGAATATACATAATTTAATTTTTAAAACATAACATCCCATCCATTTTCCATGTAACTTCAAACATATATATTTCCCACTTACTTATTCAAATGCTTGAATAATCAATGAAGACATTTCATTTGTGCAGGGATATTACAACTGCATTTCCCAGTTTTGTGATGAAGATGGACAATGAAGACGAGATAAACGACGACCTTTGAAAAAAATTACTCTGAATTACCATGAAATTGAAATATGTAACATTATTCACCAACAAGAATTTGTTAAAAATATGGTTGTATTGTAGCTCACAATGCAGACCTATACAAGTCAGAAAAAATCTATACAACTTATCTTCAATATGCATACTTTGATCACGGCAGAATCTCCTGATCTGATCATTCGGCCTTCTCAGCTAACATGTCCTGCAAATTGGTGGGGTAACACATTTTTGTGTGCAAACCAGACCACACATTATCCGCTAGGATTTCATTTACCGCAGCGGTTGGATGAAATTGGTCCCACCAAATATGATTTGAAGCATTACTGCAAGCCATTTCAGGTGAAATACACATGATCCAACCCCTATACCTACCTAAACCACAGCAAGCATCAGCTGTGGCATTGAAACCTGAAAATGGTAGAAAAAATAACGTATAAATTGAATTAATACTATTCAATAACCAGCGAAACGAGAGAGAGAGAGAGAGAGAGAGAGAGAGAGAGAGACTGGTTGAATGATCTCACCGTATTGATCGTGGTTCTTTATTATATCCATGGATCCTTTGTAAACATCACAGAAAATTATATTGGAATCAAGGAGCTCTTTATTAAGTTCCTCAACCATGTAGCTCGTGATAAAGTTGAACTCCAGTATCATGTCATTTATCATCTTCACACATTCTCCATGTTCCCTATTGAATTGCCACAAATAGAAAGGAGCACAACCAATAGGAGCCAGTCCCATCACCACCACTCTCCTTACATTTGCATTGTACAAATTCTGCATTATCAATAGGTTAATGAACTTCTGCAACAAGCTCTATAAAGTAATGCAGTCACTATGTACAAGCTCTGTAAAGATGCATGGAGTGGAGGTTTGTTATTGTTGACCATAATTACTATGAGCAAACAATTTACTAGTGAAGTTTAGAACTTTAAGAAGAGGAAAATGATTCTTAAATGAAAAGAAAATCTTGTTCCTTTTTCTGTTTACCCCACATGGAAGAGGCTCATCAACAACATCTTCATCATGCCACATCGAAACCTAATTGGTTCGACCACATAAATTCCCTTTTCCCATTCTTTTCTATATGACGGAGAGAACAACTAAGGGCTCATTTTGTTTGACATTTTGAGATGTCCAGAAATTCTAAAATGGTAAATTTACATTTAAGGTCTCATAATGTAAGATCTTGAAAAACAAGATGCCAACTTATTACCTAACACTCAGACTTTACATATGAATTTACCATTATTGGATTCTCGGGAATAAAAAAACCACAAAAACTCAAAACAAGCGGAGAACATTAGTCCAACTGCAAGACATCAAAGTCTTATATAGGTTCAGTGTGTATTAATCCACATATTGCAATAATAGTTTCTGATAAAACAGAACTAACATCTTCCTTTTAAATTAAAAGAAATAGAAAAACATAGAGGATAATTACCTTAATCTCCTGCTTCATTGTCTCTGCTAAGAATTGGTTGAACTTCCATGGTAGGTACAGAGATTGCACATTGGAAACATTGCGCAAATAGTAATGTATGTAATCATTAGTTCCAATTGAAATGTAAAATATCGATCTGGAGATGAGATCAGCTGCTGCATCCTCACCCATGTTCAGTATAAACTGCTGAAATGTATCTGTAGCCTGCTGAATTTGCTGTGTAAAGGATATGTGTTGACCCTGGTTCATAATTATAACATCAAGAATCGGTAGGGTATCATAGCCATAGTAAAAAGATTACCTGGCTGGGCACTGCACTCCTAGATGCCACCATTCAATAATATAAGATTAATAAAAAATACTTGAACAGAGAACTCAGTAAAACTTTTGTGCTGATTGAGCTACCGAGACAATATTGGGGGATAAATGGGAACTTGTTCAATCAAAGGTTGATTATTCAATAAAGGCTAAATGGTTCGTAAAATTATAAAAAAAATGTTGACAGGTACTTTCTTCTGCAAGAAAGGCAAACCTTCCATGTCACCCAATATTCTTTTGGTAATTCACATGTACGCATTATATTGTGAAAGATTACTCCACCAGTTGCAATCAAGCGCGACATGGCACCCTCCTGGGCTTTCGGCAATGGGCCAACATAAGCCGAAACTGTTCGGTCAACCACATGCCATCAACCACACATGAAAGTAAATCCGATATCTTCACTACATTCGCCCCTTTTTTTTAAAAAAAAATAAGATACCAAATTCCGCGATTTTCGAGTAAGTTTCTGATCTTGGTTGTTATAATATTTTACCCCTTTTTACTTAGAAAGTTAGGCTATTAAATCATTACTCTACTTTTGGGACGGATGGAGGATATAATTCATGTAATCAGGTCTATTATGGGTTGTAGGTTAGTCTAGGATAAACTAAGCTCATAAACCTAACAATATCATCTTTTATTTGTCATGTGCGTCTATTTGAATTTTTTGATAATAGGCTGGCCCAAGGGGAAGGCAGGTGAGGCCGCCTCGGGCCTCCAAAAAATTAGTTGTGTTTTGAGACCCCAAAATTTTGTAGCAGTATATTATATATACAGTGTAAAAGGCCTCAAAGCTGAGACCCAGCCAAGTTGGTAGTGCACAACAGTTTTTAGACATCACTGTCCTGCATTCAATTGGCATTAGAAATTGCATTTTTGTCTCACTTTTAATTCTGATTTTAGTTGGTAATTTATAAACTAACAGTTGGTGTCCAACAGATAAGGAAGACCCATTTTTGAGTTATTATATATCGAAACATTAAAAATGTTATTTCAGGTTGTGTTTAAATTGTTTATTCTTTACACAACCAACTGATAATCATAGTAAAAAAATATGACGGAGAGCTCCTATAACTCAAAAATGGTGATCTCATTATTTGGAAGTTAATTATTTTTATCCTGTGTATTTTTATAGTTGTTAAAATAGTTGTATATTCCTGTAAAAATGTAATTGTATGCATTTATATATATATTGAAGGACATCCAAGGAATTTTGTAGGTATTTAGCGAGACTGGGTAGTTCAGGATAATTATATTGTGCTTGATCTTTGGGTCATGTATTGTAACCAATGGCATGTCCGAAACCCTAAAGTTACCTGGCTTCAACACTTAATATAATTAGTGTAAATTACACCAAACCCCCTTGAACTATCTCGGGTTTACGGGTCACTCCCCTCAACTAAAATGCCCAACAAACTCACCCCCTAAACTATAAACCCGTTTGAAATAAACCCAAAAATCGGGTTTCCTCTTTTTTTAACGTAAACAGACAAAATTACCCCTAAATTAGATATTTCAGTGTGCACAATTACCTTAATACCCTTACGCTTTCTAATGCAAGTACTAAAAACACATTAATTCAAATCTAAATTCAAACTTAAATTCAACACCAAATGAATACACAAACCCAAAATTCTAAACAAAGTGAATTTGCAATCCTAATCTTAAACCCCTCCGGCAACACAATACTAATGTTATGCGCACTTGAATATAAACACGAAAGACCAACAAATCTCTATGCTTTCCAGATAAAATCCCTCACATCTCCACTTTGAATCTTATCTTCCCCAAAAGCCTTAATCATTTTTGCCCCCAAATCATAAACTGTCTCCATCTCTGTCGGCTTTAAAGTCAACTTCCTGCGTTTGCGGGCGGTGCCAGAGACCGCGGGACGGTTGATTTGGATTTCAACGATGACTTCGATTTCTTCTTTTATTTGGACACGGATGGCTTTGCGGAAGGCTTACATCAGGGCTTCGGTTTTGGACATTTCTAGTGAGAAGAATTCACTACCAGCGAGCATGGTGAATGGTGTTTCTTTGCCGGTGGATTTGTCCATTCCCATGGTGATGGTGGCTTTGCCGGTTCCGGGTTGGCACGCCCGGAGATTTTGGCATCCTTGACCATTTGGACGATGACACCGGCGGCTTTGCGGGCAGAGATCTGGCCAACCATTCATACTATTTTTCTTATTTTATACTTTTGGTATAGGTTTGAGGTAGTGGCAAGGAGTCAGCAGGGGCAAAAGTTTGAGGTTGCCGGAGGGGTTTGAGGTGGTGGCGAGGAGCCAGCAGATGTTTGGTCAATTCAACCCCAAATGATGTTGATTTTTGGGTTTGGGTTTGCAAACGCATTTGGTTTTGAATTTAGGTTGGGATTTGGGATTCATTTGGTTTTGAATTTAATTTTGAATTAAGGTGTTTTTGGTAATTGTATTAGAAAGGGTGAGGGTATTAAGGTAAATGTGCGTACTAAAATATCTATTCCAGAGGTAATTTTGTCCATTTCCATTAAAAAAAAGAGAAAACTCGATTTTTGAGTTTATTTGAAACAGGTCGACAGTTTAGGGAGTGAATTTGTGGGATATTTTAGTTAACAAATATGAGATAGTTAAGTAAGGTTTGGTGTAATTTACCCATATAATTATACGGATAAAAGAAATTAAGAAAATATCTTGTCTTAAATAGTTGGTAAAAAAATTGCTTCTCGATCTTAAGCCATTTCATTGGATATGTAGTGAGGCCTCATTTTTTAAGATCGCATTGACCCCCTAAAACATTGAGGGCGGCCTCAATTTGAACCCATGTACCTAAATATATTTTTTAGATTTTGAAAATTAGGATATGTAAAAAGAAATATAAAGTGTATAAATACATAAAAACTATGTTTTCGAAACATGGTGGGTTGGAAAAGAAATAAGCAGAATAGTAAAAAGGGCAGCATACCAATTCAGAGCCGCTGGAGAAAATGATTCCAGAACCGGCAGAAGCATAATTCACCCCATGAATCATTGCTTCAACAGAGCCTGTCTGCCCAAGGTAACTGGGCACAAATGGAAGCCCTACACGCTCAGCTGATCAAAACATGACACTATTATCAGTAGTAAGTTGTAAAAACATAAACTCACATATTAACCCAAGAAACACAAAATGAATATTTGTTTAAAGAAAAAGAAAGAGGGTATTTGAAGTTACCAAGAAAATCAACGGGGATTCTTCCATTAGAGAAACGTCCGGTAGGGGAGTGAGTATCAAAATCACGGCCATAAGGAAGACGGTCTGCACGAGCTAAGGTTCCGAGAAAATTGTTGGTACCGCAATCAACTGAAGAGTCACCCATTACAAATAAGGCCGGAACGAGGGGAGGAGGAGAATTTGGGTGTGGGGCGGGAGCCATTGACAGATTTCTTGATATGTCAGTGTTATTGACATCACTCACTAGTTCTTGAGGGTATTGCAGGGCTCTTGCGTGGACAAACATGGCGGAGATTACAACACATTGGGCCACGAATACATGGCAAAGGGAATTCATTGGTGAGATGAGAAAGACCACACCCCGGTGGGTGTATTGGCGGGTAAAAGGGCGGTTCAATTAACAATAAAAACTCGGGACATATATCAAATAGTTCATCGGACATTTTTTAATACCCATTTAGTCCAAACTTTTTTATTTTGTCTCAAAAAGTCCGTTGCCACATATTTTGGAGAGGGAGTGCCGCTGGCGCGGACCTCTAAAAATAAGAGGATATTGAGTGCTTGAGGGACTAAATGGGTTAAACTAAAAATATGTGTCCTTTTTAAAAAATATATATTTATAGTAGGGACTATTTAATAATTGACCCTAAAAACTCCTCAATGCTCTCGCATCTCCACGACTTTTTTTTTCCCATATACCAAATAATCACTTTTTTTAATACATCTTTTTATTTTGCACCAAAACGTCTTTCACCATGTCAAAAACGTTTTATTTTTTGATACAAAATAAAAAGCTTAGACTAAATGTGTATTAAAAAATATTTGAGAGAGTTTTTAGTATTTGATCCTTTTTTTAGAATAATACATTAAATATTTTTTATTACATATTTAATTTAAATATTTTTTTTATTTTAAAAAGGTTTTCATCACATAAAAATAATCAAAACAAGAATACACACAAATTCATTTACCTCCCTCCCTCCCCCCTCCCCCCCTCCCCCTCGCACTATCAAAGCTCCGACAGCCCTCGCCGAAACTCCTGCGACCCACACCGGAACTCTGGTGAGGATTACTGGAGCTCCGACAGTAGGGTGAGATGGGAGGTGGAGAGAGAGTGCCGCTAGCGCGGAATTTTAAAATAAAAGAACATTGGATAAATTGGTGTTTGAAGGATTAAATGGATTAAATTAAAAATAGGTGTCTTTTTCACAAAATATGTATTTATGTTGAGGACTATTTGGTAAATGACCCTTTTTAATTAATTAATTAATTACTTCAATTAACATATTTGTTAAATTCAGGAAGTTAAGTAAAGTGTACTTGGCCACTTAATCTTGTATTAGGATTATAAATGTATCATCTTAATATAAGATTCATGGGTCCAAAATAAATTATACCATAGAGTCTTTGCAAATGAACTCAATTCTCTCAGCTATCCAACACCACAGTTGATCTACTATTGAAGTATTTGTCGAATTTCATATTATTTTAGTATTCTTTTCTTTGTATTGGGCCCTCTATATATTCAGCCTTAGTTATATGGTCATATCTTTGTAATATTAAAACCTTCTACAATTCCAATATTTTTAATATAAATAAAATTATTAAAATCCCAATTGGATCATCACAAAAATCTTCTTGGTATCAAAGTCAAACCCTATCCTACTTGCTCTCTTTACAACCTCTTTTTTTCTCTCCCTTACATCAGCACTAACTACCTGATGTTTCTCTTTGCCAATAAAACCCATATAGGGTATATTGTTTATCGCAAGGATTTTTTCGTTATTTCTTCAACCAGATAGACATTTTTCCTCCACCATTTTAGTATGCATGACCTTACCAGTATAGCACAGAGTAAATCAAACGCCTCAAAACCCTAACATTGAGTTCACAAGGCAGCAACCTGTTGCACATCCATAATCGCAGTCGCAAACGAATACTGGTTATTTAAGTTAGGGTTTCAACCCTCTCTATCTTATTTTTGAGGTCGCAAGCACATTATCTTATTTGATTTGATACTGAAACCTTTTTTTATCTAGGATTTTAACCATATCTCTTTTAATTTGATCTTTTTATCTGATTTGAGGTTTTTTCTTAGCCCTAATATGCAAAGTTATGTTGCTTGACTCCATTTTTTGGGTTGGATGGGTTGTTCGACAGTTATTATTGGTTTTGTTACCACGTATCCAATAATTTTTATGATGATTTGGTAATGTGTGCATTGTTGGTTGTATTTTGATGATTGTTTGGTTGTTTTCTTAGTAACCAAACTACTCTCAACACTTTACCAAATTTGTTTTCAACCTTGTCGACCACTTCTTGAGATTTTACAGGTGATTCTTGTAATGGAAAATATTTTATTTCATCTGCCCAATATACCCCGGCTCAAGGAATGACAAGTATTCTCTTGAATGGGAGAAAGTTTACTTTGCAGTCTTGTTCCTTTTGCCTCTACATTAGGGAATAGACAAATCTACTAGGCTGCTGGGAAACGAGAATCCACCGACGAGCAATCATCCCGAATTATTTAATAAATGGGATATGAAGAAGTGAATTATCTTGAGTTGGATGTTCAACTCTATATATGAGCTTATCTACACAATGTTTATGTTATATAAGTCGGTTCCCGACCTTTAGAAGGTCTTTAATCAAATGTACGCACATGCACACAATAATGCATGTATCTTTGAGCTTTATTACTAGATTACCCGAGCTATACAGGATGCCATAAATCTCTCAATTCGGATTTATTTTGGATATCTTCAGTCCAAGTGGGAGGAGTTGGCCCAATATAAGGCTCTTCATGATTTTCCTCTAGAGGTAGTGTCACAATTAGTGAAGTGATTAGATCAACAACATACATAATAGTTCCTTTCGGGTCTACAATTTGAGTATGTTTCACTCAAATCTCAAATCATAAACACGTCTCTTATTCGAGAGGCATTTTCTATTTTTGATGGTGAGGAACGTCGCCTCCGTTTTACTCAGCCACCATATATGCATGCTTACTCGGTTATTTAGATGGACTTTTTTACGAGAATATTGGGATCTCATTTTGGCGATGGGAAGATTGTCTGCCACCATTGTGGTGCCATAGGTCACATTAGGACTCATCTCCTAACTACGGTTCCTCTCGTATGGCCACTTTCGATGATACCACTTGTCCTCCAACGGATCCTTCTCTAGTGAATCCATCTCCTCTACTTGCATCAGTTAATTTGATCCAATCATGGTCTCATCTTATACTGATTCAGGTTTCGTTGAGATCTCTCATGACTAGATTCAAATCCTTTATGTCCACTACTAGTTTTTTTTCAAGTATTCTCAGTGATTTCCATGTTAGGGCTACAATGACCAATTAGTTTCCATATTTCGGAGCCATGGATCACATGATGGGTGAGTCATTCATGTGTTCCTCACCCACCATTCTCATTTTCTAGTTTATTCGTCTTGTGAATGCCCCCTTACACGAATCCATAGCAAGGGTGACATGTGCTTGTCTTCAAACATTACTCTTTTTGCAGCTTTTTCATGTTTCTGGTTTTTATTTTAATATTTTATCAGTTCATTAACTTTCCAAACATCTTAATTGAACCATTGTGTTCGTACCTACCCATTGTTACTTGCAGGACCTGAGTTCGAGGAGGATATTTTGCAGGGGCTATAGTGTGATGGGGTGTACCACTTTAGGGATCCACTACTGCAACCTTCCACATCCAGTCTTAGTGTTTCCTAAATATGGTATATTGATTTAGTCTCAGCAAGAGCATACAAGTCATAACCAATATTACATAAAGATATATAAACTACAAGAATGCTTGATTGGAGGGAACTACCGAGAGGGATGACCGAAATAGAATGAAACTATATTTATTTAGTTAATCCAAGGTGGTGCCTAAGTCCACATGTGTAGGTGTAGATAGTATTTATTTAGTTGCCAAAATCCATGGACTAACATTGAATACAAGCACTCAAGTTCATTCTCTCCTTGTCAACCTTTCGTATGGGTAAAACCCCCTATCTGTGGAGAGATATCTCTCCTTAAATATAGTTGTTTGTGTGTTATTTTATGAGTTGTTCCATGAGATACACTAGAGTGTGTTTAGTGTCTTGTCTTTATAAATTAAACAAGTTCCCACTTTACATGATAGTGGAGAAATAATTATTAAGTTAGTTAAAGGCACAAATGGAGGGGAGGGAATATTTGTTTGTATCCCCCACATGGGGACACTTCTGACATCATCTAATTACCTGGTACATGTCTGTTGTATCGAAGCTATTTAATAACATTAACCTGATGCAAACTCACATAGTTAAATGTGTTGACTAGAGTACTAAGGCTGATCCAAGACTAATGTTATATCTGAGTCGATATCATTATTAAAGGAATCGTCCTCATTCTTATAGGTAATGAGTCTAAGTGTCCTTTTCTAACTGGTTCATAAATCATACCATATTTATTATTTAACAACGACCTTTAATCGTTCAGTTAAAGGGTATGGGTGGACTTTATTCGTTTAGTTAAAGGACCCCAGGTGAAGGTTTTTGTCCCTTTTAGCAGGTTTTTGATATTTTCACTTTTGGCCCCTCAAGGTTTTGTCCTCATTGGTTTTGACCCCTTTATTTTTTGGGGAGGTTTCCATCTTTTAACCTTTGTTTTTCCCTTGGGTGTAGGTTGAGGGTTTTCTTCCGAAGGGGATAAATGTCCCACACCTTGATTGCAAATCGGGGTGTCCACAGAGGTAATCGACTAAGAGGGTGCGTGTGCAGACATTCCTTGTCAAAACAAGAATGGTAAAAAATAGGTTTGCTTATTTTGTTATGGGTGCGGATATGGGTGTAAAGGGTAGATCATTGTTTTCGAGGAAAATGAGTTTTGGGCAGTGATTAGTATGGTTTGCATCAGCAGTGATCATATGTTTAGTCTTTTCTTGAAAAATTCTTTAGAATATAATCCGCTATCCTATACCCAATACTTTGTGATGAAAAATGGGACTTTTGTATGTTTAGGGCCAAAATACAATGACTTCATACTTCATGTCCTAATAGAAAGTGGGTATAAAAAAAATAACTAATAATGGGGTATCGGCATAATGTGGTGTAAATATGAATAAAGCAACCTGAAAATGGAAAAATAGAAACGACAAAAGACCAAACTAATCCTAACACGAACATATACATATAAAAAAGGCAACATGATAATAATAAATAGTGATAATAATTATTATAAACAATAATAAGAATGATATAATGCGGGGATGTAGCTTAATCTAGGGAAATAAATCATAATGAGGGTGTGACGGCGACAAACTAAACCTTTGCACCATGCGCATAACCTTTAAACCAATATAAGAGAAAGATCTGGGGGGTTTGGGTCATCCACGACTGGTTAACCTTTGTAGTTAGTGGGAACCGAAGATATGTAGCTCAGGTGTGAAATATGGTAATTCAAACACTGAGAGTTAAAAAGATCCGGAAGTTTTCGGGTCACCCCATGCCTGGTTAACCTTCCTAGTTAGTGGGAACCGAAGATTAGTAGCTTAAGTGTGAATACACGGTAGCTCAAACACTGAGAGGGAGAAAGATCCAAGGGTTTGGGGTTACCTCACGACTGGTTAACCTTCCGAGTTAGCGAAAATCGAAGATAGGTAGCTTAGGTGTGAATACACGATAACTCAATCACCGAGAAGGAGATTCTGAGGGAGGGATCTTGTATGACTTTGGAGGTAACTAGGGAGATTTTGAATGGGATGATCGTGGATAGTGTAAATAGTTTAGGGTATTTTATTTTCATCATTTTTCTTTTCTTTATTTCTAGTATCTACCGGCTCCTTATGGCTCACTTTTCTTGGTGATTGCTTGATTTAGGTGCCTTGAGAGTTGACTTGCTATGTGACGAGGGAAGGGGTAGCGACCTTAATGTTGTCTAGATGGAGGTTTCTCTCGGAGGAGCCTTATGGGGCCCTTTTCTATATACGGGAGAGGGTGACTCATCAGCACATGTAGGACATTCATATTTGGGTTCCATTTTCTCTCCCTTATCGTATGAGGCACACCGAGGAATTGATTACAGTCGATCATCGTGTGTTTTTGGGCCCCAATTTTGATCTTATTAAGGAGGACCTTGATTATATGATGTTTTTAGATATGAGGATGATGACGATGCCCTTACTTATGCTTCGAGATGTTTTGTTATTGCGTGATGGGGTAGTTCAAGTGGAGGAGGGGTCCGAGGTGAGGGATGGAGAGAATATGGCTCCATAAGGTGACCCAAGAGTGGCAGATGGGGATCTAGAGTATGACACCCCACCTAATTAAAAACTGAGTGATCAGTCCTTGATTAAATTAAATCAAAGTATCCAGTTGGTTCAGTCTTAGCATCACTGTCGAAAACTATTTATTTCATTAATCACCTAATATTTAATTAAGCTGGTGTCAAAACATTTATCCAACAATTAAAATCAATTAATTTAGCCAATCACATATTCACTATTTTTGAATAAAAATTTTATGAATAAAACACCATCTAACTGAAATGATAAAGCTGACATAATCAATCCAATTAATAAAATCCAAGCCACCAATCGTAATAATACCAAATCCAACTGAAACCGAAATGATGAAATGAAAACAGTACAATGTCTCTCTAACATAAATAAAATGAGAATGGGCGACACAGGCCCTAACTGAGAAGCCTAAATCAAATAACTGAATTCATAGATGTGGAGGCGTCTAAAGTACCTGCAACTCGCACAATAGATGCATCACGTCAAAAGATCTAACAGTCTAAGGCCGGTGCCCCTGTGGCTGGATATCTAAAATAATTTCACAAGAAAAAGAGATTTTGCAAGAGACAGGTCAGATCCCAAGTGTAAAACATTTTAAAACAATTTAGCAAGTATTTAAAAATTGCGATAAAGAAAATATTATATGCGTGTTAGCTTTTCGAGCACTCACGAGAGATTCTCACCTCTCAACTATTGTGCACGCCTAACGTACCTTTAACCCGTCCTAATTATTTTTATCACCCCTAACTAGGTCATGGCCATAAACCTTCTAATACTCACCTGTAGCAATAACCCGTATTCCCCACATACTATTCTTATTATGATTAAATATTCCCGTATTTACTATCCCAAGTAAAAATTCCACAATAAGATTAAGAATTCACATAATTGATTCAGTTCCATTAACATACTCATCTACATATTCACACGGTAGATTAAATCACAAGTATTTATTTTCCATCACGCTATTATAAATAAATACTAATACGGCACCACTAGACTCAGCTACGGTGAGTGCATACTCTGCTATCAAGTCCCAGTACATCTCGTAATGAATAAGGACAATCAGTTCGAAATCACTCTCGAACCATATAAATACAAGTCACACATATTGGAGGTGAATATAGTTCCAAGCCTATGGGCTACGCACATACCTACGCACCCATATGACCATCATCACTATCATTCTCACAGATAGACCGTACCTAGCTTCTATGTTTTGAGACACCAATATATATCCCCCCGAAGGCTTCTCAAGATAAGATAGTCCTCTCTTTAATACCTCCCATGATAGCAAGTATGGTAGGTATATCATACACAGAAATAATAGTATTGTAGGTATTCACACAAACCCATCAAACTCATTAGGTATACACACAACCCAAATATATTAGTTCGTACGTATTATTATTCTCATTACTACTTATGACATATTTATTTAATTACGAATACTCTCTCTCGTAATTCTCAAGGATAACTTACAGCTCCAAACAACTTAAAGTTTTACTCCCACATAACTTTAATAAATTATGCCCTATACTGAAATTAATTCCACAATATTTAATCTCACTCGAATTAACTTTGCTGGACAAATTGGAACCAAAATGAATTTTGCAGAAATCCTGACACGTCGCCCAAACATAACTGCATCTTGTTCGAACGAGATCGCAGGTCGTTTGAACGACTCTTCACACGAGATGTCATCTCGCTCGAACGAGATCCAATCTCGTTTAAACGAGGTTGCGCAACTTCGTCCCCTACCTCTACCTGCTGCATTTCTTCTCCATTAACAACCCTAAAACCTCTACTGTTTACGCCCAAACTCCCAACAATCAGTTCCAGACATTGTTTTAAAATCCTAGACAAACAACCCTAAAATTCAAAATCCCCAAATTCATATAAATTGGAACCCTAGTTCATCAATCTATAATTCAAGTATTTTAATCCAATATTTAATCATCAATGTTCATTATAAATTCGTGGTTATTCTTCTAACTACATGAATAAATCGATTTCATATCAATCCAGTCCTAATTTATGCATTTAAACATCATTGTACATAAAAGCCCCATATAATTCAATGGTGTTTATCACTTACACTAACATGAACATGAATATTGCTAAAAGACAACAAGAATTGAACACTTTCCTCACAAAAGAAGTTATGATCCGTTGATGTCATTGGTATGGTTGCGATCCTCATTCTCCAATCTACGTGTGGTGGTCTCGGTTGTGAGAAAGGTCCATTGGTGGTGGTTTTGGCCCTAGAAACCTCTCCTCTTCCTTCCCCCTTTTGACCTTTTTGTGTCTAACACTGATAGACCTAATATAACCCATGTACATGACCTTTTATTTCTTTAATTTTCGTCATTAACTATACTAAAACTATACAAATTACCAAAACGCCCTCTCGGGATGCCGGTTTGGCCTAAAACTGTCCCGGGACCCAAACTAAACTACCGGGTAGATTTTTTGACTATTTCGAACCTACCGGACACATTGGCGCACTCAAAATGACCATTTGAGTGACTATAAATAACTTACTTTTTTACTGCATTAATTTAGTCATGACACGATGCATGGAAGGGTTCTATTCAGAGGTTGGAGGACAGATTAGGGGAAATGGCTAAGGCCAAGAATCCTCTATAAAGAACTTTTGTTCAAGGGACACCATTTGTACAGGCAATTGTGGATTTTTCCACACCATCAAAATTCAAAGCCCCTATGGTGACGCCTAAATATGATGGAAAAACTGACCCTGTCCTTCATATAGAACAATACCAAGCTGCTGTCGATATCTATGTAGTTCCAGACGAGATGAGATGCAGGGCATTTTTAGGAACTTTTACGAGATCAGCCCAGATATGGTACAACAACCTTCCTCGGGGGGAAGATCGCAACTTTCTTTCAACTGGCAGAGCTTTTTATTGGGAACTTCTGTTTTGGGGCAAAACCAGTCAAACGAGTAGCACACTTATTGAGTGTTAGACAAAAGACACGTGAAAACACCAGGGACTATATTACTCGTTTCAATAACGAGAAACTTGAAGTAATTGATTACGAGGAGAAAACAACAATTACTGCTTTGATGAGTGGACTGTTGCCAGATAAATTATACTACACTTTAGCCAAAGATCCGCCTAAGACTATGGCTGAATTAATGGCAAAAGCAGTCAAAATCATGAATGCCGAGGAAGCTATGGCTGCGAAGAAGAATACAGACACTATAGAGACCAAGGTCGAGGCTGATAAGACTGAGAAGAAGGATCAGAAGAATAATGGTGGCAACAGGTAGTCGAAAGCAAAGCAATCACTGGAATAGTTGAAGAAATTTGGAAATTATACTCCTTTGAAGGTAGATATAAACCACATTCTGGAAGAGATTAAGAACAGCGAGGAGCTAAACTGGCCAGAAAAAATAAAGGCAGATCCTAACAAAAGGAATAAGTCCAAATATTGCGAGTTCCATAAAGACCATGGTCATACGACCAAGCATTGCATAGCTCTCCAGAATAAAATTGAAGCACTCATCAGACGAGGAAAATTGGCTAAGTATGTTGATCGCCAAAATCGTGAAAAGACCAGCGACCAAAGAAGGCAAAGATCTAAATCTCCTCGTCGAGAAAAAGAAGACAAGAAGAGAAGCCATGAAGAAGATCCAGAAGATGATCAAGATGACCCCGATCTCCCCAAAAAAATAAGACATCCAGAACGTGAGGTATTTTCGATCCATTTTGGATCATTTGAATGTAATGTTATTACAGGTGGAGATGCAGGAGGTGGAGACCTGACTGCGGAGAGAAAATCTTACCTCAATGAGGCTCAATCTTGCTCGTACATTCAGCGAATAAATCTGGCTGAAGATGATCGCTCGAGGAAGGTGAATAAAGACAAATTGGTCATTGGCTTCTCTAAGAACGACCTGGCAGGTGTACTATATCCACATGATGACCCATTAGTGATCAAGATGAGAATGAAGGAAGTGGTGATTTCACGAGTACTAGTGGATAATGGTAGCTCGGCAGATATCATGTTCTATCCATGCCTTGAAAGTTTGAATCTAAAGCTAGCCCAGTTGGAGCCATATCATAGGCCCCTCCTTGGCTTTACTGGCGAGAAGGTTTTTCCACTTGGGACAATCAAGTTGGATATGCTTATCGGTACATGGCCTGCTTGTCGAACAGAAAGAGTACGCTTTTTTATAATGGATAAAAACGTCCAATCAGCTTACAATATCATCATGGGAAGAGTAGGCCTGAAGAAGTTCGAAATAGTACCATCTATTGTACATCAATGTTTAAAATTCCCAACCAATTTTGGAGTGGGAATTATGAAAGGCGACCAAAAAGTAGCTCGGGAATGCTACTATTCATCTGCCGAGTAAGAGGAGCGTGAAGAGTCCATGAAGAAGACTACTACTTATCAGGTAGATGAAATAGAGGATGCGGAGATTGAAACTTTAGACCCAAGAGACGAGTCTCAACTCATTAAAGGCCAGGTTATGGAAGCTACCGAAAATATCATTCTGGATGACGAGCATCCAGAACGAACAACTCAAATTGGTGCATCACTAGATATATCAATAAAAGAGGTGATAGCATTTCTAAGACGCAGAAAGCAGACTTTTGCATGGATTCATGAAGACATGCCAGGGATAGACCCGAGTTTCCTGTGTCACGAGCTCAACGTGAACAAGAAAATCATGCCAGTGAAGCAGCGAAGATGAGTGTTCAGTCCTGAGAAGAACCAAGCTATATAGGAAGAAGTAGAGAAACTACAAAAAGCCTCTTTTATTGAAGATGTCAAATATCCTGATTGGCTAGCAAATATGGTGATGGTGAAGAAAAAAAATAATAAGTGAAGGATTTGTGTAGACTTCATCGATCTCAATAAGGCATGCCCAAAGGATCATTTTCCTTTGCCCCGAATCGATCAACTAGTGGATGCAACCTCGGGGCATGAATTGTTGAGTTTCATGGATGCTTATTCTGGTTACAACCAGATTAAGATGAAGCCTGAGGACAGGGAGAGTACCTCTTTTATCACCCCAAGGGAAACTTATTGCTATAATGTTATGCCTATTGGACTTAAAAATGCAGGTGCCACATATCAGCGGTTAATGAACAAGGTGTTTATAGAGAAAATTAGTCATAACATGGAGGTTTATGTTGATGATATGCTGACGAAGAGCAAGAAAGCTGCTGATCATCTCGTTGACCTAGGTCAGACCTTTGATCAACTAGAGAAATATTAAATGAAGTTGAATCCCACCAAATGCATATTCGGAGGACGAGAAGGTATGTTTCTCAGGTATATTGTTAACTAACGAGGGATTGAGGCAAACCCTGAAAAGATCAAGGCTCTATTGGAACTGCGATCTCCAACCACGAAGAAGGAAGTGCAAAGCCTCACAGGGCGAGTTGCAGCACTTAACAGATTTGTGTCACGAGCAATAGACAGATGTCTCCCATTCTTTAAAACACTCCGAAAAACTTTTGAGTGAAATAATGAATGCGAGGAGGCCTTTCAAGAATTGAAGAAATATCTGGGGACACCTCCATTGTTGTCCAGGCCAGTGATGGGATAAAAACTATACTTGTACCTGGCAGTTTCAGAAAATGCGGTGAGTTCGGCATTAATAATAGTGGAGGATGGAGTACAAAAACCAGTCTATTACACCAGCAAGGCTTTTTGAGGAGCAGAAATCAGATATCCAAGGCTGGAGAAGTTGGCATTAGCACTGATTGAAGCAAGCAGAAGAATGAGCCCATACTTCCAAGCCCATACTATAGTGGTGTACAATGATATGCCATTAAGGCGAGCTCTGCATAAACCGAAGAAATCTGGAAGATTAATGTTGTGAGCCATGGAACTTGGTGAATATGATATAATTTATGAGCCTAGATCGTCGCTCAAAGGGAAGGCAGTAGCAGATTTTATCGCAGAGTTTACTCAAGAAGATTCCTCCGAAGAATAGGAGTTGAATACAGACCAACCTGTGGATATTACAGGATCATCAAATTTAAACCCCGACCAACTTACGTCGGTAGATGAGCAAGAGAAGATGATCAACGAGCAGCGAGAAGTGCCGATGGAGGATAAAATGAAGCACTAAATATTCCACCGTGGAACTCTGCCTGATAAAAAATTTGATGTGAAGTACTTATATGGAATTTGTATGTGGATGGCTCTTCGTGCACTACGGGCAGTGGAGCAGGGATTATTTAAAATAGTCCGGATGAGATTGATATGGAGTATGCTTTGCGCTTTCAATTTAAGGCTTCTAATAATGAGGCCGAATATGAAGCAATGATAGTAGGTCTAAATCTGGCCAAAACCATGAAGGCAGAGCAAGTCATTGTATTCAGTGATTCACAGTTTATCGTAAATCAAATTCTGGGGGTATATGCGGCAAAAGGAGAATTAATGATCAAGTATCATGCAAAAGCAATGGAGGTTATATCGAGTTTTACTGCAGTAAAGTTGATTAGAATACCAAGATTGGAGAATGCAAGAACAGACGCCTTAGCTCGGTTAGCCTCAGCCACACGCACCGAGCTATGAAGAATAATACCAATAGAAATCCTGGCTGGTCGGAGCATAGATGAAGATCTAATGATGAACTTTATTACCCTCGACTTGGGACCATCTTGGATGGACCCAATCAGGGCCTATATTGAAGAGGGTATCAACTGATAAACTCGCAACCAAGAAACTAAAGTTTAAAGCTGCTCGTTATGTATTGACCAATGGCATTTTATATAGACGAAGAGTTATAGCAGGTTACAAAGATGTGTCCATCCCTCCGAAGTGAAAGATTTGATCGAAGAGGTCCATGAAGGGTCTTGTGGAGCCCATGTAGCAGGTCAGATGCTTTTGTAAAGAATAACAACGTAGGGGTATTACTGACCGACGATGAGAGATGATTGTGTAGCTTATGCCAAGAAGTGCGATAAATGTCAATGTTTCTCTTCTATCCGAAGAACTCCCCAAGCATTGTTAACACCCATCACGTCTCCATGGCCATTCATCATGTGGGGAATAGACTTAGTCGGGCCACTTTCAACAACCAGGGGAAGATTTAAATACCTCGTGGTTACTGTGGATTACTTTACCAAATGGGTGGAAGCTGAACCTCTCATTGATATGACATACGACAAAGTCTATCAATTTATTTGGAAGAATAATATCTGCAGATATGGTCTCCCACATGCATTCATTACTGACCATGGAACCCAGTTTGACAACAAGGAGTTTGTTGTGTATTGTCATCAATCTAATGTACTGAAGATCCACTATGCACCAGGCCATCCCCAAAGAGATGGGCAAACTGAGGTGACAAACAGAACGCTGTTGAATGGTTTGAAGAAACGACTAGATGATGCAAAAGGAAATTGGATTAGCGAGCTACATTCTGTGCTGTGGGCTTATCGTACCATACCACGAACAGCAACAGGAGAGTCTCCATAGATGCTAGCATTTGGGAGTAAAGCTGTCATACCTGCTAAATTGGGTCTACCCACGCATAGAGTGCTTAATTTCAATTCTCCTGTCAGTGATTTGATGAGAAGATTAGACCTGGATATGCTCGAAGAAGTTAAGGAAGAAGCAGCAACCAGGAATGCAACATATCAACAACAAATAGCTTTGTTCTGTAACAAAATAGTGAAGAAGTGTGATTTGAAGGAAGGGGATTATGTACTGAAGAAAGTGATCCAAAAGCACAACAAACTGGAAGCTAACTGGCATGGACCCTACAGAGTAACAGAAGTTGTTCGTCCAGGGACATACATAATTGAAACCTTAGAAGGAGAAGAATTCAAGAATGCATGGAATGCGGAGCATCTATGCAAATATTATCAGTAATTGAAATTCCTATTGTAATGCAGTTTCTTCAGTATGAATAAAGTGATGTTTCATCCAGTTTCTTTTTTTGTTGAAAGTTTTTCGGAATATATGTGGTACACACCACACACCAAATTCAGAGCAATTACCAAATTCAGACTAACTTCCACCAACTCCGATTGGTCGAGAATCAATTACCATCAACTCCGGTTGGTCGAGAAATCAATCACCACCAACTCCGATTGGTCGAGAATAAATTACCACCAACTCCGGTTGGTCGGGAATCAATTACCACCAATTTCAGTTAGTCGGGAATCAATTACCATCAACTCTGGTTGGTCAAGAAATCAATTACCACCAACTCTGATTGGTCAGGAATCAATTACCACCAACTCCGATTGGTCGGCAAATCAATTACCACCAACTCCGGTTGGTCGGTAAAATAATTACAATCAACTCCGGTTTGTTGGTACTAAACTAGGCAAGAAGCTGGACGATCTCCCGGGGCATCCACTGTCTAATTAATAAGGTAATCTATACGAGATTACTACAACTAAGCAGGAACATGGGATGTAAATCATTCCATTGCTTGCCCAAAGAGCGATAAGTCATTATAATCAAACAAAAAATGGGATAAGTATAATATATACATATATATTTACCAACCAACAAGGAAGGAGATTCTACAAATTATTTAAAAGAAAATAAAATGGCAAAAGGCTAAAAATTTCTTCATTCAAATCAAGTAAAATTACATATGATGTGAAAAATATACTTCATTACATAAAAAAACCTATTCTATTATTTTTTTCCTTCTGCCTTTGAAATAGGTTCTACCCAGCAGGAGGATCATCTAATGCATAAGGGGAATTTATAAAATTTAGATCTCGCAGCATTCGAAAACATTCATCACGGAGGGACGATCAAGCAAATGCTCTGGGCGAGATATCTCAAAGTTTGCATGAAGACTGTAATCGCCAAGATACTTGGAGATCAAGCATTGAGGGATTTCCCGAGCAGGAATCCAACTGATGTCAAGCTTAAAAGGAGGCACGGGCAAATCGAGCACTCCAGGATCATAATAATCCTATAAGTAGTGGCCCTGCTCCAATGTTAGCACACACAGTGCATTCAACCACCCTTGATTGTACCCCTCATTATTTGACTATTGGATCCGAGCATCAAGATGGTAAAGGGCTTCATTATACCCAGCCATCTAAAACTCCCTGGGTTGTTTATGGAACTGATAAGTTAACCTCTCCAGTTGCTCGTGAAGACTCTTCGCCAGAATTTCCTTATTTTCCAAAGCAGAACTCAGGGAAGAGAGTTGGTCAGTAAAATTCAGAATTTTCTTGGACATTTCTGCCAAAGCTTGATTCTTCGCCATCAATTGAAATGCCTGATTCTCCAAGGCCGATTGATTTCTCGCTTCTTCAATAGAAACCCGACCAGCCCTTGCTCATCCACGAGAAGAAGATCTTGCTCGTCCACGAGTAGATGTGGAGGGTCCAGCTCTTTTCAAAGTTTCCAACTCATCTCGTAAGTTGGCATTTTCTACCTCCAAGAAAGAAAAACCTTAATCATTAATAGGGACCAAGGCTCCCGAAGAAGATGCAACAGATTTGAGTTATTTTATCTCTTCTTGTAAAGCAATGTTCTCCTGCTCCAACAACTTAGCGATATGCCTGTGCTATTCAACTTCAAGCTTTAGAACACTCTCTTTCTTCTCATAAGCGGAGATAAACTTGTCATACCCTTTGTTAGCACTCAATTGTTGATATTTTTTCTCGTATCCTTGGTGCAAAAGAGTAGAAGATTCTTTATATTGCTGTTGGAGTTCCTTGATAGTTCCTTGGAGATCTTCAATCATCTCGTAGTAGGCTGTATTGTTGGTAACAGTACGATCGAGAAAGCACTTTAAGTATTGATAAGCTTCAACTGCTCGTTCAGAAGCATCTGAACCAAGGATATCAATGATTTGAGCCTCATTAAGATCTGCATGACCAACTTTAAAATAGTCATTGCATTTCTTCATCAATTATGTGTCATGAGCTAATAAGAGCTCCATCGTGGCCATAAGCTAACAAAGATAAGAAATAAAAAGTATCAATAATGATGCAGACAGAAAAAGTAAAAGAGAAAGTTAAGACGAACAACCAAAGTTTGAATTTTTATTCATCATAAGAAGAGATACATAGTCCAAGGTTACATTCAAGAAAGCAACAAAATAAAAAAGCCCAAATAACTTTACATCTTCTCCTTGTTTCCTATGACTTCCTCAGGAGGTTTGGAGGAAGGGAGTGATTTCTCGGAGGAAAAGGGTAGCTGCTCGACAGAAGTGCTAGTTGGTTGGAGTTGCTCGGAGCAAGGATGAACAACAGGAACAGTAGGGACCTGAGCTCTAGTCATCATAGAAGATTCATCTGAAACATCTTCATCCTCTTCTTCTTCTCCAGGAGAGGGAGGAGGTCCATGAGTGTGCTGCTGGAATAACTCAGAATTATCAACAACTTTCAGCTCCTGCAAGGCTGTAACCCATCCATCCCTAAAATATTTGAGGTGACATACTCCATTTGAGACGACATGGCAGCCAGGCCCTTGTTCCATCCTTTGTCCCAACCAGCATTGAATGATTTTTTAACTGCATTTTTCCTTTTTGCCTTCTCCAAGGAGGTCCTTTCCCTAAGGAGCTCCTCGGCAACCTTCAACTTCTCTTCCACCTCTGATTTCTGTCACTCGACATCTTGAAGTTTAACAACTTCCTCTTTAGCAGACTTGATCTTAACTTCAAGCTCCTTGTTGCTCTGTTCAAACTCCTTCAACTTCTTCTCCAATTCCTTGGAGGCATTCATAAATTGATTTTTGTCCAGCTCAATGGACTTGAATTGCTTCTCCCAAGCAACTTTATCTTCCTCGTACTTTTGATGAGAGTCTTTTAAAGATTGGGTCAGCCCAACAAAAGCTTCCTCTACTCCTCCTGAGGAGCTTGAAGCCTTGATAGCTTCATCCTTCTTCAAAATGCTATTGAAACACGTCACCAGCTGAAAAAAGAAATCACTTTAAGTCAATACATTAACATAGTATTAAAAAATAAAGGGGTCGAGCTAAAGATACTTACTGAGGCAATGTGTTGAGCAGCCAGGGTAGTGATTCTCTCACGAGAAAGAGTTTCTTCAATGCCTTGGACTTCTGGGATAGTCCAGGATTTTACCAAGGCCATAGCAGAGTTTGGAGGAACAAAAGTTGGAACACTACCTTCAACATTTAAAGGTTGAGAGATAGGTTCAGCAGGTCTCTCATAAGAGCTTTTCTTTAATCTCCTCAGAGGAGCAGGAGCATCTTCAACTAAAGACGTTGTCTTTATTGGTGATATGATAATAACATCACTCGAAAGAGAAACAAAAACATTCTTGCTCGGAGCCACAGGGGGCTTCTCGGCAGCCTTCTTGGCAGCAGCAGGAGGGGGTACATCAATGGTTTTTGTTCCTTCTTCTGGGACATCTTGTTTGCTTTTCTTTGCCTTCATATTGGCAGAGGCAGATTTGTCAAAAAAGGCAGGATCTCTCCTCTCTTCATCAGATCACTGATGGGAATACTTGACTCAGAGGAAGAACCTTCTACACTAGTCTCAGAGGCTGGTACTTGGTCAAGATTAACTACCAGTGGACGAGGACGAGCAGTAAAAGATGAAGTATAACTTTTGTACTGCAACAAGTAAGAAGCAGATCTAATATGCTCCTCAGCAACAGATTGATGCAAATCCCATATAAGTTTTAAATGCTTTAAATTAACATCAGCCTCTTTTAAAGGTTTTCTTTTACTATCAACTGTAATCAACAAAAACAAATGTCAGTGATGCATTTTATCGAACACAAAGAAAACAAGATTTCAAAAAATAAAAACAACCTATTCCATTGCCATAAGGTGGACACCTGGGACCTTGATATACATCAACTCCATTTAATGGAGGGTGTTGCCAATTTTTCATAATAACCCCATGATCAAAATAATCCCTATTGGCATGAGGAAGATTGACAACTAAAGCTCTATTCAAAAACCTAGTTTTTAAATAGAATGTGGTATCACTGACAACCTATCTATAGCAGTACATAGTCTTTGGAATCCCTAATCGAGTTCCATGAAGTTGATTCAACCTATGTACGCCATTAACTATCCTCCATGTATTTGGAGCTATTCTTGCAGGTACAACATCAAAATATTGGCAGAACTCCAAACACAGGGGATTTGGCGGGAAAGAAAAGCCACATTCGGCCATAAAAAGACTTGGGAACCAATGTCCCTCAGCCAAAGAAAAATAATCAGAAGGTTCATAAAGTTCTTCCAAAATAACCCACGAAGGGATTGAAAATTCAGACCGAAATTTGTCCAGCGACTCAACAAGATAAACCACGATGAACAAAGTAAATAAAAGAAAGGGAAGAAAATCTTACAGAAAAAGAGAGATCAGTTGACAATGAACGATGGAAAGAAGGAAGGCACAAGATAGAGAGGAAATGAAGAGTTCAAAGATATAGATTTGAAAAGTGAAAGACGATAGGATTTCTGCCGCGCTTAAATACTTTATCTCGGGAATAGAGAAAGGTAATGATTACAAGGGAAGACGTTGGCATTTTCGGAGACTAAAAGGATAAAAGGGCACAAATATCGAAGTGGTCATGAAAATTCAAAATATTTATGAAGCCTGATACTATGCATTCAAAAAGGAGTTATATACAACGAAAATTTTCCTAAAATCCATAAAAAAACCAATAATCTGAGCAATTTTCGAGCAAAATATTCCACACTTTTCTTCAACCTCAAAGTGTGAAACATTGGGTGCTTCTGTTCATACCAAATTTAGTCTGCTGACATGGAGCATTCACTTGAAGACACGTGTCAACCTACGTGGCGATTACAAACACTTTCAACGAACAACATACTGTCACCGAGCTACTCAAGCGCCCCGAGCAACTCAATCATACCGAGCAGCTTAGGCGCCCCGAGGAGCTTAAGGATCCTAGCAACTTAAGCGTATCGAGCAACTCAGGCAGTCCGAGCAACTCAACATACATATCATCCAAATCAGGAGAATAAAAAAGACGATTGCGTATTAAATGCTCGTTACTATCGTACAAATGTATATGTCTACTAGATAACAACGCATTTTCCTTTCACATGTACAGCCTCAAGGCTATAAATACATTGTAACCTCCTAATTAGAGGGGGACTCTGGATTTTCTTGGTAAACTCACTTATCAAGAATTTTAGGCAAACAATCAACAATACAAAAACAGTGGACGTAGGCCATTTTCATAAGGCTGAACCACTTTAAAAATCTTTTGTCTTATTTATTTTATCTGTGATTGATTAATTAGATATAATCTAGTTTTTTACATCAACATTGGGGATGGCCATAGTGATGACTCCGCTGGGGAAATTTTATTTATAAGGGCTAGACTCTATTTACATGGGTATTTTATTTTCTTATATATTCCCCTATTTTGCATGTTCCCCTTTTATTATTCATGTGTACCTCATGCTGATGCTTCTATTCACACACTTGTAGAAAATTCTCCATGTACACTTCGCACTACGTGCACCTAGGATCACATACGCCCACATGTTGCACGCATCACCTATCCATACTTGGTATACCATTGGCACTTGTGCTTTACTCCCTATTTGTCATGATCAAGAAAGATACTCTCATCATAAGATACTAATAAGAGAATCACGCATGATTCACACGACATCACCAAAAAGCATTGTGATTTACCAAATTTTGTCCAGTAACTGGAGGGTCACTTCGTGATGGGCGCTAATCCGACAAGGCGCAATTATCCTAAGCGATATGACTCTTACCTTCCATTGGCGAAGTACCTTCGACGTATATTGAAAGGTTCCCCCGCATCGTACTGCTTGACCGAAGTCATGACGGGAGGTATATCGCAGGGAACTCGTTCACGTACACCGAGTATATCGAATTCTCTCTCATATGTACCGTCCCCATGAGGTATATAGTGAGGCAATTCACGTACACTCAGGTATATCAAATTACTTGTCCACACGTGCCGATTGCCCTAAAAAACAAGAGGTATATTGTGGAAGTCACGCCAAGGGGGAACCCTTTCCAATTCACCCAACCAACTGCATACCCACATATAGGTGTCAAGGCTAGGACACACATGTTAGATTATCGATTTTGACCCGAAACTCTATCGAAATTCCGGGTCAGCCTGCCGCCCAAATTTTTGCTCATTTTTAAAACGGGACCCTGCCCGTGAGCCTGGTCACAAGTTCAACCATAGCTTTGCATATGTTACAAACCCAACTTTTCCAAGCTTGGGTCCCGTCCGGTATTTCATTTTTGCACATAGGAGAATTTAATGCAAGTGAGAACATAATAATTATAATAATCATGCTGAGACCCGTCTCCCAAAAACATTTCTCCTTCCTTCATAAAAAATCCAAAAATATTTTTTCCTTTCTTTATCAAAAATCCAAAAATATTTGGTCTTTCAATCTCAAAAAGAAAAAAAATATCAAAAATATTTTCATTCTTTTTCTCAAAAAATAAATCCCATTTTACGCCTTCTCAGGTCGATTGCACGCCCTTGGCCTTGCTCCCTATTGTCTTCGGTCTTCAGTCAAATCAACCCGGAATTCCATCCATTCCCCTACTACTTCTTTCGAGTCCATAATCCATCCACTTTCCGTGGAGAACCCAGATCGAATACCAGTTGTGCATCCAGATCTGACGACAGTCTTAGCTCAGCTCGTGTCCAAAATTGACAACCTCCAGACTGAGGTCCGAAAGATGCAACGAAACTAGTTCCTGTTCCTCAAGAGCCCGAGGACTTATTCCCTCATGCTATGAGTCCACCCGAGCCTATCTGGGTTCCTGAAGAATATCAGCACGCTCCACGTGCCCCTCCTGCTAATGGTCCGCCGCCTGCCCAGCTTCCTATGCCAAACCTTGCCCAGCCTGGGGCTAACTTGCTTATGATCATTGATCCAAAAGAGGAAGAGCTGAACAAGGTCAAAGTAGATCTCAATATGCTAACTAAGAAGTTTGACCAAGTAAGAATCTCTGGAAATTACATGGAATACACCCACATGTCTCCTTATCCTAAGGCGAGGTTATCCGAGAAGTTCAAGATTCCAACTATTGAGAAATTCAGAGGAAGTGGACCCCCAATTGTTCATCTTCACAGTTATCACCATTTTATGACTCTCCTAGGGGCTTATGAAGAGGTGATGGCCCAGTTATTTTAGCAAAGTTTGAAGGATAGCGCCCTCTGATGATTTTTATCTCTCAAGGAGTCCAAAATCCGTAGCTAGGAGGATGTAGCTTGAGAATGCATGTTGCAGTACAGATACAATGAAGAGCTTGAGGTCACCTATCACGATTAAGAACTGCTCAAACAGAACTCTGGGGAATCATTCAGTAACTTCATAGCCCGATGGAGGGAAAAAGCAGCCACTATGATCAATCGGCCATCCGAAGAAGAACAAGTCAACATACTGAAGAAGAACTTCTTACCCTATGTCCGAGCAACAATGGGAGGACAATACTATCCCCACTTCTGAGCTCTCAGAGAAGTAGGAGTAGAAGTCGAGGGAGGTCTTGCTAAAACAGAAGTTGAACCAAAGAAAGTGTCCAGACAATTCACTCCGAGAAAATATGATAAACCTATCAATGTTGCAGTCTCAACCATCAACAACATCTCTCAACCAACCACCTCATGGGCACCAGAAAGCCTCCCTATCCCAGTTTGAAAGGAATACTCTGAGCTCCATGCTCCCCTCTCCAAATTTTATCAAGCCCTGTTAAGACGAAACTTTATTAAACCCCTGGACCCCCGTCCATTGCCAAATCCACTTCTAAGAAACTTCAAGACAGATGCCCATTGCGCATTTCACAAAACTACTGGCCATACCACCGACTAATGCTTTCACATTCGAAACGTAATCCAGGGTCTAATTAATCGGGGTACCATCACCCCACCAGCTAATCCCAAGCCAAACACTACTCATAACCCACTCCCAAATCATATTAATGCCATCTTCTTAGAAGAGAACCCAGAATTTGATCCCTCAACTCAAATCACACCCATATACTCTCCCAAACCACTCTAGACTTTCCTATATTTCCTCCCACACCCTGTTAGCCTCGTTGATCAGGCACTGTCACTCCTTACCAGAGAATGCATCGCTTTCCGTACCCATTCTGAAAATGGAAGTATGAAATTATCAGAAGTATTAAACCAACTCCTAGATTTTGGGCTGAAATTGCCCTCACAGATGATCATTGATTGCCAGAGGTTCAGTACGCTATTCTTGGAAGCACGAAAATGGGCTCGAGAGTCAGACAGTTGGGTAGTACTGACAGATAAAGTCAGTATAGATGACATTGTCCAGGTTATGGCAGAATTATTCAAGCAAACTAACAATATTTACAGTATGGATGAGTTGCTCGATACTTTGAAATTATAAGGGCACCTGGTCCGTTCACCCTTACACCTCCCCGCAGAATGGGAGGACCTATACGAAGAAGCCATTGAAGTTGTGGAATGCATCGACTTTACATGGAAAGACGGAATTGTTACCACTGAATGGGGGGAAGAATTTAAAGATTCAAATGAAGAGCAAGCTTCAGAAAAAACTGGCCGGTAGCCGAAATGCATGGGATGATATCATTTGAATAACTCCTCAGAGAAATAAACAAGGTGGCAGGACAACCCGAGATTGACGAGGAAACAGGATTCATGTTCTTCCCTTCTTCAGTAAATCATATGACCAGATCAGTGAGGCATTACCAGATCCCATGCTTACCACCAGCCAATGATAAAGGAAAGGGAGTTGAAAACCTTCCTATGCCAGAGATAACTCTCGAGGAATGCAAGATCCTCGATCAACTGAAGAAAACTCAAGCTAATATCACTCTATGGGGACTTTTCATGTCTTCCCAGCTGTACAGAAATGCTTTGATTAAGTTTCTCACTGGACCCACAGTTCATCCTTCCACTACACCAAAAGAAGTGGTAAATTTAGTCGAATCCTTGACCTCTACCCGAATGCTATCCTTCTCTGAAGAAGAAATCCCCAGAATTGGGCCAAACCACAATCATGTACTCAACATCTCCGTTGAAGTTATGGGGAAGATCGTAACACTATTTCTTATCGATAATGGATTCTCCTTGAATGTCTGCCCATTAAGAACCTTCAAATGATTAGGACTGAAGGAAAGTGATCTCACTCCAACCTCCGATGCGGTGCGTGCCTACGATAATACCCGTCGGGAGGTGATGGGATCCATAAAACTTATAATAGGCGCTGGCCCTATAAACCCTATCGTTGAATTACAAGTCATAGACATCCCAACTTGTTTCAACCTATTGCTTGGACGACCCTAGCTCCATAGTATCAAGGGTGTGTCTTCCTCACTCCATCAAAAATTGAAGTTCTTCACCGACGAGCGAGTCATCACCATTTTGAGCGATGACGACAATGCCGAGGGTGCAAGTACCAGTAATCCAATCCTTGAGATACAACATGGGTTAAATGATATGCTCCTATCAGGATTCTGAGTTGAGCCACTTCTACTCCCGATGGGGGACAATTTCAATGTAAGGGTTTGTCTAGAGTACGACCCTCATAGCAACGTTAATGTGATTCAGATGTTCAAAAACATGCACTTCATGCCCGGACTGGGGCTAGGACAAAGACATCAAGGTATAATTGAACCCATTGAACTGAAAAAAGCTTTCCCTCCTTGTGGTTTGGGGTATCAACCATCAGAACAAGAGCTCAGAATGATCCTCCAGTCTCGACCAAAGAGAAGATTTGATTGCATCCAGACTATCCCAGGTGATTCCTTAAATGGACAATTCATCAAAGAGGGTGAAGACTTCCCCTTTTGTGGCTTTTCGGAACCATGGTATGACCATAAAGATAAGAAGATGAAGCCTCGAATGGAGATCTTTTTCCAAGACAGCTACCCATGGGCCAAAAATTCCTAACACCATGTATATCCGATCATCAAAGGTATCAAAGATTATGAGGGAAGTGACTCAGAGGATTTGTTTAACTTATAGACACTGGGGCTGACACTCTGCATGGTTTATTCAGGCACTACATCACTAGATCCATCCCACCTGATTAAAGCTGCTGATACACCTCTCCTCAACTGGCATGCTGCGCCACTTCTACCTGTTGAAATCCTACCTAACCCCAATGTTTACCCAATCTCTTCTTATGTTGTCTATCCTTGCTCAAATGTAATAGAGACCTCCTTTGATGAGGTTCTCAAAGTTGTTTTTACTATCAATGAAATAAATGAAGATTTTGAATATCTTGCTTACCTTACATTAATTGTTTAGATTCTAATCAAACTTTTGATGATGATGATTTTGCAAATGTACAATTCTTAACTGATCTAAATAAGATTAATAACAAGTAACATAATCGCGTTCAAGTTAATGAAGAATAAACTGTTATTGTTAACCTCGGTTCTATTAGTCAATTGCGCGAGATTAGGATAGGGGCTACCCTTGACAAGCATGAGCGCACTCAACTCGAAGAATTACTAAAGGAATTCGTGGATGTCTTCGCATGGTCCTATGATGATATGCCCGATATTGATCCTGAAATAACTTAACATGAGATCCCCACTCTTCCAGATTACAAGACGGTTAAACAAAAGTTGAGAAAGCTCCTCACCAAATGGTTGTTCAAAGTCAAAGAAGAGGTGGTCAAAAAGCTAAACGTGGGCTTCATTCGCGTGATCGAATATCCCACATGGCTAGCCAATATAGTGCTTGTGCCGAAATCAGGAGGGAAAGTTTGAATGTGTGTAGACTATCAGGACTTGAACAAAGCCTCTCCAAATGATGATTATCCGTTACCCAATATCGACATGATCTTGGACAACACATCCAGTCATGCTCTTAAGTCATTCGTCGATGGGTTTATCGGATATAACCAAATGAAAATGAACCTAGATCACCAAGAAAAGATCGTGTTCATCACACTGTGGGGAACCTTGTGCTACACTGTTATGCCATTTGGTCTCAAGAATGCTGGGGCTACCTACCAGAGGGCTGTCACAACCATCCTACACGATCTGATTCAAAAAGAAGTCGAGGTCAATGTGGATGATATGATTATTAAAACCAAAACTAGAGAATTCCATGTTCCCGCTCTCCAAAAGTTCTTGGTACAACTGCGACGGTATCAGATGAGACTCAATCCATAGAAATGTGTCTTCGGCTTTATAAAGGGAAAACTCTTGGGATTTATGGTCAGTGAGAAGGGGATAGAAGCAGATCCTACCAAGCTGAAAGCCATACTTGAGATGCCACATCCCCAAACGGAAAAAGAAGTTCATGGATTCCTTGATAAATTATAATACATCAACCGGTTCATCAGCCAGCTAACTTCCATCTGCGAACCTATTTTTAAACTCCTCCAAAAGGATTCAACCAAGGTTTGGAACAAGACCTGCCAAGAATCTTTTGACTGAATCAAATAATATCTTACCCAGCCTCCGATACTCATGCCACCACAGCCTGGTCTTGCTCCTATACCTAACCATAAACGACAATGCAGCTGGGTCTTTGCTTGCCTAATACCTTAAAGATTCCCACAAAGAAAGAGCTATCTATTACGCTAGTTGCAAATTGGCTGGGTATGAAGTCAACTACACGTCTTTGGAAAAAGCATGCATCGCGCTTGTTTGGGTTACCCAAAAGTTGCGACACTACATGCTCGCCTTCCCCATCAAATTTGTATCCCTAATGGACTCCATCAAGTACCTTCTTGAGAAACCCGCATTATTCAGCCGAATGGCTCGATGGTTGATGCTCCTAGCCGAGTTTGATATCGTGTACGTCACACAGAAAGCCATGAAAAGAAGAGCCATCTCTGACTACCTCGCTGACTACCCCATGAAAGAAGATGATGTTTGGGTATCCGAATTCCCAGATGAAAACATCCTCTACACCGCTCAAGATGACCTTCGATGGTGGTGCCAAAAAAAGGGATATGGCATTGGGATACTTCTGATCGCCCCATATGACTCCCACACTCCCATCACTATCAAATTGGATTTTCCCTGCACCAACAACATGACTGAATACAATGCGTGTACGGTAGGCCTCAAAGTTGCTCTCAAGAAAGGTATCCAATGCCTAGATATCTATGGGGATTCTGCCCTCATCATCGTTCAAGTGATCAAAAAATGGAAAGTCAAGGACGAGAAACTCCAACCCTTCCATACCCACTTAGAAGAACTAGCCTCCCAATTCTAAGATATCACCTTCCACTACATACCTCGAGTAAAGAACAACCTAACCGATGCCCTTTCTACCTTGGCCTCCATGGTCGACATTCCTGAAGTAATAACAATGACCCCCTTCCTAGTTTAAAACCAAGGCAAACTAACCCACTGCTACCACATTGAGCTCATCACCAAAGAAGATCCTAAGCTATCCAATTGCTGGTATTATGATATCTGGCACCTCCTCAAGCATGGTAGGTATCGCGAATGTTCTAACAAAAAAGATCGAGCAACCCTCCGAAGACTGGTCGCCAGTACATCATCTGTCACAAAGCACTATTCAAGAGAAACTTTGATGGAACCCATCTACACTGCATCACAGGGGCTGACATTGAAGAGGTAATGAAAAAAATCCACAACGAGGAATATGGGCCCCACATTAACGGTCACATGCTTGCCAAAAAGATCATCCGACAAGGCTATTACTGGACTGCCATGGTCCAGGATTGCACCGCCTATGTCCGGAGATGCCTCGGATACCAACATTTTTCCAACCTTCAACACCTGCCTCCGCAAGAATTATACAATATGACTTCTCCCTTGCCATTCTCCACCTGGGGTATCAACATCTTAGGGAAAGTTACACCCAAGGCCTCCAACGGGAATGAGTTCATCCTAGTCGCCATTGATTACTTCACCAAATGGGTTAAAGTCAAGTCATACACAGTTTTAAATGCTAAGAAAGTGGCCAAATTCATCAAGAAGAACATCATTTGCTGATATGGGGCCCCGTATGAGCTAGTGTCAGATAACGGGTTGCACTTAGAGGCAAAAGTCACTGAAGTGGTCAACGAGTATGGGATTCAGAGACATAAATCTTCTCCCTACCGACCTCAGACTAATAGTACAGTCGAGGCAACCAACAAGAACCTCAAATCCATCATCAGTAAGATGACTGAAAGCTATCGAGATTGGGTCGATCGAATCCCTTAAGCCCTCTGGGGCTATCGAACCTCAATTCGAACCTCTACTAGGACTACCCCTTACTCTCTAGTCTACGACATGGAAGCGGTCCTATCCGTGGAGCTAGAAATCCCTTCACTTCATGTCATTATTGAAAGCCAAGTTAGTGAGGAGAACTAGCATCAAAGCCGTATCGACGCGCTATCACTCTTAGATGAAAGAAGACTGAAAGCGCTGTATCATATACAAGGGTACCATCATCGAATAGCGCGTTCATTTAATAAGAGAGTCAAGGACCGCGGTGTCCAAGAAGGGGATTTAGCCCTCAAAGAAATAGTAGAGCCCATTTGGGACCCCAAAGGGGAATTCAAGCCCAATTGGAGCGACCTATATATTATGAAGAAAATCTTATCAGGAGGTACCGCCATGATCATCGACCTTGATGGAGAAGAGATGGCTCATCCAGTCAACCTGTACCGTCTCAAGAAGTTCTGCCCTTAGTATGAAATCTCGGCGCACTACGACTCTTCTCATCTCCCTTCTATTATAAAAAAAAAACTTCATTTCCCTCTACCCAGAACTACGTGGGCTTGATCCTCTGTAAAAAACCATTCTCAAAAAAATTAAAACCTGTCAAAAAAACCCAGAGCTACGTAGGAAGCTCATACATCGTACATGAGCACGACCCCTTCTTTTTCATAAAAACTATTCATTTTATTATCTCCGAGAATGAGAGTTCACTCTAACATATACTTGAATAAAAGGATTGTGCATGCCTTAGCGACCGGTATAGATAAATACAAAATTCATCAAAAGGCACAACTGTATGATCAAAAACTTATTTATTTCACTAATAAAAAATTATAGTGAAATTACATAAGAAAATGAATGGATAACTCCCTTCCCCCTACCTTCCTAAAAAGACAAATAAATTCCCAAACTTATTCCCCATTACAAAATAAACTCCCCCAAGAGTCCTACCCACAACTACCAGAGGAGCCCGCTCCATCATCATCTACATCCTGGGGTTCCCAAGCTTCCCCTACCTGAATGGAGTGCCGCAGATGCTCCATGGATCGATAAGCTCGAACCATCCGAGGAAAAACTACCACACCTCCATCCATGGTATCAGATAAGGCAAGCCACCTTTATTTGGTCTCCACTACTAACATCTTACTGACTACTCTTCTCCACAACCACTTCATATAATCCCCAGGGATGTGCCAAACTCTCCCAACAGACTGAGAAGGACGGGTTGACGGATGCTGACTCTCATATAAAGAGCCAAGCCACTTGCGCAAATGCTCTGTCAGATCTTCTATTGGAAAGAAGTCTAGTGTCCGAGGTGGCATGATCTCCTCCCATCCCAATTGGCACAGAAGCCTCCAAGGGAAATAAAAAGAGGTATGTCTGAGTCCAACCAGCCGAACGTACAGGTATTCCCCCATCTCCAGAATAGGCAGCAACTATACGCACAAAGGCACCGACCAACGTAGATTTAGAGCCCCTTGCTCCACATACCAGTTCTCCAAACTCTCAATATCCAAGCCAATGCTGATGAAATGGCGCGAAAAGAAGTTGGGTATAGTCGACAAAGGGTATTCTGGAGGAGTCACCAGGCGGAGTCTTTCAGACAACCACATGAACAACATCACAGGGCTACCCCTCAGAAAGTCAGAACGACTTTCTCGCCAGGCATCCAGGCCATTCAAAGTCTCCGCCAGTATCCCCGCCTCAGGATTGCGACGGTAGGACATCCATGAAGTAATAGATATAAGTTGTGGGTCCACCAGTAGTTCCCCAGTCACCAACATCAATTTCAAAACCAAGCCCAGAACGACGGCTCCGACATATCCAACATTACCAACCTCCTCCAATAACTAAAGATCTACCCACCGAGGGCGAGACACGAAGAAGTCCAATTAAGAACTCCTGGGGAAACTGAGAAAACTCAGGCATAGCAGCCGCTACAATAGGATTTACACCCAACATGGAAAAAAACTCCTCATAAGTCGGACAGACTTCTTCCAAGCCAAAACGGAATACATGGTCTTTGGGGTACCAAAATTGTACCTCCACCATCAGCATGTTCCATTCTATGGGCCAATTACGCCATAAAGAGACTCGACACATGTTGAAAGCATCGTAGTCAACATTATAAGAGCACATTTATTCCAAGGATTCGAGGTAGTTAGCAAACTCAATACTAACAGGGAGAGCCATCTCACAGAACAAGAAAGTAAGAATGTGAAGGTGTGATGAAAACACTCCACCCTTACCCCCTTTTATACTTGAAAAACCCCCATAAAAGACACAATCTTTGCAAAAATTGGAGGGAATCCTGCCCCACAAGGTACCAAAGGCTTAAGAGAGTAACAATCATACAATACACCAAAAATAGCATTTTGGCACACCCTAATATTAGAAATCTGGCACAGTTTCAAACTGTGCCAAATTTTAGCACGGTTTAATAGAAATCTGGCTCACTTTAAAACAGTGCCAAAATTTGGCACTGTTTTAAAGTATGCCAAAATCGAGTACACTTACTAAAATATAAAAGCCCTAAAAAAATATTAGATAACATTTCTTTTCATTACCGCTCAAGCCCATCTCTCTTTCATCTCATTGGCTCTCTCGCCCCTCTCTCTCTCTCCGGCCATCTCTCTCTCTCTGTATCTATCTCCGGCCAACTCTTTCTCTCTCTCTCTCCGGATAGCTCTTTCTTCCATACTCTCTCTCGCCGATAAAAAACCTCCACCGATAAAAAACCTCCGATCGATTTTGGCCACTGAGACTTCAATCGACCAAAGGTAGCAACTCCATCGTGTTTGGCCACTGAGAAAAGCTCCGAATCAAGGTAAACTCTGATCGAATCTTTGAAATGTAGTTTTGATATTGAGATTTTGTGATCTGGGCATTTTAGGAACACCTAATTTGGGATATTTTTGTTTCAATTGCTTGATGGGGATATAACTTAATATACAATTTTTATTTTTGAGGTAAGATTGAGATTTTGTGATCTGTGTTGTTGGAGAAAGTGTTTTTTAATGGAAATGTTTGTTGTTGAGATTTTGTATGCGTGTATAATTTTGTGGTCAGTGTTGGCTTCCTCGCTGGAATATTGTGCGAGTTTTTGCCATTGTGGAGCTTCTTATTGGTGCTATTCAAAACTTTATTAGCTATGGTTAGGTATAGCTCATCGTTACCGGTCGAGATCCTATTTTGCCATTATGGGTTGTTAGTCTCTCTTTCCTTTTCTCATTATTTTTGTTAGATTATAAGATTATTTCATGATTTGGGTATGTCTTTAATAATTTTCATGTTTATATTATATGCTTATTTCATTGTGGGCTGTGAGATCCTATTTTACCCAACGTGTTTCTCTCTAGTGGTAAAAAAGAGTTAAAAAATCATCACTCTTTAATTCAATCCATTTTCACATTTTTGTGATTTGTGGAAACTTCAACTTTGATTGACCAGACTTGAGATTTAAAAACATTGCATAGTCATTCGTATAGGTGACCATATATGGATCAATTGATTGAACCTTCTCAAAATTCGTTATAGCTTCTCATTCGTATAAGTATTTTTGGTTGAGAAGCATTGGCGTCTTATTGGTTGGGGCCAAATTCAATATAAATTTTATCATTTTAGAAATATTTCATATGCAAATCATTCTTTAAACATGACGCATCACATTTGGCCAAAAGAAGGATGCCCCAGACGGTGATCCCATAACTGATCCACTTATGATTGACATCCGACGAATGTTGCATATTATTAACTCTACCAAGACTAAAATAATCCATATAATATATCCCCCCTCTTTTAGTATCACGACAAACAATCTCCTTGGTGAGAATATCCTAAAGAAAAGAAAAATCAGGATAGATTATTGAAAAACAATTTAATTCCTCAGTAACTTAGTCTACATACATTAACTCATCACTTTGAAATAGACTTGGGGAAATAGTTTATTCAGCCCTCGACTAAAAGAATTTTCAGGAATGAGAAATAGACTTGGGGAAATGAATAGGATCCCCTTCTAATATATCTCTTTACTGTTAAGGGCCATTAATAGTTTAGCTATGCAATCTTGAAGACTAACTCTCTTTGAATCACTTTTACATCCTTCATAATCCACCTCGCTTTTAAGAACTTCATCTTCCAAATCATTAACTAATTGGAATATGTCACTAAAATTGTTCTTGTTCTATGTTTTGAAGACATCGTTAAGTCTTCGCACTTTAATAGAGAATTTCCTCATGACTAGAGCCCGAACCTCCCCACATCATGAAGATTTGACCACATCAACAAAATCATGATGGTTGCACCACATAAATTAACATTTTAACGCTTTAGGAATGATGTCGAACTCGTTTTTCACAGACACTAGCAACGAATCATGATTTGAACAAATTATATTCATATTAAGGATGCTAGTATGAGAGAAGAGTGAGGACACCTAGGAGTTCCCATATGGTTCCTATAAACCCCAAATACAGTAAGCCACAATCATCTATGGCTTGATTAAAATCTCTAACAACATTGGAATCCACCTAATTTTCACCTAATTTCTCTTCTGACAAGTAACAACATTGAATCTGCATTTTGTGAGTTTTCATCAACTTTTTAACTCTTATTGAATGAGATCTTTGAGCCACTTATTCTTTCCAGTGTAAAAGTTGAAAGGTATAAAATCTTATGTATTTTATATGTTTTGTTTTCATAAACAACTACATGTTAGAGCGATAATAGGATTCCAAAACTGAGCAATTTAAACTTTTCTCCCCTCTGCCTTTGAACATGAACTGCAATATCCAAGTGTGTGAGCTTATTAGCACCAAGAGTGGACATTGGGACATAGGAAAGAATGTGGGAAATTTTAGGGAGAAGAAAAAGTTAGTTTGACATTATGAAAGAAGCGGTCATTTTTTGACTCAAAGATCTAACAAAATGATCTACCATTTAAATCTTTTAAATGACAAGGTTGGTTAGAATTTTCCCTCATCTTCGATAAAATGGTATAAAGTGGAATGTGGTATGGAAGTATGAGGTCCCTTATAAAGTGAAGCATTTTAATTGGAGGGTGTGGACGAAATCACTTCCGACAAATGAAAATCTTAGGAAGTGGAAAATAATACAAAGTTCTCACTCTTACATGTGTAAATCTCATCGAAACTATTGTACGTTTGATGTGTGATTGCGTACTTACAGGAGAAGTAAGGAAGCTATCAAGAATCCCAATATCTAAGCTGCATAACACCTCTGGAAACGGTAGGCAGTGGATGGAGGAATTCTCTGATCATCTACCCAGACCAATAATTTCATCATGCCCCAATTTACACCCTCAATCAATTGCTGCAACTATGCAGCCATCATATTTGGCAACAAAATGGGGATTTGGCAAAGGGGAGCTCAAGGCAGAAAACCTAAGCTTCCAAGGCATGGTTTATTCTTGATGAATTCCGTACGATACCCTACTAAATGTATCCTTAATGAATTCCGCACGATACTCATTTTTCTATGTTTGTCATGACTGATTTGTCCTCACTACTCTGTTTAGTAAGTTGTTGAATTGTACACAGTAGTAATTCATTTACCTAACTTATTTTTGATATATAGCTACTATATACCAGCTATAGCTGCTATATACCAGCTATAGCTCCTATATAGCTGCTATATGCGATGTGTTTTTATTGTAAATGCGATGTGCATATATGCATATATGTGCATATATGCAGCATATATGCATATATGCAGCATATATGCAATCATGTGTAGATATATGTGCATATATGAAAGCTGCTATATGTGCATATATGATTGCATATATGCTTGCATATATGCATATATGCAGATATGATTGCATATATGTAGCATATATGCATATATCTGCATATATGATTGCATATATGCACATATATGCATATGATTGCATATATGCAGATATATGCATATATGCACATATATGCATATATCTGCATATATGCACATATCTGCATATATGAAAGCATATATGCATATGCTTGCATATATGTGCATATATACTAGGATATATGCATATATGCTGCATATATGCAATCATATATGCATATATCTGCAAGCATATATGCAAATATGAAGTAAAAAGATGCAGAACATTAATCTATGCATATATTTGTAAACTTCATAAAGTTCCTATTGTAGCACTTTTGGAATTTTAGAAATGAAGTAAAAGATGCAGAACATTAATCTACACTCGGTTTCCTTATCAGGTGCTAATGCCCATTGAGTCACCCCTCCCCTCCAACTGCTTCCCCAGCGTTTATTAAATGTTTTATGTATATATATGGGTGGGGAGTGGGGTGGGTTGAATTTGACAATTAGCTTTTCTCGTAGATCATGAAGAAGATTCACAATTAGGGTAGTCCCACGCACGAACTGACCGCGTAGTCCCGGGTCTCCCGGTTTGAGAATATGACGATAATTTTAAAATATATCGATTAAGCTTAAAAACAAGCCGTTTGAGGGTGAAAACCCAAACCAACACACAAACGGTCCCGTAAGAGGCACGAACACCTCGCACGGGACCAATGTAACTTGTACGAACTAACCCGTAGTCCCGGGTCTCCCAGTTTGAGAATATGACGATAATTTTCAAAAATCAACATAACTTAAAAATAAGCCGTTAAAGGGTGAAAACCCAAACCAGCCCCCAAACGGACCCGTAAGAGGCACGAACACCTCGCACTGGAGCAATGTAACTTGTAGGAACTGACCGCGTAGTCCCAGGTCTCTCGGTTTGAGAATATGACGATAATTTGAAAAAATAACACTTAGACTTAAAAACAAGCTGTTAAAGGGTGAAAGTTCAAACCAGCCCCCAAACGAGAGGCACGAACACCTCGCACGGGACCAATGTAACTTGCAGGAACTCACCGCGTAGTTCCGAGTCACTCGATTTGAGAATATGACGATAATTCGTAAAAATTAAGAGTTAATCATAAAAAGAAGCCGTTAAAGGGTGAAAACCCAAACCAACCCCCCAAACGGACCCGTAAGAGGCACGAACACCTCGCACGGGACCAATGTAACTTGTAGGAACTCACCGCGTAGTCTCGGGTCTCCCAGTTTGAGAATATGACGATAATTTGCAAAAATGAACACTTAAACTTAAAAACAAGCCGTTAAAGGGTGAAAACCCAAACCAACCCCGAAACAGACCCGTAAGAGGCACGAACACCTCACACGGGACCAATGTAACTTGTAGGAACTGACCGCGCAGTCCCGGGTCTCCTGGTTTTAGAATAAAATGATAATTTGCAAAAATCAACACTTAAACTTAAAAATAAGCCGTTAAAGGGTGAAAATCAAAACCAGTCCCCAAACGGAGCCATAAGAGGCACGGACACCTTGTACGGAACCAATGCAACTTGTAGGAACTAACCGCGTAGTCCCGAGTCTCCCGATTTGAGAATATAATGATAATTTATAAAAATCAACACTTAAACTTAAAAACAAGTCGTTAAAGGGTGAAAACCCAAACCAGTCCCCAAACGGACCCGTAAGAGGCACGAACACCTTGCATGGGACCAATGTAACTTGTAGGAACTGACTACGTAGTCCCGGGTCTCCCGATTTGAGAATATGACGATAATTTTCAAAAATAACACTTAGACTTAAAAATAAACCGTTAAAGGGGGAAAATCCGAAACAGCCCCTAAACGACACCGTAAGAGGCACGAACACCTCGCATGGGACCAATGAAACTTGTACGAACTAACCGCGTAATCCCGGGTCTCCCAGTTTGAGAATATAACGATAATTCACAAAAAACAACACTTAAACTTAAAAACAAGCCGTTAAAGGGTGAAAACCCAAACAAACCCCCCAAACGGACCCGTAAGAGGCACGAACACCTCGCACGGGACCAATGTAACTTGTAGGGACTCACCGCAAAGTCTCGGGTCTCCCAGTTTGAGAATATGACGATAATTTGCAAAAATGAACACTTAAACTTAAAAACAAGCCGTTAAAGGGTGAAAACCCAAACCAACCCCGAAACAGACCCGTAAGAGGCACGAACACCTCACACGGGACCAATGTAACTTGTAGGAACTGACCGCGCAGTCCCGGGTCTCCTGGTTTTAGAATAAAATGATAATTTGCAAAAATCAACACTTAAACTTAAAAATAAGCCATTAAAGGGTGAAAATCAAAACCAGTCCCCAAACGGAGCCATAAGAGGCACGAACACCTCGTACGGGACCAATGTAACCTGTAGGAACTGACCGCGTAGTCCCGGGTCTCCCGATTTGAGAATATAATGATAATTTACAAAAATCAACACTTAAACTTAAAAATAAGTCGTTAAAGGATGAAAACCCAAACCAGTCCCCAAACGGACCCGTAAGAGGCACGAACACCTCGCACGGGACCAATGTAACTTGTAGGAACTGACTACGTAGTCCCGGGTCTCCCGATTTGAGAATATGACGATAATTTGCAAAAATAACACTTAGACTTAAAAACAAACCGTTAAAGGGTGAAAATCCGAAACAACCCCCAAACGACACCGTAAGAGGCACGAACACCTCGCATGGGACCAATGAAACTTGTACGAACTAACCGCGTAATCCCGGGTCTCCCAGTTTGAGAATATAACGATAATTCACAAAAATCAGCACTTAAACTTAAAAATAAGCCGTTAAAGGGTGAAAATTCAAACTAGCCCCCAAACAACCCCGTAAGAGGCACGAACACCTCGCACGGGACCAATGTAACTTGTAGGAACTCACTGCGTAGTCCCGGGTCTCCCGGTTTGAGAATATGACGATAATTTCCAAAAATCAGCACTTAAACTTAAAAACAAGTCGTTAAAGGGTGAAAACCCAAACCAGCCCCCAAACAGACCCGTAGGAGGCACGAACACCTCGCACGGGACCAATGTAACTTGTAGGAACTCACAGCGTAGTTCCGAGTGTCTCGATTTGAGAATATGACAACAATTAACAAAAATCTACACTTAAACTTAAAAACAAGCCGTTAAAGGGTGAAAACCCAAACTAGCCCCCAAACGGACCCGTAAGAGGAACGAACACCTCGCACGGGACCAATGTAACTTGTAGGAACTCACCGCGTAGTCCCGGGTCTCCTAGTTTGAGAATATGATGATAATTTGCAAAAATGAACACTTAAACATAAAAACAAGCCGTTAAAGGGTGAAAACCCAAACCAACCCCCAAACAGACCCGTAAGAGGCACGAACACCTCGCACGGGACCAATGTAACTTGTACGAACTGATCGCGCAGTCCCGGGTCTCCTGGTTTTAGAATAAAATGATAATTTGCAAAAATCAACACTTAAACTTAAAAATAAGCCGTTAAAGGGTGAAAATCCAAACCAGTCCCCAAACGGAGGCATAAGAGGCACGAACACCTCGTACGGGACCAATGTAACCTGTAGGAACTGACCGCGTAGTTCCGGGTCTCTCGATTTGAGAATATGATGATAATTTACAAAAATCAACACTTAAACTTAAAAACAAGTCGTTAAAGGGTGAAAATTCAAACCAGTCCCAAACGGACCCGTAAGAGGCACGAACACCTCGCACGGGACCAATGTAACTTGTAGGAACTAACTACGTAGTCCCGGGTCTCTCGATTTGAGAAAATAACGATAATTTGCAAAAATAACACTTAGACTTAAAAATAAACCGTTAAAGGGTGAAAATCCAAAATAGCCCCCAAACGACCCCGTAAGAGGCACGAACACCTCACACGGGACCATTGAAACTTGTAGGAACTGACCGCGTAGTCTCGGGTCTCCCAGTTTGAGAATATGACAATAATTCACAAAAATCATCACTTAAACTTAAAAACAAGCCGTTAAAGGGTGAAAATTCAAACTAGCCCCCAAACGACACCGTAAGAGGCACGAACACCTCGCACGGGACCAATGTAACTTGTAGGAGCTCACTGCGTAGTCCCGGGTCTCCTGGTTTGAGAATATGACGATAATTTCCAAAAATCAGCACTTAAACTTAAAAACAAGTCGTTAAAGGGTGAAAACCAAACCAACCCCCAAACAGACCCGTACGAGCCACGAACACCTCGCACTGGACAAATGTAACTTGTAGGAACTGATCGCGTAATCCCGGGTCTCCCGATTTGAGAATATGATGATAATTCGTAAAAATCAGCACTTAAACTTAATACAAGCCGTTAAAGGGTGAAAATCCAAATGAGCCCCCAAACGGACCCGTAAGAGGCACGAACACCTCGCACATGACCAATGTAACTTGTGGGAACTCACCGCATAGTTTCGGGTCTCCCTGTTTGAGAATATGACGATAATTTGCAAAAATGAACACTTAAACTTAAAAACAAGCCGTTAAAGGGTGAAAACCCAAACCAACCCCCAAACAGACCCGTAAGAGGCCCGAACACCTCGCACGGGACCAATGTAACTTGTAGGAGCTGACCGCGCAGTCCCGGGTCTCCTGGTTTTAGAATAAAATGATAATTTGCAAAAATCAACACTTAAACTTAAAAATAAGCCGTTAACGAGTGAAAATCCAAACCAGTCCCCAAACGGAGCCATAAGAGGCACGAACACCTCGTACGGGACCAATGTAACTTGTAGGAACTGATCGCGTAGTACCAGGTCTCCCGATTTGAGAATATGATGATAATTTATAAAAATCAACACTTAAACTTAAAAACAAGTCGTTATAGGGTGAAAACCCAAACCAGTCCCCAAACGGACCCGTAAGAGGCACGAACACCTCGCACGGGACCAATGTAACTTGTAGGAACTAACTACGTAGTCCTGGGTCTCCCGATTTGAGAATATGACGATAATTTGCAAAAATAACAGTTAGCCTTAAAAAAAACCGTTAAAGGGTGAAAATCCAAAACATCCCCCAAACGACCCCGTGAGAGGCACGAACACCTCGCACGGGACCAATAAAACTTGTACGAACTGACCGCGTAGTCCCGGGTCTCCCAGTTTGAGAATATGACGATAATTCACAAAAAACAACACTTAGACTTAAAAACAAGCCGTTAAAAGGTGAAAACCCAAACCAACCCCCAAACAGACCCGTAAGAGGCACGAACACCTCGCACGGGACCAATGTAACTTGTAGGAACTGACCGCGCAGTCCCGGGTCTCCTGATTTTAGAATAAAATGATAATTTGCAAAAATCAACACTTAAACTTAAAAATAAGCCGTTAAAGGGTGAAAATCCAAACAGTCCCCCAACGGAGCCATAAGAGGCACGAACACCTCGTACGGGACCAATGTAACTTGTAGGAACTGACCGCATAGTCCCGGGTCTCCCGATTTGAGAATATGATGATAATTTACAAAAATTAACACTTAAACTTAAAAATAAGTCGTTAAAGGGTGAAAACCCAAACCAACACCCAAACGGACCCGTAAGAGGCACGAACACCTCGCACAGGACCAATGTAACTTGTAGGAACTGACCGCGCAGTCCCGGGTCTCTCAATTTGAGAATATGATGATAATTTGAAAAAATCAACACTTAAACTTAAAAACAAGCCGTTAAAGGGTGAAAATCTAAACCAGTCCCCAAACGGACCCGTAAGAGTCACGGACAAGTCGCACGGGACCAATGTAACTTGTAAGAACTGACCGCATAGTCTCGGGTCTCCCAATTTGAGAATATAACGATAATTTACAAAATCCAGCAGTTAAACTTAAAAACAACCGTTAAAGGGTAAAAATCCAAACCAACCCCCAAACGGCTCTGTAAGAGGCACGAACACCTCGTACCGGACCAATGTAACTTGTAGGAACTGACCGCGTAGTACCAATTCTCCCGATTTGAGAATATGACGATAATTTCCAAAAATCAACACTTAAACTTAAAAACATGCCATTAAAGGGTGAAAACCTAAACCAACCCCCAAACGGACCCGTAAGAGGCCCGAACACCTCGCATGGGACCAACGTAACTTGTAGGAACTGACCGCGTAGTCTCGGGCCTCCCGATTTGAGAATATGACGATAATTTGCAAAAATAACACTTAGACTTAAAAATAAGCCGTTAAAGGGTGAAAATTCAAACCATCCTCCCCGTAAGAGGCACGAACACCTCGCATGGGACCAGTATAACTTGTAGGAACAGACCGCATAGTACCGGGTCTCCCGATTTGAGAATATGATGATAATTCGCAAAAATTAACACTTAAACGTAAAACAAGCCGTTAAAGGGTGGAAACCCAAACCAATCCTCAAACAGACCCGTAAGAGGCACGAACACCTCGCACGGGACCAATGTAACTTGTAGGAACTGATCGTGGAGTCCCGGGTCTCCCGATTTGAGAATATGTTGATAATTTGCAAAATCAACACTTAAACTTAAAAACAAGCCGTTAAAGGGTGAAAACCTAAACCAACCCCCAAACGGACCCACAAGAGGCACGAACACCATTCACGGGACCAATGTAACTTGTAAGAACTGATCGCGTAGTCCCGCGTCTCCCGATTTGAGAATATGGCGATAATTTGCAAAAATAACACCGACACTTAAAAACAAACCTTTAAAGGGTGAAAAACTAACCCCCAAACGGACCCGTAAGAGGCACGGACACCTCACACGGGACCAATGTAACTTGTAGGAACTGACCGTGGAGTTTCGAGTCTCCCGGTTTTAGAATATGATGATAATTTGCAAAATCAACACTTAGACTTAAAAATAAGCCGTTAAAAGGTGAAAATCCAAATCAACTCCCAAACGACTCCGTAAGTGGCACGAACACCTCGCACGGGACCAATGTAACTTGTAGGAACTCACCGCGTAGTCCCGGATCTACCGGTTGGAGAATATGATGATAATTTGAAAAAATCAACACTTAGCCTTAAAAACAAGTCGTTAAAGGGTAAAAACCCAAACCAGTCCCCAGACAACCCCGTAGGAGGCACGAATACCTCGTACGGCACCAATGTAACTTGTAGGAACTGATTGCGTAGTCTCGGGTCTCCTGATTTGAGAATATGACGATAATTTACTAAAATCAACACTTAAACTTAAAAACAATCCGTTAAAGGATGAAAATCTAAATGAACCCCCAAACGGACCCGTAAGAGGCAAGAACACCTCGTACGGTACCAATGTAACACATAGGAACTGACCGCATAGTCCCGGGTCTCCCGATTTGAGAATATGATGATAATTTACAGAAATAACACTTAGACTTACAAATAAGCCGTTAAAGGGTGAAAATCCAAACCAGCCCCCAAACGACCCCGTGAGAGGCACGAACACCTCGCACGAGACCAATGTAACTTGTAGGAACTCACCGCGTAGTCCCGGGTCTCCCGGCTTGAGAATATGAAGATAATTCCCAAAAATCAACACTTAAACTTAAAAACAAGTCGTTAAAGGGTGAAAACCCAAACCAGCCCCCAAGCAGACCCGTGAGAGGCACGAACACCTCGCACGGGACCAATGTAACTTGCAGGAACTGATCGCGTAGTCCCGGGTCTCCCGATTTGAGAATATGATGCTAATTTGCAAAAATCAACACTTAAACTTAAAAACAAGCCGTTAAAGGGTGAAAACCCAAACCAGCCCCCAAATGGACCCGTAAGAGGCACGAACACCTCGCACAGGACCAATGTAACTTGTAGGAACTGACCGCGCAGTCTCGGGTCTCTCAATTTGAGAATATGATGATAATTTGCAAAAATCAACACTTAAACTTAAAAACAAGCCATTAAAGGGTGAAAAACTAAGCCAGTCCCCAAACGGACCCGTAAGAGGCACGGACAAGTCGCACGGGACCAATGTAACTTGTAGGAAATGACCGCGTAGTCTCGGGCCTCCCGATTTGAGAATATGTCGATAATTTGAAAAAATAACAGTTAGACTTAAAAATAAGCCGTTAAAGGGTAAAAATCCAAACCAGCCCCCAAACGACTCCGTAAGAGGCACGAACACCTCGCACGGGACCAATGTAAATTATAGGAACTGACCGCGTAGTACCGATTCTCCCAATTTGAGAATATGACTATAATTTTCAAAAATCAACACTTAAAATTAAAAACATGCCGTTAAAGGGTGAAACCTAAACCAACCCCCAAACGGACCCATAAGAGGGACGAACACCTCGCCCGGGACCAATGTAACTTGTAGGAACTGACCGTGTGGTCTCGGGTCTCTCGATTTTAGAATATGTCGATAATTTGCAAAAATAACACTTAGACTTAAAAATAAGCTGTTAAAGGGTAAAAATTCAAACCATCCCCCCGTAAGAGGCACGAACACCTCGCATGGGACCAATATAACTTGTAGGAACTGACTGTATAGTCCCGGGTCTCCCGATTCGATAATATGATGATAATCAACAAAAATCAACACTTAAACTTAAAACAAGCCGTTAAAGGGTGAAAACCCAAACCAACCCCCAAACGGACCCGTAAGAGGTACGAACACCTCGCACGGGACCAATGTAACTTGTAGGAACTGGACGCGTAATCCCGGGTCTCCCGATAAGAGAATATGATGATAATTTGCAAAAATAACAGTTAGACTTAAAAATAAACCGTTAAAGGGTGAAAATTCAAACCAGCCCCCAAACGACCCCGTAAGAGGCACGAACACCTCGCACGGGATCAATGTAACTTATAGGAACAGACCGCGTAGTCCCTGGTCTCCCAGTTTGAAAATATGACGATAATTCATAAAAATCAACACTTAAACTTAAAAACAAGCCGTTAAAGGGTGAAAATCCAAACCAACCGCCAAACGACCTCGTAAGAGGCACGAACACCTCGAACGGGACCAATGTAACTTGTAGGAACTGACCGCGTAGTCCCGGGTCTTCCGGTTTGAGAATATGATGATAATTCCTAAAAGTCAACACTTAAACCTAAAAACAAGTCATTAAAGGGTAAAAACCAAAACCAACCCCCAAACAGACCCGTAAGAGGCAATAACACCTCGCACGGGACCAATGTAACTTGTAGGAACTGACCGCATAGTCCCGGGTCTCCCGATTTGAGAATATAATGATAATTCACAAAAATCAACACTTAAACTTAAAAACAAGCCGTTAAAGGGTGAAAACCCAAACCAGCCCCAAACGGACCCGTAAAAGGCACGAACACCTCGCACAAGACTAATGTAACTTGTAGGAGCTGACCGTGTAGTCCCGGCGGGTCTCTCAATTTTAGAATATGATGATAATTTGCTAAAATCAACACTTAAACTTAAAAAGAAGCCGTTAAAGGGTGAAAATCTAAAACAGTCCCCAAACGGACCCGTAAGAGGCACAAACAAATCGCACGGGACCAATGTAACTTGTAGGAACTGATTGCGTAGTCTCGGGTCTCCCAATTTTAGAATATGACGATAATTTACAAAAATCAACACTTAAACTTAAAAACAAGCTGTTAAAGGGTGAAAATCCAAACCAGCCCCCAAACGACCCTTTAAGAGGCACGAACACCTCGCACGGGACCAATGTAACTTGTAGGAACTGACTGCGTAGTACCGATTCTCCCGGTTTGAGAATATGATGATAATTTTCAAAAATCAACACTTAGACTTAAAAACAAGCCGTTATAGGGTGAAAACCTAAACCAACCCCAAAACGGACCTGTAAGAGGCATGAACACCTCGTATGGGACCAATGTAAGTTTTAGGAACTGGCCGCGTAGTCTAGGGTCTCCCGATTTGAGAATATGATGATAATTTACAAAAATAACACTTAGACTTAAAAATAAGTCGTTAAAGGGTGAAAATTCAAACCATCCCCCAAACGACCCCGTAAGAGGCACGAACACCTCGCATGGGACCAATGTAACTTGTAGGAACTGACTGCATAGTCTCGGGTCTCCCGATTTGAGAATATGACGATAATTCGCAAAAATCAACACTTAAACTTAAAAACAAGCCGTTAAAGGGTGAAAACCAAAACCAACCCCCAAACAGAACCGTAAGAGGCACGAACACCTCGCACGGGACCAATGTAACTTGTAGGAACTGGCCGTGGAGTCCCGGGTCTCCCGGTTTGAGAATATGATGATAATTTGAAAAATCAACACTTAGACTTAAAAACAAGCCGTTAAGGGGTGAAAATAAAAACCAACTCCCAAACAACTCCGTAAGAGGCACGAACACCTCGCACGGGACCAATGTAACTTGTAGGAACTGATCACGTAGTCCCGGATCTCCCGGTTTGAGAATATGATGATAATTTGAAAAATTCAACACTTAGACTTAAAAATAAGCCGTGAAAGGGTGAACACCCAAACCAGTCCCCAAACGACCCCGTAGGAGGCACGGACACCTCGCACGACACCAATGTAACTTGTAGGAACTGACTGCGTAGTCCCGGGTCTCCAGATTTGAGAATATGACGATAATTTGCAAAAATAACACTCAGAGTTAAAAATAAACCGTTAAAGGGTGAAAATCCAAACCAGCCCCCAAACGATCCCGTAAGAGGTACGAATACCTCGCACGGGACCAATGAAACTTGTACGAACTGACCGCGTAGTCCCGGGTCTCCCAATTTGAGAATATGATGACAATTCACAAAAATCAACACTTAAACATAAAAACAAGCCGTTAAAGGGTGAAAATTCAAACTAGCACCCAAACGACCCCGTAAGAGGCATGAACACCTCGCACGGGATCAATGTTACTTGTAGGAACTCACTGCGTAGTCCCGGGTCTCCCGATTTGAGAATATGACGATAATTCCCAAAAATTAACTCTTAAACTTAAAAACAAGTCGTTAAAGGGCTAAAACCCAAACCAACCCCCAAACAGACCCGTAAAAGGCACGAACACCTCGCACGGGACCAATGTAACTTGTAGGAACTAACCGCGTAGTCTTGGGTCTCCCGGTTTGAGAATATGATGATAATTCACAAAAATTAACACTTAAACTTAAAAAAAAGCCGTTAAAGGGTGAAAACCCAAACCAGCCCCCAAACGGACCCGTAAGAGGCACGAACACCTCGCACAGGACCAATGTAACTTGTAGGAACTGACCGCGCAGTCCCGGGTCTCTCAATTTGAGAATATGATGATAATTTGCAAAAATCAACACTTAAACTTAAAAATAAGCCGTTAAAGGGTGAAAATCTAAACCAGTCCCCAAACGGACCCGTAAGAGGCACCCACGAGTCGCACGGGACCAATGTAACTTGTAAGAACTGATCGCGTAGTCTCGGGTCTCCCAAATTGAGAATATGACGATAATTTATAAAAATCAACACTTAAACTTAAAAACAACCGTTAAAGGGTAAAAATCCAAACCAACCCCCAAACGACTCCGTAAGAGGCACGAACACCTCGTACGGGACCAATGTAACTTGTAGGAACTGACCGCGTAGTACCGATTTTCTCGGTTTGAGAATATGACGATAATTTTCAAAAATCAACATTTAAACTTAAAAACATGCCGTTAAAGAGTGAAAACCTAAACCAACCCCCAAACGGACTCGTAAGAGGCACGAACACCTCGCACGGGACCGACGTAACTTGTAGGAACTGAACGCGTAGTCTCGGGTCTCCCGATTTGAGAATATGACGATAATTTGCAAAAATAACACTTAGACTTAAAAATAAGCCATTAAAGGGTAAAAATTCAAACCATCCCCCCCGTAAGCGGCACGAACACCTCGCATGTGACCAATATAACTTGTAGGAACTGACCGCATAGTCCCGGGTCGCCCAATTTGAGAATATGATGATAATTCGCAAAAATCAACACTTAAACATAAAATAAGCCGTTAAGGGGTGAAAACCCAAACCAACCCCCAAACAGACCCGTAAGAGGCACAAACACCTCGCACGGGACCAATGTAACCTGTAGGAACTGATCGTGGAGTCCCGGGTCTCCCGATTTGAGAGTATGATGATAATTTGCAAAATCAACACTTAAACTTAAAAACAAGCCGTTAAAGGTTGAAAACCAAAACCAACCCCCAAACGGACCCATAAGAGGCACGAACACCTCGCACGGTACCAATGTAACTTGTAGGAACTGACCGCGTAGTCCCGGGTCTCCCAATTTGAGAATATGACGATAATTTGCAAAAATAACACTTAGACTTAAAAATAAGTCGTTAAAGGGTGAAAATCCAAACAAACCCCCAAACGGACCCATAAGAGGCACGAACACCTCGCACGGTACCAATGTAACTTGTAGGAACTGACCGTGGAGTTCCGGGTCTCCCGATTTGAGAATATGATGGTAATTTGTAAAATCAACACTTAGACTTAAAAATAAGCCGTTAAAGGGTTAAAATCCAAATCAACTCCCAAACGACTCCGTAAGAGGCACGGACACCTCGCACGAGACCAATGTAACTTGTAGGAACTGACCGCGTAGTCCCGGATCTCCCGGTTTGAGAATATGATGATAATTTGAAAAATTCAACACTTAGACTTAAAAACAAGCCGTTAAAGGGTAAAAACCCAAACCCGTCCCCAAACAACCCCGTAGGAGGCACGGACACCTCGCACGACACCAATGTAACGTGTAGGAACTGACTGCGTAGTCCCGGGTCTCCCAATTTGAGAATATGACGATAATTTACAAAAATCAACCCTTAAACTTAAAAACAAGCTGTTAACGGGTGAAAATCTAAACCAACCTCCAAACGGACCCGTAAGAGGCACGAACACCTCGCACGGTACCAATGTAACACGTATGAACTGATCGCGTAGTCCCGGGTCTCCCGATTTGAAAATATGACGATAATTTGCAAAAATAACACTTAGACTTAAAAATAAGCCGTTAAAGGGTAAAAATCAAAACTAGCCCCCAAACGATCCCGTGAGAGGCACGGACACCTCACACGGGACCAATGTAACTTGTAGGAACTCACCGCGTATTCCCGGGTCTCTCGGTTTGAGAATTTGATGATATTTCCCAAAAATTAACACTTAAACTTAAAAACAAGTCGTTAAAGGGTGAAAACCCAAACCAGCCCCCAAACAGACCCGTGAGAGGCACGAACACCTCGAACGGGACCAATGTAACTTGTAGGAACTGACCGCGCAGTCCCGGGTCTCTCGATTTGAGAATATGATGATAATTCACAAAAATCAATACTTAAACTTAAAAACAAGCCGTCAAAGGGTGAAAATCTAAACCAGTCCCCAAACGGACCCGTAAGAGGCATGGACAAGTCGCACGGGACCAATGTAACTTGTAGGAATTGATCGCGTAGTCTCGGGTCTCCCAATTTGAGAATATGACGATAATTTGCAAAAATCAACACTTAAAGTTAAAAACAAGCCGTTAAAGGGTAAAATCCAAACCAGCCTCCAAACGACTCAGTAAGTGGCATGAACACGTCGCACGGGACCAATGTAACTTATAGGAACTGACAGCGGAGTACCAATTCTCCTGGTTTGAGAATATGATGATAATTTTCAAAAATCAACACCTAAACTTAAAAACATGCCGTTAAAGGGTGAAAACCTAAACCAATCACCAAACGGACCCGTACGAGGGACGAACACCTCGCATGGGACCAACGTAACTTGTAGGAACTGACCGCGTAGTCTCGGGCCTCCCGATTTGAGAATATAACGATAATTTGCAAAAATAACACTTAGACTTAAAAATAAGCCGTTAAAGGGTGAAAATTCAAACCATCCCCCCCGTAAGAGGCACAAACACCTCGCACGACACCAATGTAACGTGTAGGAACTGACTGCGTAGTCCCGGGTCTCCCAATTTGAGAATATGACGATAATTTACAAAAATCAACCCTTAAACTTAAAAACAAGCTGTTAACGGGTGAAAATCTAAACCAACCTCCAAACGGACCCGTAAGAGGCACGAACACCTCGCACGGTACCAATGTAACACGTATGAACTGATCGCGTAGTCCCGGGTCTCCCGATTTGAAAATATGACGATAATTTGCAAAAATAACACTTAGACTTAAAAATAAGCCGTTAAAGGGTAAAAATCAAAACTAGCCCCCAAACGATCCCGTGAGAGGCACGGACACCTTTCACGGGACCAATGTAACTTGTAGGAACTCACCGCGTATTCCCGGGTCTCTCGGTTTGAGAATTTGATGATATTTCCCAAAAATTAACACTTAAACTTAAAAACAAGTCGTTAAAGGGTGAAAACCCAAACCAGCCCCCAAACAGACCCGTGAGAGGCACGAACACCTCGAACGGGACCAATGTAACTTGTAGGAACTGACCGCGCAGTCCCGGGTCTCTCGGTTTGAGAATATGATGATAATTCACAAAAATCAATACTTAAACTTAAAAACAAGCCGTCAAAGGGTGAAAATCTAAACCAGTCCCCAAACGGACCCGTAAGAGGCATGGACAAGTCGCACGGGACCAATGTAACTTGTAGGAATTGATCGCGTAGTCTCGGGTCTCCCAATTTGAGAATATGACGATAATTTGCAAAAATCAACACTTAAAGTTAAAAACAAGCCGTTAAAGGGTAAAATCCAAACCAGCCTCTAAACGACTCAGTAAGTGGCATGAACACGTCGCACGGGACCAATGTAACTTATAGGAACTGACAGCGGAGTACCAATTCTCCTGGTTTGAGAATATGATGATAATTTTCAAAAATCAACACCTAAACTTAAAAACATGCCGTTAAAGGGTGAAAACCTAAACCAATCACCAAACGGACCCGTACGAGGGACGAACACCTCGCATGGGACCAACGTAACTTGTAGGAACTGACCGCGTAGTCTCGGGCCTCCCGATTTGAGAATATAACGATAATTTGCAAAAATAACACTTAGACTTAAAAATAAGCCGTTAAAGGGTGAAAATTCAAACCATCCCCCCCGTAAGAGGCACAAACACCTCGCATGGGACCAATATAACTTGTAGGAACTGACCGTATAGTCCCAGGTCTTCCGATTTGAGAATATGATGATAATTCGCAAAAATCAACACTTAAACTTAAAACAAGCCGTTAAAGGGTGAAAACCCAAACCAAACCCCAAACAAACCCGTAAGAGGTACGAACACCTCGCACGGGAACAATGTAACTTATACGAACTGACCGTGGAGTCCCGGGTCTCTCGGTTTGAGAATATGATGATAATTTGCAAAATCAACACTTAGACTTAAAAACAAGCCGTTAAAGGGTGAAAACCCATACCAACTCCTAAACGACTCCGTAAGAGGCACGAACATCTCGTACGGGACCAATGTAACTTGTAGGAACTGACCGCGTAGTCCCGGATCTCCCGGTTTAAGAATATGATGATAATTTGAAAAAATCAACACTTAACATAAAAATAAGTCATTAAAGTGTGTAAACCCAAACCAGTCCCCAAACGACCCCGTAGAAGGCACGAACACCTTGCACGACACCAATGTAACTTGTAAGAACTGACCGCGTAGTCCCGGGTCTCCCAGTTTGAGAATATGATGATAATTTACAAAAATTAACATTTAAACTTAAAAACAAGGCGTTAAAGGGTGAAAACCTAAACCAACCCCCAAACGGACCCGTAATAGGTACGAACACCTCGCACGGGACCAATGTAACTTGTAGGAACTGACCGCGTAGTCCCGGGTCTCCCGATAAGAGAATATGATGATAATTTGCAAAAATAACACTTAGACTTAAAAATAAATTGTTAAAGGGTTAAAATTCAAACCAGTCCCCAAACGATCCCGAAAGAGGCACAAACACCTCGCACGGGACCAATGTAACTGGTAGGAACTGACCGCGTAGTCCCTGGTCTCCCAGTTTGAGAATATGACGATAATTCGTAAAAATCAACACTTAAACATAAAAACGAGCCGTTAAAGGGTAAAAATCCAAACTAACCCCCAAATGACTCCGTAAGAGGCACGGACACCTCGCACGGGACCAATGTAACTTGTAGGAACCGAACGCGTAGTCCCGAATCTCTCGGTTTGAGAATATGATGATAATTCCCAAAAATCAACACTTAAACTTAAAAACAAGTCGTTAAAGGGTGCAAACCCAAACCAGCCCCCAAACAGACCCGTAAGAGGCACGAACACCTCGCACGGGACCAATGTAACTTGTAGGAACTGACCATGTAGTCATGGGTCTTCTATTTTGAGAATATGATGATAATTCGCAAAAATCAACACTTAAACTTAAAAACAAGTCGTTAAAGGGTGAAAACCCAAACCAACCCCAAACGGACCCGTAAAAGGCACGAACAACTCGCACAGGACCAATGTAACTTGTAGGAATTGACCGCACAGTCCCGGGTATCCCAATTTGAGAATATGATGATAATTTGAAAAAATCAACACTTAAACTTAAAAACTAGCTGTTAAAGGGTGAAAATCTAAACTAGTGCCCAAACGGACCCGTAAGAGGCACGAACAAATTGCACGGGACCAATGTAACTTGTAGGAACTGATTGCGTAATCTCGGGTCTCCCAATTTGAGAATCTGACGATAATTAGCTTAAATCAACACTTAATCTTTAAAATAAGCCGTTAAAGGGTGAAAATCCAAACCAGCCCCCAAACAACCCTATAAGAGGCAAGAACACCTCGCACGGGACCAACGTAACTTGTAGGAACTGACCGCCTAGACTCGAGTCTCCCGATTTGTGAATATGTCGATAATTTGCAAAAATATAACTTAAACATAACAATATGCCGTTAAAGGCTGAAACTTCTAACCATCCCCCCCGTAAGAGGCACGAACACCTCGCATGGGACCAATATAACTTGTAGGAACTGACCGTATAGTCCTGGGTCTCCCGATTTGAGAATATGATGATAATTTGCAAAAATCAACACTTAAACTTAAAAACAAGCCGTTAAAGGGTGAAAACCAAAACTAGCCCCCAAACGGACCCGTAAGAGGCACGAACACCTCGTACAGGACCAATGTAACTTGTAGGAACGGACCGCGCAGTCCCGGGTCTCTCAATTTGAGAATATGATGATAATTTGAACAAATCAACACTTAAACTTAAAAGCAAGCCATTAAAGGGTGAAAATCTAAGCCAGTCCCCAAACGGACCCGTAAGAGGCACGGACAAGTCGCACGGGACCAATGTAACTTGTAGGAAATGACCGCGTAGTCTCGGGCCTCCCGATTTGAGAATATGTTGATAATTTACAAAAATAACACTTAGACTTAAAAATAAGCCGTTAAAGGGTGAAAATTCAAACCATCCCCCCCGTAAGAGGCACGAACACCTCGCATGGGACCAATATAACTTGTAGGAACTGACCGTATAGTCACGGGTCTCCCGATTTGAGAATATGATGATAATTAACAAAAATCAACACTTAAACTTAAAACAAGCCGTTAAAGGGTGAAAACCCAAACCAACCCCCAAACGGACCCGTAAGAGGTACGAACACCTCGCACGGGACCAATGTAACTTGTAGGAACTGGCCGCGTAGTCCCGGGTCTCCCGATAAGAGAATATGATGATAATTTGCAAAAATAACAGTTAGACTTAAAAATAAACCGTTAAAGGGTGAAAATTCAAACTAGCCCCAAACGATCCCGTAAGAGGCACGAACACCTCGCACGGGATCAATGTAACTTATAGGAACAGACCGCGTAGTCCCTGGTCTCCCAGTTTGAGAATATGACGATAATTCATAAAAATCAACACTTAAACTTAAAAACAAGCCGTTAAAGGGTGAAAATCCAAACCAACCGCCAAACTACCCCGTAAGAGGCACGAACACCTCGAAAGGGACCAATGTAACTTGTAGGAACTGACCGCGTAGTCCCGGGTCTCCCGGTTTGAGAATATGACGATAATTCCTAAAAGTCAACACTTAAACCTAAAAAGAAGTCATTATAGGGTAAAAACCCAAACCAACCCCCAAACAGACCCGTAAGAGGCAATAACACCTCGCACGGGACCAATGTAACTTGTAGGAACTGACCGCGTAGTCCCGGGTCTTCCGATTTGAGAATATGACGATAATTTGCAAAAATAACACTTAGACTTAAAAATAAGCCGTTAAAGGGTGAAAATCAAAACTAGCCCCCAAACGACCCCGTGAGAGGCACGGACACCTCACACGGGACCAATGTAACTTGTAGGAACTCACCGCGTATTCCCGGGTCTCTCGGTTTGAGAATTTGATGATAATTCCCAAAAATCAACACTTAAACTTAAAAACAAGTCGTTAAAGGGTGAAAACCCAAACCAGCCCCCAAACAGACCCGTGAGAGGCACGAACACCTCGAACGGGACCAATGTAACTTGTAGGAACTGACCGCGCAGTCCCGGGTCTCTCGGTTTGAGAATATGATGATAATTCACAAAATTCAACACTTCAACTTAAAAACAAGCCGTTAAAGGGTGAAAACCCAAACCAGCCCCCAAACGGACCCGTAAGAGGCACGAACACCTCGCACAGGACCAATGTAACTTGCAGGAACTGACCGCGCAGTCCCGGATCTCTCAATTTGAGAATATGATGATAATTTGAAAAAATCAACACTAAACTTAAAAACAAGCCGTTAAAGGGTGAAAATCTAAACCAGTCCCCAAACGGACCCGTAAGAGGCACGGACAAGTCGCACGGGACCAATGTAACTTGTAGGAATTGATCGCGTAGTCTCGGGTCTCCCAATTTGAGAATATGACGATAATTTGCAAAAATCAACACTTAAAGTTAAAAACAAGCCGTTAAAGGGTAAAATCCAAACCAGCCTCCAAATGATTCAGTAAGTGGCACGAACACCTCGTACGGGACCAATGTAACTTGTAGGAACTGACAGTGGAGTACCAATTCTCCTGGTTTGAGAATATGATGATAATTTTCAAAAATCAACACTTAACCTTAAAAACTTGCCGTTAAAGGGTGAAAACCTAAACCAATCCCCAAACGGACCCGTACGAGGGACAAACACCTCGCACGGGACCAATGTAACTTGTAGGAACTGATCGCGTAGTCTCGGGCCTCCCGATTTGAGAATATGTCGATAATTTGCAAAAATAACACTTAGACTTAAAAATAAGCCGTTAAAGGGTGAAAATTCAAACCATCCCCCCCGTAAGAGGCACAAACACCTCGCATGGGACCAATATAACTTGTAGGAACTGACCGTATAGTCCCGGGTCTCCCGATTTGAGAATATGATGATAATTCGCAAAAATCAACACTTAAACTTAAAACAAGCCATTAAAGGGTGAAAACCCAAACCAACCCCCAAACAAACCCGTAAGAGGTACGAACACCTCGCACGGGAACAATGTAACTTATACGAACTGACCGTGGAATCCCGGGTCTCTAGGTTTGAGAATATGATGATAATTTGCAAAATCAACACTTAGACTTAAAAACAAGCCGTTAAAGGGTGAAAATCCAAACCAACTCCTAAACGACTCCGTAAGAGGCACAAACATCTCGTACGGGACCAATGTAACTTTTAGGAACTGACCGCGTAGTCCCGGATCTCCCGGTTTAAGAATATGATGATAATTTGAAAAAATCAACACTTAACTTAAAAACCAGTCGTTTAAGTGTGAAAACCCAAACCAGTCCCCAAACGACCCCGTAGAAGGCACGAACACCTTGCACGACACCAATGTAACTTGTAAGAACTGACTGCGTAGTCCCGGGTCTCCCAGTCTGAGAATATGATGATAATTTACAAAAATTAACGTTTAAACTTAAAAACAAGGCGTTAAAGGGTGAGAACCTAAACCAACCCCCAAACGGACCCGTAAGAGGTACGAACACCTCGCACGGGACCAATGTAACTTGTAGGAACTGATCGCGTAGTCCCGGGTCTCCCGATGAGAGAATATGATGATAATTTGCAAAAATAACACTTAGACTTAAAAATAAATTGTTAAAGGGTGAAAATTCAAACCAGCCCCCAAACGATCCCGAAAGAGGCACGAACACCTTGCACGGGATCAATGTAACTGGTAGGAACTGACCGCGTAGTCCCTGTCTCCCAGTTTGAGAATATGACGATAATTCATAAAAATCAACACTTAAACATAAAAACAAGACGTTAAAGGGTAAAAATCCAAACTAAACCCCAAACGACTCCGTAAGAGGCACGAACACCTCGCACGGGACCAATGTAACTTGTAGGAACTGATCACGTAGTCCTGAATCTCTCGGTTTGAGAATATGACGATAATTCCCAAAAATCAACACTTAAACTTAAAAACAAGTCGTTAAAGGGTGCAAACCCAAACCAGCCCCCAAACAGACCCGTAAGAGGCACGAACACCTCGCACGGGACCAATGTAACTTGTAGGAACTGACCGTGTATTCTTGGGTCTCCCGGTTTGAGAATATGATGATAATTCGCAAAAATCAACACTTAAACTTGAAAACAAGCCGTTAAAAGGTGAAAACCCAAACCAACCCCAAACGGACCCGTAAAAGGCACGAACAACTCGCACAGGACCAATGTAACTTGTAGGAACTGACCGCGCAGTCCCGGGTATCCCAATTTGAGAATATGGTGATAATTTGAAAAAATCAATACTTAAACTTAAAAACTAGCTGTTAAAGGGTGAAAATCTAAACCAGTCCCCAAACGGACCCGTAAGAGGCACGAACAAATCGCACGGGACCAATGAAACTTGTAGGAACTGATTACGTAATCTCGGGTCTCCCAATTTGAGAATATGACGATACTTTGCTAAAATCAACACTTAATCTTAAAAATAAGCCGTTAAAGGGTGAAAATCCAAACCAACCCCCAAACAACCCTATAAGAGGCAAGAACACCTCGCACGGAACCAACGTAACTTGTAGGAACTGACCGCCTAGTCTCGGGTCTCCCGATTTGTGAATATGTCGATAATTTGCAAAAATAATACTTAAACATAAAAATATGCCGTTAAAGGGTGAAACTTCTAACCATCCCCCCCGTAAGAGGCACGAACACCTCACATGGGACCAATATAACTTGTAGGAACTGACCGTATAGTCCCGGGTCTCCCGATTTGAGAATATGATGATAATTTGCAAAAATCAACACTTAAACTTAAAAACAAGCCGTTAAAGGGTGAAAACCCAAACCAACCCCCAAACGGACCCGTAAGAGGCACGAACACCTCGTACAGGACCAATGTAACTTGTAAGAACTGACCGCGCAGTCCCAGGTCTCTCAATTTGAGAATATGATGATAATTTGAACAAATCAACACTTAAACTTAAAAACAAGCCATTAAAGGGTGAAAATCTAAGCCAGTCCCCAAACGAACCCGTAAGAGGCACGGACAAGTCTCACGGGACCAATGTAACTTGTAGGAAATGACCGCGTAGTCTCGGGCCTCCCGATTTGAGAATATGTCGATAATTTGTAAAAATAACACTTAGACTTAAAGATAAGCCGTTAAAGGGTAAAAATCCAAAACTAGCCCCCAAACGACTCCGTAAGAGGCACGAACACCTCGCACGGGACCAATGTAACTTGTAGGAACTGACCGCGTAGTACCGATTCTCTCGGTTTGAGAATATGACAATAATTTTCAAAAATCAACACTTAAAATTAAAAACATGCCGTTAAAGGGTGAAACCTAAACCAACCCCCAAACGGACCCGTAAGAGGCACGAACACCTCGCCCGGGACCAATGTAACTTGTAGGAACTGACCGCGTAGTCTCGGGTCTCCCGATTTGAGAATATGTCGATAATTTGCAAAAATAACACTTAGACTTAAAAATAAGCCGTTAAAGGGTAAAAATTCAAACCATCCCCCCCGTAAGAGGCACGAACACCTCGCATGGGACCAATATAACTTGTAGGAACTGACCGTATAGTCACGGGTCTCCCGATTTGAGAATATGATGATAATTAACAAAAATCACCACTTAAACTTAAAACAAACCGTTAAAGGGTGAAAACCCAAACCAACCCCCAAACGGACCCGTAAGAGGTACGAACACCTCGCACGGGACCAATGTAACTTGTAGGAACTGGCCGCGTAGTCCCGGGTCTCCCGATAAGAGAATATGATGATAATTTGCAAAAATAACAGTTAGACTTAAAAATAAACCGTTAAAAGGTGAAAATTCAAACCAGCCTCAAACGACCCCGTAAGAGGCACGAACACCTCGCACGGGATCAATGTAACTTATAGGAACAGACCGCGTAGTCCCTGGTCTCCCAGTTTGAGAATATGACGATAATTCATAAAAATCAACACTTAAACTTAAAAACAAGCCGTTAAAGGGTGAAAATCCAAACCAACCGCCAAACTACCCCGTAAGAGGCACGAACACCTCGAACGGGACCAATGTAACTTGTAGGAACTGACCGCGTAGTCCCGGGTCTCCCGGTTTGAGAATATGACGATAATTCCTAAAAGTCAACACTTAAACCTAAAAAGAAGTCATTATAGGGTAAAAACCCAAACCAACCCCCAAACAGACCCGTAAGAGGCAATAACACCTCGCACGGGACCAATGTAGCTTGTAGGAACTGACCGCGTAGTCCCGGGTCTTCCGCTTTGAGAATATGACGATAATTTGCAAAAATAACACTTAGACTTAAAAATAAGCCGTTAAAGGGTGAAAATCAAAACTAGCCCCCAAACGACCCCGTGAGAGGCACGGACACCTCACACGGGACCAATGTAACTTGTAGGAACTCACCGCGTATTCCCGGGTCTCTCGGTTTGAGAATTTGATGATAATTCCCAAAAATCAACACTTAAACTTAAAAACAAGTCGTTAAAGGGTGAAAACCCAAACCAGCCCCCAAACAGACCCGTGAGAGGCACGAACACCTCGAACGGGACCAATGTAACTTGTAGGAACTGACCGCGCAGTCCCGGGTCTCTCGGTTTGAGAATATGATGATAATTCACAAAATTCAACACTTCAACTTAAAAACAAGCCGTTAAAGGGTGAAAACCCAAACCAGCCCCCAAACGGACCCGTAAGAGGCACGAACACCTCGCACAGGACCAATGTAACTTGCAGGAACTGACCGCGCAGTCCCGGATCTCTCAATTTGAGAATATGATGATAATTTGAAAAAATCAACACTTAAACTTAAAAACAAGCCGTCAAAGGGTGAAAATCTAAACCAGTCCCCAAACGGACCCGTAAGAGGCACGGACAAGTCGCACGTGACCAATGTAACTTGTAGGAATTGATCACGTAGTCTCGGGTCTCCCAATTTGAGAATATGACGATAATTTGCAAAAATCAACACTTAAAGTTAAAAACAAGCCGTTAAAGGGTAAAATCCAAACCAGCCTCCAAACGACTCAGTAAGTGGCACGAACACCTCGCACGGGACCAATGTAACTTGTAGGAACTGACAGTGGAGTACCAATTCTCCTGGTTTGAGAATATGATGATAATTTTCAAAAATCAACACTTAAACTTAAAAACTTGCCGTTAAAGGGTGAAAACCTAAACCAATCCCCAAACGGACCCGTACGAGGGACGAACACCTCGCACGGGACCAATGTAACTTGTAGGAACTGACCGCGTAGTCTCAGGCCTCCCGATTTGAGAATATGTCGATAATTTGCAAAAATAACACTTAGACTTAAAAATAAGCCGTTAAAGGGTGAAAATTCAAACCATCCCCCCCGTAAGAGGCACAAACACCTCGCATGGGACCAATATAACTTGTAGGAACTGACCGTATAGTCCCGGATCTCCCGATTTGAGAATATGATGATAATTCGCAAAAATCAACACTTAAACTTAAAAGAAGCCATTAAAGGGTGAAAACCCAAACCAACCCCCAAACAAACCCGTAAGAGGTACGAACACCTCGCACGGGAACAATGTAACTTATACGAACTGACCGTGGAGTCCCGGGTCTCTAGGTTTGAGAATATGATGATAATTTGCAAAATCAACACTTAGACTTAAAAACAAGCCGTTAAAGGGTGAAAATCCAAACCAACTCCTAAACGACTCCGTAAGAGGCACAAACATCTCGTACGGGACCAATGTAACTTTTAGGAACTGACCGCGTAGTCCCGGATCTCCCGGTTTAAGAATATGATGATAATTTGAAAAAATCAACACTTAACTTAAAAACAAGTCGTTTAAGTGTGAAAACCCAAACCAGTCCCCAAACGACCCCGTAAAAGGCACGAACACCTTGCACGACACCAATGTAACTTGTAAGAACTGACCGCGTAGTCCCGGGTCTCCCAGTCTGAGAATATGATGATAATTTACAAAAATTAACGTTTAAACTTAAAAACAAGGCGTTAAAGGGTGAGAACCTAAACCAACCCCCAAACGGACCCGTAAGAGGTACGAACACCTCGCACGGGACCAATGTAACTTGTAGGAACTGATCGCGTAGTCCCGGGTCTCCCGATGAGAGAATATGATGATAATTTGCAAAAATAACACTTAGACTTAAAAATAAATTGTTAAAGGGTGAAAATTCAAACCAACCCCCAAACGATCCCGAAAGAGGCACGAACACCTTGCACGGGACCAATGTAACTGGTAGGAACTGACCGCGTAGTCCCTGTCTCCCAGTTTGAGAATATGACGATAATTCGTAAAAATCAACACTTAAACATAAAAACAAGATGTTAAAGGGTAAAAATCCAAACTAAACCCAAACGACTCCGTAAGAGGCACGAACACCTCGCACGATACCAATGCAACTTGTAGGAACTGATCACGTAGTCTTGAATCTCTCGGTTTGAGAATATGACGATAATTCCCAAAAATCAACACTTAAACTTAAAAACAAGTTGTTAAAGGGTGCAAACCCAAACCAGCCCCCAAACAGACCCGTAAGAGGCACGAACACCTCGCACGGGACCAATGTAACTTGTAGGAGCTGACCGTGTAGTCCTGGGTCTCCCGGTTTGAGAATATGATGATAATTAACAAAAATCAACACTTAAACTTGAAAACAAGCCGTTAAAGGGTGAAAACCCAAACCAACCCCAAACGGACCCGTAAAAGGCACGAACAACTCGCACATGACCAATGTAACTTGTAGGAACTGACCGCGCAGTCCCGGGTATCCCAATTTGAGAATATGGTGATAATTTGAAAAAATCAACACTTAAACTTAAAAACTAGCTGTTAAAGGGTGAAAATCTAAACCAGTCCCCAAACGGACCCGTAAGAGGCACGAACAAATCGCACGGGACCAATGTAACTTGTAGGAACTGATTGTGTAATCTCGGGTCTCCCAATTTGTGAATATGACGATAATTTGCTAAAATCAACACTTAATCTTAAAAATAAGCCGTTAAAGGGTGAAAATCCAAACCAACCCCCAAACAACCCTATAAGAGGCAAGAACACCTCGCACGGAACTAACGTAACTTGTAGGAACTGACCGCCTAGTCTCGGGTCTCCCGATTTGTTAATATGTCGATAATTTGCAAAAATAATACTTAAACATAAAAATATGCCGTTAAAGGCTAAAACTTCTAACCATCCCCCCGTAAGAGGCACGAACACCTCGCATGGGACCAATATAACTTGTAGGAACTGACCGTATAGTCCCGGGTCTCCCGATTTGAGAATATGATGATAATTTGCAAAAATCAACACTTAAACTTAAAAACAAGCCGTTAAAGGGTGAAAACCCAAACCAACCCCCAAACGGACCCGTAAGAGGCACGAACACCTCGCACAGGACCAATGTAACTTGTAGGAACTGACCGCGCAGTCCCGGGTCTCTCAATTTGAGAATATGATGATAATTTGAACAAATCAACACTTAAACTTAAAAACAAGCCATTAAAGGGTGAAAATCTAAGCCAGTCCCCAAACGAACCCGTAAGAGGCACGGACAAGTCTCACGGGACCAATGTAACTTGTAGGAAATGACCGCGTAGTCTCGGGCCTCCCGATTTGAGAATATGTCGATAATTTGTAAAAATAACACTTAGACTTAAAGATAAGCCGTTAAAGGGTAAAAATCCAAAACTAGCCCCCAAACGACTCCGTAAGAGGCACGAACACCTCGCACGGGACCAATGTAACTTGTAGGAACTGACCGCGTAGTACCGATTCTCTCGGTTTGAGAATATGACAATAATTTTCAAAAATCAACACTTAAAATTAAAAACATGCCGTTAAAGGGTGAAACCTAAACCAACCCCCAAACGGACCCGTAAGAGGCACGAACACCTCGCCCGGGACCAATGTAACTTGTAGGAACTGACCGCGTAGTCTCGGGTCTCCCGATTTGAGAATATGTCGATAATTTGCAAAAATAACACTTAGACTTAAAAATAAGCCGTTAAAGGGTAAAAATTCAAACCACCCCCCCCGTAAGAGGCACGAACACCTCGCATGGGACCAATATAACTTGTAGGAACTGACCGTATAGTCACGGGTCTCCCGATTTGAGAATATGATGATAATTAACAAAAATCACCACTTAAACTTAAAACAAACCGTTAAAGGGTGAAAACCCAAACCAACCCCCAAACGGACCCGTAAGAGGTACGAACACCTCGCACGGGACCAATGTAACTTGTAGGAACTAGCCGCGTAGTCCCGGGTCTCCCGATAAGAGAATATGATGATAATTTGCAAAAATAACAGTTAGACTTAAAAATAAACCGTTAAAGGGTGAAAATTCAAACCAGCCTCAAACGACCCCGTAAGAGGCACGAACACCTCGCACGGGATCAATGTAACTTATAGGAACAGACTGCGTAGTCCCTGGTCTCCCAGTTTGAGAATATGACGATAATTCATAAAAATCAACACTTAAACTTAAAAACAAGCCGTTAAAGGGTGAAAATCCAAACCAACCGCCAAACTACCCCGTAAGAGGCACGAACACCTCGAACGGGACCAATGTAACTTGTAGGAACTGACCGCGTAGTCCCGGGTCTCCCGGTTTGAGAATATGACGATAATTCCTAAAAGTCAACACTTAAACCTAAAAAGAAGTCATTATAGGGTAAAAACCCAAACCAACCCCCAAACAGACCCGTAAGAGGCAATAACACCTCGCACGGGACCAATGTAGCTTGTAGGAACTGACCGCGTAGTCCCGGGTCTTTCGGTTTGAGAATATGACGATAATTTGCAAAAATAACTCTTAGACTTAAAAATAAGCCGTTAAAGGGTGAAAATCAAAACTAGCCCCCAAACGACCCCGTGAGAGGCACGGACACCTCACACGGGACCAATGTAACTTGTAGGAACTCACCGCGTATTCCCGGGTCTCTCGGTTTGAGAATTTGATGATAATTCCCAAAAATCAACACTTAAACTTAAAAACAAGTCGTTAAAGGGTGAAAACCCAAACCAGCCCCCAAACAGACCCGTGAGAGGCACGAACACCTCGAACGGGACCAATGTAACTTGTAGGAACTGACCGCGCAGTCCCGGGTCTCTCGGTTTGAGAATATGATGATAATTCACAAAATTCAACACTTCAACTTAAAAACAAGCCGTTAAAGGGTGAAAACCCAAACCAGCCCCCAAACGGACCCGTAAGAGGCACGAACACCTCGCACAGGACCAATGTAACTTGCAGGAACTGACCGCGCAGTCCCGGATCTCTCAATTTGAGAATATGATGATAATTTGAAAAAATCAACACTTAAACTTAAAAACAAGCCGTCAAAGGGTGAAAATCTAAACCAGTCCCCAAACGGACCCGTAAGAGGCACGGACAAGTCGCACGTGACCAATGTAACTTGTAGGAATTGATCGCGTAGTCTCGGGTCTCCCAATTTGAGAATATGACGATAATTTGCAAAAATCAACACTTAAAGTTAAAAACAAGCCGTTAAAGGGTAAAATCCAAACCAGCCTCCAAACGACTCAGTAAGTGGCACGAACACCTCGCACGGGACCAATGTAACTTGTAGGAACTGACAGTGGAGTACCAATTCTCCTGGTTTGAGAATATGATGATAATTTTCAAAAATCAACACTTAAACTTAAAAACTTGCCGTTAAAGGGTGAAAACCTAAACCAATCCCCAAACGGACCCGTACGAGGGACGAACACCTCGCACGGGACCAATGTAACTTGTAGGAACTGACCGCGTAGTCTCAGGCCTCCCGATTTGAGAATATGTCGATAATTTGCAAAAATAACACTTAGACTTAAAAATAAGCCGTTAAAGGGTGAAAATTCAAACCATCCCCCCCGTAAGAGGCACAAACACCTCGCATGGGACCAATATAACTTGTAGGAACTGACCGTATAGTCCCGGATCTCCCGATTTGAGAATATGATGATAATTCGCAAAAATCAACACTTAAACTTAAAAGAAGCCATTAAAGGGTGAAAACCCAAACCAACCCCCAAACAAACCCGTAAGAGGTACGAACACCTCGCACGGGAACAATGTAACTTATACGAACTGACCGTGAAGTCCCGGGTCTCTAGGTTTGAGAATATGATGATAATTTGCAAAATCAACACTTAGACTTAAAAACAAGCCGTTAAAGGGTGAAAATCCAAACCAACTCCTAAACGACTCCGTAAGAGGCACAAACATCTCGTACGGGACCAATGTAACTTTTAGGAACTGACCGCGTAGTCCCGGATCTCCCAGTTTAAGAATATGATGATAATTTGAAAAAATCAACACTTAACTTAAAAACAAGTCGTTTAAGTGTGAAAACCCAAACCAGTCCCCAAACGACCCCGTAAAAGGCACGAACACCTTGCACGACACCAATGTAACTTGTAAGAACTGACCGCGTAGTCCCGGGTCTCCCAGTCTGAGAATATGATGATAATTTACAAAAATTAACGTTTAAACTTAAAAACAAGGCGTTAAAGGGTGAGAACCTAAACCAACCCCCAAACGGACCCGTAAGAGGTACGAACACCTCGCACGGGACCAATGTAACTTGTAGGAACTGATCGCGTAGTCCCGGGTCTCCCGATGAGAGAATATGATGATAATTTGCAAAAATAACACTTAGACTTAAAAATAAATTGTTAAAGGGTGAAAATTCAAACCAACCCCCAAACGATCCCGAAAGAGGCACGAACACCTTGCACGGGACCAATGTAACTGGTAGGAACTGACCGCGTAGTCCCTGTCTCCCAGTTTGAGAATATGACGATAATTCGTAAAAATCAACACTTAAACATAAAAACAAGATGTTAAAGGGTAAAAATCCAAACTAAACCCCAAACGACTCCGTAAGAGGCACGAACACCTCGCACGGGACCAATGCAACTTGTAGGAACTGATCACGTAGTCCTGAATCTCTCGGTTTGAGAATATGACGATAATTCCCAAAAATCAACACTTAAACTTAAAAACAAGTTGTTAAAGGGTGCAAACCCAAACCAGCCCCCAAACAGACCCGTAAGAGACACGAACACCTCGCACGGGACCAATGTAACTTGTAGGAGCTGACCGTGTAGTCCTGGGTCTCCCGGTTTGAGAATATGATGATAATTAACAAAAATCAACACTTAAACTTGAAAACAAGCCGTTAAAGGGTGAAAACCCAAACCAACCCCAAACGGACCCGTAAAAGGCACGAACAACTCGCACATGACCAATGTAACTTGTAGGAACTGACCGCGCAGTCCCGGGTATCCCAATTTGAGAATATGGTGATAATTTGAAAAAATCAACACTTAAACTTAAAAACTAGCTGTTAAAGGGTGAAAATCTAAACCAGTCCCCAAACGGACCCGTAAGAGGCACGAACAAATCGCACGGGACCAATGTAACTTGTAGGAACTGATTGTGTAATCTCGGGTCTCCCAATTTGAGAATATGACGATAATTTGCTAAAATCAACACTTAATCTTAAAAATAAGCCGTTAAAGGGTGAAAATCCAAACCAACCCCCAAACAACCCTATAAGAGGCAAGAACACCTCGCACGGAACTAACATAACTTGTAGGAACTGACCGCCTAGTCTCGGGTCTCCCGATTTGTTAATATGTCGATAATTTGCAAAAATAATACTTAAACATAAAAATATGCCGTTAAAGGCTAAAACTTCTAACCATCCCCCCCGTAAGAGGCACGAACACCTCGCATGGGACCAATATAACTTGTAGGAACTGACCGTATAGTCCCGGGTCTCCCGATTTGAGAATATGATGATAATTTGCAAAAATCAACACTTAAACTTAAAACAAGCCGTTAAAGGGTGAAAACCCAAACCAACCCCCAAACGGACCCGTAAGAGGCACGAACACCTCACACAGGACCAATGTAACTTGTAGGAACTGACCGCGCAGTCCCGGGTCTCTCAATTTGAGAATATGATGATAATTTGAACAAATCAACACTTAAACTTAAAAACAAGCCATTAAAGGGTGAAAATCTAAGCCAGTCCCCAAACGAACCCGTAAGAGGCACGGACAAGTCTCACGGGACCAATGTAACTTGTAGGAAATGACCGCGTAGTCTCGGGCCTCCCGATTTGAGAATATGTCGATAATTTGTAAAAATAACACTTAGACTTAAAGATAAGCCGTTAAAGGGTAAAAATCCAAAACTAGCCCCCAAACGACTCCGTAAGAGGCACGAACACCTCGCACGGGACCAATGTAACTTGTAGGAACTGACCGCGTAGTACCGATTCTCTCGGTTTGAGAATATGACAATAATTTTCAAAAATCAACACTTAAAATTAAAAACATGCCGTTAAAGGGTGAAACCTAAACCAACCCCCAAACGGACCCGTAAGAGGCACGAACACCTCGCCCGGGACCAATGTAACTTGTAGGAACTGACCGCGTAGTCTCGGGTCTCCCGATTTGAGAATATGTCGATAATTTGCAAAAATAACACTTAGACTTAAAAATAAGCCGTTAAAGGGTAAAAATTCAAACCACCCCCCCCGTAAGAGGCACGAACACCTCGCATGGGACCAATATAACTTGTAGGAACTGACCGTATAGTCACGGGTCTCCCGATTTGAGAATATGATGATAATTAACAAAAATCACCACTTAAACTTAAAACAAACCGTTAAAGGGTGAAAACCCAAACCAACCCCCAAACGGACCCGTAAGAGGTACGAACACCTCGCACGGGACCAATGTAACTTGTAGGAACTGGCCGCGTAGTCCCGGGTCTCCCGATAAGAGAATATGATGATAATTTGCAAAAATAACAGTTAGACTTAAAAATAAACCGTTAAAGGGTGAAAATTCAAACCAGCCTCAAACGACCCCGTAAGAGGCACGAACACCTCGCACGGGATCAATGTAACTTATAGGAACAGACCGCGTAGTCCCTGGTCTCCCAGTTTGAGAATATGACGATAATTCATAAAAATCAACACTTAAACTTAAAAACAAGCCGTTAAAGGGTGAAAATCCAAACCAACCGCCAAACTACCCCGTAAGAGGCACGAACACTTCGAACGGGACCAATGTAACTTGTAGGAACTGACCGCGTAGTCCCGGGTCTCCCGGTTTGAGAATATGACGATAATTCCTAAAAGTCAACACTTAAACCTAAAAAGAAGTCATTATAGGGTAAAAACCCAAACCAACCCCCAAACAGACCCGTCAGAGGCAATAACACCTCGCACGGGACCAATGTAGCTTGTAGGAACTGACCGCGTAGTCCCGGGTCTTCCGATTTGAGAATATGACGATAATTTGCAAAAATAACACTTAGACTTAAAAATAAGCCGTTAAAGGGTGAAAATCAAAACTAGCCCCCAAACGACCCCGTGAGAGGCACGGACACCTCACACGGGACCAATGTAACTTGTAGGAACTCACCGCGTATTCCCGGGTCTCTCGGTTTGAGAATTTGATGATAATTCCCAAAAATCAACACTTAAACTTAAAAACAAGTCGTTAAAGGGTGAAAACCCAAACCAGCCCCCAAACAGACCCGTGAGAGGCACGAACACCTCGAACGGGACCAATGTAACTTGTAGGAACTGACCGCGCAGTCCCGGGTCTCTTGGTTTGAGAATATGATGATAATTCACAAAATTCAACACTTCAACTTAAAAACAAGCCGTTAAAGGGTGAAAACCCAAACCAGCCCCCAAACGGACCCGTAAGAGGCACGAACACCTCGCACAGGACCAATGTAACTTGCAGGAACTGACCGCGCAGTCCCGGATCTCTCAATTAGAGAATATGATGATAATTTGAAAAAATCAACACTTAAACTTAAAAATAAGCCGTCAAAGGGTGAAAATCTAAACCAGTCCCCAAACGGACCCGTAAGAGGCACGGACAAGTCGCACGTGACCAATGTAACTTGTAGGAATTGATCGCGTAGTCTCGGGTCTCCCAATTTGAGAATATGACGATAATTTGCAAAAATCAACACTTAAAGTTAAAAACAAGCCGTTAAAGGGTAAAATCCAAACCAGCCTCCAAACGACTCAGTAAGTGGCACGAACACCTCGCACGGGACCAATGTAACTTGTAGGAACTGACAGTGGAGTACCAATTCTCCTGGTTTGAGAATATGATGATAATTTTCAAAAATCAACACTTAAACTTAAAAACTTGCCGTTAAAGGGTGAAAACCTAAACCAATCCCCAAACGGACCCGTACGAGGGACGAACACCTCGCACGGGACCAATGTAACTTGTAGGAACTGACCGCGTAGTCTCAGGCCTCCCGATTTGAGAATATGTCGATAATTTGCAAAAATAACACTTAGACTTAAAAATAAGCCGTTAAAGGGTGAAAATTCAAACCATCCCCCCCGTAAGAGGCACAAACACCTCGCATGGGACCAATATAACTTGTAGGAACTGACCGTATAGTCCCGGATCTCCCGATTTGAGAATATGATGATAATTCGCAAAAATCAACACTTAAACTTAAAAGAAGCCATTAAAGGGTGAAAACCCAAACCAACCCCCAAACAAACCCGTAAGAGGTACGAACACCTCGCACGGGAACAATGTAACTTATACGAACTGACCGTGGAGTCCCGGGTCTCTAGGTTTGAGAATATGATGATAATTTGCAAAATCAACACTTAGACTTAAAAACAAGCCGTTAAAGGGTGAAAATCCAAACCAACTCCTAAACGACTCCGTAAGAGGCACAAACATCTCGTACGGGACCAATGTAACTTTTAGGAACTGACCGCGTAGTCCCGGATCTCCCGGTTTAAGAATATGATGATAATTTGAAAAAATCAACACTTAACTTAAAAACAAGTCGTTTAAGTGTGAAAACCCAAACCAGTCCCCAAACGACCCCGTAAAAGGCACGAACACCTTGCACGACACCAATGTAACTTGTAAGAACTGACCGCGTAGTCCCGGGTCTCCCAGTCTGAGAATATGATGATAATTTACAAAAATTAACGTTTAAACTTAAAAACAAGGCGTTAAAGGGTGAGAACCTAAACCAACCCCCAAACGGACCCGTAAGAGGTACGAACACCTCGCACGGGACCAATGTAACTTGTAGGAACTGATCGCGTAGTCCCGGGTCTCCCGATGAGAGAATATGATGATAATTTGCAAAAATAACACTTAGACTTAAAAATAAATTGTTAAAGGGTGAAAATTCAAACCAACCCCCAAACGATCCCGAAAGAGGCACGAACACCTTGCACGGGACCAATGTAACTGGTAGGAACTGACCGCGTAGTCCCTGTCTCCCAGTTTGAGAATATGATGATAATTCGTAAAAATCAACACTTAAACATAAAAACAAGATGTTAAAGGGTAAAAATCCAAACTAAACCCCAAACGACTCCGTAAAAGGCACGAACACCTCGCACGGGACCAATGCAACTTGTAGGAACTGATCACGTAGTCCTGAATCTCTCGGTTTGAGAATATGACGATAATTCCCAAAAATCAACACTTAAACTTAAAAACAAGTTGTTAAAGGGTGCAAACCCAAACCAGCCCCCAAACAGACCCGTAAGAGGCACGAACACCTCGCACGGGACCAATGTAACTTGTAGGAGCTGACCGTGTAGTCCTGGGTCTCCCGGTTTGAGAATATGATGATAATTAACAAAAATCAACACTTAAACTTGAAAACAAGCCGTTAAAGGGTGAAAACCCAAACCAACCCCAAACGGACCCGTAAAAGGCATGAACAACTCGCACAGGACCAATGTAACTTGTAGGAACTGACCGCGCAGTCCCGGGTATCCCAATTTGAGAATATGGTGATAATTTGAAAAAATCAACACTTAAAATTAAAAACTAGCTGTTAAAGGGTGAAAATCTAAACCAGTCCCCAAACGGACCCGTAAGAGGCACGAACAAATCGCACGGGACCAATGTAACTTGTAGGAACTGATTGTGTAATCTCGGGTCTCCCAATTTGAGAATATGACGATAATTTGCTAAAATCAACACTTAATCTTAAAAATAAGCCGTTAAAGGGTGAAAATCCAAACCAACCCCCAAACAACCCTATAAGAGGCAAGAACACCTCGCACGGAACCAACGTAACTTGTAGGAACTGAACGCCTAGTCTCGGGTCTCCCGATTTGTTAATATGTCGATAATTTGCAAAAATAATACTTAAACATAAAAATATGCCGTTAAAGGCTGAAACTTCTAACCATCCTCCCCGTAAGAGGCACGAACACCTCGCATGGGACCAATATAACTTGTAGGAACTGACCGTATAGTCCCGGGTCTCCCGATTTGAGAATATGATGATAATTTGCAAAAATCAACACTTAAACTTAAAAACAAGCCGTTAAAGGGTGAAAACCCAAACCAACCCCCAAACGGACCCGTAAGAGGCACGAACACCTCGCACAGGACCAATGTAACTTGTAGGAACTGACCGCGCAGTCCCGGGTCTCTCAATTTGAGAATATGATGATAATTTGAACAAATCAACACTTAAACTTAAAAACAAGCCATTAAAGGGTGAAAATCTAAGCCAGTCCCCAAACGAACCCGTAAGAGGCACGGACAAGTCTCACGGGACCAATGTAACTTGTAGGAAATGACCGCGTAGTCTCGGGCCTCCCGATTTGAGAATATGTCGATAATTTGTAAAAATAACACTTAGACTTAAAGATAAGCCGTTAAAGGGTAAAAATCCAAAACTAGCCCCCAAACGACTCCGTAAGAGGCACGAACACCTCGCACGGGACCAATGTAACTTGTAGGAACTGACCGCGTAGTACCGATTCTCTCGGTTTGAGAATATGACAATAATTTTCAAAAATCAACACTTAAAATTAAAAACATGCCGTTAAAGGGTGAAACCTAAACCAACCCCCAAACGGACCCGTAAGAGGCACGAACACCTCGCCCGGGACCAATGTAACTTGTAGGAACTGACCGCGTAGTCTCGGGTCTCCCGATTTGAGAATATGTCGATAATTTGCAAAAATAACACTTAGACTTAAAAATAAGCCGTTAAAGGGTAAAAATTCAAACCATCCCCCCCGTAAGAGGCACGAACACCTCGCATGGGACCAATATAACTTGTAGGAACTGACCGTATAGTCACGGGCCTCCCGATTTGAGAATATGATGATAATTAACAAAAATCACCACTTAAACTTAAAACAAACCGTTAAAGCGTGAAAACCCAAACCAACCCCCAAACGGACCCGTAAGAGGTACGAACACCTCGCACGGGACCAATGTAACTTGTAGGAACTGGCCGCGTAGTCCCGGGTCTCCCGATAAGAGAATATGATGATAACTTGCAAAAATAACAGTTAGACTTAAAAATAAACCGTTAAAGGGTTAAAATTCAAACCAGCCCCAAACGACCCCGTAAGAGGCACGAACACCTCGCACGGGATCAATGTAACTTATAGGAACAGACCGCGTAGTCCCTGGTCTCCCAGTTTGAGAATATGACGATAATTCATAAAAATCAACACTTAAACTTAAAAACAATCCGTTAAAGGGTGAAAATCCAAACCAACCGCCAAACTACCCCGTAAGAGGCACGAACACCTCGAACGGGACCAATGTAACTTGTAGGAACTGACCGCGTAGTCCCGGGTCTCCCGGTTTGAGAATATGACGATAATTCCTAAAAGTCAACACTTAAACCTAAAAAGAAGTCATTATAGGGTAAAAACCCAAACCAACCCCCAAACAGACCCGTAAGAGGCAATAACACCTCGCACGGGACCAATGTAGCTTGTAGGAACTGACCGCGTAGTCCCGGGTCTTCCGGTTTAAGAATATGACGATAATTTGCAAAAATAACACTTAGACTTAAAAATAAGCCGTTAAAGGGTGAAAATCGAAACTAACCCCCTAACGACCCCGTGAGAGGCACGGACACCTCACACGGGACCAATGTAACTTGTAGGAACTCACCGCGTATTCCCGGGTCTCTCGGTTTGAGAATTTGATGATAATTCCCAAAAATCAACACTTAAACTTAAAAATAAGTCGTTAAAGGATGAAAACCCAAACCAGCCCCCAAACAGACCCGTGAGAGGCACGAACACCTCGAACGGGACCAATGTAACTTGTAGGAACTGACCGCGCAGTCCTGGGTCTCTCGGTTTGAGAATATGATGATAATTCACAAAAATCAACACTTCAACTTAAAAACAAGCCGTTAAAGGGTGAAAACCCAAACCAGCCCCCAAACGGACCCGTAAGAGGCACGAACACCTCGCACAGGACCAATGTAACTTGCAGGAACTGACTGCGCAGTCCCGGATCTCTCAATTTGAGAATATGATGATAATTTGAAAAAATCAACACTTAAACTTAAAAACAAGCCGTTAAAGGGTGAAAATCTAAACCAGTCCCCAAACGGACCCGTAAGAGGCACGGACAAGTCGCACGGGACCAATGTAACTTTTAGGAATTGATCGCGAAGTCTCGGGTCTCCCGATTTGAGAATATGACGATAATTCCCAAAAATCAACACTTAAACTTAAAAACAAGTCGTTAAAGGGTGAAAACCCAAACCAGCCGCCAAGCAGACCCGTGAGAGGCACGAACACCTCGCACGGGACCAATGTAACTTGTAGGAACGAACCGCGTAGTCTCGGGTCTCCCGATTTGAGAATATGATGATAATTCACAAAAATCAACAGTTAAACTTAAAAACAAGCCGTTAAAGGGTGAAAACCCAAACCAGCCCCAAACGGACCCGTAAGAGGCACGAACACCTCGCACAGGTCCAATATAACTTGTAGGAACTGATTGCGTATTCTCGGGTCTCCCAATTTGAGAATATGATGATAATTTGAAAAAATCAACACTTAATCTTAAAAGAAAGCCGTTAAAGGGTGAAAATTCAAACTAGCCCCCAAATGACCCCATAAGAGGCAAGAACACCTCGCACGGAACCAATGTAACTTGTAGGAACTGACCGCGTAGTACTGATTCTCCCGATTTGAGAATATGATGATAATTTTCAAAAATCAACACGTAGACTTAAAAACAAGCCATTGAAGGGTGAAAACCTAAACCAACTCCCAAACGGACCCGTAAGAGGCACTAACTCCTCGCACAGGACCAATGTAACTTGTAGGAACTGACCGCGTAGTCTCGGGTCTCCCGATTTGAGAATAAGACGATAATTTGCAAAAATAACACTTAGACTTAAAAATAAGCCGTTAAAGGGAGAAAATTCAAACCATCCCCCAAACGGCCCCATAAGAGGCACGAACACCTCGCATGGGACCAATATAACTTGTACGTACTGACCGCATAGTCCCGGGTCTCCCAATTTGAGAATATGACGATAATTCGCAAATATCAACACTTAAACTTAAAAACAAGCCATTAAAGGGTGAAAACCAAAACTAACCCCCAAACGGACCCGTAAGAGGCACGAACACCTCGCACGGGACCAATGTAACTTGTAGGAACTGATCGTGGAGTCCCGAGTCTCCCGGTTTGAGAGTAAGATGATAATTATAAAAAATCAACACTTAGACTTAAAAAAAAGCCGTTAAAGGGTGAAAATCAAAACCAACTCCCAAATAACTCCGTAAGAGAAATGAACACCTCGCACGGGACCAATGTAACTTGTAGGAACTGACCGCGTAGTCCCGGATCTCCCGGTTTAAAAATATGATGATAATTAAAAAAAATCAACACTTAGACTTAAAAACAAGCCGTTAAAGGGTGTAAACCGAAACCAGTCCCCCAACGACCCCGTAGGAGGCACGAACACCTCGTACGGCACCAATGTAACTTGTAGGAACTCACTGCGTAGTCCCGGGTCTCCCGATTTGAGAATATAACGATAATTTGCAAAAATAACACTTAGACTTAAAAATAAACCGTTAAAGGGTAAAAATCCAAACCAGCCCCCAAACGACCCCGTAAGAGGCACGAACACCTCGCACGGGACCAATGAAACTTGTTTGAACTGACCGTGTAGTCTCGGGTCTCCCAGTTTGAGAATATGATGATAATTCACCAAAATCAACACTTAAACTTAAAAACAAGCCGTTAAAGGGTGAAAATTCAAACTAGCCCCCAAACGACCCCATAAGAGGCACGAACAACTCGCAAGGGACCAATGTAACTTGTAGGAACTCACTGCGTAGTCCCGGGTCTCCTGGTTTGAGAATAGGATGATAATTCCCAAAAATCAACACTTAAACTTAAAAACAAGTCGTTAACGGGTGAAAACCCAAACCAGCCCCCAAACAGACCCGTAAGAGGCACGAACACCTCGCACAGGACCAATGTAACTTGTAGGAACTGACCGCATAGTTCCGGGTCTCCCGGTTTGAGAATATGATGATAATTCAAAAACTCAACACTTAAACTTAAAAATAAGCCGTTAAAGGGTGAAAACCCAAACCAGCCCCAAACGGATCCGTAAGAGGCACGGACACCTCGCACAAGACCAATGTAACTTGTAGGAACTGACCGCGCAGTCCCGAGTATCTCAATTTGAGAATATGATGATAATTTGCAAAACTCAACACTTAAACTTAAAAACAAGCCGTTAAAGGGTGAAAATTTAAACCAGTCCCCAAACGGACCCGTAAGAGGCACGAACAAGTCGCACGGGACCAATGTAATTTATAGGAATTGACCGCGTAGTCTCGGGTCTCCTAATTTGAGAATATGACGATAATTTGCAAAAATCAACACTTAAACTTAAAAACAACCGTTAAAGGATAAAAATCCAAACCAACCCCCAAACGAATCCGTAAGAGGCACGGACACCACGCACGGGACTAATGTAACTTGTAGGAACTAACCGCCTATTCCCGGATCTCTCGATTTGAGAATATGATGACAATTTGAAAAAATCAACACTTAGACTTAAAAACAAGCCGTTAAAGGGTGAAAACCCAAACTAGTCCCCAAACGACCTCGTAGGAGGCACGAACACCTCGCACGACACCAATGTAACTTGTAGGAACTGACTGCGTAGTCCCGGGTCTCCCGATTTGAGAATATGACGATAATTTACAAAAATAACACCTAGACATTAAAAATAAACCGTTAAAGGGTGAAAATCCAAACCAGCCCCCAAACGACCCCATAAGAGGCACAAACACCTAGTACGGGACCAATGAAACTTGTACGAACTGACCGCGTAGTCCCGAGTCTCCCAGTTTGAGAATATGACAATAATTCACCAAAATCAACACTTAAACTTAAAAACAAGCCGTTAAAGGGTGAAAATTCAAACTAGCCACCAAACGACCTCGTAAGAGGTACGAACACCTCGCAAGGGACTAATGTAACTTGTAGGAACTGACTGCGTAGTCCCGGGTCTCCCGATTTGAGAATATGACGATAATTCCCAAAAATCAGCACTTAAACTTAAAAACAAGCCGTTAAAGGGTGATAACCCAAACCAGCCCCCAAACGGACCCGTAAGAGGCACAAACACCTCGCACAAGACCAATGTAACTTGTAGAAACTGACCGCGCAGTCCCGGGTCTCTCAATTTGAGAATATGATGATAATTTGAAAAAATCAACACTTAAACTTAAAAACAAGCCGTTAAAGGGTGAAAATCTAAACCAGTCCCCAAACGGACCCGTAAGAGTCACGGACAAGTCGCACCGAACCAATGTAACTTGTATGAACTGACCGCGTAGTCTCGGGTCTCCCAATTTAAGAATATGACGATAATTTGCAAAAATCAACACTTAAACTTAAAAACAACCGTTAAAGGGTAAAAATCCAAACCAACCCCCAAACCACTCCGTAAGAGGCACGAACACCTCGTACGGGACCAATGTAACTTGTAGGAACTGACCGCATAGTACCGATTCTCCCGGTTTGAGAATATGATGATAATTTTCAAAAATCAACATTTAAACTTAAAAACATGCCATTAAAGAGTGAAAACCTAAACCAACCCCCAAACGGACTCGTAAGAGGCACGAACACCTCGCACGGGACCAACGTAACTTGTAGGAATTGACCGCGTAGTCTTTGGTCTCCCGATTTGACAATATGACGATAATTTGCAAAAATAACACTTAGACTTAAAATAAGCCGTTAAAAGGTGAAAATTCAAACCATCCCCCCCGTAAGAGGCACGAACACCTAGCATGGGACCAATATAACTTGTAGGAATTGACCGTATAGTCCCGGGTCTCCTGATTTGAGAATATGATGATAATTCGCAAAAATCAACACTTAAACTTAAAATAAGCCGTTAAAGGTTGAAAACCCAAACCAACCCCCAAACAAACCCATAAGAGGTACGGACACCTCGCACGGGACCAATGTAACTTGTACGAACTGACCGTGGAGTCCCAGGTCTCCCGGTTTGAGAAGATGATGATAATTTGCAAAATCAATACTTAGATTTAAAAATAAGCCGTTAAAGGGTGAAAATTCAAATCAACTCCCAAATGACTCCGTAAGAGGCACGAACACATCGCACGGGACCAATGTAACTTGTAGGAACTGACTGCGTAGTCCCGAATCTCCCGGTTTGAGAATATGATGATAATATGAAAAAATCAACACTTAGACTTAAAAACAAGCCGTTAAAGGGTAAAAACCCGAACCAGTCCCCAAACAATCCCGTAGGAGGCATGAACACCTCGCACGGCACCAATGTAACTTGTAGGAACTGACTACGTAGTCCCGGGTCTCCCGGTTTGAGAATATGATGAGAATTTACAAAAATCAACAGTTAAATTTAAAAACATGTCGTTATAGGGTGAAAACCTAAACCAACCCCCAAACGAACCCGTTAGAGGCACGAACACCTCGCACAGTACCAATGTAACACATAGGAACTGACCGCGTAGTCCCGGGTCTCCCGATTTGAGAATATGAAGATAATTTGCAAAAATAACACTTAGACTTAAAAATAAGCCGTTAAAGGGTGAAAATCAAAACCAGCCCCCAAACAACCCCGTGAGAGGCACGAGCACCTCGCATGGGACCAATGTAACTTGTAGGAACTCACCACGTAGTCCCGGGTCTCCCGATTTGAGAATATGACGATAGTTCGCAAAAATCAACACTTAAACTTAAAAACAAGTCGTTAAAGGGTGAAAACCCAAACCATCCCCCAAACAGTCCTGTGAGAGGCACGAACACCTCGAACGGGACCAATGTAACTTGTAGGAACTCACCGTGTAGTCCCGGGTCTCTCGGTTTGAGAATATGATGATAATTCGCAAAAATCAACACTTAAACTTAAAAACAAGCCGTTAAAGGGTGAAAACCCAAACCAGCCCCCAAACGGACCCGTAAGAGGCACGAACACCTCGCACAGGACCAATGTAACTTGTAGGAACTGACCCCGCAGTCCCGGGTCTCTCAATTTGAGAATATGATGATAATTTGCAAAAATCAACACTTAAACTTAAAAACAAGCCGTTAAAGGGTGAAAATCTAAACCAGTCCCCAAACAGACCCGTAAGAGGCACGAAGAAGTTGCACGGGACCAATGTAACTTGTAGGAACTAACCGCGTAGTCTCGGGTCTCCCAATTTGAGAATATGACGATAATTTGCAAAAATCAACACTCAAAGTTAAAAACAAGCCGTTAAAGGGTAAAAATCCAAACTAGCCTCCAAATGACTCCGTAAGTGGCGCAAACACCTCGCACGGGACCAATGTAACTTGTTGGAACTGACCGCGTAGTACCGATTCTCCCGGTTTGAGAATATGACGATAATTTTCAAAAATTAACACTTAAACATAAAAACATGCCGTTAAAGGGTGAAAACCTAAACCAACCCCCAACGAACCCGTAAGAGGCACGAACACCTCGCACGGGACCAATGTAACTTGTAGGAACTGACCGCGTAGTCTCGAGTCTCTCGATTTGAGAATATCTCGATAATTTGCAAAATATAACACTTAGACTTAAAAATAAGCCGTTAAAGGGTGAAAATTCAAACCATCCCTCCCGTAAGAGGCACGAACACCTCGCATGGACCAATATAACTTGTAGGAACTGACCGTATAGTCCCGGGTCTCCCGATTTGAGAATATGATGATAATTTTCAAAAATCAACACTTAAACTTAAAACAAGCCGTTAAAGGGTGAAAACCCAAACGGTCTCGTAAGAGGTACGAACACCTCGCACGGGACCAATGTAACTTGTACGAATTGACCGTGGAGTCCCGGGTCTCCCGGTTTGAGAATATGATGATAATTTGCGAAATCAACACTTAGACTTAAAAACAAGCCGTTAAAGGGTGAAAATCCAAACCAACTCCCAAACGACTCCGTAAGAGGCACGAACATCTCATACGGGACCAATGTAACTTGTAGGAACTGACCGTGTAGTCCCGGATCTCCCGGTTTGAGAATATGATGATAATTTGAAAAAATCAACACTTAGACTTAAAAATAAGCCATTAAAGCGTGAAAACCCAAACCAGTCCCCAAACAACCATGTAGGAGGCACGAACACCTCGCACGACACCAATATAACTTGTAAGAACCGATCGCGTAGTCCCGGGTCTCCCGGTTTGAGAATATGATGAGAATTTACAAAAATCAACATTTAAACTTAAAAACAAGTCGTTAAAGGGTGAAAACCTAAACCAACCCCCAAACGGATGAGTAAGAGTTACGAACACCTCGCACGAGACCAATGTAACTTGTAGGAACTGACCGCGTAATCCCGGGTCTCCCGATAAGAGAATACGATGATAATTTGCAAAAATAACACTTAGACTTAAAAATAAACCGTTAAAGGTTCAAACCAGCCCCCAAACGACCCCGTAAGAGGCACGGACACCTCGTACGGAACCAACGTAACTTGTAGGAACTGACCGCGTAGTCCCTGGTCTCCTAGTTTGAGAATATGACGATAATTCATAAAAATCAACACCTAGACTTAAAAACAAGCCGTTAAAGGGTAAAAACCCAAACCAATCCCCAAACGACCCCGTAAGAGGCACGAACACCTCGCACGGCACCAATGTAACTTGTAGGAACTGACCGCGTAGTCTCAGGTCTCTCGAAGAGAATATGACAATAATTTCCACTCCTATATGTAATTTTTTAGTTTGAGTAAGTTTTTTTTGTAAATTATTGGGTTACTAATATCGTATCTTTTTTGTATCCTACTTTTTTTACATGATAAAATTTTTTCATTGGCATTTATTCAGGTGGAACACACAGAGAACTCAAGGGGATTATTCATGATTTCATTTTTTGTGTTATGGCTGTTCGGGCTTTTGTAGTTTTATTGTTAACTTTTATGGCCGTGCGGGCTTTTATAAGTTAATTGTTATATTTTGTGGTCGTGCGGGCTTTATGTTATGCAGGTTTTGTATTAGCAGGTTTTGGAATGTCCAGAAAATAGAGGAAACTCTGCCCAATTTTTTTTGGCATGTGAACTATTAAAGACTTGTAATATTTTGAAGTTTGTATGTACATTAGTTTATCAACAACGTGCAATATTTTTAATTTGTGAATTTTTGTGCTCTCAAATAATATTTTTTTCTTTTTATAAAAATTTGGCACAGTTCAAAACCGTGGCAAAAGTGTATCATATTTTGGTACGGTTTTGAACTGTGCCATTTTTTTAAACTGTGCTGAATTTGGCACAGTTAAAAATTGTGCCAAAAGTGTGCTAAAACTATTAAATTCTGGCACGGTTTAAAAGTGTGTCAGAAGTGTTCCTGTTTGGCCAAATCTGGCACACTTTTGAGTCGTGCCAGAAAAAATTGGCCATTTTGAAACACCTGATTCTGGCACAGTTCAAAACCGTGCCAGATTTGATCTGACACAGTTTTAAATCGTGCCAGATTCCTGTTTTAGGTGTAGTGATAGACTTGATTGATTAGAATGGACTGACCCGTCGATAGGCAGGACAAGGAGCTTACTAATCGGCAACTACCCATTTTTGGAAATTTTCCTTTTTCCTCTTTTGTCAAAATCAGAGAACTCGATAAAAATAAATTAATTTTCTCAAACAGAATTTCAAATTCCCTTTTCATTTTTATATAATTCCTCATTGTGAATAAAACTTCCCTTCAAAACTTCCAAAAATATTTCTTTTTACGATTTCAACAGCAAAGTAAAAAGCGCATACGCATGCATGCATTCATTCATCATTAACAGAAGATAATAAAAAACTCCATTGCATTGCATAGAAATTTTTCTGTGTTACATCATTTTTGCAGGAACTAAAGAAAATCAGACAAATAACGGGACTCAGCCCGAACCCACATTCTCTCTCTCCTAAGAACTCCCATCCCTGCAACGCGCTCTCTTTCCCCTGTGGCGAGACGACGCACCACCGCTACTCGAACTAGACTCCTCCCCGGATGAGGCAGACGCCACCAAGTAAGAAGGTACAGGAACCGCGTCCCAAATATGGGCAGCCGCCGAAGATATCCAGTCCCTAATATCCCTCAGCCAAGTGGTGCACACCCGAATTTGCTACAAGGAAAGGCAGAATCAGTATCAAGCAGAAAAGATCAAAAGAAACTAAAAGAAAAGAACATAAAGAAATACCAAAGGACGAACAACCTCCTCTGTCAAGCCCAATTCCTCCAGGTCCATCGCATGGGGACAATACAACATAGGAACCATCCCTCCATCAGCCTGTCGAATGCTATAGGAAGGGGTACGCAACCGAGCAAAGGGAACCTCCGAAGTCACCGTCGCCGTAGATGTCGACGGACCACCACGACTGTGCGAGGACCCACTAGCTGACTCGAACCCACAGGAGGGAAAGGTAGTGCATCATATATGTTGGGCGCCATAAGCCAACTCGTCATAAAGTCTATATAATCATACAGTATAGCCATATCGGTGTACAACAGATAGGACTCGCCAATCGTCGCCGCAATCTTCGCATCCTCTGGCAGCAGTCGCTTATGCCTCATAGACATAGGGGGCCTTGCAGGCGGAACCACCACCTCCTCCTCAGTAATCTGTCGAACCACCCTCTCCCCGAGATACCAAGAGTGACCAAACTCATGCGCCAGCAAACGCCTCATCTGCGCATTCACCTTAGTCGACCCGGTATCCTGAATAGTCGTCCCCCAAGGGTAAAAAGTCACCTGAAAAATCCCCATCAGATATAAGTCAATACAGAATCAGAGCACACAAAGACCAAGACTGAAGAAGGAAAAAATCTTACCCTATCACTGGTCAGTCCATTCAAGATCTGACGCAACACCTACAGAGAAAGAGACTTCCTCGACTGCCGATTGGCCTTCCTCCACCGATACAAACGACAAAAGTCCCCAACAGTCTCGTCCTTCAAGGAAATCATCTGGGTAGTACACTAAGTCACCTCATAAAACCATGTCTGCCAAAGACAAGAATCTACAATAAAAAAAGAGACGCACAAGGAAAATGCAAATGCATGAAAGGAAAATACACAAACTAAAGAATACCTCAAGAAGATACGTGGCTCCAGTGAAAGTCTGCCGACAACACCGGCTAAATGCATCTAGATAAAAATAAAGGGTCGTCAAAGTCAAGCTCCCCCATTCATAGAGAGAGATGTTTGAAAACATCCTTAAGTATGGCAAAACCAAAAGTGGACAACGTCGCCGCTCGACGCCACCAGAAATCCCCCCAACACCAACAAGATAAATAATCATGTCCTCTACCTCACCTGTAACCCGTCCTCCACATAAATCACCCTAGCCAACAAAACATCCCTCATCAGGGACAGACTGATAGAGTCCCCAGACACTATCCCCCCCACATCACCTAGCGTCGCCCGCACCGCCTCCGAACTCACCCTTAAGGAACGATCCACCTCTATATGCTCTCCATCACAATCCATCCCCAATAGCTGATGCACATATATGGGAGTCACAGTCATCTCCCCAAAGCCAAGATGGAAGGTGTGGGTAGTGTCCCACCACCTCTCCCCCAGAGCGCATAAAATTGCTATCGAACGAGGTGTCTCATCGAGCACAGACGGTAACCTCCCAAAGCCTACTGATGATACCAGCCAATGCACCACAGGTGGAAGGTGCTCCCAGACATCCTTAAGCCCCGTCATCCCACAGGCATGCATAGTCAACAAAGAAACATCCGACTGCTAAATAAAAGACCTTGTCAAAATCCAAGAAAAAAGGAAATCACCAAAAAAAAAGAATGCCAAAAGTCATTTTGTACTTACATAACCACCAGGGTTCACCACCCTAGAAGAGCGATGATGCGACGGCTCTCACAGTAAAGTCCGCTCTTCGGCAACCGTCTTAAATGCATCGAAAGAGTTTTCACTCCCCAAAGCAAGAGGCGCCCTGCCCCATACTCCACATTCACCCAGTCGTCAACAACCAACCAATCTTGGTGTACCTCAATGCTCACAAAAACGGCTATATTTTTTAGTTGTAGAATTTTAGAACGATTCACAGAAGAAAATCACAGAAAGAGAGAAGGCAAGAAGCTGTGAAAAATGAGGGGAACCCGCCCCCTTTTTATAGAAAGCCAAGGGTCATGCCGATCGACACTGTCGGGACTGACCTTCCACCTTCTCGAGGAAATCCAAAAGTCCGTGCCATTACCTAATGGTACCCTCCACGCCACGCCACGTCGACCGACATCCCCCTTAAATTTTTGTACAAAAACTCCAAAAAAATACTAAAAAACCCTAAAAAATCCTCAGAAAATTCCTAAAAATCACGGGGAGGATTTAGAACATTCTCACTAAGAAAATTCTGCACTCCCTCAAGCGAAACCCCTATTTTCACAGCGGAACTCTCAAAAGCCAAGAGAATCTCCTCCCGAAAACATCCCTGGAGGACCCCTAAAGCATCCCAAACTTCAGGTTATCTCCTATTCCCCAAAAGTCTCCCCGAGCAAAACTTCCAAACCCTGGACCACCTAATAGCTTTCTCAGTGGAATTTACAGCATCAAAATTGGTTATTACCCAGTAAAGTCTCCAAAAGATACAAAGATTTCCCTAGCAATCATCTCCCCAACTCAAATCAAAATCATGAGGTAATTTCCCCAGCAGAGTTCCCCGAGAACATCTTAATTTAAGGCCTCAGAATTGGCTTCAACCCGCAAAATTGGTCATCTCAACCTAAGCCCTCAGAATTGGCTTCGACCCACAGAAATGGTCATCATAACCTAAGACCTCAGAATTGGCTTGGACCCACATAATTAGTCATCACAACCTAAGCCCTCATAATTGGCTTCGACCCGCAGAATTGGTAATCACAATTTAAGCCCTCATAATTGGCTTCGACCCGCAGAATTGGTCATCACAACCTAAGCCCTCAGAATTGGCTTCGACCCGCAGAATTGGTCATCACAACCTAAACCCTTAGAATTGGCTTCGACCAGCAGAATTGGTCATCACAACCTAAGCCCTCAGAATTGGCTTCGACCCGCAGAATTGTTCATCTCAATTTAATCCCGCGGAATTGGCTTCAACCCGCAGAAATGGTCATCCCAATTTAAGCCCTCAGAATTCTCTTCGACCCGTATAATTGTTCATCACAATTTAAGCCCTCATAATTGGCTTCGACCCACATAAATGGTCATCACAATTTAAGCCCTCATAATTGGCTTCGACCCGTAGAATTGTTCATCCCTTGCATTGATTTAGGTCCTCAGAATTGACCTCAATCTTTGTTCATCACTTCCTTTTTTACCATCCCCATATTACCCTTAAGATCCTCAGAATCGGCCTCGACCCTCTGATTTGGTCATCCCCCGATCCTCAAAATCGGCCTCGACCCTCTGAATTGGTCATACTATTTCAAAGGCATCATACAGTGTCTATTCAATGGCTATCATTTGTTCCAAACTAACCCATCGAGGGTCTCTATAGACACCCCATTCTAGTACCCCCTAACCTCTTTTTAGGTCCCTAGCACCTCCCTTCATCACTACAAACCTAAGTCATACCCCGAGTACTGACCTAGAGTCCATCGGGCACTCCCAGGCTCCGTTGACCAAAAATAATATTCTTTAGCTCGACAAAAACTGAATAAATTCTTAAAGGTAACTAAAATGCCTTTCTAACGGTCTACCCCGTGCACGATTCTGACTTACGGTGCAGACGAACGACCCGTTCTTCCTCGAAACTTGATCAAGAGGCCATCAGATGCTCCCAGGCTCCGTTTGACCTAAGTCAACTCTTTAGCTCGATCGAGAATGAATGAATCTTTAAAAGTCATTGAAACCCCTTTCCAACGGTCCACCTTGTGAACAATTCTAACTTACGATATGGACGAACGATCCGTTTTACTCCAAAAGGTCACCGAACGCTTCCAGGCCTCGATTGACCAAAGTAAACTCCCCAAATTGATTCAAACTCTTTGGAATATTGAAGTACATCTTCTAACCTTTCCAACGGTCAGCCCCGTGTGTGATTCTGACTGACCATGCGAACAAACGATCCATTTGCGTCCAAAAATTCCCCGTTTAAAGGACCTACGAGCGCTTCGAAGCCACATTTGACCCGAAGTCAACTCCTGGACCCGGGAGCGGTCCGAAAGACTTTCGAAGGTCTCTAAAATACCTTTCAAACGGTTCACCCCATGAATGATTCGGATCAACAGTGTGTGTTTTACGATAGTTTTTCGAAGGAACCTGAAAAAGACTGCCAAACGACAGGCTCCAAACCCTGCCTATCGGCAGTGTGCCTAAAAACACCTACCGATTGGCTGTACCAGGCCTATACCAATCGGTAATTCCATGGGCCTATAAAAAGGAGGGCCTGACCTCATTGCAAGAGGACCCAAGATCTGAAATCCATCACTGTCAGCAAACTCAGAAAACCTCTCTCGAAGTCAGCGTGATTTCCACATCTGAATCCTTTTCCAACCTTCACTTTTCATCATCTTTTTCATCAAACTTGGTGAATTAACTACCCTCCATTATCGCCCAAGTCAAAGGGTTTCTCTCCAACATTCAAGATCAAGCTCAAGAGCTTTAAGAAGGCCCAACTTTCTGAAATTCTCCTAAATTCACATTAACTTGTTTTACTACTTAGCACTTTTATTCTCTCCATCTCACATATCCCAATATACTTTTTATTTAGTATTATTGCACATCTCTTATTTTCATATAAATAAAACCCAAAAAAAAAAAGAGGGTTTGCTCATAAATTCCAAACGGGAATTCTCACACTTTTCTCACAACTAAAACACCTTTTTACACACATACATAAATAAGAGAAATCCCCAATTAGATTTATGGGATAAAACCCACCCCTCATTTTACATACAAACTATGTGGACTTTGATGCCTCTACAGGCTACGTAGGCGTCTCGGGGTAAAACTCGAGACTCGAGTCCTATTCCTTCCATTTTTATCATTTTTCCTATTTTCTTTAACTTAATTCTCTTAGATTCTATATATTTTCATATACATATATTTGTTCTTAGTGGCGTATTATTCCACATGCGTTATCGTTCGATTATAACGATCAACGCTAGGATAATCGCATAAATCTTATTTTCTAATATTACTTTTAGGAACATTCCTATGGATGACTCGCTTTATCTCTTCCATGATGCAAGTCGATGGTTCCTATCTCCATTACATATACACATGCACACATATCACGGGGAAATAAAGGAAAATAACAATAATCCATGAGAGACCGCAAGGGTGGAATGGGTATCTAAAACCTTACCATTCTGTAACTTAGCCTCCGAACCTAACTCGAATCATTTTTGGTTTCATATGTATCAGTATGTCTTTGATGCTGTCCTTCGGGATGGCTTCACTTTCTTTTGTTTGTTTTTAGTAAAATAGACTGGTGACTCAATCTTTCTACATTTCTCACCTCACACATCGCTGACGATGGTCAAAGCACTCCCAGAGATTGAAGCACTCCCGGGACCAAGATCCTCTCATCACGGAGATTGAACCCTCTCTCTCTCCTTCTCTCTCTCCGCGAGGATCGGGGATGGACACAACTGGATAATACAATCCTGACATAAGGGATTCGCTGCCTGAGCATGTATCACCCTGGTAACTATCTCTGGTGTAATCTTCATCACCTACATAAATGAGCAGGCAACTGTATCCCAATGCTCGAGTTCTTTCCATTTCACTTTCCACACCTCGACCACCTCACCTTCTAGCCTACGGCTCAACACATCTGCTACCACATTAGCCTTCCCCGGGTGGTAATGAATGTTGAACTGGTAGTCTTTCACAAATTCAATCTACCTTTGCTGACGCGTATTCAGCTCCCTCTGCGTGAATAGATACTGCAGTGACTTATGATTCGTGAATAAGCAAAATTTCTCCCCCAAGAGATAATGTCTCCATATCCGCAATGCAAACAAGAATGCCTCTAAATCCAAGTTGTGGGTGGGGTAACTCCTCTCGTGAGTATTTAGCTTGTAGGAATCATAAGCAATCACATTTTCCTCCTGCTGAAGCACACCCCCAAGTCCTAGTAAGGATGCATCAGTGTAAACTAGGTATTCCATCATTGGCCTGGGTAGGGCTAGAACTGGTGCTGAAGTCAGCTTGTCCTTCATCTCGTCAAAAATCGACTGGAAGGCATCATCACATATAAATGGCACCCCCTTGCGAGTCAAGTTTATCAATGGACCCACTATCTTTGAGAATCCCCGAATAAATCTCCTGTAGTATCCTGCCATGCCTAGGAAACTATGTATCTCTATCGGTGTTATGGGCTGTCCCCACTCCCTCCCTGCTCACCCCTTCCCTGGATCTACCGATATCCCTTCCACAGAAATGATGTGCCCCACGAATTGAACCTCTTTCAGCTAGAACCCACATTTCTCATATTTCGCATATTGCTCATGGTCACGTAGAGTCTGTAAAACCATCCTTAGATGCTCGGCATGCTCCTCCTCAGTTCGAGAATAAATCAGAATGTCATCAATGAAGACAATGGAAAACTAATCTAAGAACTCTCTGAACACCCTGTTTATCAAGTCCATAAAGACTTCCAGTGCATTGGTTAGACCAAATGGCATAACCCTGAACTCATAGGATCTATATCTCGTTAGAAAAGTAGTCTTAGGGACGTACTGTTCCTTATTACGTAACTGATGGTACCCCGACCTCAAGTCTATCTTTGAAAAATAATGAAGCTCCCCTCAATTGGTCGAATAGGTCATCGATTAGGGGCAATGGATATTTATTCCATATCAAGACCTTATTCAACTCTCGGTAGTCAACACATAACCGTAGCGACCCATCTCTCTTTTTCACGAACAACACGGGAGAACCCCAAGGTGAGGTACTCCGATGGATGAAACCCTGACCCAACAACTACTTGATTTGATCTCGTAGCTCCATCATCTCTGCCAGAGCCATACGATAAGGTGAACGAGCTATCGGCCCAGTGCCTGACACCAAATCTATCACAAAATCTATCTCCTTGCTGGGCAGTAATGCCGGTATGTCCTAAAATACATCAGCGAACTCATGAACAATCGGAATCGAATCAAGTGATATCACAAAATCTATCTCCATTAGAGGTTTCATCCTCTATATAATATAAATGGGTCGACAAACGTCCCTCGGGAAGAGGCATCGCCATCAAAAATATCTCCTCACCCGATATGGCAAACAAAATACTACGGTTATAGCAATCAATCATAGCCCTATACGTAACTAGCCAATCCATCCCAATAATAGCGCCATACTCAGGCATCTCTAAGACAAACATGTCAGTCGGTAAAATCAATATCCCAATCTTTATGCCTACTCCCCAACTATAAGGAATATCAAAGATCCATAACCCATCGGTGAGTCTACACTAGCAACTGTGCTATCTATCGTGTCTATTAACCTCATGGCGCATGCAAAACTAGTGGCAATTAAACTATGTGAAGCCCCCGTGTAAAATAATATTCACCCCATAGTCCCCTACATAAAACACACCCCCGACTATGGACGGGGCTTTGTGAACCACGACCTGATGGACGTTGTAGGCATGCCCATACTGCAATTGTCCCTGCTGCATCGGAGCTGATGGAATGGCTGGTAAAGATGGTACCTGAGGTGGTGCTGGGAGAGCGACTAAGAATAGCGATCGATGGGGATCCTGACGAGCGCCCGACTGCTGCTGTGGTGAGGCTCTACCCCTCTGAGGAGATCCTGGCATTTATGGCCAGTGTTGCCACAAGTAAAGCACCTCCTTGGGAAGTGTCCTCCCCTCTGCCCTTCCTGGCCTCGGCCCTGTTGGTCATTTCCACCCCTCCCCTGGCCCTGGTAGCCTTGCTGACTAGGCTATCCCTGCCTAAAACCTCCCAGCCCCTGTCTGAAGTCTCCAGAATGAAATCACTTTACAGGGTCCCCCTGAAGGGAACTCTGCTCACCCTGTCGAACCTGTCCCTGGGATGTTGGTTCCCCACTGGCACTACTGCCTCCTGTATGACCATGATGGATGGACTCCTCGACTCCTTTTCTCCCCTGCTAATTGAAGAGCTGGTCCTAACAATGCAGTAGGGCAACATTAACCACATCAGAATAAGTAGCCAATCAAAGATTCCCTAACAGATGCTGGAGAATCCTCCAAATTAATCCATTCATTAACCTCTGGATTTTCTTCTCCTCCATCGGTATCTCATCTGTAACTAAGTTCAGAAGATCAGTAAACTCTTCCTCATACGCAATAATTATCCTCCATTCCTGTTTGAGGTTCAATAGCTTTTTCCTCATCTCGATCTACACGACAGAAGGGAAGTACTTGTGGTCAAACTGCACTCAGAACTCTCGAATCGTTAAGCTGTATCTCTCCTCCACAATGGTAGTGAACTCCCACCACTGTAGTGCTTCCCCCACCAACTTATAGGTGGCTAAAATATTCTTCTTCACCTCCGTGCACTCATACATCCTCAAGTGTCTTTGTATATCCTTCCTCCACTGGCTCGCCTTCACCATATCTGAACTTCCTGCGAACTCTGGAAGATGTGCCTTCTATAAGGCTTATCTGATGCGTTCACAAGAAGAAGGTAAAGCGTTGACTGGTGCTGGAGCCACTGCTGGTGCCTGTGGTGGGGCCTGCTATACCACGGCTAATGCTGAATTTACCGCATGTGCCAAAATATCAGCAACTTCCGTAGCATTCATCGTACCCTGGGCCAAAGCTAGCTGAGGCTCAGACTGGGCATCCCTATTGGCTCATTGTGCACGTATGGGAGGCATCTGAAATAAGATAGGATCTTTATAAATTCACAGTAATTATCTCAAATAGTTGAAGACATAGAATACGCAATTAATGAATACAAGAGTCCTAAATATAGGGCTCTATATCAAAGAAGGCTACGCGGAAAGCATAATAAGCCGCACAGATCCTACAGACTCTAGAACTAGATGCTCTGATACCACCTGTGACACCCCGCCTAATTAAATCATGGGTGATCAGTTCTTTATTAAATTAAATCAGAATATCCGATTGGTTCTAATTATGCATCACTCTCGAAAACTTTATTATTAAATACTAACCACATAATATTTAAAAAAGGTTGATGTCAAAATTTTATCCTTTAATTAATATAACACCGGGTTAAAGAAATAATTAAACATTCACCATTCACATCAATCTCATATGATAGGAAATAACTGCAATAATAAATGAAACTGGATAAAACATTTCCATTCTAAGTCTCAAATACAATAATTCGATAAAAATAATCTCAACAACTCAGTAAAGTAAATCACTAAATCAAAAGTCTCTGAATATCTGAATAGAATAGGGGAAACAATCCCTAACTGATGAGTTAACTAAAAAAGGAAGAAATGAGAGACATAGAGGCATATACTACGAAAGTCCTGTAACTTTCACAACAGCTACAACTCGTCGAGTGAATGGAACTCCTATGCTTGGTCTTCCTATGGCTGGGCACCTAAAATAATTTGACAAGAAAAATAGATTTGCAGAAAACGGGTCAGAGCCAAAGTTGAAAACAGTTTAAAACTCAGCAAGTGCTTAAAATGAGTTTAAAGCACATATATTAATCATGTTAGATTATCGTACTCACTTAAGATGCTCTCCTCTCATATAATGTGCACGCCTAATGTACCATCAAAACTTACTAGTCTCTATTCTCATGCTAACTAGTCCTTTCCCGTCTAACATCTAATCATAGCCAAATATCATTCCCATTTATTTCCCTCGCAATATACATAATACCTTTAGTCAACTTCCTTTTAATGTGGATAAGTGCCCTTTCAATTTAATATAAGAAAAGTGTTCACCAACATAGTTCATTTTAGATTCTATTATTATACATATCTACTTAATTCACACAGTAGGTAGTATCACAAGTATATATATATATATATATATATATATATATATATATATATATATATATATATTCAATACTGCACCCCAAGACACAGTTGCGATGCATGCATACTCTGCTATCATGTCCTGGTGCATCACTCATTGCATAAAGGACTAAAGGTTCAATCTCTTGCGAACCATCAAAACAAACACACAAATTGTAGGCGAACATAGTTCCAAACCGATAGGCTACGAACATACCTACGCACCCATACTACCGTCATCACTATCATTCTCACAGATAGCCCGTACCTAATTTCTATGCTCTAGTGGTAGAAATAGAAATCCCACCTGAAGGCTCCTCAAGGCATGATTGTCCACAATGCGTAACCTCCACTCGATAGCAAGCAGCGTAGGTATGTCATACACATAATAGTTCAATCAATAAGTATACACATAATTTATTATATTCGTTATGTATTTATGAAACCTAAGTTCCCAAATTGATATATAGTATATTCTTCTCTACTACCCATAATACTTTAGCTGTACGATTAACTCTCTATCGTATATACTCTTTAAGGTTCTCTCATTCCAACCCATTTTCTTAGTAGTTACACAATTCCTCTCACTATTAAATTATGAAAAGAAGCTACTCTATAATAGTGTAGGTCCTATTTTCTCACTTTAAGGAACCTCGAAGGATTTTTAAGTCATTTAGGCAAAAATTGGAGTTTCTGAAATCCCGTTAGAACCAGGGGATTCTCGTTCGAACGAGGTCGTTCGAACGAGTTTCTCACTTTTAACGAACTCTAAAATCTCGTTAGTAATATATTTGGAATTCTCATTAGAGCGAGGTCATTCGAACGACCTGGGCAGGTGTTCGAACGAGAATTTTAAGAGCGTCCTTTGTCTAAAAAATTTGTTTTTTTTTCCAATTCATTCAACACAAAATTGCTTCAAACTCATCCTAATTCACATTCAACAACTCTAATATATATCCCCTAGTATTAGAATACTTTCCCATCCATTTTTAACATCAAATCCCTAAAATTATAACCTGAATTTCCATTAATTTCTCAAATTTTTAACAAGCCCTAATTTCACATAACCTCCATTAACAACAATTTAATCCCAGATTTAATTTCGTTAAATCAACATATAAAACCAAGATTTTCCATACCTAGAACATGGTTATTCAATTACACGCAAACCTATACTCCCAATTAAAGATTAATATCCAATTTCAATCGAAAATTCATAATATCATGGTTATTACATCAACTATATTAACATGAATCATATATGCTCTAAAAATTCAGCAAGATAAACACTTTCCTTTTTATGAACTTCTGATTCACTGGATGAAAGTGGTATAGGGGTGATCCTCTCTTCACGATCTATGCGTTGGTGTAATTTTTGGTGTGAGAGCTTGAGTCTTTATCCCTAGGCTCCTATGGAGTTCTTTTTCTCCCTCTTTGGTTCTCTTTCTCTCTCACGTAGGTTTGGAAACTCACAGATAAACTATTACCCGCGTACTCTTCCTTTTTAATTCTCTATTTTCGTCCATTTTAATTCCCAAAAATCTCAAAAGACTAAAATACCCCTCTGGGGTGTTTGTTCGGCCTATATTGCCCCGAAACCCAAATAAAACACCCGAGTAGAGTTTTCTGACTATCTCGACCCTTTCGGACTCATTGGCACACTTGAAATGGTCATAAAAGTTACTAAAAATAAATCATCTTTTTTTTAACCCAGCAAAGTAATACTGACACGACTCACATGCGTGTCCCAACCAAGTATATTGCAACTGTCGTATTTTTCACTACTGGCCATAATAATATTTTCGTAATCATATATTACTTTACTAGCTAAGGAATACTCAACATAATTGTCATCAATAAGTACTAACTCTCGTCGCACTAGTAATTATTACATTTAAATCTGGATTAATTATAAATAAAATTTCCCCATTTAATTTAATTAATCCTAATTCCATAATTAAAAATAATCCCTCAAAAATATGGGGTATTACACCCTTATCTCGGTAGTTAATATTTATTTTAATCCAGATTAATTATTAATTAAATTTCCCATATTTTAATTTTAATTAATCCCTTGTTTTAAAAATATTAAAAATTTCAGGGTATTACATTCTTCCCCCCAATAACGAAATTCGGAAATAAAAGCATACCTGGTAAAAATAATTCTGGATATTTCTCGCGCATCTCATCCTCGCACTCCCAAGTAGACTCATCGACATTATGGTGCTCCCACTGAACACGTACAAGTGGAACTATCTTTAACCTCAATCTCCTTTCGTTATGGTCTAGGATAGTCATCGATGTCTCCTCATATGAATCAATATGCTCCATCGCGATGTGAGTGTGAGCCATCTCCTCCCAGAGATACCGTTAAAGCGAAGAAATATAGAGCGCGTCATGAATCCTATGCAACTGCTTGGGTAATCCAAGTCTGTAAGCCACTTGCCCAATCCGCTCAATAATAGGGAATGACCTTACATACCTTGGGTACAACTTCCCTTTCTTTCCAAATCGTATTATCCCCTTCATAGGTGATACTTGTAGCAATACTTGATCCCCCACACTGAACTCGATGAAGAACTTTTTGGCATCGACGTAGCTCTTCTGTCTATCCTGAGCAACCCATATGCGACTCCTCATTATCTCAATCCCGGCTTTGGTATACTGGATCACCTCTGGCCCGAGTAGCTTGTTGTCCCCCACCTCTAACCAACAAGTAGGAGAAGGATAAGGTCTACCATACAGTGCCTCGAATGGGGTCATGACAATAGTAAACTAGTAGGAGTTATTATAGGCAAACTCCACTAGTGGAAGGTACTACTCCCAACCTCAACCCAAGTCGAGGATACACATCCATAACATGTCCTCCAACATCTGATTCGTTCGCTTTGTCTGCCCATCCATGTGCGGGTGATAGGATGAAATCAATTTCAACTCGGTACCCATAGCCTCCTGAAAACTCTCCCAAAATCGAGACACACAAATCTTGCCCCTATCGGACACAATATAAAGGGGCACGCCATGTAATCTCACTACCTCCGCAATAAATATATAAGCGTACTATGTCGTAGTAAAATCTGCCTGAATTGGAAAAAAGTGGGATACCTTAGTCAATCGATCCATAATAATCCATATGGAATCGCGACCTCTCTAATAAGTAGGCAACCCTGTGATGAAATCCATGGAAATTCTCTCCCATTTCCACATAGGAATCTTTAGCGGCTGAAGAAATCCTCCCGATCTCTGATGGTCCACCTTTACCAGCTGACAAGTGGCACATTTTGAGTTGAACTATGTAATATCCCTCTTAATACTGCTCCACCAATACTGCCACCTCATATCCTGGTACATTTTATCCCCGCCAGGATGTACCGTAAATCGAGATCCATGTGACTCTGTCATCACTCTGTGGCGTAAGTCTTACCCCTCGAGAATAATCAGTCTATCGTTGAATTGTATGCCTCTCTCATATCTCATTGAGTAGAACTCTGCTGCCCCGACTAAAAGTTATAGAATCCTCTCCTGACAAAACGGATCCGCTGCCTGGGCCTGTACTATCCTCATCACAATCTGGGGTGTAACGGTTATGGCTGACATGAAAGATCTGGCAATTGCCTCCTGATGTCCTAACTCTCTCCATTTCGCCTTCCATACCTCGGCTACCTCACCCTCGGTCTACGGCTTAACGCATCTGCTACCATGTTAGCCTTCTCCGAATGATACTGGATCTCAAACTGATAGTCTTTCACAAATTCAAGTCACTTGCACTGTCGCATATTCAACTCCCTCTGAGTGAACAAGTACTGCAATGACTTCTGATATGTGAACAGGCAAAACTTCTCCCCCAACAAATAATGCCACCAAATCCGAAGTGCGAATATGACTACTGACAACTCTAAGTCGTGGGTGGGGTAATTTCTCTCATGTGGCTTAAGCTTGCGGGAAGCATAAGCTATAGCCCGATCCTCCTGATGCAACACCCCACCAAGCCCCTGTAACGATGCATCAGTGAAAACTGGGTACTCCACACCTTCTATGGGGACTGCTAAAACTAGTGCCAAAGTATTCTTATCCTTCAGCTCATCAAACACCAACTGACATGCATCATGCCAAACAAATGGTATGCCCTTACGAGTCAGATTAGTCATCGAACCCGCAATCTTTGAAAACCCTCGAATAAACCATCTGTAGTACCCAGCTAGGCCCAAGAAGCTACGCACCTCTATCGGTGTCATGGGTTGTCCCCACTCCCTCACCGCTGAAAATTTGCTTGGGGCCACTGATATCCCGACTCAGAAATGATATGACCTAAAAATTGAACCTCTCACAGCCAAAATCCACATTTTTCATACTTAGCATACAACTGATGCTCACGTAATGTCTGTAGGAGCCGATGCAAATGCTCGGCATGCTCCTCCTCGGTACGGGAATAAATCAGGATGTCATCTATGAAGACAATGAAAAAGTGATCTTGAAACTCTCTGAACACCCTATTCATCAAGTCCATACATACCGCCAGCCCATTGGTCAGCCCAAATGGCATAACCCAAAACTCGTAGGACCCATATCTTGTCAGAAAAGAAGTCTTAGACACATCTTGATCCCTGATCCGTAACTAGTGGTAACCGGAGCTCAAGTTTATCTTTGAGAAGTAGACTACTCCTCTTTACTGGTGAATAATTTGTCGATGCGAGGCAACGAATATTTATTCCATATCTTGACTTTATTCAATTCCCAATAAATCACACATAGCCATAAGGATCCATCCCTCTTCTTCACAAATAGAACTGGGGCACCCCAGGGTGAGGTAATCCTCCGGATGAAGCCTTATCCTAATAACTGCTTAATTTCATCCCTCAGCTCCCTCATCTCCGTAAGACCCATACGGTAAGGTGCACGGGCTATCGATCGAGTGACCGACGCTAAATCAATCATGAACTCTATCTCTCTACTCGGTGGTAGTCCCGGTATATTCTGAAACATGTTGGGGAACTCCCTAACAATCGAAATCGAATCAAGAGGGATCACCACTCCTGTAGTGGTGTCCTTCTCTATATAATATAAGTGAGTTGACGATCCTCCCTTGGGGCGAGGCATCGCCACTAAAAACATCTCCTGACCAGGGATAGAGAAAATAATGCACCTACTAAAGAATTCAATCATGGCCCTATACGTGGCTTGCCAACCCATGCCAATAATGGTGTCGTACTCAAACATATCCAAGATAAACATGTCAGCAGGAAAAATGAGTCTCCCAATCCCTATACCCACACCCCGATATATAAAGAAAATCAATGTCCCATTACCCAATGGTGAGTCTACACACGTAACAGTACTATCAGCAGTATTTAATAACCCCATAGAACGTGAAAATTTAGTGGTAATAAATGAGCGTGAAGCTCCCGTGTCAAATAAAATGTGCCCCAAAGTCACCTAAATAAAAAACATACCCTCAACAGCGGATTGAGCCTATGGGGCTGTGGCCAGGTGGACGTTGCAAACAAGCCCGTATTGTAGCTACCCCTGCTGAACCAGAACTACTGGGATGGTAGGCAAAGCTGGGACTGGTGCTGGTGCTGGTGCTGGGAGGGCGGTGGGAAATATTGGTCTCTGGGGCTCCTGACGAGTGCCCTACTGTTGCGGCGGGACCCTATACTTCTGCGAGCAGTCCTGATGTTTATGACCAGTGTTGCCATAAATGAAACACCTACCAATTAAATTTTCACCTTTTTGATTCTGCTTCCTTGATCCTGCTGGCCATTACCACCTCTCCCTTAGCCTTGATGGAACTACTGCTGGCCCGACTATCCCTATTGGCTCTGATGGCTATACTGACCCTAGTGGCCATGCCTGAAACCTCCCTGACCCTGAGGAAAACAACCTGATCTTAATCTCTTAGCAAAATCCCCTAGCTGGGAACCCTGCTATCCCTGTCTCTACTGACTCTGAGCTACTGGTACCCCACTGGCACTACCTCCCCCAGTCCTGCCCTGCTGGCTAGACTCTCCAACTCATTTTCTCCCCTTGACATGGAAGCGGTGATCCTGGCAGTGTAGTAAAGCAGTATTAAGTACATCTGCATAGGACTGTAAGGAAAGGCCAGAAGATGCTGTCTAATCCTCCAGGTCAGTCCGTCCATGAATATCTGAATCTTCTTCTCTTTAGTAGGCACCTCAGCTGACACCAGGTTTACTAATCTAGTAAACTCCTCCTCATATTCCACTACAGTCTTCCCCTCCTGGGTAAGGTCCAGTAATTTTTGCCTTATCTCAGTCTGAACGGCGGAAGGGAAATATTTGCGATCAAATTGCACCCAGAAGCCTTGGATCGTCAAAACATCACGCTCCTCAACAGTAGTAGTGGACTTCCACCACTTTAACACTGCTCCAACCATCTTGAAGGTAGATAATATCTGCTTTTGTACCTCCATGCACTCAAACATCCGCAGGTGCCTCTGTATGTTCTTTTTTATTGGCTGGCTACAACAACATCTGATCTCCCTGAGAACTTTGGAGGGTGTGCCTTCTGGAAGGTGTCTTTGACTCGTTCACAAGAAGAAGGGAATGCATGTACCGGGGAAGGTGTCACTACCTGCGCCTATGGTGGGGCCTGCTGAACCACGTCTAGCGCTACATTAACCACCTATGCAACTATAGCAGCTACCACGACAGAATTCATCGTACCCTGGGCCGGAGCTGGCTGTGGCTCGGGCTGTGCATTTCTGGCTTGTGGTGCTCATCTCGGAGGCATTTGAAATGAGAGAGAATTTATAAGTCCACAGTTAAATAAATCTTCATGTAGCTGAAGATGTATATAAAAATTCAGAATGCAACAATCCTAATAATAGGGTTCTATATCAAAGAACGCTAAGTTGGAAGCATAACAAGCCGTACAGATCCTAAAGGACTCTAGAACTTGATGCTCTGATACCACATGTGACACCCTACCTAATTAAACACCGGGTGATCAGTTCTTTATTAAATTAAATCAAAGTATCCAGTTGGTTCAGTCTTAGCATCACTGTCGAAAATAATTTATTTTATTAATCACCTAATAATTAATTAAGCTAGTGTCAAAACAATTTGTCCAACAATTAAAAACAATTAATTTAGTCAATCACACATTTATTATTTTTAAATAAATATTTTATGAATAAAACACCATCTAACTAAAAATGATAAAGCTGACATAATCAATTCAAACCACCAATCGTAATAATAACAAATCCAACTAAAACCGAAATGCTAAAATGAAAGGAGTACAATATCTCTCTAACATAAATAAAATGAGAATGGGCGACACATGCCCTAACTGAGAAGCCTAAATCAAAGAACTGAAGTCATATATGTGGAGGTGTCTAAATACGAGGACCTGCAACTCCCACAATAGCTGCAGGATGTTAAACGATCCAAAGTCTAAGTCTGGCGCCCCTGTGGCTTGATACCTATAATAATTTCCTAAGAAAAAGAGATTTTGCAACAGACGGGTCAGAGCCCAAGTGTAAAAAAGTTTAAAACAATTTAGCAAGTATTTAGAAAGTTTGCTAAAGCAAATATTATGTGCATGTTAGCTTTTCGATCACTCACTTAAGATTCTCACCTATCAAGTATTGTGCACGCCTAAAGTACGTCTAACCATTCCTAATTATTTTTATCACACCTAACTAGGCATGGGCATAAACCATCTAATACTCACCCATAGCAATAACCTGTATTCACCATATAATATATTATTAAATATTCCCACACTTACTATCCCAAGTAAAAATTCCACAATAAGGTTAAGAATTCACATAATTGATTCAGTTCCATTAACATACTCATCTACATATTCACACGGTAGATTAAATCACAAGTATTTATTTTCCAGAACGCTAATACAAATCAATTCCAGACATTGTTTCAACATATAGGGATGATTTCTAACAACCTAGAATCATTAAATCCTTGACAAATAACCCTAAAATTCGACATCCCCAAATTTATATAAATGGAAACCCTAGTTCATCAATCTTTAATTCAAGCATTCTAATACCATATTTAATCATCAATGTTCATCATAAATTCGTGGTTATTCTTGTAACTACATGAATAAAACGATTTCATATCAATTCAGTCCTAATTTATGCATTTAAACATAACTATTCATCAAAGCCCCATATAATTCAAGGGTGTTTATCAACTACACTAGCATGAACATGATTATTGCTAAAAGAAAACAAGAATTAAACACTTTCCTCACAAAAGAAGTTATGATCCATTGATGTCGTTGGTATGATTGCGATCCTCGTTCTCGGATCTACACGGTGGTGGTCTCTGTGGTGAGAAAGGTGCACTAGTGGTGGTTCTGACCCTAGAAACCTCTCCACCTCCTTCCCCCTTTTGGCCTTTCTGCATGTAACACTAATAGCCCTAATCTAACTCACGTAACTGACCTTTTATTTCTTTAATTCTCATCATTAACTATACTCCAAAAATACAAATTACCAAAACACCCTCCTGGGATGCCGATTTGGCCTAAAACTGTCCCAGGACCCAAACTAAACCACCGGGTAGACTTTTCTAACTATTTCGACCCTTCTGAAAACATTGGCGCACTCAAAATTACCATTTGAGGGATTTATAAATAATTTACTTTTTTACTCCATTAGTTTAGTCCCAACATGACTTACACGTAAATCCCAACTTAATTACCGTAATTGTCGTATTTCTCACTCTTGATAATTCTCATAAATTCATAATTATATATTACTTTATTCGCTTAGTAATATTCACTTATATTCTCATTAATAAATACTAACCCTTATCTCACTAGTTAATATTTATTTTAATCCGGATTAATTATTAATTAAATTTCCCATATTTAAATTTTAATTAATCCCTTATATTTTAAAAATCTTAAAAATTACAAGGTATTACATAGAGTCTCCCAAAGGTGAGACAGAGGAGGAGGATGATTTGCTTGAGGGGTGTTGGGACTCAAGGGATTGATCCTGAGGGGTTGGCACGGGAAGGGGATTATGTTTTTATTAGGGATGTAGCGAGGGTTGAATGGTCTAGGAGGGATCTTAGGGGTTTGAGGAGACCTTTCCCGGAGGTATTAGTGGATTTTCATAGGTCGGTAGGGGTGATGGGGGAGGGTTTGAGGTTAAGATCTGCTGTGTCAAGCCTATCGGGGCATTCTCCTGGGAGATTGGAGATCCTTTTTTCCTATTATTTTTAGATTTTGGTGGTCTAGGTAGGGCATTAGGCTCGAGGACATGCAAGGATTCTTACCTTCTTCCCAGCACAAGATTAGAAGATCTAGAGGATTGGCTTATGAATATAAACAGTGAGGACATGTCGTTGAGGGTGAGGGAGGAGGGCATAATATAGGGTTGAATTTCGGCGAAGGGGGATTTCGCAAATTATATTTCTACCCTATATGCTAAGGTGAGGGAGTTGGAGGCATAGTTTTTGAGGCGGGGCTAGAAGGGAGTTATGATCCAGGGGGATGCATTAACTAGGATGGTGGATCTCCCCGCTCTTCCTAATGATGTGGAGTCCTTTCAGAGTGGATTTCTGGCTAGATTTCCCTTCCCCTCATCTAATAATATTTTGGATCATCTTGCTCTTAAGTTTTGAGTATCCTTGGGAGCGAAAGGGGTATGCCTTAATTTTTATCCTTATTTCCTTATACTGTCTTTGCTTTACTATACTAATTTCTTTCTTGATCTCGTGTGATTTAGTAGGCGATAATCTCAGTGTCCAGCCTTTCAGAGGGTGATGTCCCTTTGGTACTCGATATTCCAGGACTTGGCATATAGGTTTATGGTCCTACCACTACAAGAAAAAGTCATTTTCACGACATGGTTTCTACGACATTTAACATCTATGTGTCGTGCAAGGTATATTAAGACGATACATCTGTATTACGTGTCGTGAATAAAACATTAAAACTAACAACCACGACATCTGAATTATAAGTGTCGTGGAAAATAATTAACACGATGTGCTGGAGGTGTTGTAAAACTTAATACGACATTTTTTAAGTAGGAGTCGTAGAAAATAATTAACACGACACATGAGAGGTGTCGTAAAACTTAGTATCCTTATTTACGACACGAAGCCGATGTCGTAAAAATTTATAACGCGACTCATAGGAGGTGTCGTGAAAGGTAGTATAGATTTTACAACCCAATTGGCGGGAAATCTAATTCAGGCGAAAAAAAATTTCGCCAGGAAAATATTTCAGATCGGCGCCAACTGTTGTTTATCCTCTCTCACCTCCAACAAAAAATAAATCCTCTCATTTGAAACCGGATCCCTCTCCTCAATTTCTGGCGTCTACTCTTAGTTCCGGCGGCATCACCTGCTCCTAGTTCCTATGTGGATTTGCTTCTATTTGTAGCACCGATCTACTCATATTTTTGGGGTCGATCTGTCCTATTTCCGGCATCAAATCTATCGATATGGAACTCTATTTCTGGCATGGATTGGTCTCTATTTTCGGCGTCGATTTGACAGAGTTTATATGGTAACTTCTTTATCTGTTTCTTTATTTTTAGTGTTTATTTTATGTTTGATATTTGGTCAAATTTATTTCCTGATTTATTTATGTTTGTTAATTTCTGTCAATAATTTAAGTGATTTCTGTCAACAAACACTAACATCCCTCAACTCCCAAATAAGTTATATAAACTACTCAAATGAAATGGACTCTGTTGGTCACGAGAAGATGTAGAAGATTTTTATTTTTACATAAATAAGCTGCAAACCTTTGAACAAAATTATAATATCAACCTTCTAAGAAACCCCCGAATTGTCAGTCCAAAGTTAGTCCAACACTAAAAAAAGTATATACCTATCATATGCAGTACATAACACTAAAAAAAGTATAAGCACATTTGTCTGGTGATTCATATCTATAAGTCTATAATTTTCACATTCATAATCTGCGATTTTTTGCATCTTGCTAGATTTGATTCCCGTAGAAATCATTCATTTATTGTAAGTCTCACATTCATATTTATATATGGTTCTTTTATATTGGGATTTCAGCATTCCATAACCAAAAACAGAGGAATCACATGGCTTCTTTGTGAGGTGCATGCTTACATCTTAGTGTCAACCAAAGATCTTATTCATGCACTGGAATCAGGCCAACTCTTATTCTATTCTACAACTCACTTTTCATAGATATTTGGGATTAATTTGATATTATCATTGAAAGGGTTTTTAGATTTTTGATTTGAATTTTGTTGTGTGGTGAAAGATTAGATGTAGAAGATTTTCATGAACAGAGACAGTCACGAAACGATGTCGCTTGAAGGAAGTACGGATGGTCCTTGAATTGAAGGCATATTGGCCACTCATTATAATAATTGTGGGGTAAATTTTCAATTCCACTATTAGATTTTTTTATAGCAAAGTACTCTTAGGTTCCTCGCAAACAAATTTTAAATACTAAAGGATTTTTGACAAATTTTAAACACTTAGGTCTACTAATTATCTTCTTGTATAAGTCCACGCTAGTGGCATAACAGGTGGACCTAATAGTAAATTGCCTGTAAATGTTTAAGAATTATCAACAATCGACTTAATTGTAAATTACCCTTTTTTAATATAAACTTTCTTATACCAATTTTATCTAGTTAGTTTTGCAATGGCTTAACCCATAGAATAATTTTGATTCTCCCAACATACTTTACTACTTTTTTCAATGAGAACAACTTTATATTATCATCTACTCCACATGATGTAAAGGATTTGTTTCTACCGATTTCTTTTCTCTCACTGTTTATGGTCCAATTAATAATGAACTTTGCATCCATCCTCTTACCATCAAATAATGATTTATTTTTGCTCTTCCAAATTTGCCAAGTAATACAAAGAGGGATCACTTTAGAAGGTACTTGACCACTTCATTTCTTGAAGCATTAAGCCACCAGTCTACCATACCAATAACGGGTGAAAAAGACATTTTAATGCCTAAGATTACACCAAAGAATTGCCATACTTCATATGCTATGGGTTCATGGATAAATAAGTGATTGATATTCTCAGAATGTTTGTAAGAGTAGCGACACACTGAAGCCAACTTTTTTCTAATCAATTGTAGATTATCTTTTAATGGAACAATATTGTTAGTGCACCTCCACATTAGAAAACAATGTATATGTTGATAACCAAATTAACAATGTACAATGTATATGTTGATAACCAAATTAACTTGTGTATTTGTTGATCATTTGAAAAAAATGTACCATTGTATAATTAACTTAGTTATAGGTATTTTTTACCCACCTAGAATTCTAACACTAGTGTATTGCTGAGGATAGTACCTTAAATAATGTTCTTTAATGAACATCAGTTTGACATGAATATATAATAGTGCTACTTATATATTAATTATTCAGTGAACATTTAGTATTATTTTTAAAAACTCTTTGATTATTGAGATTGTAATTGCAATTTACGGGGAAGTGTATTAGGCAGACCGTTTAGACAAAAAGCTTTGAATCATATTTGAGACTCATATATAAACTATGCTGACAGGAGTCACAGACTAGCATGAGTAAACATAACAAATATTGTAGGCATCATTGTAACTTGTCTTCACGTTTCCTGCAGGCATCATTATTTGGGTTGTGTTCCTGCAAGTTGTGGTTTCCTCTATGACTTGATATTCGTAACCTTTTCTAGTTTCAATTTTTTTTTAATAGTTTCTTGTGTTCCATAGCCATTGCATTTCTCTTGTTAACTTTATTTTCATATCACAATAAATGAAAATACTTGTTGTTTGTACCTTAGGGCATACCTTATTATTCTTTGGCCACACACACCTTTGGATATTAGTTTAAAATGCCTTTGACAAAACTTATTTAATATTTATTAGACCGGCAGACAACTTAGGCCTGTTACATTTACTCGACACTGATTCATGTTATATAGAAATGAGCAGGTTGAGGATGTCATTTAGTTCTCTTTTATGGGTTTGGGCTTCATCTTGATGTTTATTTGATCCATTTCTTTCTTACACCAGGTCATTGAAACTAATGCTTATTTTAAAACAGGCATGGGACAAGTACAACTGAAATTAGGAGACTTTAGAAGTTCTCTTTCAAATTTTGAGAAAGTCTTGGAGGTTTATCCTTAAAATTGTGAGACATTTTGGTTCTTGATGTATGTCTATTTTTGAATTTATTTTCAAGTAGTATCTTATCAAATTTATTTATTTTCGAAGTCCGATTTCACAATGACTAATATTTGCTTTTCTTTAATAGAGGCTCTTGGCTACATTTACGTTCAACTTGGCCAGACTGAGAAGTCCCTGGAGTCTCTAAAGAAAACCACTAAGTTTGATCCACGTGATGACCAGGTCACTTATCTTTCCTTTTTATACCTTTTTTCTTGCTTTAATTTCTGTATCAAATTGGTTTTGGGGTTAACTAATATTTGCAGGGCATTAAGAGGACTGACTAATGTTAATTTGTAAAATTTTGGGGACTGTGAAATGTATTGAATAGTAAAATTCATATCATGAGTCGTAAGATTCTAAGAATGACGAACCATCAGTCTATTTCTTTCTCCATTAGATGATAAGGTTATCATCCACAAACTTACAATAATCAAATATAGAGGCGTAGAAATTTTTAGAATCTGACAGAACTATGTTTCACTTTGATACATACATTTAACATCTATGTCAATGAAATAGATAATTAAGAAGTTGGTCTATTCTTCTTGGAAGGAAAATGGAAAAATACCTGTCAAGCAGTCACCTGGTGAAATTATTTTATATATCTATTAATGGGATATAGCTTTCTTAATTTGAAATGAGATTGAAAATCAACCCGAGTTTTTCTTTTCATATTGGTAGGGAAGTGGAAAAATGCCTATAAATAAGTCATCTGGTAAAATAATGTTATATATCTATTGACATGACCTAACCTTGCTTTACTTTGAATAGAGAACGAAAATCAACATCTTGAGTTGAATGAAACAAAGTGGTTTGAAAATGGTAACACTAATTTACTATTTACACTTGGTACTTGTGTTTGTTCATGCAGTGTAGTATCAATCACTCTTGCTACTGCAGTTGGTGGCTATCAAGAGAAATGAAGAATTATTATGTGATTGTAATTGGTGGGACAAAGAAGAAGCATATAGAAAAACACACTTGATCTAGAATCTAGAAAACAATATATGGAACGATCAAAATTATAAAAGACTTATTTGGAGGCACCTAAAGAATCCTAGATAAACAAGAATTTAAAAGATAAAAAAAGATAAATACTAAAACATAATAATATTCTTACTTTTATTATACTTCTCTCTCTCTCTCTCTCTCTCTCTCTCTCTCTAGTTTGCCAATTTTGTAATGCCTTACCTGTATGTAATATTCCTATTCTTTGGATTATTTTTCTTTAACACATTACCTATATGTAACATCATAGATGGATATTCTTTTCTGTTTATAATTATCTCCAATATTCAATCATTTGATTTGGAACACTAATACTTTACCTTCTCCTTTCACATCCCGCAATAAAATATTTTTTAATGTGGAATTATAATGCATGAGCCTCTATGCTACACTGTAATCAAGTGCAACCTTTGCTTCTATTCATCCTCTCCTTAATCTACCTTGATCAGGCATTTCTGGACCTGGGAGGATTGCTAATTTTAAGTGATCCTGCAGCTGCTTTAAATGACCTTTAAAAAGTTTTGTTGGATTATTAATGTTGTTATTTTCATATTGAAGGAAATCATTCTCAAGTAAACTTGTGAGGTATAATTGTAGTAGACTACTATGCTTTTGTAGTGACCAGACTACTCTACCTTGGTATTTGAATGTTTGGAGAGTGAAAGGCTCCATGTTATTGAAAATAATTATAAGCCCCATTTGATTATGGCCAACAGGTGAAGAGTATTTTCACCTATTTTTGTTTATGTAAACTGTTTATATGCTGACAGGAGTCACAGACAAATATGAGTAAACATAACAAATATTGTAGGCATCATTGTAAATTCTCTTCACGTTTTCTGCAGGTACTCGAAAAAAACCTTGATGTTTGGCGGAACTCATCTGCATGCGTACCAGATGCCCTGCGCCATTACTATTAATAAATAACAAAACTAATTAGACTAAGGAGTTTTTTCTCAATTTGATGCAGTAAGTTGTCTTCCCCGTACCAGATAATGCAGGTTTTTAGGTATTTTCTTATAAATTATAATCCCTTTACTAATATTTTTAAGCTAAGTCGTGCCGCTAGTGAATATTTATGTTGATGAAAATGTGCTCATTTGTGTTCTAATCGGTGTAAATGATTATTGGTGGTTTAGTATTAGCTTTTGCTGTTATTGAGTTGAATTTTAATGTTAAAATAGGTTGGGTTTCATGAATACGAAAAGGAAACTCTGTCGAAATTTTTAAAAACAACAAGTGATATAAAAATAATTAACATGATGACATGTGGATTACCCTAGTTAAATATGTTACTACTTTTACATGTTATATAATAATATAATTATGCCAAAATATTATATATTGGACTAAATTATGTTTGTTTTTTCTTCCACAGGTCCGGTTACCATTTGGTTCAACGTGGATATGAATTGTTGAACGTGTTTATGGCTTTTGGGAGGATAAACATCTTTTTTGGGGAGGACACAATCTTTTTTTGGGAGGAAGCAACTTGAAGATTACTTTGGGATGCATTACGTTTAGAACTTCTTTTAAGTTGTTTGACTTTATTTCGAATATGTGGTTAGAGATCAATATGTTATTTATGACTATGACCTTATGTTTTAAGACTTTATTTTGGATATTATTATCATGAATGGAACATACTTTCAATTATTTTCAGAGCTTTAAAATGTCTAATGAAATGTAATGTAATGAACTATGATATAATTTATGAAAGATGTTAACTAATAAAAAAAAAAATTTAAAAATAATTTAACTTTCATGACACAATGAAAGTGTCGTAGAAAACAATTCGCCTAGGAACCCTCTGACTTCTTTCTTTATTTTGAGCAGTGGCATCTCACGTGGACTTTGGCGGGGTTTACCTCGATTCAATTTTTACCGACAATAAGCCTGAGAACTCTTCCTTTAGTGATTGTGAAGACACACTTATGAGAACTTAGCCTCATTTTGATAATGCGTAACATTTGAAAGAATTTTTGAAGTGACGGAATGTGTTCTTCGCGGTTTTTGCATTTAATGATCATGTTGTCCACATAGACTTCCACTTCCTTGTGTATGATGGTTTTGATCACTCTTTAGTACGTTACACTGGTATTCTTGAGATCTATGGACAAAATTTTGTAAAAGTGCATCCCCCATATGGTAATGAACCCGATTTTCTCCTAGTGATTGGGGTGAATTTTTAACTGATTTAACTGGAGAATCCATTTATGAAGGATTTGAGTGCATTATTGGTCGTGATGTCTACCACTAAGTCGATATGTGGTAGAGGGAAATCATCTTTAGGGATAACTCAATTGAGATCCTTGTAATCTGCGCACATTCGGACTTTTTTGTTAGTTTAAGGTACCAGTACGATGTTGGATAACCAAGGGATACTCGAACGAACCCAATGTTGGGTTATTTCTCTACTTCTTCCTTAACGTTTAAGAACCACTCGGGTATCAATTTGTGAAGTCTTTATTTAATGGGATTTGCATTATGGAGAGTGGGTATCTTGTGCGTGCTAATAGTTGGGTCGATGTCGGTCATGTCGATGTAAGACCAAGTGAACACATCTATGAAGCTGGCATGGAGATATATGTGCTCCTTTTGTTTTTTCTCGTACAGGGAGGACCCTATTTGTAACTGTTTAGAGTTTTAGGGAGTGCCAAGTTCATGACTATTATGTCGTCCTTATTGGGAGACATGCATATATTTTGACTTTGGTCAAGTTTTTGTAAGTGTTTTAAGTATTTTAGATCTGCAGAGTCATCATTATTAGGTTTGAGTTCTAATCCATCACTCAATTTATATTCATCACATGCAACACACTCTTGCAATAACTGGAAATCGCTATTTATTATGCCTTTAAATGGAGGAAGGACAACATTGATAATAGTATAAAATACTGCTTTATAGAGGGACACATTAGGAGATAAAGTGAAGGGGACTCTTTTATTATCATAACAGACTCAGAGGGCCTCCAAATGGTGGGCATCGGGATGCATCTGACAAAAGTACTTTTATCGAGTACTGTAGTTTTCGTGATGTTGGTGATGAGGTGGGCCAAATTCTATTGTGGGACATTTGGAGTGGTCTTAGAGTGCGCTAGAACCTTGTAAGGGATTACAGGCTTGGGTAGGTGGTTTTCTTTTAGGTGGGCTACCTTCCCTCTAGAGTTTGTAACAGTATCCTTAGTTAGGATTACCATGGGTTCGGTGTAGGGGAGTGCCTCGGAGAGGGCTTGCAATAAGAGCTAGTGGATTTCTTCGTTCGATTGATAGTCCCGCAAGAGCTGGAAGATTGTTTCCTAAGGTTCAATCAAAGGCAGTGACTTAAATGGTGGGGTTATCGAATCTGGCACATGTAGGTAAGGTTCAGCTCGGGGATGCTTACAAATCATCCTTTTTCACTAGTGATACCGCAGGCAGCGGAGGTGGTGTACCAGTTGTGGAAGCATTCCATAGTGATTAAATTCGAGGAAGCGAATATTACTACTAGGGAAAATTCATCAGGGAATAATATGGGTAATCCCCATTCCAGTTTCGGTTTGGGGGGTTTTATATCCTCCTTTGTAACCCATAATACATTGACTTTATTCTGGTTGACCTTATGGACTTTCTCACAATCTACGTACAGTCCCTCCTCATAGACGATCTATATATCGGGTTCTAGGAATTTCTTTTCTTCATCCTACTATAATTCGCTGAGTTTGTGATAGGGGAAGCCCTCTCCTTGGAGATGGAAGTAGTCATTCCACCTTTGATGGGGATCTTTAGAACCTGGGGTTGGAGCCATACTAATGGGGGAATACCCCAAATCGTTCTTTCCTTTATGTTCAGTGGTAATGATGGCTTTAGGGTTCCTTAATGATTCGTTTCAAGCCTAAATCCAAGCATATAACCTATTTTATGGATGATTGGCGCTGATACATTGTAAATAACTGGTTCTTCCTCTATTATGTGAGCGAGTGGGATGACTTGGTATCCACTAAGGCAAATGTTGTTGTTATGGTGGGTATCCAAGGAGGGAATGGTGCTAGTGTTGGAAACTATGGCCCAGCCGTCGTTCCTTTTAATTGTGGTGACCTCCGTATCGAACATAAACCTATCTTTCATATGCAATGATGAGGATAAAGACCCCATGAGGTGTATCCATTCTCTCCCTAACAAGAGGTTGAAATTGAAGGGGACATCGAGTGCATGAAACTTTGCATCACATTTTATAGGTCCCACTATAAGAGTAAGGGTGGTGGCTCCTAAGACCTCTTCACAAGTGTTATCATAGGCCCAGATGGCCGTAAAGGATGGCGTGACATCAAGGGCAATGTATCTTAAACTGGTGGTGATGTGAAGAGGTCACACATGAATGGTGGACCCGTTGTCTATCAGTACCAGGGGTATAATCTATCAACAGGCATCAGTGGTGACTTGTAGCATGAACTAGTGATTATAGCCTTTCATAGGGAGGTCCTTATCGCATAAGATTCTTTTTTGTTTCATTGTAATGGAATCGATAGCGGATGATATATCAGCCAAAGTTAGGTCTTTTGGTATAGAATCTTGAGACAACAGTCGAACGAGGGAAGCTTGATGTTCTCGAGATGTAGCTATCAACTCCTATATGGTGATGTTAGTTGATGTCCGATGGATTTTCTCTTGTTTTTTTTTATTTTCTCAAGGAGGGGGTTTGATATCTTGTTCAGGGGGATTTGTATTTACTATCCACATTCGGTGGAGTTGAGTATTGTCCCCACCTGGTAAGAAGTCAACTTTTTATCGGGAGAGAGTATAAGTTCGATATGGGCTTCTTGTTAGGATTTTTTGGATGGAGAAAGAGGTTCTTCAATGATGTTGGGATGAAGGCTAGTGGTGTTGGTTTTAGGACCATCACTTTGGTCTAATCAAGGGCAGGGGCTAGTTTCAAGCTCTTAGCATTTTTTTTCTAAATTTAATACATGGAGTCATCTATCTATCTTATGGCTACATCAGAGTTATGGGTAGGGGTGGATATTTTTTCACCATAACCAGGATGCACCTCGTCCCCTTGACTCGGGGTCTCCAAGGGTGTTTATATAGACATGGATGATCCTGACCAAATGTCATCATCAGATGAAGTCTCTTGGAGTTCATCATTATCATCATCTGAGGAGGGTTCTTGGTTGTCATCATTTTTATCATTAGAGTAGTTGGCAAATTTTATTGGGTTTATGCCTCTCAAAATGTTGGTGAACTTACAGTAGATGTCCCCATAATAGTAGGGGTGTTCTTCATAATTTGGTCCCAGGGTGAAATTCCCTTAACAAATCTGGCTTCTGTTAAGGCAAAAACTATGTATCAGAGGATATTAAAGTGTCTATGAGTGTGATCATACATAGATGAATTGGCAATCTCTATCCTCAATCCTCATATTGTAGGAGTATCTTCGGGTAAGGGGACCTTTAGGTGGAGGAATCCCTGGATGGGTTATTTTGTCTTGTAATTTGATAATTCCAATGATGTGAGCAATATCTAGATATGTTTTCCCATAGTTACGTCCCACACAGGTGTGGTGATGTGTTCATGGTAATTTACCCTCTATGAATAGGTCGAATGCCAACCGTGTTATAAGTAAGTCTAATTCACTATGAGGACCAATATGGTTCTGCGTGAGTTATCTTTCGGATTGGGGGATAACTTTTGGTGAGTTGGGGTGTACTTAGATAGCCCCACACATGGTTTTTAGTATATCTATGGGTATATCATCCCACCTAGTGGATTGAATGTTTTGGTATATGTTAACATTGGGGTTCCTGAGTTCTCCCCCGCTTTTGAAAAACCAAAGAGGATGTCCCCATATGAGAGGCTCGACTATAAACTGTCCATCATGTAACCTTGCTATTTCATATGACATGTCTTGTGTTTATGTTGTTCCAGTCAATCAAGCTCTTTGGTGGTATCTCTGTATCTGATCCCGAACTTTTATTCTCAAGAAATAGGGGCCTCAAAGGATGGAGGTCCTTGTTCTTGAAGTTCTAACCCTTTACCTAGGGAGTGTCCCCATAACTTCGTCATTATCCAGATTTAGGGGTTGAGGACAGACTCATCCATGGTACCCGAAAATATTGTTCCTTTAGTAATATATAGGTGGTAAAAGAAATATGTAATACCCTTTTCTGGTTGGTAGGTGTAATATATCTGTCTAGGTTCAGGGTATGAAGGTCTTGAGATTAGATTTGGATTACTGGAGGAAATTTTTTTATGGTTCGGTGCAACACATTCTTCAGGCCTATTAGTCGAGATGGGTCGACATTTCCCCTGGAGTCCATTTGCATCATATGTATAGTAAGTAGAGGGAAGACTCGTGTCTTAGGTCCCTAGGGAGGGAGTCAAGCACTCATATCATGTTATCAGTCGTACTCAGATTAGAATATTATCTGGGAAACCATGACCCTTTGATTCCCATAAATAAAGTTCTATATCTCTCTTGTAAGACTCATATGTGTGACATAAGCTAAGGTACCGGGATTAGCTCTTAGTTTAGCTTCCCCTGCAGTTTCCCTTTGAGAAATGCGTGCCCTCATTCTTTATTCCTCTTCATACAGTAGTTAATGATGAACTCGGTACTTCGAGGTAATATGATCATTGGCCCTGAGTTGTCGATCTCTCTCACTCATTTGTAATGGGGATTTAGGATATCGGGGTGTCTACATCACGGCTTATTCTGTCTAACGATTGGAATACGTGGCGCTCTAGATATTTTCCAAAGAGTGGATAGAAGATGTGTTTGAAGGAGTGGGTACCACTATTGGTTCCTGAATCCGTGAGGGTAAATAGGTGCGACTCGAAGGTCTAGTCCCCATTTAGTGGATTAGACTGGCATTATGAAGGTGATGTGCTCGGGTTTCTTTGACAGACTCATTGTATATATCCTCTCATTAAATCGAGTGATATATTTCCTCTAAGGAAGGCATAGTAAGTCTTGGATCTTTCGAGATCATGAACTCTTTGATTAGGAGAAGGTCCGAACTGCATGGTTGGTTTTCTGGAAGTGTATGTCCATAATGAAGAGTGTCATATGGTCAATGGTGGGCTTGGCCTCAGCAATGATCTTTAGGTGGGGTGATGGAATCCCCAAAGGGGTAGATTTTTAGAAATTTGAGTGTGTCCTCATCCTCAGTTTTTTATGGATGGGTACTATCATGGTGGATGGATCGATGTTTGGTATAGGAGCGTCTAATAAGGCATTAGTGCGGGGGATGAGGTGATATGGTAGGGGTTGTGAGTAACATTGTGTTCTTTTGGGATGAGGCTCCCGACGTTAATGATGTCTTTTATGTCATACCTTATGGTCCAACAGGTACTTGTGATTTGTCCTGGCCCCTAATGGAACTCGCAATGTGAGTCATCTTGATAATTTTTATTTGGGATGGGGGGGGGGGGGTCTGGGGTAGAAAGGTTTAAGGTGACCATCCAACTTCAAAGCGGTGAAGAATTGACTTAAGGGGGATTGAAGGTTTATAAAGTGTCTTGTTCGGGTGCATAACTCTTTAGGATGAGGAACATCTTTATAGTTGTGGTTCCGATTGCAGACTAACCACGAGGGTAGCTAAGTGAGATGTGGAAGTTCCAAGGGAGTTCTTGCAAGTGAAAAACTGATTTGTAGATAGTAAGGGTTTCTCAGTAGATTTAGTAGCTTTGGCGACCAAACTTTCTTCGATTTTACATTCTATGTGGTTAAGATCTTTGAAATCTGGGATCTAGTGAGATCGATTTCATTTTTTACCTCCTTCCGGAGGTTCTTCGTCACGATCTCTATCTGATCATTTTCTAAGGTGAGATTGACCATTTGATTAAGTTTCTCTCTCTAATGAGTGATACAATTGCTATTATCCTCTCCCTCCTCTTTCTTTATCACTTTCATGTCCTTACGTGTGACACTCATCTCCTCGTTATATTCTTACTACTTACGAAAAGCACGACATACATCATCCCATGTTTTGGTAGTTCCCTTATGTTTCAGACCCATATACTAAGTAAGGGCTCTTTCGGATAGAGTGGAGGAGAACATCCTCTCTAAAACTGCTAGGTCAATGTTTCAGATGTTAATCTAGAGGTGATAGTTCCACTACACCAAAATATGCGATTTGCCACTCCCATTAGCAGTGACAAATGACCTTTGTAACTGCTATTTACCATCACGATGGTGATAAATAATATTTTTCACCGCTCAAAGCAGTGACAAACAGTTTTGTCACCCCAATGTGGTTATAAAATATGACGACAATAACCCCACCCATTTTATCACCAATGTTAGCAGTTACGACTCTAATGTTTGTCATTACTAAGACTAGTGACAAGTTTGTCACCGCTATGCTTTCACTGTCAATAGTAGTGACAAAAATGATGTTTGTCACTGCCGCCAATAGTTACAAATCTGTTGTTTGTGATGTTTGTCAGTGCATTTAGTAATGACAAGTTATTATATATTTTTTTTAAAAACTTATAATTTTCTTTATATTTCGGACATTCCCAATATCCTATAGACATATACCCTTAAACCTAAATTAACATCAAGAATAATATGACATAAATATATTTCGGGCATCCTATGAGAATGAAAAAAGTGGGAAAATTTCCTTTATATTTTGAACATTCCAAATATCCTATAGACATAAAACCTTTTTAAACTTAAATTTAAGATCAAGAATAATATCACATAAGCCCAATCCGGGCATCATACAAGTCTAAAAAATCAAATAAACCCATCCTCGAGCGAAATGCAAAATGAACATCGAAACAAAAATAAACTAAAATAAATAATGTGGCTCCTACTGCTAGTAAAGATCCCATGCTTTGTGAAGTCGAGGCATATAAACTTTGGGGGTATTCAAATAAACCCATCCCGGGCGCCAAATACAAAATGAACATCGAAACAAAAATAAACTAACATAAATAATGTGTCTCCTACTGGTAGTAAAGATCCCACACTTCGTGAAGTCGAGGTACAGAAATTTTAGGGGGCATTGATATGATAACAACCTCCCTTATGTACTTGGAGTATGCATGTTGAGCAAATTCAATGGAGTAAAATCCTTTACACGTGTCTTCTTGGTATCCATTGACTTGTGATTGTGTTACTTGCCTTAAAGTGTACCCCTTCACTTCGGCCTTTGAATACTACATATGCTGGGTATGCCATGTATATAACTGGAAACATTCAAATGTAATTATTATCATTTAGAGATAAAGTTAAAGTTAAAGTAGATAATTTATTTGCAGTAAGTGGATAATCTTTGTTTGAACAATTTATATATAAAACCCAACCCCATCCCACCTCCATTAGTTATTCGTGTCGACAACCCTTTTCAGTTTTAAAAAATTTGACAGAGTCTCCTTTTTTATACATGAAAACCAAGACGTTTAATCATCAAAATTACGTTACACAACACAACAATAATATTGCCTTAGACAACACAACAATAATCCACCAATTTCAATCCTTTCCACCGATTCAAGACAATAGTATTTTTAAATGTAAGTTTCAACATTAACATAGTTCCACCATAATCATGTTCAAGTTTCATCACTACGCAATATAATTGTATAGTGATAAAAAATGAAAACACCTGATCAAGTTCCCTACAACTGTATATTGGAAGTACTTAGGGAATCATCTATATAGTAAAATATGATTATTTAGAAAGGTCGTGGGGAGTTATATAAATACACTTGTATCCTAGGATAAACACACAAATTCACTTTTTACCCAATTTCATCTTGATTTAATTTAGTCAATCATTCAATAAAATTCTGAAGCCAAATTCCAAACCAAATTAGCAGAAGAAGAATTTGAGGAAATTTTTTTTTCGGGAAAAACCTTTAATTCAAAACTTCTTAAGAAAAGACAGACAATTAACGACTTATGGACTTCTTAGATTTCCACTAAGTAAGATGAGGTAGAGTCTTCAATTCTTAAATGAAAAACGATACAGTTCAGCACCGCCCATAGTAAGAAACTCTTGCATTGATATCCACCGATCAACCTTAGCAATCTCAAATTCTTTCTTCTTCAGTAGTAGAGCCTCAACTCCACAATTCAGCAGTAGAGAAAATCTCTACAAGGGTATTTGAACTTTGAATGTGTTTATCTTGATTTGGAAAAGTGATATTCAAATATCCAAGGGTTTTGGATGAAAAAATTATAGAGTTTGATCACAAAAGAACTCTATAAAGGCTTAGAGAAAAGTCTAATCCTGTATATCTATTTATAAGGAAAGTTGTTTCAAAGAGATGGGCATTAAAGATTTAGATAAGATTCGTTTAAAAAATAAAAACACGCATACTCGTTCGAACAAACTAACATCTCATTTTAATAAAGCACCCATCCTCGTTTCATTGGCTTCTAATGAAACTTCGAAAAACATTACAGAGAATACCCAAAGGAGACATTCCAGGTCTCATTCGAATGAAGAATCTCGTTGTAAAGACCAATGGAAACTCGTTCGAACGAAATTTCAAATATTCTAACAAACTGGCAAAAATTTCAAAAAATCTTTAAAATTATTTTTTAAGAATATTTTAAAAACTTTTAAATGATAACCCTTTTAAAATAACCCTTGAATAATTAAAGTCTTTACCAAACTACCTCATAACTATTCTAAATGATGTTGTGATGAACAATATTCAATCTTACAAATGTGATCAACTTCTTCTATTCAAATATGTGAAAGTAGTCATGAAGGTACAATGGGGTGTAATGGGATAAGACAAATAAAAATAAAATGATCAATTATAAAATTTTCTCTTAAAAATCTTCCCCTTTGGCTATTCCGGTATAAAACACAAACTGAAGCCGAATTGTCCCCCAAGACAAATACAACTAATGTCCTCCCAAATCAAGAAACGAAAATGTATAAATGTATAAGTCTTGAACTGAAAAGTCTTCATCTTGTGTGGTCCATAAAAACATCAAGGAGGATTGACGTATATACATGAGACAAAAGAAATAACGTGACACGTACGAATTTAAAAAATAAATAAACACCCTCTCAATTTGTTCTCCAACCTTTTTGTCCATAATAAACAAAGGGTTAGAAACTAATCCTGAAATGTTAGCATCACATGAATCCAAAATAAATAATCATCACAAAGATAATAAACAAAGCGCGTGTGATGAAATTTCTAAGAAGAAAACCAACTATTTTTTAAAATTTTAAAATTTTCAAGTATAAAAACAAGTATATGTACAAAGAATACATATAGATACAAAATACATCACACCATGGAATATCACAAAAATACTCGAATCATGGAAGTGGAATGTAATTGTGTGAATATTTTACACGGTCAAATTAATATAGGCATTCATAACATAGGCGCATAAACTCAATGAGATACTTTTAAACAATAACTCAATTTCAACCTTAGGTGTAAAAATGTTGAACTAAAATGAAATTGACTCGACTTATGCAATATGTCATGAATTTAAATGCCTCTCAAATCAATAATGCCAAAATTTTTAATGCTTTTAAAGAGATTTTATTATGCAAACGAATTGATCTTGTACTTTTAACACCCTCACAATCTCACAAATATAAGAATTACCTCTCAAAATTTTGAAAGATATCATAATACTCATATGTAAAGAAGCATTAATGAAATAAAAATGACCTTGGCACTTTTGTTTTTGTGTGCCATTAATCTTTTAGGCTCTTGTTGACAAATGATGGATTTTAACACAAATAGAATTTTGCTCTTTCGTAGCCCCTTTCTATTGCATAAAATATAACAAGTTTTTTGGGAAACAAAATCCAGGCAATGGTTCTTACAAGCACAACTTATCTCTAGTACATTTGGTTCGTTTTAAGCACGATTGAGATGAGAACACCGTATTCAACATATGATAAGCAAGAACAATGTTCAAAAAGTCGGTGCACATGTGTAATAAAGGTGATAAAGAGTCTAACATAAGGAAAGTAATCATCAATGATCGGTGAAATGCTAGCCACGTATTATTAAGCACACTAAAGAAACAAAGCCACGTCCCAAAATTCCATGAAAAAGTCACATGAATGTATGGAATGTATGGGTGATTCAAACATCGTAAATGCACGATCCATACATAGTGAAAAATGAAAATACAAAATTCACGTTGTCTTTCAAAAGTTTTATAAAAAATACAATCGTTTTAAAATTTTTCAACCTTTTTCTTTAAAATCGAAAATCTTTTTGCATTTTTCAAGTTTTTCTAAAATAAAATCATAGAAATACAATCTAGCAATAGGGACAAATGATATGAACGTGATAATCAATATATACTAGAAAAAGTTATAACCACAATCATTTGTCTGAGAGGAGTTCTCAAAGGGAGTATACATCCTTTGAAATTCCTCGATCAAACTTTGAGAAGTTTTGACTAAAAATTCCACTTTCTCTTGGAAACTCTCAAAATATCTCCGACCGTGTGTGGGAGCATGAGTAGGAACACGTGTGGACACATGTGAGTAAATCTTCCTTGCATAAAATAAAACTCCCTAAGGAGACCTCGTTGCTTACAATGTACAAACATAAAGAGCTCGGGTCCACCATGGTTAAAATACCTAGGATGCATTTTCCTTAGTGGGTTCGGTATCCTAGGTGGGTTAGGACGAGGGCCATAAGAATTCATCACAAACTCAGGAACCCAACTCGGGTGCGATATTAGAAGTTGATGCACCGTCATATCCTAGTCCTTACCTTTCATTAAAACCTAACACGGGACTGAAGAAGATCTTTCTAACATTTTTAAATGTGTCCTCTACAGTGACCATGATCTCCCGAGTAGGTTCGAGATCTTTTTTCAAGTTGGGATATATGGGCTTTAAGTTTCTCACGAGTCTTCAATGAGGCTTGAAGATCTCTCGTGAGACTAGCCAAAGTGTTGGTCAAATCGGTCTTCTCTTTGCCAACCACAATCAATTTCTCACACTATAAAAATTTTAACTTCTCGAGTTGACTCATTGACGCCTCTCATTCTCTCAAAGCTATCACCACCTTTTCTAAATCAAATACCCTACGAGTTAAACTTCTATTTTGAGTTTTAGTTCTTAATAACTCGTTATAAAGTTCGGTGTATGCTTTTTGAAGGCCACTTTCTTCCTCACACTCTCCATAATGGTTCGACAAAGTGTCGAGGCTATCACGTTTAAAAATGTCCTCACCTGCATGGGATAAATTGGGCGCACTAACATGACTGGTCATGAACACACAAAAAATAGATTCATGTGGTGATTCATCCTCAGAATCCACCGACCTGACGTCACTATTGCTAAGAGTGATTTTGTATGCAGCTTTACCTTTGCCTTATCTCTTTACCCTAGTGGAACACTCGTGGGCGTTATGAACTTTGCCTTCGCACTCATAGCATCTCACTTGATCATCCTCATAAACATTCTTTCCCTCATTGATATTTTTATTTTTCTCAAAACTTTTGTTTTCTTTGGAAGTATTTTTTTAGTTAAATTTGAGAATTTTTTTGAAAGTTTTCATAAACAAGGAAAGAACATCAAGCTCAAAATCAAACTCACTTAGAGTCTCAAACCTTTTTCTTTTTCTTATTAGACTAAGCTTTCAAAAAATCCTTATTTCCTTATTCTTTTGAATTTTTGGAACATATTGATTTTGTAAGTTTTAAAGTCTCCTACGAGTTCTTTTAACCTAAGAGTGTCTAAAATTCCTAAAGAAATTAGAACAATACCTTTATCGTTAAAACAGGATGGTAGAGATCTCAAAATCTTTTTCAGAACTCTTGTCTTAGGAATTCTCTCACCCAAATTAAAACTAGAATTGACTATATCAGATAAACGTGCATAAAACTCATCAGAAGTCTCAGATTCTAGCATAATAGTCTCAAACTGTGTGGTAAAATTTTATAGCTTAGAAGATTTGACAACGTTGGTACCCTCGTGAGTGAGTTGGAGGATATTCCATGCTTCCTTAGACGTGGTACATGTCAGAATCCTTATTGGGAATGCCTGCAGCAGAAGCGCTTAAGCCATGGGAGGTAAAATTACTCCATTTAAATTCATCATCTGTCAAAGTGGTAATCGGTTTAGGACTTATGACATCACCATTAGTCACAGTGGGTGGTGTCCACCCTCTTTCATAAACAATCCAAGCATGCTTGTCAATCGCTTTCAAAGCCGACCTCATTCGAGCTTTTCAATATGCATAATTTGATCAATCAAAAATAGGAACCCTATTATACAAATTATCCATATAAACCCAAATTTAAAGATCACATAATAAATTAGTGTAACCTGTTTTGATACCAATTTGAGAAATGAGGGGTTTCACGGATACACTTGTATCTTAGGCTAAACACGCAAATTTACTTTTTGCCAAATTTTATCTTGATTTAATTTAGTGAATCATGCATTAAAATTATGAATCCAAATTTAAAACCAAATTAACAGAAGAAGAATTTGAGGAAAAATCCCTTTTGGGAAAAACCTTTAATTCAGCACTGTTTAAGAGAAGACAAACACTTGACGACTTACAGAAGACTTAGATATACACTAAGTATAATGCGATAGAGTCTTAAATTCTACAATAGATTATGGTACAGTCCAGCACCGCCCACAACAAGTAGCTCTTACCTCGGTATCCACCAATCAGTCTCAGGAATCTCAATTTCTTTCATCTTATACATTAGAGCCTCAACTCCATAATTCAGTAGTAGAGAAAATCTCTACAAGTGTTTTTAAACTTTGAATGTGTTCTTCTTGATTTGAAAAGGTGATCTTCAAATATATAAGGGGTTAGATGAAAAAATTATAGAGTTTAATCGCAAAAAGAACTCTAAAAAGGCTTGGACAGAATCTAATCCCGTATCTCTATTTGTAGGAAAAGTTGTTGCAAAGAATTAGGGATTAAATATTTAGATAAGATTTGTTTAAAAAATAAAAATGCGCATACTCGTTCGAACGAACTGACATCTCGTTTGAACAAAGCACCCATTCTTGTTCGGTCGGCTTTTAACGAAACTTTGAACGACATTCCAGAACATACTCAAAAGGTGACGTTCCAGATCTCGTTAGAACGAAGGAATCTTATTCGTACGACTAATGGAAACTCGTTCTAATGACATTTTAAGTCGTCCTAACAAACTAGAAAAAATTTCAAAAAAAATTTAAAATTCATTTTTGAAAACTTTTAAATGAAAACCCTTTTAAAATAATCATTGGATAATTAAAGTCTTTACCAAACCACCTCATCACTCTTTTGAATGATGTTATGGTGAACGATCTTTAATCTTCCCAATGTTATCAACTTTACCTCTTCAAATATGTGAAAGTAGTCATGAAGGTGCAGTGGGGTGTAATGGGATAAGAAAAATAAAAATAAAATGAGCAATTATAAAACATACTCTTATAATTGTAGTAAAATAAAATTTGTATAGTAGAATAACAACAGATTATAAGCCCGACTCATGAGATTTACAAATTATCTTCGTATTTTCAAACCGGGAGTCCCATGACTATGCGGTCAGTTCCTGTGAGTTACATTGATCCCGTGTGAGGTGTTTTTGCATGGTACGGAGCCGTTTGGGGGTTGTTTTGAGTTTTTCTCCCTATAATGGCATGTTTTTAAGCCTAATTCTTGAGATTTTATAAATTATCATCCTATTCTCAAACCAAGATCCCCATGATTATGTGGTTAGTTCCTACGAGTTACATTGATCTTGTACAAGGTGTTTGTGCCTCTCACGAGGACGTTTGTGAGCTGTTTTAGGTTTTTTCCCTCTAACGGCATGTTTTTAACCCTAAGTCTAGGTATTTTCAAATTATCATCCTATTCTCAAACCGGGAGTCCTGTGAATACGTGACGAGTTCTTACGAGTTACATTGGTCCAATGCTATGTGTTTGTGCCTATGCGCGACCGTTTGGTGGCTATTTTAGGTTTTATCCCTTTAGCAATATATTTTTAAGACTAATTCTTGAGATTTTCAAATTAACATCATATTCTTAAACCGAAAATCCCATTACTATGCAGGCCATTTTTACAAGTTACATTGGTCCCGTGCGAGGTGTTCATTCCTCTCACGGGACCATTTGGGGGCTGTTTTGGGTTTTCGCTCTCTAACAACATATTTTTAAGCCTAATTTTTTAGAATTGCAAATTATCATCCTATTCTCAAACTAGGAGTCACATGGCTATGCAGTTAGTTTCTAAGAGTTATATTGGTTCCGTTCGAGTTGTTCGTGTCTCTTATGGAACTGTTTTGGGTATTTGCCCTTTAACGACATGTTTTAAAGCCTAAGTCTTAAGATTTTCAAATTTTCATCATATTCTCATATTGAGAGTCCTGTGAATACATGGTCAGTTACTATGAATTACATTGGTCTCGTGTGAGGTGTTCGTTTGTCTTACCAGTCGTTTAGGGGCTATTTTGTATTTTCTCCCTTTAACGAAAAGTTTTTAAGCTTAATTCATGAAATTTGCAAATTATTGTCTTATTTTCAAACTTGGAGTCCTGTGACTATGCTGTCAGTTTCTACGAGTTACATTGGAGCCGTGCGAGGTGTTTGTGCCTCTTACGGGGCCTTTTGGGAGCTATTTTGTGTTTTTGCCCACTCACGACATGTTTTAAGCCTAATTCTTAAAATTTTCAAATAATTGTCCTATTCATAAACAGGAAGTCCCGTGACTATGTGGTCAGTTCCTATGAGTTACGTTGGTCTCGCGCGAGGTGTTCGTGCCTCTTACGGGTCCGTTTGGGGGTTGGTTTAGGTTTTCACCCTTTGACGATTTGTTTTTAAGTTTAAGTGTTGAGTTTTGGGAATTATCGTCATATTCTCAAATCGGGAGACTCGAGACTACGCGATGAGTTCCTATAAGTTAAATTGATCCCGCGTGAGGTGTTCGTGCCTCTTACGGGGTCGTTTGGGGGCTGGTTTGAATTTTCACCCTTTAACGGCTTGCTTTTAAGTTTAAGTGTAGTTTTTTGTGAATTTTCATTATATTCTCAAACTGGGAGACCCGGGACTACGCGGTCAGTTTTTACAAGTTACATTGGTCCCGTGCGAGGTGTTCATACCTCTTACGGGGTCGTTTGGGGGCTGGTTTGGATTTTCACCTTTTGACGGCTTATTTTTAAGTCTAAGTGTTATTTTTGCAAATTATCATCATATTCTCAAATCGGGAGACCCGGGACTACGCGATCAGTTCCTACAAGTTACATTGGTCCCGTGTGAGGTGTTCGTGCCTCTTACGGTTCCGTTTGGGGGTTGGTTTAGGTTTTCACCCTTTAACGGCTTATTTTTAAGTTTAAGTGTTGATTTTTGTAAATTATCATCATATTCTCAAATCGGGAGACCCGGGACTATGCAGTCAGTTCCTACAAGTTACATTGGTCCCGTGCGAGGTGTTCGTACCTCTTATGACTCCGTTTGGGGACTGGTTTGGATTTTCACCCTTTAACGGCTTGTTTTTAAGTTTAAGTGTTGATTTAGACATGTTTTAATCTAAAACGGCTCGAACGGAGTGCGCAAATAATTGTCGTTTAGGGGCTATTTTTTATTTTCGCCCTTTAACGAAAAGTTTTTAAGCTTAATTCATGAGATTTGCAAATTATTGTCCTATTTTCAAACTGGGAGTCCTGTGACTATGCTGTCAGTTTCTACGAGTTACATTGGAGCCGTGCGAGGTGTTTGTGCCTCTTACGGGGCCTTTTGGGAGCTATTTTGGGTTTTTGCCCACTCACGACATGTTTTAAGCCTAACTCTTAAAATTTTCAAATAATTGTCCAATTCATAAACAGGAAGTCCCGTGACTACGTGGTCAGTTCCCACGACATGTTAAGTGTTGATTTTTGTAAATTATCATCATATTCTGAAATCGGGAGACCGGGGACTACCGTGCGAGGTATTCGTGCCTCTTATGGCTCCGTTTGGGGACTGGTTTGGATTTTCACCCTTTAACGGCTTGTTTTTAAGTTTAAGTGTTGATTTAGATATGTTTTAATCTAAAACGGCTTGAATGGAGTGGGCAAAAAAACACGTGCCTCTTATGGCTCCGTTTGGGGACTGGTGCCATTTGGGGACTATTTTGGGTTTTTTCCTTTATCGACATGTTTTTTTCCCAAGTCTTTACAAATTATCATCATATTGTCAAATCGAAAGTCCCGTGACTATGTGATTAGTTTTATGAGTTACATTTGTCTCGTAGAGGTGTTTGTGCCTATTACGGGGCTATTTGGCGGTTATTTTGGGTTTTGACCCTTTAACGGCACATTTTTAAGTCTAATTCTTAAGATTTGCAAATTATCATCCCATTCTTAAATTGGGAGTTTCGTGACTATGCGATCAGTTCCTACGAGTTATCTTGGTCCCGTGCATGTGTTTGGGCCTCTTACGAAACCGTTTGGGGGTTGTTTTAGATTTTTTTCCATTTAACGGCATGTGTTTTAAGCCTAAGTGTAGATTTTGGGAAATTATCGGCTTATTCTCAAATCGAAAATCCCATGACTACGCGGTCAGTTCCTACAAGTTCCATTGGTCCCATGTGTGGCCAGCCCCTATCCTCGCGGCGTGGTGGAGGATCCTTAGGTCCCGCGCATCCCTCTCGGGAGCACTTCGACCGACGTCATTTGAGGTGAGGTGAAAGATGTAGAGAGATTAGAGTCGCCAGTCTATTTTACTCAAAACTAACAAAAGAAAAGGGGAAGCCATCCCTAAGGACAACATCCAAAGACATACTGCTGCATACGAAACCAAAATGATTCGAGAAGGGTCCAGAGGCTAAGTTACGAAATGGGAAGGTGTTAGGCACCCATTCCGCCCTTTCGGTCTCTCATGGATTTTTGCTATTTTCCTTTATTTTCCTCGTGATATGTGTGCATGTGTATATATAGTGGAGATAGGAATCTTCGACTTGCACCATGGAAGAGGTAAAGAGAGTCATCTGTAGGAAGGTATAAAAATATTAGAAAATAGAATTTAGGCGATTATCCTTACGTTGATCATTATGAGGGAACGATAACGCATGTGGGATAATACGCCACTAGGAACATATATATATATATATATATAATATAATATATAAGAGAGTGGAGTTTAGAGAAAATAGAAAATGAGAGAAAAAGTAAAAAATAGGACTCGAGTCTCGGGTTTTACCCCGAAATGCCTACGTAGCCTATAGAGGCATCAAAGTCCACGTAGTTCGCATGCAAAATGAGGGGTGGGGTTTGTCCCATAAATCCAATCGGGGATTCTCTTATTTGTGTGTGTGTGTGTGTATGTAGAATAAGTGTTTTAGTTGTAAGAAAAGTGTAAGAAAAGTATGAGAATTCCCGTTTGGAATTTATGAGCAAACCCTCTTTTTCTTATTTTTTTTTTGGCTTTTTATTTATATGAAAATAAGGGATGTGCAATAATAATAAATAAAAAGTAGATTAGGATGTATGAGATGAGATAATAAAAGTGCTAAGTAATAAAACAAGATATTGGGAATTTATGAGAATTTAGGGAGAAAATTGAGAAAACTGGACCTTCTTGAAGATCTTGAGCTTGATGTTGAATGTTGGAGAGCAGCCCTCAAACTTGGATGATGATGGAGGGTAGTGAATTCACCAAGTTTGGTGAATAGGATGATGAAAAGTGAAGGTTGGAAAGGGATTTGGGTGTAGAAATCACGCTGACTTCAAGAGAGGTTTTCTGGATTTGCTGAGAGTGATATCTATCAAATTTGGGGCTCCTCTTGTAAGTGAGGTCAGGCCTCATTTTTACAGGCCCGGGGTATTGCCGATCGGCATATCCCTGTTCCTATCGTTCAGCAGATGCCTTTAGGCACACTACCGATAGGCAGGGTCTGGGACCTTCCGTTTGGCAGTGTCTTTCAGGCCTTTTTGGAAAATCGGCCGCAGAATGCAAACCGTTCATCAGAATCGCGCACAGGGTAGACCGTTGGGAAGTTAATTCAGAGACCTTAGAAAGTCCTTGGACTTATCCTGGGTTCGAGAGTTGACTTTGGGTCAAATATGGCTCAGAATCATTCGTTAGTCCATTGGACGGGGAATCGTCGGATGAAAATGGATCGTTCATTCGCATGGTACGTCCAAATCATGCACGAGGAAGATTGTTGGAAAGGTTAGGAGATATACTTTGACATTACAAAGAGTTTGATATGGTTCGGGGAGTTAACTTTGGTCAACCAGGCCCTGGAAGCATTCGGTGACCTTTCGGAGTAAAACAGATCGTTCGTCTGTACTGTAAGTCAGAATCGCGCACGAAGTTGACCGTTGGAAAGGGGTTTTAGTACCCTTTGAACATTCATTCACTCTATGATGTGCTGAAGAGTTGACTTAGGTCAAACAGAGCTCGGGAATGCCCGATGACCTCCTGATTGAGTTTTGAGGAAATTGGGTCGTTCGTTCGCATGGTAGGTCGGAATCATGCACGGGACGGACTGTTGGAAAGGGGTTTTAGTGCCCTTTGAATATTTATTTAGTCTCTATCAAGCTAAATATTTTGAATTTTGGTCATATGGAGCCTGTCCCGATTGCTTCTAGGTCAGTACTGAGGGTATGACGTGGGTTTGTGGTGATGACGGGAGGTGCTAGGGACCTAAGGAGAGTTTAAGGGGTAACAGAATGGAGTGTCTACAAATCCCCTCGATGGGTGAGTTTGGAATAAATGATAGCCATCGAATAGACACCGCATGATGCTTTTGAGGGAGGATGAATAATTCAGAGGTTTGAGGCCAATTCTGAGGACCTACGGAATGCGAGGATGACCGATTTTAAGGGTCGAGGCTAATTCTAAGGACCTATGAAGTGTGCTGGGGATAACCAATTTGGTGGGTAGAAGCGGATTCTGAGGGCTTAAGTATGAGGTGACCAATTCTGGGGGTCAAAGTCAACTCTGAGGGCTTAAGGATGAGGTGACCAATTCTGCGGGTTGAAGCCAATTCTGAGGGCTTAAGGATGAGGTGACCAATTTTACGGGTTGAAGCTAATTCTAAGGGCTTATGGTGACGATCCAAGACCGAGGTCAATTCTGACCTAAGATAGGTGACAACCGAGGACTGACGCCAATTCTGACCTAAGAGAGGTGACAACCAAGGACCGAGGTCAATTCTGACCTAAGAGAGGTGACGACCGAGGACCGATGTCAATTCTGAACTAACTATGGTGACGATCCAAGACCGAGGTCCATTCTGACCTAAGAGAGGTGACGATCGAGAATCGAGGTCAATTATGACCTGAATATGGTGATAATCCAAGATCGAAGTCAATTTTGACCTAAGAGAGGTGACGATCGAGGTCAATTCTGACCTAACGATGGTGATGATCCAAGACCGAGGTCCATTCTGACTTAAGAGAGGTGACGACCGAGGTCAATTCTGACCTAACTATGGTGACGATCCAAGACCGAGGTCAATTTTGACCTAAGAGAGGTAACGACCGAGGACCGAGGTCAATTCTGACCTAATTATGGTGACGATCCAAAATTGAGGTCAATTTTAACCTAAGAGAGGTGACGACCGAGGTCAATTATGACCTAACTATGGTGACGATCCAAGACCAAGGTCAATTATGACCTAAGAGAGGTAATGATCGAGGACCAAGGTCCATTCTGACTTAAGAGAGGTGACGATCGGGGACCGAGGTCAATTATGACCTAACTATGGTGACGATCTAAGATCGATGTCAATTTTGACCTAAAAGAGGTGATGACCGAGGACTGAGGTCAATTCTGATCTAACTATGGTGACGATCTAAGACCAAGGTCAATTTTGACCTATGAGAGGTGATGACCGAGGATCGAGGTCAATTTTGACCTAACTATGGTGATGATCCAAGACCGAGGTCAATTCTGACCTAAGAGAGACGATGACCAAGGACCGAGGTCAATTCTGAACTAATAATGGTGACAATCCAAGAACGAGGTCCATTCTGACCTAAAAGAGGTGATGACCGAATACCGAGGTCAATTCTGACATAACTATAGTGACGATCAAAGACAAATGTCAATTTTAACCTAAGAGAGGTGATGAGTAAAGACCGAGGTCAATTCTGACCTAACTATGGTGACGATCCAAGCTTGAGGTCAATTCTTACCTAAGAGAGGTGACGACTGAGGACCGAGGTCAATTCTGACCTAACAGTGGTGACAATCCAAGATCGAGGTCCATTCTGACCTAAGAGAGGTGACGACCGAGGACCGAGGTCAATTTTGACCTAAATATGGTGACGATCCAAGATCGAAGTCAATTTTGACCTAAGAGAGGTGACGACCGAGGTCAATTCTGACCTAACTATGGTGATGATCCAAGACCGAGGTCCATTCTGACTTAAGAGAGGTGACGACCGAGATCAATTCTGACCTAACTATGGTGACGATCCAAGACCGAGGTCAATTCTGACCTAAGAGAGGATGACGATTAGATTTTGGGTCTTGCTAGGGAATGAGCTGGGGAAAAAGTAGAGTGTCCTTTGGAAACTTTCAAAGTTTCTCTCTGGAGTTTCGGTGGGTAAATGGGGGTTCCGCTTGAGGGAGTGTGAAATTTTCTTGGTGAAAATGTTCTAAATCCTTTCCGATGTTTTTAGGAATTTTTTGAGGATTTTTCAGGATTTTCTGGTATTTTCTGGGAATTTTTGTACGAAATTTTAAGGGGGTGCCAGTCGGCATGGTTCAGAGGGTGCCATTCGACAGTGGTACGGACTTTTGGACTGCCTCGGGAAGGTAAGGGGTCAGTGCCGATTAGTGGGTGGGGAGTCAATACCGATCGGCATGACGCTTAACATCCTATATAAAGGGGAAAAATTCCCCTCATTTTTCACAGCTTCTTGCTTTCTTTCTCTTTGTGATTTTCATGTGCAAATCGTTCTAGCGTCCCGATATCTAAGAAATGGCCGCCTTTTTGAGCACTGCAGCGCATAGGGAATGGTTGACCGTTGACGACTGGGATAATGTGGAGTGGAGGGCCAGGGCACCTCTTGCTTTGGGTAGTAAGAATTATTTTGATGCTTTCGAGCCGGTTATGGATGAGCGAACCTTGCTACTGGAGCCATCGCGTCATCGGTCTTCGAACGTGGTGAACCCTGGCGGTTATGTAAGTAACCTGACCTTTGGCATTCTTCTCTTTTTGGTTATTTTTTCCTTCCTTCTTGAATTTTTGACAAGGTTTCTTATTTTGACAGTCTGATATCTCATTGAAGAACATGCGTGCTCATGGGATGACGGGGCTTAAGGATGTCTGGGAGCATCTTCCACTTGTGGTGCATTGGATGGTATCATCAACGAATTTTGGGAGGTTGGCGTCTGCACTGGATGAGATCCCTCGTTCGATAGCGATTTAATGTTCTTTGGGGGAGAGATGGTAGGATACTACCCACACCTTCCATTTCAGTTTTAAGGAGATGACCATGACTCCCATAGACGTGCAGCAGCTGCTGGGGATGGATTGCGATGGGGAGCAGATAGAGGTGGATCGATCTCTAAAGGTGACGCCGGAGGCAATGAGGGCGGCGCTCGACGATGTGGGGAGGATAGTTTTTGGAGATTCCATCCGATTGCCCTTGCTGAAGGACGTTCTACTGAGTAGGGTGGTTGATGTGGAGGATGGGTTGCAGGTGAGGCAGATGGCCCGATTGTTCATTTTGCTGGTGCTGGGAGGCTTTATTGTGGCGTCGAGCGGTGATGTCGTTCTTTTGTGGTTTTTTCCGTACTTGAGGATGTTTTTGAACATCCCTCTCTATGATTAGGGGAGCCTGACTTTGGAGACCCTCTATTTTTATTTGGATGCTTTCAGTCGGTGCTGTTGGTAAACTTTTACTGGAGCCATGTATCTCCTCGAGGTATTTCTTTAATTTTGCGTATTTTCCTTTCATGCATTCGCATTTTCCTTATGCGCATCTTTTTGATTGAGAATTCCTATCTTTGGCAGACGTGGCTCTATGAGGTGATTGGGTGCAATACCCAACTGATCGCTTTAAAGGATGATACCATTGGGGACTTCTGCCGATTGTACCGATATCGGAAGGCTAATTGGCAGTCGAAGGGATCTCTCTCTCTGGAGGCAGTGTGTCAGGTCTTGAATGGCCTGACCAGTGGTAGGGTAAGACTTTTTCCTTTTCAGTCTTAGTTTTTGGCATGTTCTGATTCTGTATTGACTTATGTCGGCTTGGGGATTTTCAGGTGACCTTTGATCTTTGGGGGATAACCATTCAGGATACAGGGGCGATCGGGGTGAATGCGCAGATGAGGCATTTGATGGCGTATGAGTTCGGAAATTCCTGGTATCTCAGGGAGTGAGTGGTTCAGCAGATTATTGAGGAGGAGGTGGTGGTGCCACCTGCATAGCCTTCTATGTTTATGAGGCAGGAGCGACTGATGCCAGAGGATGTGAGGATCGCAACGATGATCGGTGAGTCCTACATGTTATGTACTAATACGGCTTCGCCGTATGACTATATGGATTTTGTGATGAGCTGGTTGATGACGCCCAACATATATGATGCCTTGCCTTTACCTCCTACGGGTTCGAGTCGGGCGGTGGGGTCCTCCCACAGCGGTGGTGGTCCATCGGCGTCTGTAGCGATGGTGACTTCAGAGGTTCCCTTTGTGCGGCTGCATACCCCTTCATACAACATTTGGCGGGCTGATGGAGGGATGGTGCCTACATTGTACCGTCCTTACGCGATGGAACCAGAGGAGCTGGGTTTGACAGAGGAGGTTCTTTGTTCTGCGGTATACCTTATTGCTCTTTTTGATTCTTTTTATGTTTTGATCCCTCTTTTGATACTAATTCCGCCTTTTACTTATAATAAGTTCGTGTATCGACCACTTAGCTGAGGGATATTAGAGACTGGATCTCTTTGGTGACTACCCACATTTGGGATGCGGTCCCGATTCCATCTTTTTTGGTACCGTCCGTTTCATCCGAGGAGGACTCTAACTCGGGTAGCGGGGGTGCGTCATCTCGCCGTAGGGGAAATAGAGCACATCACAAGGGTGTAAGCTCTTAAAGAGAGGGGGAAGGATAGGTAAGATAGAGAGAATGTGGGACCTACGAGGACTTTTCTTCCATGCTGGGGATAAATCCCAATGTAGCTGCGGCTTTACCCGAATTTTTCCGTTCTCCCAGGGATTTTCTGGCTGGGCTTCTTCGCATTTTGCCTTCAGCGGCTAGGTCACTGGTTGTTGGAGGAATGATCTCCCTCCCGGCGGTGTTGTGGTTCATACATCTATGGGAAGTAGGCGATACTGGTTGTGCTGGAGTCGTTGCTCTAGGCTTAGTATCAAAATTATTGCTGATGATTGGGGAACTGCGGGTGAATTCGCAACTTGCAGCCATTACTTCATGGATGTCATATCTTCGTAATCCTGCGATGGTGATACTTGAGGAGACCCTGAACGTTCTGGATGCCTAGCGAGAAGGTCGTTATGACTTCCTGCGGGGTAGCCCAGTGATTCTGTTCATGTGGTTGTCTGAAAGACTCCGCCTGGTGACTCTTCCAGAATATCCTTTGTCGGATGTACCCAACTTCTTTTCACGCCACTTCTTCAGCGATGGCCTAGATATTGAGAGCTGCGAGAATTGGCTTTTGGAGCATGGGGCTCAGAATCTGTACTAGTCAATGCCTTGGTGGGGACAGTTTTTGACTGTTCTGGAGCTAGGAGAATACTCATATGTGCGGCTGGTTGGTCTCAGCCAGACCTCTTTCTATTTCCCTTGGCGGCTTCTGCGTCAATTTGGCTGGGCACAAATCGTGCCACCTCAAACACTGAATTTCTTTCCGGTAGAGGATTTGACCGAGCGTCTACGCATTCGTCTTGGATCTATATGGGAGAATCAGCATCCGTCGACCCGTCCCTCTCAGTCGGTTGGGAGAGTTTGGCATATCCCCGGGGATTAGATAAAGTGGTTGTGGAGGAAAGTAGTTAGAAAAATGTTGGTAGTGGAGACCGGACAAAGGTGGATTGTCTTTTTTGACACCATGGAAGGAGGTGTTGTGGTCTTTTCGAAAATGGTTGGAGCTTATCGGTCCATGGAGTGTCTGTGACACTCGGTTCGGGCAGGGGAAACTTGGGGACCCCAGGATGTAGATGATGATGATGGAGCGAGCTCCTCTGGTAGCTGTGGGTAGGATGGTTTTTTTTGTAATGGGGAATAAATGTGGGGATTTTATTTTGTCTTTTTTAGGAAGGTAGAGGGGAAGGGAGTTATCCGTTCCTTTATGTGATCTGTACCGTAATTTCTTATTAGTGAAATAAACAAATTTCTGATCATCCATCTGTGCTTTTCGATGAATTTTTTATTGTTTGAATTATCTATACCGATCACTAAGGCATACATAATCCTTTTGTTCGAATACATGTTGGAATTGACTGTTGTTCTCAGAGACAAGAAAATAATAGTATTTTGTGAAAAAGAAAGGGTCATGCTTATGTAAGGTGTATGAGCTGCCTACGTACCTCTGGAGTTTTTGGAAAAGTTTTAATTTTGTTTGAAAATGGTTTTTTGGAGAGGATCGGGACCACGTAGTTCTGGGTAAGGGGAAATTAAGAGATTTTTTTCTTTTTTCTTTTTTAGAATAGAAGGGAGATGAGAAGAGTCGTAGGGCACCGAGATTTTGGACTAGGGGTAGAACTTCTTGAGACGGTCCAGGTTGACTGGACGAGCCATCTCTTCCCCATCTAAGTCGGTGAGCATGGCGGCACCGCCGGACAAGATATTCTTGATAATGTAGGGGCCACTCAAATTGGGCTTGAATTTCCCTCTGGGGTCCTAGATGGGTTCTATGATTTCTTTGAGGGCTAGGTCCCCCTCTCGGACACTGCGATCCTTGACTCTTTTGTTGAATGATCGCGCTATTCGGCGATGGTAGCCTTTTATGTGGTATAGAGATTTTAATCTCCTTTCGTCTAAGAGGGTCAGCTTGTCAAGACGTCTTTGGCACCAGTATTCTTCGCTGACCTTGCTTTCAAGCATGACGCGTAGTAAGGGTATTTCCAACTCCACGGGTAGGACTGCTTCCATGCCGTAAACTAGAGAGTAAGGGGTAGCTCCAGTAGAGGTTCGAATTGAGGTTCGGTAGGCCCAGAGGGCGTACGGGATCCGGTCAGCCCAATTCTGACAGCTTTCGGTCATTTTACTGATGATGGTTTTGTGGTTTTTATTGGCAGCGCCGTTAAAAAATATTTGACATTGAAGGTTATCTTGAGCAGTGCAGAGGATGTTTTCATCTGGGAATTCGGAGATCCAAACATCAGCTTCTTCCATGGGGTAATCAGCGAGGTAGTCAGAGATATCTCTTCCTTTCATGGTTTTTTGTGTGATGTACACAATATCGAACTTGACTAGGAGCATCAACCATCGGGCCATTCGGCTGGACAAGATGGGTTTCTCAAGAAAGTATTTAATGGGGTCCATTCGGGATATAAGTTTTATGGGGAAGGCGAGCATGTAGTGCCGCAATTTTTGGGTGACCCAAATAAGTGCGACACACGTCTTTTCCAAAGCAGTGTAGTTGACCTTATACCTAGCCAATTTGCAACTGGCATAATAGATGGCTCTTTCTTTCCGAGAATCTTCAAGGAATTGGGATATCAAAGCCCCAGCCGTAGTGTCGATTATGGTTAGGTATAGGAGCAAGGGGAGACCTGGCTGTGGTGACATGAGTACCGGGGGTTGGGTCAGATATTGTTTGATTCGGTCAAAACCTTATTGGTAGGCCTCGTTCTTAACTTTAGTTGAATCCTTTCGAAGGATTTTGAAGATAGGTTCGCAGAGGGATGCTAGCTGGCTGATGAACCGGCTGATGTATTGCAATTTCCCAAGGAAGCCTCAGACTTCTTTCTCTATTTAGGGAGGTGGCATCTCAAGTATGGATTTTACCTTGGCAGGATCTGCCTCTATCCCTTTCTCACTGACCATGAATCCTAAGAGTTTTCCCTTAGTAACGCCGAAGACGCATTTTTGAGGGATTGAGACTCATCTAATACCGTCGTAGTCGTTCGAAGAACTTTCAGAGAGTGGGCACATGACCTTCCCTAGTATTGAATTTGACAATCATATCATCCATATAGACCTCAACTTCTTTGTGAGTCAGATCGTGCAGGATGGTTGTGGCAGCCCTCTGGTAGGTAGCCTCAGCGTTCTTGAGACCAAATGGCATGACAATGTAGCAAAAGGTTTCCCATGGGGTGATGAATGCGATTTTTTCTTGGTGGTTTGGGTGCATTTTGATTTGGTTATATCTGGAAAACCCATCGACGAATGATTTGAGAGCATGACTGGCTATGTTTCACGATCATGTCGATATTGGGCAGCGAATAATCATCCTTTGGAGAGGCTTTGTTCAAATCCCGATAGTCTAGGCACATCCAAACTTTCCCTCTTGATTTCAGTACGGGCACTATATTGGCTAGCCACGTGGGATATTCGATCATATGAATGAAGCCCGAGTTCAACTATTTGACCACCTCCTCTTTGACCTATAGCAACCATTTGGTGCAGAGCTTTCTCAACTTTTGTTTGACTGGTTTGTAATCTGTGAGAGTGGGGATCTCATGCTGAGCTATTTCAGGATCAATGCCGAGCATATCATCATAGGACCATACGAAGATATCCACAAATTCCTTCAGCAATTATTCGAGTTATGCATGCTCATGCTCGTCAAGGGTAGTCCCTATCCTAATCTCGTGCAGTTGGCTACTAGAACTGAGGTTAACAAAAACAGTCTCTTCCTCATTAATTTGAACGTGGTTATGTTGTTTATTATTAACCTTAGTTAAGAATTATTCATTTGCAAAATCATCATCATCAAAAGTTTGATTAGAATCCAAACAGTTAATGTAAGGCACGATAAGATACTCAAAATCTTCATTTATTTCATTGATAGGAAAAACAGCATTGAGAATCTCCTCAAAAGAGGACTCGATTACATTTGAACAAGGATAGACAACAAAAGAAGAAAAAGGGTTAAACATTATGATTAGGGGAGGTTTTAGCGGGTAGAACTGGCGCAGCATGCTAGTTGAGGAGAGGTATATCAGCAGCTTTAATCAGTTGGGGTGGATCCAGTGATGTAGTGCCTGAGTGAACCATGCAGAGTGTCAGCCCCAGTTTCTATAAGTTGAAGGAATCTTCGGAGTCTCTTTCCTTAGTCTTTTCGGTATCTTTGATGAGCGGTTGTACACGGTGTTGGGAATTCTCGACCCACGGGTTGCTGTCTAGGAAGAAGATCTCCATTCCAGGCTTTATTTCTTCTCTATCTGGTCATACCATGATTCTGGAAAGCCGCAAAAGGGGAAGTCTTCACCCTCTTTAATGAGTCGTCTGTTCAAGGAGTCACCTGGGATAGTCTGAATGCAGTATAGTCTTCTCTTTGGTCGAGACTGACGGATCATTCTGAGCTCTTGTTCTGACGGTTGATACCCTAAACCACAAGGAGGGAAAGCCTTCTTTAGTTCAATCGAATCGAGTATCCCTTGCAGTCAGGGCATGAAGTGCATGTTTCTGAACATATGAATTATATTGACGTTGCCATGAGGGTCATATTCTGGACAAACCCTTTCTTTGAAGTTATCCCCTGCGGGGAGTAGAAGTGGTTCAATTCGAAATCCTGATAGGAGCATATCATTTGACCCATGCTGTATCTCAAATATTGGACTGCTGGTGCTTGCACTCTCGGTATTATCGTCATCGCCTAAGATGGTAATGACCCGTCCATCGGTGAAGAAATTTAATTTTTGATGGAGTGAGGAAGACACGCCCTTGATACTATGGGCCCAAGGTCATCCTAGCAATAGGTTGAAATAGGTTGGGATGTCAATATCTTGAAATTCAACCACAGGGTTTATAGGGCCAGCCCTTATTATAAGCTTTAGGGATCCCATCACCTCCCGATGGGTATTATCGTAGGCACGCGCAACAGTGGAGGTTGGAGCGAGGTCACTTTCTTTCAGGCGTAAACATTTGAAGGTTCTCAGCGGGCAGACATTCAAGGCGGATCCATTATCGATAAGAGAGAGTGGTACAACCTTCCACATAACTTCGACGGAGATGTTGAGTGTATGATTGTGGTTTGGCCCAATCTTGGGGATTTCTTCTTCGAAAAATGAAAGCATTCGGGTAGAGGTCAAGGATCTGACTAATTTTATCGCTTCTTCGGGTGTGGTAGAGGGAGGAACTGTGGGTCCAGTGAGAAACTTGATCAAAGCGTTTATGTGCACCTAAGAAGACATGAAAATCCTCCATAGAGTGATGTTATCTTGAGTTTTCTTTAGTTGATCGAGGATCTTACTCTCCTCGAGGGTCATTTCTGGCATATGAAGGTTTTCAACACCCTTCCCTTTGTCATTGGCCGGTAGTGAGCTTGGAATCTGGTAATGACTCCCTGATCTAGTTATGTGATTTACTGAAGAAGGGAAGAACATGAACCCCATTTCCTTATCGATCTCGGGTTGTTCAGCCACCTTATTTATTTCTCTGAGGAGTTTTTCAAATGATATCATTCCACACATATCGGCTACCGAGCTAGTTTTTTCTGAAGCTTTCCCTTTATTCGAATCTTTGAATTCTCCTCCCCATATGGTGGCAATAATAACTCGGTGATACTGCAAATGTTGTTGGTCTGCCTGAATAATTCTACCATGATCTAGATGACATCATCTAGAGTGACTTTATCGGTCGGTACTACCCAACTATCTGACTCTCGGTCCCATTTTCTTTCTTCTAAGAATAGCGTACTGTACGTCTGGCAATCAATGATCATCTGTGAGGGAAATTTCAGCCCGAACTCTAGGAGTTGGTTTAAGACTTCTGATAATTCCATACTTTCATTTTCATAACGGGTATGGACAACGATGCATGCTCTGGTAAAGAGTGACAGTGCCTGATTAGTGAGGCTGGTAGGTTGTAGTAGGAAATATGGGCAAATTTGGAGAGGTTTAGGAAAGTATATGAGTGTGATTTGAGTTCAGGGATCAAATTCTGGGTTCCCTTCTAGAAAGATGGCATGGGCATGATTTGGAAGTGGGTTGTGAGTAGTGTTTGGCTTAGGATTGGCTGGTGGGGCAATGGTACCCCGGTCAATCAGACCTTGGATCATGTTTCGGAGGTGAAAGCATTGGTCGGTGGTATGGCCAGCTATTTGGTGAAAGGCGCAATGGGCATCTTCCTTATAGTTTCTCGGGAGTGGATTTGGCAATAGACGAGTATCTAAAGGTTTGATAAGGTTTCAGCTTAGCAAGGCTTGATAGACTTTGGAGAGGGGAGCATGGAGATCAGTGTATTACTTTTGTACTGGGGCAGGACGAATTTCTGGTGCCCATGATGTGGTTGGTTGTTGATGGTTGAGATTATAGCACTAGCAGGCTTATCATATTTTCTGGGGGTGAATTGTCCGGACACCTTCTTTGGGTCAACTTCGATTTTGGAAAGACCTTCCTCGATCTCAACTCCAGCTTCTCTGAGAGCTCAGAAGTGGGGGTAGTATTATCCTCCCATCGTAGCTCAAACATGGGGTAAGAAGTTCTTCTTAACTATGCTGACTTGTTCTTCCTTGGAAGGCCGATTGGTCATAGTTGCTGATTTTTCCCTTCATCGAGCGATGGAGTTACTACCTGATTCTCTAAGGTTCTATTTGAGCAGCTCTAAATCACGGCGGGTGACCTTAAGCTCTTCATTGTATTTGTACTGTGATATGAATTATCGAGCTACATCCTCCCAGCTACAAATTCTGGACTATTCGAGAGACAAAAACCATCGGAAGGCACTATCCTTCAGAGTTTTCTGAAACAATTGGGCTATCACTTTTTCAGAAGCCCCTAGTAGAGTCATGCAACGGTGATAACTTCGAAGATGAACAATCAGGCGTCCACTTCCTCCGAATTTCTCGATATTTGGCATCTTGAACTTCTTGAGTAACTTCACTTTAGGATAAGGATACATGTGGGTGTAGTCCATGTAATTTCCTGAGATTATGACTTGGTCGAACTTCTTAGTGTGAATCTTGAGGTCCTCTTTGACTTTGTTCATCTCTTCTTCCTTTAGATCAATGATCATAGGCAAGTTAGCCCCATGCTGGGCAAGGTTCGGCATCGAAAGCTGGGCAGGCGGTGGCCCATTAATAGGAAGGACACGTGGAGTTTGTTGATACTCTTCGAGAGCCCAGATGGGCCCGAGCAGATCCATGGCACAAAGGAATAGGGTCTCGGGTTCTTCAAGCTCAGGAATCAGGTTTCGTTGCATTTCTCGAACCTCAATTTGGAGGTTGTCAATCTTGGACACAAACTGAGCTAGGACTGCCGTCAGATCCGGCTGCATAACGGGTACTTGATTTGTGTTCTCTATGGAAAGCGAATGGATACCAGACTCGAAAGAAGTAATACGTGAACGAACAGAACTCCGGGGTGACTTGATTGAAGACCGAAGCCAATAAAGAGCTAGGCCAAGGGTTGCAATCGACCCGGGAAGGCGTAAAATGGGATTTATTTTTGAGAAAAAAAGGGAAATGGTAAGTTTTCCCCTTTTTTGGTGTACTCACGTAATATTTTTGAACTCTTTTTAAGATCATAATTTTAATAGTGGTAACTCCTAATCAAATATATATTACAGGGTAGTGGATGGAAAGTTATTGCCAACTTTGAGGGAAATTTTCCTATCATGATTAAGCAGCTAGCCTTAGACGGACATTTTGACATAAACGATGCCAAGAGAGTAAGAATTCTACTACAATTATAATTCATTTTTTTGCATTTGTTTTCTAAAGTTTGTTTTTTCTATTTCTATATTCTTATAACGTGACCCCTTTTAAATGGTATCGGATTGTGCCAGAAGCAGATGATGTTTAGAGTTGGATGTCCACTTGAGGTTAATTACTTATTTGGTGAGTTAAAATGTAATTTATTGATTTCTTATTAGTGTCTTTTTAATTCCATGATGTGAATGACAGCACCATAGCTAAATTTATTAATTTTAGTATGAATTAGGCGATATTAGTAGTTATAATGCTCAAATTTATGCTTTATAATAGTAATTTGACATGCCCTGCCGATGTAAGCCTGCTGTCGGACGATGCTTGCTGCTACCCGGGCGAGCTACCCTCCTTCCCTTCTTGCTGCTATTACCGTCGATGAGAGGTAAGTACTTTTTTTTTGTTTTGATGTGATGTCAGTTTTTGTATTTGAGATTCGGTTTACCAATAAGGTTTAGGCATACTATGTATTAAACTTGAATCAGAAAAAAAAATCGCCTAGGGGACTCCTACCCCTAAACCCTTGGCACCACTCGAAAAGGCTCACCCTCGAGACAAATCATGGATCCTCCACTTTCTCTATCTAATAATATAATATTGTTTCATATCTATACGCTAATTCTTTTATTGTTCTCGGTTGTTCCATGCTGCAGGACCATTAGAATTCATGGAGAGAGAGTGAGGAAGAAATTAAAATTTTGATTGTCCAAGCATGTATATATTTGAAAATTTTATATACTGAATTAGATTCTATGGAATCGATTATGTTTTTTATACGAGTTTCGAAATGGACTAAATAAAGGGAATTTTCCCTAAATTTTTTAAATTGTTAACTCTTAGTTGTGTTAGTAATTTGTTACTTAAATTAAGAGGAGGTTTATACGATGTGCAAGTTGGACTAATAATATTGTTGTTGTTGGGAGTGTTTTTTGTTTTTTAAACAGGGGATAGTCCTACATACAGAGGAGGTTATGTCCAATTTTTTTAAAATATTTACACGATGTTGTAAAAATAACTTGAGGACATAAATTATTTTTTTTATGGATATAATGTTTATACGAGGTTCAAGCTGTACGATTAGTATTGTCGGGGAATGACTTTTCCCGTTGTGATTACATACTTTAAAATTTTCGTTGTTTTGCGATTACGTATTTTAGTTTTTTTCGTTGTGCCTTCAGGCACGGGCTTACACTAGTGTGTATATATATATATATATATATATATATATAGAGAGAGAGAGAGAGAGAGAGAGAGAGAGAGAGAGAGATGTGGATTATATCTTTATATACATACACCCATATATATGTGTTATTTTTGGGCTATATGTTATTTATTTATATATTGTTCTGCCATAGGTCTTAGGGTGCAAATTAGGGATATAAACGGTGTTTGTATTCGCGATGACAATAAAGTTGAATGGGACCCAAATGTTCAAAGGGTGTACCTACTTTCAGGGAAGTCGTTAGTATGATTTATAAACTTTAGTTACCTGTTTCATTTTGGGTAAACTGGTAAATGAACTAAATTGTTCTTAGAAAGTCTTTACAAGAAATTTTGCAGCATAATATATCCAAGAGATTAAATGCTTACGCCCAGTAACATAATTCTTCTAAATCTGAAAGATGGGTAAATTGTTTTCCTAAAATCATTGTGAGCTACTAATTTTGAAATTGATTAAACCTAGCTTGTGGAGTTCGCCTTATTGGGTACACCAATTATTATTTAGCAAATTATGTATAGATGAGAATACTGTCATATGCATGAATGGTTCCTAATAGGAAAGTTTTCTCATCCTTTAGTGTTGTAAGTATATTTTGATTGAATAAGATGGATTTAGTACATTTTGTTTATATTTCAGTGTCTTTTGGTAAGATGCGTTGTCTTAATTTTTTGAGACTCTTGGTGATTTTTTGTTGTTATTTATCTTTAGTGTAAAAGTGTTTCATATGCTAAATCTAAGAAAACAATTATGAAATGAATTTATATATAAATATTTATATGTTACAAAACAAAACTATCCATTCTTTTTCGCACACATGTCTATAAAAGTGCTTTATCTTAGGAACTAATTATTTCCTTATATCAAGTCTAAAAGTTAGGAACTTGTTTCTTATGGTCAAATGGCAAGGAAAATCCATCATCTAAGCGAGGGGTCTCATTTGAACTATCTTTTGGATAAGATAGAACTATTGGAAAGAGAGAAAGAAAGGATAAAGAAGTAATTGCGTGACTGATATCACCTCCACTGGATTTTGTTAATGCATCAATAGATTCAGAAGTCACTTCATAGTGCTCCTCTCAGAAGATCTTGGAAAGTGTTTTCTTGATGGAATTAACTGTTATTGGATTAAAGTCACCTAAAATATTTATATAAGTCCAACATGAGCACACATTTATGACTTTCTTTCTAACAACGCCGGGTGAGATCAATAGAGTAAACTTTTTCATAGTTTTGATGAATGTTGATTATATGACTTCCATGATTACATCTAATGATAGTATTAAGGAGGATAATTACATTAAATCCCTTCGATTATATATTGCAACATTGTAATTAATTTAGACCTTGAGGTAATTTAACATTAATTAGGTCTTCCCTTAGTTAGGGATTTGCATTTTCTTAAATTTTATATAAATAGTTTATGATCTATTTTGGTTTTGCTTAAAAACATGGAGTTAAAGGGGAAAAAAAGGCCCCATAAGAGACACTTCACACTTCACATGGTGTAGACACCCCATTATGTTACCCCTTAAACTCTCCTTAGGTCCCTAACACCTCCCGTCATCACCACAAACCCAAGCCATACCCCGAGTACTGACCTAGAACCCATCGGGCGCTCCTAAGCTCTGTTGGACCAAAAGTAAAAATCTTCATCTTGATCGAGAGTGAATGAATCTTCGAAGGGAACTGAAACCCCTTTCCAACGGTTCGTCCCGTGCGCAATTCCGACCTACCATACGGACGAACGACCCAATTTACACGAAACTCAATCAGGAAGCCACTAGGCGCTCCGGGGCTCCGTTTGACCTAAGTTAACTCTTTAGCTCGACCGATACTGAATGAATCTTCAAAGGGCAATGAAACCCCTTTCCAACGGTCCACTTCGTGCGTAATTCCGACTTACGATACGGACGAACGACCAGTTTTACTCTGAAAGGTCACCAATGCTTCCAGGGCCCGGTTGACCAAAGTCAACTCCTCGAACTAGATCAAACTCTTTGGAATGTCAAATAACATATCCTAACCTTTCCAATGATTCACCTCGTCTGCGATTTGGACGTACCATGCGGACGAATGATCTGTTTGCGTGCGATGATTCCCCGTCCAATGGACTGACGAATGCTTTCGAGCCATATCTGACCCAAAGTCAACTCCCGAACCCGGGAGAAGTCCAAGGAATTTCTAAGGTCTCTAAATTACCTTTCCAACGGTCTGCCCTGTGCGCGATTTTGATCAACGATTTGCGTTCTACGACCACTTTTCCAAAAAGGCCTGAAAGACACTGCCAAACGGCAGGTCCTAGACCCTGCCTATCAAAAGTGTGCCTAAATGCATCTTCCAAATGGAAGGAATAGGGCTATGATGATCGATAATGCCATGCGACTATAAAAATGAGGCCTAACCTCACTTGCAAGAGGAGCCCCAGATCTGATAGATATCACTCTCAACAGATTCAGAAAACCTCTCTCGAAGTCAGTGTGATTTCTACACCCAAATCCATTTCCAACCTTCACTTTTCATCATCATATTCACCAAACTTGGTGAATTCACTACCCTCCATCATCATCCAAGTCTAAGGGCTGCTCTCCAACATTCAAGATCAAGCTCAAGATCTTCAAGAAAGTCCAATTTTCTCAACTTTCTCCCTAAATTCTCATAAAATCGCAATATCTTTTTTTATTACTTAGGACTTTTATTACCTCATCTAATACATCCTAATATACTTTTTATTTAGTATTATTGCACATCCCTTATTTTCATATAAATAAAAAACCAAAAAAATAAGAAAAAGAGGGTTTGCTCATAAATTCCAAACAGAAATTCTCATACTTTTCTTATACTTTTCTCACAACTAAAACACTTTTTCTACACACACACACACACAAATAAGAGAATCCCCATTTGGATTTATGCGATAAACCCCACCCCTCATTTTGCATGCGAACTATGTGGACTTCGATGCCTCTATAGGCTATGTAGGCGTCTCGGGGTAAAACCCGAGACTCGAGTCCTATTTTTTTTACTTTTTCTCTCATTTTCTATTTTCTCTAAACTCCACTCTTATATATATATATATATATATATATATATATATATATATATATATATATATATATATATATATATATTTGTTCCTAGTGGCCTATTATCCCACATGCGTTATCGTTCCTTCATAACGATCAACGTAAGGATAATCGTTTAAATTCTATTTTCTAATATTTTTATACCTTCCTACGGATGACTCGCTTTACCTCTACAATGGTGCAAGTCAACGATTCCTATCTCCACTATATATACACATGCACACATATCACGGGGAAAATAAAGGAAAATAGAAAAAATCCATGAGAGACCGAAAGGACGGAATGGGTGCCTGACACCTTCCCATTTCATAACTTAGCCTCCGGACCCTTCTCGAATCATTTTGGTTTCGTATGCACCAGTATGTCTTTGGATGCTGTCCTTCGGGATGGCTTCCCCTTTTCTTTTGTGTGTTTTGAGTAAAATAGACTGGAGATTCTAATCTCTCTATATCTTTCATTTCACCTCAAATGACGTCGGTCGAAGTGCTCCCGAGAGGGATGCGCGGGACCTAAAGATCCTCCACCACGCCGCAAGGATCGGGGATGGTCGCAGTGGTGACTCTGCTACGGATGTGTATGTTTATTTTGAGGGCTAGACTCTATTTACATGGATGTTATGTTTGCTTATATTCTCCCCTATTTTGTATGATCCCCTTTTACATGTGTATCTCATGCTTATGCTCCAATTCACACACTTGTAGAAAATTCTCCATGTACACTTCGCACCACGTGCACCTAGGGTCACATATATTCACATGTTGCACGCCCCATCCACACTTGGTGTACCATTGGTACTTGCACTTTGCTCCTTGTTTGGAATAATCGGAAAATACATTCTCATAAGATACTAATAAGAGGATCTTTCATGATTCATACGACATCACCAAAGAGCATTGTTATTGGCCAAATTTTACCCAATAACTGAAGGATCACTTCATGATGGGCGCTGGTCCGACAGGGTGCAGTTAGCCTAAGCGATATGACTCTCACCTTCCATTGGCCAAGTACCTTCGACGTATATCAAACGGTTCCCTCGCATCGTACCGCTTGATCGAAGTCATGACGAGAGGTATATCGCAGGGAACTCATTCACGTATGCCGAGTATATCGAATTCGATCTCACATGTACCGTCCCCACGAGGTATATGGTGAGGCAATTCACGTACACCCAGGTATATCAAATGGCTTGTCCACACGTACCGATTGCCCGTAAGAGCAAGACGTATATCGTGGAAGTCACACCAAAGGGGGGAACCCTTTCCGATTCACTCAACCAACTTCATACCTGCATTTAGGTGTTAAGCCTAGGACACACATGTTAGATTGATGGGTTTAATCCGAAACTATGCTAAAATTTCAGGTCGGCCTACCGCCCGAATTCTCGCGCATTTTTAAAACGAGACCCTGTCGGTGAGCCTGGTCACAAGTCCAGCCATAGCTTTGCATATATTACAAACCCAATTTTTCCAGGCTCGGGTCCCATACGGCATTTCATTTTGCATTTAGGAGAATTAATACAAGTGAAAACATAATAATTATAATAATCATGCTGAGACCGTCTCCAAAGGGAAAATTCTCCTTTTTCTTTATCAAAAGTCCAAAAACATTTTTCCTTTCTCTATAAAAAATCCAAAATTTTTTCTCTTTCCATCTCGAAAAAGAAATATGTCAAAAACATTACTCTTAATCAAATCGAGCTCCATTTTCAAGACTACTTCAAAAAGAACCAAAAAATAAGAGACTATATTAGGCTCGCAAGCCATATATTTTATTTCCCTGACATCAAATCATGTAAAGAAGAAATAAATTACACGCAAATTCAGCAACAAAATATAGTAGTATATACAAAAATGGCAAAGAAAATAGGGCTTCTCTGAGTTGAGCACAAAAGGCTGACATAAAAAAACTAACGAAAAGCACAAAAAATTTCATTTCATTTGGTGTGTCAAACAGGCCAGAGTTTTGGGTGCTAAAATCACAATGCAAGACACTACTAAGAAAATATTCCAAAAAAAATTGAAATAAACCAATTAGTACATCGAGGGCCTTCTCATGTCCTGGTGCATTTGAACCTGCAACATCAATATTGAAAATAGGGCCATGAATAAAACAAACGCTAATTTGAATGTTGCTCTGCACAAGAAAGACACAATGCAATGTAATATAAGGATTTTAATCTTCTTATTTTAGGGGTGGTAATTATACCCACTAGATAAAAAGGCACAAATCGACACAAAGTTGATTCAAAATTGTCACTGTAAGTAGTGTTTCAGACGGTGCCTTTTTGACACGAAATCACGCAGTGCCGTGCTTGTGATAAATTTATAACTCGTGTTATTCGGTAAATAAACATAACATACCCAGGTTTCATCATTTAGTCAATTCCTCAAAGAATCGTTAAATGATAACATATGTGAATGCTGACTCATCACGTGTCAGGAAAATTAATATAAAGCTGAGCAAAGATAATAAAACAAATAGATATTGTATGGAGCCATAAATACAACCATACGTACCTTTGGATGTTGCTTGATTTGGTTGAGAAGTTTCCATCACTCTCCATTCATAGTCCCGATATGGTTGTTATTTCGATCTCGTTGAGGAAAAGAACACATGATTATAATATAGAAACTGGAAAAAAATTATAGTAGAAACACATTTATACAAAAAAAATAGTGGTGTTATCATGTGACTCAGATACTCCACCGTATAAACCTTCTATAAAAATAGTCAGCCCAAGAAAGCCTCTCAATGCTTTCACACTATTTGGTGTTGGACATTGCTGCATAACCACTAGTTTTCTAGGACAGGATCAGTTGACACCCATTTATGGTTTATTATGTGACTTAGGTACTCCACTGTTGGCACACAAATAAGCACTTGCTTTTCTTATCATATAGTTGTGTTCCCTCTAGGTCTATAACACTGGTAATCCAATAGTAGCTGTTATCATGTGATTTAATAGTCGCTATTAATATGTTATATCTTAAAGTTTTCAATGTCTGCTACTGATACAATTTTAAGTTCTCTAATAGGGTGAGCTGAACCATGTGCTGGTGTGCCAGATTTCAGAGCAATTTTAAGTTCTCTAATAGGGTGAGATGAACCATGTACTGGTGTGCCATATTTCAGAATTCTACTCACTTCAAGACAAAAATATTTGGGTCATTATTTAGCTCATTATCCATTCTTATTTTTCAAAAGACGGTGAGCTGATTTATCAAATGTAGTCTTAAAAGAGGGTGAGTTGTTTTTGTCATAAAAATTCACAGCAACTTTCTAATTTACCAAATGTAGTCTCAAAAAAGGGTGAGCTATTTTCCCAAATGCAGTCTCAAAAGAGGGCGAGTTGTTTTTGTCATAAAAATTCACATCAACTTTCTAATTTCCCAAATGCAGTCTCAAAAGAAGTTATTAACCAACAAATGCAACCTCGTACCATTAATAAGTGAACAAAACTAATAAAAAATATAAGAAGTTATTAGCCAACAAAACTAATAAAAACTATAATAGGTAACACCACCTCTGTTTTAATAAGCGAATTACAGATGCAGTCACATCAAATCCCTATAAAAATCTTGATAGTACATGGATCATTATTCCAATATGTTTGTAACCACAACGCTGGACGTGATATCCCTCTAGTCCAAGTGGCAATGGTAATACAACATCATTTTTATAGTGTCACTACAAACCTTCCTGCACATCCATCTATTTAGTGTCAAATATTCAATCCCTTTAACATAAAGATTAGATCAAACTCTTCTCAAATGTCAATAAATTTACCTACAACAAATGAATATATAGTTAGTCCGAGTTAAATATAGTTTGATGAAAATTTAAGATGATAAATCAAAATAGTTTCTTAGATCAAACCCATTATTGAACACTAATAAAAAGGGAAAAATTTACTAAGCACTGTCAACTTATGTGGGAACACAAAAAGTATAAGATGCTAGATAGTCACTATTTCCCGTGCCATACTATTTAGGCCTAAAAATATTCCAAGACACTTCAAAAAATATTAGTGTTATGAAATGAGAAAATGTATACAAATATATTATCTTTTAGAGTTATATGATTTCGTGTGACGTCGTGTATTATCATTTTTACTCGCGTTAAATTGGGTGTCAAAATAAATATTTTTTTTAAAGTTTGATTGGGAGGGGCCATCAAATTGAGGCAAAAATAAAAGTATGATTGATATCAGGGTGTATGCAACTATAATACTAAAATTAAAAACCGATATGAGGGTGTATTCGACTTATTCCTTAGCTTCTGTTGATTTGAAGCCTCCGTGGTCATTTCAAATACTCCAAACACATGGAATTAGAAAATCTCAACACATAGAACACCACTAAGTGAGGGAAAGTACATACCTCACAATGCTCCATTAGTCCAAACACATCAACACTCAGTTTACGCACTTCAATCTTTGTCCACATGCAATCAATATTGCTCCTCATCATTGCTTACCTACTCAAACGCTTGCATTATCTGTATAGATCCATATCAACTAAAAATGTCGAGGTAAATTAAAAAGATCAGTGTGAAATCAGTTAAAAGAAAATAATCAAACAGGTATGGGCACTCATACAAAACCCCATAATGATATCAATAGAAGTTACCTATAAAAAAGAGAGGTAACTTTTCAGCATCAATAGTTGAGAATGATTTCATCAGTAGTTTTCTACTGGAACTGAGATAAAAAAAATTATTTTTAGGGTTCCTCATTTCATGAACAATTAAAATTGAGACCACTAATAGATTTCACCTTTTTGAGCCAACGACAACAATTAAATTCACCTTTTTTAGGCAACAATAGAAAAGGCATACCCAACATTAATTGAAAGGCCTAAAATGCATTCCATTAGTTATATCTAAACACCATATAGTAATAAATCGGCACGGTGATAATTTCATTTCTTTGTGTACCTGTTTTCATGCTAGGGGCTCAAAAATAAAATGTGGCAATGGAAAAACACGTGTGTTAATCAAATTTAGAATGCTCAGTGGAGATTGTCCAAACATAAGATATGGGGATATTTGACCAAGTTTGCAGATTATTTTGAACATAAAAGAAAGATATGTTCTCTTTCGTATCCAAACATAAGATAAGGTATATTTCTATCCCCTAGGCATATGCCAGATCCCCCCCAGCGAAGAAAGAACATATGTTTATTACACTCCAGAAGAAAAAGAAGACCAAGAAAAATCAAAGTGGAGAAAAGAGAAATTTAAGATCAAACTCGAAAGCATCTGATAAACATTTATGGAATGTCATGTGTGTCTATAAAAAGGATTAGTTAATAGGTCAGAAAGACTTGGAAGAATTCATAATTTATCTATGTTAGTGATTATAGATCCAAAATTGACAAAAATAAGGTAGGAGATTGTGAGAAAGACTAGTTGAATCAGGTGAGGCTAATGACTTAGACGCAATATGGATTTTTGTAAACCATGGTCTCAAATACACTGTCCCATTCCAAATATCCCAATGTATTACTATGTTTATGGAGCCCCCCTTAAATTTTATGTCCAGTTCAAGTTTCTATGGCGTATACTAATTTCCCTACGAAAGAAAGGTTGCCTTGATGGAATTTTTCATAATTAGTGGCAGTGGCTACTCCTTAGATGATTGGGGAGGATTTCAACAATGTTCTCTTATAAGGTGCAAGGGAAGGTAGGAGCACGATCAATTGCACCATTTTTAATGACTTTCAAGACTGAATTAACTGTGTTGGCTTGTTAGATTTTAGTTTCTCAACCTCAAGATATGCTTGGTTCAATAAAATAGATGGTTTAAGTAGAATTTGGATTCGTCTAGATAAAGTGATAATGAACCCTTAATGGAAACCATGTTTTCTCCTGATAAAGTGGAGAATATTAAGCAACATATAGGAGAACAAAACTCTTTTAGAATAAAAGTAAATGGGTTTCAATACCTCTAACATAAGCAACTTGTTAAGAGGTTAGTCGTCAAAACTAAATATAAGATCGTGGAAGAGAACACATCGAAGTACATGAACTCCAATACCTCGATCACAGCCCAATGTTTAGAAGGAGAATATGTATCACTTGAAAACAAATTCCCCGTTAAAATTAAACAAAAACAAAAATTATCAAGACAAAGTTATACCACACATTATAACATGTATTTATCGAAACTTGAAAGAAGAAACATAATAAGAAAAGAAAGAGAAATACATTCGTTTCATTCATCACTACCTCCTAGGAAACTGTTTCGAAAAAGGGTCAGGGAAACGTAGTACTCCTATTTAACCACTTCTCAATCCAGTGATGGTGAGAAATGTGCGAGCAGGCCATATGAGATATGTACGAGCAGGCCATCTGTGTATGTTATCAACATTGCACATCTGTGTATGTTATCAACATGATTAGTTAAACTCAAAATGACAGTAAAAATCAATATATAATTATGTGATTGTAATCACAAAACAATTATATGAACCTGATCCTTAAATTTAAATATCTGGAAAACAATACACAGGTAAAAGTTGTGTGTAGGGAAACTTATCAAATCGTAAGTTCCTAAATTTGAAAACTTATTAAACTATAAGTTCACAACGAATAACATACCTGGAGTTTTTGTATTCCAAGAACAAAATCCAAAACCTAAATGCGAGAAACCTAAATTCAAGAAACCTAAATGAGAAGAGGCGTTGTTAAAAGATGTCAGGGGTACAAAAGTCATAAGCACTAACAAAGATATTTAGTCTGACAGCGTCCACCTCGTTTGGAACATATTCGAGAATAACTTTCCCCAAACTCAACACATCAGGAGGTTTCTCCTAAATTTTGTATTTAAATAATCAGTTGTAAAAATCAACAAATAAAAAACTAATCAATTCAAAAATTATTCAAAAATTACTTACAGAATTTGAGTGAAAATGAAACAATTTTTCGGGAGAAACATTGTTGCTGGAGATGGGGTTTGTGATTTTCCAAATGAACAATGGTTAATGAAGATTGTTGAACAATAGATAATGAAAATTATTGAGAAGTGATTAATGAACAATGAAGCTTTCACCTAAAAGATTGCGCCTAAAATTTTGCAAAATAAAGAACGAATGATGGTGTGATATCTGCATAACCGTTTGCACCCAGAAGCTCCTGATGAACAAAACAGAGAGAAAAAATGCCTCTTTGCTAGCCAGAAGAGAGATATAAATTGTTTTAATAATGATAAACTGCAAAAGCTAATAAAAAGAACATATATTAGGTGCTCCAAAGATATAGATAATTAGAGAGAACAACTTTTTGCCCAGTTTTTCAAACATCTGAGGTGCGCCAAAGAAATAGACTGTTAGATTACATAAGAGAATGCAAAAATATAGTACACGCATATAAGTATTGAGGAATTGGGCAACTGCCTAATCTCCCCCTCACCAAAAAATTAGCACAGGTATAAGATGAAGGTTTCCTATGAATAGCTCCAGTGAATATGTGAACGAATAAACAGTGAGAAAACCAAGAATAGTTATGTAGGAAAATTAAAAGGACTGGAGTTACCTCATTACAAATGATGTTAAGACTAGTTTTTCTTCTATATAGGGGTCAAATATGTGCAACCAAGTATATATTACACATGAATATAGTCCAAATCTCAATATAGTCTACAAATAAGACTATCACAAAAATTGGAAAATATAAATCTATTTTAAAAACAATATGCCTACAAAACCCATTGATTTGTGCAAGTGGAAATAACTTAAAAAGTTTTGACAGATTTATTTAAATTAACATCTCATGATTATATAAATTAAACTCTACAGTCAATTTTAAGGAATTCACAATCCATTTTAAGGAATTTTGTCAAACTTGTAAGAGGCATACCATATTTTTACTATCAGTTGCAACACATCTTGTTATCTACAAATCTAACCGATAACACTATAAAGTTGCAAGCTCAGTTGAAACACCCATAAAAAATTGAACCCCCCCCAAATGATCAGATCGGAAGAAACAATACAGTTGAAACCCCCCCAAAAAATTATCAGATCTGAAGAAAAAAAAAGCAAACCTGTCAATTTTAAGGAATTCACAATCCATTTTAAGGAATTTTGTCAAACATAAGAGGCATGCCATATTTTTACTATCAGTTGCAACACATTTTGTTCTCTACAAATCTAACCAATAACACTATAAAGTTGCAAGCTCAATTGAAACACCCATAAAAAATTGAAACCCCCACCCAAAAATTATTAGATCTAAAGAAACAATACAGTTGAACCCCCCCCCCCCCCCCCCCCCCCCAAAAAAAAAAAATTATCAGATCTGAAGAGAAAAAAAAAGCAAACCTCTATGTGAAAAAATCAATACAACCACTTGATAATAGATCTAAATAAACACATATACCAACATACTAACAATCAGTTTATAGTAAGAAAAACTCTATGTGAAAAAACCCTAAGGAAATAAACAAATCATGTGTGTGTAAGTGTCAGATCTTGGAAAAACCCTGTGAGCATGTGCGTGTGTAAGAGACTGGGGAAAAACGTTACCTGGGGACGGCGGCAAGGGGGAGGGGCATGTATGAGGAAGGGTTTTCTCAGCACAACCAAGAGAGAGAGATACAGACAAATGGACAAAAGTGAGAGTGAGGGAATGAAAAGTCGGCTAGGGTTTGGGGAAATGAGAGTAGAATGGAGGAATAATCTGGACCCTTCATTTTGAGTGATGTGGAAAATTAAAAGCCCTTTGATTACTTTGATAAGATAAGATAAGATAAGATAAGATAAGATAAGATGTGAATAGTAAAACACCATTGTCCCATATTATATATATATATATATATATATATATATATAATATTGTGCGGCCCATCCTCACTAAAAGAAAATACGCACTGATTTAATTCCTTAAAATCAGTTAGTTATTCCACAAGTTTAGTATGTGAAGAGAGAGAATTCTTAAGTTACGTGGTTAAAATCCCCTTATTTGTGTGTGATTCCTTAAATATAGTGATACGATGCAGCATATTTTTAAAGTGGATAATACTTGGGAGACTCTTGATTGGGACTCAAAATTGAGACTCGCGCTTACATGGCGTGTTGTCATTGGTTGATCCCTTATGAATGTGGGTCCATGCCAGTAACACTAACCAAGCGCGACATTCCATGTCAACGAGCCACGATTTTGAGTCCCAATTTTGAGTCGCCGTAGCATTACTCTTTTAAAGTTGACTCATAATCTGTATTATCTTTATGTCTTAAATTTGCAACATATTCTTACAGCTATCTGACTTGCATCTATATCTCCTAACACATTTGAGGATTCTTGTTTGAATAAGACTCCTAGAATTTAACATTTTCTCTCATCTCCTCGTAAAACATTTTAATATCTAATTTAATTTAAGGAACATAATCAGTCCTGGATTTTCCATTATGTGGGTGGTCTGCACAAGATCTTTCTTATGTTATATATATATACCCAGTATACTGACCTGAAATATGAAGAAATCACAGGGGGAGGCCTGAACAAGAAGAAGACTACGGCTATGAGAAGAAACTGGGAGGGGAGACCTGAACAAGAAGACGATTGTGAAAAGAAATGCGGGAGGGTTTTTTGGGTTAAGGCGTGCAAGGTAGAAGAAATCAGAGGGAGAGGAAATTGGGGATTCTTTTTAGGGGTATTCACATCTAGATCCTATTAGACTTTCTTTTAGACATTCTAGTCCCACCATGTTTTTCCTTTACATATAAGTCCTACTCCTAATTTTTTGAAACATTTTTCACAATTTTACCCTTTTAAAACCAACCATCCGTAACTTCCTTGAGGAAGTTACATAAGTGGTTGAACATTTTTTTTAATCTTCAAATGATCATAACTTTTGATTCACAAATCCGTTTTTCGCAAAATTACTATTTTTGAAAGATGCTCGACGAGATCTATCAAACAAGATCCATGAAGGCTATAAAATTCCAAAGAAAAAAATTTACAAAAACAGTAAACTTTACTGTATGCACTAGAATATGAAATAGTTTTATATATGTGGCATTTTCACAACCACACAGTAAAATTTACTGTGGTAATATTTCATAGTATATATATATATATATATATCCGGTGGATCCAAACCCTCTTTTTTCAAAATTACCTTATATTTAAAGGTTCGCGATAGCGGTATCCAATCCTTACCACCATTGTTGGAGCTTCAACGACCTTCGTCAGAGCTCCGATTTGGGATGGGTAAGGGTGGCATGTGGTTCCGCTGACGCGGACCTTTGAACATAAGAGACTTTTGAATAAATAGGTTTTGGATCCACCGGAGTATCATGGAATACCGCTGGCGCGGACCTTTGAAAATAAGATTGGATAAATGGGATCGGGATCCTCTAGAGCGCCGGGTTGGGGTGAGTAGGGGTGGCATTAGGTGCCGGTGGCGCAGAACTTTAAAAATAGGAGCATATTGGATATATATATATATATATATATATATATATATATATATATATATATATATATATATATATATATATATATATATATATATATATATATATATAATGTGATAACACAGTAAATGCTATTGTCTGTAAAAATGTCATAGATATTAAACTTTATTTTATACACCAGAAAATGAAATACTTTTATGTCTGTGACATTTTCACAAACAATAACACTTGCTGTGTTAATATATTTAGGAAATAGTTTTATATATATAACATTTTCACAAACTGTAACATTTACTGAGTTAATATTGCACAATATATATATAACATTTTCACAAACAGTAACATTTACTGAGTTAATATTACACAATATATATATATATATATATATACACACACACACACGGTAGATCCAAACCTCTTTTTTTTTTCAAAATTACCATATTTTAAAAGGTTTACGCTAGCGACATTCTATCCCCACCACTACCCACCCCCATTGTCGGAGCTTCAACGACTTTCATCAAAGCTATGATTTGGGTGGGTAGTAGTGGCATAGGGTGCCGCTAGGGTGGCCCTCTGAAATTAAGAGAATATTAGATAAATGGAGTTTGGATCCACCGGAGCTCCGATTTGGGGTGAGTAGGGGTGGCATTGGATTATGTATATATCTATAACATTTTCACAAACGGTAGCATTTACTGTGTTATAACACATTATATATATATATATATATATATATATATATACACACGGTGGATCCAAACCTATTTTTTCTGATATTGTTTTATTTTTAACGGCCCGCGCTTGTGGTATCTAATCTCGACCACAACCAACCTCAATTGTCGGAGCTCCAACAACCTTCATCAGAGCTCTGATTTGGGATGACATGGAGTGCTACTGGAGCGGACCTTAGGAAATAAGAGAATATTAAATAAATGGGGTTTGGATCCACCGGAGCTCCAGTTTGGGGTGAGTAGGGGTAGCATTGGGTTAAGTTTATATCTGTAATATTTTCACAAATAATAAATGTTATTTTTTGTCAAAATGTTACATCGGCATCCCATGCCACCTCAAATCAGGGCTCTGATGAAGGTTGTTAGAGCTCCGACAAAGGGGGTGGGCGGTGGTGGGGATTGGATACCGCTGGCGCGGACCGTTAAAAACAAGATAATATTAGAAAAAAGAGGTTTCGATATATATATATATATATATATTGTGTTATATGAACACAATAAATGTTAATGTTTGTGAAAATGTTATAGATATAAACCTAATCCAATGCCACCCCTACTCATCCCAAATCGGAGATCCGGTGGATCCAAACCCCATTTATCTAATATTCTCTTAATTTCAGAGCTCCGCGCCAGCAGCACCCTATGCCACTACTACCCACCCAAATCATAGCTCTGATGAAAGTCGTTGAAGCTCCGACAATGGGGGTGGGTAGTGGTGGGAATTGAATGTCGCTACCGTAAACCTTTAAAAATATGGTAATTTAAAAAAAAAGAGGTTTGGATCTACCGTGTATATATATATATATATATATATATATATATTAAATGTTACCGTTTGTGAAAATGTTATATATAAAAAACTATTTCATAAATATATTAACACAGTACGTGTTATTGTTTGTGAAAACACCACAAATATAAAACTATTTCATTTTGTGGTGTATACAATAAAGTTTAATATCTATGACATTTTTACAAACAATAGCATTTACTGTATTATCACATTATATATATATCCAATATGCTCATATTTTTAAAGCTCTGCACCACCGGCACCTAATGCCACCGCTACTCACCCCAAACCGGTGCTCCAGAGGATCCATATTCCATTTATCCAATCTTATTTTCAACGGTCCGTGCCAGCGTCACCCCATGACACTCCGGTCGATCCAAAACCCATTTATTCAAAAGTCTCTTATTTTCAAAGGTCCGCGCTAGCGGCACCATATGCTGCCCTTACCCACCCCAAATCGGAGCTCTGACGAAGGTCGTTGAAGCTCCAACAATGGTGGTAAGGATTGGTTGCCGCGAGCACGAACCTTTAAATTTAAGGTAATTTTGAAAAAAGAGGGGTTGGGTCCACCGGATATATATATATATATATATATATATATATATATATATATATATATATATATATATATATATATATATAGTGTGTAATATTACCACAGTAAATGTTACTGTCTGTTTGTGAAAATATCACATATATAAAACTATTTCATATTCTAGTGCATACAGTAAAGTTTACTATTTTTGTAAATTTTTTTCTTTGGAATTTTATAGCCTTCATGGATCTTATTTGATAGATCTGGTGAAGCAGATTTCAAAAATAGTAATTTTGCGAAAAACAGATTTGTGAATCAAAAGTTATGATCATTTAAAGATTAAAAAAAAATACAACCACTTATGTAACTTCCTAAAGAAAGTTACGAATGATTAGTTATAAAAGGGTAAAATTGTGAAAAAATTCCCTAAAAAGTTGGAATAGGACCTATATGATTGTTGAAAAGTCAATATGACTTATATGAATGTTGACCCGACAAATGGGACTTAAATATAATTATCTCTTATTTTTATTTTAGTGAGCTTTTTTTAGTACCTTAATTGTTTAGACTATGTCCAATCGTTTTCTTTTTTACAAAAAAAAATGTTTTTTTATTTTACAAAAAAAAAAAAAAACAGTTTTCTTATTTTACAATTTTTTTTATTTAAGAAAAATTGTTTTTATTAATATATATATATGTATGTATGTTTTCTTATTTTACAAAAAGAATTTGTTTTCTTATTTTACAAAAAAAAAACAATTTTTTTATTTACAATTTTTTTTTTTCTTGTTTAACTGTTTTCTTACTAAAATGTTTTGCCTAAAAAACTTGTTTTTATCTCATTTGGTGTTTGATAGTCTGATGTGAGAAAAACAGTAGTTGTCTATGCAAAATTTGTCAGGGCAAAATTTGTCATGCTTACTCTTTTGCCCAATTCAAGCCAAACAGACCATAAAGCATTTGAGACCCATTTCTTACCTAGTTAGCATATTTACAAAATTTAAGAACCAACATATTTCATTTACTTCTCCAATAGTGCTTTTTATCCATGGTGATTTGGCATAATGTGAACCCAAGTGGTCTGCTGTTGCCAAAATTTTGTGAAAGCTAGCCAATAGCTACGACCAAAATGAAACGTCGAGTTCCATGTCATATTGCATAACCGTAACTCAATTTCTAGGTGTGGAAATAGTGATAGAAATTTTCAACATGAGTCATCTGCCACATCAGATTCTCTTTAGTATGGAAAGTGTGATTGGAGCAATTTTTTACCTTTTTTATTTTTTTAAACCAGAAAAGGGTATTGAAAGAAACAAGCATTGGAGAAGGTCTTATAACTTTTACCAGCAGTGACTAATTCGACAAACATCAAATTTTGGGTGTGCCAATAGGAGTGATAAATATTAAAGATGAAGTTTGTCATTGTTATTGGTAATGATAAAGTTTGTCATTCCCAAAAGTAGTTAAAAAATAATCCTAAAGCTAATTTTTATCATTACTAGTAGTAACAAATATTAAAGACAAAATTTATCATCGCCAGTAGGAGTGACAAATAAATTTACTCAAACTTGTAACTTTCAATATTAGTCACAAATTCGTCAGAACATTTGTCACTGCTCCTAGCAGTGGAAAATAATTTTATTTGACTCAAAACACTTTGTTACTACTATAAAAAGTGATAAATTTTGTAACTGCTAGTAGCAGTGACAAAACTCTGGTGACAAAATCATTGTTTTGGTGTAGTGTTGGACAAATGGGCATATGGGGAGACCAATCCTTTTTATGTTTTGAATAATGGAATCTTGAATTTGTCCAACATTCGGACTTCTTAGTAGAGATCCATCTTCTTGATGTATGTAAGTTCATCTATAGTCTGCACATTGTTGATGGCTTCTAGAAGGAGACGCAATTCAGATTGGACCTGCATTATCTCTTAGTTCAGAGGTGGGGGAACAATCTCGTCAATCAGTGGAGGAGCTATAGATTTGGTTCGCGAGGGCTTGAAAGGCGGTGTGTGGGTATTCGGAGTACTTATGGAAGGGTTCAAAGTATCCATGTGGTGTAAATAGTACTTGGATATGGGGAGCATCGGCACTGGTAGGGGGAGATGGTGCTGGAACTAGTGGAGGTAAATCCTGGGGGATAGTTGGTACTATTTCGACAGCTGCTACAGGCAGTATTCCAATGTTAGGGATGGGGTAGGGAGCACATTCTCTCATGTTCCAATTGCAGCACTGGCCACTTTTATGTAGACTTGCGCTCGACACAGTGCCCTGATTTTAGACTGCATGGTGTCTGAGAGGCGGTGTTGTTCTCAAGATGTCTCAAAACCTGGTCCATTATGGATGGAGCCTAACCATATTCGATATACATGGGATGTACGATGGTGCAGACTTGACATTCGTGGGTGGGGAGCTCGCTGATGAAAACTAGGCGATTGCACGGAGGCGAAATCGAGTTTCCAGGGTAAGAACTTAGTGTTATTTCTCTGCTAGTAATGATAACTGTAGAAACATTTGGGGAACTTTCGTTCAATATTTTGTAGATAGAAGGACAATACATATGTGGAGAAGGACTCATATATGTATGATTTTTTCGATGCAATTCTTTTATTTGTTTTAACCGTGTGTGGATGGTATTTTATTTTTTTCATATATATATTTTGTGTTTGGTAGTATCTTCAAAAAGGAAGAATTGGACATAGTCCCATTGGATTTAGGTAAATAAGGGTGATCTCTCTCTTTTCGTGTAAGGATAGGGGAAGTAATAGACTATGGTTTAATATATTCTCAAAATAAAATGTGGGTCAGGGAATCCAGCATAACAGAAATCCATTTTGATGATTAATTACAGATTCATGTTATTTTATCTCTCGTGTAAGAATGGAAGACATTCAGCCAGCAATCAGAGGGGTTTGGACTAGCCTCCGATTGTTCGATAGTTTTTTAAATTTTTTATCAAATCGATTGGCTCCTAAGTATCTAATATTTTTTGTGAAATATGGTGTGTACCTAGAGATGTTTTTAGATATATAAAAGGGCGATGTGACTCAGTGATCGGTGGATCGCTTTTCATTGCCATGGATCACGATATACATGATTATTTGGATGAGCAACCTTTAAGGTATGTGTGAAACCACTTTAGCTTAGTATTGGATAGCTATGAAGTCCTATTCAATATACCCCAGTACTGGACAAGCTCCAAATAATCCCTGTTGATGAGAGTTTGGGATCGAGAGAGGAGTTGCCTGATATATCAGATGAGGGACAAAATAATGAGAAAATTCTTTGGTGACCAGCCTTCCGGGTGACTCCTTCTAGCCTCAAGGACATAGGGTTAAACAATACGTAAAATAAGACTATGTAGTCTATGATGTAAATAGGTAATTTTTAATTTTATATACTTTGATGTTTATATTATCTCAAGGTCCTTAGTGCATGCCTATATGTTTAGAAGAATGTACTATGTTGTACATGGGGACCTAAGCATGTATCTATGTTTTAAGGGACTCTAAAACTAAGGACGCTAAATATCTTTAAAATTTGCGTAAAGTATTCATGTGAGGGAGAGATATTAAGAACAGTAGAAAGGAAGAATATGGATAGTTTGATTCTCTTGATTAGTCCCCAACGGAGTCGCCAATGTTATGTTATGGTCCCGGAGCAGGAGGAGCATAGGATGCTACAATCAATGCTTTTTGGTGTCTCCTTGTCATCCCTACGGGGATGCGAGAGCCCTTATCTCTTGATCCTCCACTTTTACCCAAGTCCAGGTTTATCAATTTAGTTGATTCGATGATTTCCCCTAGAAGTTGCCAAACACCATATCCAATTTTAGTTGTACGCCCCAATTTAGGCCTAAGCCTAAATATTCCATGTGAGGGATTGCCGATTTTTTATAGGTGCCAGTTTAGTTTATATGAAAACATATAAAAGATTCAGTTTAGACCTTTCGGGCTAATACAAAGGCAAGTTTAGTTCATGATTCGTCCAGAGATTCTTTTGTGGGGTTCAAGAACCGAGCTACGAGTGGGGAAGGTATTAGGCACCCAACTTGTTCTTTATGATTCATTAATTATATGTTTATTATCTCTCTTAACATTATTTGATTACTTTTTAATTTATTTTAAAACATACTTAGGGACCTTAGTTTGAGAATCACCTAATATGTAGATACGTGCTTTGGTATAAAATGGTATTAGTGAGATTAAAGGAACGTCATTTAAATTGGTGTGGGTACATAAGAGTCCTTATGTGTGAATGTGTATTCGAATAACAAATAGCCATTAGTATGTATGTAAGTATCCGAGAAAGATCTATTTGGATAACGGGTGGCCATTAAGGTTATACAAGAGTGCGTGAAATACCATCTTGGGTAACGGGTGGCTGTTAGTGGTGTATATGTATATGCGTGAAAAGTCGCGACTTGAGATAGTTTTATATCTCATTCAAGGTATGAGGAGGGATAAAAAGGTGATATAAAAAAGGGATGAATCTCTATTATGACAACATATCATGAGATACATTTTTTAGCTCGTACTCATCAGAATGACTCGATATCGCTCCTACCCAAGAGGACTTGGAATCAAATCCTACGTAGTTCGATTGCTGAGTGATTTGAATTTTTGCATATATGTGCATGAGTAGTCATGACTTTGAGATATTATGATCTCTCATTTGAATTATAAAGGGATAATGGATGAGAGATGAGAGATGGATGCATCTCGATGGAGAAAATATATCATGAGGCATATGATCGAGGCTTGTGCTCATGAGAAGGACCCGATATTGTGCCTACATACTCCTATAGCCACAAGATCAAATCCTACATAGTTCAGTTGTACACATGTTCTAACTTGATTTGTGTGTAAGTGTAGGAGTTAGATTAAGATGGGGATAAGTTATCTTTAGGATAAAGGGTAGATTCGGTGGAGATTCAAAATGGGAGTGGGGCCGAAAATCACCGATATTAGAATATCATATTATGATCATCGGTGATCATTAGTAGGAATATATTGTCTTTTAGGTTAGTTTTTAGGTGTAAAAGGAGAGGGTAGGGAGTATTTAGGATTGGAGCGATCCAGAAGCCATCGATAGAGATCTATGTATCCCTTATCGACATGGATAAAATGCCATAAGTCTCATATACCTCAGGATGGTTACTCCGTACTTATACTAGAGATGGAGGCATCCCTAATAGATAAAACGTCAAGAGACATATTATAAGGCTTGGGCTTAATGAGTTTGGATCGGTATAGAGCCTATATACCCAAGAGGACTTGGGATCAAAGTCAACGTAGTTCCAACAAACAGGACATATATATGGGTATAGACGGTGGGATAGTGGGTATACAATATATGACATTGCGGTATTTATGGACCCTAGTACTTAATGTAGCAGTTCCGTTGTGTTGGAATTATATGTTTACATGTTCAAAATACATTAATCAAAGGTCCATGCTTGACAAATATTTATAGGAAAACACATATTTATGGATGTCTTTGTAGCGACGGGATTTGTTCGCTCAGAGAAGCGGTGAGATTAGTCCGATTTTATACTTCGATTTTAGAAATGTTTTGAAATGACACATTCATGAGAACAGTTTTGAAAATTTTTCTTTCATGTTTGTATTTAGTCTTGGCATTTCATTAACATTTATTTAACATATGAGTATGTCATTTTAATTTAATAATAGAGATGTTGGGTTAAAAGCCAAACTTTAAAATACAAATGTCATAAAGTGCATACCTGGTCCCCTAAATGGGGGCGGAATAAATGGGATATATATATATATATATATATGTGTGTGTGTGTGTGTGTGTGTGTGTGTGTGTGTGTGTGTGTGAGTGTGTGTGTGTGTGGAGGGGTGTATAAACTCGAATTCTACAGAGTTTTTTACCCTTGTAGCATGAGCCAAATATTTCCCGAGGGAGCGTCCCCTATGAGGTGCATCATTCAATCGGGAAGACCTTCGTTTGGAAGCTTCGACTTTCTTGGTATATGCATAGAGGTTTTCCTCTTTTTGTGGGAGGAAGTAACTTTTAAGAAGTCCGAACTTTACTTTGGGGGAAGAGACTTTTTGGAACTATGAACTTTCCTTTGGGGCAAGCTAATTTTTCAAAGTACGAACTTCACCTAGAATTTTCAAAATGATCTCGAGTATCTCAGTAGATCGGGATTAATGAAAGTCAGATAGAAAATTAGTGTGGGGTTTTGGGGTGCGTTTGAATGTTGGTTGGGGCATCCTTTTATAGGGGTCAATTATCATACTTTGGCTATTTGGTTAAAGGGACCTTTAATCATTTAGTTAAAGGTACTGCCATGTGTATAGTGGATAGGGGTGGGGTAGAAACGTGTATGGTTGGGGACAAGATTGCATAGATTCTGCAATTATTACATGAGAATGATAACCAAGTGATCAATGATCTTTAACTGTTCGGTTAAAGGGTATAAGGGGCCTTTAAACTTTAGTTAAAGGACCCCATGTGAAGGTTTTTGGTACTTTTGGTAGGTATTTAATATTTTCACTTTCAGCCCCTTAAGATTTTGTCCTTGATGGTTTTGACCCCTTTGTTATTTTGGTTGGTTTCCAACATTTAACCTTGGGATTTTCCTTCAGTGTAGGTTGAGGGTTTTCAAAAGGGATAAATGGTCCATACCACGATTATAGATAAGCGTGTACACACACATCTGATAATGATCTCATCTTCAGCGTTCATGTATTTTCGAGCTCTCTCCATAACTCTATTATGGACTAGGGGTATTTTACTGAAGGATCTCAAAAAATCCTATTATGTGAGGCCTGAGATGAAATCCTTGTCACAATTGGTGTTGTTCAAATGATTAAATTTTAAAGCTTATTGATTAAACCTCTTAGCACACTCCTTAAGGGTTTGTCCGAAGTAGATCAAGGAAGGGACAACCTTCCTTATGTGTTGGTCTCCAATAAAATGAATGATAAAAGATCTTTCCATCTCGGTAAAATTTTCAATCGTCCCTGGCCTGAGTTTGGCAAATTAGTGCTTGGTTGCTGATATGACCTGAATGTACCCCCTCGGCGCTGGGATATCAACCTCGGCCTTAGATATGGCCGAAGATTGGAAGGGCCTTAGATCAATGACCAAAGGTCTCGACCCAAGAAAGGTCGACAATGGCCGACGTTGTGAGAGGTATTCATGATTCGAGGGATAATTATTCATCAATCCGTCCAGGGGATGACAACCTCGGCTGGGAGTAAGCCGAGGTCGCAGAAGATTTCCATTGAGGCCAGTTTCGGCAGGGAATCATCCAATGTTCCTAGCATGTCCCAGCTCAACCTCGGCCTAGGCCGACCTTATGGCATTGCCTGCCTAACCTCGGCCCCACATAGGCCGAGGTTTTCATGACTAGCCTCGGGTTGGATATCGGCTTGGTCTTTCCAAACTTGTACCCTTCTAGGCCGAGGTTGTGACCAGGCACGGATGGCCGAGCTCTTATATGCGTATGTTTTGATAAGGACACGTGTTCACAAATCAGTTATAACAAATCATTCTCCTCACGTGGGGGGGGGGGAATATTTCATCATCATTCTCTATATATGACAGGGACATGTGTCATTCTCATACTGGTTCAATTCTCATGCACATTCTCATTGCATGCTTGGGGGGTACATTACACCCCCCAAGCACTATATATAGAGGTCATCCTTTACCTTGTAGAAGGATCCAAAATTAGCAACCCTAGCTGAAACTTTGTCTAAATACACAGTAGAGAGAGAAGGCTTGAGAGTGTTTATCTATGGCCATTAGAGCCCTCATACAGTGATACTAATCACATACTTGCACAGTGGATGTAGGCTTGATTGGATGAACCACTTATATTCCGGTGATCTTCCTCTTCTCCTCACCTCCTTCTACTATATGCCTTTATACTGCCATTGCTAACATTAAATTGAGCTCACAAACACCTTGGAGGGTGGTGCTATTTCCAGCATCATCATTCTGGCGCCGTCTGTGGGAATCGAGAATCTATCTCTTCCTCATTTGTTGCTTAGCCACACCGAAGACTCTGGTGGTGAATCAGGCCTCCCCCCTTGCGCGGAGCTATTTCACCATTGAAAGAGGTCCTGTAAGGTATTAAGCTCATTTACTACACCAGCTCTTTTGTGCTAATACATGGCACCGAAATTACCACTACCTCTTCCGCCGCCTGGTGCGGGGGGACCTAGCTCTAGCCAGGAACCACCCCAATCTGAAATGGCGGAAGTGGCGGTAGCCTTGAGGTCTTTGGCTGCAACGCAGAACGCAATGCAGGAGCAATTCGCACAGCTCCGCCAAAACATAATGAGGCCACCTGGAGTCTCACCGGAAATGATCACTCCGGTGGAGGTTCAAGATCATCCTGACACCAGGGGACCACCCCAAGCACTGCGGAAAGACCAACCTGCGCCCTAGCGGAGGAGGGACGTTGCTGACTCTAGGCACTTGTGCCTGGTGAGACAAGGAAACCCTTGCGCTGAGGACAAGTATGATGATCTAGAGGTGGAAGATGTCCCGAAAGATTGTTGGGAACCGTATGAGGTTTCGAACAATACAATTCATCCTATCCAACGGAGCTAGGGCTGTGGAGGCAGAAGAGGTGAAGAAGCCTAACAACGAGGATCAACGTTTGATCGACTGAGTAGAGGGTAAGCCTTTGAAAGGCTGGGCCCGGTAAATGACCTAAGACAAAGGTTTTCAAGGTCGAGGAGTGCAGCTGGCTCACAAAGGGAAGAGAGGCAACGTCAGCCTCATCGAGAAAGAGGAAGAGACCAAGAAGAGGTCAATAGCAGACGTTGTGCCGTGGCTGGGGAACCGTCATCCCACCCCCTAGAGGTGGCTGGGGATAACCTTGGCCAGGTTGATGTTGCAAGACCATGGAATGACTTTATTCAACGTCTTGAGAATAAGATAGGAGACCTCATCAAAAGCCGGGATCCACTGCAAAGAGGTTTCTCAAAGGGCTCCCCGTTCGTGGCTAAGATAGTAAGTTTCCCTACCCCAGCTAAGTTCAAGCCACCTACAGTGACTCCCAAGTATTATGGTAGCACCAACCCAGTACATCACATTGAGATGTACCAGTCAGCAGTGGACATCTACTCTATACCGGATGAGATGAAGTGCAGAGCCTTCTCCGGGACCTTAACGAGAGCTGCGCACATATGGTTTACATCCATTCCGAAGAATTCAATTGAAAACTTCAAGGGCTTGGCTTAACGGTTCATTCATAACTTCTGATTCGGGGTAAGACCTCAAAAGAAGACCACCTATCTATTGTACGTCAAGCAACGCAAGCACGAGAGCCTAAGAGACTACATCGCCAGGTTCAACAAAGAAAAACTTAAGGTTGAAGATTACGAAGAGAATATTGCTATGACCGCCCTTATAGGAGGTCTTCAAAAGGTAAAGTTGATGTGGAAACTTATGAAAGACCCTCCAAACTCCATAGCGGAGCTATTGGCAATTTTAGGGAAGGTCATGAACGCTGAAGAGGTCATGGCCTCTAAGTGTGAGGATGAAAACGGCGGTAGTAGCGGAAAGTTCCAGAGAAAGACGGATGGAAAGAAGAGGTCAGCTGATGACAAGTTTGCACGTTATACCCCTCTTACGGTAAGCTGCGAACACATCCTCAATGAGATCAAGAATGACCGATCCCTGAGATGGCCAGAGAAGCTGAAGGCTCCTCCATATAAGAGGAACCAAAACTTGTGGTGCGAATTCATCCAAGACCATGGCCATATAACAGACAAGTGCTTCTCCTTGAAGGATGAGATCGAAAAGATGTTAAAATATGGATAGTTGAGGAAGTATGTTGATGGGAAGGCTACTAAAAGCGGAAGAGATAACCCTAAAAAGAAGAGAAACGACAGACTTCGTGACGATATCCCAGTAAGAAGAGATGGTGACTCAAACGGAGATGACGAAGACGATCCAGACCTCCCGCCAAAATATGACAACACCCCGATGTGGAGAGTTAGTATGATCTCCTTTGGTGTTAACACCATATGTGGAGGGCTCGCGGGAGGTAGCTTTAAAGTGGCTGACAGAAAAGATCATGTGTCAGAGGCCAAATCAGTGGCCAAACTTGAAGTGGTAAACCTGACGTCTTTCGATACTACGCAGAAGAGAAAGAAGGTAGACATGTATAATCTCGTAGTTGGGTTCTCCTGACTCGACTTCAAGGGCATCCTGGCTCCACATGATGACCCTTTGGTGATCACAATAAGAGTTCATGGATGTGAGGTACAGAGAATTCTTGTAGACGGAGGGAGCTCAGCAGATGTGATGTTTTGGCCTTGATTCAAGAGCCTAGGTCTTAGTAGAGCTAGGCTGGTACCCTATCATCATCCGTTAATGGGCTTCAGTGGTGAAAAGGTTCATTAATTGGGCATGTATGAGATGGACGTGCAAATGGGTGATGAGTGGCCTAAGAGGTTAACACGGAAGATCAATTTTTTTGTTATGGAGGAAAACGTCTTCTCGGCCTATAACCTCATCATAGGAAGAGTAGCCCTTAAGGAGTTTGAAGCCGTGCCGTCGATGGTCCACCAGATGTTAAAATTCTCGACCCCCTATGGGGTAGGGGAAGTGCAGGGTGACCAGACCATAGCACGAGAATGTTACTTCAATTTGGCTGAAGAGAGAGAGGCCTATAAGAGAGGTACTACCACTTATAACATCGATACACTTGACCCAAGAGATGAAACAAAGTTGAAGAAGGGAGAGGCCACGAAAGAGGTAGAATCCCTCGTCCTTAATGAGGACGAATTGAAAAAAAGTGTCCAGGTCGACAAAGTTTTAAAAGAGGAGATCGAGGAGGAGCTGATAAACTTCCTGAGGAAAAGGCAGAGTGTCTTCGCATGGAGTCACGCGGACATGCCAGGCATCAGCCCTGAAGTTATGTGCCACAAGCTGAATGTGACTAAGGATGCTCAGCCAATCAAACAGAGACGAAGAGTATACTCCAGGGAGAGTATGACGTTATCCGGGAAGAGGTCCAAAAGTTGGAAGAGGCTGAATTCATCAGGGAAGTGATATATCCAGAATGGCTATCAAACGCAGTCATTGTGCCCAAAGCCAACGAAAAGTGGAGGATGTGCATAGATTTTACTGACCTGAACAAGTCTTGCCCCAAAGATAGTTACCCCTTACCTTGGATCTATCAAATGGTAGATGCAACTGCAGGACATGAGCTCATGAGCTTCATGGACGCGTATTCAGGATACAACCAAATCTTTATGGATGCCGAAGACTCAGAGAAGACAACTTTCAATACTGACAAAGGGACGTATTACTACAAGGTGATGCCTTTCGGATTGAAAAATGCAGGGGCAACCTATTAACGTCTTGTAAATAAGATGTTCGAAGACCAAATAGGCAAGACTATGGAGGTGTATGCTGACGATATGTTGACAAAGAGCTTAAAGGTCTACACTCATGTGGCAGACCTGGAAAAGACCTTCAATACCATGGACCTGTATAAGATGAAACTCAACCCGATAAAGTGTGTCTTCGGGGTAGGAGCTGGGAAGTTTCTTGGATTTATCGTTAATTAAAGAGGAATAGAGGCGAACCGGGAGAAAATTAAGTCTTTGCTCGACATGAAGACACCTCGGAGTATCAAGGACTTTTAGAGGCTCACTGGAAGAGTGACTGCGCTCAACAGATTCATTTCCAGGGTGACCGATAAGTGTCTTTCGTTCTTTAAGGTGCTCAGAAAGGCCTTCGAGTTGGACAACGGATGTGATGAGGCTTTTGATCAGCTCAAGTCATACCTTGGATCACCTTTGCTCTTATCTCGACCAATAGTAGGGGAGAGGCTGTTTGTTTATCTAGCGGTCTCTGAATCAGCTATAAGTGCGGCTATTGTGCTGGAGGACGTTGGGGTTCAAAGGCTCGCATACTTCAATAGTAAGGCCCTTCAGGGATCTGAGCAGAATTACCCTCGCATGGAAAAGTTATCCTACACCTTGATACATGCCTCTAGGAAGATGAAGGCCTACTTTCAAGCCCATTCTATGGTCGTCCTCACTGACTCCCCACTAAGACAGGTCCTCCATAAACTTGAGAAGTCAGGAAGATTGATGGCATGGGCCATTGAGCTAGGGGATTATGACCTCACCTATTAGCCTAGGATGACCATCAAAGGGCAGGCACTAACAGATTTTGTCGCAGAGTTTACATGGGAAGAGGTCGAGGGTGAGAATAGCCTAGAGGCCATAGAAGGGTCAAACAGCAACGCCTTCCGACACCTAAAAGAGGTTATACCCAAGAGAGTCAGAGATGGGATAGCCTAGAATGAGGAAGATTGTTACCTTTTTAGGCAGGGAATCATATTAAAAGAGGGTTTCTCATCAGATAAGGACATATGGAACCTCTTCATCGATAGGTCTTCTTGCGAAAGTGGGAGCGGTGCAGGCCTGATACTTTCAAGCCCGGATGGTACCAGCATCGAATATGCCCTAAGGTTCAACTTCAAGGCGTTGAACAACGAGTCAGAATACGAGGCCATGATAGCAGGCCTCTCCTTGGCAATAACCGTTGGTATAAGACGATTACTCCTTCACAGTGACTCAAGGTTGGTTGTTAATCAAGTATTGGGGGTTTATGAGGCCAAGGACGAAAGGATGGCCAAATACTTGAAGAGGGTGATAACGATACTTGAAGGCCTTGAGGAGGTAAAGATGAAGAGAATACCTCGACAAAACAACAGTCATCCAGATACATTAGCAAGACTAGCTTCGGCAACGAGGACAAATATCAGAAGGACAGTCCCAGTTGAGATCTTGCCTAGAGCAACCATTGAAGAAAAAGAGGTTAGTAATCTTTATCTCAATTTGGACCTAGGGGACTCATGGATGGATCCCATTATCAGATACATCAGAGATGGGGTGTTATCGGAGTCAAAGTTAGAAAGGAGTAAATTGAGTTACAGGGCATCAAATTTCACAATAATAGGAGATGTCCTATATAGGAAGGGATTGCTATTACCTTTGTTTAGATGCGTCCATCCAACCGAAGTTCCCCACGTCCTACAGGAGGTACACGAGGGTTCTTGCTATAGTCACATAGGAGGAAGACCTTTGGCGAAGAGGATTGTCACGTAAGGATATTGGTGGCCCACCCTGGCCAAAGATGCGACAGCTTATGTAAAGAGGTGCGACAAATGTCAGAGATTCTCCACAGTCCCACATCAACCTCATCAGCCTATGACGTCTATCAGTTCCCCTTCGCCATTTTCAGTATGGGGGATTGACTTGGTAGGTCCCCTGCAAAGGGCTTCAAATAATTACATATTTTTTATAGTTGCCATTAATTACTTCTCCAAGTGGGTAAAGGCAGAGCCGATGATCACAATTACAGAGCAGAAGACCTTCCAATTTATTTAAAAAACATCATATGCAGACATGGCCTCCCAAATACCCTCATTTCGAACAATAGAACACGGTTTAAGAATTCTTCCCTGGAAAAATACTGCAAAAGAGTTGGGATAAAGCAAATTTTCTCTTCTCCGGGCCGACCTCAGGCAAATGGTCAGACCGAAGTCACCAACAGAACAATCTTCGACGGGATCAAGAAGAGGTTGAAAGAAGCTAAGGGAAGATGGACTGAAGAGGCTTATGCTGTTCTGTGGGCCTATAGAATGATGGCTAGGATACCTACGGGGGAGACCCCATTTATGATGTCACATGGCTCAGAGGTCGTCATACCCATAGAGATGGGACTCCATACTCATAGGGTTAAGGCCTATGACCCCCAAAGAATGGGGAGGAGAGAAGACTCGACCTAGAATTAATCGAGGAGAGAAAGGAAGACGCATAAGTCAGGTAAGAAGCCTACCAGCACAGAATAATAAATTTCTACAATCAGAGAGTAAAATCAAGGCCCATAACTGTAAGAGATCTGGTGCTGAAGAAGACGTTACAAAAGGCGAACAAACTTCACCCAAACTGGCATAGCCCTTACAAAGTAATCGAAGAGGTTATACCCAGGAACTACAGGCTAGAAAACCTAGAGGGGGAGCCTTTTTCCAATCCCTGGAATGCTGACCATCTAAAGAAGTATTACATATGATGTTGCCAGAGTTTGTGCCAATGTATTATCTTATGAAGAGATTATTAATGAAAACATCAAATTCCTTTGACAGTTCTTGATGAGATTATACATTAAATTGGTGAAATTATTTATGAGGATAACATCTTAGTTGATTACCTCAGACCTTATAACATCATGATTTGGTGATAAGGTCTGAGGTCAGACATCATACCTGGATGACCTCAGACCCTTAACATCATTAAGTTGATGAAATTATTTATGAGAATAACATTTTAGTAATGACCTCAGGCCTTAACATCATTATTTGGTGATAAGGTATGAGGTCAGACATCATACTTGGATGACCTCAGACCCTTAACATCATTAATTTGGTGAAATTACTTGTGGGGATAACATCTTAGTGATGACCTCAGACCTTATAACATCATGATTTAGTGACAAGGTCTGAGATCAGACATCATACTTGGATGACCTTAGACCCTTAACATCATTAAGTTGGTGAAATTATTTATGAGGATAACATCTTAGTGATGACCTCAGGCCTTAACATCATTATTTGGTGACAAGGTCTGAGGTCAGACATCATATTTGGATGACCTCAGGCCCTTAAACATCATTAATTTGGTGAAATTATTTATGAGGATAACATCTTAGTGATGACCTCAGACCTTATAACATCATGATTTAGTGACAAGGTCTGAGGTCAGACATCATACTTAGATGACCTCATACCCTTAACATCATTAAGTTGGTGAAATTATTTATGAGGATAACATCTTAGTGATGACCTCAGTCCTTAACATCATTATTTGGTGACAAGGTCTGAGGTCAGACATCATACTTGGATGACCTCATACCCTTAAACATCATTAATTTGGTGAAATTATTTATGAGGATAACATCTTAGTTGATTACCTCAGACCTTATAACATCATGATTTGGTGACAAGGTCTGAGGTCAGACGTCATACTTGGATGACCTCAGACCCTTAACATCATTAAGTTGGTGAAATTATTTATGAGGATAACATCTTAGTGATGACCTCAGACCGTATAACATCATTATTTGGTGATAAGGTCTGAGGTCAGACATCATACTTAGATGACCTCAGACCCTTAACATCATTATTTTGGTGAAATTACTTATGGGGATAACATCTTAGTGATGACCTCAGGCCTTAACATCATTATTTAGTGATAAGGTTTGAGGTCAGACATCATACTTGGATGACCTCAGACCCTCAACATCATTAATTTGGTGAAATTACTTATGGGGATAATATCTTAGTGATGACCTTAGGCCTTAACATCATTATTTGGTGACAACGTATCAGGTCAGACATTATACTAGGATGACCTCAGACCCTTAACATAAATAGCTTGGTGAAATTCCTTGAGGATAACATCTTAGTTGATGACCTCAGACCTTAGAACATCATAATATGGTGGCAAGGTCTGAGGTAAGACACCATTCATTGAATTTAACATTGTATGGCAAAAAAAAGCATTCAGCAAAGCAAATCAATAAGTGAACAGGTAAAATACCTCCTCAGGGGTTGAAGTTAAGTTACAAAGTGCAAGGATGAAAATTATAATGTTCATCAGAGGTTACAACAGATCAAAGTTACAAAAAATTTCCCTATAAAAAACTAAGTGTCAACAGCTTCAGGGTTTACGGTCGTGTATGCTTTTCCTTGGCCGAGTGTGGCCACTTCCACCCCTTCATCTCGAGTACAGACATCCTCAGTCATGGTGTCACCTTATGGGGCAATTTTGGAGGGTGCAACACCTCCCTCTTCTTCAACCTCCTACAAGGCCTGAGCAAACTTGGGGTCGACATAACCTAGGCCGATAAAGTCAGCATCTGAAAGATTCCCAGATTCCTTCTTTCTCATGGCAGCCCATTTGCCAGTTGCCTTGACCCCCCTCTTTAGGTATTCAAAGCCGAAGCTGACAAACTCCTCAAAGACCTTGTACTCCTCCAAGATCTTCTCAGAGGCATCTTCCAAGGCAGCCTTGATAGCAACGTCGACCTTGTGTTGAAGGGAGTCAGCCTGAGCCTTTATGGCAGTGTTATTGTCTTCCTTTTGCTTTTCCAAGTCATTCTGAAGCCCCTTGGATCTGGTCTTGTCCTTCTTCAGGGCGACCTTCAGACGCTCCACCTCGGCGTTCAGAGTGGCTTCAGTCTTCTCAGCCTTTTGGCCCTTCTCTATCAAGGGAAGCTTCCCCAAGGTCCAGTTGATGTAGTCATACATGGTGATAAGACCCTGGATCACACATGCCAATATGTCAGATGTAGTTCAAATAACAAGGTTACACTTGTGAAACTCAGAAGAAAAAACTTAAAGGTCATACCTGGATTGAACGGTGAAGAGAGAATTCAGCTAGCAGAGGCTTATCCATAGATCAACAAAAGCACTTATCAGACTCGGTCAGGACACCGCCGATAGCATCAAAGGACTTCATACTTTGGCCAATGATGCTTTCACCAATATTTAATTTCTCAAGACGAGCAATCAAGGCATCCTCAGAAGAAATGGGAATGGCACGATCCCTACCTTTCTTCTTTTGCCTCTGATCCTCAGGAGCAGGGTCAGCAACCTTCCTCTTCTTGGTGGCCTTAGCCCTCGAGGTAGATAGAGGATGAGGAGGAGCATTCAGACCCGCCTTTTTAATGAGCTTTATCAGACTTGGTGCGGCCATCTCCCACAATTCGTCCGAAATTCCTTTGGAGCGCTCTGTAAAATGGAAGGGTCTGAGTTAGAGAATCAGATATACATGTATTCAGATGTATAACTTGTTAAAATAAAAAAAAAACTTACCAAGCTCTGTAAGAGGACTTCCCCCTAAACCAGTCTCAGAGAGGTAATAGGGGGTCATCAGGTGCTCGAATTTGACAAGCAGACCATGCTCCCCCTGATCTTAAAGGTCTTTGACCTTCTGAAGATTTTGTTGGCTTAGCCCGGGGTCGGCCTTAGCAGCTATTGTAAATTTTCCCCATCTCAGGGGAATTCTCGGCTCCAATGTGAAAGAGGGTGCGCATGGACCAAATTCTCTTGGCCCTGAGGTAAAGAAATAACGTGGCTTCCAATTATGGTGTGAGGTTTGGGTAATCTTAAGCATCTTATTTTCTGGCTTTCGAGCTAAAAAAGGATAATAACTCAGATGATTTCTGGTAGATGAAGGGATATAGCATCCTGTAAAGACTTGGACATGAAGGTCTGAGTGATGAACAACCCTCCATAAGACAATGGCTCCAATTATCACCCTCCAAGCATTGGGTGGCAACTGGGAAGGGGCCAAGTTGGTATAGGCCAATATAGACCTGATGATGGGATGGATGGGCAGACAAAATCCCAACTAAAATATATTCTCGTATAGACAGATCTCACCATCTCGGTCGTGATAATCCCCCTCTTACCTCAAAGGTCTCCTTAGTTTTATAGAGGGGCTTATGGAATATATGTATCTGAAGGATAGGAGGTCAATCTCGCTGACTGAACTCTCAATCTCGTCCGCCTCAGAGATGTCAACATCACTCTCAACATCATCATCATCATCTAGCTCAACGTCGGCCTGAGCAGACGATGGGGCATCACTTGGAAATCTCCGACCGAACTCTGCCCCTATGACAGCCGATAGGGGAATGGCTTCAAGGATTGGCAGAATCGCCACACTCGGTCCAATAATTTCAACCTCTGAGGAAGAGGTTGATGTACTCAAACTTTTGTGAGACGAGGCCCGACTAGAAACCTCCGCTTGATCAGGGGCCTGATCTTGTCGAGTCGTGAAATCCATGGCCTCTTGGAAAGAGTCTTCAGACATAGGGTCTGAGGTAGATGACTCAGACTCAGATATTGATGTAGGTTTAGCAGAGGTCTCTGCTGGGTTAACTGGTTCAGATGGTTCAGGGTATATAACCTTCAGAGGCTGTGGGAAAATAGTCCTGAGGGGGAATGCCTCTGACCTACGATCTTCCTCTTGGGCTCTTTCCAATTGTCTAATTTTTTCTAAGGCCTTTTCCCTAAGAGAGGGGAATTCCTCTAAGAGTTGGTAGAGGGGTCTGAGCATATGAGGTAAACGTTAGACTTATGACTATCCTAAGAAAATAGGATTAGCAAATGTAATTAAGGAGCAAACTATCGAAGTTCAAACAAAAAATAACGAAGACACTCAAGAACAGACTGCCAAAAAACTAATGAACTCGCCGAAAAAGCTCTTAAATCTCACCGAAAAATGCAAAAACAAGAATCAAAGCAGAAAAATGTGGAAGAGAGGATGACAAAGGATACCTGAAGAAGAGTGATGAGAAGGAGGGAAAAAACTGCAAGAAATGTCCACCCAAGTGCACCTCGAATCAAAGCTCTTCTAGAGAGAGAAAGTTACAGGAATGGAAAAGTCTGGAGAAGGAGAGAAATGAGGAAGAAAGAGAAGAATTAGGGTTTAAACCCTGAAGTGGAGTGCACGCTTCCCAAGGCCCATTATTACCTTGGGAGCCCAAGACACAACTAGCATAATTACCCTTGTCAGACAGGCAACCCACTTCAGTAATTGACAAGTGTCAAAAAAGGAATATTGGTACAAAGCAAAAGGACCTCGGAGTTGTAGACCCCATAGTCACTTGCTCCCACATGTAACTAAGGGCTGGGGGGTGATTGATATGCTCTAAATGTACCCCCTCGGCTCAGAGACTCCCTCGGCTCGGGGATATTAACCTCGGCTTTGGATATGGCCGACGATTGGAAGGGCTTTAGATCAATGACCAGTGGTCTCATCCCAAGAAAGGTCGACAATAGCCAATGTTGTGAGAGGTCTTCATGATCCGAGGGGTTATTATTCATCAAGCCGTCTAGGGGATGACAACCTCGGCTGGGAGTAAGCCGGTGTCGCAGAATATTTCCATCGAGGCCAGTTTCGACAGGGAATCAACCAATGTTCCTAGCATGTCCGAGCTCAACCTCGGCCTTGGCCGACCTTATGGCATTTCCTGCCTAACCTCGGCCCCACATAGGCCGAGGTCTTCATGACTAGCCTCGAGTTGGATATCAGCTTGGCCTTGCCAACCTCATACCCTTCCAGGCCGAGGTTGTAACCAGGCACGAATGGCCGAGCTCTTATACGTGTATGTTCAGATATGGACACGTGTACAGAAATCAGTTATAACAAATCATTGTTGTATAAATTCCAATATTTATTGATATTTTATTTTTTTAGTTGTTAATATTTTATAATATTATTGGTGTTTTATTTTAAACATAGTTTGGGTTTTAATTTAGAAGGTAGAAACATGAGCAAATGGGTGTGAAAGATATGGGAGTGCTAAAAATCCCATATTGTCCCACATTGGAGGAATACTAACAAAAGTAGTGGTATATAAACTAAAGGACAACTAAGATTCTTAGTTGACAAGTCAAATAAGAGGCTATGATCCTACGCATCGCGGTGGTGCTTAAGCACCACCAATCGCAACACGCGGTGTGTGAAAGGGCGATTGGGCGACTTAGGGGGCATTGCACGCTTTGACGCGCACTTGGCACTTCGCACGTGTGCATCGTCGCTTGGAGCGTGGGAGCCTAAAGTTTTGACTAGGTGAAACAGATCAACGGTTGTGTTTAAACGATCCGATCAAAGTGTTTAAAATCCGAAACGACTTGATCTAAACCGTTAGATGAACTCGTAGCGTTTTGTGTAGGGGATTTCCATTCACTTACGATGGGACGCCTAATCTAAACAGTTAGATCGCAGCTGTTCCAAACAGGCACGATCCAACGGTTACTGAGTCACTCCATGAAGAGCTGTGACTATTGAAGAACAGTCACAGAAATGACTATAAAAAGAGTTCCAGACCTCTGTTTTGGACACCGAAAATTGATAGTTTCTCCTCTCTCCGTCCTCTATACTTTGGCATTATCAAGTTACAAATTCAGAGTGTTCTCGATTTGATCAAACAGTACATAGTTTGAATCAAATAACTGCTCATACACTCCATTGTATCCTAAAGGCAGATTCTATAAAACCCATAGTGTACTCACAGTTCTAGTTCTGTCTCAACCGGATTGGGATAAATTTTGCCTAAAAGAAAGCGTTCCAAGAACATGCCGTGCAGAAATTAAATAATATATTTCTTTCCTTCCACAACAAAACTCCAACAGTTTTAGGCAAAATTTTATTCTTATTGCTCCACTCAAATGGAAGGAATTGTGGCACAATCTATCCAAGTCATGACTCAAGACATAATCCAACTCGACCGTTTTGATGGCGCAAATTTCACCCATTGGCAAGAGAAAGTTATGTTCTTCCTCACATCACTAAAACTTGCATACATTCTAGATGATAACCTTGAACAAATTCCCGAGCCCACACCCAAAGACACCTAAGAAATAAAGCTTATGTGTCGAGGACACATCCTCAATGCTTTGTCTCAAACTGTTTATAGCGCTCATCGAATGATTCCGACGGCAAAGGAATTATGGAAGGCTTTGGAGACAAAGTATCAAAACGAGGAAGCGAGCAACCGTAAGTTTCTAATTTCAAACTATATGAATTTTAGAATGAGTAATGATAAATATGTAGTTGCACAAGCCCATGAACTCCAAAAAATTATTGGTGACCTTAAAGCCGCTGGTATTAATCTTCAAGATGAATTTCAAGTAGGGGTGATTGTTTCAAAACTTCCATCCTCTTGGAATGGCTTTAAGAAGAAAATTAATCATGATGAAAAGACTTATACTATGGAGTCCCTTCTTCATCACCTTCGTATTGAAGAAGATACTCGTATTCGAGAAAAGAAGGATGAACAAGTGAGGGTCATTCAAAAGCTAATATGGTTGAGGATCAAAAATCCAAGATTACCAAAAACTCAAAATTTAAAGAAAAGAATGATTCAAAATTCAAGAACCAAGGTGCAAATAAGAAAAATAAGGGAAAATGTTTCTTCTGTGACAAACCGGGCCATTATTCTCGAGAATGTCATCTTAAAAATAAGGCATTTAAGGAAAAATAAGGGTCGAAGGAAATTAACAATGTTGAAGATCTTATTGCTACTGTTAGCGAAGAAAATTCAATTGATAATGAAAGTGGATGGTAGCTGGATACCGACGCAATGGTCTACATATGCAAAGACCGCTCTTCATTCAAAACATATCAAGAAATTGATGGAAAAGAAGTGAAGATGACAAATAATCTTCGCACCAATGTAGTTGGAAAAGGCACAGTGGAATTGAAGCTAACTTCTGGAAAGACACTTACTCTAATTGATGTACTTCATGTACCTGATATGTGTAAAAATCTTGTGTCTGGGGACCTTCTCAATAAGAGAGGTTTCAAACTAGTGTATGAGTCTGATAAGCTTGTCTTGTCTAAGAATGGACAATTTATTGGCAAAGGGTACTCTTGTAACGGCATGATCAAAATTAATGTAATCAATGATATTAGTTTTCCTTATATGGTTGAGTCTATTTCTTTATGGCATAGTAGATTAGGTCATGTGAATTATAGAAGTATAAAAAATATGACTAATCTTGGCTTAATCTCGGATTGTAAATTTGATAACCTTTCTAAATGTGAAATTTGTGCTCAATCGAAGATAACTAGAAAGTCGTTCAAATCTGTTGAGAGGAAATCCGAAATGATTGATCTTATTCATAGTGATGTATGTGATATGAAGAGTAATATGACTCGTGGTGGAAATAAATATTTCTTAACTTTCATTGATGATTACTCTAAGTATGCATATACATATTTACTTAAAAGTAAAGATGAAGTTTTCGAGAAATTCCTAATTTTTAAAGCAGAAGTTGAAACTCAACAAAATCGGAAAATTAAAGTCCTACGATCCGATAGGGGTGGTGAATATTACCCGGGCGAGTTTATACAATTTTGTAATACTCATGGGATAATCCATCAAGTTACGACGCCATATACGCCACAACAAAATGGAACGGCGGAAAGGAAAAATAGGACTTTAGTTGAAATGATAAATTCAATGTTAATCAGTTATGGTTTACCTTTGTCGATGTGGGGAGATGCGGTTTTATCCGCATGTTATATTTTAAATAGAGTTCCATTGAAAAACAAGGATATTACCCCATATGAATTATGTTTTAATCGTAAGCCTAATCTTAGACGTCTTAAAGTTTGGGGATGTCTTGGTTATGTAAGAAAACCCGAACCTAAAAGGCCTAAACTAGGAAATAGGACTTACAAATGTGTTTTTATTGGATACTCTAGTAACCGTACAACTTATAGATTTTTAAACCTCGAAACTCAAGAAATCATTGAGTCGGTAGATGTGCAATTCTTTGAACATCTAACAAAGTTTAGTACTTTGAATCAAGATTTAGAAAATAATAATCCGACTGTTGACTCCTTAAATTTAGAAGAAAATTCACAACCTATATCTTCTTCGAAAACAACGAATGACGTTGAACCACGAAGGAGTAAAAGACAAAGAACTGAAAAAACATTTGGGCCTGACTTTGTTATTTATTTAGTTAAAGGGGATTTAAATGAGACTAAGAACAAAACTAAATTTGTTCTTAATGTAGAAGATGAACCGACCACATTTCATGAAGCGGTAACATCTAGGGATGCTGTCTTTTGGAAAGAAGCAATAAATGATGAAATGAACTCAAATTTTGTCAAATCAAACTTGGGTTATTTTCGATCTTCCCCCGGGGCTAAACCTATTGGGTGCAAATGGATATTTAAAAGAAAATTAAATTCAGATGGTTCTCTAAATAAATTTAAGGCAAGACTAGTTGCTAAAGGCTATAAGCAAAAATATGGAATTGATTACTTTGATACATATGCTCATGTTACTCGAATCACTTCCATTAGGATATTGATATCTCTTGCTTCTATTCATAATTTAGTTATTCATCAAATGGATGTTAAAACTGCATTTTTAAATGGTGATTTAGAAGAAGAGATTTACATGGAACAACCCGAAGGGTTTGTTTTGCCTGGCCAAGAAGAGAAAGTGTGTAAATTGGTTAAATCTCTTTATGGCCTTAAACAAGCTCCTATGCAATGGCATAAGAAGTTTAATAATATTGTTATATCCCATGGATATAAAGTTAATGATGCCGACACATGTATATATAGTAAATTTGAAAATGGTGTTGGTGTTATTATTTGCTTATATGTGGATGAAATGTTAATATTTGGGTCTAATCTCAAATATGTTGAAGAAACCAAAAGGTTTGTTTCATCAAAATTTGATATGAAAGATCTTGGAGAAGTTGATGTGATTTTAGGAATCAAAATTGTGAGAAAGGATAATTCTTTAGCGTTATCTCAATCTCATTATATAGAAAAAGTTCTAAAAAGATATAATCATTTTGAACTTAAGCCAGCTGCTACACCAGTGGATCCTAGCATCAAATTAATGAAAATTATTGGGCGTTCTATGGATCAACTTAAATATGCTAGTATTATTGGGAGTCTAATGTATGCCATGCATTGCACTAGACCAGACATTGCTTATGTAGTGAGTGTATTGTGTAGATTTACAGGTAATCCAGGACAAGAGCACTGGAATGCAATTTCTAGGGTGCTTAGAGACCTGAAGAGGACTTTGGATTATGGCTTACATTATGTAGGATATCCATCTATTTTAGAAGGATATAGTGATTCAAGTTGGAATAATCTTGAATCAAAATCCAAGTCAACTACCGGTTGGATTTTTACGCTGGGAGGAGCAACTATCTGTTGGGGATCCAAGAAACAAACATGTGTATCAGATTCAACAATGCAATCTGAATTTATAGCCCTAGCAGATGCATGTAAAGAAGCAGAAGGGCTTATAAATGTGTTGTATAATATTCCTTTATGGAAAAAACCATCACCTTCTATTATGATAAGTTATGATAACCAAGCCACAATTTATAAAGTTCTGAACAAAACTTACAACGGAAAATCTAGACACATTAGTCTAAGGCATCAAATTATAAGAAAATTACTCAAGGAAGGAGTAATTACAGCCGACTATATTAAAATGAACAAGAATTTAGCAGATCCTCTGACGAAAGGTCTTGTTAGAGAGATGATATATATCACCTCAAAAGTAATGAGACTAAGGTCTATTAAATAACACAACTATATTTAATGGGAACCCAACTCATATCTTGAAAATATAGATAGAGTTCAATGTGGTACAAACAATTTAAATTATAGTTATGGAACACTAGGAATTTATACAAAAAGTTCCATTCCTATGTGCCTAGTGTTGGTTTTCTGCATGTTAGAGGATTGAGGTTACTTCTTAATAAATCATATAAGTGTGACTCGTAGAATCACTAAAGTTGATTTACCTATACGAGTGTCGAAAGTGTGGCTGCTTTCTATGAAATCAAGACCGATCCTAAAGCGCTCGTGAAATCAGGATTAGCACAAGGCCATAAAAGTGCATGCTATAAGAACACTTATAAACTCAGAAATCGGTATGTGTGATAGTTCCGGCTAGTCTCAAAAGGTCATTGGTTCAAGATACGTTCACCATAACACCTTGATGAAGATTTGAATTATTTTCACTATACGGAAGTTCAAGTTCGAAAGACACTTCTCATTTATGTACTAGATTTTTGCGATAATGCCAAAAGTTATTTATTGTTTTTTTTGCTTTGCTCTCTTGTGTATATTGAAATTGGTGGGGGAATGTTGGATAAATTCCAATATTTATTGATATTTTATTTTTTAGTTGTTAATATTTTATTATATTATTGGTGTTTTATTTTAAACATAGTTTGGGTTTTAATTTAGAAGGTAGAAACATGAGCAAATGGGTGTGAAAGATATGGGAGTGCTCAAAATCCCATATTGTCCCACATTGGATGAATACTACAAAAAGTAGTGGTATATCAACTAAAGGACAACTAAGATTCTTAGTTGACAAGTCAAATAAGAGGCTATGATCCTACTCATCGCGATGGTGCTTAAGCACCACCAATCGCGACATGTGTAAGCGCGACACGCAGCGCGCGAAAGGGCGATTGGGCGACTTAGGGCGCATTACGCACTTCGATGCTCACTTATCACTTCGAACGTGCGCATCGTCGCTTGGAGCGTGGGAGCCTAAAGTTTTGATGAGGTAAACCAGATCAATGATTGTGATTAAACGATCTGATCAAAGGGTTTAAAATCCGAAACGACTTGATCTAAACCGTTAGATGAACTCGTAGCGTTTCGTGTAGGGGATGTCCTTTCGCTTATGATGGGATGCCTAATCTGAACCGTTAGATCGCAGCTGTTCCAAATAGGCACGATCCAACGGTTGCTAAGTCACTCCATGAAGAGCTGTGACTATTGAAGAACAGTCACAAAAATGGCTATAAAAAGAGTTCCAGACCTTTGTTTTGGACATCGAAAATTGCTAGTTTCTCCTCTATCCGTCCTCTATACTTTGGAATTATCAAGTTAAAAATTCAGAGTGTTCTCGATTTGATCAAACAGTACATAGTTTGAATCAAACAACTGTCTATACACTGCATTGTATCCGGAAGGCAGATTCTATAAAACCGATAGTGTACTCACGGTTCTGGTTCTGTCTCAACCGGATTGGGAGAAATTTTGCCTAAAAGAAAGAGTTCCAAGAACGTGCCTTGCAGAAATTAAATAATATATTTCGTTCTTTCCATAACAAAACTCCAACAATCATTCTCCTCACATGGGGGAATATTTCATCATCAATCTCTACATGTGACAGGGACATGTGTCATTCTCATACTGGTTCAATCCTCATGCACATGCTCATTGCATGCTTGGGGGGTACATTACACCCCCCAAGCACTATATATAGAGGTCATCCTCTACCTTATAGAAGGATTCAAAATTAGCAACCCTAGCTGAAACTATGTCTAAATACACAGTAGAGAGAGAAAGCTTGAGAGTTTGTATTTATGGCCATTAGAGCCCTCATACAGTGATACTAATCATATACTTGCACAGTGAATGTAGGCCTGATTGGCTGAACCACTTATATTCCGGTGATCTTCCTCTTCTCCTCACCTCCTTCTACTATACACCTTTATACTGCCATTGTTAATATTAAATTGAGCTCACAAACACCTTGAAGGGTGGTGCTAATTCCAGCATCATCAGTTGCCTCCATCAAAGTAGTGGGGAAAGCTCTACAAAGAATCTCATCAGGAGTGTATTGGAGGAACGTTGAGAACCTTTACATTTTCAAATTGTCAATTAAATATCCATCAAAAGGTTCAATACCATGCGCCTTCCACCTGGGGTGAAGATCGTAATGATGAACTTCGTTAGAGAGGGGAGACAATGTTTTGGAGCTCTAGCCCAATGGTATTAGGAGCTTGAGTTTCGTATTGGTTGAGAAAATTCCCCAATATGTCTTTCCTTTTCTTGATTTCATCATCCGAGGGCCTTTCCACCCTGGAACCTGCTTGATACTGATCATTGGGGAGTGATAAGAGATCTTTAACTGGTATGTGAGTCACTTACCTCTAAGGGATTTGGTCCATGCCGTAATGGTTATTTTTTCTTCTAACCGGGGCATGGTTTTCTCCTATCTTGCTTTGTTGGGATCCATCGGGCTCCTCCATAAATAGGGGTAAAGGAAGCCTATAGAGAAAATCATCCAATTAATCTTTGATCTATTTATGAAGAACCTACATGTATTAAAGGAGTGGGACAAATTGGTATATAATGTCAACTTGACGAAGATAAAATTTGTATAGGATTATTGATCCAAGGAATAATCGTTCGCACAAATGGTGCCAAAGTGATAGTGATATAAATTTTTTTAGAGACCTTAGTTCCAATAGGTAATTCTCACGAGACCTTAAACCTAGTATTGAGTAGGCATGTCAAAGTGAAAGATGAAAATATAGAGTGGTTCAGAATATCTGTTGAGGAACTTATGTCCACTACTAATAATCGTGCTTCTTATTGTAAGTAAGGATATTACAAGTATTAGATCTCTTGGGCTTTAATAAAGAGAGTCTAAGGTTTTTGAGTTCTTTGCCACGAGTGAAAGGGCATCACAAGCGTAACTGATGGACTCCTTAAGACGTGCCTTAATTAGTTTAGGACTCAATAGAAAGTTAAGAGTATGTAAGGATAGAAGTGGCCTAATCCTTATATAAAAGTATAAAAAACTGTGGATTAGCTAATATGAAGTGTATAAAAGCTAGGATACAAGTATTATATAATTAATCTTATATTTTATTCAAATAGTTCTTCTATTTTAATATGCCTTCAACCCTTCACGAGCTTCCAATATATAGATAGTTCATTAGGAAGAGTGCGAGTGGACTGTAACATGGGCGTAGTGCCCTCAGGTTTAATTACCACAATATCACAATGAAGTGTTAGTGAAAGGGTTACAAGTGGTGTAAGGCAGTTGGTCAGTGCATTAAATATTTATTAAAGCATTCAATGTAAGTGGGATATGGTAAAGGTGGTAGGTGGAACAATGCCTGTACCTGTTACCTACCCGTCAAATAAGCTATGAGTTCTCCACAATGCATCTGAGTGCCCTGAGGTGGCAGTGGTCACCTTGGGGTAGCCTGATCATACTTCGTTCATAAAAAAATGGAATGAACTTTTATCTGAGATATTAAGACCTGGATAAAGGCTAGACTTTCTAAGTTTAAGGTCAGTTGAAAATGTAAAAACCTTATGAATAAAATGAGTAGGGAGTTTAAACCTTATCATTAGTTATGGTGGTGCTAAGATATCCTAAATAAGCCATATTTCCGGTATACGTGAAGTTGTGGTGTCTAAGGCCGTATACCCTCTATAAAAGTATGGTTGACCTTTGATTCTATATTATGAGCACATTTTTATACGTTCGATAGTTCTGAGAGTGCATAAATGGCCCATGGTTTATTTTGGGATCATCTACTGTGGTAGATATGGTCACCAGGGACTATAGGATATATGATGAAGGTACTGGTCAAGTTACAAGACCCCATTCTCAATACGTTAAAGAACACGAGGCTAAAATTATTTGAATTCCTTAAGTGATTGAATGCCGTATCATCAATGTTAATTTCAAAATTGGGAATTTTGTTTGGAACATTTAATTAATCCGTTTTGTTTATAATTATGATGTTTTCACTTGTGTTTAGGAATGATTTACTTTTACTAATTAAATCCCTGTGATAATTTAAGAAACTAACATTAAATCGAATGTTAGTTTGATACAGTTAAAAGAATAAGGTGACATTATGTTTAAATTGTTGTTATAAAGATTTGAACTTTAAATTGTCTTAGAACGATGTTAATCCTTATAAAATGGGTTATGGACATTAATCCACAGTTTTTATGGTTGGAGCTTAGGATTTGGATGCTATGTATAGGCTTTAGGATGTTTTTTTTATCGATTTTTCATTGGGCATTAATGACCTTGGGATGAGCTTTGTACACCAAGCCCAAAGGATCGATCCGACCATATTAATTTTGTGATTTTGTGTCATTTTATATGTTGTATATATATATTTGTGTGTGTGTGTGTGTGTAGGAAGGTAGTGGTACGGGGGTCTATTAATAACTATAAATGGCTGAGGCGTGACCTACTCCAATGGAAACTATCTTCAAGGTAATAATATTTCAAGAACAAGACCAAAGACTGAAAACTAACTTTTCAATATAATAATGATGTTCCTAGTTACAACAATACGTAAGTAATTATTGAATATAAATTTTCAATAGTAAATAAAGGAATGAACCAATTGAGAGCAGTGGTTCTCTGAGAGTGGGGAGATAAGCACCTCAATATCTTAGAGAGAGAAGGGATAGAATATTTGTGTAATAACTTGTGAAGAGTAACAGTGTTGATTCTATTTTCTCTGTCTGTCGGTAACTGTGCCCCTTGTGCTCTATTTATAGCAAAAATTTAGGGCTGATATGGCACATGCGTGACAAAGAAATAGTCTCATGGGGTAGAATATCTAAACATACTGAAGGACCCCGGGTTTTAATGATCTCAAATTAAAATATAATTTCCTTTTAAATAAATGCGGAAGCGAATATAAGTGATGGTTCAACAAATAAACAAGGCCGAGTTTTAATATCTTCCAAACTAATTAGAACATAATTCAAGTCCTAGAATTTGCCTAAGTCATCATTAACAATTATTCAAAGTTAGGCGAAATCAATTTTAGCAAAAGACTTGAATAAACCAATTTTACCCAATATTTAATTTAAGTCCCAAATTATATAAGTGTGATAATTAAACCAAATTTTATCTTGAAATTATCCTAAGCATGTGTTCTAAATTTTGTGCAAGATAAAAATAAACAATGTCACACTACACCGCGATGTACGAGGAAAAACCCACTAACGGGAAAAAACCTCGGGACGGCCCTAGCCTCAAATCCACTAAAAACGGTATTACAAAATACAAGGCAAAAGACTTACTTCCTAAACTCGAACCCTCTCAAGCCGTGATGCTCCTTCTTGTATCAACCTCCAATTAGCGGATAACCAACGGAGCTCCACCGTGGTCTCGGAATTCACCGATGGGACTTTGTATGGTCACCGTCACCCATGCATGGAGCCTTTCTCCGTATGGGTAGAATCTCAACAAAAGTCTTCTTTGTGATGGGGTGTAGAAGAAAACCCAAAACGTCTCTTGAATTCGGTAGAGAAAACCGGTACCAAAAACTCCAAGCAATTGATATAAATATAGAAACTTGGATAAACAATTATTGGGTGTAAACTAGAGTGTATATGAATTTTTCATTAAAAATTGACACTCAAAACTTGAACATTTTCCTAAAGTAATTTTGCTCTCAAACTCTCTTTTGGAGATAAACAAATGTTGGAAAAGTTGTCTTGGAAAATGTGTTTCCCGCACATAATAATGCATGAAAAAAGTTGGTTGTAAACCAAGTGGAGGAGTGGGGAAAAACTGCAAAAAACTGCCAAATAACTGTTCCCGCTGGAAGTTCGTTCGAACGAACGTGATTCTCGTTCGAACGAGACTTCTAACGAGTGACCAGCCTGGGCTCGTTAGAAGTTCGTTAGATACCTCGTTAGAATGAACATTAGTTCGAACGACATATTGAACGACATATCGAACGACTGACCAGTTAGGGTCGTTGGCAAAACTCGTTCGAACGAACCTGGTTCGAATGACAAAACTCGTTCGAACAAAATCTGGTTCGAACGAAAAAACTCGTTCGAACGACATTTCTAACGAACGACCAGAAAGATTGAAAAATTCGATTTTGGCCCAGAAACTTTTATATACTTATATTAAAGTCCTATTTGATTCTTTCTGAAAATAAAATGCAGTTTTTATTTCACCTAACACCCAATACATATTGTTCCAAGCTCCTATATACATATAATTACATTCATACCTTGGGAGCATGGAACCTTAGTTGATGACGTAGAAACGAGGCACACAAACCGACATTTTGATGAAGCTTTAAATTCTTTGCCGCTACGTCTTCAACATACACTTCATAGGCTTGAGAATATTACAATAAATACTATCCTATGAATAAATGTTTTTGTCCGGAATTGAGCCAAAACTATATATGGACTCAATTGGAAATTTGTGTCCTTACAAATACTTTTGTCCTTATTACTATTTGTCACTGTCTACAACAATCTCTCTGTTGTGGAGTGACACCTAATGTTATAGTGGAAAAAAATTAATATTGTTGGCCATAACGCCAAAAAGTCTTATTTTTCTGTTTATAAATGATTGTTTGGTGAACTATTTTGAAAACTTATGAGTGACCTTGAGGGTCACTCACCATTTACCTTGTTAAAATGTCTTGCAAGCAAGTCACGGACTAATCGATAATAAGTAAATATGCATTGTGCAATGTGAGTGAGTGTGATTGACCTCTTAGGTACCTCACTTAAGTATTCTCTGATATTGAAGTGGTTGATCCTTAGCTTGCTCAACAGGATTTACCTCCAAACCCAAACTCTCAAGAGGTTCCAACTGGACATTTTCTTGAGCCATGCTTTCTTAGTCAAGGCTTCTTACTAAGTAAACCTATGTAAAATAACAAAATTGAGTGTTGGTGATACTAGTACTCGTCTTATCTTTTATATGTCGTTGGAGTGACTGCTTGTAATTTACGTGTGTAGGCAGCCAAGGTGTTTCCTGTGTACTTAATCTTATTCTGAGAGATTTGTTACTTGGGGTTGCTTGTGTAGTCCCATTAGTGGTAGAACTCACATAACTTCTAGAATATAGAGGGGCTTCTCGTGCACTCGTTCTTCTTGCACTTGACCCCCTTGTAGCTTAGGAGTTTCTCGTGAACTCGCTCTTATTATGAGAGCTTCGTTACTTGGGTTTGCTTACACAGTCCCCTTGATGATATTGCTCGCATAACTTCTAGAATGCATAGGGGATGCTCGCGCACTCACTCTTCTTGCATTTCTCCCTCTTGTATCTCAAGGTTTGCTCGTGCAATTTTTCTTATTGTGAGAGATTTATGACTTGGGGTTAATCGCACCGTCCCCTTGCTAGTATTACTTGCATAACTTCTAGAATGTAAAGGGGCTGCTCATGCACTCATTCCTTTTGAACTTGTCCTCCTTTTAGATTAGGGGTTGCTCATAAACTTACTCTTATTCTGAGGGCTTTGTGACTCGGGCTTACATGCACAGTCCTCTTGTAGGTATTTCTCGCATAACATTTGGAATGAAGAGGGAATACTCGTGCACTCATTCTTCTTTCACTTGTCCCCTGTGTAGCTTAGGGTTTCTTGTGCAATTGCTCTTATTTTGAGAGCTTTATGACTTGGGGCTTCTCTCGCAGTACCCTTTTTGGTATTGGTTGCATAACTTCTGTAATGCAGAGAGGCTGCTCGTGCACTCATTCTGTTTGCACTTATTCTCCTTATAGATTAGCGGTTTCTCATACAACCTCCTTTCCTGGGTATTGCTCACATAACCCACTGGTAGCTGAGGAATTACTTGTATACCCCTCTAGAATATATAAATTTCTTCTTGATGTGAACATACTGTGTTTGACTCGTGGTGAATCTATTGGTCAGGATTTTGATTTCAATGGTTGATGTCCGAGTACCACACTCATGGCTATCAAAGTAGGACTTTATGTATGTCGATATATTTTATCATACGTTCAGTAGGTCACCACCTCTTGACGGGAGACACGGATGACTTTATTCATAGTACGGGTTTTGGTATGAGATTATTTGTTAGCGTGACTGCATAATGACCCCCTTCTTATGTGTGACATTTTTTAATTCCATTACAGAGGGACTTCAAGGGGTTACTGATAGAGACATGAGAAGGTGCCCAAAGGTATATGCATTTGTGTGGTTATTATGAGACTTATAAAAAGATATATCATAGTCCGATAATGGGAACGTTGATTAAAAGGCCCTATGTCACAGTGATGTGTTGTTATGAGACTGTGTCTATCTTACTTTACGAGTGACGTGGGTGGGGATTGGCACTAGGTTGTACTATGTACATGTGTAGTTGGGTGTATTCAGTCTAGTGTATTAATATGCGATGTTAGTTATTATTATAGTTATAGAGATTTATTCGTATTTCTTTTGCCTTAGGTTGGGATACTCGTATAGTATTTCACTTATGATGAGGGGTGATGTATCTTTTGCATGTGAGTGTCGACGGGTTAGAATGTTTATCTTAAATGAGTCACATGAATATTTGTGCATCGATACTATGAGATATGTTTTGAAACTTTAGGGTTCTGACACAAAATATATAAAAAGTGTTTCAAGCATTCTTAGACAAGAGCAACAATTTTGAGGAGATTTAGACTTGCCACTTAATTGTTATTCAGTCGTTTGATTGATTCATAGTGTAAGTTGTTATTTATAGTTTAGTTTTTCAATTTGTAGAGGGGGCTTGAAGGTAATCTTAAGATTAGAGATAATCCCCCCATTAACAACACTGTTTGGGATTAGCGAGGCAACCCATTGTAGCAGCACAAGTGAGGCAGCTTAGTGTGATGGCTCCGCGTGGCAGCTCATACTTTAGATATGTTGCGTTACTTAGTCATGTTGTATCTTTTGTTTATATTGACCACGAGCTATACAGATTGTAATAATGTAACGATTATAATGGCAATCAGTGTGAGGTCGAACGGTACTTACGAGAGACCAGGCTTGGCAGGGCTTGGGAGAGATTTCATGCTCTATCGAATGACCTTGCCATGGGAACTTTAGAGGGACTTGGGTTTTGAGGATTGATAAGTGAGGCACCGTTTGGGCTTGTCCTGACCATCTTAGATACACCTGGTAAAACAGCAGAGGACCTGGACCGTGGAACCTTGGGCAGGCCAGCCTTGAGTTCCATCGGGCATTGAGTTGTGAACCAAACAACCCTCTACTTAATGTCACATCTACTTTATGTGATGTCACTAGCCAGATAGACAATGTCAAATCTGCACTTGAGTAAACCACTGTGGTATTTTGGGCTGTCAGACAGTTTGTGAGCCACCTCTGTGACGACAGACCCCTAACACATAGTCGTTAGGCAAAAAGCATGTCTTGGCATTTAATGTTTATGACGTGAAGCTAACTAGTACATCAGGCATTTAATGTTTGTGACATAAAGTATGATGGATGTCTTTTGTATTTATGAATGACCGAGTCATCTCGGGAGTGGTGTGGGGGCTATTTAAGGGCCCCAACCACCTCTGAGGAAGGGATGTTCTTTTTTCAGAGTTCGAAAGTTATTACTAGAGAGAGAAAATATATCAGAGAGAGAGAGAGAGAGATTTATTACAAACCAGAGTCCACTCACTCACCATTTCCATTTATTACGAAGATTTTAATACTTGACAGAGATCTTTGAGGGTGGATGGGGTTTTTGGTTTCCTGCCAAGGTGTATCTAGGATGCTTACTTCTCTTTCTCCCTCAAAATGAGTTATTTTTTAGTTCATTGTTATTTGTAGAGTTATACACGAGTGATTTGTGAGTTCAAGCTGAGTTTATCTTCACTAAGTCATGATTGCGTGTCTTGTAATTAATCAATAGTGCTACTAGTTAACTTATCATTACTGTACTAAAAAGGGGTTATGCATCCATCTAATCTAAACTACCCTTTTACATTTGGCGACTCCACTGGGGAGGTATTCTTCTAAGTAAAGAGTATAGCACAGGATAATTTTAATCGAAGACTTAACTTTGATGATATTCAACACAATAAAGAACAAGCGTCGAGGGAGATGGAGGCTTCTAGAGATGGAGCCCCTTCGGTGTAGGTACCTCCAGTTCAAACGGTGATAGGTGTTCCAGGGGTGACACAAGCTTCCACGAGTGCTGGGTTAGGACTAGCTCAAGTGGCACTCCTCATGAATAAATTTTACGAGTTTTTGCAAACTCATGTGGCTTCAACGGTGTTGGGGGGATTTGAGGCCAACTCCTTCGTAATTCTAGGGGTAGCCCCAACAGCCCCACCAAGCGTAGTTCTAACAAAAATTGCCCTAGGAAGCATACCCCCTATTGTAGTTCTGACAATGGGAACCTCAGGAGTAACAAGCGTTCCAACTATGGTGGTTATTCTAAGTGCAACCGGCATCCCACCCATGGTCCTTCTGGTCGTTCCTTCGACGGTATCGGCCATGGAGGAGATGAGAAAAAAGATGCAGAAGGAAATGGTGAAGTTCATGAAAGCTTCCTCGCAATTTGCTGGCGAGGTAGCTTCGGTTTATGATGAATTTCGGACACCTTACCCTCAGGAATGTAACAATGAGACTTATCCAAAAGATTACATTCCTCCTATCTTTGAAAAGTACACAGGAAAGGGAGGGAACCCGAAGGTGCATATTAAACGCTTCGTTGAACATTTAGGGGGGCGCTATAACAAAAAAAACTCAGGTTAAGGGAGTTTTAAAAATCCTTAAACGATAAGGCATATACATGATATTCTCACCTAGATCCTAAGAGTGCTTACACATGGGAGGAGATGCACGTTTCGTTCATCCAGAAGCTCTTTCTGGCAGAAGATGAGTTCACCTTGACCCAAATGGAGAGAGAGAAGCAACGACCAGGGGAAAATGTGGTGGCGTATGTCCGAAGGTTCAGGTAAAGGTCCCTCTATGTAAGAGAGGAAGCCAAAGAGTCCAAACTACTGCAGATCTGTGCGGAAGGACTACTTCCTGAGTACATCTGCAATCTTATTAACGAGACACGCGAGGGGACTTTTGCGGCATTCCTAAAACCAGCAACGAATATCTCATTGGTGGTAAAACCAAACCCAGTGGTTGTTCCCATGATGTTTAGACAACCGATATAACCTGTGGGAGGAAGGTCTCAGTCCTCATGGGTAGGATATATCGAAGGAGAAGACGGGGGAAAACTAGTGAAGAGGGATAATAAGAGAAAGTTTGGGAGAGATAGGGAGGATCCACCACCGTTACCTTGTACAGTAGAGGAGGATGTTTGTTATTACAACGATATGGTTCAAGGAGGAACAATGTATGAACCTAAAGGCATCCCCACCATAGAACAAAATGCGATGACCAGAGAGGATCCTAAGTATTGCCAGATCCATCGAAAGATTCAACATCCAACGGGAAGTTGTTTCACATTAAGGAGAATCGTTGATAAACATGTAAAGGTCGGGACACCGTAAATCTCTCCATAAAATATTAATGAAGACCCACTCCCATCTCATGGGGCCAATCTGATGGTGGCCTATGACGACGAGGTAGAAATAGAAGCGAAGGAGGTGACGACAGTGTAGGGGGAGTTCGAAGAGGCTTTGTAGGAGTGTACCAGAGGAATGAATAATGTGGTGTTAGCCTATGACGAAGGAAGTGTGAAGGATATGGAGGATATATATAACGTTGAAGGAGAGGAAAATAGCCAAATCTTAGAGTACTGAACGATCTCACGGTCCCCAAAGTTCACCTAGTTCTTCGACCAGGTGGGAATGCCAAAAGAAATTAGGCTGTAGATAACCCAAGAAATCTTCGATATTGCGAGGAAAAATGAAGTCCCTTCGCTGAGATGGAAGGGACCCATGGCCAGGCTGGTGAAGAAATTTATGTTAAAAATAACATTCAGTGATGGAGATAAGGCCGTGAGATTTCCTCACAATCAACCGTTATATGTGACTACTAGCATCAACAGGGTAAGCTTCGCGAGGGCTCTTATGGATGGGGGAGTATTCATCACCATCATGCCAATCATCTCTTTCCACGCACCTAACATCCCAAAAGAAAGATTGGTCCCCATGCCGTTGGGGATTTCAGGTTATGACAATCAGTCTTTCAGGTCCATTAGCTATGTGAATATTGGGATTATAATGGGAAATTTGAGTTCCCACATCAAGTTCCACGTGATAGAGAGTACAACTTCCTACCATATGTTAATAGGAAGAGTGTGGATACACAACCAAGGATTAGTTCCCTCAACGTACCACCAATATGCCAAGGCAAATATTAAAGGAACGGAGATCACTATACGAGCTATAAAGAGGCCCTTCGTTGTCAAAGAAGCTCACCTAGTGGATGCGACATTGCATACAGAGTTAGAAGAGAATGTTAGAGTCTTAATGAGAAGAAGGGAGGGACTCTGGGTTCTCTCGATTCGAGAAAGGATGGGACCTGTGAACAGCCAGAATGACAAAACTGCAAGCAGTAGAGGAGTAAGAGAAGAAGCCCACCAAGTGGTCCCTCGACCTGAGAAAGTCTTGAAATAGCTAAAAGATAAGATTCAACCCAGAAGGGACCCAATGGAATACGAGATCACATGATAAAATGTGCTGAGTCGGTTCTCTAAAGGAATAAAGGTAGAGGGTTCAAGCGAAAGGAAAAGAAAGGCGATTGCAATGGTTAGCAGACATTACAAGAAGAATATTACTGAGGAAGGGAAGGTGGTTTATCGCCTATGATGGTATGAATGGGCAGCCGAATGAGCTATGGAAGAGACCGACGAGGAGCCTGGCCCGTTATATGAGTGTTTTTGGTGGATCAACGGGGATAATGTATAATAATAGACAATTCTAACATACATGAGTTCATAGAGGATGTTGCCAAAGAACTAGACTACATGACAGACCAACCGAAGCTATAAGCATAAGAACTAGAGCAGCTGAACTTGACAAGAGAAGAGTAGGACCTAAGGCCCATCTTCCTCACGAAGGATCTCTGTATAGAGAAAAGTGAGGCTTTGATTGAGCTAATTCGAGAGTTCATAGACACTTTTGCATGGAAATATATGGAGATGGAGGGGCTAGATGAAGAATTAAGCTGCTATAAATTAAACATGATGCCTTTAGCCATTTTGGTCAAGCAAGCAATGAGGACCTACAAGTCTGAGCTGTACATGAAGATTAAAGACGAGTTCCAACGCCTGTTGGCAGCAGGATTCATCAAATCAATACAACATCGACTTTGCTATCTAGCATTGTCCCGGTGGGTAAGAAAAATAAGAATCAGATAAGGATATGCGTAGATTTTAGAGGCTTGAGTAGGGCTTGCCCCAAAGATGAGTTCCATCTACCCTCAATCGATATCTTGATAGATGTAACGGTTGGACATGAGATATATAGATTCATGGATGGGTATGTAAGATACAACCAGATCAAGATGGACCCCATAGATACGGAGAAAACATCATTTAGAACCCTGTTGCGTAACTTCATGTACAAGGTAATGCCGTATGGACTCAAAAATATTGGGGCTAATTATCAAAGAACAATGATGTCCATCTTCCATGACTTTTTTCATAAATTTGTGGATTTTTATGTGGATGATTTGGTCATCAAATCGAAAAAGGAAGGATACCACCTGAGCAATTTGAGGAAAGTGTTAGCCAGATATAAGAAGTACAAATTAAAGATGAACTCGCTGAAGGGAGTTTTCGGAGTAACCAGTGGAAAGTTTTTGGGTTTTTGGTAGATCAGTAGGGAGTACAGATGGATCAAGACAAACATCGAGCGATCTTGAAGATGCCGAGTCCAAAAATGGTGAAGGAGCTCAAGAGCTTCCTCGACAAAGTCTCCTACCTTAGGAGATTTGTGCCTGGATTGGCCGAAATAACACACCTGCTGATGTAGCTTTTCTGAAAGAACACAAAGTTCAAGTGAAAGGAAGTTCACCAGGCTGAAGAAGTTGCTCGTTTCACCACAAACTATGATTCCTCCAAGGGCAAGAATACAACTGTAATTATACCTCACATCCACCATGAAGTTTGTTGGAGCTCTGTTAGCATAGGAGATTGACGAACAGGAATGACTAGTCTAATACCTTAGTAGAATCATACATGGGCCACATGTCAGGTACAATAGCTTGGAAAGGCATTGTTTAGCCTTAGTCTTTGTAGCACAAAAGCTTAGACATTATATGCTGTCTTTTATAATTCATATTGTGACGAGATGTAATCCTATTAAGTTTTTGTTGGTAAGAACTATATTAATTGGTATGGCATCTAAGTGGTTCCTCACCCTCTCAGAGTATGACCTAAAATGCACGGTCCCTTGTGCAATCAAAAGCCAGGCGTACACAGACCTCTTGGAAATCTTCCCATCTAGGATATATGAACCACCACAGAAAGTATTCCAGGAGATGATCTGCATGCCAATCACCTGTACGCAAGCGATAAAGAATGGACGATGCAGTTCGATGGATCTTCGGCAAAAAATAAAGGAAGACCAGGGGTTATTCTGTAAAGAGGAACGTAATAATTTTATCTTTCCTACAAAATAGGCTTTCCTTGTTCTAATAATGAAGCAGAATATGAGGCATTGGTACTGGGGTTACTGGAGGACCTTCTAAGGGGGATTCATTCACTTTGCATCAAGGGTGATTCGAACTTAGTGATTTAGCAAGTAAGTGGAGAATATGCATTGAAGCACGTCAGTTTGGCACCTTACATAATAATCATTCAGAGGCTTCTCAACCAGTTCCACCAGACTAAGATCAAGAGGCATCCCCAAACGATGAACTATTATCCAGATGCCTACGCCACCATCACTCAGAAGATGATCATGAGAGACGATACGACTACAGTCGTGATTCAGCGAAGAACAACTCCCTTGGTGATACAGTCAATTCTGTCGATGAAGGATGACTTTAACTGGAGGGGAGAGATTAGAAAATAATTAGAGTCCAGGGAATGAATGATAGAACTGAGAGAGTTAGACCAATACTTTACAAATCAGGGAAACCTCTACTTCAAAAATGCAGAAGGATAGCTATCAAGATGCATAGGCCCAGAAGAAGCAGATAAGAGACTAAAGAAAACACATAAAGAGAACTGCAAAACAACTAAGATCCCTCTTTACAAGGGAATTCAAATGGAGGGATACTTCTGGCCTAGAATGAAGCAGGACGCAGTAGAGCTACAATAAAAGTGTGACAAGTGTTAACTGTTCTTTGAGGCAGTTGAATGCCATTTTATTAAAGCTCAATCGGATTGGAGGCAGTTCTATATTAACTTCATTGAATATGGATTTATCCCAATATATAAGATTGATGTGATGGGATTCAAAAGAAGGGTCAAAAGGTTCTACGTTCAGGAGGGGCAACTTTATCGAAGAGGGTACTTCTGCAGGCCATTGCATTGCATCATAAAGAAAAAAGTAGCCAAAGTCCTTAAATAAGCTCATGATCCATCTCACATAGGAAGGGTAAAGTTGTATGATCAGTTGATGATGTTAGGGTATTATTGGCCGACGATGGAGAAATACTCTACTGAGTTCATTTAAAAATGTAAAGCTTACTGACTGTATGGAAATATGATCTATACTCCATCGGTGGATCTACACTCTCTGGAAACACCTTATTATTTTTACACTTGGGCATTTGACCTAGTAGGGGAAATACATCCTTATTCGAGGGGGAAGATCTGGATACTAGTGGCTACGGAGTGCTTTAGAAAGTGGGCTGAAGCGATACCACTAAGAAGGGCAACATCATGGGTGGTGAGCAACTTCATCAGAGAATACATAATTTGTCATTTTGGGATCCCAAAGGTTATTCTCTCTGATAACAGAACCCCCTTCGTCAATTCAGAGGTAACAATGCTCACAGATAAATAATCCATTATTCATCACACTTCAACCGTGGCTTACCCAAAAGGAAACGGTCAAGCCGAAACAATTAACAAAAAATTGGTTAACATTTTGGCTAAAATGATGGGGGATTTCCCAGGTTCATGGGATGAAAAAATACCAGCTGTATTGTGGGCCTATTGAACAACTAAAAGGAAGCCCGCAAGATATACCCTATTCTCCTTTGTGTATGAAGTTGAAGCAATCCTCCCGATGGAGTTGGAAGTTCCCTCTGCCCGCTATGCCTTGCGAACTAGCATGCTCCCTCAGAACATACATGTGCAGTTGAAAGAGTTGGACGAGAACAGAGACAATGCGATGCAACACTTTCAAATGTACACGAGGCAGCTTTCTAGGGCGTATGATAACTTGGTAAGACCAAGGAAGTTTGTGGATGAAGATCTCATTTTGAAGGCAGCAGTGAAGCACATCAGTGGGCTTCCTCTACCGAAGTTTGCAGCAAATTAGGAGGGACCATTTATTATAAAGGAGGATCATGATTCAGGTTATTGCTTAATTTCTAAAATGGAAGAAGACAAACCATTTAAGATTAATAATAAATGGTTGAAAGTCTATCATGTATAAGCAATTAACTTTAGATCATCGCTGTATCTAATTATTTTATTATGAGTATATAAATATTTTCTTTCTGAAAAGACGTCTTTTATTGCAACTTAACTGAAATAAAAGATTGCAGAGTTTTTATTTTATGCAAGTAGTTATAGCACGAAGAAGTGACACGAAAAAATATATAACGTTTCTTTCATTCATAAATTTCGAGGCATTACAATATTGGGAACTATTGCCCGAGAATTACATAAGAGAAAAAAGGAAAATATATACAAGTGTGGAAAAGATTATTGACCTAAGAGGAACCATAAGTTTGGAGCAGAGAAAAAATCTCCAGACAGGCTGCCCGAAGAAGCTGCTAGGCATGATTGTTGGGCATTAATAGAAACCTCCAGTCTTGTTTGAACTTGTGCTATCTCAATAAGGAGTTTCTCCCATTTTAACTTTGCCAGACGTAGAGCTTCTTCGATATTCTCTACCTCCTTATTGACAGATTCAAGTAGAGGTGCTAGCTCGACCAACCTTGCTTCCTCATCTCATTGAGCCTCCTGGTGCTTATGCAGTAGTTCCCTCTGGCTTGCCAATTGTTGGCTCTTCAAAGTCTTTAAGTTTTCAATCAACCAGTTAAAATGAAATTTGTATCTACTAAACTCCTTTAGATAACCTTAAAATTGATTAAGAAGGGGCCTGGTAACATTTGCAGTTGGAGTACTGACAAGATCACTGATAACTATGGCCATGCCTTGAAGTTTGTAGCTCATCACCGTAATGTTTGTTCGAAGACAATCGATAGTGAAAGGCTCAGGGTGATGGTTTACAATCTTCTCAATTACCAAACGTTAGCTGAAAGGCATTTGGGGAGATCGTTGAAGGACCATGAGACAGAATTCATGAGGATCCAGGTTAGGCAGAGGGAGATCATAACCAGATTCGCTATCGACTGTAGCACCTGTCGTGGAACCTTGGTCGTTGTGACTAGATTCTTTTGGAATATCCTGTTCATGATGGGGCGACACGATAAGCGAAGGGACTGATGGAGGTCTCTCTCCAGCTGGAAGGGGCGCGCCAGCAACCTGGAGACACATCAATCAAATATTGAGTTAAGTGAAAAAATCTTAACAAGTGTTTATCATTGTTAAGTCAACGTTACGGGTGGAGTTTGACGAAAAATCTTAACAAGTGTTTATCATTGTTAGGTCACCCTTACTGGTGGAGTTTGCAGAAAAATATTAACAAGTGTTTATCATTGTTAAGCCACCGTTACTGTTGGAGTTTGACAAAAAATCTTAACAAGTGTTTATCATTGTTAAGTCAACGTTATTGGTGGAGTTTGACGAAAAATCTTAACAAGTGTTTATCATTATTCAGTCACCGTTACTGATGGAGTTTGATGAAAAGTCTTAACAAGTGTTTACCATTGTTAAGTCACCGTTATTGGTGAAGTTTGATGAAAAATCTTAGCAAGTGGTTGTCATTACTAAGTCACCGTTATGGGTGTCACCATTATTGGTGGAATTTTACAAAAGGGAAATCTTAATAAGTGTTTTCATTATTAAGTCACCGTTACCAGTGGAGTTTGAATGTTTGAAAAATGAGAGTCTTTTAGATTGTACATTGTCAAGAATAAGGGATAAATAATAAGAAATGAAGAGAAACTAGCGAAATACCTCAGCAATGGTTAGAGCAATGGTGGGGACTGCTGGGGCTAGGTTTATCTCCTCAGAAGCCTCAACGGCACCCTCAAGTAGAGGAACCTCAATGTTCGGTAAAGCTCCTGCGCCAACGAAGGGTACTAGGGCCAATATTAGGGTGGCATTGGACGAAGACGTTTGACCTTCCATGGATGCACCGACACTTTTGGAGCCAGAATAAGCAATATACTGGGCAGAGAGGTCAACGATGGCTTTAGGGATGGGAAGAGTCCCGATAGACGTTGGTGGGATTAGACCTGGAGAGAAATGCAAAATAAAACTAAGTGTTAAAAGGGGGGGAATAAATGCAGAAGAAAAGAGACATACTTCACATTTATCTCACCTCACTACTATTGCTAAAGAGGGGAACTTCAATGATGGGTATTGTCAATATAAATGGAAGAAGAATGTTAGCTAACAAAGAATCCACTTCGACCTGAGGCATCCCAAGACGTTAAAATTCAACAAAAAAAATGAGAGAAAAGACGTCCGACCTAACAGTGTTTAGAATGGAAATCTATGGAGAACTTTCTACAGCTGGAACGATGGACAGAGGAACCTCGGTTTGGGGTGATAATTCAGAGGAAGCTGGGGGAGCTTCCTCTAGTTAAGAGATTTCCACAGATTCAACGAAATCACCCACTGCAGCAGCATCCTTCGTACGTTTGGAGGACAAACGATGAGAGTAAGTAAGCCCGGACATGGAGTAACGGGGACAATTAAACTGGTCAGAGGGAAACTAAAACGTCCCCCCACGAAAGGACTCACTGGGGGGCCGGGACTTTCTTCTTCAACTTTTTGCACCAAAGTTGTTAAGAGTTAGATGCAGTTTGTTATAAAAAAATGAATGAAAAAGCACATGTATACCTATGATCCAGAGGGAGAATGGGATGATATCACCATTGACGAGGAAGGCGGGGAAGAAGCAGTAGAAGGAGCTAGGGAGAGATGCATATCAGGAGCCCATTTTTCTGGGACTTAATACCCAAAGTCTTTTTCCTCGCACCAGCAGCACCCATATTTGGAGGAACCTTTGAGATCTTCTTCATCTTTGACCTTCCTTCCGATGCATCTACTAAGATAGTGGGGAAGGTAGTAATAGGAAGAACGACGGGAACGTCTCATTAAAACTCAGAATTTATTTGCTCCACCGCAGCTTAAATTTTCTTCCTCAACTTCTCAGTGTCTTCGGCAAATATGGGAGGATGAACAGAGGCAATGGGGAATGACTCCAAGGGTGATTGAGATTGAGGTTGGGACTTAGACTTTGAGGAAGCCCCACTCTTGGACCTCCTAGTTTTTTTGGCTAACGACTGGGAAGGCCCTTCGCCAAAAGCTTCTTCGGTTGAGACACCTTCACCAGAAACACCTTCAGAAGGAGTTGGATTTTTGGGTGCTGGGGCTTTCTTGTGCTTTAGTGTAGCAACGGGAATCATGGAGCAATATGGAGGAAGCTCTGTGGGAGGGTTATTGGGAGTGCTTTTCAAAGGGAACTCCATTCCCAGAACGGAATTACCTTTCAAACCCATTTCCTGTGAAGAAACGAGAGCCCTGGCCACTTAATAAATTCAAAGATTTGGGCCAGTTGATTGGGCCAATACTTGGTGACAAATAAAAAGGTCACATCTCCTTACCTGAAGATACTGGGGATGGTGACTTTATTAGATATTGTGGAGCTCACCCCCCATGCAGCAGTGTAAGTGAAGATAGAACAAGCCTCGTTGAACGTGACCTTAGGGTGGTTTAGCTGGAAAATGGGGCAAGGAGACCCTTGGTCAAAACCAAATTGACTGGCACACCGATGGGGGTTGTAATGATCGCATGTGTATCCCTACTCGGTGTAGGATGGTAAGTAACTTGGAGAGAATAGAAGAACCATAAAAAGTGAAGGGTCTTCTTCCATAAGGTCCACAGTTGTTGGTTGGACCACCCTTGGCTCAGTTCTGAAAAAATTATAAGTATGGAAGAAAACTTCCTCTCCATAGGGCCTCATCATAAAATGGTCCCATTTATTAATAACATACATTAATTCCTTTTGACTTTGCCTCTTGTGATAAACATAAGAACGAGGAGGCAGAAGTGTTTTTCCAGAAGGAGGATGGTTGGTTTTAGCTGCTACATCGGGGAAACGATCATAGAGGAAGCCCATCAGAAGTACGCAATTGGCAAAGTTGTCCAGGTTATAACGGCCAAGGGACCATTCCATGTTAAAGTGGGTTCTATCAAGCCATGTATAGAGTTATCCTAGGGCAATTTCAGCCAGAGGAAGCATGATACCCCAAGCGAAATGAAAGGATATGTTGATGAGGTCCCTTTGGGGTTGGTCATTAGGTTTCCCCATTAAAAGGAGGAGAGGGAGAATGAAAAGGATGTAAGAAGGTAGTTCTAATGATGTACCTTGACCAGGGGAAGCCTCAGAAGAGCTATCCTTAGAAGGATCTTGGAAGAAATAGTTGATGAGGGGAGTGAGGGTGGCTTTATTTGAATAATATATGCACCTTCGGCATATACGGTCCAACTCTGAACGGTCAGACGCCTCTTGGGCATCCAAAAATTCATCAGAATAGGGCTCATGGCCTGTGGCCTCAAGGACCAGAAGTTCACAAACGTCTTCCAACGTTACTGTGAACTCACCCCATGAAGTAATGAAAGTGTGAGAGGTAACGTTATAGCGAGACATCAGGATGGGGAAGGAAGCATTATTATTTTACAGAGTAAATTCACCGAACCACTCAGCCCGATGAAGCCTAATTTTTATGACGATGGCAGCATGGGAACTCTTCATGTGAGCATTCCAGGTAGTTGATACGGCGGAAATATTGCGTATTTCACCCGTTAGCCTACGCGTTATTAGCCCCCTCGGGTATCTTATTCCCTATATTTATGCTCGTTAACCAGACAACCCTCGGATTTCTATGATAACATGTTTCGCAGGTGTTAATTGAGCTTTTGTAGGTATTTGGATGCTAAGTGTGAAGTCCGGATGCGTTTCGCTCGATTTCCGTACACAACCGCACGCGCAAGGGCATTTTAGTCTTTTGACAGCTTGGGCACCTGGCCCGACATCTACATAGAAGTTGTAGCTCTCCTCGCTAGCTTCGCGTGGCCGTGAACGGTGCGCGATTCCGATGCATAACGATAAAGTTACGGCGATTGGAGCGACGTTGGATTGTATGCCAAAACAGGGAGGATTGCAGGCTGCCCTGCTTGGTCGATCTATCGACCATAAGGGTCGATCGATCGACTCTTCTTATTTTTGCCACGAATTATACTGTCGATCGATCGACCAAAGGGGTCGATCGATCGATCCCCTATTTTTCTGCAGATATTTTCTTTTCTTTTCTTTCTTCTTTTCTTTTAATCCAACTTACTATATAAGCCAATTTTTGTTGTAATAATAGGGGGACCAGCCCTTATACGATTTTAGCTTAGTTTAGTTAGGGTTGGAGGGGATTTGCTTGGTTCTTCTTCAATTCATCTTGGTTTGACATCCATTTGGGTTGTAATTGGTACTATTCATCTTCCCTCTCCTTTAATCTAGTTGTATTTCATTCTTTCCTTGCTTTCTAGATAGTTTTCATGCTTTCTAATTAGGTTTTCTTGCTTTAATTTATTGCTTTCTTAGTTAATTAGTTTAATTTAGTTAATTTCATTATGCGTCCCTAGATAAATAGGTTCGGGATTGTGTTTCGCCATTTTCGGGTTCGGACCTCGAAATTTAGGGTTTCGTGTAAAATTGCATTTAATTGAAACCTCGCGTATTAAAGTCGGATTATTATGCGTTTAACTTTCTTTGTCATGCAACGCTAGTGTTTATAGCGATTATCCGAATTTAATCCGCGTGTGACCATTTTTCAGTTAAATGTTTTATCTCGCAACTTTGGGTTAAATTCCTTCTTGCGTGATGTTTATGCTTAATTGAGAATGATCGATTAAATGTTTTCGAACCGAAATTCTAATTAGTAGTTGTTTAGCCCGTGAATGGTAGGATGCGATCCCGATCCTCGCTTTCCTTTAATTTAGCGTAAATTCTCTTTTTATTTATTCACGACAACCACCCATCACCTTTTCATTTATTTATTTTACACTTTTATTCCTGAAGTAATTAAAGCAATTAACATCTAAAATTTAATCACTCCCTGTGGATTTCTTACGATACCCGACTTACCGCTGTACTTGCTTGTCAAGTGTAGTAGTAGCTTAGGTTTTTTGCATCGCGGCGGCGAAACGCACGACGATTGTGCACTTACACGCGCACACTTTTTTCGCTCGATCAAAAATGGCGCCGTTGCCGGGGAGTGTGTTTTAGATAGTAATTGTTTTATTATTTCGTAGTATTTTTCCTTTCCTATTTGTATTCTTTCTTTTAACCTTTCTTGCAGGATTTGCATACTTTGAGCGCTAAGAAACTTTGATTCGCGGTTGCTCACTTTATTTCTCGGATTCTCCATCTGCAAACAACGAGGTAATCATGTCCTACTATTATAGTTATTACGGTTATTCTAATGATTCATACTTTGGGGATAGTTTTCAAGTTTTCCATTTTCAAGATTTTCTTGAAAATGAAAGACTTGAAAACATTTATCGGAATGAAAATCGTTATTGGGAGCTTGAGTTGGATTTATTATTCGAATCCAATGACGATTCTTATTTCATTACTTTCGAAGACGAGTTTCAACCAAATGAGGAGTCCGAGGCTCTTGAGCCGAGGAAGCCTACTTTGGAAGAGACTTTGCTTCTTTACTCCCAAGGTTTGGAAAGCCTAAATGATGCTGGAATGAGACTTGGTGCACTTTGCGATGAGATGAATTCTTATGCACAAAACAACGAGGAGGTGGAAACTTGTGTTTCACCTCAATTTTTCAGAGAATTTCTCATCGAATGTGAATCTTTCTCCCCCGAAATTCAATCTCCTTCCGACGATGAGTCGATTGAGATTGAATTTGTTTCATCACCATATACGTTTTCCGTCATTGAACCATTAGAATTACCGGTTGATTCCTGTGAGTCGGTAGAAATTAAAACTTCTACAACTTTTGCCGACGAGGACTCTTTACCGGACTTGTTGTCGATGGTTGTTGTCCCGATGTGTGCACCATCTCCAATTTCCTTTGAAAAACCTTTGGGAGATGAATCGACTTTTCTTGAACCTCAAGTGTACTTTTCCCCCTTGTTATCCAAATCCCCCATCGTCCGCCTAGAATTTCAAATTGGCGATGGTTCATTTCTTTCACCACCCACATGCCTTCCGTTGTTCAAACGGAATTCTTATTTTTCGGGAGGCATGTTCTCTTTGGAGGGTCCACCGTTGATCTTTCAAAGTCAAATCCCTTTTTGGGTGGACCCTCAACTATTTAGACTTCTAGTGTATAGTTAGTGTGAAGCCTAAATAGTAGGTTGTAAATAGTTAGCTTTTTAATTTTCTTTCTTTCCTATTTTTCTTTCCTTTTAATTTAGTCTAGTGTAATTAGTTAACTTTTTGTTATTTGTTTTTGCTATGCTCGGTACTAACTTGTTTTGTAGATTCCTTTGGACTCATGCTTATGGAGATCGCTCCAATTTTGGGTAATATCGTTCTTTTCCTCTCTTTGTGTTGTGTTTTTAATGCGCATTGAGGGCAATGCAACATTTAATTTAGGGGGTGTAGGATATTCTATCCATTTCATGTGTAGTCCATGGATTTGCTCACATTTAGTTACTAAGTATGCCTTTTTGTGAAAAATTTAAAAATTTTCAAAAATATTTTCTTTCTTTTTTCTCCTTTATTGGGCATTTTGCCTTGTTTTCGAGGATAAATTTCAATAATTGCCTGATCCGATAGACAAATCAATGATGCATGTTCTCGATTTTAGAAGTTATTAGACTTTAGTCCTCAAATCATTGATATTGTGAATAACTTCATGAATTAAACTTTATCCCGTGAGCATATGCACTTTCCTTGTTCTATTGATTTGGTTTAAGATTTTTATAACTCGGGAATCTTTTGTTGCATTGTATATACTTACACCGAGTAAGCTTTGTACCTTTCGTCGTTTGTGAGTGTTATACACTATTCTTTTCTCATTGAAAACGTTGAATTAGTTGGTAATCTCACTATTCTTTCATTGATCGTTCATTAATTGAGTCCATACTTGAAATGTGTTACTTGAGCATGATTTTCATATATTGTTTTGACTCGAGAATTGCGTAAACTTTGTGAAATGATCATAGGCAATCTTTGTTATATCACCCATATTGACCTTGACCTCACCCTTATATGTTTACCCTCGTTAACCCCTTTGAGCCTAAATATAGCCTTTCTTTTCATAACCCAATTCCCATAACCAACTCCAAATTGGAGTTTTAGCCCATACACACACTTTCCATACCTTTGTTTGGAATGTTACTTGGGATTGAATGATGTTATTGTTGTGTGGTTGCAATTTAGGCATATGAGAGTTTGATAAGAAAAGAAAAGAAAGTAGTGAAAAAAGTGAAGAAAAAGAGAAAGCAAAAAGAAAAAGAAAACAAAAGAGAAAATGAGAAAAAAGAAGAAAAGAAAGAGAAAGTTGTTTATAGTGTTTGTAGTGTTTCAATAAGCTTTGATTGCTCTCCCCGATGATATATCTAATGCCGTTTTGGAACTTGTTTTTCCAATTTTCATATTGCCCGCATTATCCCATTATCCCGAGTTTTCATCCCGAACACTTTGAATCCGTACATACATTCCTTCGTTTCGCACCCTAGCCATACCTACATCATAACCCTATTAAAGTCCTATGTGATCTTAGGTTGATGTAATTCAAAAGTCAAAATAGTTTTGATAATCTGTGAAAATGCATTTCGCCTCTTTTAGTGAGTGGTATCTTTCATTGAGATTGCAAGTTTTTCATTTCCTATATAGCGTTCCTCATTTGTGACATGTGTGCGGCCTAGTTTCCATTTACATTTACTCTTTAGCCCGCATGTCCCGTGTGTTACCTCCCTGTTTTGAGTGAATTCGCTTGATGAGCGTAATGCCCGTGAGGATTGAATATATGCTTGCTTTAATTTAGTATCCTAATTATTTAAGTTTTTCGCCAAATCATACCTTGCATATGCTCACTCCCCTCCCACATGTTAGAGTTTCAATTCATTGAGGTGCATTCGATAATGTTAATAACTACGGACTTCTCATGCGAATTCGTTTGCTATGCTAATAACATGTTGAAATCTTGTTCGCACTGATGAGTTTGTCTGACTTGTTTGGGCATATTTTGAGGAAACTATATGATGTTTGTGGGTTTCATCCCTGAAAACCCTCACGAGACGACACTCGTCCACTAGGGTAACCTAGGGGTTTAACGGCTTATTGCATACGCTAAATGCAATCGAATCGCCCGCGAAAGTGGCCTTATCTTTTCTATTGCTTTTATACCATACTTTTGTACTCTCTCCTGTGTTGGTTTACTAGTTCTTCTTGTTGCATCTTATTTCATTGCTAGGGACTAGCAATGTGTAAGTTAGGGGGTGTGATACGGCGGAAATATTGCGTATTTCACCCGTTAACCTACGCGTTATTAGCCCCCTCGGGTATCTTATTCCCTATATTTATGCTCGTTAACCAGACAACCCTCGGATTTCTATGATAACATGTTTCGCAGGTGTTAATTGAGCTTTTGTAGGTATTTGGATGCTAAGTGTGAAGTCCGGATGCGTTTCGCTCGATTTCCGTACACAACCGCACGCGCAAGGGCATTTTAGTCTTTTGGCCCAACATCTACACGGAAGTTGTAGCTCTCCTCGCTAGCTTCGCGTGGCCGCGAACGGTGCGCGATTCCGATGCATAACGACAAAGTTACGGCGATTGGAGCGACGTTGGATTGTATGCCAAAACAGGGAGGATTGCAGGCTGCCCTGCTTGGTCGATCTATCGACCATAAGGGTCGATCGATCGACTCTTCTTATTTTTGCCACGAATTATACTGTCGATCGATCGACCAAAGGGGTCGATCGATCGATCCCCTGTTTTTCTGCAGATATTTTCTTTTCTTTTCTTTCTTCTTTTCTTTTAATCCAACTTACTATATAAGCCAATTTTTGTTGTAATAATAGGGGGACCAGCCCTTATACGATTTTAGCTTAGTTTAGTTAGGGTTGGAGGGGATTTGCTTGGTTCTTCTTCAATTCATCTTGGTTTGACATCCATTTGGGTTGTAATTGGTACTATTCATCTTCCCTCTCCTTTAATCTAGTTGTATTTCATTCTTTCCTTGCTTTCTAGATAGTTCTCATGCTTTCTAATTAGGTTTTCTTGCTTTAATTTATTGCTTTCTTAGTTAATTAGTTTAATTTAGTTAATTTCATTATGCGTCCCTAGATAAATAGGTTCGGGATTGTGTTTCGCCATTTTCGGGTTCGGACCTCGAAATTTAGGGTTTCGTGTAAAATTGCATTGAATTGAAACCTCGCGTATTAAAGTCGGATTATTATGCGTTTAACTTTCTTTGTCATGCAACGCTAGTGTTTATAGCGATTATCCGAATTTAATCCGCGTGTGACCATTTTTCAGTTAAATGTTTTATCTCGCAACTTTGGGTTAAATTCCTTCTTGCGTGATGTTTATGCTTAATTGAGAATGATAGATTAAATGTTTTCGAACCGAAATTCTAATTAGTAGTTGTTTAACCCGTGAATGGTAGGATGCGATCCCGATCCTCGCTTTCCTTTAATTTAGCGTAACTTCTCTTTTTATTTATTCACGACAACCACCCATCACCTTTTCATTTATTTATTTTACACTTTTATTCCTGAAGTAATTAAAGCAATTAACATCTAAAATTTAATCACTCCCTGTGGATTTCTTACGACACCCGACTTACCGCTGTACTTGCTTGTCAAGTGTAGTAGTAGCTTAGGTTTTCTTTTGTGTCGCGGCGGCGAAACACACGACGACTGTGCACTTACACACGCACACTTTTTCCGCCCGATCAGTAGTAAAGTGAGCAAGAGAACCCCCAGGACCTTCGAAGTCAATATGGGACCATGGGAAGTCCCCTCGCTCAAGGAGAAATCGAAGAGTCCCCTTTAGTGGGAGAAAGCCCCAATAAGCAACATTTTCATCCTCACCACCAAGTACAATGGCATCACACTTGACGGTAAAAGCGCAGTTGATCTTGACGAGCGAGAGTCAAAGAGGTGGCGCCCTCAGTAACAACGGCGACAGAAGTGGTGGTAGTGGGGTAGCAGGTGGATTTTTGGTGGCAGACACACCAGGGTTGCTTGAAGAAGCCACTGCAGACGAAATCGAGGAATATATATCTTGAAAGAGCTACCAGATGAATAATAATGGAGTAACCAAAGGTTGAAGATGATTATAGAAGAAAGAAAGGACGAAAGGCTGGGCAACAATGGAGTTTTTGCAGACTTTATCTCTTTAAATTATGACTGGAGTTTGAAGAAGATAAAGAAAATAGTTAAGTGTTTTGAAAATAGACGTTTGAATTCTTTCAACCCCTCTTTTGAGTTTTCCACTAACACACATACTGAGCCGCTTATAATTATGCCAAGTGGACACGTGGCACTTCGGGGAGTGTCCTAACAGTTGAAAAGATAGCACCATGTCATTAATGAAGTGATGCATGGGGAATAGAAAGGCATTTCTTCTTAAGAAAGTTTGAGTTTTGGCACCTGAATTTTTGTCAGACATATCCAATCGCTCCCAATGCAGAAACTGTCCTAACGGGTCAAACGGAGAATTTCCTAAGGAGAAGTGTACAACGAAGAATTACATAAGTCTCAACGATAGGGGTCGTCCCAATGAAAAACCCATTGCCTAAAACTATACTCCACAACAGCACAAATGGGAGAATTTCACTTTCCAAGAGTCAAAACGGGTATTTGAGAAAGTCAACAGGTGTTTCGGGAGAATTCCAAATTAGCCAAGGAAGCAAAGATATAACGGTTGAAGCTTAGTAACAGGAAAAAGTTACGATGTCCCTTCGCCAAATTGCCGATAATTCGCAGCACTTTGGTTCAGGTACATTGGGGAGAATTTTACTTCTTCCTGGAAGTAATAACGGCAGAGGCTGTAACAAAGACAGAGACACCAAGGTTCATCGGATTGAGAAGTTTTCGTGCACACATTTCTCGTTCCCATAACAAATCTCTCCACGAATGGGCAAATGTAGAGGGGGCTTGAAGGTAATCTTGAGATTAGAGATAATCCCCCCATTAACAATAATGTTTGGGATTAGCGAGGTAGCTCAAGAGAGGTAGCCTAGTATGGCAGCTCAAGTGAGGCATCTTAGCGTGATGGCTCAGCGTGGCATCTCATACTTTAGCTTTGTTGCGTTACTTAGTCATGTTGTATCTTTTGTTTATATTGACCACGAGCTATAACAATTGTAATAATGTAATGACTATATTCACATTCAGTGTGAGGTCGAACGGTACTTGCGAGAGACCAGTCTTGGCAGGACCTGGGAGAGATTTCATGCTCTATCGAACGACCTCACCGTGGGAACTTCAGAGGGACTTGGTTTGGAGGATCGATAAGTGAGGCACCGTTGGGGCTTTTCCTGACCATCTTAGATACACCTGGTAAAATACCAACGGACTTGGACCATGGAACCTTGGGCAGGGCAGCCTTAAGTTCCATCGGGCATTGAGTTGTGAACCAAATAACACTCTACTTAATGTCACATCTACTTTATGTGATGTCACTAGACAGATAGATATTGTCAAATCTGCACTTGTGTAAACCACAGTGGTATTTGGGTCTATCAGACAGTTGGTGAGCCACCTCTGTGATGATAGCCCCCTAACACACTGTGGTTAGGCAAAAGGCATCTCTTGGCATTTAATGTTTATGACGTGGAGCTAACTATTACATCAGGTATATAATGTTAGTGACATAAATTATGAGGGATGTCTTTCACATTTATGAATGACTGAGTCATCTCGGGAGTGGTGCGGGGCCTATTTAAAGGACCCAACCACCTCTGAGGAAGGGATCCTCTTTTTTGAGAGTTCAGAAGTTATTGCTAGAGAGAGAAAATATATTAGAGAGAGAGATTTATTACAAACTAGAGTCCACTCATCCACCGTTGCCATTTATTATGAAGCTTTTAATACTTGACAGAGATCTTTGAGGGTGGATGGGGTGTTTGGCTGCCTGCCGAGGTGTATATAGGATGATTACTTCTCTCTCTCCCTCAAAATGAGTTACTTATGAGTTCGTTGTTATTTTATGAGTTATACACGAGTGACTTGTGAGTGCAAATTGAGTTTATCTTCACTAAGTCGTGATTGCGTGTCTTGTAATTAATCAATAGTGTTGCTAGTTAACTTATCATTACTGTACTCAAAAGGGGGTACGCCTCCATCTAATCTAAACTACCCTCTTACACAATTTTAGACTATCATTCAGATATTTTTATGGACCAAGTTGGTTCCATTTATTTATTCATTTGGTTTTATTTATGGAAGTTGAGACTCTATCATTTATCTATGTGGATGTTGAGACAATTGGATTATTTCAGTATTTATTATGTTATCGTTATCTCATATTGTGGATGTTTAAATTCAATTAAGTTATTAATATCATTATCATTATTATTATTATTATTATTATTATTATTATTATTATTATTATTATTATTATTATTATCATTATTATTATTATTGTTATTATTATTAATGCTCGTAATAATATGAATCGATTAACACGTCATATCTTCAGTGTATTGGAATTTCCAACTGACATGTGAGAATATGGGGGTGTTATTTTTAAAAGGGATTTAGTTAATAAACTAACGTTAAATTAATTTGGAAGAATAATTAGGATATGGGAAATCCTAGATGTGTGAGGATTATTCAACCACACCTGAGAAGTTGACATGTGGCCACTAGTCCTATCAGCGATCACGGTTCAACATGGTAAGCACATTTAAATCTAATCAACAGAATTCTCGAAATTAGATATATCCTCTTAAGATCAGATCGATATCTAAGGTTATGGAGTATCACATGGATGAACATCTTTCTTTCCTTTATAAATGTAACCCTCACCCCTGAGAAAAAGATAATGTAATCATTAGTTGATTAATAAAGAAGAAGAGCAATACCCGTGGACGTAGGCACATTGTTGATCCATAGGCATAAGCACATCGTCGAATAACGTACATCTCACACAACCTATCTCACTCATATAGCCAATGCCTTCCATCTCATGGCAGCCGTCAGAATGATTAAAATGTGCTTGAAACTCCCAGAGTTAGGTATGAAGTCCATCTTAATAGGATCCGCAACACTCTGAGCTTGCTTTATCGTCCACAAGAGGAGCAGACCATGGAAATAAGCGACCCCCATTGTTTAACTAGATGTCACATCTAATGGATGCCTATGAATGATGACTCCATCAATAAGAGGACGCCACAAGCCTCTGACAAGAGGAAAATTCCTGCCTTCGGCATCGTCTGGAAAGAATGGAGGAAGAGATCCATGGAGACAAACATATATACCACTCCTGAGCCCCTATCCCTTAGGAGAGAAAAAACTTGCAGTCGAGGAAGGAGTTTGAGATGTCATCGGGATCATTCTAAGCATAGGAGCTCTCTAGACAAGAGAGATCACGAAGGCATTTTCATAATAAGAAGGATTTTTGGAATCACATTTAACAAGACATAGATGAACACCCTAATCATCGAGGGGCCATATCCACTTAGGAATTAGACAAAAGAGATCTCATCAGTTAGATGAAGTATCATTTCTCAAGGTTAATCGAAGATCCTAAACTTCCAAAGAAGCTAATTATTTCCAGATTTAAATCTATGATGGGAAGGCCGACCCCATAGATGATATTCACCAGTATCGGTAAAACACAAACCTCTGAATTAATAATGAGGACCTTATATGTCACATCTTCCCTTCTAATTTGGGGGATATTTCACATAAGTAGTTTGAAAAGTTACCTCTTAGGCTAGTCATTATTTTAAGCAACTCAAAGAGGCTTTTGCCGCCAGATTCATCACCAGTATCTACCTCCCAAAGAGGATGGATTCACTCCTTACTATGAAGAAGAATCCATATGAGACCTTACACGAGTAGTCCTGACGGTATTGAGAGATCTGAAATAAAATGTGGGACTGCTCTAAGAAAGTGGATGTAGCCTCATTTAAAAATTAGCTTTCTTAGAAGTTCTATATTTCACCAGTCCCTTACCAAGATGGAGGCCAACACCATCTATGACCGCATATCAAGAATTGAGAAATATGAAAATGTGGAATATGTGGTGGCAAACACTCAGTAAGATAATGATTAGCTAAAGACGAGCAACAACAGGGACAAAGAGAGTGCTCGTAAAAAGGGGAAAAGGTTGAATGGAGGGTCTAAAGGCGATGATAAAGTAGACCCCACTAAATCGCACCATACTATTAATTGTGTTCAAAGAGATAATCTATAAAATATTAAACAAGATTAAGAATCAATAATATTTTAAGTGGACAAAGAATATGGAAGGGGACCCATCGAAGAGAAACACCTCCTTGAGATATTCTTTCCATAAAGAACGCGAGCACAAAATAGAGAATTATAAGGCACTGAAGTCTCACCTAGAAAATCGTTCTAAAGCAGGTCATCTGGATGACTGCATGGAGAATAAATGAAAAGCCATGTCGAGCGTGATGAAAATCTTGACAATGTCCTAGACAGTGACGATATGGGATATGAGTTTGCTGTTATCCATAGTGCCTCAAATTTTAATCAAATTCAAGGCAACATTTTGATAATGGACCTAAATAAAGTTACTGTGGTCATGGAGGAATTCTAAATTGTACTTGCTAAACTCTCAATGGGCAAACATTTCCATCCATAAGATATTAACCATGCCAAGCATACAGTCTTCACCGAGGAAGACATGGTCAATGTCAGAACTCCACATCATGAAGCACTAGTAATTCCTCTCAGGATTATCAAATGGGATGTGGATAAGCTACTAGTTGACTAGGGGAGATCTTCAAAAGTCATGTATCTAAAGAAGTTTAACAAACTCAACCTCGAAATGGAGGATCTGAAGGAAACAACCATACCTTTGGTTAACCTCATCGGTAGAATGACAATGCCTCTAGGAAGGTGGCGTTCCCAATGCAAAAGAGCAACATATCCAAGATGTTAGAGCTTTTAGTAGTGGGCATTGACCCCCCCTATAATGTGATCTTAGGATAAGGTTAGTTCTATGCTATGAAATTAGGCTCAACCACTTACCACTAGAAACTCAAATGCATTATTGACTCGGGGTAATAGATACACGAGAGAACCCGACTACTACTCTAGAATGGTTTATCGCTAGCATAAGAACCGAATAAGAAAATAGAAAGGAAAAGGTGGCCAAAAAGGAAGTGACCAGAAATGGAGCTACCCCTCTAAATACAAACTAAAGTATGGGAGATCGGGGTGGAAGAAAAAAGGATGACCCCCAAAATTAGAGTTATATAACCATTACGGGATGTTTTGTTTGATGAACCTCACCTACAGAAGAAATTTCGAATCGGGATCTCACTCACCGATCACCAAAAAAAGAGTTGATCTCTCTACTCAAGGAGAATTAGGACATATTCACTTAGCAGTTATACGATATGCGCAGAATCGATCCCAAAGTCATAGACCATTATATTCATGTGGATCCAAAATTACCTCTAATCATGCTGAAGGAGTTCCAAACAACTCCCAAAAGGCAAAAATAGTATAAGAAGAACTAGGGAAATTTTTAGAGGCAAGTTATATTAAATAAGTTTAATTCCCAAAATTTCTCTAAAACACAGTTCTAGTAACGAGGAGCAATGGGAAGTGGATAGTTTGCATAGACTTCACTGACCTGAATAAACCATATCCCAAAGGTAGTTTTCCTTTGTCAAAGATTGACTATTTGGTTGATGCTACAACTAGCCATGAACGAGTGAGTTCCTTGGATTCTTATTCATGGTATTATTAAATCCTTTTGTTCAAGTATGATCAAGAGAATACCTCATTTATCACCACCATTGAGTTGTACTATTACACAAACATGCCATTTGGTCTAAAAATGCATGATCAACTAATTAGCCTTTGGTTACCAAAATGTTCAAGCACCAATTGAGAGATTTTATGGAGGTCTACATAGACGATATGCTCGTGAAGAGAATATACAAGGGAGATCATCTGGTGGACTTGGCAAAGACATTTGAGGCATTTAGATATTGCAAAATCAAGCATAATGCGACAAAATTGTCTTTTGGGGTCTAATACAGAAAATTCTTGGGTTGACTAGTCATCTAAAGGGGAATCGAAGGAAACATTGACCAAATTAAGGCAATAAATAATATCCAACCACCTAAAATATTTATGGAAGTACAAAATCTGACTGGGATGTTGAAAGCACTCAACTTCTTCATATCCAGATTCTCTAAAAAATATCGACCATTATTTTATCTCTTATAGAAGAAGAAGGCCCAGGCATGTAATTATGAATGATCTAAGGCACTTGAAGAAATCAATCTCTACTTGAATCGACCACCTATACTTGTGATTCTAAATTCGAGTGATCCAATCTACCTGTATCTTGCAATTTCCAACCACGTAGTAATCCTAGCCTTGCTATGCGATTAAGAGGGGCATTAGGCTCCGATCTACTATTTTAGTAAGACATTATAATATTTTGAGAAACTCTACCTTCCTCAATAAAAACTAGCTTACTCCTTGGTAATCGTATCATAAAAATTGAAGCATTACTTTTAGTCCCACTCTGTAATTGTTATCATTTTCTTTCCAATAAAGGAATAATAAGAAAGGTTAGCCTCTCTAGACGGATGCCCAAATTGTCGGTGTAATCAGGGAGGTTTAATATCTATTATCAACCTAGAACTGCTATTATGGGAAAAGTATTAAAAAACTTCATTGTTGAATTCACTAGAGGGCATGATACTGATGAGGGGGAGCTTATTGATCAAGAAACCACCAATAATCCCAATAAACTTGATATATAGCCACTCTTTGTTAATATAACATCCAATTCCAAAGGTTTTGGAGTAGGGAATGTCCTGGTGACTTCAGATCATACTTTGCTCGAGCAAGAAATTAGACTTGGTTTTGAGGCATCCAGTAATGAGGCTGAATATGAGGCCCTCATTCGCAGATTGAAGAAGTCTTTATCCCATGGAGCTAATCAGATTGAAGTCTATTACAATTCAAGGATGGTATCCAACAAGATATCAGGAGACTATAATAACAGGGATGAACGCATGTCGGCATATCTCGAGATCACTTAGGACTTTGTCGCGAAATTAAAGTATGTCTAAGTTTGATAATTTCCTTGAGGGGATAACAATCATGTTTCCACTTTAGCCACTTTTCCCTCTGTTGTCGACTTTGACCTTAAAAGAATGATCAAAATGTATGTGACTCAGCCGAGCATCATAATTCAATTTGAAATCCTCACCACATGTAAGAGAAAATAATATATATATAAAGGTATCATGTTATTTAGAACATATTATAATGAATTGATAATGACTGAAATGGTGTCCACATGAACCTATCAAAGATGAAAAAGATTACTCATTTTTGTGCATTAAAATCAGCTACGTACATTTCTATTCATTCCATTCCCCGTAATTTATGTACGCGTATGCCCACAAGAATATCAAAAACACAAAAACCTTCATAATACAAAAGCCCTACAGTTGAATAACTCACCATGAGTCCCCCAAATTTCGTTTGCAAAATGTGGTCAGCAACATTCACGCCATCCTTAAAATCAAGAAATCTGCAGTTTGGTCACATATAATGGCATGTTAATGACAATTTAGTTGTGTCAGAAATGACCAAGTTGTCATTGTCAATGGTTATGCAGATGGTTTTGATGTCAAAAAATGGACTTGCTCTAATTTCAGAATCACAGATAAAATATATAGAATTGCAATGAAATAGTTAAATGATTGACACAAAAACTAGGTATTCTTGTAAATAAGAATATTCTAGGATCTTTTATATCTTGACTTTGATGAAAGGGATACAACGTACTTATAGTGATCCAGATATCAAGGGTTGGAATGTTAATGGATGGAATGCCTTTATACAATTAAGCATTTACACATGTACATAATGAATATGATGATTGGTTATATGAGACACATGTGGTAAGACTCTTGGTATGGTGAGGCTTCATTGGTCTTGATGGTCGGCATTATTTATGTTAGTCAGTATGCCTACCGAGATACTATTTGCTTATTAGAATTTTGGCCACGTAAGAGGATAAGTGGTCACTTTTGATTGGTCCACATAGGTGGATAATTTTTTGTATCAACAGAAGCCCCCAATTCTCTATGCTTGATGCTTTCATGAAAGTATATAACATTTGATCCTGGAAGTAACTCGGAGTATTTTTAGGGTTCCTGGTCCATAGCTGACTTCCCACACTTGTAAAATTTTATCGATATTGTTTGAAGACCGCCAAAGGGTAAATGGGTATTTTACATCATCTGTATTGCGAAGTCTTCGGAATGACAATAGTTGGTACGTTTAATCATTACGTTCACTATTTTTGAGACAAGCTATAAAAGGTGAGAGGTTTTTCCAGATTTTACCTTACCCCAAATCTTCTAACTGTAGTAGCTATTTCTGAGATTTTATATGATCGTTTTCCATGGTTTTTCCTTTCCTTCCATAGTTATTGCTGAATCCTTAATCTTTTGTAAGAATTCTTTCTTTCTCTCTATTTTTCTTCATTTCCTTTCTTTCTGAGCCATGGTTCACATAGTTGATGATGATTCTCTAGAGAAATTTAGGGAAGAAATGAAAATCCCATCTTGGGTTGATATAAAAAACCCCATGATCCTATAGGTGTATATTCTTTGGCTGAGGGTCCTTGGATCCCAACCTTATTTATAGCTGAGTGTGGTTTCACATTTCCACTATACCCTTTTCTTCTTCATTTCTACCAATATTTCGACATCGTTCCAGCAAGAGTAGCCCTCAACACCGGGGAGGGTTGTAAATGGGGTGAATAGCTTGAATGAAATATATGGGACCCATATTGGGATTCTAAAAATCATGATCTGCTATAAATGGTCTATTACAGAGTAGAACACATATTACTTGAAAGCCAGACAAGCTAATAGGGCTTTAGTGTTGAATTTGCCTGATTCCAACAAGGATTATTGGGGACATGCTTTAATAGTTAATAATTGGCAACATGCTCCCCTTGGGAATGGAGTGGCCTACCATGGTTCCAGATTCCCTCAGTCAAGAAATGGGATAGGTTGTTATTTCAGTTCTCGCCTTAATTTATTAATTTCTTTTCTAATGTATTCTAACTGCTATCGCTTATTACTTTATTACAGAAGAATGTAAGAGAAAGTTCCCCAAACCAAGTGAAGTAAATTTGGAAGAACTCAAATTCTTATGGGGGACTGGAAAAGATCATCCACGATCAGATTCTATATTTATAGAATATAAAATTTTTATAACCTCTTTTTTAGCTCAACCAAGAACTGTTATGCCTTCAATTGCAATTGATTTGGAGAGGGATTCGATATCTACTTCCTCTGCTAATGAGTTTGCTGGTGTTGGTGCTGAAGTTGCTACTAGTGGCACTTCTTCTTCTTTTGACTCTGATCCTTCAATTTCTGTCAACATGGGAAAAAGGAAAATTCCCAATCTTCTGAAGGAGGACTCCACTACTGGTGGCAATAAACCAGTTGATACTGATGCCCAAAAGAAGAAGGTTGAGGCCGGTAAGAATTTCCCAGCCATCGAAGGTGATGAGTCTCCTCTCAAGAGACTAAGGAGAGGTCTTGTTGATAAGTAGGTTGAGAAGGTTATTGATGCCGATCAAATGGGATTGGATGATAAGGTCCCATCTGTTATTGGCTCATCTTCAGCCTTTAGTCCTATCTTGGCTAAAAAGTTGATCAAGGCTGTTACCCTTCCAGACCATAGAGTTATTGCTGCCTCCATGTCCCGATCAAAACTATCAAAGAGGGAAACTCAAAGTTTAGCCTTAGTAAGTTTTCATATTTGAAGTTGGTCGGATATTGTTCATATCTTCCTTGATTTATAAGGACTTGGTTCTTTTCTTGTAGTTCCTGGTTGATTATAACCAAATATTGGAGAAGGACGATCATCTACGTTCTTCTTCGAGAGAAGTAGAGGAGGCCATTAAGGGTCTTAGGAAATCCTTGAAGGAGTCCAGACACAGCAGAAGATTTAGGAGGAAAAGATTGGGGCTACTAAAAAAGCATGGCCGAAAGCCAATAAAACTCGGATTGTGGCTACTTTGGCCTCTACTCATTCTAAGCGCAGGGCAAAGGCTACTGAAGAGAAAGTAGCCAAACTATCTACTGAACTTTCTGTCTAGAAGGCCAAAAGAAAGAAAACTAGGGAAGCATCCTTTAACAAGGGTTGTGATAAGGCCATCTCTGCTAACTCTTCTCAAATAGCGTATGCCAAGAGGAAATACTTTAAGGACGATTGGTCGGCAACTTTGAAGGAAGTTGGCACTGATGAAGATTCAAAGATATTTCTTAGTCATGGTACAGGATTTCCCCCTAACCTTGATGATGAAATTGATGATGATGCTTATTTGGGGGAATACTCTCTAGAAATTGAGCCAACTAATCCTCTAGTCGATCAAGACAATGCTCTTGTTAACTCAGCTACCACTCTTGCTGACCAAGAGATAAACCCTGAGGTAAAGAAGGATAAGAAGAAGGTGTAAACTTGTTTGGATTCTAGTCTTTTGATTTTTCACCTTTTTTGTCTTCTTTTCGTCTTGTTCTGATATACCTGTAATGTTACCATCTATCAATGAAAGAATTTTTTTCAATTAACTTGTCCTTTTTTATGCTTAGTTGTGGCTTTATCTCCTTTTATTATTGATCAATTATTTTTTATCTTTCTAGTCCATTGCGAAGATTAAACAAATTGCTTCCACTAGTCCTGACCTACTCAAATGCTATAACAATCTGTTTAAACCTAGTCACTTTGATTTGACAGATAAAGAATTAACAGACTTGCTCGGCCCAGACGCTTCTGATCAAGAAATGGATGCATATACTTATTATAAATTCCTTTTTAATCAGGCTATGGTCAATAATATTGCTTACTCTGAGATGATTAAAGACTTGCTGGAAGACCATAATGAAGCTAAAGCTTTACTGCTTACCAACTATGAATCCAATTATAAATAATTGAGTGAAAACTAGGGTTTTGAGAAGAAACTAGAAAAATATGCTTCTGCGTATAGGAAGAAAGCGTTCTTGCTGAATCGTGAACTTGATGAATCTAGAGAGATCACCAAGATCTTGAAAAATGAGAATAATAAACTCCGGAATGAGTTGGAGACTTTGAAACAGTCTTCTGTTAGTGGTGTCGATGAAGGTGCCTCCTTTTTAGAGAATGAGAATGCCACGCTGATGGAAGAACTTAAAATTATAAAGAAATCTAAACCTATGCAATCTTCCAGACAATAAAGAACGAGATGACCAACTGTCGAGGAAACTAGGACCAAGAAATCCTTAGCTAACCAGGATACCCAGCTGAAGGTGAAAAGTCAGGCTATTGTCAACCTGTCTACAAAGCTGGAAGCTAAGGACAATGCCATTGCCAACCAGTCCATACAGTTGAAGGTGAAGGTGAGTGTTTTGAAGAAACTTCAATGACAATTTGAAAGTTTAACCTTTTAATTTCACAAATAACCCAGAGAGGTGTGGATGAAAGCCTACAACGATGCTTTAGGCCATGTAGATGATCACCTTTATTAGCCCATCATGAAGGCTATAAATGGGGTTGGACTAATTGCTTGACTTTGCTGAAACATGATCGTAATATCCAGTTGTGGTATTAGAACAAACCTGGTCTTTATATTGTGATAATCTAAAGCTTGGAATGTGGAAGAAAAAGAAGAAATTACAGAAATGGCGTTTCAGCTGCTAGAAGCTAAAGAGAGAGCGTGCGCGCGAAGAAGAAGAAGAAGAAGAAGAAGAAGAAGAAGAAGAAGAAGAAGAAGAAGAAGAGAGAATTATTTAAAAAAGAGTTTTTAGTACTTTGTCATTAGTGGGCCCACTAACCAAAGCAATGCACAACCCATGAAGAGAATCATTAATAGGGCACAAAGTCCCAAGTATAGTGTGAATCCGTCATTTTTTGGGGAACACAAATGATGATTGACGCCTGAAAAGACATTAATCAACTTGACACATGTCACTTATCAACCAAACCACTCATTTGACATCCAAAGACAACATTTCCCCTCAGCCACCTCAACATTATCGATGACTAAAGGCTAGGGGGTGATTGATATGCCAAAATACACCCTCAGCCAGGCCAAGGGTAGCCTCGTCTAGAACGAGGGCTCAACTCTACTACTTATGGGGTGTTACGGATGACTGGACGATAGTATGACTGAATGACAGGACGATAGTGAGGAGGCCGACCCCACTATTTGACCAGAGCCCAAGCTAATGGGGTAGAAGCCTCACCTGTGGGTGACCAAGTGATAGGCCGACCCTATGAGGGGACGACAACGCGAAGCCTACCTCTAGCAGTCAAGACAGTGCCAGCATCGACCTCAGCCTCGGCCTGTCGCCATAAGCCGAGGATGACATCATCCTGGCGCATGATTTGGGAGATGCATGGGACAGTGTACATGGGATTCATATATCACGTGGACTAGATCGTTATAGCAATATCATCCCCTCACGTGAGGGAATATTATGTCATCATTAACCACAAGTGGCACAGCCAGGTGTCAATAGGGAATTAGCTAGATCATCATTCGCATGCACAATGAATGCTTTGGGGTACACTACACCCCCAAGCCCTATATATATACTTGTCATCTTCAACCTTAAAAAGGATGATCGAAACTCTTCTTGTACACAGTAAAGAGAGAGTGAGCTTATGAGTATTGTATCCAAGGCCATTAGTGCCCATACTTAGTGGATCTCACACTCACAGTGGACGTAGGACTAATTGGCTGAACCACTATACATAACTGTCTTTATTTCTCTTATCCTCATCCCCTTCTATACACTTATACACATACATAACTCTATTGCTGCCATGGCTATTATAATTGGAGCTCATCATATCTTATCTGGTGGAGCTAAATCTTAGCATCATTAATCCCCCTTCAAGTTGGACACTTCATGGATCCCTGTTGATGTTATTCCCCAATGCCTAATCACTAAATACTTAGGGGACTATGGTTTACATGATGTAAATGAGATAGTTCGTCCTCCTTACCTGATCAATTTTTTGAGCAGCAACAATAGAATAATGTTAAAGGATTTTAACTTTATTAATTCTCCCTATACGTTGGATGATCCTGCTGCTTGAATGGAAAGAATACAGCCATCTCAACTGACCTCCAAAGCTGAAGGAAAACGTCATGTTGAATAATTCTTATGTATTTTGTTATTCATTTGAATGTAATATAGTTTATATAAATGAAAATCCATATGTTTGTGTTGTTAACTTATGATTATTTTAATCAATCTGTCAACTTGTGATTATAATGCCATTGATTCTACTAACGCCCTTAGATATATTAATCCAAATTTATCATTAATTATCAGTGGTGACCAAGTGTATGTGGAATATATGTTTATGCTCCAGTATTTATGAATGTTTACTTGCCTTCCTACATTTAACTTAGTCGGGTTAAACTTGTTTGTAACTTTTTCAGTTATATACAAAATTTTACAACCTTCTTGTTCTTGACTTGTCAATGACAAAGTCATACATGAAGTAGATTGTTCTTGAACTTTGTCGGATAATACTTCTTATTCGTGACTTGTTTATACAAAGCCATACACGAAGTAATAGTTACTTCATGTTCATGGCTTGTATGTACGAAGTCATACAAGAAGTTTGCATTTGAGGGAGAAATAATTGTACCTCGAGTTATTGGAGCATATGGAATTTGATAAATATACTTTTGATCGGCAAGAGTTTTTATGTGATGTATATCTCCATATTCCATAAATAATTGAAAAAATTGAAAGGACTGAAATCAATATTTTATTGAAACTGGACTCATAGTCATGTAAAACATAGAGTAAAAAGAAATACAATAGTAACAATCCCTTAAATTATTGATAATATTTTTAGAGGTGCTGGTCATTCTAGGGGTTTTTGAATTCTTCCCTTTCCAAATTCTCAAGTCGATAGGTTCATGGTCGTATGAGAGAGAAAATACGATATGGGCCATGCCAGTTAGCCTCAAGCTTGTTGTTCTCCTGGATGACCTTCTTAAGAACATAGTCACATTCTTTATGTTGGAACACGAGGCCCCCAATTTTTAAAGTCTTTAAAAAAAAAGTAATTTCAATCTCCTTGAAATTTTCGGAACCGAGATGGTTCAATTAAACACACACAAACACCAAATTTTAATTTCTTTCAAATTAAAATTAAACCAAAGTGAAATTAAATTAAACGATACATGGATATTTCACTTAAACCAATTTAACCCAAGTCCTAGAAATTTGCCTAAGTCATATGTTCAATATTACCAATTTAGGTCAAACCAATTTAAACAAATGAAATGATGACTTGAATCAAATTAACATTTACCCAAATTCATTTTAGCAACAATTAAACAAGTAGTGATTTAACAAAATTTTATGTTTTTACCTAAGCATGCGTTCTAGGTGAGTTTTGCAAAAGATAAAATAAACAATGAACCACTACACCGCGATGTACGAGGAAAAACCCACAAATAGGAAAAAACCTCTGACGGCCCTAGTATTAAGTCCACTAAATATGATTTTACAATTACAAGACATATGACTTACTTCATCGACTCGACCCCTTTCAAGCCTTGACGCATCTTCTTGTAAACACCTCTGCCTAGTCAACAACCCCGGAGCTCCACTATAATCTTGGAATTCACCAATGAGACTTTAGGTACACCGCCAACCACACATGGTGCCTTTCACCATGGGATGTAGAAGGAAACCAAAACAAAATCTTTAAAAGGTAGAGTAAAACCCGGTGCCAATAAATCCAAGCAAGATATTTATATGGAATCTTGGAATAAATAAACTATGGGTGTAAACAAAAGTGTTGTAAAGATTTTTTCTTGAAAACAAAACACTCAAACTTGAACTTTTTCCTTTTGAAGTAGAACTCTCTAAAAACTCTCTCTAGGAGATGCAGGATAGTGAGAAAGTTAGTTTTCCAAAGTTGGTTTCCACACTTGATAAGTCTATCAAAAGTTTGTGGTGAAGAGTAGTGGAAAAAGTGGGAAAAACAACTCAAAACTGCCAAATAAATTTCCCGCTTGAAATCTCGTTCGAACGATATTTTCGTTAGAAACGACCCTTCTAACGAAGTTTCAGTGGCCTGATGGGACATCTCGTTGCCAAACTCGTTCGAACGACATTCTCGTTTGAATAAACCCACTCGTTCGAACGACAATATCGAACGAAGTTCCAGAGGCAAGATCGTTGGCAAACCTCGTTCGAACGATATTCCCGTTCGAACGAAAAACTCGTTCGAAGGACAATATCGAACGACTTACCAGAATGTTAAAAAATTCAATTTTAGCCCAGAAACTTTATTTTAAAGTTTTAAAGAAACTTTCTGAAAATAAACAATAGTTTAAACAAAACTAACACCCAATACTAATTGTTCCAAGCTCCTATATAAATATGTAGTGCATTCATACCTTAGGAGTAAACGAAACAAATGTTGTTGATGTAGAAACGAGGAACAATAAATTCGGCATTAGATGAAGATTTATACTCTTGGCCGCTATGTATTTAACTTTAATATGTCATAGGCTTGAAGGATGGTCAAGAACTCTATTATATGACTCAAACGTTTTTATCCAGGATTGAGCCAAAACAACAAAGGACTCAATTGGAAATTTATGTCCTTAAAAATCTCCCCCTTTGGCTATTCCGGGACAAAAACCAACAAAAAATCCTAAAGGGCCGTCAAGCTCTACTAGACATAGAAAAAATGTCCCACCCAAAATAAAAATACAATTTCTTGACTAAAACAACCCAAGGATCAATATCTTTGCTGACAATGAAAGTTTCCATTAGAAGAATGCTTGCACACTTAAGAAAACTATCAAACACATAGGGAGTGTCAAGAATATTAAATGCATAAATAAATACTCCCCCAAACTAAGATACGATTATGATAGGAATACATACCATTTATCCCCTTATCATTCTCCCACTTTTTGTTGAGGAATAGACAAAGGCTAAAGAATCAAAACTTAACTTATCTCCCCCAATTAAAGCATATACTCCCCCTAAACTAAACAAGGGATGAAAATAATGGGATAACAAGCTAAACATGCAATTGTCCATAAAGTGATGAGAACATTAAACCACAGGGGCAACACAATCGTAACTAATCCAACAAATAATAAAGGATACCAACTAAGATGTAAGAAAATGATACCAATATAATACATACAGAATAAGCATGTAATATCAACAAAGAATGCAACAAGATAGATACCAATTATGAATTAAAGTATAGATGGACTAGAAAGCAAGGCAAAGACCAAATAAAAATATCATATATATACATACTCTAGATATACCAAGGATGCACACGCACATATATATAGATATAAACATGCACATGACACAAAATACATTAAGTTTTTCACACTCGTATGGAAAAAATGTGTCATATGGAAACGAAAGTGTTGGGGTGTGAACTAGCAACAATTAAATTTAGACCCAATCACTTCAAACAAGTTCGCGGAGTTCTCAATTGATTGCAAACTTCATCACATTTGAATATAACCTCATGTGACAATATAGATTGAACTCAATGAACACACATACACAATGCATACAAGCCTAGACTTTTGATGATTCTACAAACCAATAGAGTCATGACATTGAAAGTACAACTAGGATAAATGAACATTGTGCAAACCATTGATATACCATCCAAAATCCCTCAATTTAATCATATAGAGTTTAATCTTGTGAATGAATAGATCAACTAAACAAAATAGGCCTTGGAAAATATTTTCTTTTAATGCCATTCGTCTTTCAGGCATTTGGACCACGTATTTCTTTTAGGTTCAAGAAAACGGTGGCTTACTATTTGGAAAGGATAATAAATACTTTAGGAGCCATTACCCATGCACATTTATACATATTATTTTTATATCTCACAAATCTCACGTGCAACGGATTTTGACATACACTAGTCCTCCTAAGTCACACAACATGTAGATGACAAGATTGGTAGGAGAACACCTCACAATGCTCACGTATAACATGTGACGATTAAATTTCAAAAGAGCTCGTGCATGTGTGAATATAGGCATATAAAAATAGAATCCATTATATCAACACAAAATCCCACTACTCCATGCAAGCATGGTAAAGAACATAACAAGGATTGATAATCTAAACCAAAAGTTCTAGCCACATGAGAGCGAAAAAGATGGGATTCTAACACAAGTGTATGCCACATAGAGTGTGTCAAACAAAAATACACACACAAAAAAATATTTTTGAGTTTTTGTCATTTTTTAAACAAAAAAAATATTTACTCAAAAGACACACCAAAATCATTTGTATTTTTCATAAAGCCTAATTTACTAACAATGTAAAACAAAAATGATAAACAAAAATCTTTTTGTATTTTTCATTTAATGCAAACTAAAATGAAAGAAATAGAATACAAAAGATAAACAAAAATCATTATTTTAGCATGTGATTAAGCATGAGGCATATACTACAAAATGACTAAACAAGCATAGAATTAGCATGGATGATATAGTATGAAGCACAAAAGCTAAAGTATGCACACAAAACTAACACATTCAACCTTTAGATTTTGCAAGGGAGGAAGCATGTGAAAGTAAATGAGAATCAAATACCCTATCTTGTAAAGCTACCAAGTCGGATCCCCTAACCCAAACTAATGGTGAATGACTATCTAGGGGTGTAAAAATCTTGGCTACCTCGGTTGCCTTATGTTGGGATTTTCTAGGACCTCGTTTAAGATCAAAACAAAATTGCCTAAGTTGACCTTTTCGACCACAATGAGAGCACCTAAAGACTCGGCGAAAAGTCTTACCTAAGGAATGATCTCTAAAGTATTTCCTAGGAGATTCTCCTAAAACATTGGATTTGTCTTTATGATATGATTCATTACATGTATCGAAGCCTAAACCACAAGTGTCATTTTTAATTTGGACTTTTCCTAATATTTTATCTAATTTCTCCAAACGACACTCCAAATCAAATTTGACTTTACTAGAGTCTTTTAATTTATTTTGTAACTCTAAAATGTTAGACTCTAATAAAATATTGTGCTCTTCAAATGCTAGAAGCTCATTTTTAAGGATTCCATTAAACCCTTAAGGATATCTCTCTCACCTTCTAAATATTCAATCTTCTCACGAAGAGCTCTCTCACGTGTCCTAAGGTCTTCAACCAATACACTATCATCAACGACCTTGACACGCTCTCTTAAACAATCTTCTAACTTCAAATTAACTCTTTTTAATTTAATAGATTCTTCATATAGTTCTTGAAAAGCGTTTTGAAGTTCACTCACATAAACCTCATTTTCACTTTCACTCTCTCTTTCTTCTCCACTCTCACTACCTTCAAAAATAAGGGAATCATAAACTATGACCTTGGAAGTGTAATGTGTTAAAATTTCATCATTAGAAGAGTGCTCACTATCACTCACATGACTAGCCATAAAAGCCACAAAGTTGGGCTTAGTAGGGGAATCGGGTCCCTCTCCATTATCACTATTTAAAAGAAATTGGTTTCTTACCCTTTCTCCTTAGTTTAGTGGGACACTCTTTTGCCCAATGGCCATACCCTTCACAACCATAACACCTATTTGACTCATCCCTATTTAAATTTTCATTAATAGTTTTAGGGATCTTCTCGGCTTTGTCATGCGTAGATTTTTCAAATTTCTTAAAATCCTTTTTAAATTTATCTTTGTTCAATTTAAGAAATTTTTGAAACTTTTTAGCAAACATAGCTATAATTTCTGAGTCACTATCACTTTCACTCTCTACTACATATTTTTCCTCCTTTTGGGCTTTCAAAGCAACGCCCTTATCTATTTTCTTTTCGATTTTGGAGGGAAACATGTCTAGTTCATAGGTTTGTAAATCACCTACGAGATCTTCTAATTTTGTAGAGGCTAAAGTGGGTAAAGAATTTAACACGATCACTTTTGGAATAAATCTATGGAGTCGGGACCTTAAAATTTTCTTTACTACTCGGTTTTCGGGTATTTTCTCTGCCAAATTAAAAGATGAATTAACAATATCGGAAAGTATAGCATAAAATTCATCAAAAGTTTCTTTTTCATTCATTTTGATGGTTTTAAATTGAGTGGTGAGGTTTTGGAGTTTCCAAGCTTTAACGACACTAGTACCTTTATGAGTGAGTTGTAAAATATCCCAAGCTTCTTTAGCGGTTTCACACATCATAATGCGTCGGAATTCATCCTGTGTGATAGCGCTAAACAAGGCATTTAAACCACCGGAATTAAAGTTAACAAGTTTAAATTCGTTCTCACCCCATCTATCGACGGGTTTGGGAACACTCTCATTATCTACTAAATGTGTAGGTGGGGACCACCCGTTAACGACATACATCCAAACTCTCTCGTTTATAGATTTTAGTGATGATTTCATCCGCGCTTTCCAATAGGCATAATTAGAACCATCGATAATAGGAAATTTTGAAAATGGGGAGAATTCCATTTTTGACAAAAATATGTAAAGGATCTTAAACGCAATATTTTAGTGATCCCGCTCTGATACCACTTGTTGGAACACGAGGCCCCCAATTTTTAAAGTCTTTACAACAAAAAGTAATTTCAATCTCCTTCTAAATCTGCGGAAGGTAGATGGTTCAATTAAACACACACAAACTCCAAATTTTAATTTATTTCAAATTAAAATTAAACCAAAGTGAAATTTAATTAAACGACACATGGATATTTCACTTAAACCAATTTAACCCAAGTCCTAGAAATTTGCCTAAGTCATATGTTCAATATTACCAATTTAGGCCAAACCAATTTTAACAAATGAAATGATGACTTGAATAAAATTAACATTTACCCAAATTCATGTTAGCACCAAATTAAACAAGTAGTGATTTAACCAAATTTTATCTTTTTACCTAAGCATGAGTTCTAGGTGAGTTTTGCAAAAGATAAAATAAACAATGAACCACTACGCCGCGATGTACGAGGAAAAATCCACAAATAGGAAAAAAACCTCAGATGACCCTAGCCTTAAGTACACTAAGTATGGTTTTACAATTATAAGACAGATGACTTACTTCCTCGACTCGACCCCTTTCAAACCTTGATGCGCCTTCTTGTAAACACCTCTGCCTAGTCGATAACCCCGGAGCTCTAACTGAATCTTGGAATTCACCAATGAGACTTTAGGTATACCGTCAACCACACTTGGTGCCTTTCACCATGTGAGAATGCCACAACAAAATAAGAAATTCTTCTTCATGGGATGTAGAAGAAAACCCAAACAAACTCTCCAAAAGGTTGAGTAAAACTTGGTGCCAAACACTCCAAGCAAGATATTTATATGGAAGCTTGGAATAAACAAACCATGGGTGTAAACAAAAGTGTTGTAAAGATTTTTCCTTGAAAAATAAACACTCAAACTTGAATTTTTTCCTTTTGAAGTTGAACTCTCTAAAACGTCTTTCTAGGAGATGGAGGATAGTGAAAAAGTTAGTTTTTCAAAGTTGGTTCCCGCACTTGATAAGTCTATCAAAAGTTTGTGAGGAAGAGTAGTGGAAAAGGGGGGAAAAACTGCTCAAAACTGCCAAATTAATTTCCTGCCTGAAATCTCGTTCGAATGAGATTTTCGTTTGAACGAAGTCTCGTTCGAAAGACCCTTCTAAAGAAGTTCCAGTGGCCTGATGGGAAATCTCGTTGCCAAACTCGTTTGAATGACATTATCGTTTGAACAAACCAACTCGTTCGAATGACAATATCGAATGAAGTTCTAGAGGAAAGATTAATGGCAAACCTCGTTCGAACGATATTCTCGTTCTAACGAAAAACTCGTTCGAACGACTTTTCAAAATGTTCAAAAATTCAATTTTAGCCCAAAAACTTTATTTTAAAGTTTTAAAGAAACTTTCTGAAAATAAATAATAGTTTAAACAAAACTAACACCCAATACTAATTGTTCCAAGCTCCTATAAAAATATGTAGTGCATTCATACCTTAGGAGTAAATGGAGCAAATGTTGTTGATGTAGAAACGAGGCACAATAAATTTGGCATTAGATGAAGCTTTATACTCTTGGCCGCTACGTCTTCAACTTTAGTATATCATAGGTTTGAAGGATGGTCATGAACTCTATCCTATGACTCAAACATTTTTTTTCTGAAATTGAGCCAAAATAACAAAGGACTCAATTGGAAATTTGTGTCCTTACAGTTTAAGGTTGGTTAGCTTAACCCTTTTATTATAAAAGAAAGTAGCTCTATGTTGGTATATAACATTTCTTAAGGCAGCATCTTCTCGAACTTCCTTCAATATGTCTAGATCTATTCGACGCATCAAGTCACTAATTGGAGAATCAAAGTTCAGTACCCTGTGGGTTGGTAGTCCTATCTCGGCTGGTACTATGGCTTCAGTCCCAAATGCAAGCATGAAAGGTGTCTTTTCATTTACTGTTCTTGGCGTTGTTCTTTAAGCCTAAAGAACATAATGTAACTCATTAATCCAGTTGCCCTTAGTAGCATCAAGCCTCTTCTTCAGTCCATTAAGCAAAGTCCTATTATCACTTCTGTTTGACCATCACTTTGAGGATGGCTTAGTGTAGAATGGAGTTTTTGTATTTTATACTAAACACAATATGATTCAAACTCATCGTTATAAAATTGAGTGTCATCGTTCGTAATAAAGGCATACGGTATCCCATATCTGCATATAATATTCTTCTAAACAAATTAATACACCTTCTCGTAGGGCATGTCTACCAACGGTTTTGCCTCCACCCATTTGGTGAAGTTATCAACAGCAATGACCAAATATCTTAACCTGCCTCTAGTGGTCGACAGTGAATCGACTATGTCAATTTCCCTAATAGAAAATGGTCAAGGTGAAGTTACAGATGTTAGAGAATCATCAATCATTTTACGAATTATAGAGAACTTCTGGCATTTATCACACTTTCTTGTAAAGGTTGTACAATCTTTCCTCATAGTCGGCCAGTAGTATCCCTGAGTGTTGATTCGTTAGAGCAATGATCGACCAGCATAATGATCTCTACAGGAACCTTTATGCACTTCAATCAAATATACCACCTCCATTGGATGAACACTGCGCATCAAGGAGATCTTCAATCCCCTTTTGTATAAAACTCCTTTATCTAAAACATCGATGATTTATATCGGAGTTTCTTGACCTCTTTGGGATTGGGTGGCAAGTTGTCATCCTCAATATAGGCTTTAATTGGGTCCATCTAGGAAGTTCTTAAATCTATGGTAATGAAATTAACCATTAAGTCTTCATCAATGCTCCGATTACCTAGGGTCTCTATTGGGATGGTGCGCCTGAGTTTAATTCCGGTTGCTAAAGCCAGCCAAGTAAGTGTATCTTCTTAGGCATTGGTTATTCTGTGGATCTTATTCATTCGTATGATTGAAAACTTGGAAATGACTTCCATGGTTTTGGCAAAATATCTAGTTATCAACTTCCCATTGACTCCATTTAAATAAAGCACTTGGTTGACAACTAAATGTGAATCGTTGTGCGCCATTACTTGCTCGGTGCCTAATAAAAGGGCCAAATCTAGTCCAACTATTAAAGATTCGTATTCTACCTCGTTGTTGCATATTCAACATAAATAGCATTAATTTTAGCTTACTTTTGAGCTAAGTTCTCTTCTTTAGAAGTCTGCTCGACAATCAAGTTTTGTATGACTCTGGTTGATCGATAATAATTTTAGCTTACTTTTGAGTTGAGTTCTCTTCTTTAGATTGTGCTCGACGGGCAAGTTTTATTGGTCGAGAACCTATGGATAGGTGAATTTGTCAATAAATTTTGCCAAATCTTGGCGTTTTAATGTGGATCGTGGTTCGTAGATAATGATATATTCTCCCAGCTCTACTGCCCAATACATCAATCTTTCTAACTTTTCAGGCTTGTGGAGTGTTTGTCGAAGAAGCAGATCAGTATACAAATATAGTATGTGCTTAAAAATAAGGTTTCATACGTATAGAACCTTTAATAAGTGTTAAAGCCAACTTTTTCAACCGGGGATACCTAATCTCGGTTCCCTTAAATGCTTTGCAGTGTAATACACTGATCTTTAGATCCCATTGTCCAACTTAGCCAAAGCTGAGCTAATCGCATATTCAGAAACATCTAGGTATAAGTATAGTTTCTCTCCCAAGATTGGTCGGGATAACAAAGGAGGTGCTGTTAGGTACTTCTTTTATTATTGAAAAGCTACTTCGCATTTTGCCTTCCACTCGAACGTTTTTCGCAACACCATGAAAAATGGTAAACACCTGTCTATTGCCCTAGACACAAATCTGTTCAAAGCCACTACTCTTTCAATGAGCCTTTGTACATCTTTTTTGTAAGTTGGTGACTGCATTACGATAAATTCTTAGATATTTGCTGGATTAGCATGAATGCCCATTTGATTGATTATGAAATATAGGAACATTCCTTCCTGGACACCGAAAGCACACTTGGTCGGATTTAACTTCATTTGATGATTTTCCAGTTAGTCAAATGTCTTCTAATATCGCTGATATGATTTGAAGATTTCTTGCTTTTTGTTAACATGTCGTCTATATAACCTCCATATTTTTACCTATCTGTTCTTCAAAGACCTTATTCACTAACCTTTGATACGTCACTCTATCATTTTTAAGCCCAAATGGCATTACACTGTAGTAATAAGTTCCTCGATTGGTGATAAATGTTGTGCTTTCCTTATCTTCTGGTTTCATCTTAATCTTGTTATACCCAGAATATGCATCCATGAAGCTTAAAAGTTCATGTCCTGACGTATCATCCACCAATTGATCAATTCTAGGTAAGGGAAAGTGGTCTTTTGGGTTGGATTTATTTAAATCGATGAAATCCATGCACATCCTCTATTTATCATTCTTCTTCTTGACCATCACAACATTTTCCAACCAAGATGGATACTTCACATCTTCAATAAACTAGTCTTTTTGAAGTTTTTCAACCTCTTCTTGGATAACTTGATTCTTCTCTGAACTAAAAACCATTCGTCTCTGCTTGATCGATTTGACATCCTTATTTATATTGAGTTCATGACAAATGAAATCGGGATCAATCCAAGGCATATCCTCATGGCTCCAAGCAAATACATTTCTCCGTTGCCTCAGAAACATAATCAATTCCTGTTTAAGGATTGGATCCAGTGTTGGACCAATCTGCATAGTTCTTTCTGGTTTATCATCGTCCACGATAATGCTTTCAGTCGGTTACATAATCTTCCCTTTGACTAATTCTGTTTCATCTCGTGGATTTAAAGTTTCAACTTCAGATTCACTATTAGGCATAGTGGTATCCACCTAATCGGTGGTAGTTTTCTTTTTTAATTCGATCAAATCCTATTGCTCGGTTGAGGAGTTGTAACACTCTCTGGCCACCTTTTGGCCGCTTTTCACAACACCTACACCAAAATGAGTTGGAAACTTCAAGCATTGATGAACTATTGGCGGTACAACATCAAACTTCTTAAATCCTACCTCGTCGAGGATCATGTTATAGGCAGATTGAATATTTTTATCCATCCCAAAGAAGCGTATTTTCTCCGTACAACTTGCCGACCAAGTGTAGAACAACACTTCTATCTTGACTATCCCAAGAGGGTAAACGTTTTTACCAGAAACTCCTATCAATGGCCTGTGCTAGGGTTCCAATTGGTTGAGCTTCAAATCCAAACTCTGAAAGCAAGGGTAAAATATAATATCTGTCGAGATCCCATTATTAATAAAAACTCTAGCGATGATAGTATCCCGGATCCTGAATTTGACAACCAATGGATGGTCATGGGGATAAAGTACCCCATAGAGATCATTCATTGAAAAATCGATCACCAGTTTATCTCTCTTGACGTTCCTAGTCCGATCATCTTCTTTCAGATTAATTCTCTGGATATCAGAGCAAACCTGAGTTGTATTCAAGTAAGCTTTTCTTTCAGCAGTGTGATCGTTACCTCCTGCATCACCACCTATAATTATATGACAATCAAATGAACCAAAATGGATCATAGTTACCTCAAATTCTGGCTTCTTGAGAAGAGCCCATAATAGTACTTGAGAAATCTCGACATCTCATCTCATCGAGGACCAAATAAATGTCAGCGACAACCTGATATTGTTCAATGTGTAGAACTGGATCAGTTTTCCCATCAAATTTAGGGGTCATCACGGGGGATTTAAACTTAGATGGAGTAGGAAAATCAACAATTGCTTGAATAAAAAGGGATCCTTTAACAAAACTTAGTTGTAAAGGATTCTTTCCTTTAGCTATCTCTCCTAGCCGATATTCGAATTGTTGAATTGATCCTTTCCACAAGGGATTGCATATATTAGATTTATGCGAAACAGCTCGGCTACCCCGACTAAGTGTATGCGCTGAACTTTCTTCCTGAGAAGTCTTCTCGGTGCGTACAGATCATCGAATGCTTGATCTTGATCTAATTGTGGATTCACGCTGGTTGGCTAGATGCTGAGTCTTCTTGGATAATGTTCTAGGAAGGCTTATGTTTTCTCGAGATACCAATCGGTTAAAAGGCGAATCTCAGCTCAATCTTTCCAAGACGCTTGGACTTTCAGGAGAGAAAGAATGGTCATCATAAGACTCAAAGTCTCTGATTGAGGAACTGATTCCTGGTTGATTAGTCCTATCATAAGATTATCTGGAATAGATGCGTTGGCTATGGATCGAAGGTGGGAGTGGAATTTCTCTCCATGGTCATAAACCTGCTTGTTGTCTAGATAGGGCTAGAGATCTAACTTGGAGCGACTGAACCAATTATCTCATTGACTCTTGCATAACATCTTGACCCCTAGCAATACTGGTCAGAATCCCATTTAAATGGGCTACTGTAGGCGGAGCAGATGGAACTGTTGGGTTTCCTTCGTTCGTGGTACTAGCCTTTGGATCATTTATTTTTCCTTAGTACCACGAACGAAGGAAACCCAATAGTTCCAAGAAATGGCACCAATAGACAGGAAAAAGCCTAGTACGTGATCCAAATAAATCATGGGAGATGATTTATTTAGATTTTAGTGTAAAATTTAGATTTTAGTGTAAAATAGACTGGAAAAAGTAATACATTCGTGTTTACACACATAATGGGAGATTATTTATTTAGATTTTAGTGTAAAATTTGTAATCCATTGTCATTATACCGGAGGATCTAAAAAAGTACTAAAAACATCAATAACAGAAACCAGTGATTTTAAAAATGATAGATAACGAGAAAAATATCAAAAATAAAAAAACACCAAATACTTTTGTATTTGACTCAAAAAACCTCAAAAGAAAGATCTCCAAATCGAAAAAGCCATTGCATATATAAAATTATAATTACTTGTAAATTAAAACATAATATTTTCAATTTCTTCAAAATATTAAGTTATATTATAAAAATATCAAAAAAGAAAGAAAATTCACAAACACTAATTTATAATAAAAAAGAAAAAGGAAATATGTTAGAATGTTCACTTGTTAATACACTTGATACTCAAATTACCTAAAAAACCAAATAAAGTGTTAGAATAATATGGAGACTAAATATTGGTTAAACATACAACATCATAACAAATGTGTGTAACAAAAGTGAAAAGAAAAGGATTCGGTACATCATTATATGACCAAAACCTACATCAAAGAAATAAATAGATTAGTGTAATCCAAAATAGGCTTAGAGTGAAAAATAAAAGGATAAGCTTTACAACTGCAAAACATCATAAAAAGATTATATATGAAACACCCAAAAATGCCAAATACATAATAAACCTTATTCCATATATCCAAAAAAACATTATTGTAGATAGGATCCTAGTAACTATTCATTATTCTTTAATTCTTCACCCCATATATTTGTCTTATGTTCAAATTTTTAAATGTAAAAACCCTCGTACATCCACTAATCCAAAAATATGAACTTTTATATTAACATACTTGGTTGGGAATTATGTCAAACAATGGAATGCAACAAACAAATGTAAAATTAAAAAATCTCTCAATTTAAACTCAAATACTAAATGAAGTCTAAAATAAAAAATAAATATATGTACACATTTTAACTAACAATGTAGATCTGGTAGAATGGAGAGGAAATATGGAGAAAGAATTAAAACAATTACACAGATAAAGCTAATTATGTGTGACTTAGAACCCATAAATTATTTAGTCAACTAATCTTATTAAAGATTTGAAATAATGTATACAAATCTATGTATTGAATAAGCATTACGATGAAACCACATTCTGCAATATTGAAAAAAACTAAAAGAAAGTAGAGAAAACACAAAATTCTATGGAAACACAATTTCAAAGTAGAAAAAAACAAATATATCAATAGGAAATAAAAATAATACATCAGTACTAACCAAAAGTCAAACACAATTGAGAGTTAAGACGATTGAGCTCTATTTGCAACGAGACGTGAAACTTTGTGAGTAAGATAGTAAAAATTTGGGTTCAAATTATTTAAAACAAACTTGAACTAAAACGGAAGTGCACAATTTATTTGGAAACCATAGAAAAAAGTAGAAATCAAACCCTAAAAATTAAGAAGGACAACTCAATTTTACTTGCCAAATGATAGATGCCGAGATCTTCCACAAATCGAGTTGTTTGGTGGATGGAGAATATGATAGTGCAGATTTTTTTTACATTGAATATGAGAGAGAAGTTAGAATTATTTTGTGGAGAATGAGAGAGTCCAAAGGATTTGGAGTAGGGAGACATTTTCACGAATGAATGGGAATGAAAATAAAAAGTGTCCCCTTTTATTTTTCCAATTATCTCAGTTCTAACTCAAGTCTAATATAACCAAAGACTATATATATATATATATATATGTGTGTGTGTGTGTGTGTGTGTGTGTGTGTGTGTGTGTGTGAGAGAGAGATAAATTATTCACTTTTTATCTCAATTTTACTCGAAATTAAGATAAAAGTGTTAAATTGTCATAAATATACCTTACAAAAAATCATTTAGGTCATCTTATATTTGTCTAACATAACGTCAATTTTCAAAATGACATAAATGATACTTTTTCTTGTAGTGATGAAGAAGAACACTTTAGAACAAGTCCTCTTCATCCAAAGGGGTCCAAGATGGATGGATCCAATAATTGCATACTTTTGAGAAGATGTACTACCTGCTTATAAAAAGAATGTACATTAGATCAGATTCAATAATGCTCGATTTTATCAATCACGTGAGGGAAGTATATATAGATGATTTTTCACTAGGACATACCTATAATGTGTTCTCCCCAATGATGTCGATTAAGTTCTATATGAGATGCATGAGGGTATATATGAGAGTCATGCAGGGGGGAGATGTTTGGCATTTAGGGCCATAAAGGATGGTACTGATGGTCTTACTGGTAAAAGGATACGGCCTCGTACATAAGAAAGTGAAATAAGTGCCAAGTGTTTTCACCTATACTTCATTAGCCAATAAGAAACTTCAAGTCTTTAAACAGTCCATAGCCTTTCGCGCAATGGGGTTTGGACATTTTGGGGCCTCTACCTACAACCCCTGCAAATCAAAAGTATTATTAATAGGAATAAACAACGTCACCAAATGGATGGAAGTTGAACTTCAGGTAAAAATAAGGGATACCCACATGAATAGATTAAATCTAGAGGAATATTTTGACTCGTTTTGGTGTGTTGTGGAAACCCATCACTGATAATGGAATATAATTTGAAAGTGAATCATCCCAAGACTTTTGTAACAACCACAGTATCAATCCTACCACAGTTTGGTGGCCTATCCCCAAAGCAATAGGTAACCCAAGGCCTGTAATAAGATAATGCTTGACGAGATAAAAAAAAGAATAGAGAGGGAAAAAGGTCTTGGGTGTAAAAAATTCCCCACTCCCTCTAGGTGTATTGAATGACACCCATGAGATTGAATGGGGAAATGCATTTTATCTTGGATGATAGAATGGAAGCCATAATTTCACTAAAACATGGATTGTTGACCATGAAGATGACTATTGTCGATTAATCCATGAACGAATAATTCATAAGGACTGAGATCGACCTGATGGAGGAAAGAAGAGAAAAAGGATTGACTAAATTTTCATCATACCCATAATAGTTGTCCAAGCAGTTCAACAAATGTGTCAATCCGAGAAAGTTTCGAGTCGGAGAGGAAGTTCTAATTAGCAACGGGAGGAAGCTATCAAATGTCAAATTGAGACCTAACTGGGAGGGACCATTCAAAATCATCAAGGATTACCTCCAAGGATCCTACCACCTCGAAACAATGGAGGGCGGAGACATACCCAGGGCTTGGAATGCAGCCAACCTTAGGAAATTTTATTTTTGATGTTTTAAATTATTATTTAGAGTTTTGAAAGTTTTAATAGTTTTCTTATTCCAACCTTTTGAATGTTTAAAGACTCAATTGGTGCAATTAGCTTTCTTATTGTTCCAAATGATAGGTCAACATCGTTAAAAAAAATTCCGATCAAGTAACGATCATCATTATGGGAGGGCCATTATTATAAATTTATCCAATAAAATATTGTTCATTATTTTTATAACTTAATAAGATTACGCTTAATAATACTTTAAAGTCACATATTTTTGTCACTAACAAACACATAAGCATCAAAAAAATTTAGGCAATAAAAAGATCTACATGGTGATCCTAGTCACTATGTGTTCAGACATTGGTCGGCTAAAATCCTAAGCGGGTGGACGACCCTGCGACTAGGTACGTTTTTGCCATAGTTTGGTCTATGCCTTAGGAGATGTGACGATACTATCCTAAAAGGTAAGACAAATGATAACACATGTTCGACATTGGAAATGGAAAAAATATAAGTTATAAAGTACAAAAGTATAGAGTGATAAAAATAAATTATCATCTTTGACGAGTTATAAGCTTGATAATGGCATATTAGTGACTATTATCAGGGTTGGGTTGGAAATCATCTTCATTTTCATGGTGAATCAGGTAGTTCATCACAAGTTGCATTGGAATTGTGTCAGGTGGTATCTAACACTCATCACACCTAATGAAAGGTAGCCGAGTAAATGTATAATCCACCTGGTACCAATTCCAGAACTAGAAATCCCTAGGAATCTTACAGACAACCAATTTATTTATCCCACTATGTTTATAAGAGACTAGTCTGGCTTCATCAAGGTATAAAGGGTCATCCATCCACCCCTTATCATAAACTTTATCCTAGACTACTAGGGGATCCTTTCAGAAGTAATATCTTTTCTTTATCATCTGGTGATCTAAATCTCAACTAATCACTTTATTCTTCTTAAAAGATTAATTGAACTTGTTAATGTCCTCCATCAGACAATTATTTTCAATCGACAATAGTCCAGCTATGTTCCTAACTTCCCTAAGCTCAGCGTGAAGAGTGATGAGCACACATTTTTAGTTTCCATAAGCACTTATCATTTTTTGATGCACTTAGTGAACATCAAAAAAACGATGCTCGATCTCGATTAAAAACATTTTCACTAAGACTAAAGTCCAAATCTTCACCCTCTTGAGCTATTGACACCAAAACCAAGTTATTATCAGACTATAGAAGTAAAAGAAAGGCATTCAAAAATTAAAGTCAAGCAAGAAAATACAAATAATCGAAGAATAGTAACCAAACAAAGCATGATGGAACCAATAAATGCTATGTCATTCCATTCAACAAAAATTGGCCCAAGCCCTTATAAGAGGGTACAAAAATATAGGGAGTCCAAAATACAAGAATATCCTAAATTAATCTAGTAAACAAGAGTCCTCTTATTTGGAATCTCCTTATCTTGATCGTCTAAGGTTTTGTTCTAACATGCTTCCTCATTCTACTATTTGGTGGCCTCTTCTTCTTCTTAATCCTCCCCTAGATTGGGGAAGTATGAGGAGCGTGCTCAATAAATATTTTGAACTAGGTAAAAGCCATAACCTTCACAAGGGTTTTATCGTAGGATTTCTGTAAGGGAAAAATTCCAATCGAGTCAATTTATAGTATTGGCTTAATTCTGGACAAATCAATTTGAGTCATAGGATAGAGTGTCATGTGTATCCATCCAAGTTTATGACGAGTTTATTGAAGATGTAGCAATCAAATTTGTAAAGCTTCATCATTGTCGAGTTTCTAGTGCCTCGTTTCTACGTCATCAAGTTGAGCATTCCTTAGTCTCTAAAAGGTATGAATGCACTTTTGTATATGTAGGAGACTGGGAATATTTTATGGGTGTAAATTTAATCTAAAATGATATTTTATTTTCAAAAATTATTTTAGAACTTTGGATAAAAGTTTTTGGACTTAAAATTGAAAAACTGGAATTTTTGAATTTTCGTTCGAACAAGTGTACCAAATATTCCCTATCATTTCGTTAGAAGTTTCGCTCAAACGACCTCGTTCGAACTGGTTTTTCTAACGAGATTTTTGTCCTATTTTCTCTCTGTAATATCGTTCGAACAATGTCGTTTGAACGACCGTGCGCGGGAAAACTTATTTTTGGCAATTTTTTGGAAACCTCCCACTAACCCACTTTTTGTACCTACTTTTAACTATTTCGCGGGAACAATTTTCTAGAAGAACTTTTCACTTTTCAAGAGAGCTTTGAGAGATAAAATCTTCCAAGAAAAGTTCCACTTTTATGTGTTTGATTTTCATGTTGTAAAATACTTCCAAAACAAATATGTTTTACACCCAATAAGTTTTAGTTTAAATCCAAGTATCTTGATATATATATTTGTTGCTTGGATTGTTTTGCACCGAGGTCTACTCTACCATTTGAAGAGTTTGTTTGGATTTTCTTCTATATTCCATAAAGAAGAAGATTTGTTTGTTGCGGTGTTCCCACTTGAAGAAAGGCTTTGGGTGCGGGTTGATGGAGACCAAAATCCTTATCGGTGGATTTTGAGACCGTGAAGGAGTTCATAGTTATCGACTAGGCGGAGGTATTTATAAGAAGACGCACCAAGGACTGGATGTAATCGAGTTGAAGAAGTAAGTCAACTGTCTTCTAAAAGTAAATTCATACTTAATGGACTTAAGGCTAGGGGGCGTCCGAGGTTTTTTCCATTTGGGTTTTCCTCGTACATCGCGGCGTAGTGTGACTAGTTTATTTTTATCTTGCAAAAATTGCTTAGAACGCATGCTAGGATAATTCAAGATAAAATTGGTTTAAATCTTACACTAGGTTAATTTGGTGCTAAAATTAGTTTGGGTGAAGTTTAAGTTAATTTAATTCAAGTCAAGATAATTAGTTTGGCCTAAATGGAAAAATAAATTAATTTTGTTAGGAAAACTTGGGTTGAATTAAGTTGTTTAACTGAAAATTTATTTGTTGATTTATTTAAAGTCACTTTTAGTTTAGTTTAATTTTTAATTTGAAAGAAATTAAAATTTTTAGTTTGTGTAGTTTTTGAATTTCAACCATCCGATTCCGCACTTAAGGGAAATTAATATTTTAAAAAGAAGAGTTTATAAAATTTGGGGGCATATATTCCTACAAGTGGTATCAGAACCGGAGCGCTAATTGATTACGTTAAAGTCCTTTGTTGTGTTGTAGTTAAAAATGGAATTTTTCCCATTTTCAAAATTTCCTCTTTTCGATGGTTCCAATTACGCGTATTGGAAAGCGCGTATGAAATTGGCACTTAAGTCCATAGATGAGAGGGTTTGGTTGTCAGTTTTTAATGGGTGATCCCCACCCACATGTTTGATAGAAAATGAGTGTGTCCCCAAACCCATCGAGCGTTGGACTGAGAATGAACTAAAACTAGCTAACTTTAATTCCCGAGGCTTGAACGCTTTATTTAGTGTGGTTACACTGTTTGAATTCCATCGTATCATGACTTGTGAAACCACTAAGGAAGCTTGGGATATATTACAACTCACTCACGAGGGAACTAGTGTCATTAAGGCTTCTAAGCTCCAAAACCTCACCACTCAATTTGAAACCATCAAAATGCATGACAATGAAACCTTTGATGAATTTTATGCTAGACTTTTCGACATAGTTAACTCATCATTTAATTTGGTAGAGAAAATACCCGACGATCGTGTTGTAAAGAAAATTTTAAGGTCCCTACCCGATAGATTTATCTCTACCAAACTTAAGGAATTAGTAGGTGATTTGCAAACATATGAACTAGATATATTCCCTCCAAAAATAAAAAGAAAATAGATAAGGACATCGCTTTGAAAGCTCAAAAGGAGGAAAAATAAGTTATGGTTGATGAGAGTGATAGTGAATCAGAGGACATGGCTATGTTTGCTTGGAAGTTTCAAAAATTTCTTAAATTTAATAAAGATAATCATAAAAATTATTATAAAAAATTTGAAAAATCTAAGCATGACAAGGCTGAAAAGATCCCTAAATATTGTAATGAAAATCTAAAAAGGGATGAGTCTAATAGGTGCTATGGTTGTGAGGGTTATGGCCATAGGGAAAGAGAGTACCCCACTAAACTAAGGAGAGTGGGTAAGCAATCAATTTCTTATAATGCCACCCTTAGTGATAGTGATAAGGAAGAGGGACCTGATTCCCCCATTGAGAACAAATTTACCGCGTTCATGGCAAGTCATGTGAGCATCGATAATGAATCTTCCCATGAAGATATACATTTACATGACCCTTTCGAGGCCTTTGTTTGTGAATCCTAAAAATATGATGGTAATGAGAGTGGAGAATAATGAGAGAGTGAAAGCGATGAAGAGGTTAATGAGAGTGAACTTCAAATTGCATTTATAGAATTATATGATGAATTTATTAAATTAAAAAGAGAAAATTTCAAGTTAGAAGATAGTTTAAGAGAGTGTGCCAAGGTCCTTGATGAGAGTGCGTTGGTTGAAGACCTTAGGACACATGAGAGAGCTCTTCGAAAGATGCTTGAATATGTAGAAGGCGAGAGAGATGGCCTTAGAGGTTTGATGGAGTCAATAAAAAGGGCTTCTTGTTTTTTAAGAGAGAAATGTTTTGTTAGAGTCTAAAATTTTAGAATTAAAAGAAAAATTAAGAGACACTAGTGAGGTCAAATTTGATTTGGAATGTAGGTTCGCTAAATTAGATAAAATATTAGGAACCTTCCAAGTAAAAAATGACAGTTGTGGTTTAGGATTCGATTCTTGTAACGATTCCACTAATAAAGCTAAAACTATTGTTTTGAGAGAATCACCTAGGAAAGCTTCTAAAGGTCAATCCTTAGGTACTACTTTTCGACGTGTCTTTACTTGCTCACATTGTGGTCGAAAAGGTCATCTTAGGAAATTTTGTTTTGACCTTAAAAGAATTTCTAGGAAATCCAAAAGTAAGGTAACCGAGGTAGCCAAGATCCCCAAATCCCGAGATTGTCACTCTTCACTTGTATGGGTTATGAGATCCGACTTGGTAGCTTTACAAAATATGGTTTACGATTCTCATTTGCTTGCATGTAAAACCTACCATGCTACATCAAAAGGTTAAATGTGTTAGCTTTGTTTTGCGTACTCTAGCTTTTGGTCTTCATGCTATATTTTCATGCTAGTTGTATGCTTGTTTGTCATTTTTCTAGTCTATGCTCCATGATTAATTACATGCTAGAAATATGATTTGCATATATCTTTTGTATTATATTATTTTCTTTTTAGTTTGCATTAAATGAAAAATACAAAAAGATTTTGTTTATCACTTGTATTTTATCTTTATGAGTAATTTAGACTTAGTGAAAAATACAAAATGATGTTTGTTTGTCTTTTGAGTAAATTTTTGTTCGTTTAGTTAAAGTTTTCAAAGACTCAAAAAGATTTTATTTTTTTTGTGTGTATTTTAGTTTGACAAACTTTATGTGGCATATACTTGTGTTTGAATCCTTTCCTTTTTCGCTTCCACGTGGCTAGAACTTTTGAATAAGATTGTCAATTCTTAAAATGTTCTTTGTCATGATTGCGTGGAGTAGTTGGATTTTGTGTTGCTTAATGGATTCTATTTTTATATGCCTCGATTCACACATGCACGAGCTCAATTGAAATTTAACTTCTCATGTATATTTAAGCTAAGAGAGATTTTATCCTATCAATTTAGTCATCTAGATGTCTATCCCTGAACAAAAAGGGGGAGAAATGATATCCAAACCTTTTGTTTAGGAGATCTAACTTAGGGGGAGACGTCACCCGTTAAGTAGGTCATTATTTGATAAAGGGGGAGAATTAATTTAGGGGGAGTAGTTATTTAAGTTGCATTTAATCTCTTTATATTCCCTATTCGTTTAATGGTTTGCTTAAGTGTGCAGGAATTTATTTATTATGTTAGAGGAATTTATTTAAAGTGTCAAAGCAGATCCTTGGGTCGTCTCAATAGCGTCTGTAATGTTTATTCTTTTTGGGTGGGATGTTTGAGACTAGACGAGCTTGATGGCCCTTTAAGAGTTTTGGTTTGGTTTTGTCCCGGAATAGACATAGGGGGATATTTATAAGGGAAAATTTTCAATCCAGTCAATTTGTAGTATTGTCTTAATTTCGTACAAAACGATTTGAGTAATAGGATAGAGTGTCATGTGAATCCATCTAAGCCTATGACGAGTTTGTTGACGACGTAGTGTTCAAATTTGTGAATCTTCATCATTGTCGAGTTTCTAGTGCCTCATTTCTCATTATCAAGTTGAGGATTCCATAGTCTCCAAAAGGTATGAATGCACTTTTATATATGTAGGAGACTTATTTTGTGGGTGCAATTTTAATCTAAAATGATATTTTATTTTCAGAAATTATTTTAGAACTTTGGATAAAAGTTTTTGGACTTAAAATTGAAAAACTGAAATTTTTGAATTTTCGTTCTAAGTGTCGTTCGAACGAGATTGTCGTTCAAATGAGAATTTAAACGAGTTTGCTAAATATTCCCTATATTTTTGTTAGAAGTTTCGTTGTAATGACCTCGTTCGAACGAGTTTGTCCAACAATATTTTGCCCTATTTTCCCTCTGTAATATCGTTCGAATGACCTCGGAAAGTTATTCGAATGATCGTGCATGGGAAAACTTATTTTTGGCAGTTTTTTGGAAACCTCCCACTAACCCACTTTTTGTACTTGCTTTTAACTATTTCGTGGGAACAATTTTCTAGAGGAACTTTTCACTTTTCAAGAGAGCTTTGAGAGAGAAAATCTTCTAAGAAAACTTCCACTTTTCTGTGTTTGATTTTCATGTTGTTAAATACTTCCAAAACACATATGTTTTACACCCAATAAGTTTTAGTTTAAACCCAAGTATTTTCATACATATATTTGTTGCTTGGAGTGTTTGGCACCGGGTTCTACTCTACCATTTTAAGAGTTTGTTTGGATTTTCTTCTATATCCCATAAAGAAGAAGATTTACTTATTGCGGCATTCCCACTTGAAGAATGACTTTGGGTGCGGGTTGACGGAGACCAAAATACTCATAGGTGGATTTTGTTACCGTAAATGAGTTCATGGTTGTCGACTAGGCGATGGTATTTACAAGAAAACGTGTTAAGGCTTGGATGGAATCGAGTCGAAGAAGTAAGTCATCTGTCTTGTAAAAGTAAATCCATAGTTAGTGTACTTAAGGCTAGGGTCCGTCTGAGGCTTTTCCCATTTGGGTTTTTCTCGAACATCGCGACATAGTGTGACTGATTTATTTTTATCTTGCAAAAATTGCTTAGAACGCATGCTAGGAAAATTTTAAGATAAAATTGGTTTAAATCTCACACTAGGATAATTTGGTGCTAAAATTAGTTTGGGTGAAGTTTAAGTTAATTTAATTCAAGTCAAGATAATTTAATTTGATAAAATTAGGTTTCGCCTAAATGGAAAAATAAATTAATCTTATTAGGCAAGTTTTTAGGACTTGGGTTGAATTAAGTTATTTAAGTGAAAATTTATTTGTTGATTTATTTAAAGCCAGTTTTATTTTAGATTAATTTTTAATTTGAAAGAAATTAAAATTTGTAGTTTTGTAGTTTTTGAATTTGAACCATCTTATTCCGCACTTAAAGGAAATTAATATTTTAAAAAGAAGAATTTTTAAAATTTGGGGGCATATATTCCTACACTTTCTTAAAGAAAATTTATGTACAAAGTTCAACTTCTTTTGGGCAAGGGCAAAGTCCTTATCCTAAAAAGTATAGAAGGATGTGCCCTTAGCCTCCAACACTGTTGCTGGGGATTGGGAAAACTCTTAAGTGGCCTCCTTTACCTGCAAACCTTTGACCTTAAGGTGGAGAGATATGTGTCTTTAGCTCTCATAACATCATCAAGATCATTCATCTTGTTTTGGTAAGAGTTGAAGGATTTATGTTCCTCCTCCGAGGCTTTGTCTATGTTGCTATTCGCTTAACCTAATCGACCATCCTGTCTAGGAGTTCGAGGAAGTCTACTATAAACTACAAAAGAAAATCAAGATAGTTAGTACAAGGAAAATCTAAAGTTGGGAAAACCTAATCAAATGAAATCAGTACTTACCATTGACAAAGTTTGGGAATCATGGTACATAATCCTATTGATGGACAGTCTCCCAACCAAAGCCTGCTTATTTAGGAGGAAAGATCCCCTCAGCAAAATATGATCTAAGTTAGCATTCTTGGCCACTGACCCTTCAATATGTAACTTCCTTTACTTGGGGGCATCAAACTTCTTCTGTGTGGGTATATTTATGAAAGACATAAGTTGGTCTTGCTCTTCTTTGTATATGTAACATATGTCTTGTCGGGATAATCCCCAAAAGTTGACTGTTCTGGATGGACCCCAACTTATTTTCTCTTTGGAACTTGTGTAGTTGGTGAACTAGGGGCAAGGGCCCTCTTTATAAGGTTTTTAATTCTCCTTTTTGACGCCATTACCTCTTCAAATGTAGTGTGAGTGACAGTAGATATAGTGGATATAATAACGAATTAAAATGACCCTGAAGTCCTCACATGTGAAGAGTTTTCCTTGTCAAGACCTATAGAGATTTCTAGCTTCCTGTCAACTAGTCGGGCGATAAAATATATGGTGGTGGATGTGTAATACGGTAAGAGTGACTCCGACTTGAGTTGTTCGACAAAAGTAATCAGAGGTTTCCTGAGTCAGCTTTCCTCAACTTAGAAAAATTATCGTGTCCATGATTGAGATATTTATTTTTATTTCTTTATGCCTAAGGAAAAACCAAAACATTAGAAAAATTATATAAGTTATGAGCGAACAAGAGAAAAAAAATCAAAATAAAGACAAGACTTGTTACAAATCCCCTTTTGGGGATCCAAAGGCCCTTATATGGTTCACCACTCTTTGGTATGGGTAAATGCACCCAATACTCCACTACAAACCCATGTGACCAATAGTCTATATTGGAATTCGGTAGGTTTATTACAAGGACTCTCTCAGCATCCCTCCTCACTTTCTGATAGTAGATGTTATCATTTGATTTCACCCACATATAGGAGTAGTTGATTTTTGGGATTCCAAGCCAGTTCCTATACAATTCATTGAGTTTATGGACCTTATTTATGATTCTCCAAGTGTTTAGAGAACACTGGGCAGGGAACACGTCAAAAAATTCACAAAACTCAAGGAATAATTAGTTTGGGGAAAAAAAGGTGATGCCTACCTATGCAATGAATTGTGAGGACATCTAGTGGCCCCTTTAATATCGTAATAGTCACGAGGACGATCTTCTAACTGAACAACTACACATTCAGGGATGTAATGACTCCAAAAATCCTCTATGGTATCATCATTTATAGGGTAAATCATCATTACAATAAGAAAGTGAAGAACGAACAAAGGAAAATTGAAGCTTTTGAGGGAAGTTTATAGAAAATAAAAGTTGAGAGAGAATAGAACTTACAAAAGATAAAAAGGAACAAATAAAGCTCTGATATGACTTGAAAATGAAATGAGAATTTAGAGGCATCCATCTAAACTGATGGCTTCAAACGAGTTACTAGGGGGTTTAACTTCTAAGACAGGTCTTATGATTACATGCGCACCCACAAATGAAAGTTGGCACACGCAACCGCTTTTGGGATAATTGGAGCATATTTACCAACTTGCTCTTGAAAACATAGTGGAAAATCGCAAGCATTACTTAAAGGTCCAACGGTCAAAATAAAAGAAATTTACAACTTTAAAACACGTATCAACATCCTCTAACCATAGCACTGAAGGACGATAATATTTCACTATCGACCGTGTTCAGGACTCTATCTTCATAACAAGAAAACCTCTGCACCTTAATCAACTGCAAATCTTTGGTGGAAATTGGAGCGTACTATTCAACCACACTTAATAGGTAAACATATTTCTACTAATCCTATCAGAGATTATGATTTAATAGTATAGGTATAGTTAAAGTCGATTAACAAAAATCTCAGAACTAGATATATCCAATCAAACTCGGATAGCTATCTAAGTTCATGGATCCCCACATGACCCAAAATATTTCGTTTCTCTATAAATGTAATCCCCAACCCTGAGAAAAGATTTGTAATTAGTTGTTGATTAATAAAGAAAAATGCAATACTCGTCGATGTAGGCACATTGTAGAACCACATACATCCTATTTTTGTGTGTGATTATGTATGTTTTTACTCTGATGGGATTTGATTGTGTTAAATAAATTCTATTATGATTTTACTACCTACACTAGGGTATTATGATTGGATTTTAGAGTACTAAACCTATAATTAATGGTATAAATCCGATTTGGGGATTTGGATAGACATTATATATACTAGTAATATGTTATATTCTATGGCCGCTTTATGTTATGCATAATTATGTATTATATATATTGGTTTGGCTAATATTTGTATACCTAAATATTGGAGTAGAATCATTGGACTATCGGTTTACTCTCGAGTATGTATATATATATTTGTGTGTGTGTGTGTGTGTGTGTGTGTTTGCGCGCGTGGATATTTAGTCAGATTGTGAGAACAAGGTATGTACGATAATTTTAAATGCCCATGTGTTGGGATTGAGGGTAGTTTAACATTTAGGTGTGTGCGCTTCAGTGGTTATGGATAGACTGGTTTATTCTACTTATATACGCGTATTGGTATACTTGGGACACAAATAGTAATTATGAGACTAATTTGGAAATACATTTGTATATGTAAAATGTAAATCAAGAGGTGTACATAACTAGTGAAAATGTTAATACACATCGGAGATGGGTTAATCATAATGAGTTTATAATGATTAACAATATATGGTTATGGTATAATATTAATAATGTATATCACTTCAGTAATGGTTCTCTTTTGATGAATCAAAGGAGGGGCCTGAGTTCGATTATCTCTAGACCGTTAGACGATTATGCTTTAGTCTATCTGTATGGATGATAGATAATATGAGTTAGGTAAATATTATTTGTTTTGGTCTATTTTTATGGATGATAGATGGTATTAGGGTTAAATTCTCTTTGTTTCAGTTTATTTATACAAATGATAGATGATATTAGTTGGGGAAATACTCTTTGTTTGGCCTATCCATGTTTAGTTGATTACTCTAGGCCGATGTAATATATATATATATACACACACATTAGATTGTATATATGTATATTGGATTGTGTACCTTATGGTGTGCGGTGGTTATGATTTGGGTTATTTCTCATTGGAAATTAATGAGAATAATTAAGTTGGGTTAATGCTTCAGAGACATTTGGATGATATATGAGCTGATGTAGTGCTACATGGTATTGGTTATGATGTTATATGAGATTATTCGATGTTGTCTTAGGGATTCTCTTACCACTGTCTCAGAAGAAAGATCCATCTAGACGAAAGTGTATCGGGGGTACCTTATTTGGATTTTGTTTACGAGACATCCCATCCATGAAGTCTAGTTCGGTTGGGAGTTATGAGCATTTGGGTATGAGATCCTTAGGACCTACCTTGTGATGGATCATTGGTTAATGATGTGATTATTATAGTGATAAGTTAAGTCTTGGGCCAACGAGTATTAATAACGAACCAAGCTAAGACAAAGTGTTATGTGGGGCACTAGGACTACTGGTTTAATTTAATGTTGTACTTATGTGGAAATGTAACCATATTTTGGTAATATATGCTTGGGTACATCATCAAATTATAGGAAAGATGATGTTTACTTTGCATGAGTATCGACAGGTGGAGACATGAATGGTAAATGGGTCGCATTAATACTGTTAAGTAATATAAATATTTCTTACAAATTTTGAGCCCCGATCCAAATATATAAAACCTTTCTCCTAATGTATTATATTTGTTATACATGAACAACGGGACTAAGTAGTTAGAGTTTAAGTACTTGGAGATCCATTTCATCATCTTAGTGTAGAAGTTGCTATTTCATTTTAGTTGCCATTATTATAGTTAATTGTATTCATGAGTTTATTTATGAACTGAGGTTGTTCCTATTTTTTACATTTTAGTTTGAGACTTTTGTATTATGAAGATTTATCATAATGGATTCAATTTTATTAGATAGTTTTATTTTATCGCAATTCAGCTATTTATATTATTGTCCATCATCATCATCATCATCATCATTATTATATCAGGGATGGTTTTTATTTACTATTGATGCTAAGAATGATATAGACTGCATAGTGCGCCCTATCTTCGGCATGTCAGTTTGATAACTGCACGTGAAAAATAGAGGTTGTTGCAATCTAAGCAAGAACCTTCGAACTGGATGATATGGAAAAAAGGAGTATAACATAAGGATCTTAAGTATTTTGTCCTATTTTAAAGATTTTTTTTGTAGTTACTCTCATGTTTTTAATTTCTTAGTTGTTGGTCATACTATAACTATTATGGGACAAGTCTCATTCTTTGTGGAAAGGAGGAGGGATGGTTACATAATAGGTATGGGACATTTTGGATGTGTATGTGACTCGCTACAATTTTAAAAATACATGAAATGAGAATTTAACAAATCTTAGGAGATGAGACTAAAGTCGAAAAATTATATAACATAAGTTGTTTGTAACCTATCGGACACTCAAACCCATGTTAAATACCCCAATCATCATTATTCCTATCAACAACTCATGTTGGGAAAAATTGACGCCATGTATGAGCAAAGGCATATGTGGGAACCAGCATCGAATATCGTTAGATTGACCAGGAAGACCATAATCAAAACCAATTTGGAGAGGAACCTTACAGCAAGTATATGAGACAACCCATTTGCCACCTTCTATGTTAAAGATTAGGTTTTGACTAAGGCAAATACTATAATCATCCACATTTTAGGGGTGAAATTTAGCCCATGAATAATAATCCTATATGTTAAATATCACTCTCTTTTGGAAAATAGTGGTTAGAGCATAGAAATAGGTTGTTATATGGATGAAAACAAAATTGGTCTTACTAGGAAATGAAAAACTTCTGTAAATGATCAGAAGATATATTTTTCCTCTGCTCAATATGTATAGTCAAAACCCGAGTTGAATTTTCAATGGAGTATTAGCATTGACTCCCATCAAGATAAGCTCTAAGAAATAAAGACCATTAAGATAAAGGTATATAAATAACAAGTACATCAAGATGATTTATCGAATGGAAAAACATTTGCAATTTAACTGAGTATGACCTTTTTCAATCTCAACCACATCATCTCAACAATTTTCATTCGCCATAAGGTTAAAAACCTTAGGAGTTGATATGTTCCTCATAATGTCAAGTAAAGACAACAAATATATAAAATTCATAACATCCATCGGTAAATCAACAAATTTTTCCATTGATTAAAAGTAAAAATCCTAACATACTAATGACTATGGAGAATAGGAAATGACTTTCAAACTTTTACAATGAAATAACAAAATACTCATAATCATTTCAAATGATCATTTATACATAGTAGGTTGTAAATGCACAACTTTACACCTTAATGTTTCATTACGAGACAACTTGTTTCCCTAAAAGAAAATTAATAATATTGCCATGCAATTAATAACATGAATGTTGCGAAATATCTTAGTGTGAAACTTAACAACTATTGTAGTAGCTATTATAAGTTACAAATTAAAGAAAAAATTAAGTACACACAAGAATATTTTTAGACAATTGACAATCTATACACATTTATGGTTTCATAAGTTCATTTATCTATTTAAAACTCCTTTACATGTCTTCATAATACCTTAGCAAAACCACTTACACATTGCATATGTAATTCCTGGTTACTTCACCCTTGGAATGAATCATCCTTGTCTTTGTATCATATAATTGTTTATTAGTTATGAGATGAAGAATTGAAATATTATTTAATTTAAACACTAGCTTATTAATCATAGACGCCAGACCAAATTGAATCTTCATAAGCCATTTGGCACATTAACACACAAAATAGTTGTCCATATACTCCTAAATTTCATGAATACTATTATATATTACAAGAACAACATGCTCGTAAGGAAAATAATTAATTTCCCATTTCCTTCAGTAGGAGGACTTAATTGTTGTACCCAACTATATTGAAGAGTAAAAATAATACTTCATATGCAGAACCACTAAATTATCTGACAACACATAACCCAATCTCTTTCAACGTCTTCTTTGCTGAAGAAAACACAATTTTCCATCTTCTACAACATCACAATGATTTGACATCATGTTCGTTATTTGAACATAAATAATTTGAATCATCTTCGTGATTTGAAGGTGACAAGTACCAAAAATCCTGTACTTGAATGATCCATCTTCGTTAGATGTTGTTTCACCATATTAATACTCACAGAAATATGCATGAGATAAATTCTCACGTGACAGATCCTCATGGAAGATCACAACTCTTTCTCTTCCGTCCTTTCCATGGCCTCTATTTTCTTCTAAAAATATCCTTACCTAGCACATGAACAATCTCAAAATATTAAGCCATTCTCATGTGGTAGTCCTCTAATGTTTTGATACTCCTTCAAACATGGGTACATCATATTTGATATATTATCTAAAAATAAATAACACTAGCTTATTCACAAGACGCGGATGTGAAAGCAACTTAATTTCTTCATCACTAAGAATAATTATTGATGTTCCTCATAAAATAAAATATTTTCTTTTGTTCAAATCATCTTCTGAATCACACCTCCCACGGATCGTAGTAAGATAGATTCAATTCATATCCTTAGGATAAACATATTTTAACATGATTTCGGGCCTCCTTAAAGGTTTAACATATAATGAGGATTTATAAGCATACAATATGAAAAATGTAATTAATGACTCATTATGTAACAACCCACATATTTTTCAATTATGGGTGATCAGGCCCCGATACTAAGATATGTATATTATTATAAAGTAAATACCTTTATTAGTATGTGACAAAAATATGAGTCATATGAAACTTTTTTCACAAGTTATAATTTGAGATAAACCAAAATATATAAACCATCCACCACAATAAGAGCTATCACCATGTTAAGAATCAAATGGAACAAAATGTCATCAACATAATCTCTCCAAATAAAATGATAAACCACTTTAGATTTTAGGGACCCACTAAATCCAAATATAATTATCTCATAGATAAATAATTAAAAAGGAAACTAAACTTTTAATAAAATAAATCTTCAACTGCACGTCCCGTTAATCTCTAAACTATGCAGGTGGCAACAACCTAACCAGAAACATCAGTTAATAACAATGGATTAGGGCTCACTACAAGAATACCATATACTCTTCCTAAATAGGGTTACATGAACCCAGTCATAAGAATTAGATATGATAAATATCTGTAGGCACCCCATCCTAGGAGTCCCTAAGAACCTCCTTAGGTCCCTAGAACCCACTCGTTCACCTCAAACCCTCGATCATACTTCGAGTACTGATCTAGAGGCTACCAGTCACTCCCAGGCCCCATTTGACTCCGATCAACTTTCTCATATGAGAGAAATCTCAATGAATCTTTTAAGGGCTCTAAATCCCCTTTTCGACAGTTTATCCCATGCAAGAATCGGCCTTATGTATTTTACGAACGATTCGTGTTACCCTAAAAATTGATCTGGAGGCAACCAGGGACTCCCAAGTCCCATTTGACTCTGATCAACTCTCTTTTCTGAGCGAAATCTCATGAATCTATGAAGGGCTCCAAATACCAATTCCAATGATGCACCCTATTCTCGAATTGACCTAACGGTTCGGACGAATGGTTTATTTTACCTTCAAACGTAATCTGGAGGCCACTAAGCCTCCCCAAATTCATTTGACTTCTATCAACTCTTTTGATTGAATGAAGATGAATGAATCTTTAAAGTAATATGAATACCCTTTCAAACAGTCCATCTTGTGTGCAAATCAACCTTGAGATACAAACGAATGACCCATTTTACTCCGAAGGGTCATCGGGCCTTTTTGCTCCCCGTTTGACCTTGGTGAACTCTCCAAACTGAACAAAGAAAAATGAAATCTCCAAGGTATCTGAATACCCTTTCCAATGGTCCATCCCATACACAAATCGACCTTACAATTCAAGCGAACGATCCATTTTTCTCAAAAAAATTCTGCCTAGCTACCAATGGGCGCTTTCAGACCTCTTTTGAACTCGTTTAACTTTCGAACCCAGGAGTGTCTCAGTGGATTATTAAAGGTCTCTCAATGACATTTCCAACGGTCTTCCCCTGTTTGATTCTAACTTATGATTCGCATTTTATGACTTTTTTTTTAAAAAACTTGCCTCTGGCAGCCGAATGGCACCCCGGTTCCTCCCTATCGACAGTGTGTCTGATTTTTTTCTCGATAGTTAGGTAAAGGGACCTATCGATAGACATCCCATTGACCTTATAAATAGAAGCCATAATGTCACTTCGAAAGACACCCCTCATAACCCCTGAACATCCTTCTTAGTAATTCAGATGAGTTGTTCCTCTCATAAAAATCCCATTTCTCATATTCTCTCCACCCTTTTCATAATCCTTTTAGTAAATTCTCATCCATCTCCTCATACCACCATCATCTCATCATATGATTAGCGCATTTACAATTAAGATTTACTTCAACTCTTCGTAAGGAGGTCTAATTCTCCACCTTTGTCTTTAAATTATCTTATTTTAGCATTAGTCACTGTATTTTCACTTTAGAGATTTAATTCATTACATCATATACCTTAATTTCAAACCTTTATTATTAGTATTTGCACATACTTTATTTTCATAAAAATACCAAAAACAAGAAAAGAGGGTTTACTTGTAAATTCCAAACAGGGAATTCTCATCACATTTTCTCACACTAAAACACCTTTTTCCATACTCACATATAAGAAAAGTCCCCAGTTGGATTTATGGGTTAAACTCCACCTCGTATTGTCTTCGAACTACGTGGACTTTGATTCCCTTTGGTCAATGTAGTCATCTTGGGTAAATTTCTAGACTCGAGTCCCCCCTTATACATATTTGTTACCTTGTTCTTATCATATCTTCTTAATATATTATATATGCTTTCTTGTTTGCGTCTTGTCCAATGTACGCATTCGTTCTTATATAACAACTTGTGAACGAAAAATACTTACATTATACTTTGACTTATTATTTTGGGAACACTCCTACGGATGACCTCACTCCGCCTTTATCCATGACTCAAGTCGAGCGACTCCGTTCTCCATTTATATTATACACATAAGCACACACTTCATGGAGTTTAATATGAGAAGATTAAGACATACCCATGAGAGATTCGAAGGGTGGGATGGGTTCTTAACACCTTCCTATTTCATAACTTAGTCTTTGGACCGTTGAACTACTTGGTTTCACAAGCATCGGTATTGTCCTTGATGTCGTTCTCTCAAGGCGACAACATTTATTTTGCCTGTTTTTTGCAAAATAGGTTGGCGAATCTATCTTTACATATCACCCCACGTTGATGATGGCCGAGCGCTAAGAGAAAAGATGCAATCCCGCACACATGTCGAAAAGGAAGGAAAGGGTGAGGAGAAGACCCTCCTTGGAGACCCCCTAACCTCACCTTAGGATGGTAGAGTGGCGACTCCGTTGGGGACATTTTAAGAGGACTATACTCTATTTTTACATGGATGCTATTCTTTTCTACATGTGTTCATATGCACTGACCCACGCGTTCCGTTTTCTCCTCTATTTACTTTTTGTGTATATCTACCTCATGTATATATCACTTTTGACTCACTTATACACTTCACATATTTTTATATACTCTCCATGTACATTTCACACACTTACACTTAGCTTCACTTTCCACTTACATGATTCACACACCACTTAGAATATCCATGCTTAGGCCTCACTAGCACACACCCACACTTATATATATCTCCATGCTCACTTACACACATCACATATCACTTGTAGTTGATCCAGTTATAGGGTCACTACCACACACACTCACGTGTATATATTCCCATGTCACTAACTCACTTAAATATACTTATGTATAGTGTAGTCCCCATGCTTCATGATATATTTACTTTGACTTGTATATGATCCCTCATTAGTATAGTACACCCTTTTCTCATTGTGCTAATAAAAAAATACTCTCGTTCCATAATATGTTAATTCAAACTCAAACATTTTTAGCACACTACATCACCAAGATCATGGAAATATTGACTAAATTTTATCCCATACTGAGGGGTCACTTTGTGATGGACACTGGTCTTGTGGGTCGTAGTTAGCTTAAGAGAAATGACTCTCACATTCCATTGGCCTCATAGCTTCAATGTATATCGAATGGTTCCCCCCTCATTAACTCACGACGAGAGGTATATAGCAGGGATATCGTTTACATACGTTGATTATATCGAATTGTCTATACCCCTATACACTTCTCCCCCAAAAATAAAAGGAACAAACACTCATCTCCCCTAAGAGAACCCTCCATCCCCAGACAAGGATCATCAAAATAGAAAAAACCCCTAAGAGTTGCCGCAAAATGACACCCTATTCTGGATAAAGGAGCGGCATTCCAATTCCCATACCTCTCACACTCTCAAACTCCCCTCAACCCGGGACAAAGAGTAAGGAAAATAGAATCACTAAGGGCTCTTCCATAACATCACCCTATTCTTGGCAAGAGGATGACACTCCGATTCTAAAGATATGTCAGGAGGCTCCTGCCCTATCACAATAGAAGAAAAAGGGGGGCTTCCCTCTTTCGCTCAAGCATTCGTTCAAAAAATGTGGTTCGCCATGAAGGAGATAAAGTTATCCCTTTTCCTCAAAAGAAAAGTCTAAAAAGATGGGTCACCTTTGTTTCTACATCTGTATTGTTTTAACCTTTTTATCTTTAATTTTATTATCCTGGGAGAAAAAGGTATCTGCAAATATGTCACCATTATTCTAAATCAAAAGTTCTTAGGGTCACCATGTTTCTCCTCTTGTTATTATGTTATCTATATTTTATTTTTTTACCATTTTTTTCATAAATATGCTTTGGCCCAATTCTGTTCATACTTATATCATTCATTTATAAAATAAAAAAAATAAAAAATATAGAATGCCTAATATGAACCCTCAAAAAGAGGAAGTTATTTATTTATCAATATGTATAAAGTGAGAATCCCTATACAAGACAAAAGATGTATTGGGGATTCCCCGTGTTACGCCTAGAAGAACATACTATATGTGTGCCTTAGAGTATACCCGAAAACCCCCCAAAACACAAAAGGATGTCTTTTGAGGAGGTTACATCAAATCCCACCTAAAAGACACACCAAAAACATCGTCACCATCCATCCATCCATCCATCCATCAGATACATGGCCTTTTTCCCCGGCGACTGTCAGCATAACTTCCACCCTTAGCCCTTGGGTACGACACCCTAAAACCTTCCTCTGAAAGGGAGGAACTTATAGTAGGACCAAAGTCGTACGAACACTTAATGAGGCCCATAAATAAATGAAAATAATCGATCGTGGCATCCTACGAGACCTCAAAATTCAGTTATCATATAGTTACATGAGAAGATAACTAGCGTATTAGGATTTCCCTCAGCAGGGAAACGTCAACCAATTCCTGATTAAAAGGCCAAAAATAACAAAATCTCCGTCAAACATAGTAAATAAAAGGATTCTAAAGCACATATAAAATAAATAATAAAGGAAAACTCACCTCATTCATAAGGAAGGCGGGATCCAATGTCGGTGCTAATATTCCAAAAGTCGCATCCCACTGGAAAATGTGGACAAATTGGTCCTGGACATGAGAAACCACTATAAATGCCGATGATAAGGCCCGATGCATACAAAGACCCACCCTAGAACGAGAGGGAGCACCATAACCCAACAAGAGTGATGTTGTGTCCTCCGCAATCGCTGGAGTGAGCGGTACAAGAGAATAACCCATGATTTGGTCATGATAATGTGTTTGAACAACTACCGTGGTCCATGACCTCATAGGAGAATACTAACAAAGCTAGAAAGCGTAGGTGCCGAGTAAACACAAATAGTGTCTATACAAAAAAAGTACCGTTAAGAAGGGTAGGGATTAACTTTTGAAAAATAGAAAAACATAACTTCATTTAATAGGATTGGGCTGTTAGAATAATTAACCGATTGGTTATCCATTCCCAAATAGTTAATTGATCGGTTAATTATTCACATCCCACCTTTAACCGACCGGTTAACTGCCTGGATCTTGCCAAAAATCCACTCACTCCCTAACACTTTCAAACTATCATCCATAGACACCATCTCTCTTTTAAAATAGGCAAACCTATCTTCGAAGCCCTTCTAATTTTGATGAAGAGTGTTTCCATGTGTACACTCTTAGCCGACCACCTCTTCGAATACCTCGATCAAAGATTGAGGTTTAAGGACGCTTCATCCTGTCCTAAATAAGCATTGGGCATGAACCCCAAAGGACTTGCAAAAATACTAACTTTTGAAACATACACTAAAGTTCATATCATAAAAAACACCAGTAACCAAAGTATACATGGACAAAGTGCAAATAAATTAAAATAAAATAACTTATTAAAATATCAAGCAAATAATCCTTCAAGAATAACTTTTTGGGAAGGATAATTGATTGGTAATCTGAGGGGAAATTAAGCGATCGGTTAAATGTTTTCCCTCAGATAATCGATCAATTATCCTTCCCAGAAAGTAATCATTACAAGATCTTTGATGATCCAATCTCATCCTCAAACATGTCACCAGCCAAAAATTGATGGCCCTAAATGGTTAGCCGATAGGTTTACCGACTGGTCCAAACCCCTATAAAAAAGGTCTTCCTCTGCCTGTGGCATTGCAGGACTTAAGAGTGAGTGGCGACGCTAAGAATGGGGGGAGGGAACTTGATGTGAAGTTAATGATGAGTGAAAGGGTGCTTGTCTCTCATCCCATCACCTCCCCCGAGGTCGAGTTGTCGATCTGTGGTTTTCAATGGTCTCTGGCTTTGCCCCTAGATGTAGTTCGATGCCATGTCCAAGTTTGGTGCACGCCCCTTTTGATCAGTGTGACTTTATTACAAAAAAGAGGGGTTTTTGCATGGTATTTAGACTCGCCAAGTTATTTTATATAAAAATAAACAAAAAGGTTTGGGATAATTCTAACGCAGGTTTAAAAGTCTACGGTTGGTCCTGATATTCTTGTTGTGTGGGTTCAAGAATCGAATTACGACTGGGGAAGGTGTTTGACACCCCACTTATTTTGTATGTTTCCTTAATTATATGCTTATTATTAATATTTACATTAATTGATCACTTTTTAGTTATTATAGGACGTGTTTAGATACCTTAGCATGAGGGTACCTCCAAAAATATAAATAGGTGCTTTGGTTAGAAAATAATTTCAATGAGATGTATAGAACTCCAGTTCAACTAATGCTGGTAAACAATATTTCTTGCACATGACTTTGTGCTTATCTTCATACAAAGGGTGGACATCAATGTATAAGAGCGAGAAGTCTCGACTTCGAGATAGTTTGATACCTCATTTGAGGTTTAAGGAGGGATAGAAAGGTGAGATATGGGTTCACCTATATAGTGACTAATGTATACGTGTTTGCATGTTTGTATAAGGGTGAGCAAGAGATAGAGAATTTGAGATCTTTTGATATCTCATTTTAGTTAATTAGATGTAATGGATGAAAGTCGATAGATGTATGCGTCTCGGTGGAGACAATATATCAAGAGACAAATGGTTGAGGCTCGAGCTCATGAGAAGGACTAGGTATTATGCTTATATACCCAAGAAGACTTGTCAAAGCCTATATAGTTAGGTCATAAACGTGTTGAAACGTGATGTGTGTGCAAGTGTAGAACTTATCTTGGTAGGGGTAGGGTTGGTGTATGTAATATCATAATAGGAATAGACTTGAGGATATCTCATATTAGTACATAACCTAATAAGTGTCAGGTGGTTACTTTCCAGAAGGTGTAGTCTTTCATACTAATATAAGGGTGTAAAACTGGGAGGAGTTGAGCTAAGAAACAGGGGGTTACATCAAAGATATAATGTTATATTGCTGAGAACGAAACTAGGACACTATATCCTTGTATTGGGGTGGACTAGAATAAGTCGGGGGAGTTCAGAGTGGGGACGAATACATCCTTAAGAAATAATATGCCCAGAAATGTATTATGAGGCTTGGGCTTAATGAGTTAAGCATGGTACAACCCCTTCGTATCCAAGGAGAATTAGGATGAAAGCCAATGTGGGATATTGCCTAAAATTTGGAAAGAAGTTCTTTACCCTCATGGCTAAAATTGACTTTTTTTTGTGGAGGGGGGGGGGGGGGGGTGTGGCCCCTTTTTTGGTTTTTCTAGTCGAGTAGATCTTCATCTAGAGAGGCTAACTTTGGAGGAATTTTTGCAGAGGTCAGACTCGATTTATTTAAAGGTGACTTTTCAGAATTACGAACCACTTTTGGGACTCGAAAGTGACTTTTCAGAAGTACGAGCCTTTCTCGAGGGAAAATGACTTTTTTAAAGTACAAGCTTTTATCGAGACTTTCTGAATGAACTCGAGTATCTTTTACGCTCGGGGGAGAAAAATAGATCGAATCCCAATTTTGGGATTTTCGGGATGCTTTGGGGTTGCGGGATGCTTTGGAATGGATTATGGATACCTTTATTCATAAAGGTCTGGGCCCATTGTGCCGTCGACGAACATCCCTTGGGTGCTCCACATGTAAGCTCCTCCCCCTTTACATTTTTGCTACATGTTTTTATTATATTTATATATGGTGTTTGTCGTATATACCATATATATATATATATATATATATATATATATATATATATATATATATATATATATATATATATATATATATATATATATATATATATATAATGTTAATGTGGAGATATGTGAAAATAGTGTCATAATACAAAAATAGAAGTGGGAAGGATAATGGCATATAATAATAGTGATGGTAAAAAATAGTGATAATAGTGATGTGATAATAAATGATAAAGATAATGAAAAATTGATGATTCAGAATAATAGTAAAAATAATGATATGGTAGTAATAATGAGAATGATGATGATGATGATGATGATGATGATGATAAATATATGATATAAATATTTAATGTGATGATGATAGTGAAAAATAATGTGATACTAATAGTGGCAATAATAGTAGTAAAATGATGATAATGCTAGTAAAAATGATGAAATGATAATGAGGATGATAATAAATAACAATGACGGTAATAATAATAGTAATGATGCAATGATAATGATAGGTACAGGGGAGCTCTAGAGGAAAAATTGATGTGTTTTTTTGTTTGTGATAAAATTAAATATAATGGTAATGATAATGATAATAATAATAATATTATTATTATTATTATTATTATTATTATTATTATTATTATTATTATTATTATTATATATTAAAGGGTAATCATTATTGTGATGTTAGTAGTTTTATGTTGGTAAGACACAAAAGTTGGGATAGCATGATGGGGGGAACAAGCATGAGTTATTATATTGAGATAAGAGGTATATAAATATTAATAAAAATAAGCATAAACAGTCAGGAGATATTATGATCGTAGGTCGGGCCAGTTTGTCACTTACATATCTCCTTCTTGGAGAATACATAGGGTGAAGACACTAGGAGGAAAATATCTTCGTAGGAGTTTCCTGGTCACCTCAGGACTAGTTATCCTTCCTAGTTAGCTAAAACCGAGGGTTAGGTGATTAAATGTGGGAATACTGTGACCCAAACACGTGGGGGAAGAAAGCTCTTGGGTGTTTCTTGGTCACCTCACGACTGGTTATCCTTCCTGGTTAGCGAGAATTGAGGGTTAGGTCTAATGACAAATTTCCAATTGAGTAAATTTGTTTTTAATTGTCTTAATTCTGGACAAAACATTTGAGCCACAGGTTAGACTTAGTATTTTCGATCTCATAAGCCTATGACATGTTTGAGGAAAACATAGCGGCCACGCTTCAAAATGGATGTAAATTGTGCTATGTTTTTAGTGCCAAAATTATCTTCACGTTTACCGAGTATCTCGAAAGGTATGGATGCACTTTGAATATAGTCCTTAGATATTTTTAAGGGTGTTTGTTTCGAAAAAAATTGGTTGGAACTATTTTCATATTTTTTTGAAGAAAATATTTTTTTTGTTGATTCAGTCGTTGGAACGAGCTTTAAATCTCATTAAAAAAATATTTTTTCATTAGAACGAGTGTAGGATGTCGTTGGAACGAATTAAGTAGCTTCATTCGAACATGCATCTAACGAACATCAAACGAGCATCAAACGAATATCAAAAGAGATTTTCGTTCAATCGAAGGAATCTCATTGGAAGCTCAGGGGAAGTCTGTTTGAACGAGAAAACCTCTTCCTTAGAAAGAAATGGGACTTTCATTAGAACGAACCACTGTTCTAAAAAAACGCCGAGGCTTGAGGCTTGGGAGAAATTCCCCGCCTTAAGCTTTTGACGCCTTATGCTTAGTAAAACCCTTAAGGCGCATTTTTTCTCTAAAAATAACAATGCTTTAGTGAAACGATATCGCCTTTTAAAGTTTTTTACAAATCGAACCATTATCTCATCCAAAATAATCAAATAGTATTTTAATTTGCAAATATTCAGACATATTTTTATGATATGTACAATTTTAGTATTTTAATAGCCTTGTTATCGTTAAAAAATATTAAAAAATATTAAAAATGCCTAAATGCCTTTGCACGCCATTTTACGCCTAAGGCCCGCCTAGGCTTCTAAGGCTTAAGACTTGGCCTCCACACCTCGATCACCCCCCGCATTTTTTAGAACCTTGGAACGAACTATAAAGTTTTTTCTAAACGAGTTTTTACCGCATCAAAATTTGTGTTTCCTCTACTTAAGGCATGTTGGACCCAGTGTTTTAAGAACTTTTGGTGAAAATCTAATTACTACCCATTTACTAAAGTTCCGAAACCCTAGTATCACCAATTGAGTTTAAAGATCCAAGTTTCCATATTCATATGCTTTGGAATCTTTGTATTGGGAACCAAAATTTATTTTCTCTTCATCTTGAGGGAAGAAGTTTCTCGTGGGGGACTCTGTACTTGTGTTTTGTTGTGTTATAGTGATGAATCACTGTTCCATCTTTTGATTCTTTAGACAATTATTGAGCCTCGTTGATGGATAACGAGGTGTGCGTTGATTCATGCATTATGACATCTTGCATGTTTGGAATCCTACTTTGCACTATAGAGGAGAGGTTGAAGATAAAAAAGCATCAAGGCTTGTAAGGGAGATGAGTCATTAAATAAGTCTATTGTTTAGTCTTTGTAAGACCTTTATCAAAATGAACTGTTTGGCTAGGTTGTCTGAAGTTTTTCCTTTTATGATTTTTCTTGTACATCAGTGTGTTGTGGATGTTTTACTTATTTTATCTACTTATCACCTAGATGTATGTTTTAGGTTAAAAATATAAAATTGAGTAAATTGTTTTTTTCACAACAAACATTTTAATTTCGTGAAAAACATTTATTGGGTTTAATCTATTTAAAGTTTTTTTTAAAATAATGAAAAATCTAAAATAGAAAATTTATTTGTGACCATCCCTGCTTAAGCACCGTATAGGGTAATTCTCGTTAGGAGATCAAGTGTCTGAATAGTGTGACCCAAACACCTACAGGGATAAATCTACGGGGATTCCTGGTCACCTCACGACTGGTTATCCGTCTAAGTTAGCTAGAACCGAGGGTTAGGAGATTAAGTGTGGGAATATCATGACCCAAACACCAGGAGGGAGAAAGCTCCCAAAAGGTTTCCTGATCACCTCACAACTAGTTATCCTTCATGGTTAACGAGAACTAAGGGTTAGTATATTAAGTGTGGATTTAGTATAGCCCAAACTCTAGGAGGGAGAAAGCTCCCGGGGGGGGGGGGGGGAGTTCAGATCACCTCATAATTTATTATCCTACTGATTGGTAGGAATCGGGGGTAGGGAGATTAGGTGTGGAATTAGTGTGACCAAAATTCCAGGAGGGAGAAAGATCTGGAGGGGAAGGGTATCCCTATTTTTGACTTTGGTTTTAGTAAAGATTCATAATATTCGAACCCCTTTATATTTCAGGTCGCTCTTGGGACTAGACGTAGAAATGTGGGGTTTCAATGGTGTCTATTAGGGTGTAGTATCACCTCACGACTAGTTATCTTTCCTGGTTAGCGGGAATCGAGGGTAAGGAGATTAAGTGTGAATGTATGGTGATTAACACACCGAGAGGGAGAATGCTCCGAAGGGGCGCAGGGTATCTCTATTTTTTACTCTGTTTTTAGCAAATATTCGAAACATTCCAACCCCTTTACATTTTAGGTCGCTCTGGGACTAAATATAGAAACTTGTGGTTTTACCAAAATCTATTGGGCTATAGGATTACCTTATGACTAGTTATCATTTCTTCTTGTGGAAATGAGGGTAATAATATTAAATGTGAATGCAAGGTGATTAACACACTAAGAGGGAGAAATATCAAGAGGAGCATAAGAAATCTTGATTTAGACTTTGATTTTAGCAAAGATTAGGAACAAATCAACCCCTTTCTATTTTAGGTCACTCTGGGGACCAGACATAGAAATACGGGGTTTCAGAGGCGTCTATTATGGTGTAGGATCACCTCACAACTGGTTAGTCTTCCTAGTTAGTGATAACTGAGGGTAAGGAGATTAAGTGTGGATGTATGAAGATTAATACATCGAGAGGGACAAAGATCTATAGGGGTGCAAGGTATCTCGATTTTTTACTTTAGTTTTAGCAAAGATTCGTAACATTCCAACCCTTTTCAATTTTCTGTCACTTTAGGGACCAGTTATATAAACATAGGGTTTTGGAAGCATCTATTACCACGTAGGATCACCTCACGACTAGCTATCCTTCCTAATTAGAATGAACTAGGGGTAAGGAGATTAAGTGTGAACATATGGTGTAAATCACAAAGAGGGGGAAAGATCCGGAGGGGCACGGGGTATCCCAATTTTAGACTTTGTTATTAGCAAAGATTTGAAACATTCCAACCCCTTTCTATTTTAAATTTCTTTGGGGTCTAGACGTAGAAATGTGGGGTTTCGGTAGTGTCTAATGGGGTGTAGGATCACCTCATGACTGGTTATCCTTCCTGGTTAGCGAGAACCAAAGGTAAGGAGATTAAGCGTGAACGTATGGTGATGAAAACACCAAGAGGGAGAAAGCTTTGGAAGGGCTCAGGGTATCCCAATTTTAAACTTTGGTTTTAGCAAAGATTCAGAACATTACAAACCCATTCTACTTTAGGTTGCTCTCGGGACCAGAAGTAGAAACACAGGTTTTCAGCGACGTGTATTTGGGTGTAGGATCATCTCATGAGTGGTTATTCTTCCTTATTAGTGGGAACCGAGGGTAAGGGGATTAAGAGTGAATGTACGATGATTAACACACTGAGAGGGAGAGAGCTCCGGATGTAATGTCTCAACCCATATTTGGGTCACTTTCGGGTCAATTCACACCTAGTCAAGGAGTTAAAGGTGGAGGGGAAAAGCCCAATTCTCTTATTTAAGAAAACCTTTCAATTACATTATTTTATAAAGATTAAATTATCGGTTTTAATTTGAGAAACAAGTGATAACTCTATGTAATTAGGTAAATTAACAACGTTTATTTATGAAAATCCATTTAATTTAACAATACTAAATAAATAAGAAATAAATTGTAGTTGTCCTTGTATTATTACATCATTTGGCCAAAGTCCAGAATAAAATGAAATAAAAATATTCCAACCAAATGTATCATGGGACAAGTTCAAAATATAGTGGTAGCAGAGCTTCTAACGATGGTTATTACCCTCATGGCCCTAAATGGCGTACTTGCCAACATCCCTACTCGATGTACCTGGGGTGGGGGTGGGGGTTTTAACATAAAAATCTAGGGTGAGCAATACAAAGATATAAGTTTTCTATAAAAAAAATACTATACATATAACATGTATTATAATCATTTCCTAAAACGTTTAACAATTAGCTAAAATTAATACAACTACCATGCAATGCACCCAAGAAATGTGCTCAGACTCACACTTAACCATTTCATACCACACTTTACCGTGTCTAGAGACTATTTAATCATATCTTATTCCTTAGTCTCTATTTAATCTTTCTTATTAGGTTGCCTCGTTTACATTCCTTTAGCACAACCAAGTTCGTTTTCGTTTTCGTTTTCTTTTTCTTGGAATTCTCCAATTATCCCCAAACTTTAATGGGCTCTACATCGCTGGCTATGCTACCATATGCTCTGGCCAATGATTTTAGGTCTTTCAGGCTTTGAGCCCTTCTTAATTATTCCCGATCTCATTCAAGTCTATATTAATGTATTTTAACATTTTTACCAATGTCCACATCATTCCTTTACTTTGATTATTCTCATGCCATTTCATTCATATATCCATTCCTCACAAAATCGACCGATAAGATCAAATGAGGAAGTACAACCACTAGGACCCTTTAATTTTATTAATATTACCTTTTTACCCTTCATTTATTGAAATGTTACGAAAAACCATTTTCTTTCATCATGGCATTATAAATCATCATTTTATACTCAAACCCATCTTTCATAATTTTATGTTCGAGAATCATACATTATCTTTTTTCTTCAATATAATCCCATTTCTTCATATTCTTTTCAAGAAACATATTTAATGACATAAAGACCACTTTACAAAATGTTCACTTTAGCCTTATACTCAAATGTTGCATTAAATATCATTTCTTATTCATTTCCCATCATATTTTGGGTTAATATTTCCAACTTCCTTATTTCATCAAGAAACCTATTTTTAATTCCACATATCATGTCCGTAAGTACTTATTTAACATACTATAACATTTTAAGCATTTTTTGAAGGATTTCGAGTCTAAAAACACTTTAATGTGCAACTAAACATGATATTAACATGTAAATATATCTTCGTGCTTATTTTCTCATTTTTTCAAGATTAAAATACCATTTGTTCATAAAATTGCCATTTTAAACTATGTATTCATCAAAAATTCCATTTTGTAAGAAAACCTTTAAATAAACATACTAGAAACTATTTTTGAAAAATAAACCCTTCTAGCATGCATCCTAATAGATTTTAATCTTGAAACACTTGGAGAAAAATCCTACTTTGATTTGAAGAGGAGAAACTTAAAAGGAATTACTTGGAAGCTCCTAACAACTCATACACTCCAAAAATGCTCTAGCTTATTCAAGAGATCTAACAATGGCTTCTTCTACCCAGCTTCTTCCTCAACTAGGCTTGAAATGGGTGTTTTAGCCTTTGAATAGCTTAAAAAATTCTGGGGGTGGAAGGGAAAAACCTTTGGGAGTGGTGGAAAAGGGTGGGCAATGAGTTAGTGTGGTTTAGAGAGAGAGAGAGCTCCAAAAATCAAACAATAAATGGCTCTCCAACCCTCTCACCTCAATTTATATTTTTCCAGTTCTTAACCTTTTAACCAAGAGTTAAACTCTCATTTTGATCTGAGCCTCCGAGAGCTCGACAACTCAACAAATCCAATGCCCCAAGTTGCAATAGCTCATTAAAATGTGCAGAAAATCTTGATTTGCACTCGATCATTCGTATGACTAGGAACTCGATCGAACAAGATCCTCTCTCATTCGAATGGGAGTTCTAATGAGGGAAAATTGTAGGGCTAAAAGGGCAAGGGAATCCACCTCGTTTGAATGAAAAACAACTCATCGTTCGATAAAAAATGCACCTCATTCGAATGAGGGTGTTCATACGAGATTCTAGAGAACTATGGGAAACGAACAAGTCTTGGTCATTAGAAGGTCATTCGAATATCTTTCGAACAACATGCCATTCTTGTTCAAACGATAGGGACACTCATTCGATTAACGAATAAATTCTGCAAATTACCTTTATGCCATTAAAACTCAAAATTAACATCCATTCATAATATACAGTTCATGACCCTAGAGCGTATAAATTACAAGGACTGAAATACGATTCTTGAGCTCGAGTGTCACATTGTCCCCTCCTTAGGAGATTTTCTCCCCTAAATCATAATAACCAAACTAAGTAAAGAGTTTCGAGTGCTTTTCACGTATCTCAATCTGACACTCTTAAGTTGCACCCTCAAAACCTTGAAACTCATAGAGGACCTTCACTAAAGGAATGACCTTGTTGGGCAAGACTCTGTCCTCGTTGTCCAAGATGGACACAGGTCGCGTCAAAATAGTAACATCTTCATATGACTCATTGTGGCTCCAATCGAGGATGTGTCGAGGGTTATGAAGATACTTATTTAAAAGAGAAACGTAAACACATTATGATTTTGGGATAACTGTGAAGGTAGCGCCAAGTGATAGGATACATTCCCAATCTCGTTCTAGCATTTCAAAGGGGCCGATATATCGAGGGCCAAGCTTCCCCTTTTGGTCGAATCACGAATTGTAGATCCTTGATCTAAACTTGCGTAGCACGTGGTCACAAACCTAAAATTCTGGAGGTATCCGTCGATTATCAGCGTAATTCTTGTGGCAGGTCTGAGCTGATAGAGCCTTTATCGAATTACTGGAACTTTATCGGTCATCTCTCTGATCAAATCTGAATTGGTGAGTTGCTTCTCTCCCACCTTTGCCCAGAAAACTGAAGAGAGACACGGCCTCTTGTAAATATCTTCATAGGGAGCCATCTTAATGCTCGCTTGATAATTGTTTTTATAGGAAAAATGTTCCACGTGTAGATTCTCCACCCAACTACCCTAAAAATCAAGCACGCAAGATCTCAACATGCCTTCCAAGATCTGTATGGTTCGTTTCAATGGTCCATCAGTGCCAGGGTGATATGGCATACTCGTGATCAATTCAGCACCCAAATCCTGTTGAAACTTCTTCTAGAATCAGGACACAAATTGGGGATCCCTATTCGAGACAATTAAAAGTTGAACACCATGAAGTTAGACTATCTCCTGAACATACAACCTTAACAACTTAGCCACACTGTCTATGAACTTAATTGACAAGAATTATGAAGATTATGTGAGACGCCCTACTATAACCCATATTGTGTCATGACCAGTCTACGATCATGTTAAGGCTTTGATGAAGTCCATCATCTTATGCTCCCACTTCCACTCAACTATGGGTAGTGGTTGTAATAGCCTTGCTGACCTCCTATGTCTAGCCTTCACTTGGAAACAAGTGTATCACTTGGCCACATACGTCGCCACATCCCTCTTCATGTCGAACCACTAGAATTTTTTTCATATGTCCTTATACATATTTATAGCAATGGGTTGTATGTTGAAGTAAGAGTGATGGGCCTCTGACATCACCTCGTCCTGAAGCTCATCAATCATCGGGAAAATCAACCTGCCCTTATGCCGCACACCACCATCCATATCCACGGTAAGAGTGTCGAACACTTCACTGCTATGCATCCGGTCATGATAATGTGTGAACTTTGGATCACATGATTGGGAATCTAAAACTTTTTATTGTATGAGTGGCATAGCCACCACACCCTAAAGGTACACCCAATCATAACCGCATTGTTTATACAAATCAAAATTCTACAGTTCGCCGAACATCTTTGTTCGATGACACTTCATCACTGCTAGAATAAGACTAGACTTTTGACTACGAGCATCGACATCCACATTGGCCTTGTCGGGGTGATACTCTTGGTAGAAGTCATATTCTTTCATCAATTCCATCCACCTTCTCTGACGAAGATTGAGGTCGCGTTGCGTGAAAATATACTAAAGTATCTTATGATCATAAAATACCTCAAATTATTCCCCATATAGGATGTACCTATAGCTCTTAAATGTGAACACCACAATAGACAACTCCAAGTCATGGGTGGGGTAGTTCCTCTCATGCACCTTTAGCTGACAGGATGCATAAGCGTCTACCTAACTATTCTCCGTCAATATCGTATCGAGCCGTCACCCGAAAGCATCACAATACACGGTGTAACACTTTCCATGCTCTAAAAGGATAATAACGGGTGTAGAAGTCAACCTAATCTTCAGCTCTTGAAAGGCCACCTCATAATCTTCGAACTACTCAAAGTGCATATCTTTTTTAGTTAACATGGTGAGGGGCGATGCAACCCTTGAGAAGTCCTGCACAAACCAACGGTAGTAATCGGTTAAATTCAGGAAACTAAGCACCTCCACTACACTCTTTGGACTATTCTAACTTTAAACGGCCTCGACCTTGGAAGAGTCAATAAAAATTTCCTCACCAACAACCACATGGCCAAGGAACTTGACCTCATCCATCCAAAATTCATAATTACTAAACTTAGCATACAACTTATTCTCCCTAAGTACTTGTAATGTCGTGCAAAGGTGCTCCTTGTGGTCCATATATGATTCTGAATAAATCTGTATATCATCCATAAATACCACCACAAACCGATCTAAGTGAGGGTGATAGATGTGGTTCATCAAATCCATGAATATCGTTGGGGTATTAGTTAAACCGAAGGGAATAACTTAAAATTTGTAGTTACCATACCGAGTTCTGAACTCTGTCTTAAGACTGTCTTCCTCTATAACACGTAATTGATACTAATTGAACCGGAGGTAAATATTCAAAAACCTACCCTAACCACACAACTAGTCGAATAAAATGTCGATACGGGGCATAGGGTACCTATTCTTCACCGATAACATGTTCAACTGCCTGTAATCGATATAACCCACAAGGAGTTATACTTCTTCTTGGAAAAGAGGACTGGATATCCCCAAGGGGACATAATAGGGCGAATAAAGCCCTTTATAGTCAATTCCTCTAACTGAACCCTTAGCTCATATAATTCCTCCAAAGCCATCTTATGAGGTGGTATAGAGATAGGTGATATGCCCTGATGCACCTCTATGGCCAAGTCCTCCTCTCAGTGTGGAGGTAATTAGAAAAGATCATCCGGGAACACATAAGGAAACTCCCTCACTACTGAATAGTCTAATAACATACCATCTGTCTCGTGTTGAGCCACCATACTACTTAACCAACCAAAGCACCATTTCTACTCAAGTAGGGTGGAGAACTTTAAAGGATAACCAACGTCTTTCTCGCTACTAAAACGATGGCGAGTCCTGTGTGGAAGAGATATAGAGACACCATGGCGATGGCATTCGAAGGTAGTGTTGAAACAAGATAGCCAATCCATACTGAGGATCATCTCGAACCCATACATATCCATGAGAATCAAGTCATACTCCAGAACATAGTCTCTATCCCTAACCCAGAAACTAAGGCAAATGCTATCGAGAACTATACCGTCGCTAATCGAAAGCTCTATGAAGATAGGAGGGTAAGATCTATCTACCTCTAACTCTAACTCTAACCCCAAACTGAATGCTAACGAGCTCGAGATAAACGAATGTGATGCACCTAAATCAAATACTGCCTTTACCCATGTTTTGAACAAAATAATCATAACTTCTATTACAGAGGGATCATCGAAAGGTGTTGTAAACTGTGACATGGCATAAGCGCGTCCAGGCTTAAAGTTGTTGCTCTGGTTGTTGAGCACTTGACCTTGCCCACGAATAATCTTCCCCTAACTAGGATATAAAAAATCCACACAATTCCTCATCGGCTGGTTATAACCCAAGAAAAATTGTTGTTGCAGCTGTTGGGTGGGACCCGTGTAGCTAGTACTCTTGATCGATGCATAGTTAATAGTCTGCTGACTGCCCTATTGATCACTCGAGGCTCTCTGCGATCAATACCTTTTGAAGTGACTGGGGTAACCACATGAAATACAATTCCTCTCAGTAGGGGCCATGGGACTCTAGTCACTGGTACACCAGGTGAATAATGAACCAATCCCCATAGTGTCCTTCAATTTCGTAAAGAAGCCTCAAGTCCCGCTCTTGGACTTCTTGTGACCACTGCCCTGGGACCCACTACACTCCCTCTTCTTTTCCTTGATGGCCTTATCATCCTCTACCTCTAACTCTAGCCTGATGGTCTTATTCATCGTAGCTTTGAAGTTCGGTAGATCCAAACCTAACATGATACGCCAAATACCGAGGTTAAGGCCCTTAATAAAAAGCCTTGTCTTTTCTGCCTCATCCTTTTGTACGGCATCCACATACTTACATAAACTCTCAAACCTGACCTGGTACTTATTCATTGATGTCTTACACTAAATCAACTAAAGGAATTCGTCCTTCTTGGCATCCTTAAATGCTTGGGGAAAGTACTAGTATAGGAATGCGACCCTAGAGCCTTTTTAGTCCACAGTCTCCATGACACTGGCGGACTAGGAGCTCCACTAGCATTTTGTCGGATTTGTGAGATGGAAGGTCTCTATCTTGACTTTGTTCCCATATGTCAAGTCAAGAATCTCCACAACTCGAGTGACCTCATTCAGCCACTCTTTTACAGCGTCAAGGCTTGTTGCCCCGTTAAAGGTGGGTGGGTGAAACCTCCTGAACTCCTTCAAAATGGATGTCGACATAGTGCTCTCAACTGTTTCACTATGTTTGGCCCTCTATTGTTGGAAGAGGGAATCTACAAGCTAACGCGTAGCCTGCTCCATGCATCTAATCTCACTATTTCTTGAGCCGCTAGCTTCACCACGACGTGTTGTTATCTCCACAAAAAAGGAGAGTTTAATACACAACGATACGAAATGAGATCGATAGTGGAAGAGATTAACTTAAAATAGTAATTAATGAGATAACTACAATGGAAACATATAAAGGAAGCATACTAAAAAATCATAAACACTTCGTCACACCCAAGAATCCTATTGCTCGGATAACATTTATAACGCCTAGACTCGAATTTGAGTCACTTTCGGGTCAACCCACACCGATTCAAGGAGTCGGGGGGGGGGGGGGAGTCCAATTCTATTATTTAAGATAAACCTTTCAACTGCATAATTTTATAAAGATTAAATTACTGATGACTTTAAATAATTAGTTTAATTAACAAGGTTTATTTATGAAAATCCGTTTAATCCAACAATACTAAATAAATAAGAAATAAATATTAGTTATCTTTGTATTATTACATCACTTGGATAAAGGCCAGAATAAAATGATTTAAAAATATTCCATCCAAATGTTTCGTAAGACAACTTCAAAATATAGTGGCAGAGCTTCTAACGACGGTTATTACACTCATCGCCCTTTTCATAATCCTTTCCAACATCCCTACTCGATGTACTTGTGGGGGGGGGGGGGGGGGTTATTATAAAAATAGGGGTGAGCAAACATTCATCAAGTTGGGATATACTAAGATACACATTTTCTATAAAAAAAATTCTATACATATAACATGTATTTTTAATAATTTCGAAAATATTTAACAGTTAGATAATATTAATGCAATTACCATGCAATGAACTCGAGCGATGATCTCAACCTCACACTTAACCATTTCATACCACCCTTTACTAGGTCTAGAGACTATTGAATCATATCTTATTCCTTAGTATCCATTTTATATCTTTAATTAGGTTGCCTCATTTACATTCTTTTAGAAACTTCAATTTCATCTTCGTTTAATTTCTCTTTTTTCTCAAAATTCTCCAATTTATCTTCATACTTTAACGGGCTCCATACCGACGGCTATGCTACCATATGCTTTGACCAGTGATTTTAGATCTTTCACCCTAGGGATTTAAGCCTTTCTTAACATTTTTACCAATGTTCACATTATTCCTTTACTCTCATCATTCTCACGCCATTTCATTCATTTATCCGTTTCTCACAAAATCGACCGAGAAGGCCAAATGAGGAAGTCCAACCACTACGAACCTCTAATTTTATTAAAATTACCTTTTTACCCTTCATTTATCAAAACCTTGTGAAAAACATTTTTATTGCCGCATGGCATTATAAATTATCATTTTACATTCAAAACCATCTTTCATGATATTATGTTCGAGAATTATAAATTAGCCTTTTCCGTAAAGATAATCACATTTCTTTATATTCTTTTTCAGAAACATATTTAATGTCATAAAGACTACAGACACCACATTCTACGACCCCCTAAGTCTCTCCTTAGGTCCCTAGCACCTCCCCATTTCACTACAAGCCCTAGGTCATACTCCGAGTATCGATTTAGAGGCCATTGGGAGCTCTCGAGCCCCATTTGACTCCGGTCAACTCTATCATTAGAGTAAAAGCTCAATGAATCTTTGAAGGGATCAAAATCCCCTTTTTAATAGTCCACCCCATGCACTAATTGGCATAACGGTTTAGATAAATAGACCATTTTACTACCAAAAATCGATCTGGAGGCCACTAGGCGCTACCGAGCGTCGATTTGACCCTAATCAACTTCATCATCAGAGCAAAAGATTTTTTGATCTTCTAAGCGCATCGATACCCCTTTCCAATGGTCAACCTCATGCGCAAACCAGCATAATGGTTCGGACAAACGATCTGCTTTCTCCCCAAAACTAATCTGGAGGAAAATGGGTGCTCCCGGGCCTTATTTGATCAAGGTCAACTCTTCATCTCAATCGAGACTGAATTAATATTCAAAGGGCACTGAATACCCATTCCAACAATCCTCCCCGTGAGCAAATCAGCCTTACGGTATGGACAAATGATCCGTTTTACTTCGAAAAGGTCACCGGGCATTTTCGGGCCAAGGTTGACCAAAGTCAACTTTCCAAACCAAGCGAAGTTGTTTGGAATGTCAAAGTAAATCCCGTAAACTTTCCAAGAGTACACTCCATGCATGTTTATGACTTACGATTTGGATGAACAATCCAATATTGTCAGACGATCTCCCATCCAAACGATCGATCAGCATTTTCGAGCCCCATTTGACCCAAAGTCAACTCCCGGACCTGGGTTAAGCCCAAAGGACTATTAAGGTTTCTGAATTACATTTCTAACGGTATTCCCCATGTTCGATTTGGATTTATGAATTGCATTCTATGACCATTTTTCTAAAAAAATCAACATAAGACTACCGATTGGCAGGTCCATTTCCCTGCCAATCGGTACTATGTCTAGGGTTACCTACTGATTGGAAGGGCTAGGGATACATTGATAGGAATACCCCTACACGATAAATAGAGGGAAAGAGGTCACTCTTAGGACACACCTCAGATCCATCAATATCAGTGATCTCAGCAACATTATCTTGCAATCAACGATGTTTCCTTGTGTGAAAATCCTTCCCATATTTCATTATCATCCTTTTCATACCAAATTTAGAAAAATATCCTTCTCTCTCATCCAACATTCATCTCCACATTCAAGGGAGATCATCAAGGATCAAGATCAAGCCTCGATTCTCAAAGAAGGTCCAAATATTCTCCTCTCTCTCTCAATTTCTTTATTGTTGCATTAGTTACAGAAATTCTAATCTAGTTTTTTTACTTTAGTTGATACACATTAATATCTTATCCTTTATTACTTATACTTCACATACTCTATTTTCTATTAAAAAAAAAAAGAAAAAAAGGGTTGCCCCTATAAATTCCATGATATTATTCATCACGATTTCTCAAAACTAAAAATACATTTTCCACACACACCCATATAATAAATTCTTGATTAAATCTATGGGATAAACCCCACCCTTACTCCACATTGCGAACTAAGTGGACTTTGAAAACTCGAGACTCGAGTCCAATTTTTCCATTTTCGTATTTGTATCCTTTTCATTTATACATTATTGAATATATATCATATATGTGATTCATATCAGCGTTTTATCCAACAAAATATTATCGTTTCATTAAAACGATTAATATCTCGATAAACGCATACATCGTATTTTCTAAATATTATTTGGGGAACATTCCTATGGATGACCTCACTCTATTTTTTCCATGATATGAGTTGGGTGATTCCTATCTCCATTTATATATACACGCACAAACTTTATGGAGAAATTAAGAAAAATACTAACACAAGCCCATGAGAGATCGAAGGGCGGGATGGGTGGTTTACACCTTCCCATTCCGTTACCTAGCCCCCGAACCTCTGAACTATTGATTTTGTAAGCATTAGTTTGTCTTTGATGCTTCTCTCTCGAGGCGGCGACATGTTCTTTTGCCTGTTTTGTGAAAAATAGGCTGGCGAGTCCAACTTTTTACATCACCCACATCGACGACGATCGAAGTGCTCCTGGATAAAAAGGGCGCAAGATCTTCACCCCTTCCCCCTGCCCGAAAAAAGAGGGATGGCCACAGTGGTGACTCCGCTAGGGACACTAATTAAGAGGGATAGACTCTGTTTGCATGGGTGTTTTTATTTTCTGCTTGTGTGCATATGAACCTACCTGTATGTTCCTTTTTTCACTCTATTATTCATTGAATATATCTACCTCATTCTTATATCACTCACACACTTGTAGATACTCTCCATATACACTTCACACTACTTACACGTAAGATAATTTATACTCACATGTTTCACACACCACTTAGAATATCCATGCTCAGGTGTCAGTAACACAAAACTCCACTTATAACACTTCAATATATCCATGCGCACTCACACCTGTCACAGTCACACACCATGTGTAGTTGATCCATTTTTAGGTTCACTACCACACACACACTTATAGATATTCATAAATCACTTACTCTCACATATCCATGCTTAGTGTAATATTCATGCTCTATGTTAGATTTACATTTTACTTGTACGTTCTTTTCAGTACTATAGTGCTCATCATACTATTTCCATAATATACCAATAAAAAATCATGCATTTTGCACACTACATCACCAAAGATCAAGGTTATTGACCAAAATTTTTTCCCGTAATTGGGGGGTCAATTTGTGATGGGCGCTGGTCTGGAAATTCGCAGTTAGCCTATATAATATGACTCTCACCTTCCATTTGTAAAGTACCTTCGACGTATGTTGAACGGTTCCCCCCACATCGTACCGATTGACCAAAGTCGTGATGGGAGGTATGTAGCAGGGAATCCGTTCACGTACCTCGAGTATATTTAATTCTCTCTCAAACGTACTGTCCCTACGAGGTATATGGTGAGGCAATTCACGTACACTTAGGTATATCAAATGGCTTGTCTACACATACAGATTTCCCTCAAAAGCAAGACGTATATTGTGGAAGTCATGCCGAAGGGGGGAACCCTTCCAATTAACCCAACAACTGCATCCCCTCATATAGGCGTCAAACCTAGGGCACTCATACTTAGTTTGCCGATTACAACCCGAAACTCTGCTGAAATGATGGGTCGGTATGCCGCCCAAATTTTCATACGATTTTTTCTTTTTCAAAACGGGACCTGTTCATGAGCCTGTCAACAAATCTAACCGTGTTTTACATAGTTTTTAAATCCAATTTTCCTAGGCTCTGGTCCCGTCCAACATTTCTTTCTGCATTTTTGTAAACCTAATACAAGTGAAAACTTAATAATAATCATGATGAGACCCTTCTCTCACTTTTTCTTCTTTGTTTACCGAAAGTGTCAAAGACATTTTTTCGCTCTTTTATCAAAATATCAAAAACATTTTCCTTCCTTTTATCATAAATGTCAAAAGCATTTTTCCTCATTTTCACCCAAAAGTTTTTTTTCCTCCTCTTTTCCAAAAATGTAAAAAATATTTTCCTCCTATAATATAAGACTTTCCTTTTTCTCTTTCAAAAATAAATTCAAATCATTTCTCCTTCTCGGGTTAATCGCATACTAGACCCTTGGCCTGGATCCCTATTGGCTTCGATCTTTCATTGAGCCTCCTTGAAGCTCTGGCAGTTATCCCGCTACTTCCTCCCAGTTCGGAATCCACTTTCACCGATTTTCCATAGATAAGACAGACCAAATACCGAATGTACAGTCTGATTTGGTGACGATTCTAGCCCAACTTACCGCCAAGATTGACAACTTTCAAACCGAGGTTCATGAGATGCAACAAAACTGGATCCCTATTCCCGAAAGAATATCAACACTCTCTACCTACCCATCTTGCTAATAGGCCACCGCCACCTCAGTTCCCTATGCCAAATATTGCCCAGCCAATTGCTAACCTACTCATCACCATTGATCCGAAAGAAGAAGAGTTAAAAAAGGTCAAGGAGGACCTTAAGTTATTAACCAAAAAGTTTGAAATTTTTTGAATGTTCGGGAACTACATGGATTATACCCCTTTGTCTCCCTATCCTAAAGCAAGGTTGTCAAAAAAGTTCAAGATTCCCCACATTAAAAAGTTTGGGGGTAGTGGCCCCCGAATTTTCCATCTTCTAAGTTACCACCGAGCCATGACTCTCCTAAGTGCCTCGGAGGAAATAATAGCCCAAATATTCCAACAGACTTTGAAGGACAATGCTCTTCGTTGGTTCTTATCCCTCAAAGAATCCATAATATGTAGTTGGGAAGATGTTTCCCATGAATTCATGTCACAATACAAATACAATGAGGAGTTGGAGGTTACTCGCCGTGATTTAGAACTTCTCAAATAAATTCTTGGATAAACTGTCAGTAACTTAATAGCAAGATGGAGAGAAAAAACTGCCACCATGACTAACTGACCTTTTGAAGAGGAGAAGGTCAGTATTATAAAGAAGAAATTCTTACCCCATGTCCAAGTAATAATGGGAGGATAGTATTACCCCCATTTTTAGCCTTCTGGGAAGCAGGAGTGGAGATTAAAGAAAGTCACGCTAGGACAGAATTTAAGGTGAAGAAAGTATCCATACAATTCACTCCTAGAAAATATGAGAAGCATGCCAATACCACAATTTCAACCATCAATAACATCTCTCACCCTGCCACTTCATGAGCATCAGAAAGCCTCCCTAACCAAGTCAAAATGGAATACACCTAGCTTCACACTCCCCTCTCCAAAGTTTACTAAGGCATTTTGAGATAAAATCTTACCAAGCCATTGGACCCTCATCCATTTCCAAACCACTTGACAAAAATGTCAAACCTGATGCCCATTGCGATTTCCATCAAAATGTCGATCATACCACTGATCAGTGTTTTGATCTTCAAAATGTAATCCAAGGTCTTATTGATCGGGGTATCATCACCCCACTAGCCAATCCTAAACCAAACACTACCCATAATACACTCTCAAATCATACAAATTCCATCTTCCTAAAAGAAGGCCCAAAATGTGATCCATCTACTTAGATTGTACCCAGTAAATCGCCCATCATACCCATATATTTGCCTAAACCCCTCAATGTTTTCCCATATTTTATCCTACACCCTACATGTTTTGTTGATCAGTCCCTTTTGCTTCTCACTTGAGCATGCATTATCGTTCGTACTCCTTCGACGAAAAAGATATGGAATTATCAGCTGAATTGAACTAGCTTTTAGAGTTCGGGCTTAAATTTTCCTCAGAGATGACCATTGATTGCTAGAAATTCAGCACATTATTCTTGGAAGCTCAAAAATGGGCTCGAGAGTCAGGTAGTTGGGTGGTACCTATCGAGGAAGCCATCTTAGATGATGTCATCCAGATCATGGAAGACTTATTTTGACGAATCGGTGAAATTTACAGTATGTCTGAGCTACTTAATTCTTTGAAACTGCAAAGGCGCCTGGTCCCTTCGCTTCTACATCTCCCCGTTGAGTGGGAGGATCTATACCAAGAGGTCGTTGAAGTTATAGAATGCATTAACTTCTCGTGGAAGGATAATGTCATTACCACCAAATTGAGAGATAAATTCGATAGTTTAGATAAAGAGCAAAACCCATAAAAGACTAGCCCAATAATCAGTATATATGGAATGATATCGTGTGAGGAGTTGCTAGAAAAAATCAACAAAGCGGCCAAACAGCCTGAGATAGTTGAAGAAATAGGGTTTTTATTTTCCCCGTCTTTTGTGAACTATATGACTAGATCAGGGAGGCATTACCAGGTTTTGAACTCACAATTAGCAATGATCGTAGGGGGAAAAGGTGATGAGAAACTCCCTATGCCGAAAATAACCCTCAAGGAGAGAAAAATCCTCGTTCAGTTGAAGAAAACCCATGCTAATATCACTCTGTGGGGACTCTTCATGGCTTCCTAGCGACATTAATATGCCTTAATTAAACTACTTATAGGGACCCACAGTCCATCCTTCCACCATGATAGAAAAAGCAGTGAATCTTGTCGAATCTCTAACCTCTACTCGAATGTTTTCCTTCTCCGAAGAGAAAATCCCTAAGTTTCGTCCAAATCACAATTATGCTATTAATATCTCTGTTGAAGTCACGGGAAAGATTGTCCCATTTTCTCTTATCGATCATGGACAAACTCTTAATGTTTGTCCATTGAGAACCCTCAACTACTTGGGAATAAAAGTAAACAACCTTGATCCAACCTTTGTCGCGGTGCGTGCTTATGATAATACTCATCAAGAGGTGATGGGATCCATAAAGCTTACAATAAGGGCTCACCCTATAAATCCCGTTACTGAATTCCAGGTCATCGACATCCCAACTTATTTCATCCTAATGCTCGAACGACTATGGACCATAGTATCAAGGGTGTGTCTTCCTCCCTCCATCAGAAACTGAATTTTTTGCCAATGGGCAGGTTATCACCATCTTGGGCGTCGATGATAATACTAAAAATGCAAGCACTAGTAATCCGATACTATAGATACAATATGGGGCAAATGATATGCTTTTGTCAAGTTTTCGAATCGAACCACTTCCACTCCGGGTAGGGGATGATTTCAAAGATAGAGTTTATCCAAAATATAACCCTTATGGCAATGGCAACGTGATACTGATGTTCAAGAACACGCACCTCATACCCGAACTTGGGCTCGAACAATGACAACAGGGAATACTAGAATCCATAGTGTTGAAGAAGGCCTTTCCTCCTTGTGGCCTAGGTTATCAACCATTAATAAAGGAACTCAGAATGCTTAGCCAACCTCGATTGAAGAGAAGGATAAAAAATACCAAGAATGTCCCAAGGGATTCCTTAAATGGAAGATTCATCAAAGAGGGTGAAGATTTACCATTTTATGGATTTCCCAAATTATGGTATGATCATGTGGACAAGAAGATGAAGCCAGGAATGGAGATCTTTTTCCAAGATAGTTACTCATGGGCCGAAAGTTCCCAACATCATGTGCAACCACTCATGGAGAAAATCATAGTTGCTACTGGAAATTTCGAGGGAACTGACTCCAAGGATTCATTCAACTTGCAGACATTAGGTCTGACACTCTGCATGATCCATTCAAGCGCTACATCATCGGATATATCCCTCCTATTCAAACCGGTGATGCCCCCTTCCTCAACTAGAATGCTATACCAGTCCCATCCACTAATATGAAACCCAACCCAGATGTTTATCCCATTTCCTCTTCTTTTGTTGTTCTTCCCTATTTTAATCATAACGTAGTTGAGACCTCCTTCGATGAGGTTCTTAACTCTATTTTTCTTTATAATGAAATAAATGAAGTATATTACTGCGCCTTACATTAATTGTCTTTATTTTAATTAAACTCTTGATGATGATGATTTTCCAAATGAACAATTCTTAACTGATCTTAATAAGGTTAATAACAAATAACATAACCAGGTTCAAATTAATGAAGATGAAAATGTTGTTATCAATCTCGGTTCTAATAGCCAACTGCACAAGATTAGCATAGGGTCCACCCTTGATGAGCAAGAGCGCATGCAACTCAAATAATTACTGAAGGAATTTATACATGTCTTTGTATGGTCCTACGATGATATGCCCGACATTGATCCCAAAATAGCTCAGCACGAAATTCTAATGCTCCTAAAATGCAAACTAGTCAAGCAAAAACTGTGAAGGCTTTGCACCGAATGGACGGTCAAGTTTAAGAAAGAAATGGTCAAAATGTTGAATGTTGACTTCATTCGGGTAATTGAATATCCCATATTTCTAGCCAATATTGTACCAGTGCCAAAATTTGAAGGAAAGGTTTGCATGTGCATTGATTGTCGATATTTGAACAAGGCCTTTCCAAAGGATGATTATCCGCTATTCAATATAAACATGATTATAAACAATAAAGCCAGTCACTCTCTTAAGTAATTCATTAACAGTTTTATCGAATACAATCAAATCAAGATGCACCCGGATCATCAAGAGAAAACCACATTCATCACTCCTTAGAGAACCTTCTGTTACACCATTATGCTATTTGCCCTTAAAAAAATGCAGGGGCTACCTACTAGAGGGCTGCCACAACCATCTTTCATGGCTTGATACACAAATATGTCAAGGTCTATATTGACGACATGATCATCAAATTTAAAACACGAGAATGTCATGTTCCATCTCTTCGGAAGTTCTTTGAGCGACTATGTCGGTACCTGATGCGACTTAACCCACATAAATGTATTTTTGGCGTTACCAAAGGAAAGCTATTGGGAGTCATGGTTAGAGAGAAAGGGATTGAAGTAGATACTGATAAACTGAAAGTCATACTCAAAATGACACCACCCTGAATGGCAAAGGAAGTTCAGGGATTCTTGGGAAAATTATAGTATATAAGTCGATTCATTAGCCAGTTGACTTCAATTTGTGAAGAAATCTTCAAACTCCACCAAAGTCTAGAACAAAGCTTATTAGGAAGCCTTTGACCGAATCAAGCAATATCTAACCCAACCTCCGGTACTCATGCTACCGTAACCTGATATCCCTCTACTCCTATAGTTGACCATAACAGATACCACAATCGGGGCTCTGCTAGCCCAATACATTAAAAATCTCATAAATAGAGGGCTATCTACTACGCCTGTCATAAATTGGTCGGGTATGAAGTCATCTACACTGCCTTGAAGAAGGTGTGTGTCACCTTTATTTGGGTCACCCAAAAATTACGGCACTACATGCTCGCTTTTCCCATAAGATTTGTATCTCGAATGGATCCTATCAAATACCTGCTCGAGAAATCTGCCTTGTCTAGACGAATGGCCCGATGGTCGATGTTGCTAGCTGAATTCGATATTTATATCACGCAGAAATCCATAAAAGGAAGAGTCATATCTAACTACCTTACTGACCACCCTATGAAAGAAGTCGATGTTTGGATCTCCGAATTCTCGGATGAAGATATCCTTTGTAGTTCCCAAGAAAAACTCCAATGAAAAATGTTATTTGATGGCGTCGCCAATAAGAAAGGATATGGCATTGGGATACTCCTAATCCCCCCTAATGACTTTCACACTCCCATTGCCATAAAGATAGATTTTCCCTTCACCAATAACATGATCGAATACAAGGCATGCACGGTTGGCCTTAAAGTCTTTCTCAAAAGAGGAATCTGATGCCCCCTCATTATCGGCCAAGTCCTAAGAAGATAGAAAGTCAAGGATAAGAAACTCTTACCCTACCACACCCATCTGGAAGAACTGGCCTCCCAATTATAAGATATTACCTTCCTCTTGTAGAGGGGGCTTAAAGGTAATCTTGAGATTAGGGATAATTCCCCTATTTATAACAGTATCTGGGCTTAAGGCAGCTTAGCGTGGAAACTCAACATGGCATCTCAACGAGGCTACTCAGCGTGGAACCTCGTATTTTAGTTTGTAGTGTTACTTAGCCATATTGTATCTTTGTTTATATTGACTATAAGCTATAACGGTTGTAATGATGTAACGAGAATAATAGTGAGTTTTAGTGTGAGGTCAAACGGTACTCACGAGAGACTAGGCTTGGCAGGGCCTGGGAGAGCTTTGATGCTCTATCGAATGACATCGTCGTGGGAACTTTGGAGGGACTTGGTGTGGAGGATTAAGAAGTGAGGCAATATTGGGGCTTGTCCTAGCCATCTTAGATACATTGGTAAAATACCAAAGAACCCTGACCATGGAACCTCGGGCGGAGCACCTTGGAGTTCCATCGGGCGTTGAATTATGAACCAAACAGACCTCTACTTAATGTCACATCTACTGTAGGTGATGTCACTAGCCAGCTAAACAATGTCAGACCTGCACTTGAGTAAACCACCGTGGTATTTGGGGTTGTCAGACAGTTAGTGAGACACCTCTGTGACAACAGCCCCCTGACATATAGTGGTTAGGCAAAAGGCATGTCTTGGAATTTAATATTTATGACGTGGAGACAACAAGTGCATCAGGTATTTAATGTTTGTGGCATAAAGTATGAGGGATGTCTTTCACAGGCATTGATGGCGGAGTTGCCTCGGGGGTGGTGTGGGAGGCTATTTAAGGACCCCAACCACCCCTGAGGAGAGGATGATCCTTTTTGAGAGTTCAGAAGTGATTACTAGAGAGTTATTACCAACTAGAGAGTTTATTGACCCACCATTGTCATTTATTATGAAGCTTTTAATACTTTATAGAGATTCTTGAGGGTGATTGGTGTGTTTTGGCTGCCTGTCAAGGTGTATCTAGGGTGCTTACTTCTTTCTCCCTCTAGCTAGGTTACTTCTAAGTTCATTATTACCTTCTGAGTTATACACGAGAGATATGTGAGCTTAAACGGAATATATCTTCATTGAGTAATGTTTTAATGTCCTATGGTTAATCAATAGTGTTGTTATTTAACTTATCATTACTATACTCAAAAGGGGTTACGCCTCCATCTTATCTAAAATGCCCTCTTACATTTGGTGACTCTACTGGGGAGGCATTCTTCTAAGCAAGGATTATGGTGCCAGATAACATTAATCGAAGGCTCAACTTTGATGACATTCAAAACAATAAAGAATAGGCGGCGAGAGAGCTGGAGGCTCTAAGGGATGGGGCCCCTCGAATAGAGGTACCTCCAGTTTAGGCGACGACCGGCGTTCCTGGGGTGACACAAACTTCCACGAGTTCTGCATTGGGACCAGCTCAAGTGGAACTCCTCATGAATAAGTTTTATGAGTTCTTACAAACTCCGATAGCTTCAACAGTTTTAGGAGGATTTGAAGACAACTCCTTCGTAACACCAGGGGCAGCCCCAACGGCCCCACCAAGTGCAGGTGTAATGGGAACAGTTCCAGTAAGTATACCCCTTGTGAATCCATCAGTGGGAACCTTGGGAGTATCAATGGCTCCAAGTGTGATGATTGTTCCAGATGCAACGGTCACTCAGATCATGGGCCCGTTGGTTGTTGCTTCAGTAGCATCACCCATGGAGGAAATGAGGAAGGAGATTGAGAAAGAGATGCTGAAGTTCATGCAAGCCTCCTCGTAATCTGTTAGAGAGGTAGCTTCGGTCTATGATGACTTTCGAACATCTTATCCCCAAGAATACAACGATAAGCCCTATCCAAAGGACTATATTCCTCCTATTTTTGAAAAATATACAGGGAAAGGTGGAAACCCGAAGGAGCACATTAAGCGCTTCGTCGAACATATGGGGCACATTGTAATAATAAGAAGCTCAGGTTGAGGGAGTTTTCTAAATCCTTAACCGATAAAGCATATACCTGGTATTCTCATTTGGCTCCCAAGAGAGTTTCTACGTGGGAATAAATGCATTTTTTGTTCATCCAGAAGTTCTTTCTGGCGGAAGATGAGTTTACTTTGACCCAACTGGGGAGGGAGAAGCAACGACCCGGGGAAGAAGGGGTAACGTACGTTTGAAGGTTCAGGGAAAGGTCCCTCGATGTGAGGGAGGAGGCCAAAGAGTCCAAGTTATTACAGATCTATGAAGAGGTGAGACTTCCTGAGTACATCTGCCATCTCATTAATGAGACGGGCAAGGGGGCTTTTTCGGCGTTCTTAAAAGAAGTAAGAAATATCTCCTTGGTGGTGCGACCAAATTCGATGGTGGTGCCTATGATGTTTAGGCATCCGAGATAACCTTTGGGGGGAGGTATCAGCCCCCATGGGTAGGGTACACCGAGGGAGAAGACGGGGGTAAGGCACCGAAGAAAGACAATAAGAGGAAGTTCTAAAGAGACAGGGAGGACCCACCTCCCTTTCCTTGTACAGAGAAGGAGGCTGTCAACTGTAACAATGTGATGGTCCAAGGAGGAACGGTCTACGAACAAAAGGGAATTCCCGTGGGGGAACCCAATGCGGCGATGAGGGCATATCCCAAATATTTCCAGATTCATCGGATGATCCAGCATTCGACAGAGAGTTGTTTCACATTAAGGACAATTATCGACAAGTACGTAAAGGCACGGACAATGCAAATACCTCTGCATAACGTTAACAACAACCCACTCCCAGCACATGGGGCCCATCTGGTGGTGGCCTATGATTAAGAGGTAGAGAGAGATGAAAGAGAGACAACGTCGAAGCAGGAGGAATTCGAAGAAGCTCTGGAAGATTGTACGAAGGGAATGGCTAATGTAGTACTAGCCTATGATGAGGCAAGCGCCAAAGATGTGGAGGACGTATACAACATTAAAGGTGAGGAAGCAGACCCAGTCCTAGAGTACTGTGCATTTTCAAAATCCCTAAAATTCACCTAGTTCTTCGACTAAGTGGGGATACCGAAAGACATTAGGTTGGAAATAACCTAATCAATACTTGACATTACGAGGAAGAACGCATTCCCTTTGCTAAGATGGAAGGGACCCATGGCCCGGTTGGTGAGGAGGTTTCTGTCAGAAATAACTTTTAGCGATGCAGATAGGGCTGTGAGATTCCCTCATAGCAGGCCATTGTATGTGACCGCCAGTATCAACGGAATTAGTTTTGCAAGGACTCTTATGGATGGGGGAGATTCCACCAATATTATGCCAATCAACTCCTTGCACGCAGCCAATATTCTAGAACAAAGGTTGGTCCCCATGCCTTTGGTGATTTAAGGGTATGATAACCAATCTTCCAAATCCATTGGGTACGTTAATGTTGGGATTGTAATGGGAAATCTGAGTTCCCATATCAAGTTCCACGTAATAGAGAGTGCAACTTCCTATCATCTACTAATAGGAAGGGTGTGGATGTACAACCAAGGGCTAGTTATTTCTACATACCAGCAATGCGCTAAGGCGAACATCGAGGGAGCAGAGGTGACCATTAGGGCTACAAAGAGGCCTTTTACTGTCAAGAAAGCTCACTTGGTGGATGCGGCATTTTACACAGAGTTGGAGGAGTATGTTCGAGTCCTAAAGAGAAGAATGGAGGGAGCCTGGATTCCCTTAACCAGAGAAATGATGTGGCCCTTGAACGAGCAGAATAAGGAGGTTACAAGAAGCACAAGAGTAATGGTCGAGAAGCTCACTAGGCGGTCCCTTAGCCCCAAAACATCTCGAAGCAGTTCAAAGACAGAATGAGGCCCAGAGTGGATCCGATGGAGTATGAGGTCCAACGGCAAAGTGTGTTGAGAGAATTTTCAGGAAAAATAGTGGTCGAGGCTTCTAGAGAAATGAAGAGGAAGGCATCTACAACTACCAGCGGACAGTACAAGAAGGTCATTACCGAAGAAGGAAAGGTGATATATCGATTATAATGGTGTGAACGGGCGGCACAAGAAGCTGGCCCAATATATGAGTTCTTTTTAGTGGATCGGCGGGGATAATTTATGGTGATAGAAAACTCCAACGTACAGGAATTTGTAGAGGAAGTCACCGAAGAACCAGAATACATGGCAGATCAATCGAAATCGCAGGCACAAGAACTGGAGCAGTTAAACCTGATGAAAGAAGAGGAGGACCCGAGGCCTATTTTTATCATGAAAGATCTCAGTAAGGAGAAACAAGAGGCTTTGGTTATGTTGATTAGAGAGTTCATAGATATTTTTGCATGGAAATACACGGAGATGGAAGGGCTGGATGAGGGAGTCAGATATCACAAATTGAACGTAATGCCTACAGCCATTTCGATGAAATAAGAAATAAGAACGTACAAGCCTGAGCTAGACTTAAAGATAAAGGAAGAGGTCCAGCGCTTATTGGTGGCAGGGTTCATCAAACCGATACAGCACCCGCTTTGGCTGTCTAGCATTGTCCCGGTGGGAAAGAAAGACAAAAACTAAATAAGAATTTGCGTAGACTTCAGAGATTTGAATAGAGCTTGCCCTAAGGATGAGTTCCCTCCGCCCTCCATTTATAGCTTGATAGATGAAACGGCTGGTCATGAGATGTATAACTTTATGGATGGGTATGTAGGGTACAACCAGATCAAGATGGACCCCTCGGATGCAGAGAAAACGGCATTCAGGACCCGTTGAGAAATTTTATGAACAGAGTAATGTCGTTTGGACTCAAGAACGCTGGGGCTACTTACCAGAGAACAATGATGGACATTTTCCATGAATTCTTCCACAAATTTGTTAAATTCTATGTGGATGATTTGGTCATCAAATCAAGGAAGGAGGAGTCCCATCTGGGCAATTTGAGGAAAGTGTTTGCCCGATGCAAGAAGTATAAAGTAAGGATGAACCCACTAAAGTGCATCTTTAGTGTAACAAGTGGGAAACTTCTAGGCTTCGTGGTTGATCGGAAAGGGGTGCAGATGGACCAGGACAAGCAACGAGCGATATTAGAGATGGCAAGTCCAAGGACGGAGAAGGAGCTAAAGAGTTTCCTCAGTAAAGTCTCCTATCTCAGGCGATTTGTGCCTGGGTTGGCCGAGATGGCACACCCGTTGATGCAGCTGTTATAAAGGAACATGAAATTCAAGTGGGAGGAGGTTCACTAGGATTCACTCGTCAGGCTGAAGAAGCTGCTCGTTTCACCATAGATCATGGTTCCCCCACTTGCAGGAATAACGTTGTAGCTATACCTCACATCCACCATGAGGTCTGTGGGAGCTTTGTTGGCACAGGAGATTGATGGGGAAGAATGATCGGTCTACTACCTCAGCAGAATCATACATGGGCCAGAAGTTAGATATAGTATCTTGGAAAGGCATTATTTATCCTTAGTCTTTATAGTAAAAAAAAACTTAGACATTATATGTTGTCTTTTACAATTCATATTGTAACTAGATGTGATCCTATTAAGTATTTGCTAGCAAAAACTATATTTATTGGTAGAGAAGCTAGGTGGTTCCTTATCCTCTCCAAGTATGACTTGAAGTGTGTGGTTCCTCACACAATCAAAAGCCAAGCGTACGCCGATCTATTGGTAATTTTCCCCTCGGGAACGTTTGAGCCACCTAAAGAAAGTATTCTAGGAGACGATTTGTAGGCCAATCGCCTAGATGCTACGGATGAGGAATGGACAGTGCAGTTCGATGGATCTTTAACAGAAAAGAAAGGAGGAGCAGGAGCAGGGGTCATTCTTTCAAAAGGAATGGAGGAGATTTACCTTTCCTATAAATTAGATTTCCCTTATTCTAACAACGAGGCGGAATATGAAGCATTGGTGCTAGGGTTGCTAGAGGCATTTCAAAGGGGGATTCGTTAACTTTGCATCAAAGGTGATTGAAATTAAGTGGTTCAGCAAGTGAATAGAGAGTACGCGTTAAAACACATGAGCCTGGCACCATACAGAATAATCATTCAGAGGCTTCTTTGCTAGTTCTATCGGACCAAGATCAAGAGACAGCCCAGAATGATGAATCATCACCCCAACGCCTATGCCACCATCACCCAGAAGATGGTCATGAGGAGCGATACAACTATCATCGTGATCTAATGAAGAACAACTCCTTCTATAGTACAGTCAATTCTACCGATGAAGGAGGACGCAGGCTGGATGGGGAGATTAAAGGGAAATTAAAACCTAGGGAAGGAGCAATGGGACTGAAGGAATTAGCCCAATACTTCACAAGCCAGGGAAACCTTTACTTTAGGAACGTAGGAGGATATTTATCGTGGTGCATCAGTCCAGAAGAGGCAGAGCGAAGTTTAAAGAGAACACATGAAGAGCACTGTGATACAACTGAGATACCCCTCTATCGAAGAATGCAAAGAGAGGGGTATTTTTGGCCCAGAATGAAACAGGATGCGGCGGAGCTAAAACGGAAGTGCGACAAATGCTAGTTATTCTTTGAAGCAGCTGAATGTCATTTTGTGGAAGCTCAACCTAATTGGAGACAACCGTATATTAACTTTATCAGAGATAGATTTACTCCAACACAGAAAATTAATGTGATGGGACTCAAGTGGAGGGCCCCGAGATTCTACATTCAGGAGGGGCAGCTTTATCGAAGGGGATACTTCAACAGGCCGTTGCGTTGCATCTCGAAGAAAGAAGCAGCCGAGGTCCTCAAATAGGCGCACAATCTAGCTCACATAAGAGGGGCCAAGTTATATGAATAATTAATAACGTTGGGGTATTATTGGCCAATAATGGAGAAAGACTCTACTGAGTTCGTTCAAAAATGCAAAGCTTGTCAACTTTATGGAAATATGATCCATGCCCCACTGGTACACCTACATTCCCTGGCAATGCCTTATCCTTTTCACACTTGGGCCTTAGACCTGGTAGGGGTAATTCATTCTTCTTCGACGGGGAATATATGGATACTATTAGCAACGGAGTGCTTCATAAAGTGGGCTGAAGCGATACCACTGAGAAGGGCAACAACGGGGGTGGTGAGAAACTTCATCAGAGAATACATCATTTTCCATTTTGGGATCCCAAAGGTCATCCTTTCAGATAATGGAAACATTTGCGTCAATTCAGAAGTAACGATGCTCACAGATAAGTACTCCATTATCCATCATACTTCGACGGTGGCATATCCAAAGGTAAACGGTCAGGTCGAAGTAACTAACAAAACTTCGATTAATATTTTGGCTAAAATAATGGAGGATTTCCCAGGAGCGTGGGATGATAAGACACCAGTTGTATTGTGGGCCTACCGAATAACTAAGAGAAAGCCCACAGGCTATACTCCATTCTCTCTTGTCTATGGGGCCGAGGCGATTCTCCCAGTGGAGTTAGAAGTTCCCTCTGCTCGATATGCTTTGAGAAGTAGCATGATCCCTCAGAATAGATATGTGCAGTTGGAAGCGTTGGATGAACACAGAGATAATGCGACACAACACTTTTAAATCTATACGAAATAACTCTCCAGGGCATATGATCACTTAGTGAGACCAAGGAAGTTCGTGGAGGGAGACCTCGTATTGAAAGAAGCAATAAAACACATCAAGGGGCTTCCGCTACCCAAGTTTGCAGCAAATTGGGAGGGACCTTTCATTGTAAAAGAAGATCATGACTCAGGTTATTACTTAATTTCTAGTATGGAAGAAGATAAACCATTCAAGATTAACAATAAATGGTTGAAGTTCTATCATGTGTAAGCAATTAGGTTTGAACCACTGATGTATCTAACTGTTGTTATGAATACACAACTTCTTTTTTATGATGAGTATGCAAGTTCTTTTTATTGTAACCCAAGTGGAGATGAAAGAATTATAGAACTTCATAATGTACGCAAATAGTTATAACATAAAGGAAAAACATAAGAAAACATATATCTTTATTCATTCATAAACTTTGGGGCATTACAAAATTGGGAGCTATTGCCGAAGAATTACATAAGAAAAAGAAAAAAGAAAAATATATACAAAATTTCATTAGCCTAAGAGGAACCACGGAGCTGGGGAAGAGAAAAAATCTCTAAGAAGGCCAGAAGAAGCTGTCAGGCAAGACTGTTGGGCATTCATACAAACCTCCAGCCTCATTTGTGCTTGTGTACGCTTGATGAGGAGCTTCTCTCTCTTAGACTTTGCCAAATGTAGAGCTTATTTGAGGTCCCCCACCTCTTTGTCAACGGCTTCAAGAAGAGGTACCAACTCAACCAACTTGGCTTCCTCAGCTCGTTGATCCTCCTGATGTTTCCAGAGCAATTCCCTCTGGCTATCTAGTCGCTGGCTCTTCAAAGTTTTCAAATACATAATAAGCTAATCAAGAGGAAAGCCATCACGACCCAACTCCTTCAAGTGACCCAGGAATTGGTTGAGGAGGGTTCTAGTAGAGTTTGAGGTTGGAGCACTAGCAATCTCAGCCACAATAGTAGCCATGCCCTGAAGCCTGTAACTAATCACAGAGATGTTGTAACACAAGAAATCCACAGTAAACGTTTCGGGATGATGGTTTGCAAGCAACTCAACTACCAAGCGCTTGTTGATAGGCATCTGAGGAGAACGATGGAGCATCATCAGGTAGAAGGCATGATGACCCAAGTCATGCACAGGAAGCTCACAACCAGATTCGTTCTCAGCAGCAGCACCGGTCATGGAACCTTGATCATTGTGACTGGAGTCTTCTGAAATAACGGGTTCCCGATGGGGTGAGGAGGTAGGCGAAAGAACTGGTGGAGAATCCTCCCGAGAAACTTGAGAACAGTTAGAGGAAATAATGAGTTTATGAAAAACCTTAACATGTGTTTTCATTATAAATCACCGATATAGGTGGAGTATGAAAAATCTTAACAACTATTTTCGTTGTTAAGTCACCGATATAGGTGGAGTTTATGAAAAAAATCTTAACAAGTGTTTTCATTGTTAAGCCACCGATATATGTGGAGTTTATGAAAAAAATCTTAATAAGTGTTTTCATTGTTAAGTCACCGATATAGGTGGAGTTTATGAAAAATCTTAAGAAGTGTTTTCGTACTTAAGTCACCAATATAGGTGGAGTTTATGGAATATCTTAACAAGTGTTTTCGTTGTTAAGCCACCAATATAAGTGGAGTTTACGAAAAATATTAACAAGTGTTTTCGTTGTTAAGTCACAGATATAGGTAGAGTTTATGAAAAAAAATCTTAACAAGTGTTTTCATTGTTAAGTCACCGATATAGGTGGAGTTTATGAAAAATCTTAACAAGTGTTTTCTTTGTTAAGTCACCAATATAGGTGAACTTTATGAAAAATCTTAACAAGTGTTTTCGTTGTTAAGCCACCAATATAGGTGGAGTTTATGAAAAAACTTAACAAGTGTTTTCGTTGTAAGTCACCAACATAAGTGAAGTTTGAGAGACTGAGAAATGAAAAGAAATTAGTGAAATACCTCAGCAGTAGCATCAGCGAGAATAGGTGCCACTGTGGAGGCCTCAACGGCACCTCTAACTAAAGAAGCCTCAACGGTCGGCAAAGCTCCCTCGCCAACAAACGGTACCAATGCCAGCGAAGAAGTTTCGCTAAAAGAATACGGGGAATCTCCAAATAATGCCCCATCATGGGCAGACACTGAAGAATCACCACGCGGGGCAACAGCATCAACCTTGGCCTTGGAAAGGAAAAAGCCACTAAGAGCAAAGGGTGGGGTAAGGCTTGGCGAAAGCTGTAAATACAAAACCAAGTGTTAGACACAAGGAGCAAGTACAGGAAAAATGCATCAATATATCTAAGCATTACTTACCCCCGTTATGGAACCAAAAAGGGGAATTACAGTTAGGGGTCTCATCAGTGTAGTGGTAAGGATCATGTTAGATATTAGAGACGCCACTTCCACTTAAAATATCCCAACATATCAGAATGATGAAAAAAGAAATAAGACAAGGAAAATACGTGAGACCTGACAAGAAATTTACCTCAGGGGGATTCTCCTCGACCACAACAATGGGCAGAGGGACCTTTTGCTCTGATGGTAATTCAGAAGAGGCTAGAGTAGTTGCCTTTGGTTGGGCAGATATTCCAACAGATCCAACGGTAGTAGCCCCCACAGTAGCTTCTTTGGCTCGTTGGGAGGATAAACGACAAGAGTAGTTAAGACCTATCATGGGGGAACGGGGAGGAGTAGTATCAGCTTGAGAGACACCAAAATGCCCCCCACGAAATGGCTCACGGGGGAACCAGGGGGACTGTACCTTTCTTCAACTCCCTGCACCAAAGTTATCAAAGAAATAAGCAAATGCATCTTGCCTTAAGAAAATGGGAACAAGAACAAAACATGCACACATACCTCAGATCCGGAGGGAGAACGAGAAGGTATAACCACTGGTGAAGGTGGAGAGGAGGCAGCAACAGAGGGAGCTGAGGATTGAGGTATCTCGGCTATTCATTTCTTCTGGGACTTAATGCCCAGAGTTTTCTTCCTTGCGCCTGTTGCATTAACACCTTGAGGTACCATCGACCTTTTTCTCATCTTTGTCGTTGTCTCAGTTAGATAAACCACGATCGTGGGAAAGGAAGTCGAAGGAGGAAGGACGATAACGCGCCGTTCAAACTCAGCATTTATTCTTTCGACCTCAGCTTGAACCTGCCTCCTCAGCTCCTCACTTACCTCTACAGACATAGGAGGGAGAATGGAGGCAATAGGGAATGTGTCAGACCCCAAACCCAATATCATTGCTAATCATTTGTTATTAAAATAATTGGATCATAATCTCGAGCCCATTGGAAAATATACTTCATTTATCAATATTTTTCTGCACAATGTGCATAATGAACATAATATTATTCTTATACCATAAAATTCAATATCAAAGTCATAATTAAGCGGACATACAATACTGTGATTAACTATGATCAATTCAATCCATACTAAATCAATATATACAATGTGTGAGTATATTAAAATCTTCAGTTTGACAACAGTAAAATCCCCATTTTTAAACCTCATCTCTCTCCAACGGTGCAACTCTCAAAGTTACCGGTCATATGGTATCCTAGCTGGCACCGTACGAACCTTAAATTGTTAAAACATAAACCGTAAGCATTAATCTTAGTGAGGTACTCCTTCCCTGCAACAGAATAACAATTCTATATCGAATATGTGGATATAAAATCCGAACAATCCTGCCAATTGGCAATAACAAATCATGGATCATAAGATCCAAATAATTCTGCCCATTGGAAATAACAAATCCTGGATCATAAGATCCAAATAATTCTTCCTATTGGCGTTAACAAATCCTTGATCATAAGACCCAAACAAATCCTGGATATTTTAATATCCAAACTAATCCTGAATACTGAAGTATTCAAACCAATCCTGGATCATGAGACCTAAACAAATCCTGGATATTTTAATATCCAAACAAACCCTAAATACCGAAGTATTGAAATAAATCCTTCTCTTAGATCTATATTCATATTTATATATGAAACAAATCATAAGTACACTCACCTCGATAGTTTAACTGGCTTTTCCCTTGCCTTTATCCGGTATTTGTTCAATCAGCTCTTATTCCCTTCCTATCATTCTTACAATATTAGTATCATCATAAGAATATCAATAATCCAAATAATGATTTAAATATAATTTAATCCATAAGCATCACATGATTCCATTCAAATCGTTTATCATAAGTGAAGTCCCTTCCAAATCAATGTTAATATATTTAACATATCCAAATCATAGGCCAAATATAAATTCATTTATTATTGGTAATTCAATCCTTGTCTTATTAGTATTCCAATATAAAAGACGGTATATCATTTCAAGTCTCCTAGAGCAAGATATGCCCATTTCTTTACCACATAGCAAATCTCCCCTATAGGCTCTTTTATCGTTCATTCAACTTCCAGGAATTTAGATAATTTTTCTACATCATAAATTTATATGATATTTCACCCAACATCAGTAAACATATTGAAAAATACAAGATTAAAATTTCATAATTTTCAGAGTTCATTTGCAATGTCAAGAAAAACATCGAACACATGGCGGCATACTTTCACCCTTAAGGCGGATTTCATACCCGAACTTCAAACTCTCACCAAAGACTCACTTATTGGTATTTTCACATAATTTTAGGATATGTAATACATATAAGAGTCCAGGTTAGTCTCCAATTGGAATCAATCAATTCCAGTAATTATATAGAAATATATGGAAGTTTGAATAAATAAGGTTCCTAAACAAAATAATCTCAAGGGTTTACACATTCAAGTTTGCTTAAACATGCATCTATCCATAATTACACATCAAGACATGGAATTTCAGTAAATAAATGATTATTTAAATCATTTAAATAAGTATAAAACAATAAAATAAACAAGATTTATGGATGTAAATACCTTAGGGGCTTTTACGTAATTTTTCTATGAATTTTTTTTAATTTCTTCCCACACTTTCTTCCTAAACTTCAAAACTCTCTTTCCTTAGGTTGAAACTCTTCCATGGCTGAAATGTGATGAAGGATGAGATTAATTGAAGGTTTATAAGTCGGCATAAGGTCACCACTCCTTGGTCCAATCAAAATATAACATGTGGCATCATATAAAATAAAATATCATTTAAGGCTAAATGACTACTTTACCCCCTGTTTGTAAAAAGACAATATCTTCCCACTCGCATGTCCGTTCGATGAACCGTTTACTGTGTTACAAACCTAGATCATATATATACAAATATCTAGTTTATACCTTAAGTCAATTATTATATTGTAATGGTCAAAACTTGCCTCAAACATGAACATTCTTACCGAAAACATCAAAATTTCACATTTGTAACTAATTCGATATTTCATGTTTTATGAAGGTAGAATTAGACTAAACATAATGAATTAACATTATATATACTAATAACATATTATTAATATCACACAATCTAATCATGATTTAAATATGATTTATCATAATTATATTCGGGTTGTCATATAACTCCCCCCGTTAGGAAATTTCGTCCCCGAAATTGACATACCTTGGTTGTCTGAATCAAACAAATACTAATAACGCGTCTTCATGATATCCTCACTCTCCCATGTAGCTTCTTCCATGGAATGCCTTCTCCACATAACCTTCACAAGTGGGATCACTTTTGATCTCAATATTTGTTCTTTCCTATCGACGATTGCAAGTGGTTCTTCCACATATCTCAAATCTTCTTTCAACGCAATAGGTTGTTCCACCAATACATGTGAAGGATCCGATACATACTTTCTCAACATATAAACATAGAAAACATCATGTAGCCGAGATAACTCCTGTGGTAACGCTAGCATGCAGGCAACCATCCCGAGTTTCTCAAGAATTTCATCAGGTCAAATGTAGCGTGGACTTAATTTACCTTTCTTTCCAAACCTCATAACTCCTTTCCATGGAGATATCCGAAGAAACACGTAATCCCCTTTCTGAAATTCTAAATCTTTTCGTCGTTTATCCTCATAACTTTTTTGTCTGCTTTGAGTTGTTCTCATTCTATCTTGAATAATCTTCATTTTTTCAGTGGTGACTTCAATCAATTCTGGACCATCTATCTTCCATTCACCAACTTCACCCCAACATATCGGTGTACGACATTGTCTACCATACAATGCTTCATATGGAGCCATACCAATAGTAGACTAAAAACTATTATTATATGAAAATTCTATCAAAGGCAAATATTCATCCCAATTACCTTTTAAATCAAGCACACAATCTCTAAGCATATCTTCCAAAATCTGTATTGTCCTTTCAGACTGCCCATCTGTCTGAGGATCAAAAACCGTACTAAACTTCAAGTTAGTACCCATAGCATACTGCAAGTTATCCCAAAATCTGGATGTAAAAGTAGGGTCCCCCTATCTGAAATAATAGCTACTGGTGCTCCATGTAATCGAATAATCTCATTAACATACAATCTAGCATACCTATCAACCGTATATGTAGTCTTGACGACTAAAAAATGAGCGGACTTGGTCAATCTTTCCACCACTACCCAAATCAAATCTGACCCCTTATGAGATCGAGGAAGCCCAACCTTAAAATCCATCGTTACATGATCCCATTTCCATTCCGATATTGGCAATGGCTGAAGCAGACTAGTAGGTTTTTGATGCTCCAATTTCACTTGCTGATATATAAGTTACCTAGCAACAAAATCAGCTATTTCATTCTTCATATTATTCCACCAATAATGCTCCTTTAAATCCCTATACATTTTAGTACTACCGAGATGCATAGTATAAATGGAACTATAAGCCTCATCTAAATTTCCTCTTTCAATCCACCCACATTAGGCACACATAACCGTTGCTTATAAAATAAAGTGTTGTCATTCACAATAAAAAAATATTCAGACTTACCATCTCGGACATGTTGCCGTTTATTCTCAAGAAAAGGATCTTGACTTTGCAAATCACAAATACGGGTAGCTAACAAAGGCCTCACGCTTACATGAGCAAAGAACATGTCCACATCTGCTAGCTTCAATTCTACTCCCATCATTCTCAACTCCATGATGTGGGAAACTCTAGCACACCGAAAACAAAATACCATGCCCGAAGCCTTTTTACTCAAAGCATCTATAACTATATTTGCCTTTCCTGGGTGGTAGTGAATTGTACAATCATAGTCTTTAATTAACTCCATCCATCGCCTCTGCCTCAAATTCAACTCCTTTAGAGTAAATAAATACTTAAGGCTTTGATGGTCAGTAAAAATTTCATATACCTCACCATATAGATAATGACGCCATAATTTCAAAGCAAACACAATAGAAGCAAGTTCCAAATCATGTGTAGGATAATTATGTTCATGTGTACGCAACTGCCTAGAAGCATAAGCAATAACTCTACCATGCTGCATAAAAACACAACCCAACCCCTGGTGTGAAGCATCAGTATAAATAACAAAACAATCTCCACCATGTGGAATAGTAAGAGCAGGTGCAGTTACCAACCTCTTTTTCAATTCATCAAAACTATTTTCGCAATCAGAATTCCATTCAAACTTAATATATTTTCGGGTTAATCTAGTCATCGGCAAGGCTATTGAAGAAAATCCCTTAATAAACCTTCTATAATACCCAACTAAACCCAGAAAACTCCTCACCTCAGTCACATTATTCGGCCTCTCCCAATTTATAATAGCTTCCACCTTCTTGGGATCAACACATATACCATCTCCAGAAATAACATGGCCTAAAAATACAACTTTTGATAGCTAAAATTCATATTTGCTAAACTTAGCATATAATTGCTTATCTTTCAACACATTCAAAATAGTTCAGAGATGCTTTTCATGTTCAACCACATTATGTGAATAAATCAGAATGTCATCAATAAAAAATATCACAAATGAATCAACAAAAGGATGCAGTACCCGGTTCATAAGATCCATAAATACAGATGGAGCAATAGTCACCCCAAAAGGCATCACCAGAAATTCAAAATGACCATACCGAGTACAAAAAGCAGTTTTAGAAATATCACTCTCCTTGGCCCTCAACATATGATAACCCGGTCGCAAGTCTATTTTTGAAAACACTGTATCACCCTGTAACTGATCAAACAAATCATCTATATGAGGTAAAGGGTATTTATTCTTAATTGTAGCTTTATTCAGTTGCCTATAATCAATACACAAACGCATGGTACCATCTTTCTTCTTCACAAATAAAACGGGTGCACCCCATGGAGATACACTGGGTTGTATAAACCCCCTATCAAGTAAATCCTGCAACTGGATCTTAAGTTCTTTCAATTCAACATGTGCCATTCTATACGGTGCCATTGAAATAGGGTTTGTCTCCGGTGCTAATTCAATACTAAATTCAACCTCTCTTTGTGAAGGTAACCCGGGCAACTCACTAGGAAACACTTCTGAAAAACCCCATACAATAGGAACATTAACTAACTTTAAAGCCCCCTTCCTTGTGTCAAGAACATATGCAATAAAACCCTGACAACCCTTACTCAATTATTTCCTCGCCTGAATAGTAGAAATGATGCAACTGGGAACAATTTTTCTTCCCCCCATAAATTTAAATTCAAGCTCACCAGGCATATTAAAAACAACTTCCTTACAGAAATAATCCATAGATGCATGATATTTAGATAACCAATCCATTCCCAGAATTATATCAAAATCAAAAATATCCAGTGGAAGTAGATTTATAATTGTATCTCGAACCCCCAAAATCAAAACACAATCACAAAAAACATATTCAGCTACAACCATATCCCCTATAGGCATATAAATACCCAACCCCATATCTAAATGAGTACATGGTCTATTCAGATATATAGCAAATGCATATGACACAAAAAAATGTGTGGGACCAGGATCAATTAAAACATAAGAACTTCTATTAGAAATAGAAAGTGTACCTGTCACCACATCCGATGTAACCTGAGCTTATTTCATCGTAAAGACTCGTCCAACTGGTCTGGAACCACTATCTTGTCCCATACCCCAGGTTTCAACTATAATAACCGAGTTATAACAACCAACACAAATAGTTTATAATACTAAATTATTGGCTAATACATAAATAATTCATAAATATCAAATCAACTCAATAATTGCCATCTAACCGTCACACACGTCCAGAATTAATAACCTAGAAGCTCTGATACCACTAATTGTCAGACCCCAAACCCAATATCAATGCTAATCATTTGTTATTAAAATAATTGGATCATAATCTCGAGCCCATTGGAAAATATAATTCATTTATCAATATTTTTCTGCACAATGTGCATAATGAACATAATATTATTCTTATACCATAAAATTCAATATCAAAGTCATAATTAAGCGGACATACAATACTGTGATTAACTATGATCAATTCAATCCATACTAAATCAATATATACAATGTGTGAGTATATTAAAATCTTCAGTTTGACAACAGTAAAATCCCCATTTTTAAACCTCATCTCTCTCCAACGGTGCAACTCTCAAAGTTACCGGTCATATGGTATCCTAGCTGGCACCGTACGAACCTTAAATTGTTAAAACATAAACCGTAAGCATTAATCTTAGTGAGGTACTCCTTCCCTGCAACAGAATAACAATTCTATATCGAATATGTGGATATAAAATCCGAACAATCCTGCCAATTGGCAATAACAAATCATGGATCATAAGATCCAAATAATTCTGCCCATTGGAAATAACAAATCCTGGATCATAAGATCCAAATAATTCTTCCTATTGGCGTTAACAAATCCTGGATCATAAGACCCAAACAAATCCTGGATATTTTAATATCCAAACTAATCCTGAATACTGAAGTATTCAAACCAATCCTGGATCATGAGACCTAAACAAATACTGGATATTTTAATATCCAAACAAACCCTAAATACCGAAGTATTGAAATAAATCCTTCTCTTAGATCTATATTCATATTTATATATGAAACAAATCATAAGTACACTCACCTCGATAGTTTAACTGGCTTTTCCCTTGCCTTTATCCGGTATTTGTTCAATCAGCTCTTATTCCCTTCCTATCATTCTTACAATATTAGTATCATCATAAGAATATCAATAATCCAAATAATGATTTAAATATAATTTAATCCATAAGCATCACATGATTCCATTCAAATCGTTTATCATAAGTGAAGTCCCTTCCAAATCAATGTTAATATATTTAACATATCCAAATCATAGGCCAAATATAAATTCATTTATTATTGGTAATTCAATCCTTGTCTTATTAGTATTCCAATATAAAAGACGGTATATCATTTCAAGTCTCCTAGAGCAAGATATGCCCATTTCTTTACCACATAGCAAATCTCCCCTATAGGCTCTTTTATCGTTCATTCAACTTCCAGGAATTTAGATAATTTTTCTACATCATAAATTTATATGATATTTCACCCAACATCAGTAAACATATTGAACAATACAAGATTAAAATTTCATAATTTTCAGAGTTCATTTGCAATGTCAAGAAAAACATCGAACACATGGCGGCATAATTTTAGGATATGTAATACAAATAAGAGTCCAGGTTAGTCTCCAATTGGAATCAATCAATTCCAGTAATTATATAGAAATATATGGAAGTTTGAATAAACAAGGTTCCTAAACAAAACAATCTCAAGGGTTTACACATTCAAGTTTGCTTAAACATGCATCTATCCATAATTACACATCAAGACATGGAATTTCAGTAAATAAATGATTATTTCAAACATTTAAATAAGTAAAACAATAAAATAAACAAGATTTATGGATGGAAATACCTTAGGGGATTTTACGTAATTTTTCTATGAATTTTTTTTAATTTCATCCCACACTTTCTTCCTAAACTTCAAAACTCTCTTTCTTTAGGTTGAAACTCTTCCATGGCTGAAATGTGATGAAGGATGAGATTAATTGAAGGGTTATAAGTCGGCATAAGGTCACCCCCCCTTGGTCCAATCAAAATATAACATGTGGCATCATATAAAACAAAATATCATTTAAGGCTAAATGACTACTTTGCCCCCTGTTTGTAAAAAGACAATATCTTCCCACTCGCATGTCCGTTCGATGAACCGTTTGTTGTGTTACAAACCTAACTCATATATATACAAATATCTAGTTTATACCTTAAGTCAGTTATTATATTGTAATGTTCAAAACTTGCCTCCAACATGAACATTCTTACCGAAAACATCAAAATTTCACATTTGTAACTAATTCGATATTTCATGTTTTATGAAAGTAGGATTAGACTAAACATAATGAATTAACATTATATATACTAATAACATATTATTAATATCACACAAGCTAATCATGATTTAAATATGATTTATCATAATTATATTCGGGTTGTAACAGAATGCCTCCAAAGGAGTTTGTGCTTGAGCTTTGGACTTGGACTTTGAGGACTTGGATTTCAAGGAAAACCCACTTTTGGACTTCTTGGTCTTTTTAGCAGGTGGCTGAGAAGGCCCTTCCCCTGTTACAGCTTCGGCCGAAGAGGCAGGTGGTTTGGAGGTTGCATTGGCCTTGGGCTTGGGTGTGGCAATGGGGATCATGGGGAAGTGTGGAGAAAGTTCAGTCAGAGGTACCTTAGGAGTTTGTCTTAGAGGAAACTCAATCCCAAGAACGAAATTACCCTTTAACCCCAACTTCAAGGCAGAAAATGAAAGAACTGTAGGATACACGGGATCCCCCTCGATAAATTTAGAAATTTGGGCCAGTTGTCTCGGCCAGTACTTTATTACAAATATAGGGATCATGTCCCCTTTCTTGGTGATACTGGGGATGGTGACTTGCCCAACCATGGTAGAACTTACTCCCCATGCAGCAGTTGAGGAGAATAGGAACATGCCTCGCTAAAAGAAATCTTGGGATTAGATGATTAAAAAACTGGGCGAGGAGCCCCTTGATCGAAACCAAACTGACGGCTACATCGGTTGGGATTGTAGTGCTCGCTGGTGTATCCCCACTCGATGTAAGAGGGCAGGTATCCTAGCAAAAATAGAAGGACCACAGCTAGTGACGGGTCTTCAATAATGAGGTCCAGAGTAGTAGCCCGAACCACTCTGGCTTCATATTTGAAAAAACCACAAGTGTAGAGAAAGATATCCTCTTCATAGGACCTCATCACAAAATTCAAAAAATCATCGATAATGGAGTTCAACTCCTTTCGGCTTTGTCTCTTGTGATAGACAAAGGAGCGTGGGGCAGAATTGTTTCCCTCGAAGGAGGGCGATTGGTCTTGACCGCTATGACGGATAAACGCACATAGAGGAAGCCTGTTAGGAGGACGCAGTTGGCAAAGTTGGTCAGGTTATAACGACTCAGAGATCGTTCCATATATAAAAGGGTTTTATCAAGCCATGTGTAGAGGGATCCCAGGGCGATTGAATCCAGAGAAAGATTAATACCCCAGGCCAAATGGAGGGATATATTAATGAGGTCCTTTCAAGGCTGGTCGTTGGGTTTCCTCGTTAAAAGAAAATGAGAGAGAACGATAAGGACATAGGCAGGAAGCTCCAGCGATGTACCTTGACCGAGGGTAGCCTCAGAGGAACTACCTTCAGAAGGATCCTTGAAGAAATAGTTGATAAGAGGAGTGAAGGTAGCCTTGTTTGAAGTACCGATACACCTTCGGCATATATGGTCTAACTCCAAACGATCAGCAGTCTCTTGGGCATTTAGGGATTCATCAGAATAGGGCGCATGGTCTATTACCTCAAGGCCTAGGAACTTGTACACATCCTTCAACGTTATTATAAACTCACCCCACGTAGCAATGAATGTATGAGTGGTAACCTTCCAGCGAAATACCAAAACAAGAAGGGCAATATTATTCTTGGCCAGGGTGAACTCACCAAACCACTTGGCCTAATGAAGACCATTTTTTATGAGAGTATCAGCATGAGAACTCTTCATATCGGAGTTCCAGGCAGCAAACTGAGCAGGAGAGCCCCGAGGCCCTTCTAAGTCAATATGGGACCACAGGAAGTCCCCTCGCTCAAGACGAAATCGAAGAGTCCCCTCTGGAGGTAGAAAACCCCAGTCATCAGCACTTTGATCTTCATCACCAAGCGTTAGGGCATCATACTTAGCATTAAAAACACAGGTCTTACAAAACCCAGCAAAGTCATCACCCTTGCCAAATATAGGGGACCGGCGGTAGAAGCGCAGTTGGTCCTGGCGGACCGTAGTCAAGGAGGTGGCAGTAGGGGTGGTGGCAACGGGGGTAGAAGACGGAGAACTGGTCGCATAAGTGGTGGGGTTTCTTGAGGAGGCCATTGCAGACAATAATGAAGTACGAAAAAAAATAAGCTCGATAAAAGAAGGGTTGGTAATGATGATGGATAAGCACAACAACAGGTGGTGGTGGAAAAGATGAGAGAAGGAAGAATCTAGGTAAGAGCTTGGTAAACAATGGAGTTCGCACAGAGTACTCTCTCTAAAGAAGATAGGAGCTTGAAGAATATGAAGGAAAGAGAAGGGGTTTTGAAAAAGAGAAGTTTGAAACCTTTTAAGGAACTTGTCTATTGAGATTAGGGATAATTCCCCTATTTACAACAATATCTGGGGTTAAGGCAGCTTAGCGTGGTAACTCAGCATGGAATCTCAGCGAGGCAGCTCAGCGTGGCAACTCATATTTTAGTTTGTTGTGTTACTTAGCCATATTATATCTTTGTTTATATTAACTATAAGCTATAATGGTTGTAATGATGTAACGAGAATAATAGTGTGTTTTAGTGTGAGGTCAAATGGTACTCGTGAGAGACCATGCTTGGTAGGGCCTGGGAGAGCTTTCATGCTCTATCGAATCACCTCGTCGTGGGAACTTTAGAGGGGCTTGGTTTGGAGGATTGAGAAGTGAGGCACTGTTGGGTCTTGTCCTGGCCATCTTAGATACATTGGTAAAATACAAAAGAACCTTGACCGTGGAACCTCGGGCGGAGCAGCTTGGAGTTCCATCGGGCGTTGAGTTGTGAACCAAACAGCCCTCTACTTAATGTCACATCTAATGTAGGTGATGTCACTAGACAACTAAATAATGTCAGACCTGCACTTGATTAAATCACCATGGTATTTGGGGCTGTTAGATAGTTAGTGAGCCACCTCTGTGACAACAGCCCCTTGACACACAGTGGTTAGGCAAAGGGCATGTCTTGGCATTTAATGTTTATGACGTGGAGACAACTAGTGCATCAGGTATTTAATGTTTGTGACATAAAGTATGAGGGATATCTTTCGCAGACATTGATGGCGGAGTTGCCTCAAAGGTGGTGTGGGAGGCTATTTAAGGACCCCAACCACCACTAAGGAGAGGATGATCCTTTTTTAGAGTTCAGAAGTGATTACTAGAGAGTTACTACTAACCAGAGAGTTTACTGACCCACCATTGTCATTTATTATGAAGATTTTAATACTTGATAGAGATTCTTGAGGGTGATTGGTGTGTTTTGGCTGCCTATCAAGGTGTATCTAGGGTGCTTACTTCTCTCTCCCTCTAGCTAGGTTACTTCTAAGTTCATTATTACCTTCTAAGTTATACACGAGAGATCTATGAGCTTAAACCGAATCTATCTTCATTGAGTAATGATTGAATATCCTATGTGTTGATGTAAAAAATTAGATCACTCTAATTATTCAATCACGGATAAATAAATGAGACAAAGAATTTTAAAGTGGTTCAGCCTTATAAGAATGGCCTACGTCCACTGTTATGGTATTGCTGATTGTATTGGAATTCTGGATTACAAGTTATCTCCAGAAATTCCGGTCCCTTTACAATGAGGATTGTACAATGTATTTATAGCCCTGGGGCTGTAATGTGAAAGGGAAATACATTAAATGATGTACATATGAAAGGGTGATACATTCAATGCTCCTTAAGCGTATGCGTCTGAATGATAAGCATTTAATGAACAATCAAACTGTTGGTTATCCCGCTATTACTGCTTTGTTCGATGTGCAGCTCGGACCGCCTAAGCTTCTCGGTGCTCAAGAGTTCCTCGGAGAGTTCTCGTTCCTCGAAGCATATGAGTTCCTCGGGGAAACAGTGTTCCTCATTGTAGTATGGTTCCTTGGAGCGTGTGAGCTCCTCGAAAGTGTTTGTTATTGCCACGTAGACTGCCACGTGTCTTCACGTTAATGATCCATGTTAGCAGACTAAATTTGGTATCAACACTATGGTTAATCAATAGTGTTGCTATTTAACTTATCATTACTATACTCAAAAGGGTTTACGCCTCCATCTTATCTAAACTACCCTCTTAAACCACTGATTGCCCCGAGCAAGGAACAACTTAACCGATTCCCTTGTTACCATGGACTCTATTGTCAACATGCCCGAAGGAATAACAATGACCCCCTTCCTAGTCTAAAAGCAAGCTAAATAAACCCACTATTACCATTTGAACTCATCACCGAAGAAGACCCTAATATGGCCGATTATTGGTATTATGATATTTGGTGCCTCCTCAGGCATGGTAGTTACCCCCAGTACTGACTGTAACTCGTGGATCTAATTTGCTTTCGCATCATCCAATATTTTCTTCAAACCATTCAGCAGTGTTCTGTTTGTCACTTCAGTTTGTCCATTGCTTTGAGGATGGCCTGGTGCTGAGTGGACCTTCAAAATATTTTACTGGTGACAATAGGCAGCGAACTCCTCGTTATCAAATTGTGTTCCATGGTCTGTGATGAAATCATGAGGAAGACCATATTGACAAATGATATTCTTCCAAACAAATTGGTACACCTTCTCATACGTCATATCAATGAGTGGCTCATCTTCTACCCACTTAGTAAAATAATCCACTGCGATGACGAGGTATTTGACCCTTCCTCGGGTCGTTGGCAGTGGCCCAACCAAATCAATTCCCCACATGGCAAATGGCCAAGGGGAAGTTATGGGTGTCAACAATGCTTGTGGAGTTCTTCGGATGGAGGAAAAGCGTTGGCACTTGTCAGTATATATGACTATGGTATGAGCCTGGAAAAGGTTATATAATCATCCCTCATCATCGGCCAGTAGTATCCCTGTGTCATCACCCTTTGCAAAAGCGTCTGACCTGCTACATGTGCTCCACAGGACCCTTCATGGATCTCTTCAATCAAATCTTTCACCTCGAACGGATGTACATATCTCTACAAACCTGCCATAATTCCTCGTCTATACAGAATACCGTTAGTTAATACATACCGAGCAGCTTTAAACTTTAATTTCTTGGCTGCGAGTTTGTCAATTGGTAATTCTCCCTCCTCAATATATGCCCTGATGGGATCCATCCAAGATGGTCCTGAATCAAAGGTAATAAAGTTCATCGTCGTATCTTCATCTATACTCCGACCAGCCAACACTTCAATTGGGATTGTTCGTCGTAGCTCGGTGCAAGTAGCTGATGCCAGTCGAGCTAGGGCGTCTGCTCTCGCATTCTCCATTCTTGGTATTCTGACCAGCTCAATAGCGACAAATTCTGACACCAGCTCCTTTGCCTTTGCATGATATCTGATCATTAATTCTCCTCTAACTGCATATACTCCCAATATTTGATTTACAATTAATTGAGAATCACTGAAGATAATTATTTGTCGCGCCTCCATAATTTTCGCCAAATTAAGACCTGTAATCATGGCCTCATACTCAGCTTCATTATTGGAAGCTTTGAATTAGAAACGTAGGGCGTACTCCATGTCGACCTCATCCGGAGTGCTCAAAACTATCCCTGCCCCACTACTTATAGTGCAAGATAAGCCATCTACATATAACCTCCATATAGGTAACTCGTCTTCAAATTTCTGATCAGTCATAGTTCCTCGGTGAAATATTTGTTGCTTCCTTTTATCCTCCCTGGATATTTCTTGCTCTTCGTCGATCATCTCTCCTTGCTCTTTTACCAATTGGAATTGGTCTGGGCTCGAATTTGATGATCTTGTAACATCCACTTGCCCTTTTACCAACCGGAGTTGGTTTGAGCTTGTGTTTGTTGATCCTGTAACATCCACAGGTTGATCGGCGAGCAACTTTTGCTCCTCGAGGGTATCAGGATAGGTAAACTCTTCTATAAAATCTGCTACAGCCTGCCCTTTTAGCGATGATCTGGGTTCATAGACTATATCATATTCACCGAGCTCTATTGCCCAGTACATCAATCTCCCTGATTTTTCTGGTTTATGAAGGGCTTGCCTCAATGGCATGTCAGTATATATGACTATGGTATGAGCCTGGAAATATGGCCTCATTCTCCTACTCGCTTCAATCAATGCCAGTGCTAACTTTTCCAGCCTTGGATATCTGATTTCTGCTCCTCGGAAGGCCATACTCGTATAATAAATTGGCTTCTGCACTTCATTCTCCACTCTGATCAACGCCGAGCTAACTGCATTCTCCGATACTTCTAGATACAAGTATAATTTTTCTCCCATCACTGGCTTAGATAACAGTGGAGGTGCTCCCAAGTATTTTTTCAAGTCTTGAAAAGCCTTCTCACATTCATCATTCCACTCAAAAGTCTTTCGGAGTGTATTGAAGAATGGGAGACATCAATCAGTTGCTCGTGATACAAATTTGTTGAGTGTTGCTACTCGTCCTGTGAGACTCTGTACTTCCTTCTTCGTCGTTGGAGATCGCAGCCCTAATAGAGCTTTGATCTTTTCAGGATTTGCTTCAATGCCTCGTTGATTGACGATGTATCCGAGAAACATGCCTTCTCGTACTCCAAATATGCACTTCGTCGGGTTCAGCTTCATTTGATATTTATCCAGTTGATCAAAAGTCTGACTTAAGTCAACTAGATGGTCGGCATCTTTCTTGCTTTTTGTCAGCATATCGTCAACATAGACTTCCATATTGCAACTGATTTGTTCAGCAAAAACCTTGTTCATCAGCCGCTGATATGTCGCACCTGCATTTTTCAAACCAAAAGGCATAACATTATAACAATAAGTTCCCCTAGGGGTAATGAAAAAAGTACTTTCCCTGTCTTCAGGTTTCATTTTGATCTGGTTGTAACCAGAATAAGCATCCATGATGCTCAGCAACTCGTGTCCCGAGGTAGCATCCACCAGCTGATCAATTCTGGGCAATGGAAAGTGATCCTTTGGTCATGCTTTGTTGAGGTCGGTGAAGTCTACACACATCCTCCATTTATTGTTCTTTTTTTTTACCATCACCACATTTTCTAACCAGTCTGGATATTTAACATCTTCAATGAAACAAGCTTTCTGGAGCTTCTCGACTTCCTCCTGTATAGCCTGATTCTTCTCGGGGCTGAACACTCTTATTCTCTGCTTCACTGGCTTGATCTCCTTATTCACATTGAGCTCGTGACATAAGAAATTTGGGTCTGTCCCCGACATATCTTCATGACTCCACGCAAAAGTTTGTTTTCTGCTTCAAAGTAAGGTTATCAATTCCTGTTTCAATGAGGCTTCCAACGACGCACCTACTTGAGCAGTACGTTCAGGGTGCTCGTCGTTCATAATGATGTTTTCAGTAGCTTCCACCACTTGACCCTTCATGAGTTGTGATTCATCTCTAGGATCCAATGTTTCATTTTCTGCACCTTCATCCACTTGATAGGTAGTAGTCTTTTTCCTTGATTCTCCCAATTCTTCTTGCTCGGCGGATGAATAATAATATTCCCGAGCTACTTTCTGATCTCTTTTCACAACTCCAACTCTAAAATTTGTTGGAAATTTTAGGCACTGATGTACTGTAGATGGTACAGCCTCGAACTTCTTCAATCCTACTCTTCCCATGATGATATTATATGATGATTGAACATTCTTATCCATCACGAAGAAACGTATTCTTTCTGTTCGACAAGCAGGACACGTACCAATGAATATATCCAACTTGATCGTCCCAAGTGGAAATACTTTCTCGCTAGCAAAACCGATGAGGGGTCAGTGATAAGGCTCCAGTTGAGATAGCTTTAGATTTAAACTATCGAAGCACGAGTAGAACATGATGTCTGCCGAGCTACCATTGTCTACCAGTACTCTTGAAATCATTACTTCCTTCATTCTCATCTTGATCACCAGTGGGTCATCAAGAGGATATAGAACACCTGCAAGGTCATTCTTTGAGAAACCAATGACCAATTTCTCTTTATTCACCTTTCTCGAGCGATCCTCTTCAGCTAGATTTATTCGCTGAATGTACGAGCAAGATTGAGCTTCACCGAGGTAAGCTTTTCTCCCTGCAGTAAGATCTCCTCCTCCTGCATCTCCACATGTTATAATATTACAGTCAAATGACCCAAAGTGTATTGAAAATACCTCTCGTTCTGGCTGCCTTGGTCTCTTGGGAAGATCGGGGTCGTCTTCTAGATAAACTTCATGGTTTCTTTTCTTGTTCTCCTCTCCTCTACGAGGAGATCTAAACCTCTCTCTTGCTCGGTCGTTGTTTCTTCTTTCGTTTCCCCGATCAACATACTTTGACAGTTTTCCTCGTCTGATGAGTGTTTCAATCGCATTCTGGAGAGTTATGCAATTTTTGGTCATATGGCCATGATCTTTATGAAACTCGCAATACTTCGCCTTATTCCTCTTGTCAAATCTGCCTTCATTTTCTCTGGCCAGTTTAGTTCCTCGTTGTTCTTAATTTCCTCTAGAACATGGTTGATATCCTTCTTCAAAGAATTATAGTTATCATATTACTTCATCACGTCCCATACCGACCTGTTTTTTGAATGTTTGTCATTACCATTGTTCTTGTGCTCTTTCTTCTTAGCTTTATCACCTTCCACCTTAGTTTCTTTAGCATCCATATTCTTCTTCGCAATCATAGCCTCCTCAGCATTCATAATTTTGGACGCTTTTCCCATCAAGTCTGACATGGTTCGAGGTGGATCTTTGGCCAAAGTGTAATACAACTTGTTCGGCAGTAGTCCACTCATCAAGGCAGTAATAACTGTCTTCTCCTCATAATCAATAACATCCAGTTTCTCGTTATTAAAATGAGTTATGTAATCTCTGGTACTCTCACCAACCTTTTTTCTAACACTGAACAGATGTGCTACTCGTTTAACTGGCTTTGCCCCAAAACAGAAATTTCCAATGAATAACTCGGCCAGTTGAAGAAAAGTTGAGATCTTACCTCGAGGAATATTATTATACCATATTTGAGCAGATCCGATAAGAGTTCCATAAAATGCTCTACATCTCATCTCATCTGGAACAGCATAGATGTCGGCTGCAGCTTGGTATTGTTCTATATGAAGGATAGGGTTTGTCTTTCCATCATATTTGGGGGTCACAACAGGTGCTTTGAACTTTGATGGTGTTGGAAAATCTACAATTGACTGGACAAAAGGTGTTCCTTGAACAAAGGTTCATTGTAGAGGGTTCTTGGCTTTAGCCATTTCCCCTAATCTATCCTCCAGCCTCTGAATAGATCCTTTCCATGCATCATTTCCTTCCTCGGGCCTGTTGGTTCGAGCAACTGATCGCGTGGATGAAGCTTCCTGAGATCTATCTTGACGAGCAGCTGGTCGCTCATGGGATCTATCTTGACGAGCAGCTGGTCGCGACTGGGCAGATCCTTCCGTTAAATCTAATGGTCGTCGAAAACTCCTCGATACGACTTTAGGAGGACTTATACTCCTTGTAAGTCCTAATCGATCAAAAGGTGATACCCTGCTTAACCTCTCTAATGCACTAGTCCTTTCTGGAGAAAGAGTGATACGTTGTTCTGTATCTGTGGCTCGCACTGAAGAAGTTCGTCCAGGTTGATAAGAAAAATCTTCAGATTCCTCATTGCGATATGAATTGGCACGCCTAGTACGTGAGGATGGTGCATGGGTGTTTCTTTGAATACTCCGCAATCCTGAATGGGTTGGTGCACCGTCATGAAGGGTTTGGATGAGTTATCGCATTGTTTCTTGCATGACGGTCTGAGCCTGAGCCAGATTCATCAGTATTCCCGCCAGATCTGGAATATTTGGCGGAGTAGATGGATTTGGAGGGGTTCCAGCATTTCGATTGCTGGATTCCGAAATTTCAGCCATTCGTAATGGATTATTTTTTATGGAAAACGATATTACCAGTAGTTCCCACAGACGGCGCCAATCTGTTGATGTAAAAAATTAGATCACTCTAATTATTCAATCACAGATAAATAAATGAGATAAATAATTTTAAAGTGGTTCAGCCTTATAAGAATGGCCTACGTCCACTGTTATGGTATTGCTGATTCTATTGGAATTCTCGATTACAAGTTATCTCCAGAAATTCCGGTCCCTTTACAATGAGGATTGTACAATGTATTTATAGCCCTGGGGCTGTAATGTGAAAGGGTAATACATTAAATGATGTACATATGAAAGGGTGATACATTCAATTCTCCTTAAGCGTATGCGTCTGAATAATAAGCATTTAATGAACAGTCAAACTGTTGGTTATCCCGCTATTACTGCTTTGTTCGAGGTGCAGCTCAGACTGCCCAAGCTTCTCGGTGCTCAAGAGTTCCTCGGAGAGTTCTCGTTCCTCGGAGCATATGAGTTCCTCGGGGAAATAGTGTTCCTCGTTGTAGTATGGTTTCTCGGAGCGTGTGAGTTCCTCGGAAGTGTTTGTTGTTGCCACGTAGACTGCCACGTGTCTTCACGTTATTGATCCATGTCAGAAGACTAAATTTGGTATCAACACTATGGTTAATCAATAGTGTTGCTATTTAACTTATCATTACTATACTCAAAAGGGGTTACGCCTCCATCTTATCTAAACTACCCACTTACACTATTGATTTCCCAGAGCAAGGAACAACTTAACCGATTCCCTTGTTACCATGGCCTCTATTGTCAACATGCCCGAAGGAATAACAATGACCCCCTTCCTAGTCTAAAAGCAAGATGAATAAACCCACTATTACCATATTGAACTCATCACAGAAGAAGACCCTGATATGGCCGATTGTTGGTATTATGATATTTGGTGCCTCCTCAAGCATGGTAGTTACCCCTAAGTTTCTAACAAGAAAGATCGAGAAACCCTCCGTAAATTGGCCACCTAGTACATTGTCTATGATAAAGCACAGTTCAAGATAAACTTCAATGGAACCCACCTATACTGCATCGCAGGGGCTGACATTAAAGAAGATGATGCACAAGATCCACAGCGGGGAATGCTAACCCCACATGTATGTCCATATTCTTGCCAAGAAGATTATCCGACAGGGTTACTATTGGACAACCATAGTTCAGAATTGTAATGCCTATGTTTGAAGTTGTCTTAAATGCCAACAGTTTTCCATGCTCCAGCACTTGCTTCCGCGGGAATTATATAATATGAATTCTCCATGGCCAATCGCTACATGAGGAATCGATATTATAGGGAAAGTTACACCTAAGGCCTCTAATTGGCCTGAGTTCATCTTGGTTTCCATTGATTACATCACCAAATGGGTCGAAGCCGAGATATACGCAATGCGGAATGCTAAATAGGTGATGAAGTTTATTTGAAAAAATATCATCTGCCGATATGGTGTCCCACACGAACTATTATCAGAAAATAGGTTATATTATGAGGCAGAAGTCATGGAATTGGTTGACGAGTATGGGATCCAAAGACAAAAATCTTCTCCCTATCGACCTCAAACTAATGGTGCAGTTGAAGCCTCTAATAAAAATCTCAAAGTAATCATCAACAAGATGATGGAGAGTTTTTGAGATTGGGCCTATCGGATCCCTTACGCCCTCTGTGGCTATCACACTTTAGTGAAAGAATCTACTGGGGATACCCTTTACTCTCTGGTATAAGGACATGGATGCTGTCCTACCCCTCGAGCTAGAAATACCTTCATTATGCGTCATGCTTAAAAGGCAAGGTTAGCGAAGAAGACTAACATCATAATCGTCTTGATGAGTTTTCACTTTTGGACGAAATGAAACTGAAAGATATAAATCATATAAAAGGATGCCATCGTCGAATAGCATGATCATTTCAAATGACAGTTAAGGACCGTGGTGTCCGATAAAGGGACCTAGACCTTAAAGGAAACGTAGAACCCGTCTAGAACCCTAAAGGGAAATTCAGGCCCAATTAGAGTGGCCCTTACATCGTGAAAAAGATCATATCCGAGGGCGCCGCTATGCTCACTGAACTTGATGGAGAAGAGATAGCCTATCCAGTCAACCTGGACCATCTCAAGAAATTCTACCATTAGTTCAAAATATCAGCATGCTACGACTCTTCTCACCTCCCTTATATTCTAAACAAAATCTTCATTTCCCTCTACTAAGAACTACATGGGGCCTGATCCTCTAAAAATATCTTTCAGAAAATTTTCAAACACCCCCAAACGTATGTAGGCATCTTATATGCTTTACATGAGCCTGACCCCTTTTTTTCCCGAAATGTTATACTTTGTTATCTCCGAGAACGACAATTCATTTTATCATTTACATGAACAAAAGGATTATGTATGCCTTAGCGATAGGTATAGATAATTCAAATGTAAAACTCATCAAGAGGTACATCACTATAATTAAATTCCTTTTTTATTTTACTTTAGGAAATGTCGATATGATTACATGAAATATCAGCGTAGGGAGTCAAACAACTTCCCCTACCAACCTGACTGTCTTAAAAAAAAATCAAACCAAATTACCCCTAAACAACCTTCCCAAAGTTATTCCAACCAAAAAAACAAATACAGAACCAAACATAACACCATACAATAGCTTCACAAATAAAACTCCCCAAAGGAGCCTACCTACGAGAACCAGCCCCTTCATCATCTACATCTTGGGGTCCCTAAACATCCCCTGTTTGCATGGAATACTGAAGGCGCTCCATGGAACCGTAAGCTCGGACCAGCCTGAGAAAAACCACTACGCCTCATTCCAAGGTAACAAACATGGCGAGCCATCTCTGCCCGATCTCTTCAACCAATATCTTTCCCACTACCCTCATCCACAGCCACTTCATATAGTCTCTAGAAACATACCAAACTCTGCCAACAAATTAGGAAAGATGGGTCAATGGTCGAAGACTCTCCCATAAGGAGCCCAGTCACATGCATAGGCCTTCCGTCAAATCCTTCACATGAAAGAAGTCTGAAACACGGAAGGCACGATATGTTCCCATTTAACTTAACGCATGAACCATATGGGAAAGTAGAAAGATGTCTGTCGAAGTCCAACCAACCGAATGCACTGGTATTCCCCCAGTTCTAGAATGGGATGCAACTCCCCCCATCAGGGTACCAACCAACACAAACATCGAGCCCCATGCTCCATAAACTAGTTTTCCCAGTTCTTGAAAGTCAGGCCAAAGCTGATAAAATAACGAACGAAGAAATTTGACACAACTTCCAAGGGGTATTCAATCGGTAACACTAAACGTAATCTCTCAAATTACTACATGAACAACATAACTGAGCTGGCTCTAAAAAATTTAGAAAAGACTTCTCGATATACATCTAGACCTTTCAAGGTCTCTGCCAGTATCAACGCCGTATGATTGCGATGGTATGACATCTATACAATGATGGTAGCAATTTGAGTATCCCAAGTAGGTCCCCGATCACCAACAGTAACTTTGAAGTTAAGCAAAGGGTAACGACTCTAATATAGCCTGCATACAGACGCACAAAATACAACATAACTGGGAGGGAAATCATTTTTCCAGTAACCAATGACTGAGCATCGATGGTGAAATATGGAGAAAATTTTCCAACGGTGCTCAAGGCGACCAAGAGAAATAGGCATGTCCACGTTCAATACTGGGATTTACCACAAGCATAGCAGAAAAATACTCATAAGTATAGAAGACTTCGTCCACGCCAAAATAGTAGACATGATCCTTGGGGTACCAAAATTATACCGCCGCCGTCAGCATGTTCCAGTCAATAGGTCGATTGCACCATAAGGAAACTGACACAGGTTAACGGCATCGTAGTCTACATTGTACAGCACATAGCCTCTAAATTCCTTAGGTATGAGGTGAATTCATCACTTAGGGGAAGAGCCATTTTGGAAGAAACAAGACACAAAGCAAGAAATAATAAAGAAAAGGAAAAATATGAATGGGTGAAGAAAAACCCTCCAACTTATCCCTTTTTATAATTGGAAAACTTGTCTAGAGATAAAGGCCCTGCAAAATCCAGATGAAACCCTTTCCCCATCAAGGATAAAGTATCTAAAGAAAGTGCAGCCAAAACCTCGGGGTGATTGGACTAGATGACCTGCTGATAGGAAGGACAAGGGGTATGCCGATTGGAATCCCCCCATTTAAAGAAAATTTCCTTTTTCCTTTTTCGTCAAAATAAAAAAAAAACTCAATATTCAGGATTTTCCTTTATTCTTAACTCATCCTGTTTTAAACTAAATTCGCTTTTAATTTTTGGTCTCAACAAACAAAGTAAAAAATGCATGTAGATTAAGTCATTAAAAGCAAAGCTAAATAAATAAAATCCCATTCATTGCATATATATATATATATATATATATATATATATATATATATATATATATATATATATATATATATATATATATATATATATATATATATATATATCATTACACCTTTTTGCAGGAATAAGGAAAAATAGCGGGACTCAGCCCAAAACACCTAAAAAACATTCTCTCTCTCTCTCAACTTTCTCTTATTTTCTCTCTCTCCTCCCCCATCCTGATGATGCACGCGCTTTCCCCGATGATGAGATGAGGAGCCTATGCTACCTGATCTAGATCCCTCCTCAGACATAGCAAACGACATAAAATGGGAAGGAACCGGGATCAACTCCCGAATATTAGCAATCATAGAAGCCACCCAGTATCGAATGTCTTTCAGCCAGGTAGTTGACACTTAAACATGCCGTAAGAAAAACAAGAAAAAGAAAATCAGTTAGTCTGAGGCAAAGAAAGAAATCAGAAAGAAAAAAGTCAAAGAAACGAAAGGTATACCTCTGGCTAAATGACGTCCTCCATCAGCCCAACACCTCCGTATCCATCACATTGGGCCAATGCATCATACACAATGATCCTCCCTTAGGATGTCTAATGTGATATGAGGGAGGATATTTCCCCAGAAGCATAACCTCTGACGTCACCGTCGCTACTGACGTCAACACACCACCCGCACTATGGGTAGACCCCAATGGCTGACTCGTGCCCCTACCAGAAACCGTAGAAGGAAGAGGCATAATGTAATATATATTGGGCAGTATTAGCCATCTCGTCATAAAATTGAGATAATAGATGTCATCCCCATGTCGGTATATGACAATTAAGGTTTGCCAACCATTTCCGCCACCCTTGCCTCCTCCGACATCTCTTGCACCTGCTTCATGTATGTTGGGGACATCGCAGGGGGCACCATCACCTTTCCCTCCACCACCTATCAGACTACTCTCTCCCTCAGATACCAGGAGTATATGAACTCATGCACTAGCAGTCGGCGCAGCTGCACGTTCCTCCCCGATCACCCCCTTGTGTTGTTTGGACTCTCCAAAATGTTTTCTCAAAGACTTCATCTTTTGATGTTCCAAACATCCTTTTGATTCACAAATCATTCCTTTATCATTTGTGTGAATCTCTAAACCCTTAATGGATCGTTCTACTCATCTGGAGTAACTTTGTGGAAAAGTTGTCTCTTTTCCATTACTGACCATCTGGAGTTCTTGCGGAAGATTCCAGTCGACGACGTCTGAATCGACACCTGAGGTTATTTCGTATGTCACTCTTGTTTTCATTGTAATACGTGTAAACCATTCTTTACAAATTATAGTGAAAATAAAAGGTTTTTCCCCTTTGGGGGATTTTTCCTCATTTATGTGTTTGTTTGTGATTGAATGTTATTGCATGACTATATTATCTCCAATCACACCTAAATGCATGTTTTAGGATTTAATTGAAAAATTGAGTTTAATTAAATAATTTCTTTGTTTGAACATAAGCGCACTCTCAAATTGGTATCAGAGCCTCTTACACAACTTTACCATGTAATTTTCCACAAAACTTTTCTGAATATCAATTTTCTAAAAGAAAAATTGATTCCTTGAAAAGATGTTTGTTCAAATGGAAAAATCGTTTAGTAAAATTCCAATTTTTGACGGGTTTAATTATGCGTACTGAAAAGCCCGTATGAAATCTTCTCCTAAAGCCATTGATCAACGTGTGTGGTTTCTTGTTGAAAATGGGAGGTCACCTCCCACTATCATAGTTGATAATGTGATAAATTAAAAACATGTAGCCCAATGGACTGAGGATGAACACAAATGGTCTACATTTAATTCTAAGGGACTGAGTGCCATTTCTGGATCCGTCATTCCTGACGAGTTCCATCGCATAATGACGTGCACCACGTCTAAAGCGGCATGGGATATTCTCCAACTTACCCATGAAGGCACTAATACTGTTAAAGAATCGAAGTTAAAAAAATCTAATTACTCAATTTGAAACAATCACCATGCTTGAATCTGAATGCTTTGATGATTACTATCCTCGTTTGTCTGGTATTTTCAACAACAGTTTTAACCTTAATGAGCATATTCCTGATTTTAAGGCGATTAAAAAGATTTTGAGAACTTTGCCTAAGCGTTTCATCCCCAAAGTCACTGTGCTAAACTCTTTGAACACTTTAAGAGATATAAAATTAGAAGAGTTGGTAGGAGACCTCCAGACATGTGAAATTGACATGTTCCCTCACACGATAATATCTAAAAATAAAGGCATAGCACTTCAAGCCTGGTATAGGAAGAATGAGGGGTCGGAAAGAAAGAGAGTAGAGTCATCTAGAAAAAAAAAGACAAAGAAACGTCAGATTCCAAGTGTGACCTTGATTTAGATGATTTGGCCTTGTTTGCAAAAAAAATCAAGAAAATTCTCAATTTCAAGAAAAATAAAAATTTCAAAGATAAAAACAATTTTGAGAAAAATAAGTTTGAAAAGAAAAATGAAAAGGATAATAAAGACCCTCCTAAGAAAGACAGTGAGAGATGTTATGAGTGTGACGGTAAGGGGCATAGAGCTTTCTAGTGTGATACTAGGATGAACAGACTTGCTAAAGAAAAAAGCAAAGTTATCATTAATGCTACTTTTAGAGACGACAGTGAGGTCGAGTCGGTGGACTCTGGAGACGAGTCATCATTTGAATGTAACTTCACCGCATTCATGGCTAGTCATGTGAGTACCTCTAGTGCTCATTACAACGATGAGGATGCTTCTTCACAGGGACAACTCGATGGTGATAACGAAGTGAGTGAGGGGGATGATGCCACAAGTGACAGCGAGAGTATCTTTGACACGCCTACATCGAGTTATATACCGAGTCATTTAAAACCAAAAAGTGTAAAAGAGCATTAGTTCTTATGATCACCACTTTAGAGAAAGATTTAAGAGAAGCAAGAGAAAGAGAGTCTGCCTCTGTTAAGAGAGAGACTAGTTGTGTTGAGAGATAGAGTTAGTTTAGAGAGAGAGAGAGAGAGAGAGAGATTATTTGGAGAAAGAGAACTTTGTTTAGAATAAGAGAAAGGGGACTTGACTAAAAAAGTGGCTAGTCTTACGAGTGAATTCCATTCCTCCCTAGAGGCTCGAAAGAAACTTGAAGCCCTTTTAGCCCAGATTACTCATGATCTTGAGAGAGCACGGGAAGTCAAGGTTTAAATTGAGAACAGATATGGAAAGATGGGAAAGATGATCCTCGGTCCCGCTTTAGGTTTTGGTGAAAAGTAAGGAATAGGTTTCGATGGTGCCTCCACATTCCAAATCGCACCTGGACTAGTTCCTAAGTTTATAACGACTCCATATGGCCTTCGTCAAAAACCACAAAAATAAGTTCGACCATGAAAAGAAAACCAAGGTCGATCTAAGACTGTGTAATTTTGTACCTACTGCAAAAGAAAGGGCCACCTCAAGGAGTTTTGCTATAGTCTGGTTCGAACACGACGTACTTCTACTCCACCATCTGCCACTAGCGATTTCTCGAGTCTTAAAGAGCGAGTTGAGTTTCTAATCTCCACATCTCAGAGTTTAATGGAAGAATTCCAACGGATTTCCCTTCCGTCAGCAGATACTTCCACAAACCTGACTAGAACCAACATTGACAAGGGTAAACAAAAGGTTACCTCATCTTGGGTCCCTAAGCACGAAGTAAAATCCCTTGTTGCACATGTTGCTCTTAAAGCACAAAATACCTCACAGTGGTATTTCGATAGTGGGTGCTCGAGACATATGACCGGTGATGTCACATTTTTTACCTACATAGAGGATTATAAGGAAGGTAAATTCACCTTTGGAGACGGTAGCAAGTCTAGCATCGTAGGACGAGGTATATTAGATTTACCAGGATTTCTTGAGCTAGAGAACGTTTTATACATCAAAGGTTTGAAAGCAAACCTTCTCAGCATTAGCTAGTTGTGCGGCACCGACTTTGCAGTAAAGTTTGATCGAGACACGTGTAATGTCTATAATCAAGCTGGTAAACTTTTATTACAAGGGGTGAGGATAGAGGATAATTTATATGGGACTGTGCCCAAGCCCTCATTTTTCTGCAATAGCTCCACGATCACTCCTATGGATCTATGGCACCAACATTTAGGTCACGTTAACTTTAAAGATTTGAAAAGATTATCTAAAAAGGACCTAGTGCGTGGCTTTCCAACACTTGGAAAGCTAACTTCCACAGTTTGTGGACCCCATCAGTTGGGAAAGAAAGTCTGTAGCCCCCATAGGAAGTTGAATTCCATTACCACTTCACGAGTACTTGAGTTGATACACATGGATATCATGGGTACTACTCGTACAAAGAGTCTGGGTGGTAAGAGGTACATCCTAGTGATGGTAGATGATCTCTCCAGATATTCTATCATGGGATTTCTCAGAGAGAAATCAGATACTGTTGAGTTTCTAACGACCAAGTGTCGTGTCCTAGAAAACTAAAACGGTGTTACTATCAATAGAATGAGTAGTGATAACGACACTGAAAGTACGAAGAAAAAAGTAAATATTTACTATGATGGCCTAAGAATTAAACATGAGTTTTCTTTTGTGAAGACTCCTCAATAAAAAATGGGATTGTTGAGAGAAAGAACGGGAAAATTCAGGAAATGGCTAGATTAATGCTTCTAGGTCATAAAGTTTCTAGGAGATTTTAAGCAGAGGCAGTGTCTAGTACATGCCATACGGTGAATAGGGTTTACCTTCATCCACGCACACTTAAGATGCCCTATGAATTATGGACTGGAAAAAAGCCCAATCTTGCATATTTGCGTATTTTGGGGAGTAAAGGCTACATCCTACGGGATAAAGAGCAATTAGGAAAGTTTGACTCCTGAATAAATAAGGGAATATTATTAGGATATTCATCCAATAGTAGAGCGTACTGAGTTTTTAACCTAAAAAGCTCTAAGGTGATGGTGTCAATAAACGTCACTATGCAAGATGACTAACCATCGACGTTTGTTGACTCCACCCATTTGAGTGAGCTTGACACACTCACTATTGATGATCCCACTGTGTCTCCCACACCCAGGGTGGACCCTACTCCTGTCATATGGGACACCTTCTTGGGTTTGCAAGAGTCGTGACCCTACGTCTATTCTAGGAGATACCACCCTAGGGGTCAAGATTCGTGCTCAGCTAGAGAATGTTGTTAGCCATGTATGGTACACATCTAAGTCGAGCCCAAGAACTATAAATAATCTCTCAAGGATGAACACTGGATCTCTGCGATGTAGGATGAGTTGCTTCAATTTCAAAAAAATGATGTCTGGGAATTAGTTCCCCGACCTAGTGAGACTAATCTGATAGGTACCAAATGGATCTTCAAGAATAAGATGGATGAGACAGGTACTATCATCAGAAATAAGGCTAGGTTGGTCGCTCAGGGCTACACACAGATAGAGGGTGTAGACTTAAGCGAGACATTTTCTCCTGTTGCAAGGCTTGAGTCCTTCCGTTTACTGCTCTCCATCGCTTTTCATTTGTGCTTCAAGATGTATCAGATAGATGTCAAGAGTGCCTTTCTGAATGGCATTCTACATGAAGAGGTTTATGTGGAACAACAAATAGGGCTTGAAGACTCTAAGCACCCTGATCACGTCTACTATATGAGGAAATACTTGTATGGTTTGAAGCAAGCACCCCGTGCTTGGTACGAGAGGCTTACTTCCTATCGCTTAGCTCGTGGCTTCAAGAGAGGGGGAGTTTATACGACACTGTTCGTCAGGAAAGTTAGCGGTGCTATTTTGGTTGCCCAGGTCTATGTGGACGACATAGTCTTTGGATCCACATGCTCCCAGCATGCTCACCACTTTGAGGATGAGATGAAGAATGAGTTTGAGATGAGCATAGTAGGTGAGCTTACATTCTTCCTTGTTCTCCAGATTCGTCATCTAGAGGATGGGATGTTCATCTCCCAATCCAAGTATGCTAGAGACATAGTTAAGAAAGTTTGTTTGGACTCCGTTAATCATGCACGTACACCTATGAGTACATCTATTAATCTTAGTAAGGATACTTCAGGCAAGGACGTTGAGTAAACCTTGTATCGGAGTATGATCAAAAGTCTTCTCTACCTGACTGTTAGTCGTCCCGACATAGCCTTTAGTGTTGAAGTTTGTGCGTGATATCAGGCATCCCCGAAAGAGTCACACTTACTCGATCTTAAATATATTATCAAATACGTGAGTGGGACTCTCTCACTTGGCATATAGTATTCCTTTGATACCAATAACCGTTTATCCCCCTATTCGGATGTCGACTGAGTCGGGGATGTAGATGGATGTAGGAGCACTTCTGGTGGGTGTTTCTTCTTTGGTTCTACTCTTGTCTCTTGGTTGAGCAAGAAGCAAAACTCTATCTCTTTATGCACTACGGAGGCTGATTACATAGACGCTGTGAGTTGTTGCACGCAACTTCTGTGAATGAAGAAGATACTGGAGGATTATGGGATATCACAGGACACCATGACCATTTCTTGTGATAACATGAGCGCGATACACATATCCCGTAATTTAGTCCAGTATTCGTGCACCAGGCATATTAGGATATGCGAGCACTTTATCCGTGAGTTAGTAGAAGAGAAGGTCGTATCCCTGAGTTTTGTGCCTACCTACCTCCAGTTAGCCAATATTTTGATGAAGCCTTTAGATGCCCTTAGATTCGAGAGTCTTAGGAAGTATTTAGGAATTTGCACAGTTGACTGAGGGGGTTGGTCCGTGTCTAGCATAGGATGTAGTTTCTTGGTACATCATTTTAGTCCTATTGCTAGATTGTATATTTTGTTTTATTTTTCTTGTAGCATTTTTTATTTTTAGAAAACTACAAAAAGATTTTCTGTTTTTTATTTTTACAAAAATTAAAAAATCCAAATAAACGTTGTCATTGATAAGATTTTTTAAAAAACACAAAAAGAGTTTTGTAGTTTGTTTACACCTTTTATGGATGAGTATTTAGCATAGCCGACTCACCTCTTCATATTCCACGTGATTGTTTGATAGTGATTTGAGATACTACATCATTTCATCCATGTGTTTTACTTTATCTAGAGTCTATAAGATGTGTTTAGTGATATCTTTCTACAAGTTTAGCTCTATATCTCCTTTATTTCACACATGCATGGATTTATTTGATGATTGTACTTGTCTATCACATGCTGTCTTGAGTGTTTCCATCTCAATTATGTCTATATAACGAACCATATACGATAAAACTTGACAAGATTGGAATGCATGTAAAAACCGTTTGATGAGATTGTGTGATATTTGAAGACGGGGAAGGGCTGCGAAAGGTAATCATTTGACCTTCGCGAATACTAAGCCACCGTTAAATCCGACCTAAAAATTGAGGAATTTTAATTATCCGAGGTCCAAAGAGGTTAAAAGAGCTCGAAAACATTCAAAGGCAATCAAATGAAATTCATGCCAAAAATGGGCCATTAGGTTTCAACATCAATTCTCCAATATTTGAGAATTTAGATCACCTCTAAAACAAAATATAACTATAAGGGAGTTTGGTTGGAGAATTTAAACGGGTTTGCACTTCCTTGAAAGTCCTGAAAAAGCCTTAAATAGTTTTGGACGTTATTGGTGTAGAAACCACTTTGAGCTTTGATTTGCTAATTTGATTGAGTCAATTTATGTTAAATCCATTTTTACGCCAAAGGAAGATGTTGAGTTCATTTGTTAGGGGTATCCGATATTCATCATACACATTTGTTATGTTTGTATGCATTGATTTTCCTATCGAATTCGATCACAACCCTACATTTTCACTATCACCAACTTGGTTATTTTTGTGTTCTTTCATGGTGCGACTCTTTGTTGTATATTTTGAGTGAAATTTTTTGAAAAATTCAACAAAAGAACGTTTATTCCCTTGTGACATTCTCCATTTTTTTCTTATCTGTCTATTTGGGGACATAATAAAAAGGGGGAGAAAGAATTACGGCGAGTTTTTTTTAGTATGGGGGAGATTTGATGCCTTAATGATTTATTCTAATATCATTTCAATCTCGATACGTCATGAAGGTATTTTCTTTCTCTCAGGTGTGTAGGTATGAAGATTGAAGATTCTATGTTACACATCCTGATGAGAAAAGTTTGAAGATGATGGAGTTTGTTTGAAGACATGTCTCTTAGTATTTTTAGTTTGAGGCTTTTCTGGGGATATTAAATTATATGTCATGTCTATTTAGTAAGATTGAATAATTCGGATGTTTTTATGTATGTACTGGCATAGACATGGGGGGATATTTGTAAGGACATAATTTTATAAGTGTCCCGTTCATTTTTGTATGTCGTATACTGATACACCGTCAAGAATGTTCATGTTCATAATTGCCTTAAAGATGGATCCAAATTACAAGAGGAATGATTCAAGTATCTGGTCAAATTTCCAGGCCGATATTGATCGGGTATTCTAGACAATCCGGACCGCCAAAGGTAAAGGTTCTAGACAGTTTTTTTTTTGGGGGGGGGAGGGGGGATCTGGACCTTTTTATGGAAAAGGATCCAGACCGCATTCTAAGGATCTCAACTCTGTCTAAAATTAGGCACCGATTCGGACTGGGCTCCCAGGGGTGATCTGGACCGCTGCGTCAGATAAGCCCAAATCTGATAAGATTTGACAAGTTCAAAAATTCTTTATAAGGGCTATTTCGGAGTTGTTTATTTCAAGTCTTTGGGAAAACATTTTTGAGATTCCAAACACAACAACACTTCATATTTTGATGTTCCAAACATCCTTTTGATTCACAAATCATTCCTTTATCATTTATGTGAATCTCTAAACCCTTAATGGATCGTTCTACTCATTTGGAGTAACTTTGTGGAAAAGTCGTCTCTTTTTCATTATTGACCATTTGGAGTTCTTGCGGGAGATTCTAGCCGACGACATCTAAACCGACACTTGAGGGTATTTCGTATGTCACTCTTTTTTTCATTGTAATCCGTGTAAATCGTTCTTTACAAATTATAGTGAATATAAAAGGTTTTACCCCTTTGGGGGATTTTTCCTCATTTATGTGTTTGTTTGTGATTGAATGTTCTTGCATGACTATATTATCTCCAATCACACCTAAATGCATGTTTTAGGATTTAATTGAAAAACCGAGTTTAATTAAATAATTTCTTTGTTTGAACATAAGCGCACTCTTAAAGTACATAAAACCACTACTTATCTTGTCATCAAAGGGAGGAAAGGTAACTTTAGAGAGCCCAGAGAATTTTGGCTCTTTGGGAGATAAGAGGAGAGTTGGTTTTCAACCGAGAAGATTTGAAATTTATTATTTTTAAGCGAGGAAGTCTCGGTGGTGAGGAGTTAGGATATATGTAGGTGGTCTTATCGACAGGCTCCATTTACAAAGGGGTAAGGAATATTGGATTATTTCTCCAAATCCATGATTTGAAAGTGTCTCTTATGGAAGAGACATCATATTGGATTACTTTATATGTTGGCATGATTTGAAAGTGTCTCTTATGGAAGAGACATCATATTTCCATGGCCACATGGGAGATTTTGGAATGCATCATAAGCTGGTGGAGAATCAATGGACTCAGATCATGTGGGTTCTGGAGAGGAGATGTTTAGGCACTCGGAGTACTGATGGTAGGGTTCAAAGTATCCATGCGGGCAAAAGGTACATGGAAGTGGGGGCGTCGATGTTAGTAGGCGGATCTAAATCAAAGATTGGTACAAGTGTATCCTGGGGGATAGTTGGTACTACTTTGGTATCTTCTGCTAGCAGTGTACCAATGTTGGGGATGGGGGGAGGGACTACGTTCTTTCGAGTTTTGGTCATTGCAGTCGCCTCTTACAGACGGACTTTGTACTTAGCCTAGTGCCCTGATTTTTTATAGCGTGATGTTTTGAGAGGCGATAATGTTCTCGAGTTGTCTAAAAACCTAGTCCATTATGGATGGATCTTGACCTTCCTCGGTTGACATGTAACGCACGGTGGTGCAAACCTGACAATCATGGGATAGGAGTTTTCTAACTAAAACTACACGACCGTAAGGAGCAAAAAATTACTTTTCCTGAACAAGAGGGATTTCTCTACTGATAATGATAACCTCGAAAAAATTCGGGTCACTTTCGTTCAGGTTTTTATGGACATAAGGATAATACAGAGGGGGATAAGAACTCACATATGTATGATATTTTCGAAGAAAAACTTTTATCTATTTTTAATTGCATATGGATGGTATTTTTTTAAGTTCGTTCGAATGGTAGTATCTTCAAAGGATGAGAACTTTAACATAATCCCTTTGGATTCAAGTGAACAAGGGTGAGCTCTGATTTTTTTAGAATGAGGAAATAATGGACTGAATTCTATTATTTTCTCAAAGTAAAATGTTGTTAGGGGAATCTAATGTAAGGGACCTCTATTTTGGCGATGACTACGAATTCATATTGTTTATCTTCCTTATATAAGGGGAAGATATCCAACCTCGAATCTGAGGAGTTTTGGACCAGTTTTTGGCTGTCTGGTAATTTTTGAGAAATTTTGTTAGAGAGATTGGCCTATAAGTATCTTGTTCTTTTTGTGCAATAGCATTTTTTTCCTAGATATTTTTCTATATGAAAAGGGAAGATGTCACCCGATTATCGGACAATCAGTTCTTATTGCCATGTGTCACTACATATCTGGTTGCCTGAATAGGGGAAACTTTAAGGTACATGTGGCACCACCTTACCCTATTACTGAGTAGCTATGAAAGCCTATTCGATATTCCCAGTACTAAACAAACTTCCAACTTTCCATCTCACCAGTACCTTGGGATCAAGAGAGGCGATATACTAGACAAGTGGGGGAAAAGAGTGAGGACACCATTGTTGACTAGCCTTTTGGGAAGTAACTTTTTGAAAGTACGAGCTTTATCTGGGGAAGTGACTTCTCAAAAGTAAGAAAATCTCTTTAGGAAAAGGTCAATTTTCTAAAGTATGAACTTTCCTTTGAGTAAAGTGACTTTCCTAAGGTACGAGCTTTTTTCAGCTAGCTGATTAAGGTGGCCTCGAGGGTCTAGGGTTTAAATAATATGAAAATAAAGACTATATTGTGTGTGATGCCAACAAGTAATCTTTAATTTTTATGTACTTTGATGTTTATTTTATCACAAGGTCCTTTATGTGTACCTATTTGTTTGGGGAAACGCTCAATCCTGTATGTAGGGACCTAAGCATGTATCTATGTTCTGAGTGACCCTAAAAATAAAGTTGCTAAATAATTTTAAAATTTGCATATATTAGTCATATGAGATAGCAATATTAATAATAGTAAAAATCAAACATATAGATAGTTCGGTTATCGAGATTATATCCCCATTAAAATCACCAATGTGGCAATGCGGGCGCCGAGAGTGAGTGGCAGCGCTACACCCATGGGGAGGGAACTCACTACGAAGTTAACAGTGGGTACGGGGGTGATTATATCCTCTCCTAATACTTCCACCTAAGGTTGGGTTATCGGTCATAGGTTTTGGGTGCTCGATGGATTTGTCATTAGATGTTGTTCGGCACCATGTCTAAGTATGGTGCATGCCCCTTTTGGTTAGTGTGGCTTTCATGTGGAAAAAAGAGGGGTTTGGTAGGGTGTTTCGAATCTCCAGTTTGTTTTATGTATAAACAAAAATAAGGTTCACTCTAGACCTTTCAGGATTACACTAAGGCAGGTTTTAAATTTTGTGGTTGGTCCAGAGATTCTTGTTGTGTGGGTTAAAAAATGGGGTTACGTGTAGCGAAGGTGTAAGAAACCCCACTTGTTTGGTATGCTTCCTTAATTCTAGGATTATTACAACTCTTTACATTAATTGATTACTTTTTATTTATTTTAGGACATGTTTGGAGACCTTAGAGTGAGGGTCCCTCCGAAAATTTAGATAGGTGCTTAGGTTAGAAAATGGCATTAGTGAGAGGAGTAAAAATGTCACTCAACTAGGACAGGTACATAAGATTGCTTATGACGGGTGGCCGTCAATGTTGATATGTGAGAAGGCTCGGCCTCGACATAGTTTTATATATCATTTAAAGTTTGAGTAGAGATAAAAAGGTGAGAGATGGTTACACCTATGTGGTGATTAATTTATACGTGTTTTCACATTTGTATAAGGGTGATCGAGAAATCATGGCTTTGAGATAGTTTGATATCTCATTTTAGTTACTTAGATCTAATAGATGAAAGTCGAGAGGTGGATGCATATTGGTTGAGAAAATATATCAATAGACATATTTTTCAGGCTCGAGCTCATGAGAAGGACTCATTATTGTGCCTACATACCCAAGAAGACTTTGGATTAAAGACTACATAATTCGGTCGTACACGTGTTCAAACGTGACGCATGTGCAAGTGTAAGACTTGTCTTGGGAGGTGGAGGGATAGTGTATGGAATATCATAATGGGAATGGATGCGAGGATACCTTATATTGGCACACAACCTAATAATAGTTACATGCTTACTAGCCGGAAGGTCTTGTCCTTAAAACTAGTTTGGGGATGTAAAACTGGGAAGAGTTGGGCTAGTAAGCGGGGGGTTACATCAAGGATGTCATGTTTTATTACTAAGAAGCAGAGTAAGAAACTATATCTTGGTATTGGCATGGACTAGGGGAACTTGGGGGAGTTCATAATACGGATGCATTATACCACAAACAGAGAATGGTCACTACATGTGGGTCACGATTATAAGCAGTGACCAATGGTCACAATCCTAGGCTATGACCAGATTCAAAATCTTATGGCCAAGACCGTGACCAGGCAAAAGGATTATAGCCAATGGCTTTAGTCACGGTCTTTGGACATGACCATGGGGGTTAAGGCTCAGGTCTATGACTATCCCGTGAACAAATTTCACCAAATCTCCCACCAAAGTGGGTCACAACCGCGGATTAGGAACAAATTCATGACAAATATAATGGGTTCAGTTAATAATGGTCATGACCGAGGGCTGTGATCATTTCAAAATAGTCATGGCATTTGGTCATGGTCCTCGACCGTGGCCAAAGGACGTGACCATTTATTTTTTTACACATAAACAACATGGTTACGGTCTTGGGTCATGACCATGTTGGTTACATGTAAAAAATAAATGGTCATGTCCAGAACCGTGACCAAACACTGCACATTTACCCCCCACCCACCCACCTAGCTTTGGTAACATTTCATGATATCTCTATCTATCTAAATCCTAACTTCTCTACTCCTTTCTAGTCCTCTCCTTCTACCACTGCCACCACCACCGCCCCTGCCACCATTCTCTCTCACATACTCTCACTATCTCCTTCTCATTCGCCATAACTTGTCTTATAATCTCTATATTCTTTAATTTTTTAATTTATGTAGTTCCATGAGAAAATAAATAGGTTCATGAAGATTAATATTTTTATTAATAAACATTGCACATGTAAAATGAGTTATGTATGGGTTTTACACATATATTTTAAGGGTATAAATTATTCTACACACTTGGCTAGAGTAAATATTAATTTCTGCAAAAAAATGAGAATATATAATTAAGGGTTCTGTTATAAATTATATTTTGCATTATTGTTTAAAAACTTAAACTTCGGGTAAAATGTTATTTGGGATAAAATGCCATTTCAAATTGTACTTTTACACCATAAACTTTTTAGAAATGTTTTCTAACTCCAAACTTTCATGAAATTATTATTTGGACCCTAGACTTATTAAAAATATTATTTTGACTCTAAGAATTTATTTTATGGGATATTTACAAAATAGCCCATGTGCGTGTGCTCATTTGTGTTTATTGAATTTATGTTGTTATTTCAATTAGGCAATGGTTTTTTTTAGTGGTGGTTGTAATATTTGTGACTAAATAATGTTTTTCGGTATAATGGTTTACATTCGATTGTTTTGTGCGTTGACATAAAACTGTAATATGAAACTTTTATTTATGAAATAAGAGTTACTTTTACTTTGTTTGTATTGGAGAGTGGCCATGCATGGTATGGGTTTAAAAAATTCATGATTTTTTTGGACTAGGAAATTTGTAATAAGAAACTTTACGAAGTCTTATGTTTTGTCAAAGGCTTCAAAATAAGAAGACTAAATTTATCCTTATTTTTTGCAAAGCAAGGTTGGGAAATCCTTACTTTTAATGTTTCATAAGAAATGTTAGACATTTCCATGTGTCTATCGAGCATTCCTGTTTTCATCCATTTTATTCCAAAATACCACATCTTTGTTTCTGTTTGTGTTACCTAATTAGAGATCCTGTTTATTTTCATCTTCTTTATTAAACATTGTTGGGGTTTTCATGTATGAGGTTTCCTTTGAACAATATTTGATTTTTGATAATATTTCCTTTGAACATTGTTGGGGTTTTCATGTACGAGTTTAAAAGTGGGTATAATACATTATTTATTAGTTGCAATTTAATACCCATTAGTTGGATATGAAATTTTGGTTATTTCTCTTACTCTTTTTAATTGAAAGGTGTATGTCAATATATATATATATATATATATGTGTGTGTGTGTGTGTGTGTGTGTGAGAGAGAGAGAGAGAGAGAGGGAGAGAGAGAGAGAGAGAATATTAATCCATGCGTGTGGGATAGAATGGCGGTGCAAAAAGTGTTTGAGAGAGAGAGAGACACACATAATGAATTGATTGTAACAAGTAAATAGATGATTTGATGTGCCCCTAATCTTATACATACTTACGTGTGTATAACACATACAAACACATACATATGTATAACACATACAAACACACACATATGTATAACTCATATGCACACACACACACACACACACACACACGTGTGTGTGTGTGTGTGTGTGTGTGTGTGTGTGTTTATGTGTGTGTATATATAAGAACACATAACAATGTTAGGAATAAATCAAATAAGACAAACTTAAATTGGATCGATGGAAAATAATAACTAGTTAATAATTAATTTGAGCAGTCACTTGTAGGATTCATATTCACACCCTCAAATCATCGAGTTCATCTCTATCCCAGGTGCACCTGCTCGATTGTATTCTATTTTCACTGCCAGAAATCATGGATGAGGAAGTGGAAGATATATTTCACCTACAAAATCCCGACAAAGTCCTAACATTACTTACACTATTAGATAAGGCAACAAATACATTCACCCATTCTGGATACAACTACGTAAAGATAGTATTGACTAAGACTGTGATATCTCGCGACATATGCACGTTAAATTGAATCATTTCAATATGTTAAATAGGAAAGGATTCGGAGTTCATTTCACAGATATAGATACATCAATCAAAGATACGCTTCCTATTAGTTGGCCACGTGCAAAAAAATCATATATTTTTAAAATGTACTTCTGAATGGATGGAGATCAGACACATTGAACATAATTTAAAGTCTTATTACGAGAAGTTATATACATACATACATATATATATATATATATATATATATATATATATATAGAGAGAGAGAGAGAGAGAGTCATAAACATAATTAGTTAGTAGTAAACATATTAGTATAATGAATTCATCATTTATGTTTTATTGTAGGTAATATCGAACGATAATTGAGATGACGTACCAAATGATGACGGGACACCTCTTGGATTCTCATCTCCTGCACCCCAACCTGGATTCTCATCCCCACTGAATAAACAACACCCTTCTCCACCAATGGTTCACTCTACCACTCTATCTATGAGTAGGAAAAAAATGCTTGTTAATCCAACACCCCCACCTTCTGCTTCTGACACCTCCCGAGCGAATGAGAAAAAGCCTATTGGGTTCTCCCTTCTAGAGAATAATCCTACTAGCAATAAAAATGAAATCAAAATATTTAAATATGAATGTTTGTCTCCTTGGAAAATAAATGTGGTAGCCGGGACAGCATATTTTTGGAACCCAGTTGATCAAGCAAAAAAAGGATGACGTTTTTGAATAACTTTGTAAGAGTTTTCTATTCCTCGACTGTTCAAAGAAAAAGGTTCTTTCTTGAGTTGCTGAACAAATGAGAACATATCAGAGAAACCTTCATCAGAGATATTTCCTAAAGGGGGCATCCAGCTTAGACATTTTGGCTATGAAAGGCAGAATCCCTTCAAATGTTATCAATGGAACATCTTTTCGAGAAATGATGTGATGGAAAAAAATTTGGTCCAAAGGGAGAAAAATAAACAAAATGGAGTGAAGCAAGTTGATGTCCACGGGATAGGGTCTAAATCATATAAAGATTTGAGAAGTGAATGGTTAGAGAGGACAAAGGGTGGTCCAGATACTAGTAAAACCCCTTATTGGGGCATCTTGTACGTGCATGCCTGAAGGGATAAGAATAAATGTAATTTCATGCTACGAGAATTGATCTAAGTCATTAGAAGTCAGATTATTTTGAGCCCTTATGTTGACATTGAAGATGATGCCCTAACCCTGACCTTTGGAAATGAAAAAATGGAGAGGACAAGAGGTGTCGGATCACATATGATGAAACTAAATTAAATCACATCGTACCTCTCATGGATGAGCTCTCTTCAGTGAGGAATCACATCTCGAGCCAAAAGGTAAGTCAGTCTAAGACAAATTAGGATGTGTAAGGGATTAAGAGTAACTTGTGAGTGTAGGAGGGTAAAATCAATCACCTTGTGTCCTTATTTACTCAAGATTTTTGGTCCCTCGGTTGATGTCCACAGGCCTCCTTCAATATTTCCCTCTCATTACCTCCTCCTGCCATATTTTTCTCTCAAATGCCTCCTCCTAGCATAGTCCCTGGATCATCATCATCCATTCACGGTGACTACAGCAGGAAATACTATGTAAGTGACTTGATAAATACCATGATTATTAGCTCGTGCACACTCATTTACTTGAATGTCGAAACTCATATTCAAATTCTCCCTTTGTAAATGGGTGACACTCAAATAATGTTTGATAAAATATACACTGGTTACAAAGAAATTTATGTGCACATTGATAGCAGAGAAGGGACCTTCCTCAAATACTATCATAGTTGCTTTATCACTTAGCCAATTTATTTGCTGGTCAAGCAACCTAGGCTATGAACAATATTTAATTAGACAAAAGTTGTAATATTTTGTTTATTTAAGTTATTTTAAGTTTTTGCATCATTTGTTGACAATTTTAGTTTATGCAACATGAATTTAAGTTTAAGTTGTTTAAGTTGAGTTTAAGATGTGTTGAATAATTTAAATGAATTGTGCATTCTTGTATGCAACATGACCTTTGTTTCGACGTATTATTATATGTGAATTGATTTTTGAAGATTATTTAATGGATTTCCGACAATACAAAGAGTGGATGGGGGAGAGTAATCGAATATATGGCAATCATATAAAGGGCAATTAAGAAATGATTAAATACACATATAGAAATCATAAAAGTGATACGATTATGTGTCCATGCACCCATTATATGAATGGAAAATATAGGTCTTTAGAAGACGTTGAGTCCCATTTACCAAAGTGGGGAAATTTGCAAGACTATAAGATATTGACATACCATGGTGAAAAGAATGTACCTTATGTTCCAAAAAAAATTACCAGTACTCGATCGCGTGACGAAACCCCATCGACTAGAAGTGGTACATGATTCTCCAATACATCGTCCTTTGACCGACCTAATTTATGATGCTTACGGAGTCCACCACCATCAAAACCACTAACATATCGATACATGTAATGTTCATTATAACTAAATTAATGAACAAGTTTATGCTAAATTACCAAAAGATCGGGAATACATACAGTTGAAAGCCGACACGGCTAAACTGTTGTATAAAGATTGCGATGAAGATCACTCAGTATTATATGCAATAATTGGTTTGCATAAATTGAAGAGTCAAATTGGTTTTTCTAGTATTAACGTAATCATAATTCTTAAGTGGATTAAAGACATTATCCCAAAAGAAAATTCGTTACCCTACAGTTATCCTAGAATGAAGAAGAGCTTGAAGGGTTTTGCTTTAAAGTATAAATATATTCATGCATACAAGTGTGATTGCATATTATATACCGCAATGAGCAAGAAAAACCAAAATAGGAACCAAAGAGTCCAAGATCATGACCATTTATATATTTATTTTAAAAAAAAATTGGGGCTCACGAATTTAGGTAGTGACCCAATTTGAACATTATCCCACCTATGGTCACGAATTATGGCCATGATCATTGAGTCAATATTGTCCCACTTTGGTCACAGATTTGGTAACCATGGAGTGACATTCCAAATCTGTGAGCATGGAGCCAATATTACATCACAGAAGAGGCTGAGACCCCTATTTAGGTTCACAGGTGAGGTTCGTGACCCATGTTTTTGGTCATGACGAAAATAGTTACAGCCGTGGTTCATGACCATCTTCAGTATATGGTGTAGTGATTGATGCATCCCTAAGAAATAATACATCAAGAGACATATTATGAGGCTTTTTCTTCACGAGTCAAGCTCGGTATAGAGCCTACGTATCCAAGGAGACTTGGGTTAAAATCCAATGTATTTCCAACAGAACAGGGTTGCCTAATATATAAAGGTGTAGGACTAGAGATAGAGACATAAATAATACGTTGAGACACATATTATGAGGCTTGGTCTTCACGAGATTGACTCGGTATAGCTCCTAGTTACCTAAGGAGACTTGGGATCAAAGCTAGTGTATTTCCCACGAAACGGGGCATATGCACAAGTGTAATGTAACGACCCAACCCGTATTAATAGGTTACCCGTGATTCAACCAGATCCAAATCGTAAGTTAGGTGTGAAGTGCAATGAAACAACCTATATAATGTTGCTAATCCAGTTTTATTAACATTTCACTTGTTTATGATGCGATTTTAGTTTCAAGATCAACTACATGAGGAACCCATGGGAACCATCCCGAGTCCAAGTAAACAAGGCTACTAACATAAAATAAATAAAGTACACTTACCTGTACAACGCCCTCAAAATACGAAACCGCACCCAACCTCCCATCACAAAACGAGTGTGTGATCCTATGCCCAGTGGGAATATATATAAGCAATATAAAAATGAACGGATAAAATGAATACTCACATGCTAAAATCACATGTATGCGACATATATATGTATCTACATATATATGGATACACCCTTGAAAAAATACATATTCAATTCTTTAACCGTTTTGCTTCCAACACTTTACTCATCTAGATCAATTTACCTAAATCTTGAAAAGGCTTACTTTATTCATACTTGGCATTATCACTTTATTTAACACACACGGTTATACACTTGACACCATCACACTTGATTTATTCCTACCCATTCCTTTACCAGAATCACCCCTTTTGTTTGATTAAAATGTACTTTAGTATTTTCATTGAAAAGTACCATATCAACACATGCATTCACCGTGTTAGAAAAAACTTATTTGTCATTTAAAAACCTTTCAATACATACTTATGGAAGTTATGGGTTTAACAACTTAGGTTACTTAACCACCTATTTGCCCACTTTACTTTAGCCTTTTTTCCTTAACATGGAAATTTATAGATTTATGCATTTACTTGTCCATTTAACCTCTACCGAAATATTTATTTCATTCATTCAAGTTAGGTTGTATAAACACATTTTACCACACAAGCCATTTTCTTGAGATGTTCCTTGTTCCTTTTATCTTTTCTCAGAATCTTCCTTTGCCGCATACTTACATGGACTCCACGCCGACAACTATGCGCACCATATGCTCTGGCCAGTGATTGAGGGAATTTCACCCAAGGGCTCAGGGCCCTTCTTTATTTATCCCGGTGTCATCCGAGTTCCTTTTATATATTTTAACATTTTACAAATGTCCAAGTTATTCCACTTATCCTTTTACCTGGTCGAAGCCAAAACCCGGGACTTTACCGCCCCACTTTGCGTCACACTTTGAAAATTTACTATTGCATGTCCTTTACACTTTAACCTTGATTTTTATGCCAAAATCTTATTCCTTAAGGACTACTTCGAGTAACACCCTTTCCAACATTTTATTTCATAAAATGTTCCGCTTTAAGTAAATTACCAATTTTCCCCTTTATTTTGCCGAACTTGAAATTTAGTCCTTTAACAAGTGTCATTTTCCACAATGGCTATTAAGTTTTCAACTTAACATTTAAAACACTTTAGCCATTTTAACACTTGTTTGGTATAACACTTTTGCGCAATTTTCACACTTGTCACTTTAACCCTTTTAACACATAAATTAATACCCTTTACATTTGAACTCCCAAAGTTTGTCTTATTTCATACTCAAATCCAACAAGATTTTCTATAAACTTGCTCACATATTTATTATCAAAATACTACAAGTTTATATACATAGAAAGTGAACTTTGAATACTAAAATCCTACTAAGTGGATTAAACATATATTTCAAGTAATAAGGACATTTTTATCAATCTCTTTAAACGCAACTAATTTCCCTTTATTCACAAAGTCTCTATTTTGCAAGAAACTTAAAAAATATTTATTTCATAAATATTTTGACAACACAAACATCATTCCACATTTTTATTTCACAAAATTGTCCATTACTTCTTCTTCACTAGAAATGCACCAAAATGACATTTCTTACATTTTTATTCCATAAAACTATTTATTAATTTATTTTTCACTAAAAATACACCAAAATGACATTTCTTACATTTCTATTCCATAAAAATGTTTATTATTTCTTTTTCACTGGAAATACACCAAAAATGACATTTCTTACATTTTTATTCCATAAAAATGTTTATTAATTTCTTTTTCACTAAAAATACACCAAACTGATATTTCTTACATTTTTATTCCATAAAAATATATATTATTTATTTACTAAAAAATCTCACAAATAATATTTCTTACATTTTTATTTTCCATACAAATGTCTATTTTCAGTTTATTAAGAAAATACCATACAACAATTTTTTCAAAATACTCCTACTCCTAACATTCAACCATAGCAAGACTACAAATATATACTAATGAAGTCTTAAATATAAGGAGTAGGTTATCCCACCTAACCAACTCCAAAGTGGTGGTGGCAGTGGTGAAGATGGGTGACTCTCCCACCTCCAAAGGTGGACCTAAAGGAAGTCACAAAAGATCCACCAAACAATCCTCCATGGAAGCTCCATTAAACCCTCTTCAAATACCTCTAATAACACCTTCATCTTCTTCTAATATTATCTCCTTAAGCACTTAACAAAACCCATTACTAACAGCTACTATATATATATTTCATGGCTTATTTATTAATAGTGGGAAGGATATATATTTATCTTGGTGTGGGTGTATAAGCTACACTGGAGGAGAAATGGGGAGTAGCAAATCAAGGGAGAGAGAGAGAATCAGTCGAGGTTTTGGTAGCGGGGTTCTAACCCCATGCCTCTTCTTTTACACCATTAAAACATTATCTGCTACTCTTCTAATTGATCTAACAGTCGGGCTCTAAGAGATGACCTGGATTTGAGATCAAAGACCCATAAGTCGACATCACACTGGCAGTCTGAATTCGTTAGACATCGTTCAAATGACTAGAGATGTCGTTCTAATGACACCCTTCCCCCTCGTTTGAACGACCGAATTGGACGAATGATTATTCTCCTAAATCCTAATCTTTTAAGATTTCCTTATTTGCCCCAACTCAGTTTCCAAAATCTTTAAGCAGGCTTATATAATTTATAACTTAATAATTATATAATCCATATATAAGACTTTTATAAAATCCATAGTTCAAAAAAAAAAATCTTCAACTCTAATTTATACCTCATCATATATAATCAGTATATATAATTTAATTAATGTATCGGGGTGAGATATTACATGTAGGCTACGGGATATCGGGTATACAAAGTACAACAACGTGGTATTTTTTTAGCCTAGTCATTAATATAGTATTTTCGTTGTGTTGGATTGATATATTTAACATTTCAAACTTTAGTGTATGTTCCAAAAATTGGTAATTTTTACGGTTTCTTCCGGGGTTTATTTGGGACATGTCGAAGCATCCTCAAACCTCGATTGTGGATCGAGGTTTCCACACCACCATTTCAAAGCATCCCAAAACCTGATCACGATTCATTTTTTTTTATTTTTTTTTTCCTCCGAGCGTTCGAGATACTCGAGTTCATTCTAAAAGTCTCGAAGAAGCTCATACTTCAGAAAAGTCACTTTCCCCTCAAGGAAAGATCGTACTTCCGCGAAGTCGCTTTCGAGTCCTAAAAAGAGGCCTGTACTTCTGAAAAGTTACCTCTGAGAAATAAATCGAGTCAAACCTTTGCATAAATCTTGATAAAGTCAACCCTTCTAAATGAAGCTCTGCTCGACTAAAAACACTAAAAAAGGGGATACTCCCTCAGACAAAAGTTATCTTTTACCGCGAGGGAAAATAACATATGTACAAATTTCGGGGCAATACCCGATGTTGTACCATATTTGTGGATAGTACTTGACAGGCAGAAAACCTCGGACCCGATCGAAGAGATGTCATTACTAGAGCTCTACCAGTCAAGAGATCATACTTATTCCATTCTTCGGTGGATGGCATCAAGAAAAATTAATAGCTTGTGATTTTAGCGGGTGGTCAACAACATCTATCCGGTTTTTTAAATGGTCAACATGTAATAAACCCTTCATTTGACGAGAAAAATACTTAAATAACTCAAGAAGTGCTCCACTAATCTAAGAGGCCCCCATCTGACCTACAATGGCCAATATATCCATTCCTTGTACAAGGATCACTATAAAAGAACAAATTCCCCATAGGAGGAAGGACAGTCAGTTGATTATATACTAAAACATGTAAAAAACGTATTCAAACATCCTTATTGTTTAAAACCCTAAAAATGATTGTATTCTGTGGGATAGTTCTAAGAGTAATAAATCACCTTGTGGACGTAGGTCATTTTAGAAGGCTAAACCACATATATCTCAGTGTTAATCCTCTTATCCTCATCCCCTTCTTACTATATATCATATATTTATTATGTGTTATCTTTAAGTTGTTTTCTTCTAGCTAAGATACAAATTGAATCCCATTTGCAGACGACAACAGAATGGTGTCGTCTATGAGAAACATCTAAAACCTAGTTATTTCTTAACCAATTCCTAATTGTGAGAAGTTTCGAATTTCTAATCAAAAGGCCCCATTTTACTGTTTCCATCACTAAAATCATTAGATTTATTTCTTAGGTTCCCTAGTTAGTCGATTCATTTATCAAATTTATGCCAAACACTCCTATTTATAGCCTAAAATAGTCCCACATTGTAAAGACCCGAAATAATTTAATCACACTCTGTATTCCTGCACATACACTCTATTTTTCTGGGCACTTCCGGCGATAATGGTCGAATATTTAGAAAGTAGCAGGGAAAAGGAATACGCTCCTCCCTCTACCCTATTAGAATATGAGACTTAGATAGATTCATGCGCAGCTTGGTTAAAAGACAATATGTTATGCAAGAAAACATGAGGCAACTCACACAAAGTAAGCTGGCCTCATAAAGATGAGTAAAATTATCTCTATTCACTCCGTCATTGGAAAGAATTTTAGGAAAATAAAAAGAAGCACCTCCACTTACCCCTATTGAGATAGCAGGCAAGAGAGCTGAGGTAAAGTCTTGGAAAATCCCAGAAAATTAAACTTAGGGTCCTAAACGAGCATGTCTTCTTGGATACGAGCATCCAAACTCAAGAAACCATCTTACTAGCCTAGTAGGACTTCCACTATATGGTATACTGTTGATGATGACCAAACATACCCAAAGGAATGGGTAAATGCCTTCGAAAGGGGTAGGAAAATGCTAGTATTTGACATGTTGGGAAGAAGAGAGGCGCAAGCACATCCGCGCCCCAAAGAAGGCATAAGATGAATAGAAAGTAGGAGGCTGGATCGAAGAGAAGGAGGTAGTTTAAAAGGTAATTACAGGGAAGAATAGTCGGAGAAGAGTAGTAGATGACCTGATATAGCAGCCGAGGAAGCTCAACCATGGAAAGGATAAATCAAGATAATAGAAGATCGCCTGGGGAACCTCATAAAAACCAAAAATCCATTGCAGAGAGGTTTTGTTTAAGGGTTTCCATTGACAACCTCTGCGATAAGTTATCTTACGCTCGTAAATTTTTCTCCACTTGTGATTACTCCCAGGTATGAAGGAAAATCATACCCTCTCTTACATGTGGAGCAATACTAAGCTTCATGCGGTGTATTCTCTATAGCCAATGAGATGCGCTGTAGAGCTTTTTTGAGTACTCTCACTGGCCCTAATCAAATTTAGTATAATGATTTGCATAAAGGAGAAATCTCAGAGTTTAAATAGTTGGCTGATCTCTTTATAAATAATGTTTGCTTCGAAGAAAAACTTGCAAAAAGGGTGGTACACTTTTTAAGCGTCTGTCAACGTGAGGATGAAATGATAAGGGGGTACATTACCAGGTTTAACGCCCTAAAATTAGAAGTAGTAGATTATAATGAAAAACTGGCCATGATAGCAATCATGAGTGGACTATTACCTAGGAAATTCTTCTGGACCCTAGCGAAGGACCACATAGCCGAGATTTTGGCCAAGAGGGGAAGATAATTAATGAAGAGGAAGCCATGGCAGCAAAGGAGATCATCCATAAAAGTTCAAAAAAATTAGCAGTTCAGCAAAGAAGACTAAAGAGCACTCGAAAATAAAGAACGAGAAGAGGATATACCAAAAGTTTTATGAATATTCTCCTTTAAAATTATGGGTACACCATATCCTTGACGAGATCCGAGGAAATGGTGAACTGAAGAGGCCAGAGAAGCTGAGAATTTCTAGTGAAAGGAGAGATAAAGAAATTTTTATAAATTTCACAAAGATCATGACACAAAACCAAGGATTTTTTAGCCTTGAAAGATGAAATTAAGACCCTTATTAAAAAAAGGAAACTCAACAAATACGTAGAGAATAATGGCAAACCATCACAAGCTCGTGAATATTGGAAAGCCATAATAAGGTCAATATCACCTCTTGCCAGGAACCAAGATCAGAAAAAAGCTCGAGAAAATCAAGATGAGGAGGATCCCAACCTCCCACCTCAGCCCATAGAACTCGTAGAAGGCAAACGACCTCGAAAGGTCACCAAAAAGTGTTAATCATAAGATTCTCTAGGGATGACCTCTTAAGGTTACTGTATCCTCACGATGATCCGTTGGTAATTACTATGATAATCCATGGCAAAAATGTAAAAAGAATTCTTATAGACAACAGGAGCTCGGTCAATGTCATTTTCTATGATATTCTTGAAAGATTAAATTAATCTGATAGAAAACTTGAAGGATATCATAATCCTTTGATTTGGTTCTCAAGAGAAAAAGTGTACCCACTGGGTACAATTGAATTGGAAGTTATTATAGGGTTGTGGTCGACCTGTAGAACAGAGAAGATGAGATTCTTCATCCTTAACAAGAATGTTTCATCAGCTTACAACATTATCTTTGGAAGAGTATGCCTAAAAAATTTGAAGTTGTAGCCTCTACCATTCACAAATATCTTAAATTCCTCACCAATTTTATTATGGGAGTGGTGAAAGGAAACCAGGTGGAAGCACGTGAGTGTTATTACACCTCAGTCGATGAAAAAAAAAATTAGCCCAAACATATCAGATCAAGACATTAGATCCTCGAGATGAAGATAGGTTGATAAGTGGGGAAGCCATTGAAGAAACAGAGCGAGTTTTACTGGATGATGAACACCTTGAGAGGATAGCCTAGAATGGATCGCCTTTAAACCCAATCTTCATAAAGCAATTGGCAAACTTCCTTTGAGCTTGCAAAAACATCTTTCCATAGAGTCACGAGGATATGCCAGGAATTGATCCTAGTATTATCCGCCATGAACTCAACATCATTAAAGAAGCCAAGCCAATTAAATTATAAAAGGCTGGTTTTTTTAGAAGAGAAAATATGGAAATACAAAAGGAAGTGGACAAATTAAAGAAAGCCGAGTTCATTAAAGATGTGATATACTTTGACTGGCTGGCAAACGTAGTCATGGTACCGAATAAAAATGATAAATGGAGAATGTGCATGGATTTCACAAATCTGAATAAAACATATCCTATTGATTATTATCCTTTACCACGGATTGATCAATTGGTGGACGCAACAGCTGGTCATGAGCTAATGAGCTTCATGGATGCATACTCCGATTATAATCAAATCAAAATGAAGCCAACAAATAAGGAGAAGACATCTTTCAACACCAGCTAAGGTACTTGTTACTATAATTTTATGCCTCTTGGACTAAAAAATGTAGGTGCTACTTACTAGAGGTTGGTGAAAAAAGTATCTGGAAAAAACAGGGAAGAACATGGAGGTCTATATGGATGACATGCTAACAAAAGGCATCAAAATAGACGACCACATAAAAGACCTCGGCCATACATTTGACGAGCTAAAAAAAATCCCAGAAGAAGCAAAATCCCATAAAATGTGCTTTTAGGGTCAAGGCTAAAACAATTTATGTGGTTCATTGTAAACCAGCTAGGAATGGATTCCAACCCTGAAAATATACAAGCGTTGATCAATATGAACCCTCCCCAAAGCAAGAAGGAAATGCAAAGCCTGACAGGTCGAGCAACAGCTCTAACCAGGTTCGTATTTAGAGCCATGGACAAATGCCTCTCATGATTTAAAGTTATCAAAAAATGTTTTGAATGGACGAAGGAGTGCCAAACCACTTTTCTGTAGCTAACGAGATACCTGGAAAAGCACCATTATTGTCAACGGCGAATCCTACAAGAAAATTAATACTTATATCTAGAAGTATCAGAGTCGTCATCTCGGCTCTAACTAGAAATGATGAAGGAATTTAAAAGACGGTGTATTACATGAGAAAAGCCTTTACTCGGGAAGAAATCAAGTATTCTAGAATGAAGAATTTGGTCCTAGCATTGATAGTTGCATCTAGAAAAATAAAGCAGTACTTCCAAACCAGACAAATCTCCCACTTGAACAAACTATCCACAAACCTGTAAAATCTGGTAGGTTGATGGCAAAGGCCATAGAGATGGGGGAATATGAAATTTCATATGAGCCAAGAACTGTGATCAAAGGCTAAAATGTATCAGATTTCATCGAAGAATTGAACCACAAGGAGAAAAGATTTGGTGAAACCACATCCGTAGTCCCAGCCGAGCAGATCTGATTGCCAGTCGAGTAGTTTGTGGTGGTCCCAAACGGACATAACCAAAGCCTAAGAGAATCCCCATCTGAAAATAACTAATCGATTGTGATAAAAATTTCACTACCAAATTGTTTAAATATGGGTCTCTAATGGAAGAATATTTCAATAATGAACTTACGGTGTGAAATTTGTTCATAGATGGATCATTGCGTACTAATGGTAGTAGAAATGGTCTAATAATCAACGCACCCTATGGAGGTGACGTAAAATATTCCCTAAGATTCAAGTTTTAAGAATCCTATAGTGAAGCAGAGTACGAAGCTTTAATTATTGGATTATAGCTGGATACGTCACTTGGAGTTGAGAAGGTTATGGCTGACAGTGACTCACAGATGGTAGTAAACCAAGTATTGGGAGAATATGAAGAAAGAAAGGGAAACATGATGAAGTACCTTACAAAGGTAGAATTCTCAATCCCAAAGCTAAAAGCACTCCAGATGATCAGAATCCTCATAGATGAAAATAATAAAGCAAATGCACAAGCTCGTCTAGCGTCAGCCGCTAGACCTGATCTCAGAAGAACCATTCCTATAAAAATCCTGGTATATAGGTGCATTGATGCTGAAGAAGTAAAATTCCTTGAACTAACCAGGGCCCATCATGTATGGATCCATTTGTCAGGTAATTGGAAGAAGGCATTCTATCAGCCGACCAGAAAGAAGCAAAAAGGCTTCATTTCAAAGCTACCAACTATGTTATGGATAAGGGGGGTTGTCCAAACAAGGCTTTATAGTCTCAATGATTAGATGTGTAGATTTTATTGAGGTGTAAAATATAGTCAAAGAAATACACGAAAGTTCATGTGGATCGCATGCATTAGGGGGAATACTGGTAAAGAGAATAGTCATTCAGGGATATTGGTCAACGATGAAAAAGGACTGTAAATAATACATGCATAAGTGTGAAAAATGCCAAAAGTTTAGAGTGATACATAAAAGTCCAGGAACCAAACTAGTGTCGATCGCATCATCTTATCCTTTTGCTACCTAGAGTATAGATCTGTCGGTTCATTGCCAAAAACTAAAGGAAGATTTAGATATTTAGTGATAGTAGTGGATTACTTTACGAAGTGGGTGGAGGCTGAACCTATTATTGAGATGACCTATGAAAAATTCTTCCAGTTCATATGGAAGAATGTGATCAGTAGATATGGGATCCCTCAAGCTTTTATCACTGACCATGGACCCAGTTCGACAACGATGATTTCCAAAAATATTATGGCAAAGCCAAAATTAGAAAGTTGTATTCATCACTAGCTCACCTATAATGAAACGGACAGATGGAGGTCAAAAACCAAACTTTTCAAGATGGGATGAAGATGAGGCTTGAAATAACTAAAGAAAATTGGATAAACAAGCTACAAATCATGTTTTGGGCCTACAAAACAACAACACAAATAGTGACACGGCGAACACCTTATATACTGGCCTTTGGAAGTGAAACCATGGTCCTAGTGGAGATCAGCCTACCAAGTCACAGAGTACTAAATTTTGATTCTCCTAGAAGTTATTTTGTGAGAGATTGGATTTAAATTTGGTAGACGGTGTCAAAGAGTCAGGTGCACTCATAGTAGCAGCAGATCAGTAATGCACGATTAAATTCTATAACAAGAGAGTTTAGTCGAGCACACTCAAAGAGGGAGATTACGTCCTGAAGAAAGTAATGCATAAATCTAACAAACTACAAGCAAATTGGCATGGTCCTTGTCACGTAACTGAAGTAATACGACCCGACACATATCGTATTGAAACCTTAGAAGATGAACCGTTTAAAAAGCCATGGAATTGTGACCATCTCAAGAAGTATTATCATTAGAAAATATAATATTGGAACTCATCAAAGTTGTACGAACAAAAAACTCATTATATAAAAGATGTTTTATTATCTCTCTACTCCTTATTAAACGGTTATCCAAATGATTATAGACCAGTTCGGCTTCAGCCAACCCAATTAGTCTAATTCACGTATATAATTGCATAAAAAATTACTGGGAGAGGATGTATCGATAAGATCCGATCGCATACCATCCCTACATTTGAAAATGCACGTCTTTGATTGCACCAAATGAGTATATCAGGTTGGCTTTAACTAACCCAATTGATCTAATACACGTCTTTGACTGTGCAAAAACATTACTAGGAGAGGATGTATCGACAAGATTCAACCGCATACCATCTCTATATTTAGAAATTCAAGTCTTTGACTGCACTAAATAAGTAGATTAAGTCAACCCTAGGCAACCTAACTAATCTAATGCGCATCTTTGACTGCACAAAATCATTACTAGGAGAGGATGTATCGACAAGATTCGATTACATTCCATCCCTACATTTGGAAATGTATGTATTTGACTGCACCAAATGAGTAGATCAGGTCATCTTCAGCCAACCTAATTGATCTAATGAATGTCTTTGACTGCACACAAGCATTAATTAGAGAGGATGTATCGATAAGATCCAATCACATACCATACATACATTTGGATATGCACGTCTTTAACTGTACCAAATGAATATAGATCACGTCAGCTTCAGCCAACCTAATTGATCTAAGGCACGTTTCCGACTGCACCTCATCATTAGAAGAACTAGTAAGCTAAATGTTAAGTAATGCTAGGAAATTATTTCACAAAATAAATGGTTGACAAAATTTATTTACATACAACAATCATGGGAACACAATAAGAAAAAATAACTTGTAAAGGTGATCTGTTCGAACGACCGAGCAGGATAACTCGTAAAGTGCAGACCAACAAGTATTGGCTCGGGCTGATGATGATAAAAATTCACCCACTCTTTCGCAGTTATAAGTAAAGTCTTGGGGGCTTTTGTTATACCATATTTGTGAAAAGCACCTCAAAGACTGAAGACCTCAGCCCTAATCAAAGAGATGTCAGTACAAGAGCCCGGCCTGTCAAAATCTCATCATTATTCCATGCATATGTGGATGACAAAAAGATAAATTAATAGCTTGTAACTTTAGTGATCGTCCAACAACGTCCGTCCAATTTTTTAGATGGTCATCATGTGATAAACCCCCCATTTGATGGGCAAACCCCTTAAATGACTCAAGAAGTGCTCTACTAATCCAAGAGGCCCCTGTCTGACCCATGCTGGCCAGCACATCCATTCCTTCTACAAGGATCACTATAAAAGAAAAAAATCCCCCATAGGATAAAGGGCAACCAATTAATTATACTGAAACCTGTAGGAAATGTACTCAAACATCCTTATTGTTTTAAACATTAGACACGATTGTATTCTGTGGGATAGATCTAAGAGTAACAAATAACCCTTTGGACTAAGGCCATTCTATAAGGCTGAACCACATGTATCTCAATGTTAATCCTCTTATCCTCATCCCCTTCTTACTATATATCACATATCTATTATTCACTATCTTTGAGTTATTTTCTTCAATTTAAGATACAAATTGAATCCCATTTTTAGATAACAACACCCCACATATATATTGTGATAAACTATACATACATGTTTATGTTCTTTATCCCGACCCCCATTTATGGAAATGGGTATGCAATTTATAGCGTTTATATTTCAAAAGTATAGTTTCTAATCTATCTCCTCTATTTGTGTATTGTATTGACATACTCATATAACAAATTCAAATCAAAAGCCGCGATTAAAACACATCAACATGAAAATATACATTTCAAAACCGTTATAGTAAAGTGCCATTGAGATGTGTAAGTTAGAAACTTTAGAGGTCAAAGTCTAAAATTCGCCTACTCTCAGCACTTCTCCGAGCGAACAAAGCTCATCCACGAAGCGGCATCCCAAATATGTGTTTTTATACAAATACTTTTCAAACATCGATATTTTCCTAGAATATAAATATATCGATCCAACGAAATAAAAATGTTATATTAAGGACTAGGTTCATAAATACCATAACGTTGTACCTTATAAACCTGGTATCCCGTAGCCTAGAATTGTAAATATACCCTGTTTTGTGGGAACTTCGTTGGCTTTGATTCCAAGTCTCCTTGGATACATAGGCACTATATCGGGTCAAACTCATTGTGACACCCCGCCTCATTAAATACCTAGTGATCATCCCTTCATCCAATTAAAATAAGAATCTCATCAGGTTCAATCTTAGCATCATTGTCGAAAACTTTTTAAAAATTAACTAACCACCTAGTATTCAAAAAGGTGATGCCAAATAATATCTTTTTATTCAGACAGTAACAACAAATGATATAATCACAATAACCAAACCATCCATGCAGTAAAATAATATGAAATAAACACCAGATAAATAATTAAAATAAAATGGTATCGATTAAACTATCGATTCTCGATACAAAATCCAGCTAATCATATAATGAAATCAAACTGAGTCTACAAATATAAAGTCTGATAAAGTGAATAAAATAAATAACTGAAAGGGTGATATGCCCAACTGAAATAACGAAACTGCATCTTACTCTAGGAATTAAGTAATATAAGCGTCTAAGTCCAATCCCTGTAAGAAACCACACATGCTGCAGCTACGCATCCCTAAAGAAGATCGTCAAAATGGGAATCCCTGCGGTTGACGCCTAGAATTTTTTTGAAAATATTATGCAAGTATGGGTCAGAGCCCAACTAAAAATCATTTTGAAAACATATCAAGTATTTAAATTGCAGTTTAAATGAACAGTTATTAGATACACATATTAGGTTGCGTACCCTCACTTGAGTTCCTCACCTCTCATCTATAATGCGCACCTAACATCCCACCTAGTCACGCTACCCAATCAAACTAGGTCTCAAGCATATAAGTAACCATAAACCAATCTAGCTCACATGTACCGCCCACACAGTACGCTACAATATACCCTTAATTATCATTAAGACTTTAGCTAAGTTTCTCCAACTAATAATTAACATTACTCTTACGTTATTATTAATATCCACTTTTTAAGTTCTCACACTTACTTTACCTTTAGATTTTCACTATCTATCTCTTCTATTATTTAAACTTAAGTATATTAAGCATCAATACAGATATACACTATTTAGTCTCCTTAGTATCACCCATAAGTAAGATTACACATTGTTTAGATATACACTATCTAGTCCCCTTACTATCACCCATAAGTCCGACCTGGTAGCATCACTATTCCTCTCACATAGTTATCCACTATCAGCACAACGCTCTGTGGCAGAAATCCAAACCTCACTAGAATCGTCAAGGTGGGATCTTTCACTGCGCGGGACCTCCATGATAGCAAGTAGCATAGGTATGTTAACATACACAAAGCACATAATAGGCATACACACAGCCTAATCATATGTATATTTAATATAGGCACACACACGACCTATAAGAAATTCATATAGGTGTATACTCAACCTATTATAACCCGTATAGGTATACTCTCACCTATAATAATCACCCATATGTAGTATTTGTCTCTCGAATACTCATTATATAATTTATTCACATTTATACTTCTGAATTATATCTACTCGGGCATTATTCTCCACCTGAGGGGCCCTAGTTACCCCTTGATTAAACATCAGTATCTAATAAACTCCTACACTATTGGTTGGAATCCTAGGTTCACTCATCTCTCCATGATTAAATATCAATATCTAATACACTCCTGCACTATTAGAAACTGATTAAATATAAATATCGAATACACTCCTAAGATCAAACAACCTATAGTAAAACGTCGATTACTCCCTCTACAGAACTCTGATTGACCAGATTCAAACCTCATTAGAAATATAAGACATAACACTTTGCATGAATCTATGGCTCTCACTCTATTTCTAAGTACAATCAAAATGGAATACATTTAAAGTTACGTCAAAAATTTTGGGCAGATTGACATCTTGTGTTCATCAATTAAACCCTAAGTCATTCAAGATTCACGTTCTTCAACTAAGAACCCATAAAAATTCCATATTAATCATCAAATATATTCTTATTTCATTTTATATTCATATAGGGATTCCTTTTACATGCAATCCTACACCGAATCATGAGTTTTATTCATCTAAATCCCAAGAATCAAAATTGAAATCATGAAATCGAATGCCTCACAGTACATGGGTATTATAACTTATTAAAAAACATGCAAGATAAACATTTTCATTATAATTGCAGGTCTGATTTCATTGATATGATGATAGACCTGATCTTTCCTTGCTTCGATTACGATTCTGGCATGTCAGTAGTGAGAATTGGTATTGAAAGCTCCAAGAATACTCTTTTCTTCCTCTCTAATGGTGTCTTTCTTCTCTAATTTGAGTTAGCCCTAGACTCTAACTCCATGGGGCAGAAATACTATTTTAATTTTCAGAGTTTTCCAAACCACAATCTCCCGAATGATCGAAATGCCCTTAAATGGTGATGGGTTGGTCTAAAATTTTCCCGGGACTCAAACTATACACCCGGGTATACTATTTCGACTATTTTGACCCTTTCGAAATCAACCGTGACCTCTAAATCATCATCCGAGTCACTTAATACCCTTATCTTAGTTCCACCTAAAAATACGATATGCGTTAATTTAAATTAGACTAAATTGAGTTAAATTCTAAATCACCCAATTAAATAAATTCTCCAAATTAAATGAATCCCTAATCACCGATTTAATTTAAATCTAAATCACCAATTTAATTAAATACTATATCCTAAAAAAATACAGGGTATTACATGCTTCCTCCCTTACAAAGAAATTTCATCCTCGAAATTCAGATAAGACTAATAGTCCAAGGTTTCTACACTAGCTTAATCACATACTCTGAAGATTACCACATTTACCTTAATCTCCCCTAATCGCGAGTAATATTAAAAAAAATACAACTACTCAGGGCTCCCATACACCCTATACCCGTGCATAGCTGCACCAATATTACTCGGTTCCTCTAGCCTTAAAACGTAATATAACTATCAACTCGCAGTTATAACTACATACATGAATAATAACCAAGGTACTATACCCATGTCCTAATGGCCAAACATCTCCCTCCTTCCAACGTTGCACTAAGTTTCATGCGTGGGACATCTCGCCAAAGAAAAATCCAAATAAGGATTCCCCCGATACACTATACCCAATATTGTCGATCGACGAGTTCCCTTAGGTCCTCAGTCCATCGCACGTACCCCCAAATCTCCGTCTCTCGCCATAAAAGTATGCTCGACCACACTCATGATACAATTGACAACATACATCATAACGCCCTTACTATCACTAGTTTCTTAGTGCGAATAAATCACAAGCTATATCTCTCCACCTGATAAAAAGCCAGTATATACCCTGAATCACATTAATATACATCCCTACGCACCGGGATTAAATATAATCCTACAAATATATTTCAATAAGTCTATCATGCAACACATTATAACATATATACACGTATATATAGGCTAGACCCTCTTTCAGGTGATACCTAGCAAAATAAATCATACTCGGGGACAAAGAACCCAAAGTCCTAATATCGCAGTCTACTCTTGCTCAAATCATCGCTAACCAGTCGATACTAAAAAAATAGTCTACTCATTTCTCTTAATTCTCGAAAGTAGTCAACTAACACGTATTGCAACCATCTCATAGAGTAAACCCCCTATCTCTCGTAGGTGGCACCAAAAGGCCCCACTAGTCCCATGGTAATTAATCATAAATATACGCAATAAGGTTATTACGGCCAACACCCCCACTAAATTTAACTCAATCGCAAATTCTAGTGCTAATAATCTTACATCGTGACTCCCCCATGTCATTAAAATCTTCCATGTGCTCATAAGATAATAAAGACAATTTACCTTTAAGTGTTAGCTTCATCATCTCGTCGATAGGCTCCGAATCGTAATCCTCGTATCTGAACTGACCCATGATCTGCTGCAATGGTTGTACATTGAGAACCTCATACTGTGGTTTCCATCTGCCTCGCTTAGGGAAGTTTCTCTTCTTAGGGCATTTATCTCTACAAACAAAACATTTCCCAGGAAATCCTCCTTGCCACTGATCCTTTCCTTACTGTCCTTTTCCATCATTCCCTTGGCCCTGGCAGCCCTAAGGAACGAAATATTATTGCTGCTACTGAGGGCCCTATTAACCCTGCCTGAATTCATCACTCTCGGATCGATAACCCCCGAACCTAAACCTCTTGGCCTGGTTCCTTTATTGAGGATACCACTCTTGCTGTTGTTGTACCCCAGGGGCACCATTCCCATTTACCTTTCTGGTCTAACTGGACCCACTCATTCTGTTACTAGACTTCATATGGAATCACTAAAATGAACTAATGTTGTATTGACAACCTCCGTGTATGTCACTAACGTCGGATTACCTAACAAGTGTTGTTAGATCTTACGGGCAAGTCCATCCATGAACTTACACATACTCTTCTCTTCAGTATTCACCTCATCTTTCATAAAAATTTCTAGTCGAGTAAATTCTTCCTCGTATTCTGCCACGGTACTATCTCCTTAAGTCACATTGAAAAACTACCATCGTATCTCTATCTGAATAGAGGACGGAAAATACTTGTGGTTAAACCGCAACCAAAACTCCCCTATGCTCATCACATATCTCTCCTCTGCGGTGTTCACAGACTCCCACCACTATAAACTTGTGCCAAATAGCTTGATTGTTGCCAAGAAGTGTTTTTGGGTGTCGCTGCACTCCGTCATAAGCAAGTGGCACTGCATCTCCTCCTTCCACTGACTAGCCACTACTACATTTGAAGCACCCTAAAACTCTGGTGGGTGACCCTTCTGAAATGCTTCCCTCGCTCTCTACCAATCGAACAACCCCGAATGGGCCTGAACGTTAGGTGCCACTAACGACTGTGGTTGATTCTTCAGAAAATGTTGTGCCATTACGACCATCGCCGCGTTAACTACCTGTGCTACGATTTTAGCCACATATGTGATTGTCATCATTCCTTGTGGTGGTTGTGGTTGTGGTGGTTGTGGTTGTGGTACCTCTGGATCCTGCTGAGCCTCTCTCACCTCATCTCTCATTGTCACTCTAGCCTGACATCCTCTCTTAGGCGGCATCTGAAATGAGATTTAAAATATGTATAAGTTAACTATCAAATACAAAGTAATCCACAGAAGATCGTAAATACGCATACGCAATGAGGAATATAATAATCCTACGCAAGGGATCTATATCAAAGAATGATAAGCTAAAACATGAAAAGATGCACGGATCCTAAGGACACTAGAACCTGGTGCTCTGATACCATCTGTGACACCCCACCTAATTAAATATCGGGTGATCAGTCCTTCATCCAATTAAAATAGGAATCTCATCTGGTTCATTCCAACTGAAATAACTGAACTTCATCTTACTCTAGGAATGAAGTAATCGAAGCATCTAAGTCCAATTCCTGCAAGCATTCACACGTGTTGCAGTTACGCATCCCTGGAACAGATCGTCAAACTGGGCTTCCCTGTGCTTGGACACCTAAAATGTTTTTGAAAATATTTTACAAGTACGGGTCAGAGCCCAAGTAAAAACCATTTTGAAAACACAGCAAGTAATTAAATTGCAGTTTAAATGAACAATTATTAGATACACATGTTAGGGTGCGTACCCTCACTTGAGTTCCTCACCTCTCATATATAATGTGCACCTAACGTTACACCTAATCACGCTACCCAATCTAACTAGGTCTCAAGCATCTAAGTAACCATAAACCAATCCATCTCACCCATACCACCCATACAGTATGCTACAATACACCCCTAATTATCATTAAGCCTTTACCAAAGTTTCTCATTAACTTACAATGTACTGCCCATACAGTACGCTCCCTGCCAACTTATAATTAACAATGCTCTTACGTTATTATTAGTATTCACTTTTTAAGTTCTCACACTTACTTTGCCTTTATCTCTTCGACTATTTACACTTAAGTAGATTAAGCATCATTGTAGATATACACTATCTAGTCTTGCTATTATCACACATAAGTAGATTAAGCATTGTTTAGATATATAATATTTAGTATCCTTACTATCACCCATAAGTAATATTACACATTATTTAGATATACACTATCTAGTCTCCGTACTATCACCCATAAGTAAGATTACACATTGTTTAGATATACACTATCTAGTCTCATTACTATCACACATAAGTAAGATTAAACATCCATGAGTATATATATATATATATATATATATATATATATATATATATATATATATATATATATATATATATATATAATACCGCATCTCCTGGGCTGGTCTTAATGATTTTCACTCGCGTACTCTGCTATCAGTCCAAGTACCTCTTGTACTAAATCATGGACTATCGGTTCGGAATGTCTCCTCATATCATCAATCAAATCACACATATTTGAGGTGAATATAGCACTGAGTCTTTGGGGCTGCACACATACCTAATGTACTCAAACGACCTGCTGGCATCACTATTCCTCTCCCATAGTTATCCACTATTAGAACTATGCTCTGGGACATAAATTCAGACCTCACTGGAATCATCAAGGTCGGATCGCCCACCGCGCGGGACCTTCGTGATAGAAAGTAGCGTAGGTATGTTAACATACATAAAGCACATAATAGTCATGCACACAGCCTAACCATATGTATATTCAATATAGCCACACACACGACCTATAGTAAGTTTGTATAGGTATATACTAAACCTATTATAACCTGTATTGGTATACTCTCGCCTATAATAATCACTCGTATATAGTATTTGTCTCTCGAATACTCACCGTACAATTTATTCACATTTATACTTCTCAATTATATGTACCCGAGAATTATTCTCTACCCGAAAGGCCCTAGTTACCCCTTGATTAAATATTAGTAATCCTAGGTCCACTCATCTCTTCGTGATTCGTTCTCATTCCCCCTAATTTACTCGCATTACAAATTATTGCCCGATTATCATTAGCCTTAATTCATCTTCTTATGACTAAGCCCTAACCTTACCATTTGACTAATGGTGATCATTATATCCCTCAATATAATTTAAAGGCATCCCCAAAGTACATCGAGAATTATACACAAGTTCATGGATTAAACAAAGAAAATTTGGGCATTTATGGGTAACCAAATTGAGTCATAAATTTCCTGGAAGATTAAACACCCTGTAGTAAAATTTTGATTTCTCCCTTTACAAAAACCTAATTGACCTTGACCTCATTCAAATCTCACTGGAAAGCTTAGACATATACCTTTCCATATATCTATAGTTATTACTCTAATTCCAAGTACAATTAAAATGGCACACGTTTAAATTGACGTAAAAAATTTTGGCAGATTACTAAGGTGACAAATCAAACACCCTATAGTAAAACGTCGATTACTCACTCTATAGAACTCCGATTGACCTGATTCAAAGATCATTAGAAAGCTAAGACATAGAAATTTGCAAGCATCTATGTATCTCACTCTAATTCTAAGTACAATTGAAATGAAAAACGTTTAAATTTACGTCAAAATTTTTGGCAGATTGACATCTTGTGTTCATTAATTAAACCCTAAGTCATTCAAGATTCATATTCTTCAACCAAGAACCCATAAATATTTCATCTTAATCTTAAAATAAATTCTAATTTCATTTATCTTCATATAGGGATTCATTCTACATGCAATCCTACACCGAATCATGAGTTTTATTCATCTAAATCCCAATAATCATAATTGAAATCATGAAATTGAAAACCCTACACTACATTGGTGTTATAACTTATTCAAAAACATGCAAGATAAACACTTTCCTTATAATTTTAGGTATGATTTCATTGATATGATACTGATCTCTCCTTGCTTCGATTACGATTTCGGTACATTGGTGATGAGAGTTGGTGTTGAAAGCTCCAAGAATCCTCTTTCCTTCCTCTCTAATGGCCTCTTTCTTCTCTAATTTGAGTTAACCCTAGCCTCTAACTACAAGGGGATGAAATAGTCTTTTAATTTTCAGATTTTTCCAAACCAAAAGCTCTCGAATGACTGCAACGCCGTTAAATGGTGATGGGTTGGTCTAAAATCGCCCCGGGACTCAAACTATTCACCCAAGTATACTATTTCGACCCTTTTAAAATCAACTGTGACCTCTAAATCATCATCCAAGTCACTTAATACCCTTATCTTAGTTCAACCTCAAAAAATGTCCCGCGTGAATTTAAAATAGACCAAATTGATTTAAATTCTAAATCACCCAATTAAATAAATTCTCCAAATATAAATCCCTAATCATCGATTTAATTTAAATCTAAATCACCAATTTAATTAAATCCTATATCCTAAAAAATACGGGATATTACACTCGTGAAGCCTCAGCCTCATAATCTCGACATATTATCTCCTAGGGATGCCACACCCCTATATATTATCCAACCCCAATTTGTTGTAACTACATTGGCTCTGATCCTAAGTCTCCATGGGTACCACTACACCAATGTAATACCCCGTATTGTTGTGATATTTATTTATGGGATTAATTAATTAAATGCGTATTAATTGGAAATTAATACGGATTAAAATACTAGCGATATGCGAGTTAGCATTTGATATTAATGAGTATATATGGCTATATATAAATATTGAACTGTGAAAGTTGTCGTGAGATTGAAATACGGCAATTTGGGAATCTTGTTGAGGCGCGTGTGACAGTCGCGTCATGGAATATAATTATGATAATTAAAAAGTGAATTTTAATTCTATAAACCGTATGGTCATTTTGAGTGCACCAACGCATCCGGAAGGGTCGAAATAGTCAAAAAACACTAGCCGGGGGTTTAGTTTGGGTCCCGGGGCATTTTTAGGCCATACTGGCAACGTATAAGGGTAGTTTGGTAATATTAGAATTTTGGGATTTTTGATTAACGAATTTTAGGAGTTTTAAATGGAAAAAATTAAAAGACCCACTAACCCATTACCAGCCATTAACTGATTAGAGGGCTACGGGGGTTATTAGAATTAGCGCCAAAAGTTTCTAAGACAAACCCTAGCCTCCATTGCCACCATTAGAGAAGAAAGTTTGTAGAGAGAGAAGAGAGGAGAATTCTGCAGAGAGAGAGAGAGAAATTCATCAGATTCGTCATCAAATCCAGAGATACACATAAGGCAAGTGGTTTAGTTTCATTATTTTGCAGAGAATGCTTCTTCCATGCATAGGAAATTCAAATAAATTGTAATGTTCTTGGAGTATAATGAAAACCTATTTAATTGGATGTAGAGATTTAAGAATCTATTGAGGAAATTGCATGTAGAACATTGATAGGATGATTAGTCAGATGAAAATACATCTTTTACATCATAAAAATGGATTTATTTATGTCTATGAATGACTTGATTTTCTAGGGTTCATGTTCTTGAAGATTTGGGGAAAATGGTGGAGATTTGATAATTTGATGTAGTTTAGGGTGATTTGAACCCATATAAATGTTGTAATACGATTGAAACATGTTTAGGAAGGATTAGATACCTTGAAACATTGTTGGATTTACATTTAGGTGAGATTAGAGGTGAAGAAAAGATGGAGAAACGGATTAAGGAAAATCTGGGCTCGAATCTGGCCACTCGTTAGAAGACTTGCCCAGGTCGTTCGAACGAGCTCGTTCGAACGAGCTTCTAACGAGTTGATAGTTTGACTTCTAACGAGAGGGATGTTCGTTCGATGACTTTCGTTCGAACGAGATCTCGTTAGAAGGACCAGTTCGTTCGAACGAACTCTCGTTTGAACAGTCTCGTTCGAACGAGACTTCTAACGAGCTGACAGTTTGGGCTTTTTAGCCTGTTTTGATCCTGAGTGTACCGTAACCTTGCTTATATGTAGAGATGACACTTCCTTGTGGATTAATTGTTATATTTGGGATGTTTGGGATATAATGAGTAGTAAAACCTAGAAGTGTAGTTTGAACCTAAGGGGAATTATGAATTAGGACGTGAGTGCCTATTACGACGCGAGAAATATTGACGGCCTAAATAATTATATTAACCGGGAATATATAAATTGTGTAGCTTTATATGTCGGTCCGAGAATGAGGAGTGTACCACCAATATATTATGGTGATTACTAAGATGTGTGCATACTTAGTATATGTATTGCTTTTATGTGTATGACATACCTACCATACTTGCTATCACGGGAGGTTTGCATTCGCTTAGGGCCCTCTAATCCTTGTGTTGCCCGGATTTAGACTGGTACCTCGATGAACATAGGTCGGAGAAGGACTTATTGGGATGTTAATAAGTCTGCTGATCGTGGGAGCATAGGTATGTACGTGACCCATGTGATGTGACTGTGTTCTCCTCCATTATTTGTGATGTTGTTATCTGAGAACGATTCCTGAGAGATTCAGAATGCGTGATCGTTATGTACGTGATGTACCGGGATGGATAGCAGAGTATGTGTGCACCGCAGCTTAGTCTCGGGGTGCTTGTATTGTATATTTATGACGTGAATATTGTACACTTAATTAATAGGAACTTTCATGTTGGTATTGTGAATATAATTATGGTAATGTTTTGAGAAAACATAACGGTTTAACCGATAGTGAACTGTATTACAAACTGAGAATATGAGTTTAAGTAAAGCCCTCTATTATATTGATAAAGCTAGGATGTAATATGGGAATCGTGTAGTAAGGGGTAGAACTTATTACGGTTTGGTTAGGTATGAATGTCATTTAGATGGGTATGGTTCGTTAGGAGTGCACATGTAGTCGAGAGGTGAGAATTTCATGTGAGTGCACGTCCTAACATGTATTTTGTATTTAATGTTTTAATGTTATTAAAACACTGGCTGTTTTTTGAAATGATTTCCACTTTCGGGCTCTGACCCATTTGCTTTTAAATCTATTTTTGTAAAAACCATTTTAGGTGCCCAGCCACAAGGACACCATGCTTAGGATCCTCATTCAGGTGACGAGCTGTAGCTGTTTGTGGAAGTTATAGGACTTTGCTTGTAGACGCTTCATCTATCTTGACTCTATATTCAGCATTTATCAATTGTAGGGCATGTCGCCCATTTCTTTTAGAGACATTTCATTTATTTCAGTTATTCAGACTTCGGGCATGTAATTAATTCAGGATTCAGACTTGTCATTTTACTTTCAGTTGTGGGATTGTTGTGAGGAGTTTTCCTCCGGACTTATTACTATTTGTTGGTTATTTCATTACTTCGTTATGGTGAATAGATTATGTTGTTCTTCCATTATTCTTTTATTGCATGTTAATCAGACTTAACTTAAAATTTGGCAACTTACTTTTTAAATACTAGGTGGTTAGTAATTATAAAAATGTTTTTCGACAGTGATGCTATTAACTGAACTAACTTGGCATTTTGTATTGATTTAATAAAGGAATAGCTACCCGGTATTTAATTAGTCAGGGTGTCACAACCACAATCCAATCGTGGTCACTGCTAATAGGACATCGACCATTACCATAGAAATCTTTATCGTGACTATGTCCATGAAAAAGTAAAACGTGACATCCAATGGATAGGGTCACAGACATAGTCCGTGACCATAAAGGTCACAATTGTAGTTCGTGACTATGCCAGTGACCAAAGGGGCACAAAAACTCCTTCCAAATATGATCATGGACCATAACCATGACCACATGTGTGACAAATACATTTGGATCTGTTAAATAGGGTCACGATCTAAGTCCATGACCAAGTGGTGACATGTAAAAAAAAATTATATGGTCATGTCCATTGGTCAGGAACTTGGACCGTGACCAAACCTAGTATATAAAATCTTGCCCGAGGTAGATTTATCATTTCCCTCTCTCTCCCTCTCTCTCTCTCTCTCTGTTGCCTCTCTCCCTTTGTTGTCTTTCTCATTCTGACCACCGCCACCACCATCCCTCTCTACCTCTCTTATTATGTAGGTGTGTGTATTGTGTGTTTATGTATTGTGTGTGTTTTTGTATGTGCACGGCGCGTGTTTGTGCATGTGTATGTGTATGTGTATGTATTGTGTGTATGAATGTCTATGTGTATGGGTATGTGTATGTGTACATGTACGTGTACGTGTACGTGTACGTGTACATCTACGTGTATGTGTATGTGTATGTGTATGTGTATGTGTATGTGTATGTGTATGTGTATGTGTATGTGTATGTGTATGTGTATGTGTATGTGTATGTGTATGTGTATGTGCATGTGTATGTGAGGTTAAAATATCCAAATGAGATTGAAATGTGAAAATACACAAATAAAACAAACCTTAAGACTTAAATGTGAAAATACCCAAATTAAACAAACCCAAATGTGAAAATACTGAAATGTTATAACTGGATTTTAAACCTTAAGGTTTTAAAGGATTTTGAAGAGACTGAGGATATGGGATTCGATTTATATCGATCTACGAAAAGTTTACTTTAATCAAGAAACAAATTAAGTTTATGTAAAATAATATTAGTTCATTGGAATCTAGACTTAATTCATAAAATCGATTAATCACATTATAGCCTAATTTTTGCAATGAGATTAATTGTATATTTAAGACTTAATCACAAAGTAATGAATGAGGGTAGGTTTGATGTTGAATCGGGTTAAATGGTCCACCACGAGTTCATGTAATCTAAATATGAGTTCATGTAATCACAAAGAAATATATTTAAATTCAATATCGATTCTAAATTTATAACACACACATGCACACGTGTAACACATACACACATGCACGCACGTGTAAACACAAACACACATGCAAACGTGGTCACGACAGGTGGGTCACGGGACATTACCATGACCAAGTAGTCATGGCCTATGACCGTAACCAGAGCAAAAAAGCGTGTGACACGGGCGATGTTCAAGCCAAAGGGTGACATCCAATGGATGTGGTCATAGCCATGGACCGTGACCCTGGGTGTTTATAGGTGTTTGAAAACTAAATTAAAACTGAGTATGAATTATTGTGTGAGTATTTATGGGTGTTTGCAAACCCAAATATAAACTATGAGATGGTTTTCTTACATTATGCTTTTGTAATAGCAAAGAATGTTTATTATAGCCTATTGAATATCATGATCCAATGCAGTTGATTTTTTTTTTTTTTTGTGTGTGTGTGTGTGAATTATCGAGTTAGGGAGAGGGTGAGAGATGGATTATTACAGTACACTTCACACTCCTCTAGCTAATAAGTAACATTGGAAGTCTCTCTTTATCTCTCTCTCCATTTTGCCGCCATATTTCGTAACTATTATTAACCTATAATTATAATCTATAATAAGTATACCAAATGACAATTTTAAGGTTTAGATAAATAAGCTAGATGGAAAAATCTCAATCTCCACCCAAAACCCTAATGAGAAAGCATATGCACTTGTATAACACATACGCATACACACACACTCTCTCAAATAAATATACTTACACGTGTTTTCTATTTTGAATCACACATAACAATGTTAGGATTAAATAATTAGGATAAACTTAAATTTAATAGGTTCAAAATAATAACTATTTAATGATTAATTAAAGTCATTACTTGTAGGACTTGTATTCACACACTCATATACTTTTCGCAGAAAAATGTGGCATGGTGATAATCACTGGTAACAAGAGTACGAGAAGTTACAATTGGACCATACTTATACCTCTTTCATTAGTACGCTCCATATAGAGGGTACTCCTTTTTACAGGTATGGGAATAAGAAGATCGAACATTTCAACTACCTTGTAAATTATGGAGTTCATCTCTCGCTAGAGTGCATGTTCGATTAAATTATATTTTTTCTACCCAAAAGCTGGGATGAGGAACTGGAGAATATATTTCTCCTACATAATCCCGACGTTGCCTTGATATTATTTACACTGTTAAAGAAGGCAGAAAAAATATTTATCCACTGTGGATACAACTACGTAAAGAGAACATTGACCAAGACTGTGATATCTCACGACATATGCACGTTAAATTGCATCTTGCCAATAAGTTGAAGAAGAAAGGATTCATTTCATAAAAATATATACATCAATTATATATACGCTTTCTATTAGTTGGCCGCGTGCAAAAATCCATAGATTTTTAAAAACTATTATCGAATGGATGGATATCAAACACACTGAACATATTTTAAGGACTTATTATGAGAATGTATATACATATATATAGTTGTAAACATGATTAGTTATTCGTAAACATGATAGTATAATTAATTTTTCGCATATTTTTTTATTGTAGCTTATGTCGAACAACAATGGAGATAATGTACCGAGTGATGACGTGACACCTCTTGTATTCTCATTTACTGCACCCCAACAAGGATTCTCATCACCACTAGGGGAATAATTCTCTTCTCCGCCATTGGTTCACTCTACCACTCCGTTTATGAGTAGGAAATAAATATCTGTTAATCCAAGACCCCTGTTGCCTAGAGTATACTCAAGAGAGGGGGTGAATTGAGCTTAGCAAATTTATAATCAAATTAAAATTTCAGAAAAATATTTAATTTATAACACCTTAACAATTTTCAGATTAATAAATCTCAAATGATTAGAACAAATAATATCAAATAAATGCAACCAATTAATTTAGACAAATTGGAACCCATTTTGATGTTTTTATGACTGATTGTAACAAATATATTATTTTTCTTCTCAAAATATGAAAATTCAGCTGTTGTAAAGTGCAACACGACGCTCGATAGATAATGGAATAAAAAATACACGCATATTTTAAGGAATTGACTACTAGCCAAATGTAAAAGCTAGTAGACATATAGAAACATTTAAAAGAAATGAAGTGTATAAGTTGTCAAACACATTATAGGGCCTGAGGTAGTAAAGAATACTCTACGGACAAAAAATACTATATATATATATATATATATATATATATATATATATATATATATATATATATATATATACACACACACACTAATGAAGCTTTTTCATAGCAAGAGTCTAAAAAAATTGTAAAACAAATGCCGAACTAAAGTGATAGATATAGATGGTTGGATAAAAAGGATTTGATGGAATAAAATAATAAGGCATGTAACAGCTATGTTCAATATTATAAGGTGTAGAATACAATTGATTGGAGTTGTCAAAATAAGTTACATGAGTAATAACTGTAGACAAAAGGCACGGTGCCTTAATTCCTTTTACCAAAATAATAGATAAAACTAATATGAGAACATATATATGTTTGTACAGAGAAATATATATAGGAACGATAAAAACGAATGAACCCCAAGGAGGTGAAAAAATGCGTGGCTTAATAACTATCTCTAATAAGGTATAATATGAGCGTGGCCCAAAGTTTTTTTTGTTATTAGATAGGAGCTGACAAAAGCTTCTCAAAGAATTGTCACAAGCTTAATTTAACGTAAGGCACGAGATTGACATTCAGCATCTTAAAAATCAACTTTCCAATAAAAAAAATAATACATATATATATATATATATATATATATAAAGGTGTAACAATTAAACAATAGGAAAAACATCACATGGCTCAAGGGATTGATCTGACCGAGATACTGATTTAACTACCTTATGTGGTCCAAGTGTAAGAGCATCCACAATGGTGGAGGGTTTGGACAAAAAAATGGTAAAATTACAAATTTGTAGACGTACAATGGGGATAGGCAGTTGCCAAAACTGGAGAGAGGAAGGGTAAGGGATTTGCAAAGTTACCGGTTCGTTGCTGATTCAGTAAAAACTTCTTACGATCTTCTGAAGTTCGTAGGAAGTTCCTACGAACTTCAGAAGATCGTAAGAATTCCTACGAAGAAAAGAAGTTCGTAGGAAACCCTTTTTACCCTCAGTGAAATCTAACACCGTTTGAGAGAATCGTTTATAAATAGGACCAAGTTTCGTCCAATTTGTTATTGTCTCCCTTTATAAATTTTTAGACTCTTCCAATTTCTCTTCCATTTTCTTATTTTCATTTTAAATATTTTATATTTCTATAAAAAAATATGTCTTCTTCTCAACCAATTATTTCCGGTACATCTCGACAACCTAATATGACTCCTTTTGAGGATGAAGTATTATGTACCATTTATGCAAAATATACAGCTTGAAGTATTGAAGGAAACTCAATATCATCGGGTACATTTTGGGACAATGTGAAAGATGAGTATAACGTCACGCATGGAATTACAATTACTCGTACGAGATCCATGCTATCAACACGTTATAATCATATATCGCATCAAATAATGCTATATATTGCAAAGCTTTCTCACCAAATGAATAATATGGGAAGCGGGACGAACGAATTCCAAGCGGTTACTAATGCACGCGACGCGTACCGCGCTGAAATCAACAAACATTTTACGTTTGATAACTGCTATCAAATTTTAAAAGATTTACCAAAATTTGACTTGAAAAATACAGCGGGGAACGACGACAGCCCTACACCTGTACGCGAAGATGATATTCCAGGGGTACGAGACGTACCGGATAGACCCCCAAGCAAGAAGGGTGAGAAACAACGTGCACGTCAACGAGCACGTTCTGATAGCTTGGATTGTGCCCTTAAATTTAAATCTCAAATGGATGCGTTCATTCAGATGAAGCGAGCTGATCAACTCACCAAAAAGCAGGATCAACTCGTGCGCCTAGGACGAGAGCAATCGTACATCATGGAGCTGGATATGACCCAGTTGAATGAAATACAAAAGCAGTTTCATTTTAAAAGGTTCAATGACCTAAGAACGATGGTTGTTGAGACCGAAGCTGCGATATCTGAGTTGCAATCGAACTCTGCCGGGTCGTCTGGTCCAAGCGGTTCAATTAATGATTAGTAGTGTTTTTAAATGATGTATTGAACCCTCATAATTGTATTTCATTTTTTTTTTCGGTATATGGAGAGTGATTCACTATCCATCTTAATAAATGAAATGCCACCCTTAAATGGATGAAATGTGAGTATTGTTTATTAATTTTCCGCTTATATAATATTGTCGGTTAAACCATTATTTTATATAGAATAACAGGTATATGATCACTACGACAATCCTACAAATACAAATTGAAAATGGAACAAACATAACATTTAACCACGGTTAAAATAAAAAATACAATAAATTCATCAACCGACCATTTCATCACCGTGGGTGTTCCAAATGTGCTCTTCCAAATCATTCTGTAACTGTTGATGTTTAGTTACGTCTCTTATCTTAGCATCCCGTATGAGGTAGTCGTAGAAATTAGTTTGGCCCCTCATAATTACAGGTGTTTCATCATTCTGTTCGTACTCATTTTGCCATGGACAATCTCTACGTTCATCGTCAATAATCATATTATGCATTATAATGCACGATTTTATAATGGTTGATAGTGACGCCCTATTCCATAATTTACAAGGTTCCCGAACAAAAGCGAATCGAGCTTGTAATACACCAAACGCACGTTCAACATCTTTTCTGCACGCTTCTTGGTACTTGCAAAATAATTTCTGTTTTTGTGTAATACCATTTTGGTTCCTAAATGTTTTTACTATTGAAGAATACGGAGGGTAAATGCCATCTCCAAGGTAGTAGCCCATGTCGTAAGAATTTTCGTTAACATTATAATTAACGGGAGTTATCGTCCCATTGCGTAATTCTTGAAAGACATTAGATCGGTGCAAAACATTCAAATCATTGCAAGAACCAGGGACCCCAAAGAATGATTTCCAAATTCAAAGATCGTAGGAGGCAACCGCTTCAAGGATTATAGTTGGTGACTCTTTACGACCACTATATTGAGCGTGCCATGCTGTTGGACAATTTTTCCAACGCCAATGCATGCAATCTATGCTCCCTAGCATTCCTGGGAAACCTCTATTTGCATTTTGTTCGAGTAACCTTATAACGTCGCCTTGTGTCGGATTTCTGCCGTACTGGGGACCGAAAATTCGTACAATTGCCTCTGTAAATCTAATAACAGTTTCTAATAGAGTAGCTTCACTCATAGCGTACTGCTCAGACCACACGTCATGGGAACCCCCATTAGCTAACAGTCGAATTGCCCCCAACACTTTCTGATGAGAGCTTAAACCTTGGCGACCGCAAGCATCATTCTTCTTAACAAAGTAGTTATCATAAAGGGAAATAGATTCAAGGATGCGATTGAAAACACTATACCGCATCCTGAATCTCCTTCGGAAAAAATACTCATTGTATACCTTATCTTCCCCAAAGTAATCTTCCCATAGTGTTGCATGTCCCATTTCTCTCCTACGATTCACTCGACGTCTCGTTTCGAGTTCTTTCCCATCGCAAATTATATTTTTTTCAGCACACCACCACGTAATCTCCATCATAATTATCATCTCCTCGTCTGAATCATCAGATGATCCACCTTCATTAAATTGAGCATATTATAGCATAAGATTTTGGCCCTCGTCGCTAGAACTGGAAGAGTCCATGATTTGTTTTTCTTTGAAGTTTAATAATTTAAGTTGTATTATAATTTATCAAGATTTACCGATCTATTTATAAATTTCTTGGGATCTGTTTATTTCGTGTCATCATAATTACAGAGGTTTACCATGGTACTTGGGATGTGTACCAGGTAAATAAATGCCAACGTAAGCATCGGTGAAAATTGGGATGTGTACCTCCTGTGTATTTGTGGAAGTTGGGATGTGTACCTCTTGTGTATCTGTCGTAATAATTACAGAGGTATCTCTGGAAGTTGGGATGCAGAAAATTGGGATGTGTACCTCTTGTGTATTTGGGAAGTTGGGATGCAGAAATTACAGAGGTATCTCTGAAACTTGGGATGTGTACCCAGTGTCAATTGGGATGTGTACCTACTGTATATGTTTTTACTATTTATAATTACCACTATATATTAACTAGTACCAAATTAATACGTCAATATATAGTTACTAGTACAGTTACCACTATATATTTAATTACTATATGGATTTACCACTGTATATTAATACGTCAATATATAATTACTATATGGATTTACAATTACCACTGTATATTTACTAGTACCAAATTAATACGTCAAAATATATTTACTAGTACAATTATTTTTAATTACTATAAGAATTTACAATTACCACTGTATATTACTAAATAAATTTCGTCAATATATATTTACTAGTACATTTATATAATATAACTGTATGTATTTACTACTATCACTTTATATTAACTAGTACCAAATTAATACATCAATATATAGTTACTAGTACATTTATATATAATTACTATAAGGATTTACAATTACAGAGTTACTATAAGGATTTACAATTACTATGTGATAATTTATCGGCTTTATGGTATGTGTGCCTTTGTATAATTTATCTTTTCCATTGGTATGTGTGCCTTTGTATTATTATAAATATTTTGTATCATTGTAAAATAAAATTATATCTGCGAAGGTTTAAAATTACCTATAAATAAATTAGAAGGATTGCAACAATTTTTTATCTACCATTGTCTTATATTTCAAAAATGGCTTCATCTCCCTACTATTCATCCATTTACAATGGCTCTTACACAGATATTGTTGGTAACGATTGGTATGGGAAAAAAATAATTTTCCAAACATATCCAATTGATACTTCTCGACGTTTTCTCAATGACTTTGATCATATATTCATAATCTCTCCCAATTCAGAACCTGAAGACGGAGTTGTGTATCCTTGGTAACACCTCACATGGCCAGATAAATATGACGAAAGGTGTGACCTGGAGGTGCTTTGCCATTACCATCACATATCCGTGCTAAAAAATCAGGCTGCCGCACTTTGGCCAATATCGTATCCCGAAGAAGCGGATATGTTTTGTCTTGATTTATTGGAGGAAGAGATATGGCAGATGGAGAGGCGCCTACAACGTTATCACAAAGCACAACGCGCAATGCTATCCGATCGTCACATTCAAGAACAATTAATTAACATATATAATGACTCTACGTTGGCATCAGATAACGATATTTCAGACTACACCAATTCCGGTTATGATTACTTTCGGAATGCATATATGAAAATGATGGGGAAGAGTACGAACCAAATATATCAAACTACAACGAAGATTATGTTGATTCAGATACGCAACGATCTTACTTACCTAAATGTTTAGTGCGTAATGGGAAACCATATTGTTGTACTTCTACTAGGTTCGACCTAAGCGTTTGAACACATACTCCTAATAGTCATTTTGGTCGTGTATTATTGTTCTTACTACTTAAGTCAATAATAAAAAATTATATTAGAGCAATCACAATAATTGTTTGTCATTATTTCATATCAGAGCAATCGCAATAATTGTTTGTCATCAGATCATAACATTTTTCAGAGCAATCGCAATAATTCTATATGTAATAAATGAAAATAAATATGAGACATTATATCATAACATATTTCATAAATATGAGACATTATACATCATAACATTTATCATCACAATTACATTGAGACAACAATAAGAAAATTTATTCTTAACATTTTTCAATTGTACATTATACATCACTGGCGCCCCGGGCCGAACTCAAAATCAGCACCTAAATCTGCATGTGAACCCGTGTAAGGGTCAGACCCAAATAAATTACCCCAACCTTATTGGGCCTCATATGTCGGGACCGGGTCAGAGGGTGGGGCTAGGTGTGGTCTGTAAACGCTCGGACGACTTGAACTAGTACCACCCTCCTCAAACCCTCGACTAGGCATAGTAAAACGTGCTAGTCTACGCTCCAACTCATCAATGCGATCTTCACGTGCTTTGAGTTGATCCTCTCGCTGACGTGTCTCGTGTAATATTAAATGATGTAGACCTCGAATGTTATCTGCTGCCTCGACGTAGGACTGACGCCATTCTAACTGCGTCAAAGATTGAGCTGGAGGTGCGTTGGTTGAAAACTCAGGTCTCGGCACATCTATAGTATATGAAGCCCCCTCCGGTAGGCCTACGTCAACCGTCCAATTCTGCCTCGGTGGTTGGATGTAACCACCCACAGAGAACTGTGTCTCATACACATGCGGATAATTTATCGGTGCTGGTGCTTGCGGGATTCGCAACGTCGAAGGTGCCACTAAACAAACTCCAATCAAATCTACATTAACATATCTGGCAATCGGCGATAGTATTGGCCCGAGTGCTACTACCTTCCAATATGCATTATACTCTTCTTGTGACACATCTCTTACGTATTGATTTGCGATAGGCCAATTTTGGGGGGCAACTGCTTGGAAATCATGTTCTGAGGTACAACACAAACTTGATGGTGGGTTGTCTGCGATACATATCCTCCCAGTCAATTGCCGGATGGCCCGATCACCCAAGTACCAAAAACCCTTAAATAGGGGATTCCAAAAAATCATCCGTAACCCAGATATCTCTCGAGCATATAAGATGACATCAGAGTCACGGTAGGCAGAAGTCTCGTATGGCTTCCATATAATGGACTCGGGTGACCGCATCTCGAGCTGATGTTGACTGCTTGAGATGTTAAACCGCTGTGCTCCTTTTACTTTCTTTCTGTTCCCCCTCGACCAACGAAATATGTGGGGCCACGCATCGATAGACAGATCGACGAGAATAGGACATGCCGTGGTCATGTACTCGTGATGTAAATACTACAAAACTTTTCAATAAATTTAATTCATTATAATAAGTTGACGTATATTGTAAAGAAACATAAATTTTAATAAATAATATGAACTGGTAATATACCTCGAGTATTTTCCACATGCATTCAACGCTAGTCAACGATCGTCGACTCGCTTTGTCCAAAGACCATAAAATACGGGCATAAATAGCCGAACCCCAGTCGTATGTGCCGATGGCAGGAATATCCTCAAGATAATGTAAATAACCGACGTCGACAGTGGAGTGAGAATTTGGAAAAAATACACTCCCCAATACATAAAACCAAAATGCCCGAGCTATGATTGGGGACATATAATCTGGTAACGGTTCAACCTTGACAAAATTTTCAATGTATTTTTTTAGGTCAGAAACTCGAATTCCCGCACCAGTAAATCTTTGTATATGAATTTCGGGGAAAAATTCATTTATGGTATTAACAAAATTTGTATATTGCTCAATTCGTAGATTTTTAATCGGTCGCCCTTGTCCAATTGGAATGCCTGCTCGAAGGTTAAAATTTTGTCATATATTTAAATAACTATGAATATGAAAACCAAAATATATATTTCAAACAATCATTTATGAATTTAAGTACAACTATTTATTTTTACATATTGAAACAGTAAGTAAATAATTGTTTTCATATATTGACACAATCGGAATGCGGGTACATTTTCATAATTTTTTTGTCGTATATTGAAATAATTATGAATGTAATTACCTAAAAATATATTTCAAACATTTAATTATGAATTTAGGTACAACATACTATTTTCACATTTTGAAACGATTATGATGACGATACATATATTTAAAATTTTGTCATATATTTAAATAACTATGAATATGAAAATCAGAATATATATTTCAAACAATCAATTATGAATTTAAGTACAACTATTTATTTTCACATATTGAAACATTAAGTGGATATGAATAATTATTTTCATATATTGACACAATCGGAATGCGGGTACATTTTCATAATTTTTTTGTCGTATATTGAAATAATTATGAATATAATTACCTAAAAATATACTTACCTAAATTTGATTATGAATTTAAGTACAACATATTATTTTCACATTTTGAAACAATTATGATGCCGGTAAATATATTTAAAATTTTGTTATATATTTAAATAACTATGAATATGAAAATCATAATATATATTTCAAACAATCAATTATGAATTTAAGTACGACTATTTATTTTCACATATTGAAACATTAAGTGAATATGAATAATTATTTTCATATATTGACACAATCGGAATGCGGGTACATTTTCATAATTTTTTTGTTGTATATTGAAATAATTATGAATATAATTACCTAAAAATATACTTACCTAAATTTGATTATGAATTTAAATACAACATATTATTTTCACATTTTGAAACGATTATGATGCCAGTACATATATTTAAAATTTTGTCATATATTTAAATAACTATGAATATGAAAATCATAATATATATTTCAAACAATCAATTATGAATTTAAGTACAACTATTTATTTTCACATATTGAAACATTAAGTATATATAAATAATTATTTTCATATATTGACATAATCGGAATGCGGGTACATTTTTTAATTTTTTTGTCGTATGTTGAAATAATTATGAATATAATTACCTAAAAATATATTTCAAACATTTAATTATGAATTAAATAGAACATATTATTTTCACATTTTTAAACGATTATGATGCCGGTACATATATTTAAAATTTTGTCATATATTTAAATAACTATGAATATGAAAATCATAATATATATTCCAAACAATCAATTTTGAATTTAAGTACAACTATTTATTTTCACATATTGAAACATTAAGTGAATATGAATAATTGTTTTCATAATTTGACACAATCGGAATGCAGGTACATTTTCATATTTTTTTTGTCGTATATTGAAATAATTATGAATATAATTACCTAAAAATATATTTCAAAGATTTAATTATGAATTTAAGTACAACATATTATTTTCACATTCTGAAACAATTATGATGCCGGTACATATATTTAAAATTTTGTCATATATTTAAATAACTATGAATATGAAAATCATAATATATATTTCAAACAATCATTTATGAATTTAAGTACAACTATTTATTTTCACATATTGAAACATTAAGTGAATATGAATAATTATTTTCATATATTGACACAATCGGAACGCGGGTACATTTTCATAATTTTTTTGTCGTATATTGAAATAATTATGAATATAATTACCTAAAAATATATTTCAAACATTTAATTATGAATTTAAGTACAACATATTATTTTCACATTTGGAAACGATTATGATGCTGGTACATATGTTTCAAATTTTGTCATATATTTAAATAACAATGAATATGAAAATCATAATATATATTTCAAACAATCATTTATGAATTTAAGTACAACTATTTATTTTCACATATTGAAACATTAAGTATATATAAATAATTATTTTCATATATTGACATAATCAGAATGCGGGTACATTTTCAATTTTTTTGTCATATATTGAAATAATTATGAATGTAATTACCTAAAAATATATTTCAAACATTTAATTATGAATTTAAGTACAACATATTATTTTCACATTTTTAAACAATTATGAATATAAGTAGAACAAAATAAGCCATAAATTATTACCGGAAAGCATTGTGAAGTTCAGCGGAGTGAACGCAAGCTCGACATATGGTAGTTGGAAGGTATGCGTCGTGCCCACTAACGTTCGATCATCGTCGTCACAATACATTGATCGAAATTGGGCATCACCATAGAAAAGAAATTCGAAATAAAACTGACACTGTCGATAATTGTTTTGATATCGGGCTTTCTCTCTTGAATCAATTTGTACAATTTCATTGGCCCCGCCCAATTCCCCCGAAATTCGAATTTATTTCCGTTTATTATCGGAGTTTCGCCGTCCGACGCGTGTGATACTCCGTCGTAAATACGGGTATAGTTATCAATTACGGGATTCGACGATTGAATCGGCGCGGAAGAATCGAGAATTATCGTTGAAGTCGACCCGTGTTTTTTCGATTTCCCGATATTAATATATTTCTTCCATTTTCTACCTAATTCCATCGTGTTGAGAAGATCTGATTTGGAGGATTCTCTATATCTAATTTGGGACTGATTTGAAATTATTTTTGGGATTATATGGAATGATTTTTGAGAGTATATGAATAAATTTAGGGAAAATATATAAAAAGTTTGGGACTGAATTATATAGGACTGATATGTAAAAATTTTGAGGAAATAAGAAAAGAAAATGGAGGAATCTGAAGGAGGAAATAAGGACTGATGATGATGGAGAAGAAGATGCAAAAGAAGAATATGCAGAAGACGAAGAATATAAAAAGGTTGATAAATTTCGTGAAGCTTCCTGAATAAATACACGGAGGAATGTTACCGTTTAATTATGACCGTTAAGTTCCTACGAACTTCTATAGTTCGTAAGAACTTCCTACGGACTTCATTTGTTCGTAAGAAGTTCCTACGAACTATAGAAGTTTGTAGGAATCCCCCCACTGCATGCTGCCCATTTGGGTGAAAGGTAAAAGAGACACACGCGCCACACACGCTACTTAACCTACCTTTCGCCGATGTAAACCAGTGCGGATGCTCTAATAAGCCAATAGTTAAAGAAAGGTTAAGAACAAGAGATCTCAACTGCCTCCCATGGTAGTGTAAAGATAGAGTTAAAAAATCTACAGAGAGTCTACTAAACTGACCAAGTCAGTTATCAATCTTCCAAAAAATATGCAGGGCCCACTAATAAAAACACCAACTATGCACTTGACAACATGAGATATAATTTCAAAGGTTTCTACTATATGCATGTACAAAAGAAAACGTTATAAGATATGTAAACAAGCAAAAGAATAGTCTGTCCAAATCAGGTATCAAAACTTTACAACCAAGTATTTGAAAAATAGGTAAGAGGTTTCTTTAAAAAAATACTATATATAATAGTACATATAAGTATGAAAGGAATGGATTGATGAGAGAAAAGACAATTGCTCTTTAAATTCCCAAGGTGTACTAGGTGGGGTAAGAAATGAAACATTCATAAGAGGAATTTCTCTCAATGCGGAGCCCAAGAGAGCATATAGACACAAGAAAAATATACATAAACTTTTTAAAAAAGATATGAAAATAGCTACTTTGATAAAAAAAAAATTATTATGTAAAGAAAAATGTTGATAAGACAATACACTAGCATGTGGCTAAATAAAAGCAGGTAATATATATGATGAAATAAATATGATTTGTTTACTAGAATTGAACTCAACTAGTAACACACACACACACACACACACACACACACACACACACACATATATATATATATATATATATATATATATATATATATATATGTTAACGAAAATGTTATTTATCCCTAATTAATTAAATTAGTTTAATTAATGTACATTTTAGTTTAACTTAATATATTGATTTTGATGATTCCAAACACTTTTTTTTAAGTTATTCTATATATATTCATTATTGTATAATCTTGTCTCGACTCTACTCAATGACATATTCGAGTAAAGGTATTCACGTATGTTGCACGTTTGCACTTGACACATTAGACACACATGCATACACCTTGATACATAATTTATATGGTGTGACTAATTAATTATGGGCCAAAACAATTTTCATAAAGAAATTATTTTTGCCTTAAAAAACTGATGTATCTTTGTTTACAAAAAAAAAATATAAATGTCTTAGTCTAAATTTTCGGAATTATTTTCTTTACTGAATAGAACTGTTGACAACATTGGGAGACGCATCTCTGGCCTACGCATTCATGGCAAGTTTATTTTTTATATATCAAACGTACGGATGTTAACACCATGCGTGTACCTCCTTTGTTCTTTGCCCTTAACTGATTTCACATCAGATTAGCTTTAGCCAAAAGCTGTTGGCAGATTTGACCTCTAGCAGGTTATAGACCATACCCATTATACCTATTGGCGTGTACCTTTGGCTAAACCGATTTTACCGCCAGTTGGCCTTACTGTGTTAACGCTGTTTTTTTTTGTACGAATGATGTATATATATATATATATATATATATATATATATATATATATCTTTCAGTTCGAATTTTAAATTGTTCAGAAATACTTTAAATTTGTCCAAAATCTAATTTTTTTTCGGTCCGAAATCAATTGTCCTTTGAAAGCTAATTTTTTTTGCGATATCTAATCTTTTAATCTGACCGAACATACTATTTCAAAATCTGTTATCTATGTGTCTCGTCCGAATGTTTTTTAAAATATCTGATCTGATTTTTCTCGTGTTCCGAAATCTATTATATCTTTGTATAAACATTTATATATATATATATATATATGTGTGTGTGTGTGTGTGTGTGTGTAGACACATGCGTGTATGCATGATATATTTTGAATGATAGTTTGTATGGAGTCATTCTCTATTATGGCGCCACATGTCCTTATGATTTGACATTAATCTTTAAAGCCTTTGCAAGTCATCTATTATTCAAGTCACTGTCAGCATATATGGCCGAAAGCCTCTTTTCAGTACCGGCTATAAGTCATTTTTTTTTGTTTGACATGCAAATGGTTTATCGCCTTGGGGCCCGCGCAAGGCCTATCCTGTCTAGTATTGTGCCTGTGTCATAATAGATATTGTATGGATTTGGTTTGCTGCTATACCAGTTATAGGAATAGACTTCCGTCTATGACATCATAGGGCTGCAGAAAAATGTAATTTATTGTATATATCCTTTACATATCAGATATTTCTATTTGCATGTGGGCTAATATTTTTTGCAGATTCAAATATACTCAAATGAGGATACTGAGAAGATAAAAAATGAACATCTGCGTATCAGACTTAAAGATCATTTTCTAGCAACTCCACCTCAGCAAAATCTGGAGCATTTAATGCTCAATATGCTGTGTCTAACAGCTAGTTATCTGGAGACACATTTAAAGCATTCAAGAGCTGCATTGAAGAAGCAGAACAAGAAAAAAAATATGAGACAGACTTGAAATATTATTGAGAACATTCATTTTACTACTCAGCTACACATTCAAGAGAGCAATAAATTTTATCATCTGCTCAATCATTGAAGAAGAAGACTTGTGCCTACTTCAACACCATTTATTGAAGTCTGATTCAAGAAGGAGAAACTCGGATTACAAATTGTATTTTAAGGAGTTTCAGTATTTTACCTTATACTACAAAAATTCAGATTTGTTGTGAAGCTTTGTTGAAGCTTCGGTTTGTACCGGTAATTGGTTCCTACCCGTAAGTGGGCCACGGGGTTTGAAGCTCGGAGTTAGCTTGCAAACAGTTGTACGCGGTGGTTTGATCCTACCCGCAAGTGGATCAGGTTTAGTGAAGCGTAAAGGAGACGGGGGCTCTAGGCGCGTGGACGTAGGCCGGGATTTGACCGAACCACGTTAAATTTCGGTGTCATCTATTTTCCGCACTCTTATTTATTTATTTGCACATGCTTGCTTGAGTTAATATTTTCAGCACACTATCTTGCAAATAAATTAATTCCGAAATTTGACTAAATTAATTTTAAGGGTAAAATAATTATTTTTTGAGTTAAATAATTAATTTCAGAATATCACTTTAAATTAAATACGAAAATTAATTTAATATTTCTAGAGAGTTAAAATCTGCATCTCTAGTTGTTTAAATTAGTTAGTTGCATTTATTTGATATTATTGGATTTATTCTTTATAGATTTATTAATCTGAAATTTATTTAAGTGATTTAAATTTACTATTTTTCTAAAATATTAATTTGACTTTAAAGTTTGTAAAAACTCAATTCACCCCCCCCCCCCTCTTGAGTATAATCTGGGCAACAATATATATATATATATATATATATATATAGTATAACTAATTAAATATTTTGATAGGTATTTATATAAAAATATAAAATGATAACTATAATAAAAATTACATAACTAAAAAAAATATACAAATAAAATAATAATAATAATAATAATAATATATGTTTGATATCATCAAAATTAATATATTGTATTAAACTAAAATGTTCATTAATTACAATTATACTAATTAAATCTTAATTAAGGGATTAAATACATTTCCGTTTAACAATCTCCCCCTTTTTGATGATGACAAACAATAATTCACATCATTTCATAAAATGAATAAATTAAGCATATAATCAATGAAGCATACATATTTATCCCTCTTTTGACATGGTATTCAACTATAAATCGCAAGGGACATAAAATTTTCAATACGCACATGTGTCATCATAAATTTTCTCATAGGATGTATTTGAATTTTCGATAGTCATGAATATCATTAAATAATGAATAAGTGACCAAAATGATAGGATCAATAAATTCAAGCACATAATGGTGAAAATAACTCACAACCCAATATATTTCAAATAATTTGAATTAAGCACATAACATGAGTTAAAACATACCGGCATATGTATAACGATAAAAAAATTTCAATTTTGGTCTTACTTTCAATATACGAGCTGAAGTTCTCGGAATATATCAATAATATTGCAATGTTTATAATAATGCAAAGTCTATGATCAAGCAATATTTCTACAAAAAATTTCAATAATCATTTTATCTCCCCCTAAGGGATACCGATGAAGGCATATATGCATATAATAAATATGGTGTACCTTTTTACTTCAATAAAATTATTTTCAACAACTCTCAAAAAAATATTCACAAATCATAATAATTTCAATAATCATATGATTTATTAATTCAAACATACATAACACAAATATTACTATCTTCCAAAAAATATTTATCATGAATGTCACAAATATTCAAATGATGGCACTAAGCATGTAGCATGCAATAAAGCTAACTCATAAAGATTAATATGTTCATATCATCAAAATCAATGAGTGAATGTCTAAATATTAACATGTAGCTCATATAACTAGAATATTCTCAAATGACATTTTCGTTTCAAAATAATATACAATAAATTCATGAATTAATTCAATATTATTATTCAAAAAAATATGTCAAGATGTAATACAAAAAAATATGAATTTTTATCTCAAAAATTTATCATCGAAATCAAGTGTATGTGTCATACAACATAAAATCAATAAAGGTAAAATGTACAAATTTACATGTGAAGACTAAATTATCAATCAACAAACTCGTATGCTTTAATAAATATTCTATAAGTGGAAATATATCAATTAAGATTAAAAAAAATCATCAAGAATCATAAGATATGAAATTGAGGAATAATGTTTCTTACCACCTTACCAATACCAATGATATTTTTATGAAATTGTCCAAGTGTGGAAATTCCAACACTAAGCAATGATACTTGAAATTTGTAATGATACCAAATCATATACCTTGAAAATCCACATTTCATCTCAACATGATACCTACACAACTTTAAAAAATTTCCCTTTTGGTACCCAAAATGTGTTAGGTCCATATGGGTTAGTATACATCTTAGTTTCTTTAGGAACCCAAGCTAATTTTCTCTTTACAAATTTATATGGACGTAAATCTAAAAAAATTGTGTGTCTACGACAATATGTGCACAATGAATTAGCTTTAAGATTGGAATAGTTTTGAAAGTTTTTCTCATTTTCATTAGTGTTGTAATTAATTCCAGCTTCATCAAACATCCATCTTTGATTTCCTAACAGCTTGACTAAATTATCTCTACCATTTACAAAATTTTACAAGATAGGGAATAATGTGTCAACTTTATTTTCCAATTCAGAATTTTCAAGCTCAAGTTTCTCAAAAGATATGCTAAAATTTCAACTTCTTTTCTAAAAGAATGATTTTCTAATTTCAACTGATTAATTTCTTTTGAATATAAATCACATTTTATAGATAGTAAAGAATGAGATTTTTTAAGTTCAACATATTTATTTTTAAGTTCTATAAAACTATCACACAATTCATTAAAAATATTATGTAATTCCTCATAATCATCAACAATATCATCATCACTATCACTGAAAGTTTCAAGATTAGAATGTACCCCATTTTTCATAGTCATGAAACAAAGACGAGAAACTTCATTTTCATTTGAATCTTCATCGAAAGAGCTAGTGTCGAAGTCACTCCATGATGTGGCCTCCAACGCCTTCTTCCCTTTCTTCTACTTTGGACAGTTAGGTTTAATATGTCCAACTTCATTTCAATCATAACATCTTTAAACTAATTTGGAATGAGTATCTTCATTAAACTCTTTCGAAGAATTTTTCCTTCTTCTTTCCTTGGCTTTCTTTTTTAAAGAAAGATATTTTTATAAGTCTTTAGCCAATAGGGAAATATCATCATCATCTTCACTTTCTAAAACCTTGCTTGAAGATTTGAGAGAAATGATTTGGTTTACCATAGGTTTTTCTTCTTTAGTAAGTTCTTCGAGTTCCATCTCATGAGTGATTAAAGAACTTAATAGCGCATCAAGAGATATTGGTCTTTCTCTTATTGCTTCCTTGATAGCCAACTTTTTGTTCATCCAAGTTACCGATAATGACCTGAGAATTTTACTCACCAACTTACTGTTAGTATAGGTTATTCTAAGAGATTTCAGACCAACGATAATATTTACGAATCTATTGAACATATCAGAAATAGATTTATCGGATTTCATCTTAAATAACTCATATCAATGAGCAAGCATACTTATTTTATCTTCTTTAACTTGACTTGTTCCTTCATATGTGACTTCTAATCTATCCCAAATTTCTTTAGCAGTTTCACAACAACAAATTTTATTATACTCATTTACATCAAGGGAACAATGCAAAATATTCATAGCTTTGGCATTTATTTGAATTTTCTTAATGTCTACTTCATTCCATTCATTTTCTTCTTTTGGAACAAAAATATTATTTACTATTTTCATTGGAATAAATGGACCATTTATATAAACTCTCCAAACTTCATAATCATGTGACTGAATAAAATATTTAATTCTATTTTTTTAATAGCTATAATCATTTAAAAAAATAGAGGAGGTTTAAAATTACATTGTCCTTCACCAAGAGATGTTGTAACATTTACCATGATCTTTAACTCTAAGATTGTTAAATCCAAAAATTAGAAGAGCACTTGATCTTATACCGATTGTTGCCCAGATTATACTCAAGAGGGGGGTGAATTGAGTTTAGCAAATTTTTAGTCAAATTAAAATTTCAAAAATATATTTAATTTACAACACCTTAACAATTTTCAGATGAATAAATCTTCAATGATTAGAACAAAGAAAATCAAATTAATGCAACCAATTAATTTAGACAAACTGGAACCTATTTTGATGTTTTAATGACTTGTTGTATCAGATAATATTTTGCTTCTCAAAATATGAAATTTCAACTACAGTAAAATTCAACACGAGGCTCGAGAGATATGTAATACCCCGTAATTTTATTGATTTTATTTAATTATATTAATTAAATTAAATGAGAATTAATTGGAAATTAATTCGGATTTAAACACTAGCGAGACGTGAGTTGGTATTTGATTATGATGATAATATTGAGTATTACTGAATTTATATGGTAATATATGATTATTAAAAAATATAAAATTGTCGCGAGTCATAAATACGACAATTTGGAAAATTAAGTTGGGACGTGCGTGTGAGTCGCGTCAGGAATCAATTTAATTAGAGTAAAAACTGAATTATAATTTAATCATCCGTATGGTCATTTTGAGTGTGCCAACGTGTTCGGAGGGGTCGATATAGTCAGAAAACACTAGCCGAGGGTTTAGTTTGGGTCCCGGAGCACTTTTAGGCCAAACCGACAACCCCGGAGGGTATTTTGGTCATTTTAAAATTTAAGGAAATAAGACCCACGAATTTTAGGGTTTATTTAATTATTATTGGGAAGGCCATTAGGGCCATTATCAGCCAAAAACAAAGAGTGGGCAACGTGAGTTAGAGGAGAAGTTGCAGGAGGTTTCCAAACCCTAGCCACCACCAACCACCACCAAATCTTGACGGAATTGTTACCGGAAAGAAGGAAAGAACCAACCCTCGGACACCATCAACGATTATGAACATCAAACTTAAGGCAAGTGATTTGATTCCATTAGTTTTCAGTGAATATATCTTCCATGTTAATGTAGAAATTGATATTAGTCTTGAAAGATGATAAAAATTCATGAAATTTGAGGTAGAACTATAAATCTTGGATAGGAATTTCATGTAGATTAGTTCTGGATGAAATTCAGTAACCAAAATATAACCCTTGATGAATTAAGAATGGATTTAAGAAGAGAAATATCAATAATTCTTGAAGAAAATAGAAAACTAGGGTTTTTATGAAGATTTGATACATATAAGGTTAATTGTTGATGATTTAATGGTTTTGGAACGTTAAAAATATTGTATTTAGGTAGTATAATGATTTTATATCCTTAGTTTAGAATTTCATACCTGTTAATGGAGTTTTGGGACAAATCTGGTAATGAAAAACGAAGCAGTCCGTAGCCTCATTTGGTGCGATCGATCGATCGACATTCATAGGTCGATCGATCGACATCCAAGGTTGATCGATCAACCTTCCTAGAAATTGTGATATTTTTCCCTTTATTGAAATTTAGAAATTTCGACCCTAGAGAATTATTGGTGGGGACCTTGTGAAAACATGTAGATTTAAGGAAGACCAGTAGGCATGTATATGAGAACCGGATTATTATTAGAATTAAATTTGGGAGTTATGTTTGACCTAATAAGGTTCGACGAGTGAGGTACTATTAAAGACTGCGATTAAATGAGTTAAATTTATACAGCTGATAATATAAGGTTAGTGGCAGAAATATGGACCTTAAGAGTATTGGATTAAAACGCGAGAATAATAGGAGACTTAGTAACCTTTATGAGTTAGGTTTTAAGTATTTGAAACTACGACGTGAGATGTGTCGGTGGACTATATTGTATAACTATCCGAAAGTATAAAAATATACTAATTGGAATAATGGTATAAGGAGTGAGAACATACCTTTAATAATATTATAAATTATCTAAGTTGTGTGAATGCTTAGTAAATGGATTTATATGTGTATGACATACCTACCATACTTTTATCACGGGAGGTCGGCTTTCGAACATGGCCATCTAATCCTTGTGTGCCTACGGGGGGATTTAGATTGGAACCTTAAGGACATAGGGATGTGAATGACTTATTTGCGAGTTGATAAGTCAGCTGACTATGGGAGCGTAGGTATGTGCGTGACCCATGGGTATTTGAACTATGTTCTCCTCTAATATGTGTGATTTTTCTTATTGAAACGGTTCCATAGAGATTAGGAATACATAGTCCTTATGTACGTGATGTACCGGGATTCGATAGCAGAGTATGTGTGCACCGCAGCTTAGCCTAGGGGTGCCCAAATTGTATAAATATGTTCAAATTAATATATTGGTGATTATAACAGACTCGTTATTAATGTGTGTGAATGTTTGTGACACTTTGAGTAAAGTTAGAAATGATAATTTCCTATAAGATCTACTATAAATTAATCTGAGAAATGAAAAGGTAGATTCACATAAGTTAGATTGGAATGTCTTGAACAAACCCCTATATTATGAGGACAGGCTGCGGTATAGACTAGTTAGTTAGCGGCAAAACTGGGAGGAGTTATGGATATACGATAGACGTGCATATTAGTTGAGAGGTGATAACTCATGTGAGAGCACGGAACTAACATGTTCTTAATATTCATTGTTTAATGTAATTGAACACTTTCTATATTTTAAACTGTTTTCACATCGGGCTCTGACCCGTTTGCTTTCAAATCTATTTTTCTTGAAAAAACTTTTTGGTGTCCAGCCACAGGGACGCCAAGCTTAGGAGTTCCATTTCAGTGACGTGTTGTAGCTGATGTGGAAGTTACAAGATCTTGATGATAGACGCCTCCACTTTCTATATTGATTTCACTTCAGACTTAATCAGTTGTTAGGGCATGTCGCCATATTTCTTTTAGAGATAGTTTTGTCATACTCAGTTTCATTTTAGTTTTGGAGTCAAATTCATTTATTATTCAGACGTTGTATTTGGTTCTATTCAGTATTTGGGACTATTCTCTGGAGTGTTACTCCAGACTCATTTATTATTCCATTTATATTATGTTGTGACTGTGATGTAATTGTGTTACCATTAGTTAATAAATTTTCGATGGATTGTATGTTAATTTATTTTAATAAAAATTTGACAAATCACTTTTTAAATATTAGGTGGCTAGTAATTGTTTAAAAAATATTTTCGACAGTGATGTTATGAACTGAACCAACTTGACATTTTGTATTAATTTGAATAAAGGAGTAGCTACTTGGTATTTAATTAGTCGGGGTGTCACAGGTGGTATCAGAGCATCAGGTTCTAGTGTCCTTAGGATCTGTACGGCTTGTTATGTTTTCGCGTAACGTCCTTTGAGATAGAGCCTTATTATTAGGATTGTTGCACTCCTTGATTTCGTTTTGTAGACTACGTTCTTCTGCTAGAATTTTATGTATGGTCGATGGACTAATATAAATCTGTTAAAATTCAGATGTCGCTCTTGAGGGAAGTAAAAATTAAAACTGATGAGGGAACGAATGCTGGACAAGAACAACAAGTACCCCAGGTACACCAAGAAAGAGCGAAAATCACTGAGATAACAATATCGTGGCATAGGCAGTGACTACCGCAATATTGCAGTACCAAAATAACAGCATGCAGCTTGTAGGGGAAAAATAATGAGAGAAGTCAATCAAAATGTTATTGCTAAGGTTAGCAACAAAAGGAAAACACCACCGTAGCAGCGACAAGTGCCTCAGGGTCGTCAAGGTTAGAGGGGCAATAGAAATGGCGAAAAGGGCCAAACTCGCCAGATCCAACAAATCCAGGAGAAGAGGACTACCACCAAGAGGTGTTTTAAATGTGGGAAAAATGGCCATACACGTCGGGTATGCCCAAATTTGGCTTGTGATAAACCTCGTCTTAATCAGCAAGGACAACAAGGGGTAAAAAGGGAAGGGTTTTAAGGTCAGTGTCATAAGTGCGAACAGTAGGGTCACAGGTGGAGGGACTGCCCGCAACCAGGTATAGTGCCAGGGCAGGATGCCCAACATAATGAATCCTGGATAGTTACCCCAACATCGCAGGCACCACAACAACATCAAGGAGCACAATATGGATGTGTCTATAATGCCCGATATGCGGTTATGCCATTGATACCGCAACTACCACATGCGTTTGGAGGTACGATACTTCATTATTAATTATATCCTTTAAGATAAAAAGCAAAATCTCGAATAACTTAGATGTGTTATAGTTTATTCCTATGCATTGAGAAACATGAGTGTAAAATGCATTCTTATCCTGTTATATTTTGAATTAGCTACAACAGTTTGAGTGTTAATAAACCATTATAGTTATAGTATGGCGTTCATTAGAAATCGTACGAAGTGTCACTTGAGTGGAGGCAAAGCCATATTTATATTTATATATTTCTTATGGTGGCATATAAAGACTTCGTAAAGATGTCGTTCGGTTATATTTAATTCCGGTGGGTAGGGATGTCTATTAAGAAAATTCAAGATTTGTTAAAATGTTTCTAAGAGTGGGTTTTATCCCGTAGTATGCAATCGAGTCTAACGCCAATATAGTAGGAGGATTGTGTCGAGTGTAGCCTCACGTATCATGAGAGGAGGTAAGTTAACTTCATAGCAAGAAGTAAGGAAAATAGGTACTAGTCAAATACCAATGGCCCCAAAGCTCATTGACCAACAACACTAGTTAGTAGTGTATCGGGAGGGTTCCTTGTTTTGATTTTGCTTTGCGAGGCATCCCACGCATGAAACCTAGTGAACGTTGGGAGATGAGAAGGTTTGGCTTTTAGTACAAGGATTAGTACCCTAATTTTCATTCTCAAATGAAACGATAACTTAAGTGTTATCAAATGTCTTACCTCGTGAGTGAGTCGAAGCGACAAGGAGTATTATGGCTACGATTATTAGGTTGATTTAATCTAACCCTATCGAACCTTTGGAGATGCAAGTCCAAACTGGGAAGCTCTTGGTAAAAATCTCCATCAGGAGGAGCATCTCGCTGAGGGTGCTCACGTGTTACTTGTGAGGGTTAGATATTTATGGTTGCATGTCGATTTCAAAGAGTTGAATAAAGTCACGATCCAGAGAAAATATTCATTACTAAGAATCGATGACTTATTCAACCAGTTGAGAAGAGTCTCCTTCTTCTCAAAGATTGACTTGAGATCAGGATACCATCAGTTACGTATCAGGGAAGAGGACGTCTCGAAGACTGCTTTCTTGATGAGATATAGTTCCTACGAGTTCCGGGTTATGCCTTTTGGCCTAACCAATGCCCCATCCATGTTTATGGAGTTGATGAATAGGGTGTTCACAAAGTTTTTAGACCAGTCCTTCATCGTCTTCATTGATGACATTCTGGTTTACTCCCAGACAGAGGAGGAACATGCAGAGCACTTGAGGCAGGTTTTGCAGACGCTGTGTCAGAACGAGTTATATGTCAAGTACGAGAAGTATGGGTTTTGGCTGAAGGAGATTCAGTTTTTGGGGCATATCATTTCAGACAGGGGGATATCTGTTGATCCAAGGAAGGTATCAGCGGTGAGGGAGTGGGGATAGCCCACGGCACCGACTGAGATACATAATTTCTTGGGCCTAGCAGGATACTACATGAGATTTATTCGGGGATTCTCAAAGATAGCTGGTCCTTTGACTCATCTGACTCAAAAGGGTGTGCCATTTATCTGGAGCGATGCCTATCAGTTGGCATTCGACGAATTGAAGGACTGGTTGACCTCAGCACCAGTGTTAGCATTGCCTAAACTAGGGGTTGAGTATCTAGTCTACACCTATGCGTCCTTACTAGCACTAGGGGGTGTACTGCAACAGGAGAGTCAGGCTATAGCTTATGCTTCCCGTAAGCTTAAGCCTCGCGAGAATAATTACCCCACTCATGACTTGGAGTTAGCGGCATTCGTATTTGCTCTTTGGATTTGGAGACATTATCTCCTGGGGGAGAAATTCCATTTATTCACGGACCACAAGTCCATACAGTACCTCTTCACGCAGAAGGAATTAAATATGCGTCAACGTAGGTGGCTTGAGTTCGTGAAGGATTATCAATTCGATATCCAATACCACCCAGGGAAGGCTAATGTGGTAGCAGATGCATTGAGCCGTAGGCCGATAGGCGAGGTAGCCAAAATGTGGAAAGAAAAGTGGAAGGAGTTGGGATACCAGGATACGGTGGCCCGATCATTCATGTCTGTGATGACTATTACGTCCCAAATCATTACGAGAGTGATACAGGCCCAGGAAAAAGACTCATTCTGTCAAGAGCAGACAGTCTGATTACTACAGAAGGAGCAGAGTCCTATACCGTTAGTTCAAATGGGGGATTATGCTTCAAAGGGAGACTGGTCGTTCCAGAGGGGGAAGACTTGCGACACGAGGTTATGACAGAGTCGCATGGTTCGCGGTACATCCTGGTGGGGATAAGATGTACCAGGATATGAGGCGATAATACTGGTGGAGTGGGATGAAGAGAGATATTGTCGAGCTCATTTCTAAACGTGCCACTTGTCAGCTGGTAAAGGTGGACCATCAGAGATTGGCAGGACTTCTATAGCCATTAGACGTTCCCATGTGGAAATGGGAAAGCATTTCCATAGACTTCATCATGGGGTTACCTACATCGCAGAGGGGTCACGACTCCATATGAGTAATCGTGGATAGGTTGACCAAAGTTGCTCATTTTCTACCATCCCGGACAGACTACACTACGGGATAGTATGCCCAGATTTTCATAGCGGAGATAGTGAGACTCCACGGGGTGCCTCTCAATAACGTGTCTAACTAAGGCAAGATATTTGTTTTGCAATTTTGGGAGAGTTTCCAAGAAGCCATGGGTACAGAGTTGCGACTGAGTAAAGCATACCACCAGCAGACAGATGGGCAGACCGAGTGGACGAATCAAATGTTGGAAGACATGTTATAGATGTGCATCCTAGACTTTGGAGGTGGTGGGGAGCAGTATCTTCCACTGGTAGAGTTTACATATAATAACTCCTATCAGTTCACTATTAGCATGGCTCCATTCGAGGAATTATACGGTAGACCTTCTTGTTCCCCAGCATGTTGGCTAGAGGTGGGGGATAACAAACTACTTGGGCCGTAGGTGATTCAGGATACTTCGGCGAGGATAGAGATGATATGAAACCGTATTCGGGTAGCTCAGGACCGACAGAAGAGTTATGCCGATGCCAAGATATTCTTTAGAGAATTCAAGGTGGGGGACCATGTGCTACTCAGAGTGTCTCCTATGAAGGGGATTATACGTTTCGAGAACAAGGGAAAATTGGCACCTAGATATGTGGGACCATTTTCTATCATCGAGAGAATTGGGCCAGTTGCGTACAGACTTGGGTTACCGAAAGACCTACATAGGATTCATGACGTGTTCCATATTTTCTCACTAAAGAGATACCTTAGGGATGATTTGGCCCATACCCACATTGCTTTAGAGGACATCGATCTACAGCCTGACAGTTCCTATCAGGAGGGGCCGATTGTTATTCGGGACCACATCGAGAGGAAACTGAGGTCGAAGATAATACCATTAGTACGTGTTCAGTGGCGGCATCATAATCCCGAAGAGTCCACCTGGAAGCGCGAGGATGAGATGTGAGAGCGTTATCCAGAGTTATTCTTACCAGGTATACTTTATTTTCCGAATTTCAAGAAAAAATTCTGTTATTAGGGGGAAGTATGTAATACCCCGTAATTTTATTGATTTTATTTAATTGAATTAATTAAATTAAATGAGAATTAATTGGGAATTAATCCGGATTTAAATACTAGCGAGACGTGAGAGTCTATTTGATTATGATGATAATATTGAGTATTACTGAATTTATATGGTAATATATGATTATTGAAAATATTAAAATTGTCGCGAGTCATAAATATGACAATTTGGAAAATTAAGTTGGGACGTGTGTGTCAGTCGCGTCAGGAATCAATTTAATTAGAGTAAAAAGTAAATTATAATTTAATCATCTGTATGGTCATTTTGAGTGAGCCAACGTGTCCGAAGGGATCGAGACAATAAGAAAACACTAGCCGGGCATTTAGTTTGGGTCCCGGGGCA